>JAVANC010000021.1:21538440-23938440 GCA_033319125.1 Parnassius glacialis
GAATTACTGTGTCATCCGGATACATGGTTACGTCTGCTCGTTCAAGATCTAGTTCGGCTAACTGATATATATATATATATATATATATATATATAACACTGAGTCCTCCCAGTTAATTGCGATTGCGACGCCATTTTACAGGAGAGAAGATTTAGTAAAAAATTGTGGTCATTTTGAGAGTTATAGACCGATTAACAAGAAATTTTCTATGATGCATTAAAATAGCATTCTGTATGAAATATGTAATAGTTTTTGTCGCTATGTCGTTGTTATACTAAAACAATTTAGATGTCTTTTTTACTCTAAAAACTTTGACGTAGAAGAAGACATCTGCCTGATATCCGTTTATACGTTGTGATAAAAAGGCGTCCATTTCATTTAAAATATGTAATAAACTAAGATAATAATCTCTATTAATATTTAAATAAAACTAATTTTACGGATTTCATCGCGTATATTAACTTATTTTACATTCCCGACGTTTCAAGCACTTTACAGCACCCATGGTCATGGGGGGGACTGAGGTGTATGATGTCCGAATGTCATAGTTAACCACAGCGACCTCCAGATTAAAATTATTAATTTTTGATCCGATCTACGCAGTATGAACTTACAGTATCATGAAGTCTTGCAGTTGTATGCTTGGGTTGGGATTTAATTTTATTAATTATGGGATCCCAAGCAGATGGTAGCACCCAGCCATCTTCTCTATTGAAATTAGGATGTTTCTTGATTTCAATAGCCTAGCGAATCATCCTTGGAAGGGATCGGTGTTCTTTAGCGAGGATTTGTGGTCTATCAAATCTAATGTAGTGACGGGGGCGATCCTGTACGTGTTCACAGACTGCAGACTTCCCGGAGCGTCTATTCTTCACATCAGCTATGTGTTCTTTAACACGGGTTTTTATAGATCTGATAAAATCCGTAAAATTAGTTTTATTTAAATGTGTAGTGTTCGCGTAAATATAAGAAATCATTCCATTAATATTTTTAGGGATATTTAAAGAAAATCTAAGCAACATGCAAACAGTATTCGCCTTTCTTTGACGAAATTTTACAGATGTCTTTATTTAATTTGCATTTAAATATTTTATACATTATCAATTAATAAGTTACCTGTCAGGCGGACAAATTTTAATGACCGTTTTTACAACGATGTTTTTTTAAAGTCGAGGGTAGATTTCTTCATTTACGTGCCATATTTTCTTCATTATTTTGAAATTTGAAATAATTTTAATACAGACTTGTAGATAGGGTTGATTTAAGCTCATTATTGTAAAAAAAGCATTTTCATAAAAATGTAGATGTCCGTTTCTACTTTGCTGCCATCGAATTTATTGGCATTACAAGCTAAGAATGAATCTTTTTTTTTTTGTTCAGAATACTATGAGCTAATTCACCACCAATGGAGGTAAAGTACTCATTTACTTTGTTTAGGGACGAGAAGGGATTATTTTATTTGTTCAATAATTCTGTAGATACTGATTTATTTACTTTTAAATTACTAATTTCTTTTATTATTTGCCATGATGTTTTTACGTTACCAACGGATTTAGTCAGCTTTAATTGGTAGTAGTTACGTTTTAGATTTTTTAACATAGAATAACAGATGTTTCTATAAATTAAGTAATTCTTTTTTGATAGTCATCATCTCCCGATTTCTTTAGGATTTTATTTAATTTGTCTCAATTGCGTATTCATTTGATTACATTTGGAGTTAGCCAATGCTTTAAGGGTTTATGTCTGCTTGCAATTGTTTTCACTGTACTGTTTTCTACAATAAATTCTTGCAGTTTGGAGATCAGAAAGCTTGCCATTTCATCAGCGGTTTTTAAATTATAGTATTCTACCCACGGAAGAGATCTTAGTGCCACGCCTAATTTTTCAAAGTCTATAATAATTTTGTCATACTAGTAATTAGTTCTCTTCAGATTAGAATTTCCAAGATGTAGAAATATAGGGCAATGATCAGTAAAAGGTTTAAATACAAATGTTTGTGGTACTGAACTACTACTTTTGACAATAAAATGATCTAAACAACTAACTTTTCTTGTTGGTTTGTCAATTCCTTGTTGAAGGCCGTACGCTGCCATAAGATTTAAATAGTCTGATGAGTATCCTGTGATATTCTGCGGGAGGATATCAAAATTAATAAATATCTCCTGTAAAAATAATATGTTCTGAGTGAGTTTCACTTAGTAATTTTTCTATAGAGTCGAGGTACGCCGTGGGGTTTCTAAAACTTGGTGATCTATAAGTAGCGAATAAAGAAATTTTATTTAGAACTTTCAGAACTAAACAGCTGCCATCATTGATTTTAGGTTCATATATTTGTACATTTGGAATATTTTCTTTTAGGTATAGGACAACACCGTCATTCTGATTATGGCTTATTTTAGTACTTAATGAATTATAATTACTAATTCCAGGGATAATTGTGTTTTCGTTAATCCAACACTCCGTCAGTACTATTATATCTATTGGAATTTCAAGTTGAGCTAAAAATATTAAGAATGTTTCTATGTTACATTGAATACTACGAATGTTAACTGTTATAATATTTAATGAATTACTAGCTAAATTTTTAAAATCAGTATCTTTCCTAAAGCATGCTAGATCATTTACGATTGTACAATTTATGTCACCGGCGGTGTCAATTTCACTAATTATATCTAAATTTAAACTATTGAATTTGAATAAATAGAATTAAAGGACTGCAGAGCTCGTATATAGCAATCATAAAAAATATTTGTGATTATCAGGCGGTTATATAAACGAATGGATTGTATTGTATAATGAGTTATTTTGAATTGTTTATGGATAATAGCTTGTGTCAGTATTTGTGCGACAGCTTGACACAGTATGATAGTATATTATATATATGTATATTGTAATATATACTGTAGTATATAATAATCCTTTTCAAGTCCCATTTCTTTCAATATAATGCTTTTACATATTTGAGACCTTCCACATATTTGCGTTATTTCATAGACCATACATGACATATACATGAGCCGTGGTAGCTCAGATGGTTAGCGCTCGCTGTAAGCTTCACAGTACTCGAGTAACCCGGGTTTGATCCCCTCAGGCACCAATGAAATTGTTAATTGCAATTTTAAGTGCTGATTTACCACGTGCTCGGCGGTGAAGGAAAACATCGTGAGGAAACCTGCATGTCTGAAAAATAAGAAAAAAAATATTTCAAAGACATGTGAAGTTCACCAACACGCAATGGGGCAGCGCGGCGAACATTTCCTTGCCCTAAAAAAAAACCCTCTCAGAAATAAGAGGAGGCCTGTGCCCAGCAGTGGGACGTAAATAGGCTGCAACTTTACTTTACTTTACTTTACATGACATATTGTATGTCTTATTCATATGGGACTTCAAGTCATAACTCTGCTATCATAATGCTTATGCATCATAGAGACCTTCTATATTAATGCTTTGGTTTGTTAGACCTTACTATGATAAGTCCCTAATATAGGACTAGTCATTGTGCAACCTTAGTACTAGCAGTCGGTCAGCCGACCACCCCATATATATGTACAACCTTGGGTATGTGTCTACGGCAACGGCCCCATATAAAGGAACATTACAAGAACACGTTCATCAACGTAGAAATTTTCCGATTATTACAAAAACACCTTCATCAACTTAGAAAATTTTGATCCATTTTTTCTATTATATTACAAATATTATTTATCTTTATTATTGCAATATAATCGACTTGTATTTATATGATTTAGTACATTTTGAATATTTTAAGCAGAATTTTAATAAATTTAGAGATTTTTAGAGACAATTTATGCGTTTACTAATACTATAATATTCAATATTCCAAATGAATATATTTGAACTTTATGCTTATTATTTGCATTTTAATTGTTTAAATTATAATTTCTAAGACATTTTTAAATGTTTTTATAATAAATTTAATTATTATTTATTAATAATAATTATGATGCGTCACAATATGAAAAGAATTTCAGTGGCATTCATGTAATGTGTTTGTGTATAAAGCATTTGCAGCGACACGTTATTCGATATTACGAAAGTAAAATGAAAATATTTTGAACAATATTTTATTATTGTACTTAGATTTAGGAGAAGTAAAGTATCATTTGGGATCGACTTGTTTCTATTGGAAGGATAGCCGAGCTAGATTATCCTCTGAGCATATTTTGTCCACAGGCACTGCAACCGAGGACGGATGCTAGTCAGGGATGGCCGTGTCGTGGATTGATGGCTCCATGGTGCAACCAGCAGCGCCATCTAACAATTAGTTTTGCGAACTAATAATATGTACTCACTCATGTCAGGATGGACGAGCGGATGAATTGGTATTTGTTACAGGAATGCATAAAGATGCACGGCCGAGGACGGTCGTACGTCAGGATCGCCGTGTCGGAGCGTCTTTAAAATACCCGGTTGGATCGAGGCGGAAATGAGGGTATATCGAGAAACTCCCAGTTGTTTGTACAGTATAAAGTTCACTGTAGGCGCCTTGCAATAGACATTCTGCTTCAGTCATTCAACGAGTGTGGTAATTCGACTAGTGCTAAGATAGTGTCGTGGTTCTGTTCGTTGTTATAATTCTTCTAGTGCAGGCAAGAAGGATTGGTGTTTCTCAGAGCATGTCCTGTGTAACATTGAAATAAGTAGTTTTGCTGTTGGTTGGCATATTTTGGTGTTATCATGTAATTACGTACCTCACGTTACACTGGTGTGTGATTGTGGCGGAGACGTGTTACGGTGGTCGAACTGTAATTGCTTTATACTTAATGTATAGTGCATTTACGCTATCTTACTATTGATAATGATTAACTGCGTAAGCAGAGAGCAAGTTGAACATCCACTCTCACACTTTTACTATTTTTTAATAGTAATACTATCCTGATAAATTTCATTGATGTATTTATTGCCGTGTAGTGCCGTTTAAGAATTTCCACCACCCCATATCTTTCCGTGGGTGTCGTAAAAGGCGACAAAGGGAAGGGACAGGCAGTAGATGGGCAGCAGAATCTTCCTGATAACAGCAAAATTGCAATAAAAAACTGCGGTTGCCAACCCGCTCGCCAAGCGTGGTAACTATGACAAATATCCCCCCAATGATGAGAGTAACAAAGAGACGGCCCCTAATCCCCGGCGGCCCCACCATTTCTGGCTACGGTGGCGACCATGGTAACGGCGGGGCAGGGGGTGCTAAGAATCTCCGGTGGAGGTTCGGTTGCCACCTAAGTCGACTCGACCTGGCAACATACAACGCACGCACCCTGAGGACTGACGAGAAGATCGTGGAGCTAGAAGAATAGATAGACAAGTTACGCTGGCATATTATAGGATTATCCGAAGTCCGAAGAGAGGAAGAGGACACGGTAATCCTCGAATCCGGCAATTTGCTCTATCACCGGGAGGGCGACCATCTGTCCCAAGGAGGTGTCGGATTTATGGTCCAAAAGTCTCTCGTTAACAATGTTGTAAAGATTGAGAGTGTGCCGACGAGGGTTGCGTACCTTATACTCAGAATCACCAAACGGTATTCGCTGAAGGTCATACAGGTTTATGCACCAACCTCGGCTCATCCCAATGAGAAGGTGGCTGAAATGTATGAGACTATCTTTAGAGCCATGCATTCCTTTAAAACCCACTATACGGTGTAAATGGAAGACTTCAATGCAAAACCTGGAAGTCGACCTGGTCGACCCTCGACGGTTTGACAAAAATGATATTAAGTCAATCTCATTTTTTGTCGAACCGTCGGGCGACCAGACCGATTATGACGACCAGACGACAAATGTTCAGTGATTTCTCCGTGATCGCGAAGGTGAAAACTGGTAGCGATCACCGAATGGTTAGAGGCACACTGAACATAAACGTTAAGTTGGAGAGGTCTCGTCTAATGAAGTCAACGCTCCGTACCCCTCGTGCTCTGTTCCAAAGTCCCGAAACCTTTCAGCTCGAGTTAGAAAACCGTTTTCAGTGCCTATAAGAATTCAATGAAGTGGACGATATGAATGACAAGCTCGTGGACACTGTCCATGCAATCGGAGCTAAGTTTTGCAAGACCCGCCGCAGAAGAACAAAAAAAATCTCCGATCACACTCTTAATCTCATGGCTGTTAGACAAGAGATAAAGCTACATTCTTCAACAGATTTAACAGCATACAGGCAACTGAACTGACATATCTCTAAATGTATGCGACGGGACTTACGCAACTTCAATACAGCTTGTATTGAAGAAGCAATCGAGCGGAACCAAGGCTCCAAAGTCTTTGCCAGAGATCTGCCTGCCAGTAAAAGCAAACTGTCAAAGCTGAAGACCGAGTGTGATAGCATCGTTTCCGGGACACCTGAGATTTTGAGTGAGATTGAGAGGTTCCATGGGCAGCTATACACGTCATCGTTGGAGCTACATGCAGGTGTGAGGAAAAATCGAAGAGCGAGTCTTATCCGACACTATTCCGAAGATATCCCGTACGTCAGTCTGAGCGAGATTAGAATAGCTCTCCAGCACCTTAAAAAAGGCAAGTCTTCGGACGAGGACGAAATTACAGCTTTTGAAAGCGGGTGAAAAACCCGTACTTGAAGTCCTTCAGAAGCTCTTTAATTCCGTCCTCCATGGTAGCACTACTCCGGAGGCGTGGAGCAGAAATGCGGTGGTCTTATTCTTCAAGAAAGGTAAACACGCTCTCTTGAAGAACTACAGACCGATTTCCCTTCTGAGCCTCGTCTACGTGCTGTTTTCGAAAGTCGTTACGAATCGTCTCGCACGCAGACTTGACGACTTCCAGCCTCCCGAACAAGCCGGTTCCCGAAAAGGCTTTTGTACCATAGACCACATACATACCCTTCGGCAAATTGTACAGAAGACAGAAAAGTATAATCTGCCACCTTGCTTTGTGTATGTGGACTATGAAAAAGCTTTTCATTCCGTCGAAATTTGGGCAGTGCTGCAGTCCCTTCAGCGGTGCCAAGTTGACTGTCGGTATATCGAAGTGCTGAAGTGTCTGTACAGTAGAGCTACGATGGCTATCCCAGTACAGAATCAGAGTAGGAAACCTATCCAACTGCAGAGAGGTGTAAGACAGGGTGACGTTATATCCCCGAAATTCTTCAACGCTGCATCGGAAGACGTTTTCAAGCTACTGTACTGGAAAGGATACGGTATTTACATCAACGGTGAGTACAACACTCGCCTTTGATTTGCCGACGATATAGTCGTTATGGCAGAATCGCTGGAGGACCTAAACACCATGCTCAATGATCTCAAAAATGTCTCCCATCGGATAGGTCTTAAGATGAACATGGACAAAACAAAAATTATGTTTAACGTCCATGTCACACCTATGCCGATAGTTTTTGGGAGCACTAAGCTCAAAATTGTTGCCGAGTATGTTTACTGGGGACAAATAGTCCGACTAGGTAAGTCCAACTTCGACCGAGAGGTCAATCGACGGATTCAACTCGGCTGGGCAGCGTTCGGGAAACTACGACACATCTTCTCGTTAGACATACCTCAAAACCTGAAAACGAAATTGTGTTGCCAGTGATGACTTACGGATCTGAGACGTGGTCCTTCATTGCTGGCCGTATAAGGAAGCTCAAGGTCGCTCAGCGAGCGTGATGATGATGTATGTAGAGGGCTATGCTCGGGGTTTCTCTGCGTGATAAACTTAGAAATTAGGATATCCACAGTAGAACCAGAGTAAATGACAAAGCCAATGGATTAGTAAGCTGAAGTGGCAGTGGGCCGGCCATATAGCTCGAAGAACCGACAACCGATGGGGAAGAAAGGTTCTCGAGTGGCAGCCTCTTACCTGTGGTAGGCGAAGTGTAGGGCAACCCCCCACTAAAAGGAGTGACGACCTGGTAAGACATGCAGGATGTCCAGGGATGCAGGTGGCTCAGGTCCGCGCTTTGTGGCATTCCTTGGGGGAGGCCTATGTTAAGCAGTGGACTTATGAAAGGCTGTAATGATGATGATGATGTATTTCCGAGATCACAAGTGGAATCCTCTGTTATAATCTCCGACATGCATATAAATATTTTGTAAATATTTTTTTTGTTTGTTTAGTATTTATATCTATAAGATATACAAAAAATTATCAAATTTACGTAACAAGTATATGAACCAGGTAATTAATAAATAATATATAAGTAATAAACTATCTATTTCTAAAGATTTAAATATATTCCGTTTAATAAATTTATGGCGTGATCGTCTTAATTAGGACCCTTATTTACGTTGTGCTTGTATAGTAACCTAGTTTTTTTTAGGTGTTTCTTGGAAAAATGTATATTCACTAGACCAGTAGAAAGCCTGTGATGATGTGTCCTTTAAACTAAAGAACCCCGTTTACGAAGACAGACCTCAAAAAAGATTAAGAATATTAAATCGTCCCTATTTCACTTGCATCAGGTTCACAACAGTCAATTACTTATTAATTTATCCCTGCCCACTTGAAGAAGGTTCGCAATATTTATATCAAATACCAGATACATGCCTCACTCTCCTACATTTAAAACAATGTGCGGGAGGCACATAACTCCATACACGCCGTGTGCGGTGAGAGCCAACTAACCAACGCGCTCCTACCGAAAGGGCCAGTAGGTTGGAAACTGGACCATAGTCCGAAGCAAAATACCTGACGTACCAGTAAAAGTGGCCTTGGCCCCTTGGTAGTGCGTAAGAACAATCATCGACCGAAGTCACGCATGTCAATGTGTAAACGCCATACACAAAACGATCAAATCCAGTCACAGTGAATATACGTTACACGGAATAGGCTACAACAGACACACTGGTCAAAAAAAGCCCTCCGTGAATGCCACTACCTGCTAAACCGCCGTTCCTACAGACGTGATGTAAGTGTAAGACATCACCAACGATTGCATGATCAGCACGGCCAATTGTTTACCTAACACTTAGATGGGCGCAGGCGATCGAGTCCAAGGGGAGGCATTAGCCATTAGTTTAGACGTAGCGAAGGCTTTCGATCGGGTCTGGCACAAAGTGCTTCTTTCGAAGCTTTTTTCATATGGGCTTCCCGAGAAATTGTGCAATTGGATCACCAGTTTTCTGGCTGATTGGAGCACCAAGGTCGTATCAGATGGTGCATGCTCCGATTACAAGCTTATTAACGCTGGTGTTCCACAAGGCTGCGTGCTATCACCTAGGCTGTTTATTTTGCATATCAATGATATGTTGCAAACCGGTTTTTTTGCTATGCAGATGACAGCACTGGTGATGCTTTGTACAAGGACCATGCCAGTATTTCTCGGGAAAACGTCGCCGAGTACCGGAACAAACTTGTGTCTGAAGTCGAGTCTTTGCTGAACAAAGTCTCGGATTGGGGGTGACTAAATCTAGTCCAGTTTAATCCTCAGAAGACACAAGTTTGCGCGTTTACCGCTAAAAAGAACCCCTTTGTCGTATCTCCTCAGTTTCAAGGCACTCCCCTTCTTGCCTCAGCCAGTATCGGAATCCTCGGAGTCGACATATCGAGTGACGTGCAGTTTCGTGGTCACTTGGAAGAGAAGGCCAAATTGGACTCTAAAAGTCTTGGCGTGCTCAGCAGAGCGGGACAAGTATTTCATGCCGGCACACCGCCTGCAACTTTACAAGGCGCAGGTTCGGCCTCACATGGAATACTGTTCCCATCTCTGGGCAGGGGCTCCCCAATGCCAGCTCCTTCCACTTGACCGCATCCAACGCAGAGCGGCTCGAATCGGCGACGACCGAGTCCTTTCCGAATTGTTCGGATTGATCCCAGCCGCCAAATTTCATGAACGCCTATCGCGGCAGAACTCCCGATACCATCCACACCATCTGGATGATTGGCGGTCTACCACTGTGCGATTAAGAAGATGTTTTATTCCTCGCACAACTTCCTTGTGGAATCGATTACCATCAGCGATTATTCGGGACCGATACGACTTAGGGATCTTCAAGAAAAGAGCGTACTCCTTTTTAAAAGGCCGGCAACGCATCTGCGATTCCCTCCCTCGTGTTGCAGTTGTTCATGGGCGGCGGTAGTCACTTACCATCAGGTGAGCCGCATGCTAGATTGCCCCCTCTCCTATAAAAAAAATACAGTTGTGAACGAATATTACAATAATGTCACCCTTTATGTACATACAGTTCAGTTGAATACCTGTTGTGATCTGTTGGCTACCACACAGGATAAAAGTGATTGAGCCATTAACCCTTTTTTTTTTCGTGGGGAAATCTCACGGATACCTCCGGCTGCGGGAGCAACCGGATAGTTATGCCGGACTCCTACCGGCTAAAACCCCACGGTGCCTCATCGCACGTGCGCGCGGGGCCGCGGTCATTCAAATTCTTCCGCAGCCCCACACTATTGCTGGCCGATCTGTCCGGGCCTCGTCTCCTGCACGGGGTAGCGAGGTGTTCAGCTACCCCCCTCCACAGCCTCCAACTCCACCTGCGTATCGGACCCCCCGAGTCCGATACGCGGAGGCCATGGGGCTAGGAAAATCGAGCGCTTAGTAGCACCCACTTTCCCGGCCCCAGCGGCGGATCTGGTCTATGGCTCCGCCGCCAACCAACATTCGGCTGCGGAGGGTAGGGAGAGCGGCGCCTCGCAATACCGACACTCCTCTCCCCCCGCAGCCCCACCACCACCGCATCATTTAACGGTGCGGCCCCGTCTGAGTCGCGGAGGATAGGGCGAGTGGCGCATCGCCATACCAGCACGCCTCTTCCTCCGCGACTCTACCTCGGCTGCAGCGGTAGAGGGAGCGGACACACCTCTCACCGCTGCCCACCGACACACATCCGAAGTGGGCTCGTCAAGCCCACTCGGAGTGGCCACCTCGGGCCGGCCCTACACCTCGGGCCAGCCAAGGGGTTCCTCTCTGTTCACCGCGGTTGACCTAGCCACGGCTACTAAGCCCCCCCGCCAGGACAAAGCGGGAACCCGTTCGGTGGGGGGGGGGGAGCCATTAACCCTCACCCAACTCCCAGTATTTATTTAATAAGATTATTACAATATTATTTTACGACCTACATTTATAATTTTTCATTATTTATTATTTACACTCTTTTATCATATAACAGTCTTATCTGACACTATTCCAAAGATATCCCGGACATCAGTCTGAGCGAGATTAGAATGGCCCTCCAGCACCTTATAAAGGGAAAGTCCTCGGGCGAGGATGGAATTACAGCGGAGCTTTTAGCTAAAGATATCTCATTAGACTCACCATAAAGAATCTCACAAGGTGTGAAACCTGTACTTTTGTGATATGAATTATTATACAATTCTTCTATTTTCGGTAATATTATCGCCCAATCTTTGTGGTTAGTGTGACAAAGCTTTCTTAATAATCTGCTTAACTCTATATTTACTCGCTCTGTTGTATTTTGTCTTGGAGTTGTAACTGTGGTATATATTGGTTTTATATTTAAATCTCTCATTGATTGTTTCCAGTGATTACTTATTAACTGTTTTCCATTATTTGTCAATATTGCCA
Organism: Parnassius glacialis; assembly: GCA_033319125.1. Classification (NCBI taxonomy): domain Eukaryota; kingdom Metazoa; phylum Arthropoda; class Insecta; order Lepidoptera; family Papilionidae; genus Parnassius; species Parnassius glacialis. The sequence continues at coordinate 21,549,940 of JAVANC010000021.1, forward strand.
TGGGCTTTATAATTTCAACAAAATTATTTACTTTTGTTACAACAGACTTTGCTGTTGACTGCTTTAAAGGATATAATTTGATAAACTTACTGAATGAATCTTGTATGACAAATATGAAAATGTACCCAAAGGTACTTGATGCGAGTGGTCCATATAAGTCTGCCATGATTATATTGCCAATGTTTTCGGTTATTATAGGTTTGCATGGACCCACATAATATATTATTTTACTTTTCTTAGGTAACTGCCATAAATGGCAAACTCTTAATTGCTTTTTCATATATTTTGCTAAGCCTTTCCAAAAGAATGTATCTCTCACATAATATGTAATTACCTTATGGTAACCTATTTCGACATGTACTTAATTTATAATGTCTTGTCTCAATACTTTAGGTAAATATATTACTTCTACCCGACATATGCTGTACTTCGTAATTAAACTGCTCTATATACAAAATCGATCGGGTTACTCTACCATTGAATAACTTCATATTATTAATAAACAATAATGCTTTATGATCAGTTAATATTATTACTTTACTGCCCCTCATATATGTTTTAAATTTCTTTAGGCAGCTTATTACAACATAAAACTCTCAGTAACAGACCAATTTAATTCGTGGCTTTTTAAGGCTTTATTGTGATAGCCTAAAACTCTTATTTCATTATTATCATCTATCTAATTAGTGCTCCGGCCACACCCACACCGGAACAATCTGTTTGTAAGTAATATGGCTTATTAAAGTCTTTATGATGTAATTGTATAGTATTAATAAATTGTTGTTTTACAAAATCAAATACCATCTGATCTCTTTCACTCCATTGGAACTTACGTCCCTTTTTAAGTCATTCACAGAGTGGCATTACGCTCTCGCTATTGTTTGCTATAAACCTTCTATAACAATTGCAAATATCTAAAAAGGCCCTCAATAACTTAATCTTTTTAGGTACTGGAAACTCTTGGATTGCCCGAATCTTATCGGGATCTGTCTTTATGCTTTCTGTTAAAATTATAAAACCCAACGTTTTAATTACTTTAACAGTGGCAGAGCCACGCGGCAGCTTTTCGTGTCGCACGGATGGGCCGGCTCGAACCGGGGTGGTACCACGACCTCACAGAAAACCAGCGTGAAGTAAAGGTTTACCTCTGAGTTTCGCTTGGTGAGTGCAGGTGACCGGAGGCCCTTTTTACTGGAAATGAGGCATTCCATTTTAGTCCTCACGGGTGACAAGGCATTTACATTTTGATTTGTAATAGAGGATAATATGTAGATGTCTATGGGCCGCAGTAACCACTTACCATCAGGTGGACTGTGTGCTTGTTTGTCACCCTAATCATATATAAAAAAAACAAATGAATTCACATTTCTGTAAGTTCCACTTTAGCCAGCTTTGTTCCATTTACTTAAAACAATCTCAGTGTACTCCAAATGTTTATCTAATGTTCCTGTTGTTATAATTAAGTCTATAAGCTAAGTCATCTAAATAATTCACACAATATTCTTGAACTTCCGGTCCTAATATTAAATTAATAGCCTTACTAAAGCTTGCCACTGCTGTTTATAATCCTTGAGGCAGAACATGACTTTCTTGTCTTTTATTGGAATTTGAAAATATGGATTATTTAAGTCCGTGGTAGTGATTTAATTCGTTCCTTGGAATTAATTCAAAACATCTAATTGTATAGGTGGCTTCTCTATTTCTGCAACCATTTTCTTGTTTATGCTTCTGGCATCTGGTAAAACTCTAATTGTGCCATCTTTTTTAAGAGTGAATGTTAACGGGCTTCTGTAAGGCATTGATGCTCTTGTGATGATACCAGCTTCTTCCATTTCATTTATCTTTTCTTCCATTTTCGATCTAAATTCATATAGAATAGGATCTAGTAACTAGGGGTTCATCATCGATCATCATAGCAATTGGCTTTTCCCAATTCGCTCGAAAACATATTTTTATGTTTTTCCAAAACCTTACTAAGTTTTTCCCTTTCAAAGACCTCCAATGTAGATGCCCTATTTTTATATTTGTTAACGGATAATCTGTACATTGTTCGATGCAGTAATACAGATTTTTGTTACATTTGAAAGGTATGAAATAATCATTTTTTATTACTTTAAATTCTTCTAAAAATTCCAAGAGTTGTATTTCTCAAATCAATCAATATTTTAATTCTATTGAGCCAGTCAACGTCTAATATTAAAGGTCTTGTCAAATTATTTACAATTAAAGTTTTTGTTTCAAAGACTGATGATCACCTGTTGTATTTTTGTGCAGCGCTGCCCAACAGCACCTTTTATTTCATCATCATCATCATCATTACAGCCTTTCATAAGTCTACTGCTGAACATAGGCCTCCCCCAAGGAATGCCACAAAGCACGGTCCTGAGCCACCTGGATCCATCGACTTCCTGCATATCTTACCAGGTCGTCACTCCATCTCGTGGGGGGTCACCCTACACTTCGCCTACCGGTACGAGGCTGCCACTCGAGAACCTTTCTTCCCTATCGGTTGTCGGTTCTTCGAGCTATATGGCCGGTCCAATGCCACTTCAGCTTACTAATTCGTTGTTCTATGTCGGTTTCTATGGTTCTACTGCGGATATACTCATTTCTAAGTTTATCACGCAGAAAAACCTCGAGCATAGCCCTCTCCATAGCTCGCTGAGCGACCTTGAGCATCCTCATACGGCCAGCAGTAAAGAACCACGTCTCAGATCCGTAGGTTATCACTGGCAACACGCACTGGTTGTACAATTTCGTTTTAAGGTTTTTCGGTATGTCTGACGAGAAAATGTGTCGTAGGTTCCCGAACGCTGCCCAGCCGAGTTGAATGCGTCGATTTACCTTTTGGTCGAAGTTGGACTTACCGAGTCGGACTATTTGTCCCAGGTAAACATATTCGTCAACAACTTCGAGCTTAGTGCTCCCAAAAACTACCGGCCTTGGTGTGACATGGACATTAAACATGATCTTTGTTTTGTCCATGTTCATCCTAAGACCTAATCGTTGGGATACACTATTGACGTTATTGAGCATGGTGTTTAGGTCCTCCAGCGATTCTGCCATAGGGACTATATCGTCGGAAAATCGAAAGTGAGTGATGTACTCGCCATTGATGTTAATACCGTAACCTTTCCAGCCCAGAAGCTTGAAAACGTCTTCGAAAACAGCGGTGAAGAGTTTCGGAGATATAACATCACCCTGTCTTACACCTCTCTGCAATTGGATAGGTTTCGTACTCTGGTTCTGTACTTGGATAGCCATCGTAGCTCTACTGTACAAACACTTCAGCACTTCGATATACCAACAGTCAACTTGGCACCGCTGAAGGGACTGCAGCACCGCCCAAATTTCGACGGAATCAAAGGCTTTCTCATAGTTCACATACGTCAGACATAGTGGCAAATTGTACTCCTCGGACTTCTGTACAATTTGCCGAAGGGTATGTATGTGGTCTATGGTACAAGCCGGATTGCGAAAGGGTTTTTCTTTCGGAATCTGACTTGTTCGGGAGGCTGGAAGTCGTCAAGTCTGCGCATGAGACGATTCGTAATGACTCTCAAAAACAGCACGTAGACGCGGCTCAGAAGGGAAATCGGTCTGTAGTTCTTCAAGAGAGCGTTGTCGCCTTTCTTGAAGAACAAGACCACCGCACTTCTGCTCCACGCCTCCGGTGTAATACCACCATAGAGGACGGAATTAAAGAGCTTCTGAAGGACTTCAAGTACCGGTCTTCCACCCGCTTTCAGAAGCTCCGCTGTAATTTCATTTGCATTGCTTGAACTAGAATTACTGCTATTTAACGATTATTATCTTTCATTTGCAAATATGAACTTCCTAAAATGCACCCAGTATCGAGTAGCGCGTCTATTTCTTTATCAAATATTGATACTTTAATTTCAGATTATATAATCCCTATAAATTTCTTTTGGTATTTATCTTCGTCTTCCTCGAAGATGGTTTGCACGAATAACTCCGTTATGAGTAAGTCCGACTTGGTTTTTAAAATGTTAAATATACTATTTATATTGTCGCTGTAACCAAGGCTTTCTTTTTTTTTATAGGATAAGGGTGATAAACGAGCACACAGTCCACCTGATGGTAAGTGGTTGCTGCGGCCCATAGACATCTACATTTATTCTCTATTACAAATCAAAATGCAGATGCGTTTTCACCCGTAAGGACTACGATGGAATGCCTCATTTCCAGTAAAAAGGGCCTCCGGCCACCTGCACCCACCAAGCGAAACGCAGAGGTAAACCTCTACTTCACGCTGGTATTCTGTGAGGTCGTGGTACCACCCCGGTTCGAGCCGGCCCATCCGTGCGACAGCAAGAGCTGCCGCCTGGCTCTACCACTCTTAAAAAATGTCTCTCTCAAATTTCTCTATTAAAATATGATTTTAAAGAGATAGGTTTTCGTAAGCCTCTATTATTTTTACCCAGTGTTTCATTAGGTCACCAACCCAGCTTTAATAACATATTTAATGTTTGGTTTTCTTTTACATTGTAAGGGACTGGGTACTAATTCGACTTCAACAGCTCTAAATTTGACTGTGGGGCCGAAACATCAGATTGGTAATTTGTAACCTGTATTTCATGTACATTTTTAACCTTTTTTTATACCTCTTCGGGCTTACGCCATGTTTCATATGATTGTTGTATTTTTTTAAGTGTTTGTTCTGTATTATTATAAAATTTTTGCATTTCTCATTATAGCAAGGTCCACGACCTTCATCTTTTTTATCGATGTCATCTAAGTTTCTTAAGAAATTAGTCGTTTCTCCATAATTGCATAGAATAATGTCTGATATCATCAGTTACTAATTGTTTTTCAGGTATCGGATATGACAGTGTTTGTGCCTTTACAATAATATAAAGTAAATAACTGACTATGGTGGGGTATGTACTTCTATTCCATTATTTTGCACAAGGAATCTCTTTACTTTATTTTGTTCTTGTTCACCCCTTAATACTCAAAGAAAGTATTTTTTATAGGATAGGGTGACAAGCGAGCACACAGTCCACTTGATAGTAAGTGGTTGCTGTGGCCCATAGACATCTACATCTATCCTCGTTTGGGAATATATAATATTAGGAATATACGTTGTTACCCGTGAGAACTAAGATGGAATGCCTCTTTTTCAGTAAAAAAGCTCTTCGGTTCTCCACACTCACCATACGAAACACAGCAGTGTTAAGCTGCTATTTCACGCTGGTATTCTGTGAGAGCGTAGTCTTTCCTTGATCTAGCCGACCTATTCTTGCTTCAACTATACTACCAAAATAACTGCAGCATGGCTCTACCACGTATATAAGTCGTACCACGTATGTAAGTCTGCTTTAAAACCATCAAAATTTGTACAACGCACACTATTAATGCAAGTCCAATATTTGGCTTCACCTACTAAACTTTCTCGTGCTATTGATATTTCGAGACCATGGACCACGAGACCAGGAAGTTTCTTTAAATAATTGGTGAGATCTTCCAAAAATGTGACTGGATGAAGATCCATTTCCAAATTTCGGCTTGTCTATTGTTACATTATGTACATTATATACAATATTTTGTCTAGGATCACTTACAATGAGGTGCTCGCCCCGGACACCTCGCCATTATTTATTTTAATTTGGTCACCTTTCGTTTGGTTAATTAATTTTTCCTCAAGATCTTTTATTTTAACCTCAAAGCTTTTCACTACATTCTTAATTAATTTTTGATGCATATTCATTTCATTTTTAGGCTTGGCCTTAATTAAATTTAAATTTAACTTGTTTTTAGTCATTTTTTATTTTTATTTTTACTGTTTAGGCCAAAAATGGTCATTTTGAGACGGCACCCAATCACGTTCGACTTAGTGAATCGCCCGATGGTACCAGGTGTCGCACGTGTCGCGGGGAGGGGGCAGTGGAAGGCAGCTTCCCAGCGTTTGGCGATGTCGGACGAGAGGCAGTGGCTCGTGGGCAGCTGTGCAGTTTATTAGCGTATCTCGGTTACCGCTGCAGAAGTTTCGCGCGACCGGTTTATGGTCTAGATTTTTAGAATTAGTGTGTGTTACTTCGCTAGGTAATTGTGGCTTCGTGAAAACCGCGTCGGTTTAGTTTGTCTAGGTTTTAAATTCGTGAAAAGAGGCTTGTATTGTATTTGACTGATTAAAGTAATTTTGTTTGAAAGTAATTGCGCAAATTATATAGTGATTGCGTGTTGAAGTGCATTTTACAATATTCAACTTGCTCATGTGACGTGGAATTTTGCGCGCGCCGTGTAGATATACGGTCTAGAATTTGAACCGCGCATTCATTTTCGAGGGCGTCTCCCGGTTGATTGTTTGGAAATCATCGTTTAATTATACCGTCGCGTCAAGAGCCTTTTGTGTGTTGACTCGGTAGCTAGTTTACGTGTCAGCTAGGTTGATTTTGAATTCTTATTGCGGCGTAGTGTTTAATATCGAACGAAGGAGCTTAGTTGTGTTTTTAACGCTGAACCGTGTGAGTCATTAAGATATCGCGTTAGTTCCCTATTTGTAATTTGGTGATAAATGAATCCGGAATATTGAATGTTGAACTTTGTACTACTGTTAGTTACTTGTGTCGGGTATCACGTGTTTGATTCTACGATGAACGTTAAATTAGTTGAGTTGAAGTTAGTTAAATGTACGATAAAGTTGATAGATTGAAATAGTGACATGAAGAAAGAAATTGTCCATAGGTGACGCCTGCTGGAGTGATGCAGCATTGTGGGGCAGCATGGAAACCGGCCGCTGCCCGGTCACCTCAGCTGGGCCAGGTCATCCACATATACACACAACTAAATACTACTTTACATGCATCTACTCTACCTGCGGCCTGGCTGAGCCTTGGGGCGGTCTTAGATTCGGATTCAGGTACGTACTATTTATTTTCCTAGCCTTCTCCCTATTTTGTAGTATGATAGGTCATTTCTCCATAAGGCCACTTGGGCCCGAACCCTCGGCTGCCCGTCCAGGAGGCTACTATAGGCCCTAGCCAAGGCGATCTTTGCAGGGGCAGTTGTGAGCCGTAACATTCACTTATGAATTTTTGGCACTTTTGTGTACTTCTCTTAGTTTAATTGAGTCTTTCCACTTATTTCACTTTAAATTTTATTTCGCTCTGCTATACATACACCTTCTTTATTAATAATCAATTATAATATTTAGGCCCTACCCCCAGACTCTCAACCACCCTCAGCAAACACCATTCCCCAAGGCACCTCTTCATTTTACGGACAACAAATTGTAGGCATATTGTCTACCTTATAAATTTATTTTAACGACCTCCTATTTAAAATTTAACCTCTGTCCTGGTTATGGCACCAAATTGTTGCACTCCCACCCCCCTCTTTATTTCTTTCGAATTAGAATTTATATATATATATATATATTTTTTTTTATGGAATAGGGAGCAAACGAGCATGCGGCTCACCTGATGGTAAGTGACTACCGCCGCCCATGAACAACCGCAACACCAGGGGAATTGCAGATGCGTTGCCGGCCTTTTAGAAAGGTGTAAGCTCTTTTCTTGAAGGTTCCTAAGTCGTATCGGTCCGGAAAATTCGCTGGTGGTAATTGATTCCACAAGCAAGTTGTGCGAGGGAGAAAACTTCTTCTAAATCGCACAGTGGTGGACCGCCAATCATCCAGATGGTATGGATGGTAACGCGAGTTTTGACGCGATGTGCGATGGTGAAATTGAGCGGCTGGAATTAGTCCGAACAATTCCTCAGAGCACTCCCCGTGAAAGATGCGATAAAATACGCAAAGAGATGCAACATCTCTACGCAGTGCCAGTGTATCGAGCCGATCAGAAAGACCTCGGTCGTCGACGATTCGAACCGCTCTGCGCTGGATGCGGTCAAGTGGAAGGAGCTGGCACTGGGGTGCCCCGGCCCAGAGATGAGAACAGTATTCCATGTGGGGCCGAACTTGCGCTTTGTAAAGTTGCAAGCGATGTGCCGGCATGAAATACTGTCTCGCTCTGCTGAGCACGCCAAGCTTTTTAGAGGCCAATTTGGCCTTCACTTCCAAGTGACCACGAAACTGCACACTATTCGATATGTCGACGCCAAGGATTCCGATGCTGGCTGAGGCAGCAAGGGGAGTGCCTTGAAACTGAGGAGATACGACAAAGGGGTTCTTTTTAGCGGTAAACGCGCAAACTTGTGTCTTGTGGGGATTGAACTGGACTAGATTTAGTCGGCCCCAATCCGAGACTTTGTTAAGCAAAAACTCGACTTCAGACACAAGTTTGTTCCGGTACTCGGCGACGTTTTCCCGAGAAATATTGGCACGGCCGGTATATAAGGCATCACCAGTGCTGTCGTCCGCATAGCAATGAATGCTACCAGTTAGCAACATGTCATTGATATGCAGGAGAAACAGCGTTGGTGATAGCACGCAGCCTTGTGGAACACCAGCGTTGATAGGCTTGAGAGCAGAGCATGCGCCGTCTACTACGACCTTGATGCTCCGATCAGCAAGGAAACTGGTGATCCATTTGCACAATTTCTCGGGAAGCCCATAGGAAGGAAGCTTCGAAAGAAGCGCTTTGTGCCAGACCCGATCAAAGGCCTTCGCTACGTCCAAACTAACGGCTTATGCCTTCCCCTTGGACTCTACTGCCTCCCCCATCTATGAGTTAAGTAGACTAGAAGATCACCAGCTGATTGACCCCGACGAAAACCGTACTGGCGGTCACTAATCAGCTGGTGATCCTCAAGGTACCTCATGAGCTGGCAGTTTATAACGGCTTCCATTATTTTGGAAAACAAGGAGGTGATGGCGATAGGCCTGTAGTTGGACGGGTCTGAGCGGTCGCCTTTATTAGGGATCGGGTGCACCAAAGCTGTCTTCCATGAGCTGGGGACTACGCCTTGGGAGTAGGAGTACCGGAAAAGACGCGTTAAAACCGGTGCCAACTCCGGAGCACACGTCTTCAGCACAATGGGAGGGACTCCATCGGGCCCACTCGACTTGCTGACGCCCAGGGAGAAGAGTGCTTTGCGGACCGAGCGCTGTGTAAATCGCACATCCGGCATGGAGCACTCACATCGCGGGATGGTCGGCGGTGTGTTCCCCCTGTCATCTAGAGTCGAGTTGGACGCAAAAAGAGAGCTCAACAGATCGGCTTTCTCCTTTGCGGCATGGGCCAGTGAGTCGTCCTCTCTGTGCAGAGATGGAAGAGATGGCTGACAGAAGTTCCCTTGGACAGCCTTGGCGAGAGACCAGAATGCACGGGTTCCCGAAGGAAGGTGTACTAGCTTTTCACCAATTCCCCCGATGTGCTCAGACCTTGCCTTGGCAATGACGCTTTTGAAGGACCTGGAGGCGGAATTATACTTCTTTTTAAGTGCGCTGGTGTTTATATCCCGAGACGTTGATGCGTCAGCCCAGGCCTGGTAGCACTCCTGCTTATAGCGTGATGCTATTTTACAGGAGCGACCAAACCATGGCTGGGATCTGCCTCCGATGGGCACCACAGAGGATGAAATAAAAAGTTCCATACCCTGAAGTACCACATCAGCAACAGAATCGGCAACAACGCTGGGATCTTTCGGCGAGAAGCAAACCCGCCCCCAAGGGTAGGATGCAAAAAAAGACCGCATCCCGTCCCAATCAGCTGACCTATAGTGCCAAACACGGCGACAAGCTGTAGATCGCAACTGCGATTGGAGCGTGAGTGGCACCGTACTCCGGATCAGACAATGGTCCGAAGAGCCCAAAAGGGCATCGACGGAGACCTGATATCCGTCCGGATGAGAGGTTAGGTTAGAAGGTCCAACAGGGAAGGTACATGGTCTTCCACATCTGGGATCCGCGTAGGCGAAGTAACCAGTTGTGTTAGACCATATGCCAAAGCAAAGTCATAGACAGATCTACCCGCATGATCGGTTAAACGAGAACCAAGCCATTCAGCGTGGTGGGCGTTGAAATCACCGAGTATCACGATCTCTGTGGATGGGACCTGTTGTAGCACAGAGTCTGCAGCCATTTGGACGTGGTCGATGAGTCGGTCTGTGTCGGCATTACCGCTATGGGACCTATAGAGGCACCCGTAGACGCGCGGATGGTCGTTGCTGTCTACGCGCAGCCATAGGATGGACAGGTCCGTACCTTCAAGACTGCCGAGGCGTCGAAAACCGATGTCCTCTCTGACATACACGCAAACTCCAGCCCGGGGCACAAACGAGTGTTCCAATTTGTACCCCGGGTAGGAGAGATACGAAGTATCAGCCGGAGAGGACACATGTGTCTCGGTTAGAAAGAGCAAGGCCGGCTTAGCTATCTCCAGATGGTAGTGGACGGCGTTAAGGTTTGAATGAAGTCCCCTGATATTGCAGAAATCCACGGTAAGCGTGGCAGGGGTTGCCTTTGTCTTCTTGCTCCGTTTGCCCCGAGCAGATTTCGTCTTGAGCGGAATTTCGCCCCCCCCCCCCCCCAGAATACGCGGGGCAGCCTGAGCACCCACGCCCAGGAGTAGAGTAGTTTGGTCGTGGATGCTCAGCGAGGGATTCTCCAGGGGTGCTGGTACCCTCCTGGGGTAGTCTTTTATTTAATTCCACTACCATGTTGATGGGGGGGGGGGGAGAATTGGGCCTCCGGCCACCTGCACTCACCAAGCGCAACGCAGAGGTAAACCTCTACTTCACGCTGGTATTCTGTGAGGTCGTGGTACCACCCCGGTTCGAGCTGGCCCATCCGTGCGACAGCAAAAGCTACCGCTTGGCTCTACTATATATATAAGATAAATAAAAATAAATCAAATTTACGTAGCCAGTATATTAACCATATATTGATCTTTGTAAAAGCTTAAATATAGGCCGCTTAATAAATTTATGGCGTGATGGTCTTAATTAGGACCCTAATTTCTACGTTGTGCTTGTATAGTTGTATTTTATATATAGACATTTAATAAAACTAAGTTAATTTCATTAAAAAAAATGAAGTTAGTTTCATTAGGTGTCTCTTGGAAGAATGAATATACACTAGAGCAATAGAAAGTGTCTGTCAGTGTAGTGTCTTATAAGCTAAAGAACCCCGTTCACGAAGACAGAAATAAGGTTAAGAATATTAAATCGTCCCTATTATAGTTGTATCAGGTTCACAACAGTCAATTTCTTATAAATTAATCCGTACCCGCTTGAAGAAGGCACACAATATTTATATCAAATACAACGGCTTCGCTCTCCCACATTTAAAATAATGTAGGGAAGGCACACGGTTCCACACACGCCGTGTGCGGTGAGCGCCAACCAACCAACGCGCACCTCCCGAAGGGGACGCTGTGTTGGGAACTGGACCATAGTCCAAACCAAAATAATAACATATCACTGCATAACATATTGTAACGAGCTTGGGATTCGAGACAATTAAACAATTCCGAGTGAATTACCAAAGTTGACACTTTAATTACAGAAACATAATTGTACTACACATCATTTCACTTCGCAGTTGTATAGCTTCGAATTAATCGCTTTTATCGCCAAATCAATACTGACTCGGTCGCGGTCTATACCGGATTTATTATGGAACCTCTAGTAGTTTCCAGAACCTTCTACTATAGAAACTTCTAGAATGTTCGCGTACATATCGGTCCCGATCGATTAGGTATTGATAGTTCTAGAAAGTTCTTCCATGAAAATTTCTAGAATGTTCTTGTTTCTCCTAGTTCTGCGACTCGATACTAGAGGGCGCTAGTGGTAACTAGTGTCGCCATGTACCATGTATTAATCGTGGCACACAACTATATGTAATAATAACTGGCGTACTAGTAAAACTAAATTTTTGAGTAATACAAGAACACTTTCATTAACTTAAAAATGTTTGACCCATTTCTTCAATTAGTTATGGACAGTTGTTTGCAAACTTTTAAAGTTGAAGGATGTTGGTTGAGAATAGGTGAGTTAACCGTCAAATGCCCTTTGTACGCCGATTATCAAGTCATATTTGCATCGTCGGCGGCCGAGTTGCAAATGAATGGTTACTTTAATAAACTGGTCATTGAAAGAAAGGGGGATGAAAGTGAACGCAAGTAAGACGAAAGTGATGGTTTTATAAAGAGAAGAAAGTAAAACGTTATGTGAAATAAGAATAGAAGGGGAGTATGATTGAGCAAGTGGATGAGTTTGTATATTTATGATGTTTATTTAGCAGGGATGGTAGATATGATAAGGGTATAGAACGACGAGTGAACGCAGAAAAATGGAGTGAATGGGGCTCTTCACGCTATTATGAGGAGTCAGAATTCATAATGCTGTGTTAGTCGTTACTTTAATGTATGGTAGTGAAAGTTGGGTCTGTCAGAAGAAGCAAGAGAGTAGAATAAATGCTGTAGAAATGCGGTCACTAAGGAGTATGCTAGGGCTGAATCTGAATGACAGGATGAGAAATAGTGTGATAAGAGAAAAGTGTGGTTTGCAAGATCACTTTGTGACCAGGATTAAGAAAGGAATGCTTCGGTGGTTTGGTCATATAGAAAGAATGAACATGGAAATAGTGACAAAGCAAATTTATGTTGCAGAAGTTAACGACGGGGTCGGGAAAGGACGCCCTAGACGAAGATTTATTGACCAAATCGGCGATACATGGAAAATGGGCCAGATTAGGAGTACCCTTAACCGACGAACGTGTATGCGTAGATATATGGATGTAAAGGAGGCAAGAGAGGTGTGTCAGGATCGCACCAAATGGAAGTCTCTGCCTACCCCTCTGGGTGACAGGCGTGAGTGTTTGTTGTGTTGTGCGTTTTTCAATTATAATACAAATTATTTTTATCTTTATTATTGCAATATAATAGACTTTACTTGTGTTATTTAATACGTTTTGAATATTTTAAGCAGAGTTTTTATTAAACTTAGAGATTTTTTAAAGACAATATTATGCGTTTACTATATAATATATATTCAATATTCATATAATATTCAAAATTCAACAAGCAGGTTAATGCTTATTAATGCATTTCAATTGTTTAAGATATAACTTCTATGATATTTTAAATGTCTTTATATTGAATTTACTTATTATTTATTAATAATTATTATAAGCCGTCACACTATGTTAGTAATTAAGAGAAGTAAGCGAGTGTAAGTAGTTAAATTATTGAGACATAAATAGTAAGCATGCAAAAAGTAACGTAAAAATGATTAATGACAGATAAAGTAAAAAAATTGAAAATATTTTCGTAGTAGTCATGCTCCTTTGGATGTAGACAGTTGGTTTAATAGCTGCTCATATTTTACTATAATGTAGGGAGAGCCGTTGTCTTTTCTCAGCAGGATTCTTTCATTTGGTGTCCAACAATATGCATACTAGATCGCTTGATATAAAACAATGATTTATAGCTAGAAGATACCTGCTCAATGGTTTTGAACACAGTCACAATCATAAATCGCAAGAAGAACAGTCCAGAAATACTAGCCAAATCGAGTTAGAAACAAAGAGCACTGAGTATCGCACCAACCATAGACGAATTGCGTGAGCACTAAGCAGACCAATAAATTAACATAAAAACAAAATAGCATTTAAGGTGCATTTTTGTCACGCTCACGCCGTATGATATCCCGCTTGCACGAACCGTATTCCCACAAAGGACAAAAGACGCAACAAGGAACATAACGAAGCATCGTTATTTGTTACTACTTACTGGGAGCTTTTCATCTAAGTTTTTTTTCTATTGATTATAATAATACTCATAAGTGTTATACCTTTTTGGGTAGATAAAGAAACGTAGATATTTATAAGAACATTTTCAAGTTTCCTCATTTAATAAAACATTATAAATTTACACATTTATTTAAATCTGGTAATTCTTTAGATCCCGCCAATGTAAGGCCAATTTTTATACTATCAGCATTTAGTCAAAGTATTGAAAAAATTAATTTTAGATCTGAAGTATTTTTTTAAAATACAAATAAGTCTACTATAAAAAAAAATATTTTTGTTCGTATTTTATGCGCTCTAATACCGTTCATCAGATTGCGGTACAATTTTGTCAACTTATTGCTTGAACTTGCGCGCGTTATGCAACAACTAATTTATTTGAAAGTTATATTCTACATTCTTATTCATAAAAATCCCCTAAAATGACGTTTTAACAGTAATTAGTTAAAATGCTCATTAGTACTATTAAGCCTATTATAAAATTCTCCAATCATACACGTTCAATAAACCTGTCATAGTTAAATCGTATTTATGGAATACTTCAGTAAAAAAAAGGTTGACATCAATTGTGATATTCCAGTCAAAACAAGCGTGTTGTTTTCGTTAAATAGATTCAAGAAATTGATTTGAGTTTTATTTTATACTCAATAAAAGTAATGGAAAACAGTATAAGTAAAAAGCGGCAAAAAGTGAAAATTGGCTGGAGGACGATAAGGTTAGTACGCAACTAAAGTAATTTTCTCATAGGTGCTTAGTGTACAAGTGTTAGTTTACTGTGTTGTTATAATAATGTCTTTTTTCTGCTTCCACACACCAAAGCAACATTCAACACAGTTTCGAGTGGCAATTTGTGCTCGATTATATCTTTCTTCACGCTCATTTTGAGGTTTTAGTATAGGTGTGAATAGATATGGCTCTAATCGGTAGCCTGAATCTTCTAAGAGTCTCACTCTTATCTCTCTTCTTTCAAAGCGCTCTTTAAGAGTGGATTTATTGAAGATACGGGATCATGGGTACTGGGTACTGCCTCGCCATCTGGCATTGATGTTTCTGATATATAGATTAGCATTGCAAACTACCTGCATTAAAAATAATAACTATGTGAGCACAGTTATGTATGTAGGTAAAAGACAACTTTTCAGTGATGTACATATGTACATGAGTAATATAAAATCTGGCAAAGAACTATATATACATCATTAACAATATTATATGAACTTACTTGTCCATTAATGAATAAAATCCTTTTCGGTTTATATAATACTGAGCTGCATCACCACCAAATTTCTTTATTTTTATGTGAGCACAATCGATGCAACGCAACACAGAAGGAACATTTTTTATCTCTAAGAATTCCCTTATAACCTTTTGCTCTTCTGCTAGAGACTGCGGCATTTATATGTAGGTCTCAGAGTAACGAGCAATCGCGCGAGCTATTCTGGTACAAATGCGACTCACAGATGATTGAATCAACACATGAAGGTCTCCACCATCGTCTTGAATCTAAAAAAGATAGGTACAAAAATGTTTACAAACTCATGTAGGATATTATTACCTGTACGCTACGAGTTGAGACTTACTTAACGATGTCCCCAACATCTAATGGCGGTTAACACCTGCAATTATGGTGACGTACCACAACCTCTTGAGTCCAGTTGTAAATCATGCCTGACGAGGTCAATTATAAAAGATGCCGTATGTTTTTTGAAGCGGTATCGCTGTTTGAACTCTATACATCGGGCAAAGAAAACGGATTACATCTCTTCTATTAAACCTTACGACGATGATGTGGAGCATTTTCTACTTGGTCCATAGCGTCTAAAGCTTGCAGAGCTTGCATAACGATAATTTAGCAATCAAAATCCACAAAAAAAAACAATTTCACCAACAATAACCTAGATACAACTTCAACAATCAGCTGTTTGTTGCTCGCACGCAAATCAGCCATATTTTTCTTTATTACAGGTTTATAGTAGATAAACCCTTCTATAACTTATGAAGCCGTTACTGAACACGTATATATTTTAGCGTTATTAAACGTATAAGAATAATATATTACGGGTAACTCCTTATAACAAACTAATAAACCTATTTTAACTTTTTATGAATAAGACTGATAGTATATATCATTCAACTTTAATGAATATATTAGCATTCTGCATTAAACAGTACATCTAAAGCAGTAAATCTAAGGCAATATTTTTCTTTAATAATTGTCTCACCTCCTCAGACACCTCTTCCATTAAATTTGGTAGATTATTTTGTAGAAATTTTTAATAACTTTGTCCAGATAAGTTTCCCGGTAGTTCAAATGGACCAATGATTTTTCCATTCCACATTCAATGATCTTTCTTCTCGCATTAGATGCGGATTTTAGAGTTGCCAGCTGTGCAGACTATGCATGTTAAAGTATCCGCCTTTTTTAAGAGTGGATTCATCGCGCCAAATTGCGACAAAAAAACAATCGTGCGTTGTAATCTCTCGGTTACATAGCTTGGACGCGTCTAATGTGGTAGGAATGAAATTTATTTTTTGTCAGCAATGTCTTGTGTATAAATTGATATTAGCTAGTTTTCCATTTATCTTGGCTTGAAGCTCGAAGCTGTAGAGCTTTGGATGTCAGCTCCAAGTAGAGAACTTCCTTCCTACAAAGAAACGTTACGGAAAGCCATTCTCGATCGCATTAATTATATTCGTGCAAAATTTTGCAACGCTTTTTGGTCTCTTGCCAAAGCAGTCGATACCAAATTCTGTCGGCATACACTGCCTCCGCAGGTAAAACTGGATGGCACACTAGCGAATACGACTAAAGAGAAAGAGGACTTGTTCGCATCTCTCTTTGTCTGCAATTCACGTTTGGACAGGCAACAACTTTCCGCCTGAATTACCTCATTGCGGGACCTCTATCTCAAAGGTTTTTTTTTTAATCACAAATGAAGAGGTTCTTAAAATCTTGCGCTATATAGACGTGAACAAAGCTAGTGGGCCGGATGGCATACTAGTCATAGTTCTATAAACGCTTGTACAGCCTGAGTTGTCGCCAGTTCTGACACGCTTATTCCACCTCTCATTAAGAACTGGAATAGTACCAAAATCCTGGCAGCTTGCCAATATGCAGCCTGTTTCAAAAAAAAAGGCAGTCATACTGACCCTGCCAGTTATCAGCCAATCTCTTCATTGCGTTGCTTTACATTGCAAAAGGGACCAACTCAACTTGGCTCCTTCTTTCTGCAATGTATTACCTGAATACACTTATAACCTTCAGTTGTTGGGGGTTGAGATATCTTTAAACCTGAACTATGGGCGGTTCATTGAGTCAAAGGTCAAACCAGCTGCACGTAAGCTAAGTTTCGTAGCAAAAGTGCGGCGATACTTCACGCCGTAACAGTATCTTACTCTATATATAGAGCAAGCCAGGTCGTGTATGGAGTATTGCTGCTACAAAACGTCACCTAGAAGTTTTAGGAGTAAATTAAAAGGCGCGATTAGTGAAAAGGCGAGACTTATTGGTGATCCAAATCTGGTTAAAACTAATCTTACCAACCTCGAACACAGGCGCAAAGTGGCCAGCCTTTTGGCTTGCTACAAAATGCATTTCGGAGAGTATACACAGGAGTTGCATAACTTAACTTCTCCCTCTACCTTCCACCATCGAGCAACCAGAAGTTCAACCCGTCTTAACCCTTTCGTTGTTAACTTACCACTCATTCAATAGAAATGGTTTGCAACATCGTTCGTCATGCGTACAGCAAAGGAGTGTAATTAGTTACCAGCATATGTTTTCCATCCAATTACAATCTGGGTATCTCCATTGCAAGACTGACCAGGCTTTTATTAAGTCAGTGCGCTCCACCATTTTAAACTTCATCTCAACTGACCATCAGATGGGATTGTAGTTAAGCGCTGGTTTAACTGCTGGCTTTCCCGTGTAGTGGCGGGTATGAATAGGAACAACCCCATATCTTCCCATGCATCTCGTAAGAGGCGACAGAGGGGAACTGAGGCAGAAAATGGGCAGCAGCATCTTTCTTATAATAGCAAAACAACAATTAAAGACTGGTAGCAAACCCACTCGCCAGGCGTGGCAACTATGTATAAAGTAACAAAGAGACTGGTCCAAGTCCCCGGCTGTCCCCGCTATTTCTGAATACGGTGGCGACCATGGTAACGACTGGGCAGGAGGTGCTTAGCTAGAGGTTCGGTTGCCACCTAAGATGACTCGACCTGGAAACATATAACGCACGTACCCTGAGGACTGATGAGAAGATACTGGAGGTGGGAGATGAGATAGACAAGTTGCGCTGGAATATTATAGGATTATACGAGGTCCGAAGAGAGGTGGGTAACGTGGTGATTCTCAAATCTGACAACTGGTCCTATGACCGGGAGGGCGACCATCTGTTCCAAGGAGGTGTTGGATTTATCGTCCATAAGTCTTTCGTCAACAATGTTTTAAAGATTGAGAGTTTGTCGACGAGGATTGCATACCTTATGCTCATAATCACCAAACGATATTCGCTGAAGTTCAAGCAGGTTTACGCAACAACCTCGGCATATCTCGATAAGAAGGTGGAAGAAATATATGAGGATATATTTAGAGCCACGCATTCCTCCAAAAACCACTATATGGTGTTAATTGGAGATTTCAACACAAAACTAGGCAGAATAGCAAAGGTTGGGAAATTTGGAATAGGGCCGACTTCATGAAGAGAGAAGGACTCTCGATGACTACCTCTTTCTTCCAGAATTGGCCTCACAGGAAGTGGACCTGGTCGAGCCCCGACGGTTCGACAAAAATGTGATTGACTTCGTTATGACAACCAGACAACAACTGTTCAATGATGTCTTAGTGATCGCGAGGGTGAAAACCGGCAGCGATCACCGAATGGTGAGAGACATACTGAACCTAAATGTTTAGTTGGAGAGGTCTCGTCTAAGGCTCAATTTACACTGCCGCGGAACGGAGTGGAAACGAATTTTAGTAACGAAATTGTACATAGTAAAATGAGTTTTATATTAATTGTATAAATTTCAAACTGGGCCACAGCAACCACTTACCAACAGGTGGACTGTGTGCTCGTTTGTCATCCTTATACTATAAAAAAATTTCGACCGAGAGGTCAATCGACGGATTCAATTCGGCTGGGCAGCGTTCGAGAAAATACGGCACATCTTCTCGTCAGGTACACTTCAACACTTGAAAACGTGACTGTGCAACCAGTGCGTGGTTTCAGTGATGATCTATGGAACTGAGACATGATCGTTCACTGCTGGCCGTATGAGGAAGCTCAAGGTCGCTCAGCGAGCTATGGAGAGGGCTATGCGCGGAGTGCTCAGCGTAATTAACTTAAAAAATGAGGATACCCGCAGTAGAACCAGAGTGACCGACATAGCCCAACGTATTAGTAAGCTGAAGTGGCAACGGGCCGGCCATATAGCTCGAGGAACCGACAACGGATGCGGAAAAATGTTCCCGAGTGGCGGCCTCGTTCTTGCTAACGAAGTGTATGGCGTGCCCCCACTAGATGGAGTGACGACCTGGTAAGACATGCAGGAAGTCCATGAATGCAGGTGGCTCAGGACCGTACTTTGTGGCGTTCCTTGTGGGAGGCCTATGTTGACTTGTGAAGGGCTGTAATAATGATGATGATAATGATTCTGGCTTAGAATAGTAAAACGAAACAATTGTTAGATTATCAAGTATAAGTATTTCGGTTAACTTCAAGTTTCTAAACGATTTATTATCTTTGTCATGTTCTCTCTAATCTACATTATGCTGTTTCCTGTATGAAAGTAGAAGAGACTTACTCATTTACTTGTGGTATAGCCTTTTATTATTTTACCGTTTTAACATCTTTAGAATACCTTTGATTAATCTCCTTCACGGTTCCATCTATATTTAATACCTTCTTTGATATATTATTAGTCTTTTCACTGTTTGTGTTTTTTGATTTATCATAATTTTGTGACTTGCAATTTATATATTTATGGCCATGGCGTCTGCATTTGTTGCACCTTAGTATTTTTAGTACACTTCAGAACTCAATAACAGCGTAGGAATATCGAAAGAAATATTCGGCACCCACGATGAAAACAGTTTACCGGGAATTAAATCGAAAAATTTTCAAAGATAAATGGTCACGGGGGGACTGAGGTGTGTGACGTCCCGATGTCATAGTTCGCCCGGCTAACTTCAGTTTTTTAATATTAATTTTTGGTTCGATTTACGCAGAATGAGCTGACAGTATCTTGAAGTCTAGCAGTGGTATACTTGAGTTTGGATTTAATTTTATTAATAATAGGTTCCCAAGCAGATGACAGCACTCATCCATCTTCTCTATTGAAATTAGGATGCTTTTCAATTTCAATAGGCTCGTAAATCATTCTTAGTAGGAATCGGTGTTCTTTTGCGAGGATTTGTGGTCTATCAAATCTAATGTAATGGTGGGGACGATCTTGAACATGTTCAGAAACTGCAAATTAATATGAAAACATTATATTTCACTATCTTTCAGGGAGGAATGTTGATAGATAGGCTTTAATAGGGACACACCGATGCTATTGATGGAAGACCTAATAGATAATCTGGATGGCCAAAGGCTTTACTGCGTTAGATCTAATATAGGCCTACTATCAGATTTTTATGTCAAATGTGTTTGTTATTCCAAATAAGCATTTTGAATAAAACTGAATGCCTTTTGGACTAACAAACGCAGCCCCAGTTTTTCAAAGTATGATAAATAAGCAAACATAAAATTCCGGGGGTTATGATATACCCTGAAAGATATTTTCTATCGGGGTAAAGGCAATTGTAAAGGGTTAGAATTTTAGTACTAGTTTAAGCCAACTTGACAATAAATTTTAAGAAAAGCCACTTTTTTAAAACCACAATTTACTATTTGCGATTTGAAATGTCATCAAATGGAATTCACCCTGGGAAACATTATCAAGATGTTATCAAGATATTCATTTAAGTTTCATCAGTACCAGATGTAAGATACACGTCAACTTTGCTTTGGGGATGATCGATGATCATCGATATCAAAAATAAAAACATCGATATAAAACATCGACATTGATGATGCCACGTGTATCACGATTATTGAATACTTGCGAACACTGCGAACCCGCGAAATCAATATCAACTAAAGCTTGCATCTGCTCTAAATTATTTAAAATTTTGAATAATTCAGAATGCTTGAACGCATCGATAACCTAAAATATATCATTATGATGTACCAAATATAACTGTCAAGTGTTAACTGTAATAAAAAGATTTCGTTTTGTTATTAGTATTGTTTTTGGTTGTCAGTTTATTTGTCGGTTGTTTTTAAAAAAATGCGATGGTTGGTATTAAATACGATCCAATGCACAATTAGAACAATGTTATAGGTTCAAACTATCTAAAATTAAAAAAAATACTTGCAGTGAGATATTTTTTTTATAGGATAAGGGTGACAAACGAGCACACAGTCCACCTGATGGTAAGTTGTTGCTGCGGCCCATGGACATCTACATCTATTCTCGTTTGCGAATCAAAATGCAGATGCGTTGTCACCCGTGAGGACTAAGATGGAATGCCTCATTTCCAGTAAAAAGGGCCTCCGGCCACCCACACTCACCAAGCGAAACGCAGAGGTAAACCTCTTATTCACGCTGGTATTCTGTGAGGTCGTGGTACCACCCCGGTTAGAGCCGCCCCTCCGTCATCCGTCATCAATCTCAATTAAAAAGAACACAATTTTTTTTTTGAAAATTTGTCTAATTTCACATGAATAATAGGCATAAATTTAACATATTTTAAGAAATGGTTTTTAAATAGCTTTTTTATCGGACTTTATATTTGATAATATCTGTCAATCTTTCACACAAACTAAAGTAACATTTTTAATATTATTCCATACAAGTATAAAATATCGATACATAACATAAAGAGAAAGTAATATATATGCATTGTATTTAATATAAAACGATATAAAGGATTTTACTAAAGGTTTTATGAGCTTCATCAAATTGACTTACATAAAACTTGTCATTGAATTTGCTCAAACTTTATATAAAATTTAGTTTTAGCCAAGATAAAATATTGATATAATGGCTATTTGATTGAAACACTCGTCCGGTTTTTCTGCCGACTTCCAAAAAGGAAACGGTACTCAATTCGAGTGTATGTTTTTTTTTTTTTTTTATGTGTGTTACCTCATAACTTTGTACTGGGCGAACCGATTTCGATGATTCTTTTTTTATATGAAAGCTAATAGTTCTCGTGTGGTCCCATATGAATTTGATCAAGGTCAGACCAATGGTTATTGAGTTATTCTCAAATAACCTATATTGAAGTCGGCTGTACAAAATTTTTAATTTTAAATTATTTATATCATAGTACTAAAAATTAGAACATAATAAATTATACTGATTTCTTAAATAAGCGCTTCAGAACATTTATTTTCCAATGTAATTAAATAAAGTAGTTTCGTAATGTTTAACATTCTTTTAACGTTTTCAAAGAAAATGTTGCGTATTTTCATAGTATAAATAATAGTACAAGAAGTATTATATTAATATTATGATGCATATTTTTTTCTCCACGTAGGAAAATAATATATTATGAAATAATAAAAATCTGGTTATTTATTATAAAATATTTTATTCAACATTATAAAAAATATATTTTATACTAACAAAAAACCAATGTAGTGTTAGTAAAAGGTTTAAGTTTTATTTCAAAGTCTTCCCAAGAACGAACGCCTTCATTACAGATCGATTTTAAAGGTTCTTCGTTCATATAAAATACAACATTGTAATCTGTTGACTGGCCAATTGAACATCTAGAAAAATAAATTCAAATGAGACATATAAAACAACAATAAAACACATAAAAAATTTTAAAGTTTTTAATGATCTATTTTATATCCGAATCACTGTGGCAAGTCTCATCGGATAGAAGCTATTTGTACAGGACATGACACGGCAATCTGACACGACAGGAGAGAGATTAGGTGGAGGGCCATTATACGTTTACGTGCTTTATGAAACGTTGGGGAATCACAACCCAATTTCTGACTCCGGGCTGCCACTTATACGGTCACTACTAATGCAATAATTATGAAATTGATATCATAGTAGATGTATATGGACATATTTAATCAGACGAATTTTGTACAATAGAAAGTGAAGTACTACCATTCAATATATATATATATATATATATATATATATATATATATATATATTGAATGGTAGTACTTCAGTAGTAATAATATAAGTAATATAAGTATACAACGTGTCCCAAAATTGAACGATAAGCCAACACCGGAGGATAGACCTGCCCCGGACTAATCGGGGAAAAAAAGAAATAAAATATATCCCAATTATATTTTAAGTTATATAAAAAAAATTAAATTCTTCAGAAATTGAGACCGTTTATGATATTTTTCACTACCATGACCACAATTTTTTTAATATTTTTTTCTTTTTTTTTATAGGCAACCTGAATAGTACTGCTATCTACCACAATTCTTAGAAACTCCAGAATAACTCTTGTTTTATCACGAAAATTAATGAAACTTATTTTATTTCCTAAATTTTTTGAAGACTTTTACTTTTAACCAAATTTAACTTATCGTGGTGTAAAAAAAAAGTATGAACACTAGTATGGCAAGTTTTTTTTAAAAATTGACGCAACTAACCAACATTCCAAAATGGTGTAATACTCTAGGAAAACAAGTTATAAAAAAATATGGGCCTATTATTTCTTAACAGGGGCCAAATGACGGTCGGGTGTAATAAAAGTATTAGTTCTTGAAAAATGTTTAATATTTCAAAACAAATGGTACAAACAGTTTCACGTGTAATTTATTAAGTTATTAACATTATAGCAAATGTTCGAACTGTTTGCCACCAGCATTAATACATGCACGACATCACCTTAAAAATGATCGTTTTATTTGTCTTGCATATCTTCTGCTATTAATGTAATCAGCAGCCTGAGTGATATTTCGACGAAGCTCGTCCAATGTCACAATGGGTTTTGAGTAGACCCTGTTTTTAAGACAACCCCAATAGAAGAAGTCCAGGGGGTTCAAATCGGGTGAACGGGGTGGCCATAACATAGGATCAAGTCGCCCGATCAAACGCCCTGGATACTCTTGATTTAAATATTCTCGCACAGGACGGGCATAATGTGCTGGGCAACCATCATTTTGGAACCACATGTTTTGAAGATCACTTAAGGGCACGTCGTTTAACAATTCTTGCAAGTCATTTTGTAAAAAGTTTAAATAACTATTGCCATCTAAGTTTCCTTGTAACTCAAAAGGGCCCAATTACTTTTCCATTTAATATGCCGGTCCATAGGTTAACCTTGAATTGATATTGGGATTTGTCTTGTCTCATAAAGTGTGGATTTTCATTACTCCAACTATGTACTCGTAGGTTGTGAAGATTTAAATACCCATCTTTCTTGCACGTTGTTTCATCCGACCATAGAATTTTGTCTAGGAAGTGGGGATCTTCACTAAGCCTTTGCAGCATTACACGGCAAAATGTGACCCGTAGCGGATAGTCCCGCGGTAATAACGTCTCCACACGCCTGTAGTAATATGGGTGAAGCTTGTGACGTTTTAATATTCGACGTGCAGAACTTTTCGGGATTCCTGTAGCTTCTTCTTTAGCACGTACCGAAGTAGTCGAGTCATTTTCTATCTCATTGAGAACTTCTTCATCACGATCCAATCTAGGTCTTCCAGCGCTTCTCCTATTGGATGGCATACGACCCTCCGAAAACGCTTGATGCACATTAATTAACACTCAATAATCAGGATATTATTGAGCATTTGGGTATCTTTCTCGATACAAACTGCTAGCAGCGTTAGCATTACATCGGCATTCTCCATAGATTAAATGCATATTAGCGTATTCCTGTGGTGTGTACGGTTGCGGCATGTTAAACGCCAAACAGTCCAAAATGCGCCAGAACTCTAAATCACAAAACACACAATCGTAGTCCAAGATAATGCCAGGTCAGTTCAGTTTGCAGATCACTTCCAGTCCAAATAATGCCAGGTCAGTTAAGTTTGCAGGTCGATTCCAGTCCAAAAAGCCAAGCCAAAAGTTGATAGTATGTACGAAGGCCACGTAAGTTGAATTGGGAACGGTGCGCAGTAAACAAAGGAGCAGAGCGTACTGAACCGACTTGCTGAGAATAATAACAGCTTCTCTACCTGCCCTGTTGTTGTCGTTTTTTAACGTAAATATCTCTATCTATCTATCTCTCTCTAACATCTAAGGTATTAATGCCCCATTTGAATTTCTAGAAATTGTAACAGGAACCCATTTTGGGCATCTAGTAAAAGCGATTACTGACAATTGTCAGTAATCACTTTTACCACATGCCCAAAATGGGCATGTAGTAAAAGTTCTTAAATTGTAATTACCAAATTCCTTAAATTGTAATTACAATTTAAGGAATTTGGCCCCTGTTTAGAAATAATAGGCCCATATTTTTTTATAACTTATTTTCCTAGAGCATTATACTATTTTGGAATGTTGGTTAGTTGCGTCAATTTTTAAAAAAACTTGCCATACTAGTGTTCATACTTTTTTTTACACCACGATAAGTTAAATTTGGTTAAAAGTAAAAGTCTTCAAAAAATTTAGGGAATAAAATAAGTTACATTAATTTTCGTGATAAAACAAGAGTTACTCTGGAGTTTTTAAGAATTGTGGTAGATAGCAGTACTATTCAGGTTGCCTATAAAAAAAAAGAAAAAAATATTTAAAAAATTGTGGTCATGGTAGTGAAAAATATCATAAACGGTCTCAATTTCTGAAGAATTTAATATTTTTTATATAACTCAAAATATAATTGGGATATATTTTTTTCTTTTTTTCCCCGATTAGTCCGGGGCAGGTCTATCCTCCGGTGTTGGCTTATCGTTGAATTTTGGGACACGTTGTATATATATATATATATATTTATATATATATATATATATCTTTACACTAGTAATTCCTTTAATAGGCCTCACTTTTATGTTTATATTATAAGATTGTACACTGGTAAGATTTCT
Source organism: Parnassius glacialis (assembly GCA_033319125.1). NCBI lineage: Eukaryota > Metazoa > Arthropoda > Insecta > Lepidoptera > Papilionidae > Parnassius > Parnassius glacialis. The sequence continues at coordinate 21,575,686 of JAVANC010000021.1, forward strand.
TATCTTTTTTACAGCATATGCTGCAGATTTAAGTCTGCTTGCTGGTTTTGATAATTTGGGGCCCCACTGAAGCTTCGCGTCTAATGTGATCCCAAGAAAAATGTTGCCATCGAGAAGACTCAGCTTTTCCCATTTAAAATTATATTAGTATTTAAATGTTTGACATTGGAGTAATGAATTTTATACATTTCATTAAAGTGTCATTTAAATGCAAATTTTTAACATTAAACCTGTATCTAAACAACGGAATTAATTTTCTGACATTATTAATACATGTTAAAGAGATTCTAACCTTCATCTAATATTATAAACATGTTAAAAAGGAAGGGTTGCAATATAAAACAGTAAGATTCAATTGTCATTTGAGTCACTTCTACCTTACAAAATCATTCATAATCATTGTCTTTGAAGACAAGACAACTTGCCTTGTAGCGTGTAGGGGTTACAATCTAGTAAAGTGGGATGCTGCAGCTCAGTCGGATGCTGCAGCTCCGTCGGATGCAGCATATGTAAAATCTGAGAAATCCGGATCCTCTCGCGGATTTGCAAAGTCAAGATCTCATCAACAAATTGCACAACATTTCGTCAAGTCTGTGACCTTTTCAATTGGCCCTCAAAAGTCCACTGCTGGACGTGGATCTCACTCGTCGTAGGGAATTATTTGCCTTAATCGTCATGGTCGACAGACTCAATGACGATCCAAGTACCAAAGGTCTCGCACGCCGCTGGACATTTAAATCTGGCGTAAACGAAATGTTATACCGCTATCTATCGTAAATATTATACATCCCATTGTTACCACTTACGACCACCACGTGAAGAAATGACACGGTAAATTCTGTTAAGTCACTTAATTATTACTTGATATTTGAAGTCAGCGTTTTACACCTACCCCAACCAATGGTAGATAGTAATGCAGTTGTAGATGGTAAAACGAATTGACAGCTTAACTAAAGTCTTTTCACTATTGCTAAAATTAATGGTTAATATTTTATTTATTTCTTAATATGTTCTTGCTTACTTAATTATTATTTCATTATACTTAATTTTTGTAAAGTATTTTAAAGAGTTAATTATTACTCAATCATTTTAAATACTTTTCAAATCATTTTTTGAAGTTGATGCTTAATTGCTTTACAGGATATTTTATTCCATAGTACGAAATATCAAATTCTTATTCAATTTACATACAAATTAATGTGATAATCATTGTGACATGGTCACGGGGGGCTATTACCAGTCCTTACTGGTTATACATAATACTACACGAATATATATCGCGTTTAACCCAACGTAAAAAAAATAAATTAAATGTGATAAAATCCGCAAAATTAGTTATCTCAATAATTTATTTCTTAATTTATTTTAATTGAATATTTGTATTTTATTTTAATATTTGTTAAATTGGAATTACAACTCTATTAATCATAATTATAGTAGATTAACTAGTCATCACTTAGGTATTTGATGTACTATGCAGTTAAATATCAAGAAGGTCAACTCTAAAATAAGTTGTTAACCAGAATACAACCAATTCCAAATTGTTTACTTTTTATTAAACATAGTTTGGTTTTTGTCAAAATTAACGTCTTATTTATTGCATTTCAGTAATTCAGAATACTACACCAATCCCGCTCTATCCCGCAGTATTAATACCAGTCCAGCAATCACCCCATTTGGTAGAAAACATTACTGTTCTACAATCCAGACGTGGACAATTTGCATTTCCTGATGAGGGAGAGAAAGCGAGTACTGTTTTATTATTTAAAAAATCTTATTATTTGTCGGGTTTAAATTCATCGCCAATATAATAATCATAATAAATATAAACTGTGTCATGAAGAAATATAATATAAAATAATAATTGTAGCTGAAATATTTAGAACAATCGTTGCTTGATTACGAACCTGTTCAAAGTTACTATCAAATTGGCAGCAAAAGGAGCTATTTTAGATGATCTCCACTTCCTCTCAGTATTCCTAAAAGAACCATTAAGAGGTTTTTCATCTTTAAATAACCCAAGGGCAGTGTATACCATATCCATCATAGTAGCGTGAGTGAAATACACAGTAAGCTTCTTTCCTTTTCCATTTTTTGCTATCTTAAAACTTTCTAGCAAGTCTGCTAGGGGAATACGTCCAAATATTTCATTGAGTGGATTACCATAACTATTTCTATAAAAATGCCTCAAGTCGCCTTCGTACTCTATAACTTGTAAGTCTTCTTTATTAAAAATCGCGCACCAAGGACTAAGTTCGTTATTTAAACCTGAAGAGGTGTAGCGGCATAAATCATATAAGGCTGTTATATTCTTGTTTGATAACGTAAAATGAGCTCCCGTTCGCTGTTGTATTCTGTGTTTTACCTAGAATGTATTATAGGATAATTAGGTTATATATATATATATATATATATATATATATATATATATATATATATATATATGGTACGTTCGAGGAAAATGGAAAATTAGTAATTAAGTAATAATCATAATATTATTTTATCTTTACTTAACATTGAAAATAAATCTTAAACTTTCTAAAAGGACGTATGTATAATTATAAAATAAACATGGAAAACTTACTGCAAGAAATTCTGATGAATTTTGATACTTATATAATTCTGCGAATGTTTCTTGATTATATCTCACTTGATTTAGGTAGAAACTACAAGCTTCATAGGGCTAAAATTAAATAGGCAAAATATAAATAATGAGAACGCAAATACGTTAATAAATTGAAAATCGATTTTCTGTATTTTTATACCTACAGCCATTATGTCAAAGACGGCGTTTGATTTTTCAATTATCATTGACGTATTTCCAAATCCTTCCACAAATCCTTTAACGCCGTTTTCTATCCAAGCTCCATATGCCGAACGTAGCTTGTAATCTTTATCACGCAAGGACGTAAGTAAATCTTTAAACGTTTTTCTTAATCTGTATCCTATTCCAAACATTTCTTGATAAACTTCAACAGCAATTTGATGAAGATTTTTAAACATATTTGGATCTGCTTCCCAATAATATAAATTTTCCACATCTTGAGCACACATAGAGCCCTTGCCATTTTCATGATTCATTTTGATATCGTATTTCATTGTTGTCAAATCCATCATACTCTGTGCGTAAAGAATACCTGGGTTTCTTTTTCCATGTCTTACTAAGCTCCAGACACTAATTGTTTTACATCCTACCGATATTATGAACACGTTAAATTACAGGTTTTAAATTATTTAGCTTAATGAACAAAAAAAATATTCGAAATTACTTACCTTTAAATTTAACAATTGAATCTCTGATATCTCCTCTGACAAACTAGTATGGTGTTTTACTTGAAAAATGTTTATAATGTCAATTTTCACTCCAGTAACAATTTGATATTGACAACTTTATAACTGCAAGAACTATGAATACTATTGCTATAATTTTCATTTTTACTAAATTGGGGCTAACAATTTTTTATAAAATATATTTATGATCAAATGACAAGTTATAGCTTTTATAAGCTCAACAAGCAACTAAATTAATAGTTTGTCGCTTTGTATATATGAACTGTATCTAGCTATTACCGGTTTCGGCTCGTAAGTTTATTACATAATAATTATTATACTTTGTAATTAGATGATTAGTATTATGAATACTAATTTTAAGTAAAGGTAACAAAAAATTCTAGCTTCTTTAAATAGAATTTTAGAGACAAAGTACAGTATACCTACCTGACGGTGAGTAGCTAATGTTAGAAATGGGTACCTGCAACTTTATCTAAGAAATAAGTCATGTATCTTCGGAACTTAAGTAAAATAAGCCGTAGACTGTAATTATATTGGCTCAATTATTTCCTTCAAACAAGAACACAACTGTGGATGTACTTCTGATGAAAATTACGTAAAGACTCTGCTATTATTTTATATTTAAATTTTTTATTACAGTGGTTCTGTTAATAAGTTTTTTCAGAGATGCGCCAGTTGGCATGCTAAGTCGGAACGAATTACATGTGGTTTTATAATATTTTCCAATCAAGTGATATTATTTTGCCATTGATAATACTAAGAAGCAATATGACGGGCATAAAAGCAGGGTCTTCACAAATGCGGCTCTATGGGAAGCGAAGAAAGTTTCCATAAATCGAGTAGGGCACAGTTACGTATATCGAACTTGTACGTGGTAGAGTCATGCTGCAGCTATATTAGTAGTATAGTTGTAGCACGAATGGGTCGGCTCGACTGGGGAAGGACAACGCTCTCACAGAATACCAGCGTCAAATAGCAGCTTAACGCTGCTGTATTTCGTATGGTGAGTATAGAGAACCGGAGACCCTTTTTACTGGAAAAGTGGCATTCCATCTTAGTCCTCACGGGTGACAACGCATCTGCATTTTGATTCGCAAACGAGGATTAATATAGATGCCTATGGGCCACAGCAACCACTTACCGTCAGGTGGACTGTGTGCTCGTTTGTCACCCTATCCTATAAAAAAAATACGAAATATTATGTTATTAATGAACCGTAGTAGCTCAGGGGCGCTCGCTGTAAATTTAACAGCACGCAAAAACTCCGAGTTTGTTCCCCGCCGGCACCAATTAAATTGTTAATTGCAATTACTAAGTGCTGATATACCACCTAATCCTAGTCCCCTTGTAGAGGTGGGTAAGAATACCAACTACCTCATATCTTCCCGTGGGCGTTCTAAAAGGGGACTGAGGGAAATCGAGGCAGAAGATGGGCAGCAACATATTTTGATAACAGCAAACTGCGGTTGCCTACCCGCTCGCCAAGAGTGGCAACTAAGGCAGATTACCCCCCCACCCCTAATCGATGACACTAAAAAACGGCTCCCAGTCTCCGGCGGTCCAGCTATTCCTGGCTACGGTGGCGACCATGGTAATGGCAGGGCAGGGGGTTCTAAAATCTTCGATGGAGGGTCGGTTGTCGTCGTAGGTCGGTTGCCACCTAAGACGACACGACCTGGCACACACCCTGCGGACTGACGAGAAGATCCTGGAGCTGGAAGAAGAGATAGACAAGTTGAACTCTTTCTTCGAGAAGTGGCCCCACGGGAAGTGGACCTGGTCGGGGCTCGATGGTTCGACAAAAATGAAATTGACTACATTATGACGACTAGATGGTATCTGTTTAGTAATGTAAGCGATGCTGGAATAAGTGGTGACGTGGATAGTGCACGCAATTGAGGGAGGGCAGGAGGTGCTCTTCATACTAGGTAAGACACATCATTTTATTTTATAGCGCGGATGTTTGTGAAGTAAATTTTTTAAAAAGCTTTTATATAATGGATTTCCGCAAAGTAACGCCGGATTCTATTAATTATATTTAGTAATGTCTCAGCGATCTCCGAATGGTTAGAGGCACACAGAACTTGAACGTTAAGTTGGAGAAGTGTGGTCTGATGAAGTCAACGCTCCATCTCCCTCGTGACCTAATCCAAGGACCTTTCAGCTCGAGTTACAAAACAGTTTTCTGTGTCTAGAGATTGCAATGCAGTATACGATATACATAAATGACAAGCTCGTGGAAACTGTACATGCGGTCGGAGCTAATTTCTGCAAGACCCGCCGCAGAAGAACACAAAAACTCTCCGATCACACTCTTAATCTCATGGCTGTTAGACGGTAGATGAAACTATATTCTTCAACAGATTTGACAGCATACAGGCAACTAAACAGACAGATCTCCAAATGCATGCGGCGGGACTTACGCAACTTTAATACTACTGCTGCGTATAGAAGTGATCCAGCAAAACCAGGGCACCAAAGTATTTGCCAGAGATCTGTCTGCCAGGAAAAGCCAACTGACGAAGCTGATGACCGAATCAGTATCGTTTCCGAGATACCTGAGATTTAAATTAAGATTGAGGGGTTCTATGGGCAGCCGTACACGTCAAATTTGGAGCTACACGCAAGTGTGAGTTTTATCCAAGAGCAAGTTTTATCCGATACTATTTCGATGACATCCCGGACGTCAGGCTGAACAAGATTATAACGGCTCGCCAGCACCTTAAAATGAGCGAGAATAGAATTACAGCGGAGCTTCTGAAAGTGAGTGGAAAACCGGTACTTATAGTCCTTCAGAAGCTATTTAATTCCATCATCCACGGTGGCACTACTCCGGGGGCGTGGAGCAAAAGTGCAGTGGTCTCGTTCTTTAAGAAAGGGGACAACGCTCCCTTGAAGAACTACAGACCGATTTCAATTATGAGCCGCGTCTACGTGCTGTTTTCGAGAGTCATTACGAATCGTCTCGCATGCAGACTCGACGACTTCCAGCCTCCCGAACAAGCCCATTTCCGAAAAGTCTTTAGCACCATAGATCACATACATACCCTTCTGCAAATTTTACAGAAGACCGACTTTTTCACTTTGTCTTGTGTATGTGGACTATGAGAAAGCCTTTGATTCCGTCAAAATTTGGGCGGTGCTGCAGTCCCTCCAGCGGTGCCAAGTTGACTGTCGGTATGTCGAAGTGCTGAAGTGTTTGTGCAGTAGGGCTACAATGGCTATTCGAGTGCAGAACCGGAGTACGAATTCTATCCATCTGCAGAGAGGTTTAAGACAGGGTGACGTAATATTCCCGAAACTCTTCAACACTGCATTGGAATACGTTTTCAAGTTTCTGGGTTGGAAATGATACGATATAAACATCAACATCGGGTACATCACTTACCTTCGATTTGGCGACGATATAGTCTTTATGGCAGAATCGCTTGAGGACCTAAGCACTATGCTTAAATACATCAATAGTATCTCCTATTCTGATGTTAATTTTGAACCGCCGCGTCTAGGGCCCGTCTCTTTGTAACTTCATTTATGGAGGTATATTGCCTTAGCCTTAGTGAGTGCGAGCGTGGCACGCTTGGCGAGTGGATAGGCAACCGCAGTTTTTTCTACTGTACTATATTGCTGTTATCAGGAAGATGCAGCTGCCCATCTTCTGCCTGTTTCTTACTGTCACCTCTTACGACACCCACGGGAAAATATGGCGTAGTGGATATTCTTAACCGCCACTACACGGCCACAAATAACTACAAAACTAGGGAATTGCAGTTGGGGATATGTTAATAGAACGCAGAATCTTTAACAGGATATCATGATTAACAGTATTAAAGGCATTGCTGAAATCCAGCAATACCTATACTGTGAAACCTGAAAACGAGATTGTACAAACAGTGCGTTTAGTTAGTGATGAATTATGGACCTGAGATATGTTCCTTCATTGCTGGCCGTATGAGGACGATCAAGTTCACTCAGCGAGCTATGGCGAGGGCTATACTCGGGGTTTCTTTGCGTATCACGCAAGCGGTTTATGGCTGACCCATTGCCACTTCAGCTTAATAATCAGTTGGTGATCAGTCAAACTGGTTCTACTGCGGATATCCTCATTTCATAACTGAACCATATGTGTCAATAATTTGTAATGTGTTTATAATTTAATTTAAAAATATTTTGTATCGTATTTCCGAGTTAAATTTATTGTAAAACTGTGAATAGTGATCAAAAAAATCGGTTGTGATGTTATCAAAGACCTCAGTACAATAGTGTTAAAAAAAAAAACAGTGTAAATAAATCAAGACTAAATTGTACACAAACTGGAACAATACCTTAAAAAAAGTGTTAATTGCAGTAATAATACATATAAACAAATAACCTACTCGCTAAACAATATCATTTAAGATCCTGATTCATCCAAGCGCGATCTGTATCAATAGAAACCAAAAAAATTCCGCTTCAAGCGGCCTTTTATTCAAATCTCATATGATTTGCATATCGTTGTTGGGACTGATCAGTGCTGCTGGAATTTTGTTTTGTGTACCAATTTGTACGCGTCGAATATTTGACAATAAGTGCTCTTGTCCTGAGCAACCTATTTGTCCTGACTGCGGCCTCAACTACTAATAATATTCGTTTGGAGACATTGTATTCGGCGTCAACTATTAGTTACCGATAAGAAGACGCTGCTGCCCATCTCCTGATTTAGTTCCGATGATGAAATGGAGTTATGGATATTCTTACGCCACTACACAGTTAAATATCTATGAAAAGTACAAGGTTGTAACACTACCAAGACGGGCCGCCCTACACTACGTCCGAGACTCACTGTCTACTCCATCGGTAGTCGGTTTTTCGAGGTCAACGCCGCCCGGCGAGCCTGCGCATTTCGGGCGGCGTCAACGCCTGACGTCTGGCGGTCATCACGCCGACTTAGAAATACTAAGATTATTAAGATAAGCTAAAATTTTGTTATGGCACTTTGTGCCCATAGTAGTGCGGTGAGCAATGCAGCTTCCCAAATTCTGACGGAGTCGCTGGGGGACATGATACAGTGCCCGGAGTGTCCCCAGGTTCGACTTTTTAAAGGCCGAAAAGGACTCAAAATTCATCGCACAAGATGCCACAAAAAATTTCAAATTCCTCTTTCGGCTCCGATTACAGGCTCCGAAACAGTAGCCAGTAGTAGTTCTACCAGCGCTGCTACTCCTTCCAAACCGTTTTGGGAGGTTTTAAGCTCTTTCAAAAATTCTTTTCCGGTTTTGAAACGCATTCCGCGCGGTGCTCGAATTTCGGTTGCCCGTTGTTTATCATCGGCTATTAAAAATGCTATTTCGAAAAATTCCAAACAAGCCTGGGAACATCTCCTTCTTTTTCCATACAATGTTCTTTACGTACATTTTGATCCCTTAAACCAAAAATCCCTTACAACTAGAGTAAAGGAAAACTGCGTAAAGTATAAAGCATTGGAGGAAAATCCTTTAGATCTTGCTAGCATTATTCCGCCCAAAAAGCGGAATAATCAAAATTCCAAAAAATCTGACGTTTCGGCCACTTTCAAAATAGTAGAGAACAAAATTAGCGATGGCGATATCAAAGGCGCCGCACGTGTCTTGTTTTCTAGCGACTCTATCGCCCCCTATACACCCGACACGGTTAAGTCACTTCATGACAAACATCCACCTGCAGCGGCGAATCTCCACCTACCTGATCCACCAAAGTTAGATGACGTTGCCATTGAAGTCACTGCCCAGGAGATTTCAGCGGCGGTTATGTCTTTCCAGAGTGGCTCAGCTGGAGGACTAGATGGCCTAACCCCTCAACATCTAAAAGATCTTCTATCTTTTAGCTCTGGTGAGGTGGGCGAGACCCTTTTGAAAGACATGACGGCACTGTTTAATCTCATGTTATCGGGGCGGGTCAATGGTGACGTCATTGAAATTTTGTACGGCGCCAATTTATGCGCACTTAAAAAAAAAGACGGTGGTATCAGACCTATTGCGGTTGGCACCACATATCGCCGCCTCGCAGCCAAAGCGGGCTGTAGGAAAAAGGTTGCTCTTTTAAGCAGCCTTTTTCAACCAATGCAGCTTGGTTTTGGTTCGCGGAGCGGGTGTGAGGCTGCTGTTCATTCACTTCGTACCTTTCTCGATCAAAATTGTGGAGAGGTGCTGCTAAAGGTGGATGTGAAAAACGCTTTCAATTCAGTCGATCGAGGTGCCCTGTTGACACAAGTCAAAGACAAAATTCCGGACCTTTTCAACTTTCTTTGGCAATGCTACGGCAGTCCCACCAAATTAACATACAAAAATAATGTTTTATTATCATCTGTCGGCTGTCAACAGGGTGATCCTTTTGGACCCGCGATTTTCTCCCTGGCCATTCATCCAATTATTCAACGTCTCCAGTCCAAGCTTAATGTTTGGTACTTGGATGACGGAACCTTAGGAGGCGACGTGAGCACTGTGCTCAATGATTTGAAAATTCTCATTGACGAATTCCGTCTGATTGGCTTAGAACTAAATTTTTCAAAATGCGAACTCTTTGTTTGCGATTCTTGTCCAGATAAAGATTCGGTTATCAAAAAATTTAATGATTTGGCTCCCAATATCAAATCAGTAGACAGGAGTTCCCTCCGTCTCCTGGGTTCACCGATATTAGAGGAATCTTTTTCACCTTTCGTTGAGGAAAAAATTCAAAAGTTCATGAATGCTTCCGAAAGATTGCTCAAAATTAACGCCCATATGGCTTTTACAATTATGAAATACTGTTTGTTCGTTCCCAAATTTACTTACACTTTACGATGTAGTCCACTGTGGAAACACGGTGAGCTCCTTTCGAGCCTAGAAAATGTCGTTAAAAACGCGCTAGTATCGGTTTTGAATGTTGAGATGGATGACAGGACGTGGTCGCAAGCCTCCCTACCAGTGAGGTTGGGAGGCTTAGGGGTACGCAAAATTTCCAGTGTAGCGCTACCTGCATTCTTGTCCTCCATTCATGGTTCGTATAAATTAATAGAAAAAATCCTTGCACCCTCTTTAGGCCATTCCGATGTAATTGTAGCTCATTCAAGTGAGGCCAAGAATGCCTGGAGGCTGGCTTGTCCAAATACTGATTTTCCCAGGACCTTGTCTTCGCAGAGACTGTGGGATCGGCCGATCTGCGATCTAGCACGGAAATCACTTTTAGATACGTGTCCTAGTATCGCGGATCGTGCCCGTATTCTTGCAGTCTCTGTATGGGAATCTGGGCTTTGGTTACAAGCTATGCCTTCTTTTAACACAGGTAGCCTTTTGGACCCGACTGCATTTCGTCTCGCCGTCAGTTTACGTTTGGGTGCAAGGTGCTTTGAGGCCCATCGCTGCCAGTGTGGTACTGTAGTTGATCAGCTCGGTCACCACGGTCTCTCCTGCTCAAGAAGTGCTGGGCGAATGGGTCGGCACGCTAGCCTGAATGACATCATACGCCGGGCTTTTGCCACCGCCAATGTTGCAGCTATACTCGAACCGAGTGGCCTTGCACGTGACGATGGTAAAAGGCCTGACGGTATGACACTTGTGCCCTGGAAGATGGGACGGCCCCTTGTGTGGGACGCGACTTGCGTTGACACAATGGCACCGTCACATCTTTCAGAGACACGGAGTAAGGCTGGCGCGGCGGCTCATTCAGCGGAACAGCACAAGCGGCGCAAATATGCTAATCTCGGTAGTGGTTACATATTTGAGCCGTTTGGAGTTGAGACGTTGGGTCCTTGGGGACCGGGAGCTCATCTTCTTTTCCAAGACTTATCAGAGCGCCTGGTTGACGCGACGCGTGACCAAAATGCTGGCGTTTATTTGGCGCAACGCATAAGCATTGCCATTCAGCGTGGTAATGCCGCCAGCATGCTGGGTACGCTGCCAACTGGTAGTGGGCTTGAACATTTGGATTATCTTTAGACCTTTAATGGTCTCTAGGTAGTACAAATGTTCTTTTTGTGTAGCAGGCTAAGTAGTTTAGTTAGTTGTATTTTGTGCGTATTTTGTTTTATAACGAAATAAATTGTTGTCATTAAAAGTTGAATTTAAATATATCCTCATTTCTAAGTTCATCATGCAGAGAAACTTCGAGCATAGCCTTCTCCATAGCTCACTGAGCGACCTTGAGCTTCCGCATACGGCCAGCAGTAAAGGACCACGTCTCAGTTCCATAGGTCATCACTGACAACACGCACTGCTTGTACAGTCTCTTTATCAAGTTTTGAGGTATACCTGATGAGAAGATGTGCCGTAATTTCCCGAACGCTGCCCAGCCCATTTGAGTACGTCAATGGACCTGTCGGTCGAAGTTGAACTCTTCCAGTCGGACTATTTATCCTAGGTAAACATACTCGTCAACAACTTCGAGCTTAGTGCTTCCAACAACTACCGGCATAGGTGTTAAAAGGACGTTATACATGATCTTTGTTTTGTCCATGTACTTCTTAAGACCTATCCGTTGGGAGGCACTATTGAGGTCACTGAGCATATAGCTTAGGTCCTCCAATGATTTTGCCATAAGGACTATATCGTCGGCAAATCGAAGGTGAGAAATATACTCGCCGTTGGTGTTAATAAGATATCCTTTCCAATCCAGAAGCTTGAAAACATCGTCCAATGCAGCGGTGAAGAGTTTTTGGGATATAACGTCTCCCTGTCTTACACCTCTCTACAGTTGAATAGGTTTCGTACTCTGGTTCTGTACTCGGATAGCCATCGTAGCCCTACTGTACAATCACTTCATCAATTCTTTATACCGACAGTCTACTTGGCACCGCTGAAGGGACTGCAGTATCGTCCAAATTTCGACGGAATCAAAGGCATTCTCATAGTTTACATACATTAGACATAGTGGCAAATTTAACTCGTCGGACTTCTGTACAACTTGCTGAAGGGTAAGTATGTGGTCTATGGTGCTAAAGCCTTTTCGAAAACCGGCTTATTCGGGAGGCCGGAAGTCGTAGTCTGCATACGAGACGATTCGCAATGACTCTCGAAAACAACATGTAGACGCGGCTGAAAATGCAAATCGGTCTGTAGTTCTTCAAAAGATCATTGTAGTCTTTCTGGAAGAACGAGACCACCGCACTTCTGCTCTACGCCTCTGAAGTAGTGCTACCATGGATGACGGAATTAAGGAGCTTCTGAAGGTATATAATTGCCGGTTTTCCACCCGCTTTCAGTAACTCCGCTGTAATTCTATCCTCGCCCGGGGACTTGCCGTTTTTAAAATGCTAGAGAGCCATTTTAATCTTGCTCGTACTGACATCCGGAATATCATCGGATTAGTGTCGGGTAAGACTTGCTCTTGGATCGTTACTCACATATGCGTGTAGCTCCAACGATGATGTGTACAGCTGCCAATAGAACCTCTCACTCAAAATATTAGGTGTCCCGGAAACTACGCTGCGACACTCGGTCTTCAGCTCCAACATTTGGCTCTTTCTGGTAGACAGATATTTAGCAAAGACTTTGGAGCTCTGGTTTTGCTAGATTGCTTGCAAAACAACGTAGTTTACAAGGCTAAGTCGCACCTTTAAAAATTTTTACTCTACCCCCATTAAATAAATTGTCCCTTCCCACTAACTCCTCTCGCCGTCCGAGCGTACTGCCTCATTCTTTTAGAGATATTATTCTAAGCAAAACTTTTTGTGGGTTATGGGTGGGAGGGAAATTATATCCTCGAATGAAGCGGTTCATTTAATACTGATCGAACTTCACTTGGAGAAGTTCGTTTGATCATATATTATATTTCATCGCTTCATTCTTCAGATTTAATATTAACAACGTAGATGTTTAGAGCTTAAAGTTTTGCTTATTGAGTTACTTATGTTTACGTTAGACAACAAAAAGAAATCATAAACAATCAAATATCATTTATTAGTTCAATCATAACAAAATAACGTTCAATTATTGACTTGTCTAACTATCTTATTTAATAAATCAAATAGTTTTAATTTAATTATTTAAAAGGACAGTTCTTGCAAACTTATTTCCGTCAATAATTTGGCGATGATAAAATTTTGCAAAGGTCTCTGATGCTGACGACCACCCGGCTGTTTTTCTGATCGTATCTAGAGAGACCCCAGCGGACCTAGCAGCTGAAGTGACATCATGGCGCGTACTGTGTGCACTAGGCGTATGAAACGACTCACTGATACGAATCACTGAAGTGACACAAAAGATTGGTTCAGTAACAACGATTCAAATGTATCATTTGGATCTGGAACAGTGAAACATTACTTTGCTCTTTGCTCATTTCGCGCGACACGTCGCTTGCGAGGCGACTGAGCCACAGCTCAGCAGAGAGATACAGACTGAGACAATGATTAACTTAACTATTGACTCTTGAGGGGCGAGTGAGCGGGCGAAATAATTATAATCCACACAAGTCAGATAGAGATAACAAATAAGAAGTGTATCACTCAACTCGTACGGATTTTCGCTGACGTTATTTATGCACGTAAAAATTACCACTAAGGCGCTTATGCGTCAAATACTATACGGTCGTTTTTTGTATGTAATGTTTGCAACAAGTTGTCATTTTACGTTCATGCGGCACTTGTCAAATTGTTTATATTCATTAGCGCCTGTTTACGAAAACATACTGAGTTATGTTTAGGATTTCTTTGCGTAGTGATTATTGTGACTTTATTTTCTTCCTTTTCATCATAAAGTTTAGAATTATGATACTTTACGAGAAAATTCTGTGTACATAGACATTGCTGTTTTGTGTAAATGGACATTTTTGTAAATAATGAATTGACATAGTGACATTTTTGTTAAGGTAGGAAGGATATATATCGATTTTATATACAATCTTATTACTGTACAGAATAAATAATCTAAGCACTTATATTATTCAGCATTGTTGCCACATAACATTTCACGGATCAGTCAGTAATAAACGCCCGCGACGCAACTTAATGTATTCTTTCTTTTATATCTTTTGAGTCAATGATGCAAATGAGATAAATGAAACATATCAGTGTTTCGGAACATTTTAATGATCAAGATGCAAATGTTCCAATCGCAAAAATGATACACTTTGCCCACCTCCAGTGTGCACTAAACACAGTCACGTCCACGCCGCTCTCCGCTAACACGTTTTTAATCCACCTACTTATAGATTGAGCAGTGGCCGCCTTGTGTGGCCGCCTTGTGTGGCCGCCTGTATGTTAGCAATAAGTTCCGACAACCTGCGGGTCTAATTTTATTTGTAATATCTAAGTAATCTTTTATTGCCGTGGCTGGACAATAATTTATATATTCTATAAAGTAAGGTAAAATTAGAAGGGGTTGCTGACGACCCGCTGCAGACGTTTTTATTATGTCAGTGACGCTTAATCTAACATCTGAAGAACATATCTTAATATTGTCTATCTTTATTAAAGACAATGTTTGAGCTCGGTGTGCTGTGCATAATGCCATTAATACTGCTAATTTTTTGGTGAGTTTTTCAATTGAAAGTGTTTCATTGGGAACCCAATCTCCAATATGATTTAAGACAATTTTTGGATCCCAAGTACCAGTATATTTTGGAAGGGCTGGTCTTCACTTGTATGCGCCCTTTAGGAATTTTTTTATTTGCTCTTTAGAACCTACACAGTCTCCTAGAAGTAATGATAAAGCCGATCTGTGGTTATTGAGCGAACCGTAAGCGGCCCCATTATTAAACTGCTCTGATAAAAATAGCAAAATTGACGGTACAGAACTTGCGTAAGGATCTAAATTATTTTTATGACAAAATTGCCACCACTGCTTATACGAGACGCTATACTGAAGTGTAGTATTCTTTGAAAGCGATGCCATCATCACGTTAAGAGCGGCTGATGGTGTACCTCTTCTTATAAATGCGACCCTGAGAGCTTCGCTGCACCCAGGGTAAGTTGTTTGTGCAGGTGATGAGGAGTTCTGGACGAAGACCGTAAGAGATTTTTGTGAGGTTTGAAAAACAGTATGTCTGAAATGAGTAAGTTATTTAACATTGGGTACCAAGGCTGGGATGGCCAATAAGGAAATACCAAAATACCTTCGGCTTTATTGCTTATGATCTTTTCCAGACATTTGATTATTAAAGAAAAAGGTGGAAACGCATAGAAATATTTGTTTTTTTAATCAATAGTGAAAGCATCTACTAATAAGGCATCTGGATCCGATCTCCAAGACACATAGGTTCTGCACTTAGCATTGGCACGAGAAGCGAAAAGATCTATTTCTGGTTCCCCCAATTTTTGTACGATCTCCTTACAAGCGTTATCGCTTAGCTCCCATTCTGTATCTAGGTTTAGTTTCCTTGATTATTGGTCTGCTTCGAAATTTTCTTTACTATTTATGTAAGATGCGTGTAGCCAAATGTTTCGCTTCTCGCACCATGCCATATTGATCGAGATAACTCGTTCAAATGGGGGAATTGAATTCCTCCCATTCGATTGATATAACTTATAGCTGTTGTATTATCTACGCGCAATAAAATATTACAATCCGACATATCCCTAACAAAGCATTTAATACTTAGAAATATGGCTAGTAATTCTAGGTAATTGATATGATAGTCGAGTTCATTATATTTCCATCCTCCACCAACACGAATATTATTACAAAAAGTACCCCAATCTGTCAAGCACGCGTCTGTAAATATCTCATAATTATATTTAGTTATTCTAAATGAAGATTTGGTTGAAAATACATTTTTTCCACCACTGCAAATCTGGTAAGATATCTTTTGAAAGTTGTATATTTTTATTATATGTCTTATATTTTAGAAGCGCAAGGTATTTTTGTCTTTCTAGTCGTTTAGTGTACAAACATCCATATTTTACCCCAGGACAGGCGGCCGTCAGGATACCTATCAAATGAGCGAAATCTCTAATCGAACAACTAGTTAAGAAAGAGAACCTTTGTACTAAGTGGGCTATATGATTTTGTTTGTCTATGGGTAGACTTATAGAAAATTCCGTGGAATCAAAAATAAATGCCAAATATTTGTAAGATATATGCGGGCCTAGACAGGACTTATTATAATTAATAACAAAACCTAAGCATTGTAAAAGACGCATAGTCTCGTTAACGTTATCCAAACATTCTTTGTAGTCTTTCCCTATACAAAGAATATCGTCAAGGTATATGACAGACTTATATGCCCTGCTTCTTAAGTTGGTTATTACCTCTTTCATTATCTTACTAAATGTTCTACGAGCAATGGACAGGCTATACGGCATGGCATTAAATTCATAAAGGGTTTTAACTAAACTTTCATCTTCAAATTGAAATCTTAAAAATTTGCGATGACTCGACTTAATTGACACTAGTAAGTAAGCCTCCCGTAGGTCAATGGTAGCCATGTAACCATTACGCGGTATTAACTTTGAGGCCGTTCTGTAATCCTCCATTTTAAAGTGAGATTTTTCAATGAATTTATTAAGAGACTTTAAATTCAGAATAAATCTTTTGTCTCCGTTAGGTTTAGGCGCTAAGAAAACTGAGGATATAAACTCGTTCTTTGATGGATGACACTTGGATATTGCTCTTAAATCTAATAAATTACTAATAGCTATAGAAATGTTTTGTTTATCTTTTGCTGACAAAGTTGAATGCGGTAATCTACATTGAGAAATTTGTCTATTAAATAGTATTGTAAAACCATCTCGAATCCATCTTAAAATAATTTTATTTTTTGTTAATTTTAACCAACAGTCATAAAAATATCATAATCTTCTGGTGAACTGGAGCACGATAAGATTTGTTGTTGCTCCAAGACCTCGTTTATGGATACACCTGAGAGGGATGATCCCTGCGGGTCCCCGATGACAACTTCTTTGGCCCTCCCCGCCCCCTCTTGTTCTGGGAGCGGGAAGGGAATCTCCAGTTTCCCTAGTAGCGATTGTCTCTTGAAGACGAACTTGTTGCTATATGTGATGTGCAAGGTTTAGGGTCTGTTTTCTTAATCTGAAGACCTTGTTTCTCGATGGCTTTTAGCGCCTTAATCTTTTGAGGAAGGTTATTGCCAAAAAGAGTTTCATCTCTTTTACTCTCATGAATGATTTTAAGAAAACACTTGTCTAATCCGGGTGTCACCAATTTTATTCTGGTTTGGGTCTCAGAGTGATGGAGGTCGGATAATATACGGCAAGCATCAGATAAATTTTTTATCGCTTGAACTTTATTGTCTCCGATGAGAAGTAAAGACATAGCTCTATTAACGGCAGTAATAACTAAGCCCAGTTTTTGCTGATCGACCTCTATTTTTTTTGTCCCTATTTTGGGCTGCATCGGTAAGTGCCGCTGCAATCTCAGGATTAAGCGTAGGTGCTCTCAAAAGCTTGCAATTTTCGGGAATTACGTACGCTTTTAACAAGTTTTTTCTTGTTTCCTTAGTAAGACCCTTACGTAGAAGAGGAAGCCAACGGTGGGCAAGATCCTGGTGAATATTTTCACCGTATATTTGCTCATCACTATCCGTATCACCCAAGGCTGACAATAGTTCATGGTCTAATGTAGGAATTGTTTCTTCCTCTTTATCTTCAATTGTTTACTGAGGATGCTCCTCGGAAGGAACAGATGTTACCATGGTGTCATCATTTATAACCTTATTACAATCCTCAGCTTCGTTATTTACAACAAGAAATAAATTGTATATTTTGGAGGTAGATAACAAAAAATTGTTATAATAAGAATATAAATTATCACAACTTACAACTTAAAAGCTGACACTTTAATATATTCGTACATGTGTATTTTAGTTTATATAACCTTCGTGCTTACTCTCGGCTAGCCCCCCAGTTAGGATACCTTTGTACTGACTCTCGGCCAGTCCCCAGGTAAATTTGTCTTCGTGTTGATTCACGATCAACGCTAAGGTTTTTAGTCTTAACTTATATTTTAAAGGATCACTCAGGCACTAGAAACGAATTACGTAACGGTAACACTTACCAAAATTTTCTTCGGCATCGGAAGAATCGGAGTAAACAATGACCCGTTTATATCGTTTTCTTTCTTGTTCTTCTAACTTTTTGATTTTCTTTTGGTAATAACCAATTTTGTCTACAGCACTGCGTTTCGACATTTAACTGTTTTAAGATAATTAAGTAAGGTGTGCACTCTGCCTCGCACGAAAAACGAATGAGGCAGTACGCTCGGACGGCGAGAGGCGTTAGTGGGAAGGGACAATTTCTTTAATGGGGGTAGAGTAAAAATCTTTAAAGGTGCGACTTAGCCTTGTAGAATAAGGAAACTACGTTGTTAATATTATATCTGAAGAATGAAGCGATGAAATATAATAGATAAGTTATAGCTTACATTCAGTGACAATTTAACTTGCTCCAATTTGGTTATAATTTGATAGTTCATGCGAAATATGATTTACATAGGCTACAGTTTCAAAGTTCAAAATGTTTAGCGTTATACCAAAAAAATTTAACGTACTACGAAAAAAGTAGCCTTTTGGTATTCTATAATGTGTTAATATGTGGAACAGTTTACTCCAAATAGGCGACAACTAATTGGACACGGTCCAGTGCGCGGCCGATCCTCAGTAAGATTGAGAGTATTCTGCTGCAGCCTGATGTTTCTTGGCGGATCTTGCGGCGGGACGGTTCGGACAGCCGCCAAATGCGTGATGCTTTGGCGCAGTGAATGGATGCTTGCTCAATTTTCGTTGCAAGTGGTGTCCAAATGCGGGTGCAGCGCAGAGGCTCGCTGGCATGAGTGCGGCGCAGTGGCTTGTTGATGCTTGTTGGCTCCCTGGGGTTGGTGTGGTGCAACGACTCACTGACGCGGGTGCAGCTCAGCGGCTCACTGATACTGGTGCGGCGTAGTGGTTCGCTCACGCTAGTCCGGCGCAGTGGTGTACTGACACTGGTGCAGCGCAGCCGCGTTCTGACGCTGGTGCAGTGCGATGGCTCGCTGGTGCGATTGCAGCAACGTAACTCGCAGCAACAGTGTGACTGCTCGCTGGCGCAAACGCAGCGGAACCGCTCGCTGGAACGCGTTTAGTTAGGTGGGCTGTGCTTTCAGTATATAGTACGATCTGTGCCGTGTGTGCAGTGTTTGTCGGAGAAGATTTGTTATATGTGACGAGCGTTGAACTCTATTAGGAAGCTTTTGTAGGTGTGCTGCGTACACACACATGTATACTAAGTAATGTTGTACCTATCTACCATATATATGTATACTTAGTAATATTGTACCTCTCTACTTAGTACTAAGAATTTCAGTCAGTAGCTAGTTGCCCACCAACTGTATTGCACGCACCTCTATAATAAATATGTCATAAAGTTATGCAATCTTTAATTATGGTCACCCGTAGGGATCCTTATGGAGTCAGCTCTTAAACTGGTGACCTCCCGACGTGATTGACGTGATATTAACACAGTAGTGGGCAATTTTCGCGTGTGTTGTGATCGGACGGACAATTTATAATAGTAACATGAGTGTGCCGCTTCCGCCACAGCCACAGAACGTGCCGCTTGTTAACGTGCCACTCGTCCAGGATATCCAGCCCGCGCCACCACCCATTATGATGCCAGGTGTAGATTTAGTGTCTCTACAATCCCGGCTCTCGGACTTTTAGACGGACCAGCCGCGCGTGTGGTTCGTACGCACAGAAGCTATCCTCACACCTCAGAGGATGAGTGATGAGGCAAAGTTTGACCTGATCGTGTCCAAGCTGAGTAAGGAGGTCATTGCGCAAGTGACATACATATTACTAAATCCGCCTCCTACCCACAAGAACGACGCACTTAAAGCTCGGCTGCTCCACATCTATGAGGAATCAATTTTGAGGCAGATCGAGAAGCTTATGAGCCAGCTAGAGCTGGGCGAGCAGAAACCATCCCAGCTGCTCCGTCGGATGCGCGAGCTCGCTACTGATAAGGTTCCTGATGAAACTCTTCGCGTGCTATGGCAGAATCGTCTTCCGACACAGGTACGAGCTGTACTCACCGTGTCTGACTCCAAGGACTTGGACAACCTAGCAGCAGTCGCAGACAACGTCATGAAGGCTGTGCGGCCTTCCTATGCCGCCGCCACTACCTACGCTGCGCTAGCGCCGGCGTCTACTGCTGCCCTTGACTTGGCCCTGTTAAGGGCTGAGGTAGCTAAAATAAAGGCTACCGTGAACCAGATCGATCAGCGGAGGTCATGGTCTCGCGCCTCTGATCGCACCCGTCATCGTTCGCGGTCCCGGCGCCGTAGCGGTTCCCGCCGTCCCCGGAAGGAGAACTACTTGTGCATCTACCACTACCGATTCAGGGAAAAGGCCAACAAGTGTACGGAGCCGTGCGCGTGGAAACCAAAGCTGCCGGAAAACTGAGTGGCGAGGTACAGTCCGAGGATTTTGAGGTCTATTAATTAGGTTGTTCCATTTAATCGTTTGTGTGTGTCAGATAGTAACTCTGGGCTTAGATTTTTAGTCAACACAGGTGCCAATGTATCTGTTTTACCAGCCGTAAGAAAATGTTTCGGCATCTGTTGGCAAGGTATCTCAACCTAGTGTTAAAACTATTGATTTGAATCATCCGTATCAGGATTTATTGTTAAAGTACCCGGACATTACTAAACCGGCGTCATTCCGAGAAACTGCGAAACACGATGTCGGCCACCATATCGAGACCTCTGGTCCGCTCGTGCACGCGAAAGCGCGCCCGTTGCCACCCCACCGGTATAAAAAAGTTAAAGAAGAATTTCGCATCATGCAGGAGCTGGGTATCTGTCGTCCTTCGAAGAGCGCGTGGGCTAGTCCACTCCATGTAGTTCCTTAAAAAAAATGGAGATATAAGACCTTGTGGGGACTATCGCCAGCTGAATGCGATAACAAAGCCCGACAGATACCGGATTCCTCGCTTGAATGACTTTACTTTTATTCTCCCGGATAAAAAGATATTTTCGAAATTAGACATCAATAGAAGTTATCATTTTATACCTGTCGCGCTAGGTGACGTGGAGAAAACCGCTATTATAACACCATTTGGGCTTTTCGAGTTTCCCCGAATGACCTTCGGTTTAAGGGGAGCAGCGCAAATCTTCCAGCGCTTTATGGATTCCATTTTACAAGGGCTTGATTTTGTCTTTTGTTATTTAGACGATTTACTTATCGCTAGTGACAACGAAGTTCAACACAGGCAACATTTAGAGATAATTTTTAAAAAGTTTAATGAATATGGAATTTCAATTAATTTGGCAAAATGTTGTTTCGGACAAACTAAACTAGAATTTTTGGGACACAAAATTAGTACTGAAGGTGTCCAGTCGTTGCAAGATAAGGTTCAGGCAATTGTGGAATTTCCAAAGACGAAAACTATTTCAGAGCAAAGACGTTTTCTCGGCATGGTTAATTTTTATCGATCTCATCTCCCCAATGCTACTTTATATCTAACAGAATTAAATAAATATCTTAAAAGCTCAAAGAAAAATGATAAAACTCCTATCGTTTGGACTGATAGTGCCAACGAAGCATTTACGCAGTGTAAGGCAGGTCTCACACAGGCCGCTACATTGACGTACCCTAGAGTGGATTCCGCACTTGCTATAATGACTGACGCATCTAATACATGCGTTTTTGTTGCGTCTTGCAACAAAAAGAAGGAGATGATAGCTAGAAACCACTGGGTTATTTCTCAAAAAAATTGACCACCACCCAACAGCGATATAGCATCTACGATCGCGAGTTGCTCGCTATATACTTAGCTATAAAACATTTTCGGAAATTATTTTAAGGTCAAGAAATAACCGTGTATACGGACCATAAACCTTTAACTTTTGCACTTCAAAAGGTAGGACGCGATGAAAGCGAAACGCCTCGGAGAACGAGACATTTAGCTTTCATAAGCGAGTTCACTACAAATATAAAATATATAACCGGTAAGAATAACATTGTAGCCGACACCTTATCACGCGTCGAAGCCGTGATTATGCCAACTGCGTTGAATTTCGATGACATTGCAAATGAACAGCGTAGCGATAGTTATATTACGAATTTTATGTCTGGTTTAAATACCGATAATATTTTGTTAAAGGAACTAGTTATACCTTTGTTAGACAAGCCTATTTTTTGTGAAATGTCTACCAATATAATTCGTCCGTACCTACCGGAAAAGTTTCGATGCCTCGCTTTTGATAGTTTGCATAATTTGAGCCATCTTGGAATTTGGTCTACACGAAAGATGTTAGCTAAAAAGTATTTCTGGCCGAGTATGAATCGTGATGTTTCTTTATAGGCAAAAACGTGCATACAATCGGTATCGAATTTAACTAAGTTTCCGGAAGTAGATCGTTTTGAGCATTTGCACATCGATATCGTTGGCCCTCTTGAGATTTCACCAGATGGTTACAGATACTTACTCACAATAATTGATAGGAGGACTAGGTGGGCCGAAGCTTTTCCGTTACGCGACATTACGGCAGAAACTGTTGCCAAACATTTATATGAGGGTTGGATTTGTCGTTACGGTTGCCCGATGAAGTTAACTGGCGACCAAGGTCGCCAGTTTGAGAGTAGTCTTTTTAACCAACTGTTAAAAATGTTGGGGTTAATAGAATTCGAACTGCTCCTTATCACCCGCAAAGCAATGGCGCAGTCGAACGTTGGCATCGTTCTTTAAAGACAGCACTTTCGGCTCGTCTGTCACATGGATCTTGGGTGGAAGAGCTACCCACGGTATTACTGGGGCTTCGTGCGGCCGGCCGCAGCAACTCGGGGGTTCGCGCCGCCGAGTTAACTTTCGGACGAAACTTACGTCTACCAGGAGACTTTTATGATAGCTCTTCGAACAACCGTAACGTCAACGACTATTGTTTAGTAGATAAGATTAGAGATATTATTCATAGTTATAAGCCTACATCTGACATTTCACGTAACTGTCAAAGTTTTTTGTGCACAAAGACTTACGTAACTGTGAATATGTCTTTGTTCGGGACGATTCAATACGTAAACCTTTGAAACCACCCTACGACGGTCCATATCGCGTAATAAAAAGGGCTTCAAAAGTTTACCTATTTCAATTACCCGATAGGCAATTACATATTTCTATTGACAGATTAAAGCCTGCATGTGTGTTAAAGGAATGCGATGGTAACATAACAACACCAAGCAGCAGTAACGCTGACAACGCAGCGGATGTGGTGCCTGCACATGTACGGTTCGTGTTACCGCCGCCCACGCCGGTGGCGTCGTCGTCGCCCGGCCCTAGCAACCCGATAAGCGTGAAAGCAACGCGGAGTGGTCGCATTGTTAAGTTACCTTCACAATTTATTTATAAGGTAGTGTTTACATAAAATATATTGTATATGCAATACAATTACATGTTTAAATAATAATCAGGTGAGTTACATACTATGAATGTGAAAGTATTATTTGCATTGTTAGGTGCAGAATATTTTCATTCAGAATATTCAAGTTACATTATTTAAGTTGAATGTAATTTTAGATGTATTGTGTTTTGTATTTTGCGTGTACTGCAGTTTCATTTAGGTTTAGATAGTTAGTTTAGTTATAATGTATTTCGTTTAATTTGAAATATTTCCTTTGCAGAAGCATTAGTGCGAAAAGTTTTACGATTTTTACTATGGGTAATTATCAAGAAAAACCAGTTATTGTTTCTCAAGCTCAGAATACTGTAGATAATATATACTTAGTAATGTTGTACCTATCTACCATATATATGTATACTTAGTAATATTGTACCTCTCTACTTAGTACTAAGAATTTCAGTCAGTAGCTAGTTGCCCACCAACTGTATTGCACGCACCTCTATAATAAATATGTCATAAAGTTATGCAATCTTTAATTATGGTCACCCGTAGGGATCCTTATGGAGTCAGCTCCTAAACTTTGTATACTAAAATCTGATTTGGACGATTTATTCAATTGTGCTTATTGCACAATTGAATATGTGAAATGTATTCAAGAGCTCACTCACTTTCACTCATTATGTGCTGTGGATCAAAAATTGGTATAGATTTGAAAACGAGAGTATCGTTTCATTGTCAGAAAGGGCCAAAACGGGAAAGTTATATTAAACCAGTTAAGTTATTTAGCCTCCACACGAGGTGTGTACTTTCCCCAAGATTATTTTAAGGGTAATTAGTTACACATGTGTCAGAAATAGCCAACGTAGTGCTTCCTTTCTGAAAGAGTTATATTGAGATACGCTAAAGTTGTGCCTCTTTTTCACAAGTAGAAGGCGGACAAGCTAACGACGTGTCTCTGTTGCATCTATCTTAAGTGATGCTAACGTTGTGCCTATGACTTAATAAGTTATCATTTTGTTAAATTATGCTAACGTCGTGCCTAGGAATTAATCAGTTATTATTTTGTTGAGTTATGTGAACGTAGTGCCTATGAAAAATTCCGTTATTTTTAACCAACTTCAAAAAGGAAGGAGGTGTTCAATTTGACTGTGTTTTTGTATTAACCTCAGAACTATTTTCTATGTGAGCCGATTTAGATTTTTTTTGTTTGAAAGCTGGTGCTTCTCATGTGATCGCACATCAAGATCGGAGCAGTAGTTTCTGAGTTATTATTAATGATGCATAGTTACTTGAATTTTAATTTTAGTTTTATTTCTATTGAAGTCAGTTGTACAAATTTTATAATTTTACCATTTTTTTAAGTTTTGCTAACGTAGTGCGTAAAACTTACTCAGACGATACTTTGCGCTAACGTAGAACCATTATCAAACACGTCGCCTGTGACCGACATGGTGCCTGCACACCCATGCTATTGATCCTTCCTTCCTTATCGTCACGCACAATCCCGGACGGGGTAGCCAGAGAGAACAGATCGCCAAGTGTCATGATCCTTACATACATCTTTCGCTTCTTTCAGATTCATTATGTTCTTCATACATGCACGTCTAGGTATCCGAGTAATCTTGACCCTCCCCTCTTCGAGCAGTTTGCTCACATGGTCTTCGAAAGTTAGTCTCGATCTACCTCGACACCTTTTAATATTAACTTTCGCGCTATATATTTTCTTCATCATTCGGACTTCACTCATTCGCTCAACGTGCCCAAACCATCGAAGCACGCACATATCAATTTTTGTGATAAAGTCATCTTTCAAACCTGCCATATTGCGAATCCGGTTCGGTCGAAAACGTTTTCGGTTGGCCATGGTAACGCCGCACATTTTACGAAGAGATCGCATCTCCACTGCATTCAACTTGCTTTTATGCTTCTTCTGGCATACCCAGGTTTCGTTGCCATATAACAAAGTCGGTACCAACACTGTGTTATGTATTGCAAGGCGTGCACTCTTCACTACGCCTTGCCTTTTGACTAACGCAGTCAGGGCACCATTGACTTTGTTCCCGGCAGCGACACGCCTGTCCACATCTAAATCACATCTTCCATCCCGGCTAAAAGCATTCCCCAAGTATACAATTTCATTTACCTGTTCTAGACATTCCTGATTTACCCATATTTCACACTTCGTTCTCTCTTCGTCCCTTTCAAATACCAGAACCTTAGTTTTATTAGCATTCAAGCGGAGACCTTTAATTTCACATTCCTCTTTCATACACGTGACTAATGCCTGCAGTTCTGCCTCTGATGGTGCCTTATTGCACATATTGCACTGCATCATCAGCATACAGCAGACAATTTACTTTAATGTCACCCAATTTCACACCCAAACAGCTATCTTTCAGCTTCTGTAAACAGCTGTCGAGACACAGTATGAACAGCCAGGAAGACATGACACAACCCTGTTTTACGCCCGTTTGGACGCTAAACATGGGTGACAGGTCATGCCCTACCCGCACACAGGCTTTACAGTCACAGTAAAGTGACTGCACAGCCCTTAGCAATCGACAATCCACACCGTACCCCGGCAACAGTTCCCACATATTCTTCCTTACAACCTTATCAAATGCTTTCTCAAGATCCACAAAAGCACAGAAAATCTTCTGGTTAGCAGCCAGAAGCTTTTACGTGATCATGCGTAGAAAAAACATTTGATCCGTGCATCCTCTTCCAGGTCTAAATCCGCGTTGTGCCTCCCATAGAAATCTTTCCGATTTCTCTTGCATCCTACGTGTCACAAACTTCGAGTAAACTTTACTTGCTAAACTGGTCAAGCTGATCGCCCGATAGCACCCGCAGTCAAACTGTGAACCTTTACCTTTATATAAAGGCACAATGACTGCGGATCGCCAATAATCCGGAACATCCTCCGTCCGCCAGCACAAATTGCACAGCAGATAAAAGCTGTCACAGACGCGACGCCCACCATACATGACCATTTCAGCAGTAACTCTGTCTAGTCCCGCAGCCTTACCACATTTCAAACTTCGAATCGCACGTTCGATCTCTTTCATACTGATGATCTCAGTGTCATCGAGGTCCAGCTCTGGCGTACCAGTCACGGCGTCACCCCCAGATCCCTCACTAAGATCATCACACGCATACATTTCTCTATAAAATTCGCTCCATCGCTGCATGACGTCCGATTTTTCTGAGAGGACGTCATTAGTTATCGAAAGCACTTTGTTCATTCTTAAGGCCGTCGCACCACTTCGGGTCCTTCCAACCTCTTTCCAGAAGAGTTTGGAGTTCTCCTTAAAGTTGTGCGACAACCTTACGTCCACTTCCATTCTACACCTTTCACGCATTTCCTCAATCAATGCTTTCGTGTGAACTTTCTGCAGCTTATATCTTTTTTTCATCTGCTCTCTCATATCCTTATCATTACTAGAGGCCAAGTAGTCTAACTATGCTTTCTTCTTCTTCTCTACAGCTTCTTTCACTTCATCATTCCACCATGCATCTCTTCTTTTACTACTGCCTCTTTTTATTGTTCCACACACTTCTTCCGCTGCACTTACCATTCCATCCCTAAGGTTCTGCCATGTTCTTTCCACACACTCATTTCAGCCATCAATGGTGTCAAGCTTTTCGGCTACCCTCGCATGATATTTGTCCCTAGTATCCGCTTCCTGAAGCTTCCAGCTTCGGATGCGACAGACCGACTGTGGTTCTGTTACCGCCGTCCGGTAGCGCCAACCCGCGAACAGACCCCTAAATCTAGTAATCACTAGATAGTGATCCGTTCCCAGGTCAGCACCCCTGAACACTCGCGTATTCATCACCTGTTTTCGCAGTCGGTCATCCATCAGAAACAAATCGATCATACTTCTCTCATTCTTTCTTTCTCTAGTATACATATGGATTTTCTTGTGATTAAACATAGTGTTTGTCACAAGAAGACCCTTTTCCTTGCATACCGCCGGTATAAGCTTGCCAGCATCATTAACCCTTTTATCGCCAAACTTTCCAAGCACCGACTCGTACCCTGGTCGAGCGGTACCAACCCATCCATTCAAATCACCACACACAACAATTCTTTCGTTTCCCCTAGCCAAATCTAGAACTTCTCTTACATTCTCCCAAAACTCCTCCAGCTCAGCCCTGGACGACCAAGCTACCGGCGCATAAACAGCCATAAGGAATAACTTCGTCAGTCCCAATTTAAAGCGAACCCAGAGAAGTCTTGAGTTCACAACCTTATATTCAGTCATAACATCGACCGACCGAGACGACAGCAGCACCCCCACTCCCTGGCGGGCGCTCTCGCTCTCCGGGACTCCGGACCATAGAGTTAACGCCCCGCCAGGGAGCTCTTCAGTACCACTGCCCTTCCGTTTGGTCTCCGACATGCACACGACATCTAATTCTCTTTCTTTCATTATTTCAATCAACTCATTCGTCTTATCTTTCATGCCTCCTCTAACATTCCACGTGCCAACTCTGCACTCTGTCCTCCACCTTCCGCTGTGTCGGGCTGTGCGTGACGGGTGGCGGTCCCCATCGCCGCTTTGCGCGCTGCATTCCACACCAACGGGGATGAGCTGGTGTGCGTCGCCTTGGGGGGACGCCCTAACTCTCGTTGGCATGGGTGCGCAGCTGTGTAGAATTGCAGCCCTGAAAAGGGCTGGCAGGGGTCGTGACGAGCACGCTTATACAATGACCCCCTATTGCTATGCTATTGATGGAGACCGATATTCAAAACTAAAGGCAACCCTAGGAACGGTTTTCTGCCAGGAGAGGCCGTGTTGGGAATGAAGGTAAAACAAAAAAAGGAAATACGAACAAATGAAGGTAGAACGTTAATTTACCATCTATTCTAGCAGTATAAGGTTTCGAGTCTAAGAGAGATGAGTCGATAATTCTACGAGTCTCACTGTCAGTAATATGCCCGTCGGGGGATTATATTATTACACGTGGTGGAGCCATGCTGCAGCTATAGTAGTTGTGTAGTTGTAGCACGCATGGGTCGGCTAGACCGCGGAAAGACTACGCTCTCACAGAATACGAACATAAAATAGCAGCTTAATACTGCTGTGTTTTGTATGGTGAGTGTAGAGAACCAGAGACCCTTTTTACTGGAAAAGGGGTATTCCATCTTAGTCCTTACGGGTGATAACGCATCTGAATTTTGATTTGCAATACGAAGATTGTTGTAGATATCTGTGGGCCACAGTACCCACTGACCATCAGGTGGACTGTGTGCTTGTTTATTACCCTATCCTATAAAGGATGCTGTGTGCTGTTGGTTTGTACTATCATATAATTGGGTCCTTCACGTTACTCTGGTGTGTGTTTGTGACGGGAACACGTTACGGTAGGTCAAACCGTATATTTGTTGATAATGATTGGTAGCGTAAGCAGGAGAGCAAGTTGAGCATACGCTGTTACACCTTTATTATCCTTAACAATTGGCTTTCAGAATGGTTTCTGATAGTAAGGAGGGTTTGTATTACCGAGTAGTGTTTATTTTAATAATTTTGAGTATAATTTGTAATTTCAAAAGAACAATAGATTGAACATTACAATAGTTTTAACTAGTGTCCGACCGAAACAGGATTTTCAACCAAAACCGAAACCGATAACGAACCTTCGGTTTAGGTGTCAGTTTCTGCCAAAACCGAAACCGAAACCGAAACTTATTAAGACATGTTATTTTTTGTATTGTATACTGAAACCTCCAGAAAAAGCCGGTTTCCGAAAGGGCTTTAGCACCATAGACCACATACATACCCTTTGACAAATTGTACAGAAGTCCGAGGAGTACAATTTGCCACTATGTCTCGCGAATGTGAACTATGAGAAAGCCTTTGGTTTCGTCGAAATTTGGGCGGTGCTGCAGTCCCTTTCGTGGTGCTAAACTGACTGTCGTATATCGAAGCGCTGAAGTGTTTGTCCAGTAGGGCTACGATGGCTATCCGAATACAGAACCAGAGTACGAAACCTATCCAATTGCAGAGAGTGGTAAGACAGGGTGATGATCCCCGAAACTCTTCACCGAAGACAATTTCAAACTTCTGGACTGGAAAGGATACGGTATTAACATCAATGGCGATTAAATCACTCACCTTCGATTTGCCGACGATATAGTCCTTATGGCAGAATCGCCGGAGGACCTAAGCACCATGCTCAATGACCTCTATTGAGGTCTCCTAACGAATATGTCTTAGGATGAAAATGGACAATACAAAGATTGTGTTTAATGTCCATGTCACACCTATGCCGGTAGTTGTTGGGAGCACTAAGCTCAAAGTTGTTGACAAGTATGTTTACCTGGGACAAATAGTCCGACTAGGTAAGTCCAACTTCGACCGAGAGGTCAATCGACAGATACAACTCGGCTGGGCAGCGTTCGGGAACCTACGACACATTTTCTCGTCAGACATACCTCAAAACCTTAAAACGAAATTGTACAACCAGTGCGTGTTGCCAGTGATGACTTAAGGATCTGAGACGTGGTTCTTCACTGCTGGCCGTATGAGGAAGCTCAAAATCGTTCAGCGAGCTATGGAGAGGGCTATGCTCGGAGTTTCTCTGCATTATAAACTTAAGAATGAGGATATCCGCAGTAGAAAATAACAGTGGTAGAGCCACGCGGCGGCTTTTGCTGTCGTACGGATGGGCCGGCTCGAACCGGGGTGGTACTACGACCTCACAGTATAACAGCGTGAAGTAGAGGTTTACCTCTGCGTTTCGCTTGGTGAGTGCAGATGGCCGGAGCCGCAGCAACCACTTACCATCAGGTGGACTGTGTGCTCGTTTGTAACCCTTATCCTATAAAAAAAAACCAGAGTAACCGACATAGCCCAAAGTGGCAGTGGGCCGGCCATATAGCTCGAAAAACCGACAACCGATGGGGAAGAAAGGTTCTTGAGTGAGTAGGGTGACCCCCCACGAGATGGAGTGACGACCTGGTAAGTCATGCAGGAAGTCAATGGATGCAGGTCGCTCAGGACCGTGCTTTGTAGCATTCCTTGGGGGAGGCCTATGTTCAGCAGTGGACTTATGAATGGCTGTAATGATGATGATAATGATATATTTCAGAGTTTCATCAGAGGATCCCACTTTCTGATCTCGGAAATACATCAGGATAGCATTAATTATTAAAAAATAACAAAAGTGCGAGAGCGGATGTTCAACTTGTTTTCTTGCTTACGCGATTAATCATTATCAGTAATAAGACAACGTGACGCACTATGCATTCAGTATTGAGTAATTACAGTTCGATTATACAACAATCACACACAAGTGTAACGTGAGATACGTAAATACATGATAACACCAAAATATGTAAACAAACAGCAACACTACTTATCTCAGTATAACACAGGGCAGCCTCTCAGCTACACCATGCTCCTTGTCTGCACAATAAAATCAGTAATAAGACAACGTGACGCACTATGCATTCAGTATTGAGTAATTACAGTTCGATTATACAACAATCACACACAAGTGTAACGTGAGATACGTAAATACATGATAACACCAAAATATGTAAACAAACAGCAACACTACTTATCTCAGTATAACACAGGGCAGCCTCTCAGCTACACCATGCTCCTTGTCTGCACAATAAAAACCACCATAACGCATAGAACCACGACACTATCTTAGCACTAGTAGAATGAATGCACTCGTAGAATGACTTAAGCGGAACTTAAGTCATTCTACGACTTAAGTGGTAGAGCCACGCGGCAGCTCTTGCTGTCACACGGATGGGCCGGCTCGAGCCGGGGTGGTACCACGACCTCACAGAATACCAGCGTGAAGTAGAGGTTTACCTCTGCGTTTCGCTTGGTGAGTGCAGGTGGCCGGAGGCCCTTTTTACTGGAAATGAGGCATTCCATCTTAGTCCTCACGGGTGACAACGCATCTACATTTTGACTTGTAATTGAGGATAGATGTAGATGTCTATGGGCCGCAGCAACCACTTACCATCAGGTGGACTGTGTGCTCGTTTGTCACCCTTATCCTATAAAAAAAAAAAAAAAATCTCCCTCGCACGACGTTTACAGTGAAATTTATACTGCACAAACAAGTGGGGTTTCTGGATATACCCTCAATTCCACCTTGATCCAACTTGTATTTTATAGGCGCTCCGACACACACATACACACACACACACACATATATGTATATATATATATATATATATATATATATATATATATATATATATCGATGAGTGTCCTCACTCTCGCCGATCAATGGGACGACTATCCGATATATTGACACCGGAGAGTGATTAGGCGTAGAAACATTAAAGGCGACAAACGAACACACAGTCCACCTGATGGTCAGTGGGTACTGTAGCCCAAAGATCTATCGTCTATAGTATCTATCGACGCGTTGTCACCCTTGAAGACTAAGACGGAACGCCTCGTTTCCAGGAAAAAGGATCTCTGGGTCACTACACTCCACCATACAAAACACAGCAGGATTAACCTTCTATTTTACTTAGGTATTGTGGGGAAACGTGGTCCTATCCCGTTCGGGATGACCCGTACCCACGCTTCAGCTATATTATACACTAGCTGATACCCGCGATTTCGTCCGCCTTGCTGGACATATTAACAAAGTTTTCGATATATATATATATATATACTAGCTGACCAGGCAGACGTTGTTCTGCCCTTTTCGACGATCATTTGCTTTCCTAAAAAAACTCCTGAGATTAGCAATAAAAAAAATTGAGGGTCACATATGAGGATAAAAACTATCCTATCTCTCAAGTTGGACCAAACTGCACACAGTGTGCAAAATTTCATTGAAATCAGTTCAGTAGTTTAGGAGTTCATCGCGGACAAACAACGTGACACGTAATTTTTATATATAAAGATATATATATATATATATATATATATATATATATATATATATATGCGTCCTACGTAGGTGACGTCCTACGTGGCTGAACTTACCAATGATGTTGCGTCTGACCGACTTGTAGCGTCCAGTATACACAGCCAATACTTTTCTATATAGTTTCATTATATTAGGTCCTTACATATGAAATTGGCGTTTTGTAGGTGGAGGAATATAAAGTAATTTTTTTTTTGTAAATTGTATTTAGTTAATAATAGTATACACCGTTGTTTTCTATGCACTTTTGCCATCTCATAGGTATTTCATTGATCCCTTTACAAAAAAAAAAAACGATGGGGGCGAGAATCAATAAACTCTTTGAAGGCGGTTTGGATTGCCGCATCGGAGTTGAAATATTATTCCTTGTAAGAATTTGTCCTAGTTCCGAAAAAAATTGTAACCTCTTGGAGCAAGGTCCGAGGAGTACGGTGGATGTCGCAGACATTCCAATTGTAGTTCATCTAACTTAGTGGTTGTTTGTTGCGCAGTGTGATACCAAGATTTTAAAAGTTTTTTATCTACTTAAACCGATTATTTAATTACTTTCGCAAGGTGAGCTGCCGATATGGGATGTACGGGGAAGTAAAGACGAAAGGGGGCGAGAGGCTCATATAATTTGCGTTCAGGCACGTGGCGAATATTTGTTTATTTTAATGGTCGCGTGGTCGGCCATTTAGTCCGTTTTGAGCCGTCACTGCAAAATCGTTAAAGTGTGAATTTTGAAATCGTCTTGTTTTTTCATAACATTAATTTGAATTTTAAATTTACTGATAATACTAATATTATAAAAAAAAACTTTATTTTATTAAAACTATTTTTACTTAATTTTTTTTTCAAAATGCGTTATCGCTTACGTGAAGGTTCCTATTCCTATAGTCTTTGCGTTCGAAACTAGTTCGGCTTTCTTCGGGAAAACGTGCATTCAGGTCTCTCGCCAAGGCTGTCCAAGAAAACTTTTGTCAACCATCTTTGCCAACTCTGTACAGGGAAGAAGACTCACTGGCCCCTGCCGCAAAATGAAAGCCAATCTTCTAGGCTCTCTCTCTTTGCATACAACTCGACAGTCGGTGATGAAGGAATACGCCACGAACTACCCTGCGGTATGTGCTCCGTATAAATAATGTGCTGTTTTCATAGCGCTCAGTGCGCAAAGCACTCCTCTTCCTGGACCTTAACAAGTCAAGTGAGCTGATGAAGACCTCCTATTGTGCTGAAAACGTGTGCTCCGGAGTTGGTACCGGTTTTAACGCGTCTTTTCCGTTACTTCTACTCTCTAGGCGTAGTCTCAAGTTCGTGGAATAGCTTTGGTCCACCCGATCCTTAAAACATACCATTTATCAAAATAATGGAATCCAATATAAACTGTCAGCTCATGAGGGACCTTGAGGATCACCAGCTGATTAGTAACCGCCAGTATAGCTTTCGTCAGGGTCAATTAGCTGGGGACCTTCTGGTCTTTTTTTTTCATGGGGAAATGCCTAAGCATACCCGTCTCGCGGGGGCAAGGACGGGTTATATCGGACACGCACCGACTAAAACCCTATGGTTTTTCACCTTCCCCGCATATTGACAGCGCCACGGGAACGCTTTCGCATACATCCTCGGCCCCACCAGCGCCGACCGCCTAATGGCAGCCCTTCCTCTGGGAGTACTTCTCCTCCTCAGCTTCCTTCTCGTGGAAGATGCACCAGGAATACAAGGCGAGTCTTCATCCACGGCCTCTTAATGCAATCGCAAAACGCACGCACCCTAGTCTGATACACGGACGCCATGGCGCTAGGAAAACCGAGCATTTGAAAGCATTAGCTTTCCCAAACCTAGCGTGGAATTTGGTCTATGGCTCCGCCGTCAACCAAAATTTCCAAGTCCAAGGGGGAGACCTTGCCATTAGTCTCGACATAGCAAAGGCATATTAACGGTAGTGTTCTACATATAAGGCTGCGTGCTATCACCAACGATATTTCTTCTGACCTGACCTGACCTGAGACTGAAGAGATGCCGCGATTTGTTGAAGCGGTACGCGGGAAAAAAATATCGGGAAATTCTTTTTTCGGATGAAAAATTTTTTACCTCGTAACGCTCTAATCGAACCCGCCGTTCTGCTTGATTCCAACGACCGAAATGTTGCCGGTCATTTACACATAAACACTACATATTCACCTAGTGCCACAAACACTGTCAGAACAACAACGGATAGGATCCAGCGGATAGGATCAAACGACACGAGTTAGCCGTCAGCTCCGGGGCCCGCCACCCTTGTTCGGACGGCAGTTAGATAACTTATCTATGTCATATTATGGCATCACAAACAACACAATATTATTAAATTTGACAAAAAATTACTTTGCGTACTTCCGCTGGATAAAATAAAATGATGTGTCTTACCTAGTTTGAAGAGCACCTCCCGACCTCTCTCAATTGCGTGCACTATCCCCGTCACCACCAATCCCAGCACCACTACTCCCAACACCACTACACTAGGAAAGACACACCACTGACGACAATACGGCACGTGTTTCGCCTCTACACGAGGCATCCTCAGGTGATATAGACTCTACGGTGGCTAAGTCGCATCTTCATCATCATCATCATTACAGCCTTTCATAAGTCCACTGCTGAACATAGGCCTCCCCCAAGGAATACTAAAGCACGGTCCTGAGCCACCTGCATCCATCGACTTCCTGCACATCTCACCAGGTCGTCACTCCATCTAGTGGGGGGACGCCCAACACTTCGCTTGCCGGTACGAGGCTGCCACTCGCGAACCTATTTTCCCCATCGGTTGTCGGTTCTTTGAGCTATATGGCCGGCCCATTGCCACTTCAGCTTGCTAATCCGTTGGGCTATGTCGGTCACTCTGGATCTACTGCGGATATCATCATTTCTGAGTTTATCATGCAGAGAAACTCCAAGCATAGCCCTCTCCATAGCTCGCTGAGCGACCTTGAGCTTCCACATCCGGCCAGCAGTGAAGGACCACGTCTCAGTTCCGTATGTCATCACTGGCAACACGCTCTGGTTGTAAAGTCTCGTTTTCAAGTTTTGAGGTATACCTGACGAGAAGAGTGCCGTAATTTCCCGAACGCTGCCCAACCGAGTTGAATCCGTCGATTGTCCTCTCGGTCGAAGTTGGACTTACCTAGTCGGACTATTTGTCCCAGGTAAACATACTCGGCAAAAACTTTGAGCTTAGTGCTCCCAACAACAGCCGGCATAGGTGTGACATGGACGTTAAACATGATTTTTGTTATGTCAATGTTCATCTTAAGACCCATCCGTTGGGAGACACTATTGAGGTCATTGAGCATAGTGCTTAGGTCCTCCAGCGATTCTGCCATAAAAACTATATCGTCGACAAATCGAAGGTGAGTAATGTACTCGCCATTGATGTTGATACCGTATCCTTTCCAGTCCAGAAGCTTGGAAACGTCTTCCAAGGCAGCGGTGAAGAGTTTCGGGGATATGACGTCACCCTGTCTTACACCTCTCTGCAATTGGATAGGTTTCGTACTCTAGTTCTGTACTCGGATAGCCATCGTAGCCCTACTCTACAAGCACTTCAGCACTTCGATATACCGACAGTCAACTTGGCACCGCTGAAGGGTCTGCAGCACCGCCCAAACTTCGACGGAATCAAAGGCTTTCTCATAGTCCACATACGCCAGACATAGTGGCAAATTGTACTCCTCGGACTATTGTGCAATTTGCCGAAGGGAATGTATGTGATCTATGGTGTTAAAGCCTTTTCGGAAACCGGCTTGTTCGGGAGGATAAATGTAGAGGTCTATGGGCTACAGCAACCACTAACCATCAGGTGGACTGTGTGCTCGTTTGTCACCCTACCATATATTAAAAAAAAATCTTTAAATTATTATGTATTTCATTAAGATAGTATTTATTTCATTTTGATTCTATTAGTTTATGGACTTTATTCTTAGTTTTATTATATTCTAGTCTAATTTTAGGATCAAAAGAGCCATTGTTTATGCCAAATTTGGTCATGTCGGCCGTCCGCCAATGGCGTTCTAGCTATCGCGTCACCCGATAATATGTAGGTGAAAAAACGCTCGCCAGGTGGCGCGTCGGTGTGCGGCAGTCAGTCGCTCGACGCGTGGGCAAGAGGTCAGTCCCCCGCTAGACACGGCGCTGATTAAGATGTAGTGTGTATTTCTTCGTCACGTAGATATGTAAATTGTGCGATATTTGACTCGTGCGGGAGTGCAGAGTTGTGTACGCGCTTCAAGGAGATTCAGTCTAAGATTCGAGTCGCGCATTCCTTGTTTGAGGGCTTCTCCCGGTTAATTGACACGATATCTTTATAATTGGATAGTCGCGTACGTGCCTTTTTGTGTTTGATTGTCTAGTTAAATTAATTTGCGTGTCAACGAGGCGTATTTTGAATCTTGTGCGACGTGTTATTCTGTGTCGAATTTATACTTTGTGATAAGTGAATCCGGGACATTGAATATGAACTTGAACTACTGTCCGTTGCCGTGTCGGGTATCGCGTGTTTGATTCTGCTGTAGGCCGTAACCGCCATTTTTCCAAAGTTTAAACAATTAATCCATTTTTTCTCATAATCGGGTAACATTACCATTGATCTAAGGGGTTATAAACAGATTCTTACGATTTCTAGAATACCTACCAGACCTACTAATAGTCGCAGTCTTTATAGCTACTAGGAACGCTTTTTTTTATAATGGAAGTATATAATTTGACGAATTCGTGTTATTTGTCTATTACCAATTTGTAACGCTCACATCATTACTAAAAATGGTATGACCAAAAGTAGTTTTTTGTGTGACACCAAGTTTTTTGGCGGTTGCTTTGGCTCTAGACTCAATGAACCGTACGTAGTTTAGGTGCAGAGAAAATTCAATCCTTAATAACTGAAGGTGGTCAGTGTACTCCAAAGATACATTCCGGAAAGTAGGAGCCAAGGTGAACGGGTTCCTTTTAGCGGTAAAAGACACGCTTGTGTTTTGGAGGCGTTAAATCTCACGAGATTGGCATCACTACATTCGGAAACTGCCTGTAGTGTGAGACTGACAACAAACTTAAAATGGATTGAGACTTTTCAATGAAGTTTCCTGAAATAGGAGGCTGCAATTGAATATTGTCTAACACAGTTATTCCTGTATTCAAAATAGATTGCGACTCTTCATATTGTCTACGCTGAACTAGTGACTGAAGCTCAACTTTTTCTATTGAATAGTGTCCGAGTATGAACTGAGTAGTTACTAAGTTCGACCTTTTTTCTACTTGTAAAGGGCTTTCCCGTATTAAAGTGTTGAGCTGAGCTTCAAAAAGTACGTCCTGAATATTTTTTCTGCAAATATTCTTTGTTGGTTAAGAATATTCTTAAAGTTTCGGACCAAGACTTGGCCATATAATCAAATCGATCCAATTGCTGCACTGGTCGATCTGGTTGGTTGTTGATTTTGTTTAGGATGCCGTCGGTCAAATTCAGCGGTCTTTTTTTTGGACGACGTGAAGCAAAGGAGGTAGATGATGATGCTGCATTCGATGGTGATGGTGGGTTCATAAAGGAAAGAGCTGGTGATGGTACAGAATGCAGTACTGGTGAAGGCAATTGTTCACTGTCCAATTCTCTGCCGACCTGTAACAATAAAAGTATAAAATTTAATATACCTTAATGTTTTTTTTCACCGAAACGGAAGACGATTGGAAGAAAATGTCAACACAGTTTTACGAAAGATGGCAGTTTCCACATTGTCTGGGGTCAGTTGACAGCAAGCACGTTCGAATTATACCTCCTTCGGACAGCAGATCTTACTACTATAACTATAAACAAACATTCAGTATTGTATTGTTTCCAATCGCAAATGCAAACTATGAATTTTTATATTAGTTGATGTCGGAACAAATGGACGCGTTTCTGATGGAAACGTAATAGAAAATACGGCTTTTTACAAAATACTGCATAATGGCCAACTAAATATACTAAAGCCAGAAAGTATCCATGGAAGTGATCGTGTTATGAATTAAGTTTTTTTTTCATAGAAGAGGGGGCAAACGAGCATGCGGCTCAACTGATGGTAAGTGAATACCGCCGCCCATGAACAACTGCAACACCAGGGGAACCAGGGGAATTGCAGATGCGTTGTCATCCTTTTAAAAAGGAGTAGGCTCTTTTCTTGAAGGTCCCTAAATCATATCGGTCCGGAAAATTCGCTGAGGGTAATCGATTCCACAAGGAAGTCGTGCGAGAAAGAAAACATATTCTAAATCGCAAAATGGTGGACCGCCAATTATCCAGATAGTGTGGATGGTATCGGGACTTCTACCGCGACTTGCGTTCGTGAAATTTGGCGGCTGGGATAAATCCGAACAATTCCTCAGAGCATGCCGTGGTAAATGCGAAAGAAAATGCAAAGGGATGCAAAATCTTGTCGTGAAGCGACAATTAAAAGAAGAAAGAACCTAACCTACGATCAGCAAAACAACCAAATAGACCAAGACAATAATATATTTAAGTTTTTAAAAGAGTATTTACAATTTTATAAAAAAATGAAATATGAAGATGATGGATGATGTGATTTACAAATTATATTTAAAAAAAAGGTAATAAAAAAAAAGATTTATGTCGTAGCTGAGTCCGAAGATCCCAAGCGTGCTCTCAGCGCCTGGAACGAGCACGCACGGCGTAGGTGGGTAGGCGTGGGCGTCTCTAGGCGACGACCTCAGGTGAATGCGGCGATTGCAGGATCGGCGACTTCAGCCCAGACAGGAGCTTGCAGGATCCTCAGCGACTTCAAACAGCGCAGTGGCCTGCAGGATCCGGTGACTGCAGGCGGGACAGAGGTTTGTAGGTTCCGGTGATTTCGGGCCGAACAGAGGTTTGTAGGTTCCGGCGACTCCAGGTAGAGTAGAGGCTTGTGGGATCTCGGCGACTTCAGGCAGAGCAACGTTTTGTAGGATCCGGCGACTTCAGGCAGAGCAACGGATCGTAGAGTCCAGTGGCTTCAGGCAGGATAGAGGCTTGCAGGATCCCGGGGCTGAGCGGCCCCGGGATAAGGCCTTTAGAAGATGCTTCCGATACGAGAACTGAAGCAAGACTGAATTTCTTCACCGATTGTTCGGCTTTTATATCTTTCTAGAGAGAACGGAAAAATTATTTAAATTAAAAGGAAATTTATTGTAAATGACCTAGAGCAAAAGAGTATTTATGTGAAAATATCGAGATAAAACATCATATCGGTAACGAATTTGAATAAAAATTGCCATGACAACGGTATAAATAGTAGTTGTCATAAAAACCAATTTTTGGTTTTTGGACTTTTATTAAGAAATTATTACATTTAAGTATGAAATGAGATATTATTCAAATAGGAAAAACTGATGCGCGACAGCGCGCCGAAGCCTGAATTTGTAGAGTTACAGAGAATTCAATAAAAGACCATAAAAGGTAAGACTTCATTGACAGCTATTTTAAAAGTGATAAATAGTGTAAAAATACGAATTAGAAATGATTTGTGATTGTGTTCTTATGGTTTAAAATCGTTACAGGATCCTATGGAAATAAAGGTGATGTAAAATATCCAGTTTTGAAGTGAATGCAGAAAATCGAAACAGAATGGAAAAATGGATTTAAATTAATGTAAAATGATAAGTAAGTAGCATAACACTACATTTTCCCCCCGACCCTGGAAAATTTTTGACTCAGCAAAAATTTTGATATATACATTCTAAAATAAACCATAAAAACACAGCTTTGCAGAAACAGACATCAACAGGCAAAATCAGATATACTATCTCTTACATTCATCATCTGCATTCAGGTAAGGGTGGAGTTCACATTCAATGACTACCACTCTAAAAGTGTGTTTTCAAAACGACATTAAGGCTTATTTAAGGAGTAGTCAACCGCTCCTGTGTGGAAAAAAAAAATTAGTCGAAGAAACACCACTCTTAGAAGTGTGTTTTCGAAAGGACATTCAGGCTCATTTAAGGAGTTGTCAACCGCTCCTAAGTGAAGATAACAAATCAAGAGAGTAGTCAGCTGCTCCCAAGTGAAGATAAAGGTGAAGAAAACTAAGGGAGTAGTGAGCCGCTCCCAAGTGAAGATAAAGATAAAGCAAATTAAGGGAGTAGTCAGTTGCTCCCAAGTGAAGGTTTATACATATATACAAATTAACAGTTATATTTATACATATATACAAATTAACAGTTAATAAATGTATAGAAATAATAAGGTGAAAGTGGTGATATTTATACATATATACAAATGAACAGTTAATAAATGTTTAGAAAAGTTATGGTTTGTTTCGCTTCAGCTTTCAAAAACAATTTTATATAAAGTGCAAAGTGTAAAGTTAAGTTTAAGAAATAAAAATATTATTAAAAATCGTACCTCTAAGTTATCCAGAATAAAAAATATTAGAGTGATGAATGTAACTTAGAGTGATGAATGTAAATGAAGTGTTATATGTAGGCCTAAATACAATCCAGATAAGTTGAAAAACTAGAAGAAGTTTTGTTTTAGAATTTTGAAGGTATGAAAAGGATGTGTAAATGAATGATGAATAGTAAGTTAAGAACAAAAGGGAAAGCAATTAAATCAAAAGGAACTAGACAAGACGCAGTAAAGGTGAAGAATTAAGAGAGAAAGAGGACTTTTACGTTGGGCGCCAAACTGTCGTGAAGCGACAATTAAAAGAAGAAAG
Source organism: Parnassius glacialis (assembly GCA_033319125.1). Taxonomy (NCBI): domain Eukaryota; kingdom Metazoa; phylum Arthropoda; class Insecta; order Lepidoptera; family Papilionidae; genus Parnassius; species Parnassius glacialis. The sequence continues at coordinate 21,616,838 of JAVANC010000021.1, forward strand.
AACCTAACCTACGATCAGCAAAACAACCAAATAGACCAAGACAATAATATATTTAAGTTTTTAAAAGAGTATTTACAATTTTATAAAAAAATGAAATATGAAGATGATGGATGATGTGATTTACAAATTATATTTAAAAAAAAGGTAATAAAAAAAAAGATTTATGTCGTAGCTGAGTCCGAAGATCCCAAGCGTGCTCTCAGCGCCTGGAACGAGCACGCACGGCGTAGGTGGGTAGGCGTGGGCGTCTCTAGGCGACGACCTCAGGTGAATGCGGCGATTGCAGGATCGGCGACTTCAGCCCAGACAGGAGCTTGCAGGATCCTCAGCGACTTCAGACAGCGCAGTGGCCTGCAGGATCCGGTGACTGCAGGCGGGACAGAGGTTTGTAGGTTCCGGTGATTTCGGGCGGAACAGAGGTTTGTAGGTTCCGGCGACTCCAGGTAGAGTAGAGACTTGTGGGATCTCGGCGACTTCAGGCAGAGCAACGTTTTGTAGGATCCGGCGACTTCAGGCAGAGCAACGGATCGTAGAGTCCAGTGGCTTCAGGCAGGATAGAGGCTTGCAGGATCCCGGGGCTGAGCGGCCCCGGGATAAGGCCTTTAGAAGATGCTTCCGATACGAGAACTGAAGCAAGACTGAATTTCTTCACCGATTGTTCGGCTTTTATATCTTTCTAGAGAGAACGGAAAAATTATTTAAATTAAAAGGAAATTTATTGTAAATGACCTAGAGCAAAAGAGTATTTATGTGAAAATATCGAGATAAAACATCATATCGGTAACGAATTTGAATAAAAATTGCCATGACAACGGTATAAATAGTAGTTGTCATAAAAACCAATTTTTGGTTTTTGGACTTTTATTAAGAAATTATTACATTTAAGTATGAAATGAGATATTATTCAAATAGGAAAAACTGATGCGCGACAGCGCGCCGAAGCCTGAATTTGTAGAGTTACAGAGAATTCAATAAAAGACCATAAAAGGTAAGACTTCATTGACAGCTATTTTAAAAGTGATAAATAGTGTGAAAATACGAAGTAGAAATGATTTGTGATTGTGTTCTTATGGTTTAAAATCGTTACAGGATCCTATGGAAATAAAGGTGATGTAAAATATCCAGTTTTGAAGTGAATGCAGAAAATCGAAACAGAATGGAAAAATGGATTTAAATTAATGTAAAATGATAAGTAAGTAGCATAACACTACAATCTCTTCGCAGTGCCAATGAATCGAGCCGATCGGAAAGGACTCGGTCGTCGACGATTAGAGCCGCTCTGCGCTGGATGTGGTCAAGTGGAAGAAGCTGGCACTGAGGAGCCCCTGCCCAGAGATGGGAACAGTATTCCAACTGAGGCCGAACCTGCGTCTTGTAAAGTTGCAGACGGTGTGCCGGCATGAAATACTGTCCCGCTTTGCTGAGCACGCCTAGCTTTTTAGAGGCCAATTTGGCCTTCACTTCCAAGTGACCACGAAACTGCACGTCACTTAATATGTTGACGCCAAGGATTCCGGTACTGGCTGAGGCGACAAGGGGAGTGCCTTGAAACTGAGGAGATACGACAAAGGGGTTCTCTTTAGCAGTAAACGCGCAAACTTGTGTCTTCTGGGGATTAAACTGGACTAGATTTAGTCGCCCCCAATCCGAGACTTAGTTCAACAAAGACTCGACTTCAGACACAAGTTTGTTCCGGTACTCGGCGACGTTTTCCCGAGAAATATTGGCACGGCCGGTGTATAGAGCATCACCAGTGCTGTCATCTGCATAACAATGAATATTACCAGTTTGCAACATATCATTGATATGTAGAAGAAACAGCGTTGGTGATAGCACACAACCTTGTGGAAAACCAGCGTTAATAGGCTTGATGCTACGATCTGCAAGGAAGCTGGTGATCCAATTGCACAATTTCTCGGGAAGCTCATGGAAAGGGAGCTTCGAAAGAAGCGCTTTGTGCCTAACCCGATCGAAGGCCTTCGCAATGTCCAAACTAACGGCCAACGCCTCCCTCTTGGACTCAACTGCCTCCGCCCATTTATGACTCAAGTAGACTAGAAAATCACAAGCTGACCGACCCCGACGAAAACTGTATTGGCGGTCACTAATCAGCTGGTGATCTTCAAGGTACCATATGAGCGGGCAGTTAATAATGGATTCCATTATTTTGGAGAACAAGGAGGTGATGGCGATAGCCCTGTATTTAGACGGGTCTGAGCGGTCGCTTTTTTAAGGAATCGGGTAGACAAAAGTTGTCTTCCATGATTTCGGGACTACGCTTAGGGAGTAGCAGTACCGGATAAGACGCGTTGGAATCGGTGCCAACTCCGGAGCACACGTCCTCAGCACAATTGGGGGAATTCCGCCGGGCCCACTCGACTTGTGCATGTCCAGGGAGAGGAGTGCTTGGCGAACCGAGCGCTGTGAAAATCGCACATCTGTTATAGAGCATTCACACCGCGGGATGGTAGGCGATGTGCTCCCTACGTCATCAAGTGTCGAGTTGGACGCAAAAAGGGAGCCTAAAAGGTAGGCTTTCTCTTTTGCAGCGTGGGCGAGTGAGTCGTTCTCCCTGTGCAGAGATGGTAGTGATAGCTTACAAAAATTCACTTGGACAGCCTTGGCGAGAGACCAGAATGCATGGGTTCCCGAAGGAAGGCGAACTAGTTTCTCGCTAATTCTGCGTATGTGCTCTGACTTTGCCTTGGCAATAACTCTTTTGAAGGACCTGGAGGTGAAGTTATACTTCTTTTTAGGCATGCTGGTGTTTACATCTCGAGACGTCAAAGCTGCAGCACAGGCTTGATAACACTCCTGCTTACTGCGTAATGCAGTCTTATAGGAGTGAGCAAACCAAGGCTGAGATCTGCTTTCGATGGGTACCACAGATGATGGAATAAATTGTTCCACTCCCTGTAGCACCACATCAGTAACAGAGTTAGCAACAGCGCTGGGATCATGCGGCGAGAAACAAACCTGCCCCCATGGCAAAAAAAGACCGCATTTCGTCCCAATCCCCCCCTGTAATGCCAAACACGGCGGCAACCTGCAGAACACAACCACGAGGGGAGCGTGAGTGGCACCACACTCTGGATCAGACAATGATCCAAAGAGCTGAGAGGGGCATCGACAGAAACCTGATATCCTAGAATCCTGAAGTCCAACAGGGAAGGTGTATGATCCACCACATCTGGAATCCGCGTAGGCGAAGTAACCAGTTGTGTCAGACCATATGCCGAGGCAAAGTCACAAACAGATCTCCCCGCATGATTAGTTAAACGTGAACCGAGCCATTCGGCGTGGTGGGCGTTAAAGTCGCCAAAGATCACGATCTCTGCGGATGGGACCTGTTGTAGCAAGGAATCTGTAGCAATTTGGACGTGGTCGATGAGTCGGTCTGTTTTGGCATTACCGCTATGGGACCTATAGAGGCACCCGTAGATGCGTGGATGGTCGTCATCCAAAGAATGGACAGGTCCGAACCTTAAAGACCGCCGAGGCGTCGAGAACAGATATCCTATCTGACGTATACGCAAACCCCACCCCGAGGCACAAAGGAGTGCTCTAATTTGTACCCCTGGTAGGAGAGATACGAAGTATCAGCCGGAGAGAACACCTGCGTCTAGGTCAGAAAGAGCAAGGCATAGACATAGACATAGACATATGTTTATTAGCATCAATACACACATAAAATATACATTTAGAAATAATGAGACATAAAAACATACAAAGTAGTTGAAAAACATAAATAAAAATAAAATAAATCTCAGCAAGAGTGAGTGATGTGATGCCAAAAGGATTCCGTCTCAGCATATGCTACCACAGATACTGCAGCAGCGCAGATTTTTAGCGGAACCCTGATAAATATTGATTCCGTATTGCACCCGCGGCTATATCGGTAACAACATAAACGAAAATAATGAATCTACCATTCACTCAAAGTAAATATTTCCATGTATATACATAAAAGTATTGTATATTATATTAAAATTAAACATACACATATATCTACACATACACACATATATACATATATATACACACATATACATACCCATACACACACACACAAACACACACATACACACATATATGTTTGTGTATGTATGTATATTAAATATAACTTAAAAAATACACATATCTAAATGTACCTATATACACTCACACACAAAACATATGTATAACATATTTTATTATATATTATATACACATTAACTATCCCTATAATATGTTTGCTAAATCGTATCTATTAAATAACCTGCCACTACACGTGAAATAATGACTTTTGAGATGCTAAAAGGTGTATTTTTAATTTAGCTTTAAAACCGTTTACAGATTTAGTTTCTTGTATTGGTGGTGGTATATTGTTTCAACATTTAGTGGCCATGTATCTATAACTGCCACGAAACGCGGCTGTTCGATGATATGGGGTTGCCAGTATCGGGGTAACCGTTCTGATGCTTCGACCATCTTCTGCTCTTCTCCATTTTAATTTTTGAAGGAGGTATTCCGGTCTTTCTGATTTTATGCATCCGAAAAGAAGCGTAGCTAAATGTAAATCTCGCCTCAATGACAACCGAATCTAATCGAAGTGAAGTCCCCTGATGTTACAGAAACTCACGGATAGCGTGGCAGGGGTCGCCTTGGTATTGTTGCTCAGTTTGCCCCGACCAGTTATGGGTTTGAGCGGAATTTTGCCCCCCCCCCCCCCCCGCAGAATACGCAAGGCAGCCTGAGCACCACGCTCAGGAGTGGAATAACATGGTCGTGGATGCTCAGCGAGGGATTCTCCAGGGGTTCTGGTACCGTCCTGAGGTAGCCTTTGACGTAATACCGCTACCATGTTGATGGGGGGGGGGGGGGAGGGGGATTGGGCCTCCGGCCACCAGAAACGCAGAAACAGAGCTTCTACTTCACGCCGGTATTCTGTGAGGACGTGGTACCAACCCGTCTCGAGCCGGCCCATACATGCAACAGCAAAACTGCCGTGTGGCTCTACCACCGTTAAAATAAGTTTATGTTGGTGATGAGGCCTTCACATTGAGACCTGATTTCTTGAAACTATTTAGTCACAATGACTTAACACCAGAGCTAAGGATATTTATTTATCGCAAATCCAGAGCAAGACGAGTCGTAGAGAACGTGTTTGGAATATTGGCAAATCGGTTTCGTGTGTATTAAACCGACATTAACTTAAACGTAGATACGATAGACAAAGTAGTCATGGATACATGTGTACGGCACAACTTTTTACGCAGAAAACCAAATCAGTACAATTCCAGTGGAGCTTTTGATGTTGAGAGCTGCGGTCGTCTAATTATATTTGGCTATAGCACAGAAATTCACAGGAGCTACAAGTAACTACAAATGCTGGACACCAATCACATATTGCGAAGCGTGTTCGAAACACTTTTGTTGATTATTTTAATAATGAAGACAGTGTACCTTGGCAAAATCACAGATGTGGATTGAATGAGCAACACAGGTAGAATACGTGTTTATTATAAGTTAAGGACATAATTATAGCAATTTGTAATTAGCGTAGGTATAATAAATGTTTGAATTTTGACTCACCTGGGTGTTTTCCTCGTCCAAACTAAACATTGAAGGATGGGACTTCACTTGTAAGTGTCTTCTGTTAATTTTCTTCAATTCATGCCTGTAGACTGATCTCATGTTATTTATCTTTTTCGTTACGAAATCTCGGTCTGCGCTTGGTTCTACTTCTTGCCATTTTCTCACTAATATCTCATAGGTCTAGGTCTTCATATCTCTATTACTGTACTCTTTGGATTTAATTTTCCATTCAGCTGGATAGGACTTGTACAGATTTATAAATTCTACTAAGAATTCTCTCGAATATTTTCTTAAATCGTTATTTTTTTTAATAGAAACAAAGCAAACTGTGAATTAATACTAATGTCCTTGTGCATACATTCCAATAGTTGAAATATTTTTCTCAGTGATATCTATTAAGAAAACTGATTCGCGCTTTTTTAAATTTTTCTCGAAACATTCTTTTGTGGCTTAGCCGCCTTCTTCCGTATCAGGGCAGTTTAGGATAGTAGCATTGACTTTACTAAGTTGGATTATGTTGAGGGGGAAGTATATCCGTCATTTTGTCAAAACAACAAAGAAGTTTCCATCGAAAAGAGGTAATTTATAATCTATTATTATTGATAAAATCTTCGAAATATCTACGACGAAGTGGCAATTACTCCTAACTCAAAAAACACTACCTTACAGCAGACGAAAAAAACGTTTTTCTTAATTTAACGTATACTTTTGGAACATTGTAAAATTTTAATTTTGTCACAGATAGATAAGAAATAAAACTGTATTGTTAAATATAGTGAAATATTACAGGTTTCCGAGATTTTACTACATAGGAGGAGTTGTAACTATTTTTTTTATTTTATTCTTGAGATAGGAGGTATTGAAACGAAAAAATACCTGTATTTTGATTAAATAATCACTATTCCATTAGTCACTTTTGGTGAAATATAAGTCGAATAAGATTAGTATTTAAAATACTAGACGATATCCCAAATATTGCATGTTTGAACATCTACACTGTTGTTACAACAATCTGAAATACAAGTAGGCACCTATTTTTCAAAGTAAGTACACATTACAAAAAGATAAATTAAAATCAGAGAACTACGAATCATAAGCCAACAGTTAACTGGAACTTATCATGATAAAAAATCAACTCAATTTGCAAGAAATATCTTCGTGTCGTTAGATATAACTTGCTGTTGAATTTACTTACAATCTGCTGATTACCTACTTACCTAAAATACAAATGGAAGTAATCATTTATAGAAGTAATACCCAAAAGTCTACAAAATTAGTAAAATATTATAACAAATATCTAAGAACTTAACTTGGTACTTAAACAAGTAGAATTGCATTAATTTAATTAATTACCATCAGGTGAGCCGCATGTTCGTTTGCCCCCTCTCCTATAAAAAAATAATAATAATAACATTCATAAATCTGTCACAAAGATAAACTATAATTAAAGAAACAAAATACAAAGAACAGACCACATCATGGCATAAAATAGTACAATTATAATAATTAATAATATTTTAATGCTCTTATGTCTACTACTTGTGGATCGCCAGCCCTACGCCCAGGTCGTATGTTTTTGTAATACCAATTTACAGCATCAGCGTACTTTTTAAAAACTTGTAGTCGAATTCTATAACTTCATAAGGATTTATCCTGCGTGCTTCCTTTGTAATTGTAGTGTAATCGCTTGGTAAGTGAGTTTCTCGATTCTTGAGTTTTCGTTCGATTGTTGCATGGACAGAGTCGCACTCCATTTGCGTATGTCCTGGTTATGGAAACTTTTGAGTTATTGTGAAATTATTGTATTTTTTACTTAAAAACACCAGGCCAATTGACGTAATAGTATTACGATTTTAATACGTACACCCATCTGAATAAACTACGATCGGTAGGAGTTGTTGAACGCAATGTCTGTCGATATAATCTACTAAAATTGACACAAATGTACTTGCAGTTAAGTCAGACGATGTTTCATCAAACCAATAGCAATTGCAATGTTTACTAATTAAATTAAGCACTGTGAAATTATGGACTGTTAATTTAGTTTTAAAGTATAACGCACTAGCGGTTAATAAGGGATAAACCTTCACAGATTCTGTTTCAGTTTCTGTACGCCTTGTGTTGTTTTTTTGTGCAGTTTTTGAGCGTTTTACTAATGCGTTTACATAGATTTTGCATTGATCCCAATTAATTTGCTTCCAAAAGAATCAGTGTATTTGTTTTCTACAATCTTCACTTATTTTAGAACAATCTCTTAACTTACTTTTAACACAATAATCAGACATGCATCGTTCTGCCATTATTCGAGCAGATCTGTCGATCGAGTAGGCCCAGTTCCCCTCCACCCCCCCCCCCCCATCAACATGGTAGTGGAATAAAATAAAAGACTACCCCAGGAGGGTACCAGCAACCCTAGAGAACCCCTCGCTGAGCATCCACGACCAAACTACTTCACTCCTGAGCGTGGGTGCTCAGGCTGCCCCGCGTATTCTGGGGGGGCAAAATTCCGCTCGCGACTATGCTTCTTGGGGCAAGCGGAGCAATACAACCAAGGAGACTCCTCATCAGGGGACTTCATTCCAACCTTAACGCTGTCCATTACCATCTAGAGACGGCGGAGCCAGCCTTACTCTTTTTAACCGAGACTCAGGTGTCCTCTCAGGCTGATACTTCATATCTCTCCTACCCGGGGTACAAATTGGAACACTCCTTTGTGCCCCGGGCTGGAGTTTGCGTACACGTCAGAGAGGACATCTGTTTTCGACGCCTCGGCAGTCTGGAAGGTACGGACCTGTCCATCCTATGGCTGCGCGTAGACAGCGACGACCATCCCCGCGTCTACGGGTGCCTCTATAGGTCCCATAGCGGTAATGCCGACACAGACCGACTCATCGACCACGTGCAAATGGCTGAAGACTCCGTGCTACAACAAGTCCCATCCGCAGAGATCGTGATACTCGATGATTTCAACGTCCACCACGCTGAATGGCTTGGTTCTCGCTTAGACGATAGTGCGAGTAGATCTGTCTATGACTTTGCTTTGGCATATGGTCTAACACAACTGGTTCCTTCGCCTACGCGGATCCCAGATGTGGAAAACCATGTACCTTTCCTGTAGGACCTTCTGCTGACCTCTCATCCGGACGGATATCAGGTCTCCGTCGATGCCCCTCTGGGCTCTTCGGACCATTGTTTGATCCCGAGTACGGTGCCACTCACGCTCCAATCGCAGTTACTTTACAAAGCGTAAGTTCGGCCCCACATGGAATACTGTTCTCATCTCTGGGCCGGGGCACCCCAGTGCCAGCTCCTTTCATTTGACCGCATCCAGCGCAGAGCGGTTCGAATCGTCGACGACCGGGTTCTTTCTGATCGGCTCGATAAACTGGCCCTGCGTAGAGATGTTGCATCTCTTTGCGTATTTTATCGCATCTATCACGGGGAGTGCTCTGAGGAATTGTTCGGACTAATTTCAGCCGCTCAATTTCACCATCGCACATCGCGACAAAACTCGCGTTACCATCCATACCATCTGAATGATTGGCGGTCCATCACTGTGCGATTTAGAAGAAGTTTTCTCACTCGGACGACTTCCTTGTGGAATCCATTACTACCAGCGAATTTTCCGGACCAAAACGACTTAGGAACCTTCAAGAAAAGAGCTTACACCTTTCTAAAAGGTCGGCAACGAATCTGCAATTCCCCTGGTGTTGCGTTTGTTCATGCGCGGCGGTAGTCACTTACAATCAGGTGAGCCGCATGCTCGTTTGCCCTATTCTATAAAAAAAAATCTGCAGCTTGCCGCCGTGTTTGGCAATATAGGTCAGCTGATTGGGACGGGATGCGGTTTTTTTTGCATCCTACCCTTGGGGGCGGGTTTGCTTCTCGCCGGAATATCCCAGCGTTGTTGCCGATTCTGTTGCTGATGTGGTACTTCAGGGTACGGAACTTTTTATTCCATCCTCTGTGGTGCCCATCGGAGGCAGATCCCAGCCATGGTTTGGTCGCTCCTGTAAAATAGCATCACGCTATAAGCAGGAGTGCTAACGGGCCTGGGCTGACGCATCAACGTCTTGGGATGTAAGCACTAGGGCACTTAAAAAGAAGTATTATTCCGCCTCCAGGTCCTTCAAAATCGTCATTGCCATGGCAAGGTCTAAACACATCGGCAGAATTGGCGAGAAGCTAGTTCGCCTTCCTTCGGGAACCCGTGCATTCTGGTCTCTCGCCAAGGCTGTCCAAGGGAACTTCTGCCATCTCTTCCATCTCTGCACTCACTAGCCCATCCCGAAAAGGAGAAAGCCGATCTGTTGAGCTCTCTTTTTGCGTCCAACTCGACTCTAGATGACGGGGGGAACACACCGCCGACCATCCCGCGATATGAGTGCTCCATGCCAGATGTGCGATTTACACAGCGCTCGGTTCGCAAAGCACTCTTTTCCCTGGACGTCAGCAAGTCGAGTGGGCCCGATGGAGTCCCTCCCATTGTACTGAAGACGTGTGCTCCGGAGTTGGCACCGGTTTTAACGCGTCTTTTCCGGTACTCCTACTCCCAAGGCGTAGTCCCGAATTCATGGAAGACAGCTTTTGTGCACCCGATCCCTAAAAAAGGCGACCGCTCAGACCCGTCCAACTACAGGCCTATCGCCGTCACCTCCTTGTTCTCCAAAATAATGGAAGCCATTATAAACTGCCAGCTCATGAGATACCTTGAGGATCACCAGCTGATTAGTAACCGGCAGTACGGTTTTCGTCGGGGTCGATCAGCTGGTGATCTTCTAGTCAACTTAACTCATAGATGGGCGGAGGCAGTAGAGTCCAAGGGGGAGGCATTGGCCGTTAGTTTGGACATAGCGAAGGCCTTCAATCGAGTCTGGCACAAAGCGCTTCTTTCGAAGCTTCCTTCCTATGGGCTTCCCGAGAAATTGTGTAAATGGATCATCAGTTTTCTTGCTGATCGGAGCATCAAGGTCGTAGTAGACGGTGCATGCTCTGATTTCAAGCCTATCAACGCTGGTGTTCAACAAGGCTGCGTTCTATCACCAACGCTGTTTCTCCTGCATATGAATGATATGTTGCTAACTGGTAGCATTCATTGCTATGCAGACGACAGCACTGGTGATGCCTTATATACCGGCCGTGCCAATATTTCTCGGGAAAACGTCGCCTAGTACCGGGACAAACTTGTGTCTGAAGTCGAGTCTTTGCTTAACAAAGTCTCGGATTGGGGCCGACTAAATCTAGTCCAGTTCAATCCCCAGAAGACACAAGTTTGCGCGTTTAGCGCTAAATAGAACTCCTTTGTCGTATCTCCTCAGTTTCAAGGCACTCCCCTTGCTGCCTCAGCCAGTATCGGAATCCTTGGCGTCGATATATCGAATAGTGTGCAGTTTCGTGGTCCCTTGGAAGGGAAGGCCAAATTGGCCTTAAAAAGCTTGGCGTGCTCAGCAGAGCGAGACAGTATTTCATGCCGGCACATCACTTGCAACTTTACAAAGCGCACGTTCGGCCCCACATGGAATACTGTTCTCATCTCTGGGCCTAGGCACCCCAGTGCCAGCTCCTTCCACTTGACCGCATCCAGTGCAGAGCGGTTCGAATTGTCGACGACCGAGTTCTTTTCGATCGGATTGACTCATTAGCACTGCGTAGAGATGTTGCATCTCTTTGCGTATTTTATCGCATCTATCACGGGGAGTGCTCTGAGGAATTGTTTGTTCTAATCCCAGCCGCTCAATTTCACTATCGCACATCGCGACAAAACTCGCGTTACCATCCATGCCATCTGGATGATTGGCGGTCCACCACTGTGCGATTTAGAAGAAGTTTTCTCCCTCGCACAACTTCCTTGTGGAATCAATTACCACCAGCGAATTTTCCGGACCGATACGACTTAGGAACCTTCAAGAAAAGAGCTTACGCCTTTCTAAAAGGCCGGCAATGCATCTGCAATTTCCTGGTGTTGCGGTTGTTCATGGGCGGCGGTAGTCACTTACCATCAGTTGAGCCGCATGTTCGCTTGCCCCCTATTCTATAAAAAAAGATCTTAAAGTATCCTGTAAAAATTTCCTGTTGGCTGGTTTTAAATATCCTAAGTACTCCTTGCATCCTACGTGATTTGGCTCTATTTCTTTTCCACGTACATGGCAAGATCTGGTGGCGACGCTTCCTACCTTCGTTGATATTCTCAATATCTGTATCTGTATCAATGTCGGTTTCTGAGTCAGAATCATCACCACTAAGACTTGCTAAGTCATTATAAAAGGAACTCCATAGTGGAGGGTTATCAAAATGAGAATAGACAGCTTCACAATTCTGGTTCAGTAGAGGAAATGACAACGTTTTTTTCGAGCTGCTGAAGGGGTCCACGGTATCATCCGTTAAATTAGCAAGAGCGAGTGCCAGTTGTGTGATAGGTTGTTTTGTGAAGATATTGTGTCATCATCAGCTAAATAGGAGCTCCGAGCGGCTAGTGATTGTGGATGAAGGCTAGCATTAGTTTGTTCAACATAGGAATTTAGTTGTGAGAAGCTACCTAAGTCATTAGATTCAAGAACACTCGGACTAGATGGGTTAGACATAGGATAAGGTTCAATATCAGCTCCTATTAAATCTAATTGATGTGCTTCGGTAACAGCGAGTTTGAGATTCCTTGATTCACGCAGGTCAGCGCTGACATCGGTAGACTTAAGATCATCAGCATCATTGATGTTGGTACAGTGAGTGTCACTCCTTACTGCTGTTTGTAGTTGTGCATCGAACGTTTCTGGGAGAAGTGATTTGTTCATATCAGCCTGTCAAAGAATTAGTTGGTAAGTACAACTTAAAGTAGTTAAGTTGCAAAAGAAAATTGTTTTTAAAACATACTTTAATATACTTACAGGTTGGTTATAAATAGAAGATTCAATGCTCTCGGCAAGCTGAAGTTGATCACCAGGATTTTCCGGGGGAAATGTGACATGATTATTTTCGCTGTCACTGGTTATTTAACTGTTGCTTTCTGGTAAACGTGATTCGTTATTCTCTATATTTGCTTGTTGAAGAAACAGCCGTTCGTTACTGAATTCATTCATTAAATTAAAAAATGTTAATACTTTTGTAGCAACTATAATGTACTTACTAAAGAATGGTTACTCCCAAATATCTCTTCGTAATCTTTTGCATTTGAACGTCTTAGTCTTGTCACATTGCTAGAATTTATATTCAAACTTTCTAAGATTTTTCTTGCTCGTAAACTTTGACAGAGACGTTCGTTTCGGGACATGTTTCTAGAAAAAATAGTAATTAATAATAAAAGCCAAAATCTTCTATCTATTTGAAATCAGCAATATTATTACAAAACTTAAAAAAATACCTCCTATCTCAACTCGGTGATTTTTTGTACTTAGTTAAACTTGAAACATTACGGAATACATAAACGCATAAAACGAATTAGTCATTTATATTCTAATAATTGTACAACTTTAGTTAACATAATTAACACATTATAACGTAACGTTATAATCAAAAAAAGTAGGTGCGTGACAAAAAGTTGATGATAATTATGTTTTTTATTAAATAATGGCTGTGTACTTACCGTGAAAGACGTTTTCATAAGCTTATTCAAGTAAAACTAGCACAATGTCATAACAATACTCGGATTTTCACAAAAGGGTCGAAAATTCGATCGACTTTCAACGTTCGGAAGTTCAACTTGCTCGAACGCGCTGCAAACGCGTGCAAACAATACCTTGCGCGAGTGATTTTGTTGTTGCTCTTTTCCACACATTATCATGCGTCTCACTCATCCCATGCACAACTAGCTTCAACGTGCTCGATGAGTCACGCGAAAATTAACGCAGAAAAGTGCCGCAGATTGGAACACGTGCTGCTGCCGCCTGCAGTCGGGTTCAGAATCATGACCGCAGCAGCGTGTCGTCGCCCGCTGTTGCTTTTCTGCGGTCGGCTAGGCGGATGTAGATGTTGCTGACCCTCCAGTAACAGTGAATTCAGGCGACGTACGATCGATTAAAATATCTAAGATGGGTTAATTAAAAAAAAAACACTTAGGAATTCTATAAGTTTCCTAGGTACTGTATACGTATATAAGAATGTTTCTATTAAAAATATGTGACACGCTTTCTAAGCGAAATTGTTATTTTGTACAATTTCTAGGAATTATGTAGATAACACGTACATCGAATGTATACAATATTATTGTACTCTATATATATTATATATTGTAGATACCTTATTAATAAAATATTGCTTAGAATTTCATTAAACTATGGTACATATTTTACTTGTTTAAAAACTTTATAGTTAAAACTATAGATCATTATTATAGTGAGGTACATGTGATAGAGAGATTAGTTTATAAAATCAGCATACTAGGATGCAATTCTATGAAAAATCGTGTTTATATTGTTTCACTTTTTAAGATTAGTTATATTATTAGCTAAAATAGGTATGATTTTGTTACTATTCATGTAATTAAAAGAACATATTGTAATAAAGTAGCGTGTAATAAGACATTTAATAAGAAATAATATTGTCGAGATTACCTACATTAAAAAAAATGAGCACGGCAGTGACCCCCCGCCAAGTCGAGCAAAAAAGCGGCACGGCCGTACTATCCTTTTCTCGAAGCAGTTCAGGCCATTTTCGAAACTCAATAACTTTGTTGTGGATAAAACTAGAAGCTTGAATTTTCAGTAACCAAGCAGGCAATATATACACTCAGTATGTTTCAAATTTCATTACATTTGAACAAGTAGCTTAAGAATTATAATTAGTCAAAATTTCTTAATTTTGTTTGTTTAAGAATTATAACTAGTCAAAGTTTCTTAATTTTGTCACTCACTCACTGACCGATCATCAAAACTCTAAGTCACTTCTAGCAGACATAGTAGCTTCAAATTTGCACCACAATTAGTGTTTTGTATATAAATCAAGGGTAAACAAAAAATTTTGCAATTTAGATCCAGTTTTCGAGATAATATCATATATATATATATATATATATATATATATATATATATATATATATATATATATATATATATATATATATATAATACAATCAACGTGGTAGAGCCATGCTGCAGCTATATTAGTAGTATAGTTGTAGCACGAATGGGTCTGCTCGACCGGGGAAGGACCACGCTATCACAAAATACCAACGTAAAACAGCAGCTTGACACTGCTGTGTTTCGTATGGTGAGTGTAGAGAACCGGAGACCTGGAAAAGAAGCATTCCATCTTAGTCCTCACGGGTGACAACGCATCTGCATTTTGATTCGCAAACGAGGATAAATGTAAATGTCTATGGGCCACAGCAACCACTTACCATCAGGTGGACTGTGTGCTCGTTTGTCACCCTATCCTATACAAAAAAAAAGATACACCAACTGCATAAATAATTTTGTAATTCCATATAAATACATAATTACAAAGATTACAAAGTTACAGTTGCAGTGAATGAATCATTGTACCTATATATGTATAATAAAATGGAATAATAGGTGTAGATATGTACATATCTAGGTATATATACTATCTAAGAAGGAAATTAGATGCAATCAAAAACATAACTTGTAAAAAAACCAAGTCTCATAACATAACTTTTCTACCGTAAAAAGTTGTGAAATCCATGCAATACCAAGTCGGTTAATTTACTGCAGTGTAGTGGCGGTAAATTGTCGTGTAGTGGCGGTTAAGAATATCCACTACCCCATATCTTCCCGTGGGTGTCGTAACAGGCGACAAAGGGAAACAGACAGGAGATTGGTAGCAGCATCTTCCTGATAACAGCATCATCACCATCATCATCATCACAGCCCTTCACAAGTCCACTGCTGAACAAAGGCCTCCCCCAAAGAATGCCACAAAGCACGGACCTGAGCCACCTGCATCCGTCGACTTCCTGCATATCTTACCAGGTCGTCACTCCATCTAGTGGGGGAACGCCCTACACTTCGACTGCCGGTATGAGGCTGCCACTCGAGAACCTTTCTTTCCCATCGGTTGTCGGTTCTTCGAGCTATATGGACGGCCCATTGCCACTTCAGCTTACTAATCCTTTGGGCTATGTCGGTCACTCTATTTCTACTGCGGATAACCTCATTTCTGAGTTTATCACGCAGAGAAACTCCGAGCATAGCCCTCTCCATAGCTCGCTGAGCGACCTTGAGCTTCCTCATCCGGCCAGCAGTGAAGGACCACGTCTCAGTTCCGTAAGTCATCACTGGCAACATGCACTGGGTGTACAGTCTCGTTTTCAAGTTTTGAGGTATACCTGACGAGAAGATGTGCCGTAATTTCCCGAACGCTGCCAAACCGAGTTGAATCCGTCGATTGACCTCTCGGTCAAAGTTGGACTTACCTAGTCGGACTATTTGTCCCAGGTAAACATACTCGTCAACAACTTCGAGCTTAGTGTTCCTAACAACTACCGGCATAGGTGTGACATGGACATTAAACATGATCTTTGTTATGCCCATGTTCATCTTAAGACCTATCCGTTGGAAAACACAATTGAGGTCATTGAGCATAGTGCTTAGGTCCTCCAGCGATTCTGCCATAAGGACTATATCGTCGGCAAATCGAAGGTGAGTGATGTATTCGCTATTGATGTTGATACCGTATCCTTTCCAGTCCAGATGCTTGAAAACGTCTTCCAATGCATTGGTGAAGAGTTTCTGGGATATGACGTCACCCTATCTTACACCTCTCTGCAATTGGATAGGTTTCGTACTCTGGTTCTGTACTCGGATAGCCATCGTCGCTTTACTGTACAAGCACTTCAACACTTCGATATACCGACAGTCAACTTGGTACCGCTTAAGGGACTGCAGCACCGCCCAAATTTCGAAGGAATCAAAAGCTTCCTCATAGTCCACATACGCTAGACATAGTGGCAAATTGCACTCCTCTGACTTCTGTACAATTTGCAGAAGGGTATGTGTGTGATCTATGGTGCTAAAGCCTTTTCGGAAACCGACTTGTTCGGCAGGCTGGAAGTCGTGAAGTCTGCGCGCGAGACGATTCGTAATGACTCTCGAAAACAGCACGTAGACGCGGCTCAGAAAAGAAATCGGTCTGTAGATCTTCAAGAGAGCGTTGTCGCCTTTCTTGAAGAACAAGACCACCGCACTTCTGCTCCACGCCTCCGGTGTAATGCCACCATGGAGTACTGAATTAAAGAGAAGTTTGAAGGACTTCAAGTACCGGTTTTCCAATCGCTTTCAGAAGCTCCGCTGTAATTCCATCTTCGCCTCGGGCCTTGCCGTTTTTAGGTGCTGGAGAGCCATTCTAATCTCACTCAGACTGACGTCCGGGATATCATCGGAATAATGTCGGATAAGACTCGCTCTTAAATCGTTACTCACACTTGCGTGCGGTTCCAACGATGAGGTGTACAGCTGCCCATAGAACCTCTCAATCTCACAACCCTTTCCCAACGGATAGGTCTTAAGATATACGTGGACCATACAAAGATCATGTTTAATGTCCATGTCACACCTATGCCGGTAGTTGTTGGGAGCACTAAGCTCGAAGTTGTTGACGAGTATCTTTACCTAGGACCAATAGTCTGACTAGGTGAGTCCAACATCGACCAAGAGGTCAATCGACGGATTCAACTCGGTTGGGCAGCGTTCGGGAAATTATGGCACATCTTCTCGTCAGGTATACCTCAAAACTTGAAAACGAGACTGTACAATCAGTGCGTGTTGCCAGTGATGACCTATGGAACTGAGACGTGGTCCTTCACTGCTGGCCGGATGAGGAAGCTCAAGGTCAATCAGCGAGCTATGAAGAGGGCTATGCTCGGAATTTTTCTGCGTGATAAACTTAGAAATGAGGATATTTGCATAAGAAAATTTGACAGCTAAGCCAAGTATTATCAAATATTACAATAAAACCAAAAGTGGTGTTGACACAATGGATAAAATGGTGACGGAATATACAACAAAACGTAGAACAAATCGTTGGCCGCTTGTGTTATTTTACAATATCACAGATGTTGCTGCCCTGGCTTCTTACATTATATTTTTGGAACATAATGAAAACGTTAGACGCACTGATAGCCAACGACTTTTTTTGAAAGACCTTGCAAAACAGTTATGCCTTCCAGCCATACAGAATCGCTCCAGCATTCTAAGAGTAATGGGACACTACTTTACACGTACTTCAATTGAAATTGTACTTGGGCAGCAATTGTTTCAAGATGTGATTGCTGAAGACCACAGTCAGACACCCAGTGACAAAACTGAACGCATACCCGTAGTAGGCAGTTGCTTTATTTGCAGAGAAGTGAGTCACAAGCAACGCAAAACTAGAAAAGTTTGTTCGATTTGTCACAAACCGATCTGTAATGAACATTGTGTAAATAAAACAACCTGTAACATTTGTAAACAAAAAGCTCAATAAACATTGTAATTTTGTTTGAAGTATTTTTTTTAGACATAAAAGCAATAATAGTATTGCTTCTACGAGTTTTAACTGATTTTATTTAATAAATATGTAAAAAAGCTTAAAGATACCCGGGTACCTACTCCGTCATCTAAAGCTGAACAAAGAAACAAATTTCTTTTAAGTGTAAAATAAATTCTAAATTGAAAAAAAAGTCTAGGAAGTACCAACAACGCTGCTGAAAGATGTCACAAAGGTACAAGATCCGCTGCTTTTGGAGAACAGAATATTAGTGATTTGAAAACGCAAAAGTTACCCAGGTTTATTGTCAGTCACACAAGGGTTAACTGTGCGCATACAATTTGTGTACCTCTAACTATTTTGTTTAAAAAGTCTCTTAGTACAGGCATTGTTCCTTCTATCTGGAAGCGCGCATTTATCACGCCTGTCCATAAAAAGGGTTCTAAGACCGAAGTTAATAATTGTCGACCGACTTCCAAGTTATGCATTGTATCTAAAGTGTTTCAACGAATTATATATAATCAGTTATATGCGGCCCTGAAGCATTCATTCAATCCAAATCAACATGGTTTTTTAAGAGGATGCTCTACTGTTTCAAACCTTGCGCTCTTTAATAAAGCCAAGCCTTTGATAGAATACAGCATAATTTGCTATTACTGGAACTGTCCAAGATCGGTATAAACAGCGATTTACTTAGGTGCTTCACGTCTTATATAAATAATCTATCACAAGCTGTTGTCGTCAGTAACTGCATATTAGGATAGGTAACTGTTCCAAGTGGGGTGCCACAGGGCTCACTGCTTGGACCGTCATTATTTGTTATTTTTATCAATGACTTTACTTATTTCCTGAAGAAAGCTCGCTTATTATGTTTTGCCGACGATATGAAGCTCTTTTTTTGAAAATAACATCGATTCATGATGCTGAGGCTTTACTAATAGATCTGTCAAATCTTGAGCATTATTGCCACCCTTCGATTTGAACCCTTCTAAATGTAGCTTTATGTCCTATAGTCGGAAATATAAACCGTTAGTTTTTTTTATTGGATAAGGGTGAAAAACTAGCAGACAGTCCACCTGATGGTAAGTGGTTGCTGCGGCCCATAGACATCTACATCTATCCTCTATTACAAATCAAAATGCAGATGCGTTTTCACCCGTGAGGACTAGGATGGAATGCCTCATTTCCAGTAAAAAGGGCTTCCGGCCACCTGAACTCACCAATCGAAACACAGAGGTAAACCTCTACTTCACGCTTGGTATTCTGTGAGGTCGTGGTACCACCCCGGTTCGAGCCGGGCCATCCGTGTGACAGCAAAAGCTGCCGCCTGGCTCTACCACTGTTAAATTTATTTTCAACTATAAACTAAAAGATAAAAATCTTAAAAGGGATTCCATTCTTAGAGATCTTGGTGTTCTTCATGATTCTAAATTGATATTTGACGCTCACTTAGGAAGTATTATAACCAAATCTACGAAAGCTCTTGGGTTTTTGATGCGTAGCTCTAAGGATTTCACTAAGCCTAAAACTCTAAAGATCCTATATTGTTCTCTTGTAAGAAGTAAATTAGAGTACGCATCTCAAATGTGGAACCCCAGGTATGCAACATATATGACCCGTCTTGAAAATATCCAAAGAAAGTTTATGCGTTACATTTGTTATAGAACCAAAGACTTTCGCTATACCTCTGATAATTATATTAGTTATTGTAAAAAACATCACCTTTTTCCTCTTGCTAAGCGCCCTGAAATTACTGATCTCATTTTTCTGTTAAAAATAGATTGTAGTTCTATTGACTGTCCTGAGCTTTTATCTCAACTACATCTTAGCTGTCCTGCCAAGCTTCTTAGACATAATCAAAACTTTAGTCTCCCGTTTGCATCTACAAATTACAGGCAAAATACATTTATATGGCGAGCGAGCAATAATTTTAACCAGCTAGCCAATGAGTTTGACTTCGATTTGTTTAACACTAGTGCTGCGTCAGCTAATTGCATACTTAACAATGCATTTTTTGGTAGCTCTAAGTGAGATATTGATACATTTGTTACAAAACTAACGATTTACTTTTTATATTTGTGTTTTTTTTTTTGTTACATCAGTTAACTGATATAACACATGTTATATCAGTTAAGCTCTCATTTGGCATAAATATGTTAGTATTGGATGCTCTTGAGTGTTGAATCGTGTTTATCACTGTTGTAAATTCACCTTTGTATCTATTAGTGAGGGCTTTTAATAAGCTTACTGTGGTTATTAGTATTATTGATCCTCATTAAGATAGCTGTTGGTCTTCAATAAAATAAAAATAAATTTCATGCGATGGCCAAGTCTCCATCTATGTATTTAAAACATAAAAGATTTTAAATTTTGATAATGTCACTATAATATGTTGTTAGGTAAGCTAATTACGTAATAACTTGAAACAGAAGGACCCTTAAGTAGGGACTGAATAAATTAGCCGACTTGTTATAACAATGATCTAACAACGTTTTACGGTAGAAGAACTGAGTTGCGAGACTTAGGTTTTTTACAAGTTATGTTTTGATGGCATTGTTGTTTTACAAAATCAAATGCCTTCTGTTCTTTTTCGCTCCATTGGAACTTACGTCCCTTTTTAAGTAAATCACATAACGGCATTATGCTTTCGCTATAGTTTGGTATAAACCGTCTATAAAAATTGCAAATATCTAAAACGGCCCTCAATTGCTTAACCTTATTTAGGTACAGGAAACTCTTGGATTGCCCGAATCTTATCGGGATCTGCCTTTATGCTTTCTGTTGATATTATAAAACCCAGCATTTTAATTCCTTTGCAAATGAATTCCCATTTCTGTAAATTCCACGTTAAGCCAGCTTTGTTCCATTTACTTAGAAAAATCTCAGTGTGCTCCAGATATTAATCTAATGTTCCTGTTGTTATAATTAAGTTTATAAGCTAAGTCATCTAAATAATTCACACAAAATTCTTGGACTTCCAGTCTTAATATTAAATTCATGGCTCTGCTAAAGCTTCTAACTGATGTTTATACTGCTTGAGGCAGAGCATTATATACCTACTTTTGACTTTCTTAACTTTTATTGGAATTTGAAAATATGTATTACTAAAGTCAATTGTAGTGATTTAATTCGCTCCGTGGAATGAATTCAAAACATCTAATTGTATAGATGGCTTCTCTGCTTCTGCAACTATTTTGTTGTTTATGCTTCTGACATCTAGTAAAACTCTAATTGTGCCATCTTTTTTAAGAGTGAATGTTAATGGGCTACTAAGGCGTAAGGCGTTGATGCTCCTATGATGATACAAACTTCTTCCCTTTCATTTATATTTTCTATATAATAGGACTTTGTAACTATGGGTTCATCACCGATCATTTCAATTTTATACACCACTGCGATACTGCTACGATTATTATTTTTAATTTGCAAATATAAACTTTCTGAAATGCATGTAAAATCGCTCCCAGTATCAAGAAGCGCATCTATTTCTTTATCAAATATTGAAACTTTAATTGCAGATATTCCTTATAAATTCCTTTTGGTTATTATCTTCGTCTACCTCGAAGACGGTTTGCACGAATACTCCGTTGTGAGTAAGTCTGGCTTGGTTTTTAAAGTGTTTAATATACTATTTACATTGTCGCTCTAACCAAGGCTTTTAAACATGCTATTAAAGAGATAGGTTTTCCCAATCCTCTATTATTTTTACCCAGTGTTTCACTAGGTCACCAACCAAGTTTTAATAACATACTCGTATTTAATGCTATGTTCTCTTTTACATTGTTAGGGATCGAACCAGGAACTAATTCGACCTAGATCTAGATCTCTAAATTTGGCTTTAGGGCCGAAACATCAGATTGCTAATTTGTTACCTATATTTCATGTACTTCATTAACCTTATTTTTCCCTCTTCGGGTTTACGCCATGTTTTATATAATTGTTGTATTTCTTTATGTTTTTCTTCTGTAATATTATTAAGTTTTAGCTTTTTCTCATTATAATTGGGCCCAAGACCTTCATCTTTTTATTCGATGTCATCTAAGATTTTTAATAAATCAGTCGTTTTTATTATTGTCTCAATTTTAGCTATTCTCCGTAATTGCATAGAATAATGTCTGATAACATCAGTTACTAATTGTTTTTCAGGTATCGGATATGATAGTGTTTGTGTCTTTTCAATGACATAAAGAAAATAACTGACTATGGTGGGGTATGTACTTCTATTCCATTATTTTGCACAAGGAATCGCTTTACTTTATTTTGTTCTTCTTCACCCCTTAATATTCTTAGAAAGTCTTTTTTTATAGGATAGGGTGACAAACAAGCACACAATCTACCTGATGGTAAGTGGTTGCTATGGCACATAGACATCTACATCCATCTTCGTTTGGGAATCAAAAGGCAGATGCGTTGTCACCAAAGAGAACTAAGATGGAATGCCTCATTTCCAGTAAAAAGGGTCTCCGGTTCTTTACACTCACCATACCAAACACAGCAGCATTAAGCTGCTATTTTACGCTGGTATTCTGTGAGAGCAGGGTCCTTCCCCAGTCTAGCCGACCCAATTCTGCTACAACTATACTACTAATATAGCTGCAGCATGGCTCTACCACGTATGAATGTTCATACTTTCATTTAGTTCTTTAGTAATTGAATTATTTATTGCATTGTTTGTAGATATGAGGATGTCATATGCCTAATGTCATAGTTAACCACGGCTACCTCCAGATTAAAAATTATTAATTTTTGTTTCGATCTACGCAGTATGAACTTACAGTATCATGAAGTCTTGCAGTTGCATGCTTGGGTTGGGATTTAATTTTATTAATTATGGGATCCCAAGCAGATGGTTGCACCCAGCCATCTTCTATGTTGAAATTAGGATGTTTTTTGATTTCAATAGCCTCGCGAATCATCCTTGGAAGGAATCGGTGTTCTTTAGCGAGGATTTGTAATCTATCAAATCTTATGTTTTTTTTTTACAAGATAAGGGTGACAAACGAGCACACAGTCCACCTGATGGTAAGTAGGTGCTGCGACCCATAGACATCTACATCTATCCTCTATTACAAATCAAAATGCAGATGCGTTGTCACCCGTGAGAACTAAGATGGAATGCCCCAGTTCCAGTAAAAAGGGCCTCCAGCCACCTAAGTAAGTGTAGTAGTGACTGGGGCGATCCTGTACGTGTTCACAGACTGCAGACTTCCCGGAGGGTCGATTCTTCACATCAGCTATGTGTTCTTTAATGCGGGTATTTATGAATCTTTTAGTTTGTCCTATATAAGAGATACCACATACACAATCCAGCTTGTACACTCCTGCATCTTGCAGTGGAATATTACTCTTGCCGGATAGTAAAAACTGACTAATCTTCTTCGACGGCTTGAAGTATGTCTTATTGGAAGCACGCTTCAAGATGAAGCCAATCTTTTCAGTGACCACTCTGACATATGGCAGTACAGCAGGCACTTGCTCGACTGTGGCCGGCTTCACTCGTTCATTGTGACGTAGGCGCGGGACACGAGGATTATTCTCGTGCAAAACTTGCTTGACGTGTTGGAGCTCGGCGGCCAGGTGTTTACTGTCACAGATCCCTCGTGCTCTCTGAAACAAAGATTTACCCACGGTAGCTAACTGTGAAGGATGGTGGTGAGAATCACCGTTTAAATATCTGTATGGGTCTTTTTTCTATACACAGTGTGGCTCAAGGTGTTATCAGGATTCCGAATGACTTACACATCTAGAAAATCTAAAGAATTGTTTGGCTCTAACTACATAGTGAACTGAATTTTAGAATTTAAGGAGTTAAGATGATCTAAAAATTCAGTTACTTTATCTAAAGGTAGAATTGTGAAAGTTTCGTCTACGTACCGCTTGTAGGATCGTGGGTTTACAGGAAAAGTAAGCTGGGCTTTCTCCTTAAAGTCCTCCATGAATATATCGGCGACAATGGGAGATACAGGTGAACCCATTGCCATTCCATCTACTTGCTTGTAGAACTCCTCCTTCCACAATAGGTAGCCAGCTGTAAGGCAGTGTCTGAGTAATACTGCATATTCTACGGGCATGTTGTTTTCCTCTTGCCTTCTAGTAACAATCGAGATGCAGTCTTCAACAGGTAAGCATGTGAATAGAGACTGCACATCAAAACTGACCATAGTTTCATTGTCTGCCAGATGTGGGTCTTTAATCTCGCTGACAAAATGGTAGGAATCCTTTGTGTGTGCTCTTGTATGTCCCTTGAGCGGTGAGAGTATATTCGCTAAGTGTTGAGCCAATCTGTAAGTTGGTGAATCGATTTGGCTCACTATGAGACGTAGTGGGGCATTGGGCTTGTGTATTTTTGGTAACCCATACAACTTCGGTGGTTTGGCACACGTAAGTATTATCGATTTTACGTCTAGATTTAATTTTTCGGAGTGTTTCTTTATGAGATCACTGGTTGTTTTAAGTGTGTTATTTGTTGGGTTATTTTTAACCTTTTTGTAAGTACTTACATCCGTCAAAAGTTCTTGTATTGTAGAATTATAATCCGACGTATCAATGACTACCGTGGCATTTCCCTTATCTATGCAGAGAATCGTGAGTTCTGTTTTTTGCGTAGGTTATTCAACCCTTTAAATTCGTCTTTAGGTAGATTCGGTTTTGACGCTGAACTTCGACGTAACATAGACGAAATGTCTTGACGTATCGCTTCCAAATCTTCCTTTTGCATATTGTTTTTAAATAAACAGTCCTCGATACTACAGATACTTTCCTCGTACGGTAATTTTTCGGTGTTAAAGCAAAATTAAGGCCTTTTGAAAATACTCTAATTTTTGCATCATCCAGAGTTTGTTTTGACAGATTAAAGACCGCGCTTAATCTATGATCAGCGTTCGTAGTCAACGGTTGCGTTTCGTTCTCACGTTGGCACAGATGTTTGACATTTAATTTGGTCGTTAATTTTTGATACTTTACCATATGTTTGTTTTTGCATTCGTTATATTTATTAATTTCTCGTTTTTTTAACGTTTCTATGCAAACATTATAATCAAATGTCGTTAAAATTGCCTTTAACTCACTAATTATGTAGGCTTTAGCCAGAGATTGCAAAAAAAAACAACCTTATTTAAATATATTTAGTTTAAAATAATAATTACAATTAATTCTTATAACTAAGTGAGGTGACTCTAATTCGATGTTTGAATCTAGAATGATTTCACACGGTAAAATATTAGAATCAGGTAATGTAAGACACTAGACACGTTATGCTGACACGGCGCCTCGTGATTATCGTAAGCCGATGCAACGCAGCAGATTGCCTGGATTAGGGCTGCGTAACACCTCCCCCCGAAGAACAGCGACTATGGAAGACCTTGGTCGTGAATTGAGCTGGGAGTTGATCGGGATTAATCTTCTCAGTGTCTGGAATAGCGTATACCCTTAATGATTTAGGGTGGTCCTCTTCTGTGTTTCTTTGCGTAACTCCAGTTGGCTTCGGCTTGTATTTTCTATATAGTACGCATAGAATCAGTGCACCTGCACTTATTATTAATGCGTAAAATGGTATTGTAGTATGGTATAGACTGTAGTCCTCGTTTCTCCATAGATTTATTGTTGCTTGCTGGGATATTTTAGTGTTCGTTGCATGAAGATGTTGAAGTTTATTAAATTTAGTTTATATGCCGATGCAGGAGATGGGATGCTGGTGTTTTCCTCAGGTATGTCCATTAGCTTTAAAGCTTGTCCCTTCAATCGATCTTTAGTGTTTGAGATCAAGAATAGTGGCGTTTCTATATAGCATTTCAGAGGGACAATAACGAGATAACTACCTTGAAGTATTTTGTAGAGATCTTGTCCACAGGATAGATGTACTTTCGTTGGTGTGGGGAATGTGATAATGTAGTGCTTGTCGTCTTGTTTTTCGTAAGCTGGTTTATCTAGGGTGACCGTGAACGGGTTACATACTGCATTCGTTTGCTGTTTGGTGATGAGGTGATGGATGCAATCAGGGGATGGTTGACCTCTCAGGCTCCGCTTTTCCTTACAGATGTACCATTTACTGGTCTTCGGGCATTTTGCCTCTATGTACTGAAATTTTTTCTGATAAATGGCTAGGAATGGAAAGGGTGGTGTGAGGATTTCGTGTTTCTTGTTAGGAACAATAGATAACTTATACATATCATATATATGGGGTGATAAAATTGGGAACTTAAATACTATTACTATTTCATTTCCTACATAATTTGAACCTAATCTAATAATATCGTAATATTCTCTTATATCTAAATCTCCTAACTTTTTACTTCCATAGAGTTGGGTTGCCCTGTTAATCATTATTCGGAAAGATTCTTAATTAACTATAGAGTGGTGCATAGTGTTAGCTCTTATAAATGCTAAGTTATTCTGTAACTTAATTAATTCCTGTGAAATGGAATCAACGTTATCACTAAGGATCATTAGTACTTGTCCAAAATGGGCATATTTAATTAATTCATAGTCTCTGGTAGCCTCGGATTGATTTATTTTACCTATTAATATTTCTAATTTATTTTGATTATCCACAATGCTATCTATTATTTTGGAGTACTGATTTGTTAAATCTTTAGCTAAGCTTACATGATTATTAAATTCCGTAACGATTTTATTTTCGTCTTCGCGGATGGATTTTACAGCGCGATTAAAATGATCTGCATCTGTATAATCAAGGTTACCGGTTATACTTTTTATGATGGAACCGAGACCATCTACGAGTCCTCTTTTCTCGCGGTTCGTTTTAAAGCTTCTCAACTGTATGGTGACACTTTCAAGCTTATTTTTAAGGTAATCAATATGAGGTTGAAATAAGGAATTAGTAATGTTGTTAAGGTTAGGGCTAATACTGATTAACTGCGTTTTAACTGAATTTACTTTATCTTCTAATTCTTGGAGATTAACATGTTGCAGAAATGCATGGTAGTGGGATAGGATTCGAGCGGGGCCTAATTTGAAGGGTAATATACCAGGTCCATCATTAAGACTTTCAAGTCTTATCTCCTGCATTAGAGCTGGTCCCAGAAGGAGATGAAGTGCCAGGAGAGTCCTATAACAATTGGTTCGTTTTAGGTATTCTCTTCAATCAAGTTTTTGCTACGGGACCTCGTTTTTTCTTTGTATAAATGTGAATTGGGAGATTTGCCATTACTGTGTCGTGTGTGTTTCGAGGAGCTAATTTCTGACGGGATGCGAATGGATTTTTTATAAAGATTTGTTGTTCCGGGGAATATTCAGGCTTCTGTTCTCGGTTTTTATTGCGAGTATCAGTCAAGTCTTTACGCATGTCATTACATAGGTCGTGAATAGTTTTATAGGTGTCAGTCATTCTGTTTTTATGGTTTACGACGTACTGTTGAAGTAAGTGGGCGGACAGATCTATGTCAAAAGGATCGCGAGGGTCAAAATGTCCTGTAATTACTTCTATTTGTTTGCATTTTGTGAAGCTATGTATACTATGATTGTAAGCTAATAGAGCATAGGGCATAAGGTTAATAGCGGATTCATTCTTTTGATTTATCTTTAAAATACGGAGATGTTCTAGTATGGTGGCGTGAAATCTTTCAACGATACCATTTTCGTTGGGTGCATGTGGGGCTACTCTATGGTGCTGAATTTTATGAAGTCTAACGAATTCTGCAATAAGCTGGTTGGTAAACTCAGGGCCGCTATCAGAAACTATGGTAATTGGAATTCCATGGTGTGTGCAGAAAATCAGTAAAGCTTGTACTACACTGACAGCAGTGCCGTCTCGCAAATAATACGCCTGAGTATATTTAGAAAAACTATCAACTATTGTCAAATACTTTTCCCCTTGAATTGTTAATAGATCTACGTGAACTAGTTCAAAAGGCTTAGAAGCTGGTGGTACAATTTTAAATTTCTGTTTAACTGGATTGCGGTCGTATTTAGCTTGTCCGCATACTGTACAGTCATTAATAAATTTAGTAACGTGCTCTCTCATTTTCGGCCAGTAATATTTGCGGGACAAAGCCGAGAAACACTCGTTAATGCCTCGATGGTTCGTCTTTCCATCGTGATATTTATGAATGATTTCTTGCTGTCTTAAATATTCCCTAACGTTTTCCAATTCACTTTTTGTTAGAAAAAGATTAAGAGATGAACTTTTAAAAGACTTTTGTATGATTGGTATGACAGTGTACATTGCAGAGTTTGGATTAATGAGTAATCCTGTCCTAATTTTCGGATGGACGTATTCTTTTATAGCATTAATGACAGCCTCTTCTATGTTTGATTGAGCTATTTGTATCGTAATGCGTGTGTGTGTTTCGAATGGTTTAGTGATAACTGGTCTAGCTTTTATGTCGCCTACTATATTTAAGATTATCTGCTTAGTGAACTTATTTAGCGGTTCGTCAGAAATGGGAACCTCGAGGATGGGGTTTTCTTTATCTGTATGAACGGTGATAGTTCTGGAATCATCTGCGGCTTCGGTAGCCGTTATAGTCCTAGAGTCGTCTAAAGTGTGTACCCCTTCGGAGGGATTAGGTAAGATGTAAAGCAGTTCATCTATTATGGGTCTTAGCTCGTCGTTGTGAAGTTCGATGCGCGATAGTGCGTCGGCATTCGTATTACACTTGCCTTGCTTATATACGACAGTAAAGTCATATTCACTCAACTTAAGGCGCCATCTGGTTAGACGCGAATTGGGCTCTTTTAAGCTCATAATCCATTGTAAGGGTTTATGGTCTGTAATAATTTTGAATTTACGGCCGAATAAATAGGGACGGAAATACTTAGTCGCCCATACGATAGCTAAAAGTTCCTTTTCTATCGTGCTATAGTTACTTTCGCTGGAGTTAAGTGTACGAGAAGCATATGCAATGGGTTTGTCTGAACCGACTGTCCCCTGTGATAAAACTGCACCAATCGCCACTTTCATCGGTTTGGCATCGGTTGTCAAAATAAAATCTCTACTGAAGTCTGGATACTGTAAAATTGGGTCATTTGTTAAGAGAGTTTTACAGTGTTCAAAGCAGTTAATATAATTTTGATCTAACGTTATCTTTGATCCCTTTTTAAGACATTGAGTGAGTGGTTTTGTGAGACGTGCGAAGTCTAGACGTAGACGTAGAAGTCCTAGAAAACGCTTAATTTCGGTTGTAGTTTTTGGCAGTGGGTATTTTTCGATGGCTTTAATTTTGTCTGGGTTGGGTTTAACCCCGTTTTTACAAATAACATGACCTAGAAACTCGGTTTCCAGCTTCAAAAACTCTGATTTATCCATCTGAATTTTGAAGTTGGATTCCCGTAGCCTTTTGAATACTTTGTCCAGATTTGTCATATGTTCTTGTAAGGATGTACTGAAGACAATTATGTCATCTAGATACACTAAACAAATTTCGTTCTGTAAGTTCTTTAATACGTTGTCCATCACCCTTTGGAAGGTTGATGGACTATTTTTCAGGCCCATTGGCATCCTGAGAAATTCATAATGCCCATTCTCTACATTAAAAGCAGTTTTGTGAATATCCGCGGAATCCATTTGTACCTGATAAAATCCACTGGCTAAATCGAGCGTGGTAAAGTACTGACATTTGCCCAGTTTATCTAGCATATCGGTTATATTAGGAATAGGATATTTGTCATCGACTGTTTTTTCGTTCACCTTCCTGAAGTCAACAACAAGACGCCATTTTATTTTGCCGGAAGCGTCCGCCTTTTTGGGTACAATCCAAATAGGAGAGCTCCAAGCAGAATCGGATGGTCTAATTATATTTTGCTCGAGCATCTTATTGATTTGGTCCCGGACTTCCTGTCGGTGGATATACGGGTATCTGTAGCTCTTAGTATGTACGGGGATTTCATCATGTGTTTTAATTCTATGTTTGATCTTGTTGGTGGATGTTAAAGGTTCACCATCAAGGTAAAACACGTCGGCATATGAGGCGCATAACCGTTGTAGGTTTGCTAGCTCTTCAGGATTAAGATGATCGGTGCGAAGACGGGATAAAACATTTTTAGCGCGATCCGATAACGTTTCAGTAAACTGGCACTCGACATTATATATTTCGGCTTCTACCGGACGGTCCATTGAAAAAATTACATCATTTGAGCTGTTATTGGTAATTTCGACCCAACCACGATTATTAATTACTTTCGTTATACAATCAGAGATTATGCAGTTGCAAATTATTTGATTTTCAACTACTACGTCACTGTCCTTTGAGTTTATAGGCAACCTAACTAATTTTGATGACTGCGCGGGTATAATTTCCTCATATAAATTTGCGTTACGTGAGTCATACATTTCGATTGGAATTTTTGCGTTACGAGTAATAAGTAATTTATTTCTAAGATCGATATTAGAACCCCATATGTCTAGTAAATCAAACCCTATCAGTCCGTCGAAGTAATTATGAAATTTAAAAATAAAAATGTAAATATTAAATGAAAAAGGTTATATTATCTCGTTCATTAAATTCTAAAGGGCATGGGAGAGTTATAGAATAATTATTTTTACTTGTCGCGTGAACATTGGTGACCTCGAATGGGTCATAATTCAGTGAAATATGGCTAAAATATTTTCTTACAGCTTCGGGACTAATAAATGATCGGTTTGCGCCGGTGTCTATTAAGAATTTCAGTGGGGGATTACTTGTCTGAATGTAACCGAGTTGCCTTTGTATGTGGAAATTTACTTCTATTTTTGTTTTTCTGATTTGGGACACTTCCGAAAATCCTCATCGTTAGTCGGGGTGAAACTAATGTCTACTTCCTCTACGATAGGAGCTTCCGCGTGGTTATACGGTTGCTCGTATCCATAGTTGGGATATTGTTCGTAAGAATAATACTCCTGAATATAGTTATAGTCAGGATAGTCATATTCATAGTACGCGTCGGTGCTGTAGTCGTAGTCAAAATCAGTCTCGTTAAAGTTTACCTCCCGTGTCTTAAAGTAATTGCTCGGCGGTGGGTTGCCAAATCGTCTCCAGTCATGTCCAGTCGGTGGTAAGGGTTTTGAAACAAATGGCGTGACACCGCTCATAGGAGAAGGGCGCATGTTATTATTTAAGTTGAAGCCCTGTAGTTGTTGAAGTCTGTTAGGAAGCTTAAATACATTGCTCTGGGGGTTATAATTTGGTGGAGGAGCACGCATCATCTGTTGCGTACGAGTGGGACCGCGTGGTTGATGCATCTGGGGTGGTAGATTGGGTCTCCAACCCTGTGCAGCATGCGGTTGCATAGGTGGCTGTCTAAACGAGTTCAGCATATTATTACCCTGTGGTCTAGGTAGCGGCGGCATGTTAAACGTTGTAGGTTTTGGAAGGAAATTATTTAATGGTAGGCTATGTGAAGGTTGAGTCCATTCCTTCTTGTTCTGACTGCCTTCATTTCGTTGTTGGAGGTAATGGGTGTTTAATTCCTCCTGTACGAATTCAAGTGCTTTCTCCATACTTTCGGGACGCATACATCTTATTCTAGACCCTAGGGGGTCTTGTAATCCACGTAAATAAGCTTGCAAGGTCAGTTTTTTATAGAGTGCGCGCTTAGCTTCAATTGTCGTACTAATAGTTTCATGTAAAGTGACATAGGTCATTATTGTACTAAATAAACTTTGAACTCGCTCGTAAAATTCTTGCGGGGTACTAGACCCTTGGGTTTGCAATGATAAATCGCTGTATAATGCAGTTTCGTCGCGATGGTCGGCGAAGTTATTTATAAGAGCGCTTTTGATGCCGGCTTAGGTTTCGGGTATTCCATTTGAATTTATTAGCCTAGCCGCGGGTCCAGTTATTTTATTTAAAATTCCGTTAATGAGAGAAAGAATGGCTAGTTCGTATCCGGGCTCATTTCTTACGTGAGCTAACACAAGTTGATCGCACAGGTCAATAAAGCGCGTAAGGATGTACGGGTTACCGTCAAATTCGGGCAAAACTCTAAGTGACTTATAAACTAGGTCTATTTCATTTGATTGTGCCATACTATCGGTTTCCAAACCTCTGTTCTCGTCTATAATACTAAGCTTAGAAGACCTACTACTATCTAACCTAACGTTCCGTGTTCCCCTTGGATGGAAAATTTTGGAAGCTTTATTCTAACACAGTTATATGTAAAACACAGTAAAATACAATAGGATAAAAATGTATATAAAATTAGGATAGAGTAAAAAAAAATAATTACGGAACTAGGAAGGGTAAGGATTGAAAGATTCAAGCACTTACAGCATTACTTCTTTTTGCGGAATCGATGCCTGGATTCGCCTCTGGACTGGTGCTCCCGTAGATTCTGTATCTTCTTGGTCACTCTTGAATAACTGACTCTACTTTAGAAGATCCTACCGACTGCGCCAATTATGTGGGCTCCAGCCAGAGATTGCAAAAAAAAGCAATCTTTATTTAAAATATATTTAATTTAAAATAATAATTACAATTAATTCTTATAACTAAGTGAGGTGACTCTAATTCGATGTTTGAATCTAGAATGATTTCACACGGTAAAATATTAGAATCAGGTAATGTAAGACACTAGACACGTTATGCTGACACGGCGCCTCGTGATTATCGTAAGCCGATGCAACGCAGCAGATTGCCTGGATTAGGGCTGCGTAACACACTGAATGATGTGTCTATGGATTTGTTTACGGTATGTAGATCGGAGCGTTTTTGTTGGATTACCGTTCGTAACAACTTTTTACTTGCCTGATTTAAGATCTTAGCGCTTCCTCGAATGTCCTTTTTAGTGGATATTTTGACACACGTAGGAATGAGATTATAGTCACCACAACGCTTGGTCATGAGATCTTCTAATCGGCGAATTTTATTTGCAATTACCAGTCCGTACTGGTTTACATAATGACTTATTATATTTACGCGAACACTACACATTTAAATAAAATTAATTATACGGATTTTATCGCGTATATTAACTTATTTTTTATTCCCGACGTTTCGAGCACTTTCCAGCACCCATGGTCACGGGGGTACTGAGGTGTATGATGTCCCAATGTCATAGTTAACCACGGCTATCTCCAGATTAAAAATTATTAATTTTTGTTCCGATCTACGCAGTATGAACTTACAGTATCATGAAGTCTTGCAGTTGTATGCCTGGGTATGGATTTAATTTTATAAATATGGGATCCCAAGCAGATGGTAGCACCCAGCTATCTTCTCTATTGAAATTAGAATGTTTTTTGATTTCAATAGCCTCGCGAATTATCCTTGGAAGGAATCGGTGTTCTTTAGCGAGGATTCGTGGTCTATCCAATCTAATGTAGTGACGTGGGCGATCCTGTACGTGTTCTCAGACTGCAGGCATAAAGTGGCCAGCCTTTCGGCTTGCTACAAGATGCATTTCGGAGAGTATACACAGGAATTTCATGACTTAACTTCTCCCTCTACCTTCCACCATCGAGCAACCAGACGTTCAGCCCGTCTTAACACTTTCGTTGTTAACTTACCACTCATTCAATAGAAATGGTTTGCAACATTGTTCATCATGCGTACAGCAAAGAAGTGCAGTTAGTTTCAGCATCTGTCTTTCCATCCAATTAGAATCTGGGTCTTCATTGCAAGACTGACCAGGCTTATATAAAGTGCGTTCCACCATTTTAAGCTTCATCACAACTGACCATCAGATGGGATTGTAATTAAGCGCTGGCTTAAGTGCTGGC
This sequence comes from Parnassius glacialis, assembly GCA_033319125.1. NCBI lineage: Eukaryota > Metazoa > Arthropoda > Insecta > Lepidoptera > Papilionidae > Parnassius > Parnassius glacialis. The sequence continues at coordinate 21,650,484 of JAVANC010000021.1, forward strand.
TTCTCCGTGGTAGGTAGGAATACCAACAACCTCATATCTTCCCATGCGTGTCATAAGAGGCGACAGAGGGAAACTGAGGCAGAAAATGGGCAGCAGCATCTTTCTTATAACAGCAAAACAAATAAGAAAGTGGTTGCAGACCCGCTCGCCAGGCGTGGCAACATGATTAAAGTAACAAAGAGACTGCCCCAAGTCCTCGGCGGTCCGCGTTATTTCTTGATACGGTGGTGATCATGGCAACGGCCGGGCAGGGGGTGATAAGAATCTCCGGTAGAGGTTCGATTGCCACCTAAGACGACTCAACCTGGCAACATAAAACGCACGCACCCTGAGGACTGTTGAGAAGATCCTGGAAGTGGAATGTGAGATAGACAAGTTGCTTTTAAATATTATATGATTATGCGAGGTCCGAGGAGAGAGGGGATATGATGGTAATTCTCGAATCTGACAACATGTCCTATCACCGGGAGGGCGATCATCTGTTCCAAGGAGGTGTTCGATTAATCGTCCATAAGTCTCTCGTCAACAACGTTTTAAAGATTGAGAGTTTGTCGACGAGGATTGCATACATTATGCTCATAATCACCAAACGGTATTTGCTGAAGGTCAAACAGGTTTACGCACCAACCTCAGCACATCCCGATAAAAAGGTGGAAAAAATATATGAGGATATATCTAGAGCCACGCATTCCTCCAAAATCCACTATACGGTGTTAATGGGATATTTCAACGCAAAACTAGGCAGAATAGCAAAGGTTCAAAATTTGGAATAGGGCCGACTTCATGAAGAGAGAGGGACTCTCGATAACTAACTTTTTCTTCCAGAATCGGGCCCACAGGAAGTGGACCTGGTCAACGGTTCGACAAAACTGTGATTGTCTTCGTTATGACAACCAGACCACAACTGTTCAGTGATGTCTCAGTGATCGCGATGGTGAAAGCCGGCAGCTATTATCGAATGGTGAGAGACATACTGAACCTAAATGTTTAGTTGGAGAGGTCTCTTCGAAGGCCCAATTTACACTGCCGCGGAACAGAACTGTAGCGAATTTTGTAACGAAACTGTACATAGTAAAATGAGTTTAAAAAATGAAATTAAATGAATGAGTTTTATGATATTTGTATAAAGTTCTAACTACATATGAGACAAAAAAATTCGCGCATCTTTCGTGGAATTCTCAATGATTCCTCTGGTAATGTTGGTACAGTCTCCGAAATCCGCGGGAAGTGGCGCGAAGTTTGTGGAATCGGCTGGAAGTCGGAAAGTGGCACTCGCAGCAGTGCGGCGTCAAGCGCCAACGAAACAGGTTATGTACGTACTTTGTAAATTAAAACAAGCATTTAGACAAAAAGTTAATCTTTTTCGTGCAAAAATATGATTGTTTGTATAACGTACAAGCTAAGCGAGGCGCAGTCGCTGGAATTCGCACGGCTTCACGCGCGATGAGGCAAATTTGACGCTTCCATTCCGCTGCCATATAAATTGATCCTAAAGAAGTCATCGTTACCTCTTCTTCGTGCTCTAATCCAGAGGAAACTTTTCAGCTCAAGCTACAAAACTGTTTTCAGTACCTAGAAGATTGCAATGCAGTGGACGATATGGATGACGATATGCATGGAAGCTCGTGGAAACTGTCCATGCGGTCGGAGCTAAGTTTTTCAAAACCTGACGCAGAAGAACACAAAACCTCTCCGATAACATTTTTAATCTCATGGATGTTAGACCCGAAATAAAGCTCCAGTCTTTTGCAGTTTTGACAGCGTACAGGCAACTGAATAGACAGATCTCCAAAGGCATTTGCCGGGACTTGCGCAACTTTAATAGAGCTCGTATTGAAGAAGCCATCGAGCATAACCAGGGCTCCAAAATTTTTGCTAGAGTTATGTCCTGCCAGAAAGATCCAACTATCGAAGCTGAAGACCGAGTGTGGCAGGGTCGTTTCAGGGACATCTGAGATTTTAAGTGAGATTGAGAGATTCTATGGGTAGGTGTACCTCATTGTTGGAGCTATACGCAAGTGTGAGTAACGATCCAAGATCCAAGTCATATCCGATACTGTTTCGATGATATTCCATACGTCAGTCCAAGCAAGGTTTGTATGGCTATCCAGCACATTAAAAACGGCAAGGTCCCAGGTGAGGATGGAATAACAGCAGATCTTCTGAAAGAGTGTGAAATACCTGTACTTGAATTTCTTCAGAAGCACTTTAATTCCGTCGTCCATGGTGGCACTACACCGGAGACGAGGAGCAGAACTGCGGTGATCTTGTTCATTAAGAAATACAACAACGCTTTCTTGAAGAACTACAGATTGATTTCTCTTCTTAGTCTTAGTCTGCGTGCTGTTTTTGAAAGTGATAACGATTCGTCTTGCATGCAGACTCGACGACTTTCATATTCCGGAACAAGCCAGTTTCCGAAAGGGCTTTAGTACCATCGACCACATACATAACCTTCTACAAATTGTACAGAAGTCAGAGAAGTAGAAATTTTCACTAAGTTTTGCGTATGTGGATTATAAAAATCCTTTGCTTCCGTCAAAATTTGGGCGGTGTTGCAGCACTTTCAGAGGTGCAAAGTTAATTGACAAAACAAAGATAACGCAAAACGTCCATGTCACATATGCCGGTAGTTGTTGGGAACACTACGCTCGAAGTTGTTAATGATTATGTTTACCTGGGTCAAATAGTCCGACCAGGTAAGTGCAACTTTAACCGAGAGTTCAATCGTCGTATTCAATTTGGCTGGGCAGCGTTCGGGAAAATACGGCACATCTTCTCGTCAGGTACACTTCAACACTTGAAAACGAGACTGTAGTTGCGAGTGATGATCTATTTAACTGAAACATGGTCGTTCACTTTTTTTTATATGATAAGGGTGACAAACGAGCACACAGTCCACCTGATGGTAAGTGGTTGCTGCGGCCCATAGATATCTACATCTATCCTCTATTACAAATAATCAAAATGTAGATGCGTTGTCACCAGTGAGGACTAAGATGGAATGCCTCATTTCCAGTAAAAGGGACTCCGGCCACCTGCACTCACTAAGCGAAACGCAGAGGTCTACTTTACTATGGTTTTCTGTGAGGTCGTGGTACACCCCGGTTCGAGCCGTCCCATCCGTGCGACTGCAAAAGCTGCCGCGTGGCTCTACCACTGTTAACTGCACTCACTGCTAGCCGTATGAGGAAGCTGAAGGCTACTTAGCCAGCTATGGCACTCAGAGCACTCGGAGGGCTATATGAACTTAAAAATGAGGATATCCACAGTAGAACCAGAGTGACCGACATGGCTCAACGGATTAGTAAGCTGAAGTGGCAATGGGCCGGCCATATAGCTCGAAAAACCAACAACCGATGGGGAAAAATTTTTCTCGGGTGGCGGCCTCATTCTGGCTTATGAAGTGTAGGGCTTGCTCCCATTAGACGGAGTGCCAACCGGGTAAGACATGCAGGAAGTCGATGAATGCAGGTGGCTCAGGACCATACTTAGTGGAGTTCTTTGGGAGAGGCCTATGTTTAGCAATGGACTTGTGAAGGCCTGTAGTGATGATGATGATGATGATGAAGCTGGCTTAGAATAGTAAAACAAAACAATTGTTAGATTATCAAGTATACGTATTTCTTATTACGTCAAGTTTCTAAACGATTTATTGTATTCGTCATGTTTTCTGTCATATACATTATGCTGTTTCCTGTATAAAAGCAGAAGAGACCCATTTACTCACTCATTTACTAGTGGTATAGCCGTTTATTATTATTATACAGTTTTAACGTCTTTAGAATATCTTTAATTACTCTCCATCCCGCTTCCATCTATATTTAATACCTTCTTTGATATATTATTAGTCTTTTCACTGTTTGTGTTTTTTGATTTATCATAATTTTGTGACTTGCAATTTATATATTTATGGCCATGGCGTCTGCATTTGTTGCACCTTAGTATTTCTTTAGTACACTTCAGAACTCAATAACAGCGTAGGAATATCGAAAGAAATATTCGGCACCCACGATGAAAACAGTTTACCGGGAATTAAATCGAAAAGTTGTCAAAGATAAATATCCGATGCCATTGATGGAAGACCTAATAGATAACCTGGATGATCAAAGGCTTTACTGTGTTAAATCTGCCATAGGCCTTCTATCAGATTTTTATGTCAGATGTGTTTGTTATTCCAAAATAGGCATTTTGAATAAAACTGAATGCTATTTGGACTAACAAACGAAGCCCCAGTTTTTCAAAGTGTGATACATAAACTATTAAGCAAACATAAAATTCCGGGAGTTATGATATACCTGGGTAATATTTTTATCGGGGCAAAGGCAATTGTGAAGGGATAGAATTTTAGTACTAGTTTAAAACGAACTTGACAATAAATTTTAAGAAATGCAATTTTTTCAAATCCATAATTGAGTATTTACGATTTGAAGTATCATAAAATGGAATTCGCCCTGGGAGACGTTATCAAGATGCTATCAAGATATTAATTTAAGTTTCATCAGTACCACATGTGAGATACACGTCAACTTTGCTTAAGGGATGATCGATGATCATCGATTTTCGATGATCATCGATGTCAAAAATAAAAATATCGATGTTTTAACATTTATGTTGCCACGTGTCAAACATCGAAACATCGAAGTCAATAAGCCCATAATTGATTATTGAATACTTGCGAACATTGCGAACCCGTGAAATCAATATCAACTAAATCTTGCATCTCCCCTAAAATATTTAAAATTTTGAATAATTTAGAATGCTTGAACGCTTAGATAACCTAACAATATAACATTATGATGTATCAAATATAACTGTCAAGTGTTAACTGTAATTTCGCAGTTGTCACTGATTTCGTTTTGTTATTAGTGTCATTGTTGGTTGACTGTTTCTTTGTCGGTGGTTTTTAAAAAAATGCGATGGTTGATCATAAACGTGATCCAATGCACGTTTAGAACAATGTTTTTTTTTAGAGGAGAGAGGGCAAACGAGCATGCGGATCACCTGCTGGTAAGTGACTACCGCCGCCCATGAACAACTGCAAAACCAGGGAGGGAATTGCAGATGCGTTGCCGGCAAAAATTAGTTCTACCTATCTAAAATTTAAAAAAAACTTGCGGTGAGATATTTGACCACAATCGCTTCATCAACAGATTTCAAAAAAAGGGAGGAACTCGATTCGACTATCTGTCCTTTTTTAATGTGTACCTCATAACTTTTTTCTGGGTGAACCGATTTCGATTATTATTTTTCTGTCCCATATAAAGTTGATCCATATAAGTCTGACCAAAAGTTTTTGAGTTATCCTAAATAATTTATATTGAAGTCAGTTGTACAAAATTTTTATTTTTAAATTATTTTCAATAGCTGGCTTAACTCTTTATCAACAGAGAAACAGATTGAAAGGTACTTCTTTGACAAAATTACTATTTCTTGAATCAATTGGCAAAAATATTGCACTATATAACAAATGAAGTAGATATTTGTGAACTTCTTCCAATTGTTTTTATTACTGTTTTACACTGCAGTGTTTATTAACTTCTTTTATTTCATTAATAATAAACCATAAACAACATGACAATTTTTTTATTCATCTAATTCTAAACTATTAAATACATGTGTAAAAAACATCGATAATGGCCAATATCGATCGTCCCCACTTTGCTTCATGAAAAGTGACAACGTTCTATAGAAAAACAATAATCATTACAAACTCATAGTTCTTCACTAGCAATCTAAAAACTATACTTATTTGGATGTGTGTCTTTAATTTAATTTGATATTGTTTTATGCCAAGGTTCCGATAAATTTGTAGTTTTGTGAGACACTTCGAATGAATTCCAAACAGCCACATAATTTTCATTCTTAAACCATGTCTTTTCATTGTATTTCACAAACGCTATCATGATATTTCCATCATTATTCAATAGCAATTAATTAGTAATTTATATCACATCGAATAATAGGTAACTGAACAATAAAAAAATACTCGATTCATCGCATTTACATTTCAAAACTGTCCACACTATACTGATTATAAATCTAGGCTTTCCCATCTTGGAATTAGTTCAAAGGCTAACCGACAAAAACTTTAAGACCATAATATGATGCTACATAAACTCCTGCCTGCGTAACTTACAGTGTAACTTAAATTAGTAGAATAAAATTTGTATTTGCATTGAATCAAAGAAATAAGGCAAACTTCATCATCATTACACGTTACAGGCAATGAAAAGTTCACTGCTGGTATGTTAATTTGCCAGTAATGAATACTAATAATGTGGCGGACGGACGGTAAAGTATAGATTTTATTTTATCTATTTTTATCATGTTGTTTTTTCGTTGCTGTTGTTGTTTGTATTTATGTATCTTATGTATAACTAAGGTAACCAACTTAAGGTATATTGGCTATTTGATTGATGATCTCGTCTGTTAATTTATATCATAGTACTAAAAAATAGAACATAATTAATTGTACTGATTTCTTAAATAAGCGCTTCAGAACAATTATTTTAATATGTAATTAAATAAATTAGTTTCGTAATGTTTAACATTCTTTTAACGTTTTCAAAGGAAATGTTGCGTATTTTCACAGTATAAATAATAGTAGGTACAAGAAGTATTATATTATATTAATTTTATTGTGCATATTTTTTTCTCCACGTAGGTAAAAACATATTATGAAATAATAAAAATCTGCGTTATTGGTTTTTAAATATTTTATTCAACATTATTAAAAAAAAAAATTTTATACTAACAAAAAGTCAACGTAGTGTTTATAAAAGGTTTAAGTTTTATTTCAAAGTCTTCCCAAGAACAAACGCCTTCATTACAGATCGATTTTAAAGGTTCTTCGTTCATATAAAATACGACGTTATAATCTGTTGACTGGCCAATTGAACATCTAGAAAAAAAATTCAAATAAGACAAATATAAAACAACGATGAAACACATAAGATATTTGAGATATTTTTAATAATATATTTTATATCCGAATCACTCTAGCAAGTCTCATCCACAGTAGCCATTTGTGCAGGACATGACACGGCAATCCTACACGACAGGAGAAAGTTTAGGTTGAGGACCATTATACGTTTACGTACTTTATGAAACGTCGGGGAATCACCACCCCATTTCTGATTCCAGGCTGCCACTGAGAATTCCTTGAGAGGAAAAGTCAATATCTTTTTTTTATAGAATAAAGGTGACAAAAAACACACAGTCCAACTGATGGTCAGTGAATGCTGTGTCCTAAGCACACATACATCTATGGTCGACCAAGTATCAAAATACAGGCGAGTTGTCACCCTGAGGACTGAAACGGAACGCCTTGTTTCCAGGAAAATGGACATTCGATTCTCTACACTTACCATACAAAACACAGCAGCATTAACCTGCTATTTTACGCAGGTACTCTGTGGAAGCGATGTCCTACCCCGGTCGGGGCAACTTATACCCACGCTTCGAAACGTGGATCTACCAAATATAAATATATTTTAGCCTAAATTGGAATTCATTTTTGGGACCTAGTAAAAACAGTTGCGCTTACGGTCACTACCAACCAATGCAATCGTTATGAAATGGATATCATAGTAGCTGTATATGGACATATTTAAGCAGACGAATTTTGTACAATAGAAAGTCTAAGTGAAGTACTACTATTCAATATATATCTTTACACTAGTAATTTCTTTAATAGGCCTTACTTTAAAGTTTATATTTTAAGAGTGTACACTGGTAAGATTTCTAATCTTTTTTACAGCATATGCTGCAAATTTAAATGTTTGAAATTGGTGTGATGAATTACATACATTTCGTTTAAGTGTCATTTAAATGCAAATTATTATCATTAAACCCGTATCTAAAGAACGCAATTAATTTCTGACATTATTAATACATGTTAAAGAGATTCTAACCTTCATTTTTATATTATATATATATATTAAAACTAGATACTTACTTTACAACAACATCAAAACAAAGATAGCTGTTTAAAAAATTTTGTTATTATATGAGCAAATGTAGGTTGGTTCGTCTAAGTTTTATTTAATTTTCTTAAAAATACGGAAGGGTTGCAATATAAAACAGTAAGATTCAATAGTCATTTGAGTCACTTCTACCTTACAAAATCATCTCTCTTTGAAGACAAGACAACTTGCCGTGTTGCTCATGTAGCGCGTAGGGGTTGCAATCTAGTAAAGTGGGATCCTGCACATCTGTCTGATGATCTGAGAAATTCGGATCCTTTCGTGGATTCGTAAAGTCAAGATATCATCACCGAATTGCACAACATTTCGTCAAATCTGTGACCATTCCAATTGGCCCGCAAAAGTCCATTGCTAGACACGGATCTCTCTTGTTGTAGAGAATGTTCGACAGACCCAATGTCGATCCAAATACCAAAGGTGTCGCACGCCGCTGGACATTTAAATCTGGAGTAAGCGAAATGTTTTACTGCTATCTATCGTAAATATTATACATTCCATAGTTATCACTTACGACAACCACGTGACAAAATGGGACGGTAATTTCTTTTAAGTCGCTTAATTATTACTTGATACTTGAAGTCAGTGTTTGATAACTACCCCAAGTGATGGTAGATGATAACTTAATTTTTGTAAAGTATTTTAAACAGTTAATTATTACTTAATCATTTTAAATATTTTTAAAAGTATTTTTAAATATGAGACTTTATATTATATACCATAGTACGAAAGATAAAATTCATATCCAAATTACATACAAATTAATGTGATAAGTATTGTGATTTGGTCACGGGGGGTCACGGTCATTATGTATTAATAGGCCGTACTAGTTACACATAATGATTTCTTATATTTGCGCAAATATTACATTAATATATATCGCCTTTAATTTTAACATCACGCGGCACCATATATTAAAAAAGAATTATATGCGATAAAATCTGCAAAATTAGTTTCATATATGATTTATTTATTTCTCAATTAATTTTAATTTAATATTTGTATTTTATTTTAATATTTGTTTAATTGGAATAATAACTCAGTTAAATAAATTGTAGATTATTTAGTCATTATTTAGGTATTTGATGTGCTGTACAGTTAAATAACAAGAAGGTCTACTCTAAAATAATTTGTTAACCAGAATACAACCAATTGTAAATTGTTTACTTTTTAATAAACATAGTTTGGTTTTTGTCAAAATTAACGTCTTATTTATTGCATTTCAGAAATTTTGAATGCTACACCAATCCCTCTCTATCTCGCGGTATTAATACTAATCCAGCAATCACCCCATTTGGTTGAAAACATTACTGGATTACAATTGAGACGTGGTGGACTATTTACACTTACCTGTTGAGGGAGACAGCGAGTAATGTTTTATTATTCAAATAAAATCTTACTATTTGTCAGAATTAGATTCGGCAACAATATAATAGCAATGATAAATAAAAACTGTGTTATGAAGAAATATAATATAAAAATAATAATTGCAACTGAAATATTTAGAACAATCGTTGTTAGATTACAAACCTGTTTAAAGTTACTATCAAATTGGCAGCAAAAGGAGCTATTTTAGATGATCTCCACTTCCTTTCAGGATTCCTAAAAGTACCATTAAGAGGTATTTTATCTTTAAATAATCCAAGGGCAGAGTATACCATATCCATCATAGTAGCGTGTGTGAAATATACAGTAAACTTTTTTCCTTGTCCATTTTTTACTGTCTTAAAACTTTCTAGCAAGTCTGCTAGGGGAATACGTCCAAATATTTCATTGAGTGGATTACCATAACCATTTCTATAAAAATGCCTCAAGTCGCTTTCGTACTCTATAACTTGAAAGTCTTCTTTATTAAAAATCGCGCACCAAGGACTAAGTTCGTTATTTAAACCTGAAGAGGTATAGCGGCATAAATCATATAAGGCTATTATTTTATCTTTTGTAAACGTAAAATTAACGCCCGTTCGCTGTTGTATTCTGTGTTTTACCTAGAAAATATTACAGGATAATTAGGTTACATTTATTCTGCACTTTCGAGGAATATGAAATTATTATTAATTAAGTTATAATCATAATATTAATTTGTCTTAACTTAACATTATTAACTACTAACTTACTACGAACTTATCTTACATTGACGGCTCCGTGGCGCAGTGGCTTAGCAATCAGTTGTAGCGCTGGGGCCGCGGGTTCGAATCCCGCACGGAACAAGTATTTGTATGGCTTACAAATAATTGTTCCGGGTCTGGATATTTGTCCTTGTGCAATTTATGTTTGTAAACTGCCTCCACGACACAGGAGAAAATCCTAGTGTGGGGGTAAAGTTTTTTAAAAAAGAAAAAAGAAAAAAAAACATTGAAAATAAATCTTAAATTTTCTAATAAGGCGTATGTATAATAACAAAATAAACATGGAAAACTTACTGCAAGAAATTCTGATGAATTATGATATTTATATGCTTCTGCGAATGTTTCTGTATTATTTCTCACTTCCTTCATGTAGAAACTACAAGCTTCATAGGGCTAAAATTTAATAGGCAAAATATAAATAACGACAATACAAATATGTTAATATCTTGAAAAGCTATTTGCTATGTTTTTATACATACAGCCATTATGTCATAGTCGGCGTTTGATTTTTCAATTATCAATGACGTATTTCCAAATCCTTCCACAAATCCTTTAACGCCGTTTTCTATCCAAGCTCCATATGCCGAACGTAGCTTGTAATCTTTATCATCCAAGGACGTAAGTAAATCTTTAAATGTTTTCCTTATTCTGTATCCTAATCCAAACATTTCTTCATAACCTTCACCAGAAATTTGATGGAGATTTTTAAACATGTTTGGATCTGCTTCCCAATTATATAAATTTTCTACATCTTGAGCACACATAGAGCCTTTGCCATTTTCATGATTCATTTTGATATCGTATTTCATTGTTGTCAAATCTATCATACTCTGTGCGAAAAGAAAACCTGGGTTTCTTTTTCCATGTCTTACTAAGCTCCAGACACTAATTGCTTTACATCCTACCGATATTATGAACACGTTAAATTACAGGTTCTAAATTATTTAGCTATATAAATTTTCTTATTTATTTATTTATTTAACAATTTATGTACACACAAACAACGGAAAGGACACAACATGATGAAGAGTTTGTACAAGGGCGCTACTTATCTCATAACATTGCTTGATGAATGAATAAAAGGAACAATCGAAATTACTTACCCTTTAATTTAACAATTGAATCTCTGATATCTCCTCTGACAAACTGGTATGGTGTTTTGCTTGAAAAATATTTATAATGACAATTTTCGCTCCAGTAACAATTTGATATTGACAACTTTATAACTGCAAGTACTATGAATAATATTGCTATAATTTTCATTTTTACTAAATTGGGGCTAACTAAGTAACTATTTTTTATAAAATATATTTTTATGATCGGAACTCAAGTCATAGCTTGTATAAGCTCAACAAGCAACTAAATTAATAGTTTATCGCTTTGTGTAGGTATATGAACTGTATCAAGCTATTACCGGTTTCGGCACTTAAGTTTATTACGTATTAATGTCAGTGCACGGCAATGCCCCCGCCAAGTCGAGCAAAAAAGCGGCACGGCCATTTTCGAAACCCTATAATTTCGTTGTGGATAAAGCTAGAAGCCTGAATTTTTGCAACCAAGTGGGCATTGTATAAATTTGGTAAATTTCAAATTTCATTAAATTTGAAACAGTAGTTTAAGAATTAATAATCGCACTAAACAATCTAATTTAATATAATATGTATTACTTGAGAAAAACATTGTGTTTTCATGCGATGGCCAAGTCAATCTATTTAATGATTTCTTATATTTACGCGAACACTATACATTTAAATAAAACTAATTTTACAGATTTTATCGCGTATATTAACTTATTTTATATTCCGGACGGTCGTCACGGAGGACTGAGGTGTTTGACATCCTGCTGTTATAGTTAGCCCGGCTACCTTCAATTTTTTAATATAAATTTTTGGTTTGATTTTCACAGAATGAGCTTACAGTATCTTGAAGTCTAGCAGTGGTATACTTAGTTTGGATTTGATTTTATTAATTATGGGATCCCAAGCAGATGGCAGCACCCATCCATCTTCTCTATTGAAATTAGGTTGTTTTTTAATTTCAATTGCCTCGCGAATCATCCTTGGGAGGAATCGGTGTTCTCTAGCGAGGATTTGTGGGTTTTATTGATTGTATGGGTTTCCGAAAATACACAAACCAAACGCTCCACTACGTCCTATAGTAAGCCAGATCGATTCACCAACTTATAAATTGGCTCAACATTTGGCAAAAATACTGTCACCACTAAGAGGACATACCAGACAGAGCACACACAAAGGATTCATACTATTTTGTTAGTGAGATAAAAGACCTACATATCGCTGACAATGAAACTATGGTCAGTTTTGATGTTCAGTCACTAATCACATGCCTACCTATTGAAGGCTGCATCTCAATTGTTACTAGAAAGCTAGAAGATAACAACATGCCCACAGAATATGCAGTATTACTCAAACACTGCCTCACATCTGGCTATTTATTGTGGAAAGAAGAGTTCTACATGCAAGTAGACGGAGTGGCAATGGGCTCACATGAATCTCCCGTAGTCGCCGACATATTCATGGAGGACTTTGAGGAGAAAGCCCTTCTTACTACTCCTGTAAATCCAAGATTCTACAAGCGGTACGTGAACGACACTTTCACAATTTTACCATCTGACAAAGTAACTGCATTTTTAAATCACCTTAATTCCATAAACCCTAAAATACAATTCACAATGCAGTTAGAGGCAAACAATTCTTTAGCTTTCCTAGATGTTTTAGTCATCCGAAATCCTGATAACACTATTGGTCATATTGTGTACAGAAAAAATACGCATATCAACCGATATTAAAATGGTGAATCGCACCATCATCCTTCAGAGTTAGCTACGGTGGGAAAAGCTTTGTTTCAGAGAGCATGAGGGATCTGTGACAGAAAACATCTGGCCGCCGAGCTTCAGCACGTCGAGCAAGTACTGCAAGACAACAAGCATCAGGTCCCGCGCCTACGTCACAGTGACCGAGTGAAGCCAGCCACAGTCGAGCGTGTGCCTACTGTACTACCCTATGTTGGAGGAATCACAGACAAGGTCGGCTACATCTTGAAGCGAGCTTCCATTAAAACATATTTCAAGCCGCTGAAGAAGATTGGTCAATTTTTACTATCCGTCAAGTGTCATCTGCCTCTAAAAGATGCAGGAGTGTACAAGCTGGATTGTGAATGTGGTCTCTCGTTCATAGGAGAAACAAAAAGATCTATAAAAGCCCGCGTTAAAGAACATATAGCTGACGTGAAGCACCGACGTATCGGGAAGTCTGCAGTTTGTGAACATGTTCAAGATCGTCCCCGCCATTACATTAGATTTGATAGACCACAAATCCTCGCAAAAGAACAACGATTTCTCCCAAGGATGATTCGCGAGGCTATTGAGAGCTACAGCTACTAGTTCTGTGAGAGTTAGCCCGGCTACCTTCAGTTTTTTAATATTAATTTTTGGTTCGATTTACGCAGAATGAACTTACAGTATCCTGAAGTCTAGCAGTGTTATGCTTGGGTTTGGATTTAATTTTGTTAATTATAGGATCCCAAGCAGATGGCAGCACCCATTCATCTTCTCTATTGAAATAAGGATGTTTTTTAATTTCAATAGCCTCGCGTATCATCCTTGGTAGGAATCGGTGTTTTTTGCAAGGATTTGTGGTCTGTCATATCTGATGTAATGGCGGGGACAATCTTGAACATGTTCACAGACTGCAGACTTCCCAGAGCGTCGGTGCTTCACGTCAGCTATATGTTCTTTCACTGGGTTTTAATGGATCTTTTTGTTTGTCCTATGTAAGACAGACCACATTCGCAATCAAGCTTGTACATTCCTGCATCTTGTAGAGGGATATTACACTTGACGGATGGTAAAAATTCACTAATCTTCTTCGGCGGCTTGAAGTATGTTTTAATAGAAGCTCGCTTCAAGATGTAGCCAACCTTGTCTGTGACTTCTCTGATATAGTGTAGTACAGCAGGCACACGCTCGACTGTGGTCGGCTTCACTCGGTCACTGTGACGTAGGCGCGGGACCCGAAGCTTGTTGTCTTGCAGTACTTGCTCGAAGCTCGGCGGCCAGATGTTTTCTGTCACAGATCCCTCGTGCTCTCTGAAACAAAGATTTTCCCACGGTAGCTAACTCTGAAGGATGATGGTGCGATTCACCATTTTAATATCGGTTGGTATGCGTATTTTTTCTGTACACAGTATGACCAATAGTGTTATCAGGATTTCGGATGACTAAAACATCTAGGAAAGCTAAAGAATTGTTTGCCTCTAATTCCATTGTGAATTGTATTTTAGAGTTTATGGAATTAAGGTGGTCTTAAAACGCAGTTACTTTGTCAGATGGTAAAATTGTGAAAGTGTCGTCTACATACCGCTTGTAGAATCATGGATTTACAGGAGCAGTTGTAGTGTTATGCTACTTACATATTATTTTATATTATTTTTCCATTCTGTTTTTGATTTTCTGCATTCATGTTTTGCATCACTTTATACTATTTTTCCATTCTGTTTTTGATTTTCTGCATTTATATTTTGCATCACCTTTATTTCCATAGGATCCTGTAACGTTTTTACACAATAACAAATCATTTTCTCTTCGTATTTTCACACTAACAGCACTTTTAAAATCGCTGTCAATTGAGTCTTACCTTTTTCGGTCTTTTAGTGAATTCTCTGTAACTCTACAATTTCAGGGTTCGTGCGCGCTGCCGCGCATTAGTTTTTCCTATATGAATATTATCTCATTTCTTACTTAAATGTAATGGTATTCCAATTATATACCTAAAACCAAAAATTTATATTTCTGACAACCATTATTTATATGGTTGTTATGGTAACTTTTATTCAAATTCGTCACTGGTGTGTTGTTTTTAATTTAATATTTTCACATTAACACTCTATGGCTATAGGTCATTTACAATAAATTTCCTTTTAATTTAAATAATTTCTCGTTCTCTCTAAAAAGGTATAAAAGCCGAACAATTGGAGAATACAGAAAAAAGTCTCGCTTCAGTTCTCAAACGAGAAACATCTACTAAAGGCCTTATCCCGGGGCCGCATTGCCCCGGGATCCTGCAAGTCTCCATCTACACGTGAAGTCGTCGGCGAAGTCTACTTCAAGCGCGGGGCCACACTACTCTGGGCGCTACGACTGCTTGCTCCAGGCGCTGAGTGCACCTACTACCGCGCTACCTTCGGGCGCTACGACTGCTTGCTCCAGGCGCCGAGTGCACCTACTGCCTGCGCTATCTTTGGGCGCTGCGACTGCTTGCTCCAAGTGCTGAGCGCACCTACCTCAGGCGCTACGTGCACCGGCTCCGGACGCTGCGTGTACCCAGTCCAGGCGCTGCGTGTCGTCGCCGCTAAGAAACCTCAAGCTCCGCGTGTGCCTACTTCTACAAAAGTAGCGTGTCACTTCAACCTTTAGGCTCCACTATAATACTATATTCTCCTATTCTCCTATCTTTATTTTTTTTTAAATCTAATTGTAATCTCACTTCATCCATCATCATCATATTTCATTTTTTTTATAAAATTGTAAATACCTTTCTAAAACTTTAAATATATTATTTTATTGGTCTACTTTTGTTGTTTTGTTGTTCTTAGGTTAGGTTCTATATATTTTTCTTATTAATTGTCGCTTCACGACACAGTAAGAAGGGCTTTCTCCTCAAAGTCCTCCATCAATATGTCGGCGACTATGGGAGATACAGGTGAGCCCATCGCCACTTCATCTACTTGCTTGTAAAACTCCTCCTTCCACAATAGATAGCCAGATGTAAGGCAGTGTTTGAGTAATACTGCATATTCTGTAGGCATGTTGTATTCTTCTAGCTTCCTGGTTACAATTGAGATGCAGTCTTCAATAGGTAAGCATGTAAATAGTTACTGAACACCAAAACTGACCATAGTTTCATTGTAAGCAAGATGTAGGTCTTTTAACTCACTAACTAAATGGTACGAATTCTTTGTGTGTGCTCTAGTTTGTCCTCTCAGTGGTGACAGAATTTTTGCCCGGTGTTGAGCCAACTTATAAGTTGGTGAATCGATTTGGCTCACTATGGGACGTAGTGGAGCGTTTGGTTTGTGTATTTTCGGTAACCCATATAACCTCGGTGCTTTAGCACACGATGGTATTATCGAGTTTACGTCGAGATTAAATTTTTCGGAGTAATACTTTATAAGATCGCTAGTTGTTTTAAGCACATTGGTTGTAGGGTCTGTTTTGACCTTTTTGTACGTACTTTCGTCCGATAAAATTGTTGTATTTTCAAATTATAATCTGACGTATACATTAGTACCGTAGCATTTCCTTTATCTGCACGGAGAATCGTGAGCTCTGGTCTGTTGCGTAAGTTGTAAAACGCTTTAATCTCGTCTTTGGGGAGATTTAGTTTCGGCACTGAACTACGACGTAATAAGGACGAAATGTCTTGACGTATGGCCTCAACATCTTCCTTTCCCACATTGTTTTTAAACAGGCAATCTTCAACGTTGCAGATAATTTCCTCATACGGAATTTCTTTCGGTGTTATTGCGAAATTCAGGCCCTTCGATAATACTTTTAATGTAGGTTCGTCCAGTGTTTGTTGTGACAGATTATAGACCGTGCATTGTTTATTGTTTGTGTCTGTGGTCAATGGTTGTGTATCGTGTCTACGTTGACATGGATGTTTGGGATTTGATCGTTAATTTTTGGTATTTCTCTATTTGTTTATTTTTGCATTCATTATATTTAGCTTTTTCACGTTTGTTCAAAGTTTCTATGCAATTATTAAAATCAAATGTCGTTAAAACTGTCTTTAACTCACTGGACAAATTGTCTATGGTATTATTTATGAATTGCAGATCGAACCGTTTTTGCTGAATCACCGTTCGTAACAACTTTTTACTTGCCTGATTTAAGATCTTAGCGCTTCCTCGAATGTCCTTTTTAGTTGATATTTTGACACACGTAGGAATGAGACTGTGATCTCTACATCTCTTCAAGAAATTCAAAGCTGTTATATATCTTGCGCGCTTTGTTTTAAGATCTTCTAATCGGCGAATTTTATTTGCTATTACCAGTCCGTACTGGTTTACATAATGATTTCTTATATTTACGCGAACACTACACATTGAATAAAACTGTTTGTACGGATTTTATTGCGTTTATTTTATTATTTTTATTCCTGACGTTTCGAGTGATTTACAGCAACCCATGGTCACGGGGGGGGGGGGACTGAGATGTTTGACGTCCCGATGTCACAGTTAGCCCGGCTACCTTCAGTTTTTGAATATTAACTTTTGGTTCGATTTACGCAGAATGAACTTACAGTATCCTGAAGTCTTGCAGTATTATGCTTGGGTTTGGATTTAATTTTGTTAATTATAGGATCCCAAGCAGATGGCAGCACCCATCCATCTTCTCTTTTGAAATTAGGATGATTTTTAATTTCAATAGCCTCGCGTATCATCCTTGGTAGGAATCGGTGTTCTCTTGCAAGGATTTGTGGTCTATCAAATCTGATGTAATGGCGGGGACGATCTTGAACATGTTCACAGACTGCAGACTTCCCAGAGCGTCGGTGCTTCACGTCAGCTTTATGTTCTTTCACGCGGGTTTTAATGGAGCTTTTTGTTTGTCCTATGTAAGAGAAACCACATTCGCAATCAAGCTAGTACACTCCTGCATCTTGTAGAGGGATATTACACTTGACGGATTGTAAAAATTGACTAATCTTCTTCGGCGGCTTGAAGTATGTTTTAATAAGAGCTCGCTTCAAGATGTAGCCAACCTTGTCTGTGACTCCTCTGATATAGGGTAGTACAGCAGACACACGCTCGACTGTGTTGTCTTGCAATACTTGCTCGACGTACTGAAGCTCGGCGGCCAGATGTTTTCTGTCACAGATCCCTCGTGCTCTCTGAAACAAAGATTTTCCCACGGTAGCTAACTGTGATGGGTGATGGTGCGATTCACCATTTAAATATCGGTTAAAATGGGTCTTTTTTCTATACACAGTATGACTAATAGTGTTATCAGGATTTCGGATGACTAAAACATCTAGGAAAGCTAAAGAATTGTTTGCCTCTAACTCCATTGTGAATTGTATTTTAGAGTTTATGGAATTAGCTAAATATGCAGTCCAATAATGTATATAGTCGCCGACATATTCGTGGAGGACTTTGAGGAGAAAGCCCTTCTTACTGCTCCTGTAAATCCATGATTCTACAAGCGGTACTCGTATGTAGACGACACTTTCACAATTTTACCATCTGACAAATTAACTGCATTTTTGGATCACACGCGAGGCTATTGCAATTAAAAAACATCCTAATCTCAAAAGAGAAGATGGATGGGTGCTGCCAGCTGCTTGGGATCCTATAATTAACAAAATTAAATCCAAACCCAAGCATAATACTGCAAGACTTCAGGATACTGTAAGTTCATTCTGCGTAAATCAAACCAAAAGTTAATATTAAAAAACTGAAGGTAGCCGGGCTAACTGTGACATCGGGACGTCAAACATCTCAGTCCCCCCCCCCCCCGTGACCATGGGTTGCTGTAAATCACTCGAAACGTCAGGAATAAAAATAATAAAATAAACGCAATAAAATCCGTAAAAACAGTTTTATTCAATGTGTAGTGTTCGCGTAAATATAAGAAATCATTATGTAAACCAGTACGGACTGGTAATAGCAAATAAAATTCGCCGATTAGAAGATCTTAAAACAAAGCGCGCAAGATATATAACAGCTTTGAATTTCTTGAAGAGATGTAGAGATCACAGTCTCATTCCTACGTGTGTCAAAATATCAACTAAAAAGGACATTCGAGGAAGCGCTAAGATCTTAAATCAGGCAAGTAAAAAGTTGTTACGAACGGTGATTCAGCAAAAACGGTTCGATCTTCAATTCATAAATAATACCATAGACAATTTGTCCAGTGAGTTAAAGACAGTTTTAACGACATTTGATTTTAATAATTGCATAGAAACTTTGAACAAACGTGAAAAAGCTAAATATAATGAATGCAAAAATAAACAAATAGAGAAATACCAAAAATTAACGATCAAATCCCAAACATCCATGTCAACGTAGAAACGATACACAACCGTTGACCACAGACACAAACAATAAACAATGCACGGTCTATAATCTGTCACAACAAACACTGGACGAACCTACATTAAAAGTATTATCGAAGGGCCTGAATTTCGCAATAACACCGAAAGAAATTCCGTATGAGGAAATTATCTGCAACGTTGAAGATTGCCTGTTTAAAAACAATGTGGGAAAGGAAGATGTTGAGGCCATACGTCAAGACATTTCGCCCTTATTACGTCGTAGTTCAGTGCCGAAACTAAATCTCCCCAAAGACGAGATTAAAGCGTTGTACAACTTACGCAACAGACCAGAGCTCACGATTCTCCGTGCAGATAAAGGAAATGCTACGGTAATAATGTATACGTCAGATTATAACTTGAAAATACAACAACTTTTATCGGACGAAAGTACGTACAAAAAGGTCAAAACAGACCCTACAACCAATGTGCTTAAAACAACCAGCGATCTAATAAAGAATTACTCCGAAAAATTAAATCTCGACGTAAACTCGATAATACCACCGTGTACTAAAGCACCGAGGTTATATAGGTTACCGAAAATACACAAACCAAACGCTCCACTACGTCCTATAGTAAGCCAGATCGATTCACCAACTTATAAATTGGCTCAACATTTGGCAAAAATACTGTCACCACTAAGAGGACATACCAGACAGAGCACACACAAAGGATTCATACTATTTTGTTAGTGAGATAAAAGACCTACATATCACTGACAATGAAACTATGGTCAGTTTTGATGTTCAGTCACTAATCACATGCCTACCTATTGAAGGCTGCATCTCAATTGTTACTAGAAAGCTAGAAGATAATAACATGCCCACAGAATATGCAGTATTACTCAAACACTGCCTCACATCTGGCTATTTATTGTGGAAAGAAGAGTTCTACATGCAAGTAGACGGAGTGGCAATGGGCTCACATGAATCTCCCGTAGTCGCCGACATATTGATGGAGGACTTTGAGGAGAAAGCCCTTCTTACTGCTCCTGTAAATCCAAGATTCTACAAGCGGTATGTAGACGACACTTTCACAATTTTACCATCTGACAAAGTAACTGCATTTTTAGACCACCTTAATTCCATAAACTCTAAAATACAATTCACAATGGAGTTAGAGGCAAACAATTATTTAGCTTTCCTAGATGTTTTAGTCATCCGAAATCCTGATAACACTATTGGTCATACTGTGTATAGAAAAAAGACCCATACTAACCGATATTTAAATGGTGAATCGCAACATCATCCATCACAGTTAGCTACCGTGGGAAAATCTTTGTTTCAGAGAGCACGAGGGATCTGTGACAGAAAACATCTGTCCGCCGAGCTTCAGTACGTCGAGCAAGTATTGCAAGACAACACAGTCGAGCGTGTGTCTGCTGTACTACCCTATATCAGAGAAGTCACAGACAAGGTTGGCTACATCTTGAAGCGAGCTCTTATTAAAACATACTTCAAGCCGCCGAAGAAGATTAGTCAATTTTTACAATCCGTCAAGTGTAATATCCCTCTACAAGATGCAGGAGTGTACTAGCTTGATTGCGAATGTGGTCTTTCTTACATAGGACAAACAAAAAGATCCATTAAAACTCGCGTGAAAGAACATATAGCTGACGTGAAGCACCGACGCTCTGGGAAGTCTGCAGTCTGTGAACATGTTCAAGATCGTCCCCGCCATTACATCAGATTTGATAGACCACAAATCCTTGCAAAAGAACACCGATTCCTACCAAGGATGATATGCGAGGCTATTGAAATTAAAAAACATCCTAACTTCAATAGTGAAGATGGATGGGTGCTGCCATCTGCTTGGGATCCTATAATTAACAAAATTAAATCCAAACCCAAGCATTAAACTGCAAGACTTCAGCATACTGTAAGTTCATTCTGCGTAAATCGAACCAAAAATTAATATTAAAAAACTGAAGGTAGCCGGGCTAACTGTGACATCGGGACGTCAAACATCTCAGTCCCCCCCGTGACCATGGGTTGCTGTAAAACACTCGAAACGTCGGGAATAAAAATAATAAAATAAACGCGATAAAATCCGTAAAAAACAGTTTTATTCAATAAATAAAATAAAATAAAAATAATTAAGCAAGAACGGCTCTGCTAAGAAAGAGTGTAGTATGCATGGCTCCTAAAATCTATAATAAAATTCCTCAGATGTATAAATTACTGAACAGCAATCTTTTTAAAAATAAATTCAAAAACCTTTTAATTGAAAAATGCTACTACACTGTAAGTGACTTTCTTAATGATAAATTTTGACATTATATAATTGCCTTATACATACATATTCTTTTAATTATAATTGTTGTAAGTAATAATTTCACTGACTTTGTATATTAATAGACTGCTAATGTTAAATGAAAACTAACAACCTAACACGGCTGTCCCATTTCAAAACCTAGCAAGGGCTTAAAACTAAATTTTACAGGAAAGCACTTAAACGTAAAATAGGTTAGCCTTTGAAAAGTATTTATGTTAAGTAAAAAATTTGCTGTTGTTTGTATAAAATACTAAATAATGCACATATAGTACTATCAATATTTTAATATATGTGTATATTACAAAATTTAAAGCCCTTACTAACTTTGATAATTGACATGAAATGGTTAGGTTATGGTAACAACCAGTTTCATAACATAGTAAGAGCACTTGCTAGGTTTTGTTATGGTTTTACGGAACAGGTACTTAGTATATCTCATTGATTAAATTCTAGTAAATCTAAAACCTTGTAATTAAAAGCATTATTAATTGAATAGAAAAGTTTATTAATTATTAAAAAGATTTATTCAACTGCAGACATTTGTCCATCATTTGTCAAATCGGCAGACGAGTCATTGACGGGTAAATTATTCCAAAATGATTTTCTTGATTCCGGCATCAAACATACCAATTTGTTAATAATTTCTTGTTTTTTATTTTGTTTAATGCCTCTTGGGGTGTCAAGACTTTTAGGGAGCTCAGTGTAATTAAATTTTTTCACAAGAAAGTCCAATTCCTGGAGGGGTTCGTCAAATCTGAAAAAAAAAGTTAAAGTTCAGACCAAAAAAGTCAAACTAATCTGACTTAAATAAGTAATATGTAATACCTCGTCTTATAAAAAAGGTTTCTTGATCCAGCGCTAAATTCGACTTGCACAACAGAGTTCAAATTAAATTGCTTTAGCGGTTCGTTAAGACGTGCCGCTCTCTTCTTTTTAGGCCACTCATATCTACAATTGATTTCAATAGGTTTTATATTTCTCCTTGATTGCATCACTGTGTCTTTAAAATCCTGGAAATCATATATATTTCTTTGCCTCCTCATTTTCATTTCGATATTGCCGTGAACAGCATCCGCGGACATGTGAGTATGGCCTTTGGTTAAATAGCTAATAGTTACTGATTTAAGATTATTCAAGGAGTTATTGACTATCATAATCATTGCAGTATAAAGGGTCCAATTTTTGTTTTGGGCTGTACAATTATCAGCCCATATATACAAGTGCTCCATGTCCCTATTAGCCTGTATGAAAGCATATATGGCGTTCATAATATCACTCGCCTCTCGTCCAGCTTGAGCTTCATGCCAAAGGACACATGTGGCAAAATCGCTTGAATTCTTTTCAATTGGAGCAAATGTTAAATTAAATGTGACCAAACGACTCATAAAAAAAGCATCTTTAATTTCAGGCATCTCTGGTAAAATAATCACCTTTTGTAAATCCATTGATAAATATTTAACTCTATTTGAATTTTTGCTTGATCCATCTAATCTGTATCTTTGTAAAGCAGAGTCAGCTTTGAACTTATGATTTTCATATTTAATTCTTATTTTTTCAGTCATCGAATTAACATCGCTGTAATTCTTCAGTTCTTGTTCATACATTAAGCATTCTACACAGCTATCACCTTTAGGCATATGAAATGATATTTTTAGTTTTTTTATATTTTGCCTGTATAATTCAATCCCACATTTAAAATTTGGATTTTTCTGCTTGAAGTCTTTGTACATTCGCTGTAATGTTAAGTGTCTCGGCAAATATTTAGTCAATGGCGCATTATGACGGCGATAATGACTGACAGCGGGCTGATAACTCATGATATGCTCAGTTATTATGCTTCCATCAACTTTTCTTCGATTGCCACCCCTATTTTCTTTAGAAGCAGATGCATTTAATATCCCTTTCTTTATAGTTTTACTAAGTTCTGTTATCACGCCATCAGTTTTATATCCAAGAGTTGCCAAAAAAAAGTTACGGCACACGGGAATCAACTCGTTGTCTTTATTTGGCAAAGAAAAATAACGACTTTCGTTTTTAGAAAACGAATCATTAGAGTTTGAGATTTGAACCTTACGTCGCTTTATAGAACATATAGTTATGCATTTATTGAGAAAATTACGCCTTGATACAAAATTTCCTTCCCAATATTTATCCCAAATGTCTTTCCGACTTTCAACTGAAAACTTTGTACATTGCCTCTTGCATTTGCCATCACAACTATTTACGATCATCGGATGCTTTATTTTATTTTTATTTGGTTTAATAACATTTGATTCAGTGACATTTACATATTGCGGATTGGTATTTTGTGTTGTACTGATGTTTGATAAATTATCATGTTCATTATAAGTAAAAACTGGACCGGGGTATGCAGCTACGAAGTGTATTTCAGGTTTTCTATTTGGATGCAGAGATTCAGCGGCAGATTGAGATATACAAGAACCCAAGAAGTCCCGGAATGTATAATCAGTATCAAAAGAAGTGTCTTTTACAGATTCAGACAGCTCAAAATCAGGATCTTCAACTGAATCGTCCAAATCGCTAAATGTAATTAATTCTTCAGGGTCAATTACACTTAAGGTGTTAGGTTTTAAAGCAGTGTTATTTTGCGAAGATAAAGTGGATAGTGCTTTAAATTCAACTGAGCCGTTATTAGCAGGCAAACTGAAGCAAAGAAAAGAAAAATGCAACACACGACAAAAAGAAACCGCAACCAATTTTAAAATAACACACACATCAATAATTTTTCAGGCCAAAACACAATTTTCAGGCCAAAACAACAACTCTCGGTGGTAAATTTAAAACAAAACATGCCTATCAAACCAAAAACAAAATAATAATCACGTGCATACTAATAGGTTGAAAAATAATGAATAGAATCATGCGTTACTTTGCGGAAGTCCATTATATTAAATTTGACAAATAATAATATTTATTTTGCGGATGTACGCATAGTAATTTTTTGTCAAATTTAAAAGGTTGAAAAATATGAATGTTATATAGTTAGCATCATTACTTTATATAGGTATTTCAGTGCACGTGTATTATATAAGGCATAAGAAATAGTTTAAATATAATGAACTTACCGTTTTTCCGTCTCTGAATTGCAGTTTATATTGTTATTTTTAGCGGCAGCCACAATCTTTTTTGAACGGTAAAATTGCATTTGGCGATTCATTTTTATAAAGAACAAATCAAGTTACTGTGTTCACGCGCCGACGCCGATAACTGAATTGAAGCGAATGCGTGCGCTCACGTGTTGTGACATGCTGTGAACAACGTGCACTATCCCTCTCTTTCTTCACGTTCGGACTTGATTTCAAAAACCTAGTAAGTCACTTTAACCATTTTAAAACCTAGCAAGTCTCGGACACTTACTAGGTTTTGAAATGGTTAAAGTGACTTACTAGGTTTTTATGTGGTCACAAGGCGGTAAATGGTACACTTACTAGGTATCGATGCTTTAAAATATCAGCTTTTTTGTGCGTTTTCAACGCTGGTGTTTTTGTATTGGGTAGGAACTTACTAGGTTAGGAAGAATATGCAATAAAATGATTTTTGTAAAAAGTGTCCCTTACTAGGTTTTGAAATGGGACAGCCGAACACTTTAAATTTTACACACCGAATATCGGTAAGACATGTTGATACTAATAATACTAACACCAGGAATATATATCTGCCCATGCAATGTATATCTCACACATGTTTTAGTAAATAAAAATATCTTATCTTATCTTATCTTATCTTATAATAATCAATAAAAAGATAGTCTTGACTTTTGCACGCCACTGTCAGCCTGCCGTGCCGGCCGGGCGTCTTGATCATTCGTTTTAGAGTAGCGACGAATTTTTTACTCCTCAATTAAGTAAGGGTTTTAGTTTAGGTAGGGTTGGGTTCTTAAATCTCTACGGATGCAGCAACTCGTATAATTTTGGTTAAAGTTCACTTAAGGTAAGTTCCATTAACCATAAATTATACTTCGTTGCTGCATCCTAGGAGATTTAATAAATTATGTAGATGTTTAGTGTCCTATTGCAGAGTAATTAAATAAAAAGAACAACTCCATAGACAAGGATAACCAGCATACTTAATTTAACAATGCATCAAGAATTACAATTGCTGTGGAAAACTAACTAACATTTTAATTATATTAATACCAATTACACTTAGTACTAAATCATTCAGTTCTATTTAATCTTGCAATAACCAAAGCTCTATCTTGTTGGTTTTTTTAACGGCAAGTTTCATAACTTAGTGAAACAAAGAGAACAGCTGGATTAGCCAGCTGTTCTCTTTGTTTCACTAAGTTATGCTTGCCGCTTTATGTCATTGGAGGAAGATACCGGCGTGCTTCTTAACGTGACGGATAAGCACTGATATCAATGTCGCTATCCTTTAAGGATTTGTTTAATCCCCAGTCTTAAAGATTAGATACTGGGATTTACTGGTAGATTATTAATAGTTAAAATGAACATATCTGAAACCGATTACTTAAGTTTTTTATTAATAACTAGCTTTTTGCCCGCGGCTTCGCTCGCGTGCGCTTGAATTTAGAAACATCATTAAATACTGTTCCGTGCCAAAGGAGATTTCTGGCCCAGTCTATGTACAATATACCGTAAAAAAGAGAAAAATTCAGGGATTTTGTTAAAAATAAAATGATAAATTAAATCAAACTAAATAACTTGCTAAAAATAAAATGCACTCCCAAGTTTTCGATGTTTTTACAAGATGGTGCCCTTCCAGTCATAAAAAAGTAAAAAAGACACGGTTATTTGTCAAATGTCATTTCTGTCAAATGATATTTTTATTTATTTTGAGCTTGGTTGTATAGTTCTGGACTCGTGAATGTGTTTAATTGTGGATTTTTTTGGCAATTTGTTTTTATTGTTTGGACTTTGGATCAGTTACTACTTGTTTAACTCTACTTTTGTTTTATGGACTTAATGATTTACGTGAGATTTCGATTTAGTTGATATCGGACATCTGTATTCTGTAGAAACACATTTTGAATCAGTAAGCATGTATGTACTAAAGAAAGATGATTCCTTAAGCTATTAAATGCATTTAAATGACATGCTTCTATCTGTAGTCTGTTAATAATTATTAATTTCTACATAAGTTAGTTATGGCTGCAAAATCTTAATATGATGTAATTATCTTTCAGTTCACCTGTTAAAACATGTTGCACTGTTTAAAACATTGAGTTATATGTACTACGTACTAGAGAAGCTATTCCAAAGAAAAAATATGCGCTACTCTATGTCTTCGCGCATGCGCGGGAGATAGTAGAGTCGCGCATGCGCAGTTGATGTAAACGCGTTGCGCCTGCACGCAGGCTGGTGCAACTTCCATAGTAAAAATTATATGTACTACTCGGGTCAAATTTTAATGACGGTTATCTCTTCTTTCTGCTTTTCGTAATATGTCTATTAACGACATTGTCAAATGAAAAATGGTTCAAATGTCAAATCAAACAATTATATTTGTATATATTTTATTAATTAAGATTGCTTTTAATTTTGCTATAGGAGCCGTTGTTCATTTACAGAATTGTTAAGAAATTTAGTATGCATTATATAACTTTCCAATTAAATGGAGCAAGAAACGGAAAAAGTGATAACAAGAAAAGGCTATTCGTAGCAATATTTCCCTTAGATGATGAAAAGTATGTGGTGATTTCAACTTTAATAGTAATATGATATTTAACGCGAGTACATTTTTGGACTAGCCAACTTTTGGACTAGGACTTTGGACTTGTACAAATATAAACACACTATTTCCTAAATCTGATAGTTCGATGGTATGGCAATCCGAAACGAACTATACTTAGAAACTACACAGTCAATTCTGACTGCTAACATTCTATTTGTTCAATAAAAATGTGATTTTATTAATGTTATTTTTTCAGATGCAAGTAATGGGTGAAATAGCTGGCACATGCACCAATTGAAAATATTCACATGTTAAGACATATTTGTAACAAACATTGCATTTGAACCCAATTAAAACGAACTGTTATTTCTTCAGTGGACTTAATTTAAACTTCCACAATTATGCGTATGTTAATTAGGTTTCATTTACATGTAGCAAAAGATAATATACCTCTAAAGTCACATTTTGGTAAGAATTCGATTATATAAATAAACTCAAAATTATTTGTAATTACCTGGTTATAAATAATTTTTTTTATAGATTCATCTACAAACATTAGCTATAATGAGCACTCATTTTGAAAGCGACAATTAGTAAACGATCTCTCCGAATAGTATGTACGTAGGTACCTCTGTGAAGAAGCCTAGCTATTTGTACATAGTATTTGTAACACATAAAAGCAATTTAATCCAATCAGTATTAAAAACCCAATATTTTTACCCTTAATAAACTAACGTTAAAAACAAGCATCTAGACGCAGACTATTTATTTTACAGCATAGCAATAATTGTTCAGTGCGGGAAGGAAGCCTCGGTCCTGCAATGCCGCAGCCAAACGCTTAGCCACTGCGCTACGGAGTCGTCATTTATTTTTTCTAGTATAAAAGTGCGTTTTATATTTTATATTTTCTTTATACATATTTTTGTACCTAAGTGTAGAGATACAAATAGCTGTGTAAAATACATTGGTTTCTTTTCCTCATCTGTATTTTTACTCAATCCACACGTTAAAAAATTTATTTCTCATAAATAATTCAGTATAGAGATCTAACTTTTCTTATGTACAAATATCGATAAACAATGTATCGATAAAGGTTATATCGATAAAATTATTCGAGGATAGACATTTACAGCACTATTGTAATTCGTCAATGTTGTCACCACTGTTTCTCAAAACTAAATGTCATATCTTGATGTTGGTAGAGTAGCTTGGCGTAATTTCATGCAATTAATTTTACTATGGAAGTCCCGCCTCTTAAACGTAGTGATTATATTCTCTTTGCCTGCGCGGTCAGTTTTTGTCATTATACGAGTAGATTAGGTATAAGAAGGTAGAATGATCAGTATGTAATAATTGTTTATTTATATTGTATTGTTAATTATATCGAGTACAATTCTTTTATTGTTATATTTGTTTTGCATATGTGCTAATTTAATATAATATTACATAATATTATGTCACAGTTATATTTTAAAAGGTAAACATGTAAAATATAAAAATATACATTTATATTATATTATATTATTTAATTTTATATTCGTAAGAATCACATTTTTTTGTAAATAAATATTTTCTCTTTGTATTTTATTAAATTTCTCAGTAATTTTCTTCCTAGCTGCAGCTTGCGTAATTTATTTTTGAGTACATTTTTTGTACTATTAAAACTTAAACTGCTTATTGATTCAGACAACGGTTCTAATACTACTTGTTCACCACATTTTGTTGGCATAAAAAAAAAGATACTAGTTATCCGGAAAGCCTGTAAAAATTCTAGCGATACAGTATTAAAAACCCGTCATATACTAGTACGACTCGCGCGCCGATGGTACCGCCGCTCTTAAGTCCCGTAAATATACTGAATTTACACATTACAAAAATTCGTTCGTCAACTAATCACAAAATAAAACAAAAATCCCAGCAATATTATATAATAATATAATTACGTTATCGCACGGTACTGCAGATTTCTTTAAGTATACTCTTCCTGTTTTAGTAAAGTATTAGTTGTTTTCTTTGAAATGTACGGAACATATGCGTGAATAATCTGACGGTAACCACGTTTCTTCACTGCGATTCTTCTGAACAAATTTGATCCGTGATTCTCTTTCTTTTTTTGATTCAGGAAACCTTTAAATCCAAATAATAATAAAAACTATTAATTTTAATGCATTAACATTTCCTACCGTGATTATATATTCATATTTACGGTCCGTAAGTACTTTAACATTATACGTCAATAGTGTTAAGTCTGCGCATAAAAATGTTTTACTCTTTGTCATTCCCGTATACGTTGCAGTTGATAAAATATAATTAAATTAAGCGTGTTTTAACGATAATAATATGTGGAACTTACTGGTGAAAAGTCACTCCTTGACTTTTACTTATATTTCTCGAGTTGTTTGAACAGTATCTCAATGCACACGAAGGCATATTAATTTAAAAATAATTCTTCACTCAAACTTCTCACGTTGCAGCAACAGCTTGACACAGACTAAGTGAGTTTGAGAGCGCGCACTCTAACGCGTGTTTCAAAAAATCTAGTAGAGGTGTTTCCTCTAGTACGTAGCTCAATGGTTTAAAATGCGCTTCTGCAATATAGATAGTTTATTAAAGTAACATTGTTTTGTTCTAGATCGATGAAAATGCACCAATATGTTCACAATGTTTTGCAAACGTATTACAAGAATTATCTGTCGGCACAAATCATGAAAATGAGCTCCAGCGCCCTAATGCCAATATTATCAGTATATTTTATGTTTGGTGTCAACGAAGACTGTGTAGCAGATAAGTTGTGACCCAATTAATATCATCCCAACAAGACTCTGTTTTAATAAGAGGCCGTATAAAATCTCGCCATCACTCGGACAGAGCTTATTATATATATATATATACTGCTGGCGAGACAAGGGACAAGTTGGGATGAGATGATTGCAGGTTATTATTGCAGTTGCACTTCTGGACAACAGACAGTAGGTTGCTGTGCCCACATAATGACCGTTGTCTGGTATTTGTGTTGGGCTGCGTATCAAAATTCCATAACCGCACCGGCATCAATTCTGGATGGCATTTTAGTAAGAGAGGATTTTGAAGTAAGATAAATAAATAAAAAATAAAAAAATTAAGCTGTTTTATTTATATTACCTTAAGTATCAAAAACATGATTGACCTAATGTTTCACTTTCTAGGACTGTTAACCTTTGTTATGACGTTATCCAGGCTTTAAATATCTGTCAAGGCTCAAGGCATACTCTGACACGCTGAGGACCTGTTATATGAAAATATTTGTACACCGGAAACGTATTTAGGATGCGAATTCTTTTGTAACAACTGTAATATACCATATTATAACAAATAAAGAGTATAATCATGCATAGATAATGTAATCTATGCATGATTATACTCTAGCACTTCAGCAGCCCAGATAGATAGCTAAGTCTTAGCGGCCAGCCTCCGCAGAGTCTACTTCACCTGAGGATGCCTCGTGTAGAGGCGAAACACGTGTCGTATTTTCGAGAGTGGTGTATCCTGCCTAGTGTGGTGGTGCTGAGGATGGTAGTGCTGGGATTGACGGCGACGGGTATAGTGCGCGCGATTGAGGGAGGGTGGGAGGTCCCCCTTAAAGCTGGGCAGGACACATCATTTTCTTTCTTTACGCGGAATTAAGCAAATTAATTTATAACAACCCCATTATAATGGATTTCCGCAAAGTAACGCCTGATTTTATCAATTAACTTTCTTCGATGTTAAAAATTTTTTCATCCGAAAACAAAATTTCGCGGTATTTTTTCCAGCGTACCGCCGTAACAAAGCACGGGATCTATCCAGCCTAATTTATTTCAAACGCTAGTTCAAAAAATATCCGGTCTTCTTACGAAAAGCTCGTAGTCCTAGGTCTTCATTGATCACTCTTTTGACCGTGGTTCTGCTTACGCCTATCTGAAGAGCTAAGATTCTTTGTGTAGGATTTCGTTGGATTTGCGCCTTCACTGCTTTGATGATCGCGGGTGTCCTAACTGGACGAGGTCGACCGGTCCTCCTACGATCTTCGAAGCTTGAGTCTTCAGTAAATCGTTTGATAGTGCGATAAACAAATCGTAGGGTTATTTTAAATGTTTGTAGAATAATGAAAATCTCTTTTGGCGCGTAACTACTTTCTTCGACCACTCCATATTTGAAAGTAAATGAAAATTAATGTATTTTTTATTTTCGGCAAGCGCAAACGTTATATCTTTAAAATTGGCGAAGTTCATTTAGCCAGTATTCAAAAATTTTAAATAATAAGGTTTTGACAGAACTTATGACCAGACTAAGTATTTTGTTTATATCAGTGTCTTCCGATTCTGATGTATCCATAAGAAAGGTAAATAGTTCTAAAATCAAAATGCATTATTATTATTTACATTTTACTCTTTACATTTATTCATAGTTAAAAGTTAATTTAGTTTTAACAAAATATTATAATGTTTATTTGGGACATTTTATTCATATCATTGTTCTTATTTAATATTGATAGGCACCATAAAATAGATGTAGATATTTTTTTTTACTTCGAGTAGACTTGAAAATTTTATAAATTCAGTTCTATAATAATTAATACTATACATGGATTAAAACTAATGTTACGGGTTTTTTTACACATCTTGGATGAAAGTTCCGAGTAAATTAACATATCGTTGATGTGAAGCACCGAAGCTCCAGGAAGTCTAAAGTATATCCACATGTTTAGTATCTTCCCAACCATTAAAACGGATCTGATAGACAACAAATGCTTGCAACAGACCACCGAATCCTACCAATGATGATTCGCAAGGCTATTGAAATTAAAAATATCCTAATTTTAATAGGGAAGATCGCTGAGTACTACCACCTGCTAAGGACCCCATAATTAATAATTTTTTTTTTATAGAATAGGGGGCAAAAGAGCATGCGGCTCACTTGATGGTAAGTGACTACCGCTGCCCATAAACAACCGCAACACCAGGGGAATTGCAGATGCGTTGCCGACCTTTTAGAAAGGTGTAAGCTCTTTTCTTGAAGGTTCCTTAGTCGTATCGGTCCGGAAAATTCGCTGGTGGTAATTGATTCCACAAGGAAGTCGTGCGAGAGAGAAAACTTCTTCTAAATCGTACAGTGGTCGACCGCCAATCATCCAGATGGTATGGATGGTATCGCGAGTTTTGTCGCGATGTGCGATGGTGAAATTGAGCGGCTGGAATTAGTCCGAACAATTCCTCAGAGCACTCCCCGTAACAGATGCGGTAAAATACGCAAAGAGATGCAATATCTCTACGCAGTGCCAATGAATCGAGCCGATCGGAAAGGACTCGGTCGTCGACGATTCGAGCCGCTCTGCGTTGGATGCGGTCAAGTGGAAGGAGCTGGCACTGGGGAGCCCCTGCCCAGAGATGGGAACAGTATTCCATGTGAGGCCGAACCTGCGCCTTGTAAAGTTGCAGGCGGTGTGCCGGCATGAAATACTGTCCCGCTCTGCTGAGCACGCCAAACCATTTAGAGTCCAATTTGGTCTTCTCTTCCAAGTGACCACGAAACTGCACGTCACTCGATATGTCGACTCCGAGGATTCCGATACTGGCTGAGGCAAGAAGGGGAGTGCCTTGAAACTGAGGAGATACGACAAAGGGGTTTCTTTTAGCGGTAAACGCGCAAGTTTGTGTCTTCTGAGGATTAAACTGGACTAGATTTAGTCGCCCCCAATCCGAGACTTTGTTAGCAAAGACTCGACTTCAGACACAAGTTTGTTCCGGTACTCGGCGACGTTTTCCCGAGAAATATTGGAACGGCCGGCGAATAAAGCATCACCAGTGCTGTCATCCGCATAGCAATGAATGTTACCAGTTAGCAACATATCATTGATATGCAGAAGAAACAGCGTTGGTGATAGCACACAGCCTTGTGGAACACCAGCGTTAATAGGCTTGTAGTCGGAGCATATACCGTCTACAACGACCTTGATGCTCCGATCTACGAAGAAGCTGGTGATGCAATCGCACAATTTCTCGGGAAGCCCATAGGAAGCGAGCTTCGAAATAAGCGCTTTGTGCCAAACCCGATCAAAGGCCTTCGCTACGTCCAAACTAACGGCTAATGCCTCCCTCTTGGACTCTACTGCCTCCGCCCATTTATGAGTTAAGTAGACTAGAAGATCACCAGCTGATCGACCCTGACTAAAACCGTACTGGCGGTCACTAATCAGCTGGTGATCCTCAAGGTACCTCATGAGCTGGCAGTTTATAATGGCTTCCATTATTTTGGAGAATAAGGAGGTGATCGTGATAGGCCTGTAGTTGGACAGGTCTGAGCGGTCGCCTTTTTTAGGGATCGGGTGGACCAAAGCTCTCTTCCATGAATTCGGGACTACGCCTTGGGAGTAGGAGTACCGGAAAAGACGCGTTAAAACCGGTGCCAACTCCGGAGCACACGTCTTCAGCACAATGGGAGGGACTCCATCGGGTTCACTCGACTTGCTGACGTCCAGGGAGAAGAGTGCTTTGCGGACCGAGCGCTGTGTAAATCGCACATCCGGCATGGAGCACTCACATCGCGGGATGGTCGGCGGTGTGTTCCCCTCGTCATCTAGAATCGAGTTGGATGCTAAAAGAGAGCTCAACAGATCAGCTTTCTCCTTTGCGGCATGGGCCAGTGAGTCGTCCTCTCTGTGCAGAGATGGAAGAGATGGCTGACAGAAGTTCCCTTGGACAGCCTTGGCGAGAGACCAGAATGCACGGGTTCCCGAAGGAAGGCGAACTAGCTTCTCGCCAATTCTGCCGATGTGCTCAGACCGTATCTTGGCAATGACGCTTTTGAAGGACCTGGAGGCGGAATTATACTTGTTTTTAAGTGCGCTGGTGTTTACATCCCGAGACGTTGATGCGTCAGCCATGGCCCGGTAGCATTCCTGCTTATAGCGTGATGCTATTTTACAGGAGCGACCAAACCATGGCTGCGATCTGCTTCCGATGGGCACTACAGAGGATGGAATAAAAAGTTCCATACCCTGAAGTACCACATCAGCAACAGAATCGGCAACAACGCTGGGATCTTCCGGCGAGAAGCAAACCCGCCCCCAAGGGTAGGATGCAAAATAAGAACGCATCCCGTCCCAATCAGTTGACCTATAGTGCCAAACACGGCGGCAAGCTGTAGATCGCAACTGCGATTGGAGCGTGAGTGGCACCGTACTCCGGATCAGACAATGGTCCGAAGAGCCCAGAGGGGCATCGACGGAGACCTGATATCCGTCCGGATGAGAGGTCAGCAGAAGGTCCAACAGGGAAAGTACATGGTCTTCCACATCTGGGATCCGCGTAGGCGAAGTAATCATTTGTGTTAGACCATATGCCAAAGCAAACTCATAGACAGATCTACCCGCATGATCGGTTAAACAAGAACCAAGCCATTCAGCGTGGTGGGCGTTGAAATCACCGAGTATCACGATCTCTGCGGATAGGACCTGTTGTAGCACGGAGTCTGCAGCCATTTGGACGTGGTCGATAAGTCGGTCTGTGTCGGCATTACCGCTATGGGACCTATAGAGGCATCCGTAGACGCGGGGATGGTCGTCGCTGTCTACGCGCAGCCATAGGATGGACAGGTCCGTGCCTTCAAGACTGCCGAGGCGTCGAAAACAGATCTCCTCTCTGACATACACGCAAACTCCAGCCCGGGGGACAAACGAGTGTTCTCATCTGTACCCCGGGTAGGAGAGATACGAAGTATCAGCCGGAGAGGACACCTGTGTCTCGGTTAGAAAGAGCAAGGCCGGCTTAGCTATCTCCAGATGGTAGTAGACAACATTAAGGTTTGAATGAAGTCCCCTGATATTGCAGAAATCCACGGTAAGCGTGGCAGGGGTTGCCTTTGTCTTCTTGCTCCGCTTGCCCCGAGCAGGTTTCGTCTTGAGCGGAATTTCGCCCCCCCCCCCCAAAATACGCGGGGCAGCCTGAGCAGCCACGCCCAGGAGTGGAGTAGTTTGGTCGTGGATGCTCAGCGAGGGATTCTCCAGGGGTGCTGGTACCCTCCTGGGGTAGTCTTTTATTTAATTCCACTACCATGTTGATGGGGGGGGGGGGATTTGGTTTCCGGCCACCTGCACTCACCAAGCGCAACGCAGAGGTAAACCTCTACTTCACGCTGGTATTCTGTGAGGTCGTGGTACCACCCCGGTTCGAGCTGGTCCATTCGTGCGACAGCAAAAGCTACCGCTCGGCTTTACCACTGTACTACTGCAAACTACTATTGCATTTATTCTATTTTATTTTAACTATGACATCAGGTCGTCAAACACCTCAGTTCTCCCGCCCCTTCCGTGATCATGGGTGCTGTAAAGTGTCCAAAACATCGTTAATTTAAAAGGTTAAAATTAAACGCGATAAAATCCTTAAAATTAGTTTTATTCCTTATAAATATTATTCACAGTGAACGTGAGGATCACTACACTACCATGAACGGGAGTAGAAAAATTATCGCCCTGTTGTCGCGGTGAAAGAAAATCCACCACCTCATATTGTCCCATCGTAAGAGGCGACATAGGAAAACAAACTGGAGATGGGATGGGCTGCATCATCTTCTTGACAACAGATCAAAATAATAATAGCTGCGGTTGCCACCCCTCATTTTTACTTTTACCCTCATCTTTGCAAGCCTCAATATTTACTGCAGAGTGAAAACTAAAAGTAACATACTCGAAAACATGAATAAAATAAAAACAGCATATATTGCCCTATGAAAAGTAAAAAAGTAGCAGCTTACATGCATACTAATGGGCACAGGTCACAGAGTTATTGGCCAAAAAAGTGTTCGCTGCGCTGATTCCAACGCGGGATGAATGCAATGTTAATGATTCAATTATTTACATCGTATATTATTGTATTATTTCATTTTATCAATGAACTTGCCATTTTAGTTTATTAAGAAGTAAGTAGGTGGCGCTAATATTATGTAATGAAAGCCAAAACCGTTCCATCTAGTAATATAATCAATAGAAGCGAACATTAATTGTTTATTATATCTATAAGGGATAAAGTGAAGTCAATTCTCTTAAAAGTTATGTTTCTGTTAAAAAATACGCTATCAGCGCCGCTAGTGGTGAAAAACGATTTAATGATATCGTCATATGACCATATTATGAAATAGCAACGTTGTGTTTAGTTATTACTATTTTCAAACGATTTCTATTCATTGATTTGTCAAGCTATATCATGACATGGTCAACAAATAGTGTTAAATATCACGAAATGACCACACCATTTCACGAAATGATAGACTACTTTATGATATATGATCAATTCTACGATCTGGCCACGACATACATAAAAATCTCTTGAATAAAACTATAATGATAATGAAAATTTTGCAACAATTGTAGACAGACCAGTTTTAATCACTTTACAAATATATTAGTAATTGAAATAAATACCTTAACAATTTGCATATTTATGATAGACGTCACTATTATCTATTGAAATTATTATGTATACTTTTAAAATAAAATAACAAAAATACTAAAAAACTAAACGTTAGAGTTTTTTTAATAATTATAAAAATCTAATCATTGGGGGTCATTGTAGAAGCGTGCTCTTATTTTATTTTCTTCAGGACAACAAACAATTGTGTAATAAAATATAATACAAAATACAGGTCTTATAAAAAGGGAAATACAAGTAATTACACAACCAGCACAGTTATCCACAAAGTAATATCACAATAAAAGTAATATAATAATGCACAGCAAACATGTTGTATGATACCACAAAAAATGAATAATTGGAGCGTTCCCTGAGCAAATCCCAGCCAACACAACTACTGTAGTGGCTATGCTAGCCAAAACTTGCCTCGAGAAACAACAGTTACTAACCATTAATAAACTGTTTAAACCTTAAGGCAATACTTTACTTAGTAGTATTTTTTTTTAAATATACTTTTTGAACATTACAAATGATAAAGCAAATATGTCAAGATCAGTAAAGTTATCATTATAAGATTTCATAATACGCCGTAGTGGAGCTCTCTGTACCGCGTTTGTTCGGCACATCTTAGGAGCAAATAAAAAATAACAGTGGTAGAGCCACGCGGCAGCTTTTGCTGTCGCACGGATGGGCCGGCTCGAACCGGGGTGGTACCACGACCTCACAGAATACCAGAGTGAAGTAGAGGTTTACCTCTGCGTTTCGCTTGGTGAGTGTAGGTGGCCGGAGGCCCTTTTTACTGGAAATGAGGCATTCCATCTTAGTCCTCACGGGTGACAACGCATCTACATTTTGATTCGCAAACGAAGGTACATGTCTATGGGCCGCAGCAACCACTTACCATCAGGTGGACTGTGTGCTCGTTTGACACCGTTATCCTATAAAAAAAAACGATGACTATACGTATTACGAATGCGTTGGGACCGACTAGGTATGCGTAGATATATTTGATTTATGAGTTAATTACAATCTAATTTATTATGACAGATTTTGTATAAAAATAACTGATCAATCTATAATCTTCTCATTTTTAGAGTAGAAATTGAGAATTTATCTAAATGAGTGAGATACGATGACCATTTCCTAAAGCATTTATAGTTTAAAAACCACCAATTGTACCAATTCCAGCTGATCACTATATTTTTCATAATAAGGGTTCCAAACACAAGAGGCGTATTCGAGTTGTGACCTAATGAGTGACTTATATATTAATAAATACGTCGCAGGCCTTTTAAACAGATCACAGGTTCTTCTTACGAAAGCAGTAAGCTGAAAACCTTTAGCCGTAATGTGACTAATATGAGCATCAAAATGTAGCTTCGAGTCAAATAGTATTCCCAGGTCTTTTATTATGGAGACTTTTTGTAAGGGAGTGTTACAAAGAGAGTATGTGAAATGGATGACATTAATATTTTTAGTAAATGTGATAGATTTACATTTTAATAAACTTAGCTGTAAATTATTAGCAGCACAATAAGCAGACAAACGATCCAGATCACTTTGCAATTTATAACAATCTTCAGTTGTGTTTATTTTCCGAAAAAATTTAAGGTCGTCAGCATAAGAGAAAATGGGTGTTTTTGAAGCAGGTACTAATGTCATTTATAAAGAGAACGAAAAGCAACGGCCCCAAAATTGATCCCTGCGGTACACCAGATATCACATCTATCACATCTGAAGAAAAGCCATTGACCACAACCTTTTGGGTTCTAATTTTTACATAGGAAGCAAACCAACGTAACAAATTCCCACGTATACCATTAAATGCGATTTTTTGTAGTAGTATGGTATGGTCCACCTTGTCAAAAGCTTAACAGAAATCAGTGTAAATGGTGTCAACTTGGAGTCGGTTATCCATATTTTCAAATAAAAAGTTAGCGTATAAAGCCAAATTACTTACCGTGGAGCGATTTCGGACAAAACCATGTTGTTCAGGAATAATAAGACTATGCAGATATGGATAGACAACATTGTGGACCAATCTTTCCAGCACTTTTGACAACGTGGACAAAATAGATATTGGACGATAGTTGGTGATGTCATTTTTTTGGCCATTTTTATACACAGGTGTAATGTTTGCCGATTTCCATGCCTGCGGCACTACTCCCTCCCTCAAACTGCGATTAAATAAAATAAACAATGGTGTATTAATGGATTCGGCGGTATATTTTAGAAAAAAGGGCGAGATACCATCTGGTCCAGGTCCCTTTGTCACGTCCAAGGCTTTAAGAATCTTAGTTATCTCATCTTTTGAGAATGTTAAGTCACATATACTTACTTGACTATTTGAGTTAGAACTAATTACAACATCATTAGACGGATTTATGTATTTACTATTTTCGTACACTGAACTAAAAAACCTTGAAAACAATTTACACACATCCAGAGGACCGCTGGACTCTTCGTTACTGTAAATCATTGTATTAGGTATACCTGTGTTTTTTTTGCGACTATTTATAAAGGACCAAAATTGTTTTATGTCGTTTTTTATTCCATCCTCAACAGACTGCAGGTACTTATCAAAACATTCGGCCGATAGCGCCTTAAACCTTTTGCGATACAATGAAAATTGTTCGTAGTCAATTATGTTATAATATTTTTTCCATTTAATCCACGCCTTTTCTTTGTTTTCAAAAATATGTATTAAAAGGCGGGAAAACCATACAGGATAATCATTGGATTTTATAGGTCGCTGCGGCACATGCATTTTAACAGTTTTATATATCGTCTCATAGAAGCACTGAGTAGCAGAATCTAATAAAATATCATTCAAAATTGAAGCAACAGATTTAATATCACTATTAATATCAGAATATTTTGCCTCAGTAAAACGATATCTAGGTTGAGAAGATCGAGCCATGGGCTTATGTAATAATCCAAAACAAACTAGCGTGCTAAAAGGCGGATGATAACTATTACGGATCGCCGTAACGCCGTGCGAAAAATGGAATAAAACGCGCTGGTCTTGCTTTTAACTGGAGGCAAGCGGCGGTGAGGAGGAACTTTTACTTTCTTTTCTTGCTGGTGCCTTTTCGGTGGCTGGAGAGCGACTGCCGACCCTAGCGGCCGGCCCGTCTTTTATATGATTTGGCCGCTGCTGGCCAGCGGACCCTTGCCTCACCCCCGCGCCTATCTTTATTTATCCAATAAACTTACGAGCTAACAAACATAATTAACTATATAATATTCTTACAACTAATTATTATACTAAGGTGTTCATAACAATATTTTTATTTATTTACAGTGCTAAATCATAATTTTCAGCTGCTTTAGGCGGAGGATCCTTCCCCCCGCCTCAGCACTATAAATATAAAACGCCGTGGCGCGGTGCGCGTGGCTTCATTTGCTCCGCGGCCGCGTTACGATAACATGCTCTTTGGTCATTATCTTATGTGCCTAATGGCTTAATATATTTATTATATTAAAAAGTAAATATTTACTATATTTAATAATTATAGTTTACATTTTAAGTCTATGCTAACTCTCCCTGTTCATACGGTGCCTTTATTTGGGAGAGTTATTGCATAGTTACAACTCAACCTTAAACATAGTTATAATATAACATTATTTTTTATCGTTCAACATAAGTAATACAATTATTTACACGAAGTTATATTTTAATCCCGCATAAGGCTGCGCCTAGTTCTTCCGCACAACCCCAGCTAGTTGTCGAACCGGAGGCGTGGCCCGATAATTACACCGTCGTCATGCCCACTGCTCCTAGGTTGTTCAACTAGTGCCGGTTACAATGTCTTTTGTTTGTATCACGCTGTTTGCGTCGTGCACATTCTCCCGCCGTCGCCACGCTGCGATCCCTCTGGTAGCACGACGATCTTCTTCGTTGGTCTTCTTAGTACATGCCCACTGCTGGTGGTTACGTCCACTACTCGTACCTCTCCGTCGACGCCAGGATATACATTACTTATTTTCCCTCTGGGCCAGGTGTTGCGTGGTAGATTGGAGTCACAAATGATGACTAGGTCTCCAATCTTCGGCGATACTCCTATGCTGCTGGGCTCCCGCCGGTGTTGGAGTAGGGGCAGGTATTCTTTAACCCATCTTCTCCAAAACACGTCGGCTAGGGCTTGAGCTCGTTTCCACTGCTGGCGGGCCGTCACGTCACTCTCGCTGAAGTGCCCCGGCGCAGGTACGTGCGAGTTGGGACCGATGATGATGTGATTCGGCGTGATGGCTTCAGGGTCCCCTGGATCGACTGAGACGTGTGTGAGGGGTCTGGAGTTGACAGTGTTTTCGACCTCGGCGAGCAGGGTCCCCAATGTCTCGTCACTGGGATAGCGCTCGTTGAGGGTGACGCGTAGGGCTTCTTTCACGGAGCGAACCATTCGCTCCCATACGCCGCCCATGAACGGTGCTGATGGCGGTATGTACTTCCACACAATCTGTTGACATGTGGTTTCGTGCTCGAGGGCTGTGAGTGCTGCTTCGGCCATCTCCTTGTCGGCTGCCTTGAAGCACGTAGCGTTGTCACTCCATATTTCTTTTGGGCATCCTCTTCTGCTCATAAAACGCCTAAGCGCCGACACGGCTGAGTCTGCGCTTAACGAGTGGGCTACTTCTATGTGTATTGCTCGCGACGTCATGCAGGTAAATAACGCGCCATAGCGCTTTTCGCGATGTCGTCCCACTGTGACTTCTATTGGCCCGAAGTAGTCTAGTCCGGTGTATGTGAATGGACGTGCGTGATGAGCGAGGCGTGCGGACGGCAGGTTTCCTGTAGACGGTGATGCAGGCTTGGCTTTTCTTAGACGGCACGGTAGGCATCCTTTGATGACAGTTTTCACTACTGGACGTATTTTTCTTACGTACAATCTCTGTCTTAATTCGTTCACAACTGTTTCTACGCCTCCGTGATGCAGCCTCTCGTGTACGTGTGCTATGTACAGACGAGTGTACGCGTGCTTCCCGTGTAATATGGGAGGGTCGTACATGTCGTCCTCCACTTCTGATGCCGCTTTTATTCGACCCCTAAGGCGTAGGGTCCCCTCTTCATCAATGTATGTGCTCAGGTGGCCTAGTTTGTCGTCGCCTCCCGGCACACTTCCGCTGGTGATCCTCTTGAGCTCCTTCGTGAAGCTTTCCCGCTGACTGGCTTGCACCCACAGTTGTTCGGCTCTCATATGATAAGCGGCCGGTATTCCTACAAGCGATGAGGCAGTAGGAGTCGCCTTTTTCTCCTTGGCGGGGGTGTTACGTTTGTTTGTTCTCTGCCAGCCAGGGTCGCTACCTTGTCTCGCTTTGTTGCGTTTACGCCCAGCCTTCACCACGTGCTTGTTTGGTCTGCACATGTCGATGAATAGGAGGACTCTCGCTGTCGCCCTTATGAGGCGAATCCATTTAGAAAATCTTTCTATTTGTGGAAGATGTGTTGTTGGCGAGTCTTCACTTTTAACAGCGATGCTACATATTTCTCGCTCTTCCCCGGTGTCGTATTGTGTCGTTTTCTCTTCCTGCGGCCATTCTGCCGGTGGACGCTGCAGAAACGGGGGCCCTCGGAACCATCGGTGCGAGTCGTCGAACCTATCTGGTGTGGCTCGGGTTGCGTCGTCTGCCACGTTGTCTTTAGACGGTAGCCAACGCCATTCGTTCTTTTTGGTTGTATCTTCTATCTCCGCCAGGCGATGAGCGACGAAAGCTTTGTACGCGCGAGGCTCCGATCTTATCCACACCAGTGCAGTACGGGAGTCGCACCAGTATGTCTTGCCCGCTATGTCGCCATCGTGTTCATCGACCACGGTCTGCGCCAGACGAGCTCCCAGCAGTGCCGCTTGTAACTCGAGCCGTGGTATGGAGACTGGTTTCAGTGGTGTTACGCGGCTCTTGGCGGCGGCCAATGCTATGTTAACGCTGCCGTCTGCTCGCTCCGTCCTCCAATACACTGCTGCTGCGTAGGCCTCCTCGCTTGCGTCGACGAATGTGTGTAGTTGGCGCGTCGACACCGGGTTGTAATCGTAGCATCGCGGTATTCTTAGTTGTTCTATGGCGTTAAGTGAAGTAATCCAGCCTTCCCATTTTTCTTTTAATTCTGTTGGCAGAGGGTCGTCCCAGTCCGCCTTGTAACGCCATGTGTCTTGAAATATTCTCTTCGCTGGGGTGGTCACCGGTGATATTAACCCCAGCGGGTCAAATAATGCCATTATGACGCTCAACGCTTCTCGTTTAGTTGGCAAGCGCTGTTTTTCTTTTACGTCGGCAGGCATCTTCATATTGTTAGTATTGAATCCAATATGATCGCTTTGTACATGCCAGAGCAGGCCTAGCGTCTTCTCAGTTTCTTTTCCGCCCAGGCACACGGTCGCGTCGTGTTGTCTATGCTCTGTCGTTATTTCTTCTATTATTTTTTCTTCGTTCGATGTCCACCCGCTGAGTACGAATCCCGCTTGTTTGTGGACGTGATCGACTGCTTTTACAGTTTGCTGAGCTTCCGTGACAGAGTGGAAGCTCTGCAAGTAGTCGTCCATATAATGGTTTCTTTTTATGGCGACCGCAGCTTCTGGGTACGCCTCAGCATGTTCTTCAGCATTTTTATTTTTGATGTATAATGCTGTGCATGGTGATGATGTCGCTCCAAAGATGATTGACGTCATCCTATATTCCTCCGGTTGGTCCTCCCGCCGCTTGCCTCTCCACAAGAAACGTAAACCGTCTCTATCTTCTTTGCGCACTTTAATCTGCATGAACATTTCTTTTATGTCGGCGCTCACTGCATACGGATACTGTCGGAACCTCATGATCACTCCGGGCAATGATTGTAATAAGTCGGGCCCCGAGTGAAGCATATCGTTGAGACATATTCCGGCTGTCTTCGCTGCGGCGTCGTGTACCAATCTCGGCGGCTTGTTCGGTTTCGCAGGGTTGATGATTGGGAAGTGTGGCAGATACCATGTCCTTCCTTGCGGCGGTGGCATTGGCGCGCGCTCTGCGTAACCCGAGTTGAAGAGGTTCTCTATGCGTTCTTCGTACTGTAGCTTGAGATTGCTGTCTCGGTCGAGCCTCTTCTCTAATGTGTGCAGGCGCCTTTCCGCTTCTTTATAATTATTTGGTATTTGGAAGTCCTTTTGTTTCCACAACAACCCTGTCTCGAATCTGCTGTCCGCTGACCTCTGGCTGGTTTCGTTCAATATTTGCATGGCTCGCTGCTCGGGATCTTCTCTCGGTCTTCTCGGCTCGATGCACAGTGACTCCAATTTGAAATAATTTTTTATTTCTTCTTCTATCGGTGGTGCATCTTCCCTCTGATGTAGTCTGCCGCAGAAGGTGACCGTCGACGTCAATGAGCTATGACAGCCATGCAGAACCCAGCCCAGGTTGGTGTATGAGGCGACTGGTTGGTCTCGACGGCCGACGCGCAGTTTTCTAGACACTATGAGGTGCCAGTTATCTTGCCCGATTAGTACTTTCGGTGAGGCGCGTTCGTAGGTGATATCTTCTTTGATATCCAACAGATGTGGGCAATTCTCCAAGTGATTTTCATTCACGGATTCTGGCGCGAAGTCCAACCGCTCTACCGTACGCGCTGCTTCTATGTTGTGTTCTTCTTGCGCGTACGTTCCTCTTATTTTAAAGCTGACGATCTTGCTCTTCTCGTGTTTCACCTCCGAGC
This sequence comes from Parnassius glacialis, assembly GCA_033319125.1. Taxonomy (NCBI): domain Eukaryota; kingdom Metazoa; phylum Arthropoda; class Insecta; order Lepidoptera; family Papilionidae; genus Parnassius; species Parnassius glacialis. Next base: position 21,694,746 of record JAVANC010000021.1, read on the forward strand.
CGACCCCTTTTATCCACATTGTGTGGGCTGGGCCGTCGGCGCCGATGACGTCGGCGATTGAGGCATCGACTAAGGTGACCGTGCTTCCTTCATCCAATAATGCATATGTTTCGACGCAGCTCAGCGGCCCCCTTATTGTTACGGGCGCAATCTTTAGGTAAGCGCGGCGGTGCTTGTACGGTCGAGTCGCTGTGTTGACCTCCTTTGCCGATGTTGCGGTTTCCATAGCGGGTTCTTTTTCCATTACTGCTGTTCTGTCGTGATGCAACAATTTATGGTGTTTCATCATGCATCCGTCTTTTCCGCACGGTGGAGCTTTGCACAGCAATCGACGATGTTTGCCTCGCAGACAGCGGTAGCAGATATTGTACTTCTTTGCTACTTCCCATCTGTCATTTGTGGACAGAGCGGCGTATGACTTGCAATCGGGCAGTTTGTGTTCTTGTTTGCATTGAGGGCAGCGTTCTTCATATGGTTTCTTGCTTGTGGCGAAGGCACGTTCTATTTTTCTCGGTCTTCGCTCTCTCGTTTCGCTGTCCTCTGTGATGAACTCCGGCAAGGCATACGCGCTGCATTTATCCGCTTCTTCGTTTAAGAACATTGATATCTTCTTAAGCTCTGGGATATCTTCTTTCTTTCTGGCTGCATAGTCGTACCATTTGCTTTTCAATATGGGCGTGAGTTTGTCTGTGATAACTCGCGTCATTTCTGGACTATGCAGATAGTGTGCTTTCTTGAGTGCTTCCACGGTGCCCACTACGTTTGCTATGCGATTTGCAAATATGCATAGCTCCCTGGGATTGTCCGTAACTTTGTTCAGCAGCTTCAGCTTCTCTATTTCCAAGTGAATTAACGCTTCTGGTCGTCCGAATCTCCTTTCCAAAGCTTCTATTATAATTTTGGGATCTGGTTGGCTTATAAGTAGGCAACCTGCGGCTTCTTTTGCTGTCCCTTTTAAGCTTCGGCGTATTCTCGCTATGTTTTCGTTCGCCGTGAAGTACTTTGAAGATTCTTCGTACATTGTCTTGAAGCTGAGCCATTCTTTGCTGCTACCATTGAATGAGGGCAGCTCTTGTATATATTTCGGCGGCTCCCTTGTGCTTCGTACTGCTTGTGATAGAGCAGCGGCTAAGGTAGCGACGTCGATTTGTTGCTGCGCCTGTTCACAGTCTTTTTTCTGCGGCGCGGTATGCTGCGGAGCGTATTGCGGCGCACACTGTTGAAGTACGGGTGGTGCGATCTGTAGTGCTGGTTGCGGCGCGAAGTACGACGTGGGTTGCGGCGCGGTATGTTGCGGAGCGTATTGCGGCGCACACTGTTGAAGTACGGGTGGTGCGATCTGCAGTGCTGGTTGTGGCGCGGGTTGCGATGCGGGTTTTTCTTGCAACCATGTACTAATGCGCACTGGTGCCAAATCGTCTTCTATTTCTTCATCTTCATCATCGGTTGATCCGGCTTCTGCTTGTAGTCGCTGCACGTGTATTTCTTGCAATTCCGTTCTTGCTTGCAACTGAGCCTGCTCGAGCTTGAGTTCGGCTAACCGCTCTTTCGCCTCTAACTCCGCGAGGAGTCTCTTGCGTGAGGCTACGGAGCGGCGTGACCTAGTCTCGCCCGGCTTCAATGTGCACTGCGATCTTTCATCACCCTCTTGCTGGGTTTCTTCCGTTGCGGTCGTTCTATCGGTTGCAGAGGTAGCGGTCGTATCGCTAACCGTTGTGGTTTCACTAGTGGCGTTTGTTGAACCACTAGCGGCTGAGTCACCCCCGGAGGCCTCTTCTGTGGCCCCCTGGGTTGTTTGTTCATCCTTGCGACGCTTCGATGATTCTCCGCTGTTACTACGCGTAATCACCATTTTTCTTCACAATAATATTTTTTCGTTCTTGCGGTTTGCTTCTTTCTTCCGGCAATACCAAGACCGATATTGTCTTTTTCTTCTAGTAATCCGGCTTCTCGAAGGACCATTAATATTACGGATCGCCGTAACGCCGTGCGAAAAATGGAATAAAACGCGCTGGTCTTGCTTTTAACTGGAGGCAAGCGGCGGTGAGGAGGAACTTTTACTTTCTTTTCTTGCTGGTGCCTTTTCGGTGGCTGGAGAGCGACTGCCGACCCTAGCGGCCGGCCCGTCTTTTATATGATTTGGCCGCTGCTGGCCAGCGGACCCTTGCCTCACCCCCGCGCCTATCTTTATTTATCCAATAAACTTACGAGCTAACAAACATAATTAACTATATAATATTCTTACAACTAATTATTATACTAAGGTGTTCATAACAATATTTTTATTTATTTACAGTGCTAAATCATAATTTTCAGCTGCTTTAGGCGGAGGATCCTTCCCCCCGCCTCAGCACTATAAATATAAAACGCCGTGGCGCGGTGCGCGTGGCTTCATTTGCTCCGCGGCCGCGTTACGATAACATGCTCTTTGGTCATTATCTTATGTGCCTAATGGCTTAATATATTTATTATATTAAAAAGTAAATATTTACTATATTTAATAATTATAGTTTACATTTTAAGTCTATGCTAACTCTCCCTGTTCATACGGTGCCTTTATTTGGGAGAGTTATTGCATAGTTACAACTCAACCTTAAACATAGTTATAATATAACATTATTTTTTATCGTTCAACATAAGTAATACAATTATTTACACGAAGTTATATTTTAATCCCGCATAAGGCTGCGCCTAGTTCTTCCGCACAACCCCAGCTAGTTGTCGAACCGGAGGCGTGGCCCGATAATTACACCGTCGTCATGCCCACTGCTCCTAGGTTGTTCAACTAGTGCCGGTTACAATGTCTTTTGTTTGTATCTCGCTGTTTGCGTCGTGCACAATAACTATCTATCGGCAATAAAGGGTTAAGAGTTGGCTTACAGACACATATTGTGTCATTCGAAATTAATAAATCCAAAATACGGTCTAAGTGATTTCTTATATTGTTATATTGTTTACGGTTTATTGATGATAAAAAGTTAAACAAGAGGGTATCCAAAGAGCTATTATTATTCTGTACGCTTGGCATAATTGCATACGTATCATGCACAATCCATTCAACGTTTGGCAAATTAAAATCACCATAGATGTAAATATTACCAATAGTGTGATATATTATTTTCTGTTCAAGCAGATTAAATAACATTTCATATGTAATAAGGGTCTGATTTGGTGGTACATATAAGCCGCAAACGATGTGGTATTTATTGTTAAACTTAGAGTAAAACTTTAAAAATACGTATTCAATATTATGTGGCATGACACAATGGAAGTTATCACAAAACACAGAACTTAACTCACAACGTATTGCATGCAGGCCGCGGCGCACGGCGACTAGAACACCACCACCGTCAGATTTACTGCACAACGCTCTGTTTCTGTCACAACGATGTACTACGTACCGCGAGTCAATAAATTCTTCATCAGCAATGTTAGGAACCAACCATGTTTCAGTTAAAATAATGATATCATAGGATTCGGCTAGAATATTATTGTATAAGGTACTCAATTTTGTTCTTACACCTCGGCAGTTTTGATAGTATATTGATAAATTACTAGTCTCTGTATCGAGTTAGAATGTTAATCCATGTTACTAATAGAAATATAAACTCGTTAGCCATCATACTTAGTACATCATTTACACTAATACCAGCACTTATTAAGTTCGATAAAATGAGCTTGTGAAAATTAATAATACTTACATAACCAACAAAACCAATCACTTGAATACTCACAATATATGGAAAATAATTTTCATTACTTGGTAAAACATGTGCAAATAAACATTGTGGATTAAATATGTCGATAGCAAATATTATGATCATTATGGTAAAAAGTTCGTAATAATGAGTGATCAACGCATACCTTGTCGTAAACACACAGTGTAGTGTACAGATCAGAGCCCGCATACAGAACGTCAGTAATGAGTTGAAATTATTATAATGTATTACGTAATTCACGATAACTTTACTTATACAACTATTAGAGAACACACATAAAATAATTATATATACGTAATTATTGTTTAGCGATATATGGTATAAGTTTCGAAATGTCCTTTTCTGAGCGAATTGCAATCGCAGGCGTGAGAACATCAGCTCGAGCAAGTATAACACCGTGCTTGATCCAAACGAACCGATATCTATTTTGTTTGGCAATATCCCGAACTTGTCGAAATAACTTCTTAGATTGTAGTGTTAGATGTTCATTTACATAAACTTTTTGAGGAGAACCTTGTATGTTAATCTGATCAGATGTGACACCTTTGTTCAAACGTACTGCTGAGATGAAGTTGTCTCTAGTATTTTGGCTGGCAAATTTGACTATTAAATTCTTTGGCCGTGAGCTATTTGGGTTACTCTGGGGGACACGATGGATGGAGATGATATCACGTGCAGATACAGGTTGTTTTATTACATTCGCGATATTTTCAATGATAGACATAAGGTTCTCTCCACGTTTTTCAGGAAGATTACTTATTTCTGCATTACAATTCCGCGCTCTCTGTTCAATGTAGTCAAGTTTCGCCTCCAAGTAAGCAATACGTGGTTCATTTGTTTGGACGCTCTTTTCAATTATTTCTACTCGGCTCTTAACCTCATGCGTACATTTTTCAAGATCGTCGTAGTTATCGCTAATATATTTAATGGATGTCTTCACACTCGCAAACTCATTGAGCAATTTGGTAAATTTGTCATCTTGCTTAGTAAACCAGGTCTCCAGCATGGATAGCATATTTTCTTGGAAGGACTTAAATTCATGGCAGAAATCGATCTCTTGGCTAGATACTCCTTTACGAAACGTAATGTAGGGTGGCGGGGACTCCTTATGAATAAGCGATCCATCTATACTCATTTCACGTGACCTCGGTGTATGTTCCACTTCATGAATAAAGATACTGTTTGTAGTGTTCGACATAATGATCGAGCTCTCTGATTACAAGCTACTCTGTGCACGATGCAACTCGCAGTCAGACTTTCGCGCTTAGCGACAACACGTAAAATACGCCACACGGATACAAGTATACTTATTAGCAGAGTAAAAGAAACAACCGGTTTGCGACAGCGCTCGACGCGAAATGATCACTCTTCACGACCCCTGCCAGCTCTTTTCAGGACTGCAATTCTACACAGCTGCGCACCCATACCAACGAGGGTTAGGGCGTCCCCCATGGCGACACACACCAGCTCGTCCCCGTTGGTGTGGAATGCAGCGCGCAAAGCGGCAATGGGGACCGCCACCCGTCACGCACAGCCCGACACGGCGGAAGGTGGAGGACAGAGTGCAGAGTTGGCACGTGGAATGTTAGAGGAGGCATGAGAGATAAGACGAATGAGTTGATCGAAATAATGAAAGAAAGAGAATTAGATGTCGTGTGTATGTCGGAGACCAAACGGAAGGGCAGTGGTACTGAAGAGCTGCCTGGCGGGGCGTTAGCTCTATGGTCCGGAGTCCCGGAGAGCGAGAGCGCCCGCCAGGGAGTGGGGTGCTGCTGTCGTCTCGGTTGATCGATGTTATGTTGTGAACTCAAGACATCTCTGGGTTCGCTTTAAATTGGGAATGACGAAGTTATTCCTTTTGGCTGTTTATGCGCCGGTAGCTTCGTCGTCCAGGGCTGAGCTTGAGGATTTTTGGGAGAATGTAAGAGAAGTTCTAGATTTGGTTAGGGGAAACGAAAGAATTGTTGTATGTGGTGATTTGAATGGATGGGTTGGTACCGCTCGACCAGGGTACGAGTCGGTGCTTGGAAAGTTTGGCGATAAAAGGGTTAATGATGCTGGCAAGCCTATACTGGCTGTATGCAAGGAAAAGGGTCTTCTTGTGACAAACACTATGTTTTTAATCACAAGAAAATCCATATGTATACTAGAGAAAGAAAGAATGAGGGAAGTATGATCGATTTGTTCCTGGTGGATGACCGACTGCGAAAACAGGTGATGGATACGCGAGTGTTCAGGGGTGCTGGCCTGGGAACGGACCACTAACTAGTGTTTACTAGATTTAGGGGTCTGTTCGCGGGTAGGCGCTACCGGACGGCAGTAACAGACCAACAATCGGTCTGTCGCATCCGAATCTGGAAGCTTCAGGAAGCGGATACTAGAGACAAATATCATGCGAGGGTAGCAGAAAAGCTTGACACCATCGATGGCAGAAAAATATGTGTGGAAAGAACATGGCAGAACCTTAGGGATGGAATGGTAAGTGCAGCGGAAGAAGTGTGTGAAACGATAAAAAGAGGTAGTAGTAAAAGAAGAGATGCATGGTGGAATGATGAAGTGAAAGAAGTTGTAAAGAAGAAGAAGAAGGCATAGTTAGACTACTTGGCCTCTAGTAATGATAAGGATATGAGAGAGAAGATGACAGAAAGATATAAGCTGCAGAAAGTTCACACGAAAGCATTGATTGAGGAAGTGCGTGAAAGGTGTAGAATGGAAGCGGACGAAAGGTTGTCGCACAACTTTAAGGAGATCTCCAAGCTCTTCTGGAAAGAGGTTGGAAGGACCCGAAGTGGTGCGACGGCCTTAAGAATAAACAAAGTGCTTTCGAGAACCAATGACGTCCTCTCAGAAAAATCGGACGTCATGCAGGGATGGTGCGAATTTTATAGAGAAATTTATGCATGTGATGATCTTAGTGAGGGATCCGGGGATGACGCTGTGACTGGTACGCCAGACCCGGACCTCGATGACACTGAGGTCATCAGTATGAAAGAGATTGAACGTGCGATTTGAAGTTTGAAATGTGGTAAGGCTGCGGGACTAGACAGAGTTACTGCTGAAATGGTCAAGTATGGTGGGCCTCGCGTCTGCAACAGCTTTCATCTGCTGTGCAATTTGTGCTGGCGGACGTGGGATGTCCCGGTTGATTGGCGATCCGCAGTCATTGTGCCTTTATATAAAGGTAAAGGTTCACATTTTGACTGCGGGTGCTATCGGGCGATCAGCTTGACCAGTTTAGCAAGTAAAGTTTATTTGAAGGTTTTGACACGTACGATGCAAGAGAAATCGGAAAGATTACTATGAGAGGCACAATGCGGATTTAGTCCTGGAAGAGGATGCACGGATCAAATGTTTTCTCTCCGCATGATCACGGCGTTACCATGGCCGACCGAAAGCAAAACGAAGAGATTCGCAATATGGCAGGTTTGAAAGACGACCTTATCACAAAAATTGATAAGGGCGTGCTTCGATGGTTTGGGCACGTTGAGCGAATGAGTGAAGACCGAATGGTGAAGAAAATATATAATGCGAAAGTTAATATTAAAAGGTGTCGAGGTAGACCGAGACTAACTTTGGAAGATCATGTGAGCAAATTGCTCGAAGAGGGGAGGGTCAAGTGTACTCGGATACCTAGACGTGCATGTATGAAGAAGATAATGAATCTGAAAGAAGCGAAAGAGGTAGGTAAGGATCGTGACACTTGGCGATCTGTTCTCTCTGGCTACCCCGTCAGGGATTGTGCGTGAAGATAAGTAAGTAATTAAAAAAGTATTTAATCATATAAATTTAAGTAATTATATTATTTCATTTATTAGTAACTGAAGGCAAAATATACCACTTTTTACATTTGATGATAGATGGCGCTGTTTTGAAAACCAAATCGTTGGTAGTAACTTTACAAAGATTATAACTATATTTTAAACTTTATTTACAAATATGGTATTTATTTAAAAAACGCCCGTCCTCCCGCCTATAACTAAGATATAATAGAAAATTAACATCTAAAGGAAATAAAATACTTAACCTTCCTTTTTTGAAGTTCCGTAATCAGATAAAAAGTAGCCTATAAGTTGCCCCGGGTTACTCACTACCTACATACAAAATTTCATGTAAATCGTTCAGTAGTTTTTGCGTGAATCCTGAGTACACAGACAGACAGAAAGACAGACAGACAGACAGACAAAAATTCTAAAAACCACTAATTTGGCTTCAGAACCCTTTATTTAATCGCCTGGACTTGTTTTTTCAAGAATATATTAGAATTACTGACACAAATTTTCTACAGATTTATTATATGTTGTATAGATAATAAGCTGTCACTGGGCAAACTGGTTATTCGAGGTAACATGAAATTATCAATTTTGGATTCATTATATTGGAAGCTAAAGTTTTTAAAAGTTTTTCTATAGTATACTGGGTGGCGATCAGGTTATCACATTAAGTAACAAAGCGGTACATAGGCTGCACTAAAAGTATCGGGGATGGAATATTTTCACTGTTCCTGTCATATTAAAATCTTTTTAATTGAAAACTCTTTGGTTTTAAAAATCGAATACCATTTATTTATTTAAAAAAAGATTCTCGGTCTTGTCACAAGGTTTTGTCAAACTTGTTTAGTCGTTGAGAAAATGGAAATGACTCGAAAAAATTCAAGAGCCGTGATTTATTATAACTTTCGAAGTGGTTTAACACAAAAACAGAGTGTTGACCGGATGATTTCTGTATTTGGTGATGAAGCCCCATCTAAAACTACAATTTATCGCTGGTTTGCTGAATTTCAACGTGGACGAGTCAAGCTCAGTGATGATCCCCGTCAAGGTCGTCCAAAACTGCAGTCACCCAAGAAAACGTTGATGCTGTGCGTAAGCTGATTGAGGAAGATCGACATGTGACATACCGCGAAATTCAGGCAACTTTAGACATAGGCATGAGTCAAATACAAATAATCTTGCATGAACAATAAGGTGGAAAAAAGCTGTTTTCCCGATGGATACCGCATTCGCTGTGTGAAGAGCAAAAAGCGGCTCGCGTTACTTGGTGCGTCGGAACTCTCGAAAGATTCTACGCAGGATCCTTAAATGCTGTATACAACATCGTATCAGGTGACGAATCCTGGATATACGCGTACGAATCCGAAACAAAAGACCAGTCACGAGTTTGGGTGTTCGAAAATGAGTTAAAGCCAACAAAAATTGTTCATTCACGGAGTGTTGCAAAAAAAAATGGTGACCACGTTTGTCTCCAAAACCGGCCATGTTACAACTATTCCTCTTGAGGGACAAAGAACGGTTAATGCAAAATGGTATGCTAGCATTTGTTTGTCACAGGTCATTTCTGAACTCCGTAAAGGGAACTGCAACCGCCGCATCATCCTCCATCACGACAATGCGAGTTCTCACACCGCACACAGAACAAAAGAGTTTTTAGAGCAAGAAAACATAGAATTATTAGACCATCCGCCGTACAGCCCCGACCTAAAGCCTAATGATTTCTATACTTTCCCTAAAATAAAGAATAAATTGCGCGGACAGAGATTTTCATCACCTGAAGAAGCTGTGGATGCCTACAAAACGGCCATTTTGGAGACCCCAACTTCCGAATGGAATGGTTGCTTCAATAATTGGTTCCATCGTATGGAAAAATGTGTCAAATTTCGCGGAGAATACTTCGAAAAGCAATAAATACATTTTTAAATAGTAATGTTGTGTCACTTCCTTGATTCCCGAAATTTTCAGTGCCGCCCTCGTATATATAAGTTCTTATATGTCTATTAAAATAAGAGAATAAACAATTCTACCAAAAATAAAAAATGCATCTTTCAAACAAAATAAATAGCTTAAAAATTGACACGAAATAAATCACCTTGATAATATTAGTTTTACCAGAAGTGACATTTAAAAGCGGCAACGGTGCGTCAGGTACGCAGTGCTCACGCAGCATCGACATACGTAATTATTTACCTACACTTTCCCGTTCATAAGTAATTAGACAAAAAACAAAAAAAAGGCTATTGCGACTAGAATGTTTATTGTTATATATTTTTTTAGTTTTGTATGTTCTAAGAACGTCGTAAGTCTTCATTTAATGTGATAACTTGTAGTGTTATGCTACTTACTTATCATTTTACATTAATTTAAATTCATTTTTTTATTCTGTTTCGATTTTCTGCATTCACTTCAAAACTGGATATTTTACATCACCTTTATTTCCATAGGATCCTGTAACGATTTTAAACCATAAGAATACAATCACAAATCATTTCTACTTCGTATTTTCACATTATCAGCACTTTTAAATTGGTGTCAATGAAGTCTACCTTTTTTCGATCTTTTAGTTAGTTTTCCTTAACTCTACAATTTCGGGCTTTGTGTGGGTAGTTGCGCTACCTTTTTTCCTATTTCAATAATATCTCCTTTTCCACTTAAATCTTGCCGTTTTCTTATTACAAGCCTAAAACTAAAATTTGACATGTTTTGTTATTGTTGTTTATTTGGTCTCCATGGAAATTATATTCAAATTTGCTACCGGTCTGTTGTTTCTATTTCGATAATTCCACATAAATACTCTTTCCTCTTGACCATTTACAAAAAATTTGCGTTTAATTTAAATAATTTTTACGTTCTCTCTAGAAAGATATAAAAGCCGAACAATCGGTGAAGAAAGGCAGTCTTGCTTCAGTTCTCGAATTGGAAGCATCTTCTAAAGGCCTTATCCCGGGGCCGCTCTGCCCCGGGATCCTGCAAGCCTCTGTCCTACCTGAAGCCACTGGACTCTACGAACCTCTGCTCTATCTGAAGTCGCTGGACTCTACAAACCGTTGCTCTGCCTGAAGTCGCCGGGTTCCTACAAGTCTCTGTTCTACCTGGAGTCGCCGGAACCTGCAAACCTCGGTTCCGCCTGAAGTCACCGGAACCTGCAAACCTCTGTCCCGCCTGCAGTCACCGGATCCTGCAGGCTTCTGTGATGTCTGAAGCTGCCGAGGATCCTGCAAGCCCCTGTCTGGCCTGAAATCGCCGGATCCCGCAATTACCACATTCACCGGAGGTCGCCGCCTAGAGACGCCCACGCCTTCTCACCTACGCCGTGCGTGCTCGTTCCAGGCGCTGCGAGCACACCTTGGATCTTCCGACTCAGCTTCGGCACTAATCTCTTTTTTATTACTTTTTTAAAATAATCTGTAAATCACATCATCCATCCTCATATTCATACTCCATTTTTGTTATATAAAATTGTAAATATTTTTGAATCTTAAATATATTATTTGTTTTGTTGTATTTTTGTTGTTTTGTTGCTCTTAGGTTAGATTCTTTTTATTCTTAATTGTCTCTACACGACAGTTTGGCGCCCAACGTAAAAGTCCTCTTTCTCTCTTAATTCTTCACCTTTACTGCGCCTTGTCTAGTCCCTTTTGATTTAATTGCTTTCCCTTTTGTTCTTAACTTACTATTCATCATTCATTTACACATCCTTTTCATACCTTCAAAATTCTAAAACAAAACTTCTTCTATAGTATGTGCCAAATCGATTGAGAAAAACGGACAATGACCTTTCGGTCGTTTAACCAGGGGTTACAAACCTTCAATATATAGGCACATTTTATATGTAGTACTTTCTTTATTTATAATGATTTTTTTATAATGATTGATATAATATATATTTATTAACTATTATTAAAAAGTTATGTGAAAGATCGCTGTAGAAGAAAAATCATCTATTGTTATAAAGTACTTTATTCATTTAACAACAAAAAACATTAATTTATAACACATATAAAGATTCGAGTGATAACGACACCGAATAAGTACGTACTTATGCAAAAGATAAAACTTTATTTTTAATATTATATAAGAACTTTATTTTTATTCGGTGCAATCATCACTCGTATCTTCACTTGATGAACTATCTGTAACATTAATTATAAAGCGATCTGCAGTTTGGTCAATTCTATCATCCATGCCACGCATTTTTTGTTCAACCTTAAGGACATGCTGAACACAGTTTTTCCATTTATCTGGCGTGATTTGAGTTAAACCATCTTTAAGTAAATTTTTAACATCTTTTAACTTGAAAGTTGTATTTTTTCGTGCAACGTACCCTTTCACATCTGCCCACACAAGTTCAATGGGGTTAAGCTCACAGTGATAAGGAGGTAACCTTACCACTGTGATGCTTTTTTCTTTTGCCATCTCGTCGGTGACGTAACTTCGATAGTTATCTTTAACTGCCTTTATTTTTTCCATTAAGTGGGTCTTTGTGTCCGAGGGCACGTATGCGATCTGTTTAGATTCTAGCCATTCCTGCATATTTTGTTTCCGCCAAGACATTGTTGGGGTTTTTTCTAAACGTCTGGAGTGGTAACTAGCGTTATCCATAACTATGACATCGCCGCTTTGCAGTTTTTCTATTACTTTTCTAAACCAGTCCTCGAAATGGAGAGCGTCCATACTCTCATGGTAGTCACCAGTAGATGATGATTCAAATACCCAATCACATCCCTCCAAAAAGCCATTTTCATTGCCAACGTGTACAACTATTAATCGCTTTCCTTTACCCGAAGGGGCTTTCGCGCCAGTAGAGTAGCCTTCTAACCGTGATTGACGAGAAGATTCAATTGTGGTGTCTTCCCATACCTTTCCCATAGTATGACCTGCGTTAATCCATGTTTCGTCAAGGTAAAAAATGTTACGTCCCTCGTTTCTTAATATTTGTATTTCTCTCAAATATCTGGTACGCCACAGAACTATCTCTGGGCGATCTATTAGACCACTTTTTCTGTTTCTCTTTATATATTTGAATTTTAAATGGCGCAACACACGTCGCAGGGAAGTTTTGCTCAAGTTTGGCAACTGGTCATCTTGATTTATACTGAGCAAAATTTTGTCTAAAGTCGGTAATTCTCCTGCAAGAAAGAACTGATGCACTTTCGCTCTTATAGCCGATTTATCAAAATCGTCCAACTTGTCAATTACAGACTTTTTTCTTTTATTAATTATTCCCTTTTCTGGTATTTTATGGGAATCTCTATACACGCTTAATACGCGATATATAGTGCTCTTGCTGACTCCTGAGATCTCCGAAACCTTTTCTACCATATTAACGTTTGAAGGATACACGTCTTCGGGCCAGGTGTTTTTGACATATTTGTATACATTAATGATAATCTCTTGTTCCCCGACCGACAAAGTGGTAGGTTTTCTCTTTTTTACTGGTGACGTTAAAGGTGCTCCAGAAGATGGGCCTGTAAATAAATGACAAAAATATACTACCATAGTACTACATCACATAAATACATATTGTTTTAGAAAATAAATACCACATGGTCACATAAAAAGAGCGCTTTAAGAAATAGAAAGGCTACGTCGTCGCATTTGTACCTATTTGTACGTACCTGCTACGTTTATTATGGGTCGGCGACGTCTCTTTCCACTTGATGTTGAAGGACCGGGTCCTTCACCAAATTCTCCTGAACTCATGTCGATTTAGTAACGACCGTCACAGTAAAACTAATATAACAGATTCAAAAAACAAAAACTTAACGATATAACAAATTTAACAGTAAAAACTCAACTAAAACAATGCAATGAATGCTATGAATTACCCGAGACGTACACACGCAAGCGCTATCCGAACACGAATGAAAACAAAATGGCGGACCGGCCCAAAAAAGGTGACGCATCTCTGGCTGCCATTGTCACGTTTCTTTTAGAACGAACTGACGTAACGCGCGTTTTGTTTATTTTAAAGGGATGAATTTGCAAAAGCTCAATATGGTGATTATATTGCTTCAAATATTTTTTTAATATGAAACTGTTATTAAATGAATTGCTGCGTTACTTACCATAAATTGAAATATAAAATATAACACATTTTTCGCGATGTACCGTAAGATTTTACTATGTTTATAGGAACCACAGACAATATTATTTAAGAAACAAAAAAACAAAACATATGTGCTGACCTAGAAGTGGGAATAATATCAATATTTAAATATTGTTATCACATCTAAATTGAGATTTTGTAAGTTACGCCTTTTGACACTCGGCTCATATCTGAGGTCATTGTCCGTTTTTCTCAATCGATATGGCACATACTATAGTTTTTCAACTTATCTGGATTGTATTTAGGCCTTCATATAACACTTCATTTACATTCATCACTCTAATATTTTTTATTCTAGATAACTTAGAGGTACGATTTTTAATAATATTTTTATTTCTTAAACTTAACTTTACACTTTGCACTTTATATAAAATTGTTTTTGAAAGCTGAAGCGAAACAAACCATAACTTTTCTAAACATTTATTAACTGTTAAATACTTTTCTAAACATTTATTAACTGTTAATTTGTATATATGTATAAATATCACCATTTTCACCTTATTATTTTCTTTTAATTTGTTTGTTTGTTTGATGATCCAGTGTTCTTCAACACATCTTACTTTAGGACCTCGAACTTTCGTTGGTTAATCGTCACTTTTTATTTTTATTTCAGACACATCTCGTTGGTGATGTTGCTGATCTCTGGCTTTGAGCCCTACCGCTCTGGCCGTTCTTAATCTTTACTTAAGCGACTAAAGCTTACTTGAGGTATTTCTTTATCTTTATCTTCACTTGGGAGCGGCTCACTACTCCCTTAATTTTCTTTACCTTTATCTTCACTTGGTTCTTGTTGGTAGTTTGGATGCCAGTATTGGATAGAGTTTTGCTCGCGCGGATCTGGCCTGTCTTACGACGTTATTGACCATCGGGGTCATCCGCAGCGAGCGATCTATCTGGCATCCTAGGTAAGTGATGGTACTACTCCAACCCACATCCTGCCCGCGGAGTCGCAGAGTTGGAGGTGTTCTGGCCAGCCTGGTCATGAAGGCGACGGTCTTCCCGACGTTGACCGCCAGCCTCCATTTGTCCAGCCACTCAGGCAAGAGGTCGAGCACCCGCTGCAACTTCTTGGCAGCTATGTCCACCCGACGTGATGACGCGAAGTACGCACTATCATCGGCGTACAACGCGAGAACTATATCCTCTTCCCATTCCTTCAGATGACCTTGAAGGGTGGGGATGTCGTTGGTGTAAACCGCGTACAGGTGTGGTGATAGGCAGCTGCCCTGTGGCACTCCGGCCAAGATCGGCCGTGCCGCCGAGACAGCCCCTTCCAGGGTGACATGGAAGCTCCGCCCCTCCAGGTACGACGCTATTAACCGCACAAGCATGGGCGGTAAGGTGGTGTGCTGGATGAGTTTGTAGACTAGCCCTGCGTGCCACACCCTGTCGAAGGCCTTCTCCACGTCGAGAAGGACCCCCACACAGATGCGGCCGAAGTTATATTCGGCCGCAAGATAGTGTAGCACGCGGGCCAGCTGAGAGGTGGTGGAATGTCCCCTGCGGAAGCCGAATTGCTCTTCCCGCAGGGTGACATGCGGAAGAATTCTGGTAAGTGTAAGTTTTTCAAAGGGTTTTGCTATGTGCGGCAATAGCGTTATGGGGCGGTAGCTGGCCGGGAACCTCCTGTCTTTTCCCGGTTTCGGCAGCACGATGATCCTGCCCTGCTTCCAGATGTTCGGGAAGTGGCCAGTTCGCAGGATGCCGTTATATAACCTGGCGAGTGCCACTATTACCCTTCTGGGCAGCTGCTTAATGGCTGTGGTGGTAATGCCGTCATATCCCGGCGCTTTACGGGCGGGTAGGCGCATGATTGTGCGCCTTACCTCCGTTGGCGAGATGAAATCGTCGCCCCGCAATGGTGGCGCCGGGTTTGTAAGGTATTCCTGTACGCGGTCCACTATGCTCTGTACGTGGTCTGCGTACCCCTCTGCTATACTATTGGGTATAAATTGCTGTTCTAGGTGCTGTGCCATCAACTCCGCCCTTGTTTGGGCGTCGTAGATTCTACTCCCCGTGCTGTCCACCAGTGGGCAGACAGGTGGTGGTTTCTTTGTGAGATGCCGGTTGAGGAGATGCAGGGAGGCGGGTGTCTCCGAGGCTTCGTCGACTCGCCGCTCCCATGCCTCTCCCCTGTACGCTCTCATAGCTACCGACAGCTCTTCCGTCATAGAATTTAGTTTAGTTTTTAGCCGAGGGCATCGTGTCCGTGCCCAGAGCCTCCTCATCTTCCGCTTCTCGGATAGAAGGGTTCGCAGTTTGCGTGGGAGTTCCTCCTTCCCGCGCCTCGTAGAGACAGGGTGAGAGTAAAGTTTGAGTTTGTCTTCTATGCTGTTATGAAGATGTAGGGCCGCTGTCTCCACATCTTCACTGGTGGTGATTGAGGCGCAGAGTTGGAAGTCCTCCAGCGCACTACGGAAGCGCACCCAATTCGTCTTCATTCGGAGACTTCTGGGCTTTACGGCATCCGCACTGGTGTCGATGGTAATCAGCACGGGGAGGTGTTGCGTGTCCACATCGTACAACACTTCTACCAGTGTTGGGTACGGCACTAGATGGCACAGCACTATGTCTAGGACATCGGGCTGGTGTTCAGGTTTGGTGGGGATATGGGTGGGCTCATCAGGGCCCAGCACCTCGTACCCCCACTCCTCGGCGTCATCATACAACTTCCTGCCAGGTGGTGTTATCAGCGCGGAGCCCCATGCAGGATGTTTGGCATTGAGGTCTCCGGCGATAATGGCAGGTGTTGAGGAATCAAAGATGGTTCTGATATCCTGGGGGGCAAACGAGGTGCCGGGAGGCCTGTAGGCGGCGAAGATCCTAGTATCTTTGGTCCCCACCTTCAACCTGATTCCCTTAGTCCTCGTTGACATATAATTGGTGTTGGTGCCAACTTCTTCGTGCATGACGTCCCTCCTCACAAGGACCGCGGTACCTCTGTACGCGACACCTTCTGGGGAGATCTCGTCATGGCGATACACGAAGAAGTTGGGGAGTTTTAATTGGGCAGAGGGGCGCAGTTTTGTCTCCCCCAACAGCAAAATTTGGATATTGTGCTGCTGGACCAGGGTTCTGAGGTCGGCGACCTTCCCTACGATGCCGCCGGGGTTCCAGTAACACAATTTAATTTGATGGCCTGCTGACTGAAGAAAGTTGGGCTAGAGCACTTAAAATGGCCGAAAGGGGGTTGGTGCCGGTGGTCATGGCAGTCAGGACCTCTCCTAAGATCCTGATCACCATGCCCACCAGTTGGGCGAGGGCCTCCTCGATGGTGGCTGGTGCCTGGGGCTGTGGTTGTGGTGGTACAGTTATTATTCTTTTACGTGGGTGTGGGTCTCGGGGTTGGGGTGCGGTTTGCTCATCCTGATTTAAAGTAGGGGGGGGGAAAGAATATCGTGGCTGTGGCAGCGTCTGTCGCTGTTGTGTGGTGGCTATGGGTGGAGGAAGCAGAGTCGACGTACCACCCACTTGAGCTGGTTGGGTGGCCGTCTTCCTCTTCTTCTTATTTTTCCTCCCGCGCTTCTTTTTGGGGCGCTCTATGCGCTCCGTGGCAGCATTCGCCGGTGGGGCTAAGGTTGCCCCGGTCGACGCGAATGTCGGTGCTGGTATCACCGTTACCTGCCGCTGCTGCGGTTGTGGTGCCTGACGTTGCTGGTAGGGCTGTTGGGGTTGTCGCTGTATAGGCAATTGGGGTGGTGGTGGTCTTTGTGTAGGCGGTGGTGGTTGCCACTGTGGTGGAGGTGGTGGCCGCTGTGGTGGAGGTGGTGGCTGTTGTGGTGCCCGTGTCGCTTGCGGAGGCATGGGAGGCTGCATGTTTATGCCCCTCTTCCTCGCGATTCGCTGCAACACTGTGCACCGCCTGTCATTCGCCGAATGGTCTCTTCCGCAGTTTGCACACTTGGGTGGCGCATCCCGCGGATGTGGGCAGGCTGAGGCCAGGTGGTCACCCGCACAGCGAACACATTTGAAGGGCCGGTAGCAATTGTAAGATGCATGCCCGAACCCTTGACATCTGTGACACTGCGCGGGACCGACTCGACCAGTCCAGGCCTCTATGGTTACTCCGGGCATATAAAGTAGTTCATCTATTTGGAACAACCTGTTGAGCTCTTCGGGGCTTAGGTGATCCATCTTAACGTGAAAGAGGCAGCCGGGCCTGCCTCTTTTCGGTGGGATCGATCGGACAAAAGTGACCGGAAAGCCCCTTTCTATGAGGGCCTCCTGAATGTCCTTAGGGTCCGTGTCTGCAGGGAGACCTCTTAACCCCACCTTCGTGGGTTGCTCCTCCTGCGGGGCATAACAGTACCACACGAAGGTGGCGTCCTCCTTACTGCGCTCTATAAGGTATTTTTGTACCTTACGGTACTCTTCTTCGGACTGGGGCCGAAAACGGACCCCCTTCCCAAATGGGCGAGCATTCGGGGCGTGGCCCAGAAGCTGGTGAATGATTTTGAAGTGCTTCGCCCAATTTGGGAAGCACTCCACTATGATTGGAGGGTATTTGGCCGTTTGGCTAACAGTTTGCTGTTGCGGCCTTTGCACAGGTGGTGGTGGTGATGGAGGCGCCGCTCTTGGTGCTGCCGCCATGCGCGCATAAGAGTCCGGCGCTGTGGATGGTCCCGGTGTGGGCTCCTGGTTTTGTGGTTGGGAGTCTTGTATGGGGGGAAGAGTGGCGTAGGACGTATTGTCCCACTCCCTCTCCCCTTCAGGGGCTTCCTCGCCAAAGTCCTGCATATCAGCAGCGCAGGCCGGCGAGGTGGTTGGTGATGGCGATTTGGGTGGGATATTATATCTTTTCACCTGTTGTGGGTCTTGTCTTTCGGGTATAGGGGGGGTAATTGAGGTAGTAGGCGATGCCGAATCCGATAGTGAATCGGATCCAGCCCTCTGCCTTTTCTCCTCTTGGAGCATGTCCTCCTCTATTTCTGGTGGGGTTCTTCTCCGCGAGGCTAGGTTCCGGCGTGGTAATGGAGCCGGTTCGACGCTAGGTGGAGACACAGCTTCACCAGCGCCGAGCGCGGCGCCGGGTGCCGGGAGGCCACCTATCCGCCTCGGGAGTTGGCTGTAGGGTGGGAGCACTCTCGACCTCTCAGGAGCGAAGAGGTCTCGCTCCATGAGGGGCCTGTCGAGAACTCCCAGTCGCCTTTCGGGTGGTTTTCGGCGTATTGGGGGGGGTTCCCCCTTGTCCGACATCTTTATAACTTTTGCTTGTGCTTAGCCCTTAGCTATCACACACCTTACTCCCCTCAGCGCGTGCAACCACACCGGGTGAGACCCTTGAGGGAGGCCCAGCGAGGCGCCCGCGAGCAGGGAGGGATGTGTGAGGCGCAGATGGAAATGGGCGTTATCTCGGCACAAAGTGCGGCACACTTGTAATCACTTTTTATCACAAAAAGAGGGTACAGTGAAGTAAAATAAGACGCAAAGTAGGGCACAGCGTAGGAAGTGACCTTTGCGCTTACCTTTGGTGAAGCTCGACGCAGGAGATGCGCCAGCGACGCCTCGACGCCAGACGGAGCGAACTCGACGTCGGCGGAGTCGAACACTGACACAACACGTACTAAGTCGGGAGCGCTGCTAAACACGTCCGCACTGTAGCACGGCCCGCGACGAACTGAACGATTTGTATGAAAACCAGTCTAATGGGGTATCAACAAAGCTATACTCGAAAGAAAGCCACGCCCTCTGTACGATTTCACAAATAAATTACATCAAATTTGTACTATCACTCCCTCACGGTTTGCGCAATATCTTTATTTGTATAAGAAATACATTTATATATTTTATTTATAAATATAGCACAAAAAAATATCTATACTATGATGTACATTACATTTTTATATCACCAAAAACCTTTTATTTATTCAACAAAATATGCCTATTTTACAACATATGTACTAAGTTAGAATTCTTAAATAACTAACATATAATATGTTCTTTATTTAAAAATACAAATATCTTAACTAATACAATAGTTTAATTTACATTTTTTCTACACATTTTACAATTTAAAACACTTTTAAATTTCTTATACAAAACTATCAATATTTCACTAAGATTTTGAGAATTAAAATGTGAAATTCATACAGAATTCACCTATTTTGATCATACAGTCAACCTGAAACATTTTACAAGTCAATTTTACATAAATTGCTAAAATTTACAAACATTTAAATTTTCACTTATTTAAACTTTTAATTCTACAGATTAGCGCGCTGCTGTTATCTGCAGCTAAATGAACAACTAACTTTCACACGACACCTCGTTGTCGGTAAAGCAGGTGACAATTTTAGCATATTTTACTGCTATCCACTTACACAAGATGAGCAATCATATACTTATCAGATAACACAAAGAAAATATTTTATGAATCAAACATGGAAAATAAACATTTTATTTTTCATACAAATATATTCAACTTATATAGGATAATACTTATGCAACATTTTACATTACTTCCACTTATACACAAAGTGATCATTTCGACCGGGGAACAAATCCTGGTCTTTAACTTTATTTTAATATTTCTTTAAATTAACAATGTTATTTGGAAAGGTAATTTCAACCGGGGTACTGAACCCGGAAACATGATTTATATCTTAAAAATTCCCTATATGAATTTATTAAGAAAATATTACTAAGAAAACGACGAACTAGTCCGGCCTGGGGATCGAACCGAAGACCTCCAAATTATTAATTCGATATTTCTTTAAGATTCAACTAAGCGTTTTCTTATACGATTATTATGCCTTGATCATTCCTATTTTAGAAGCTATTCGTAATCGGTTAACTAATAAATTGAAATTATTTTTATAGACGCGTCGCCAACAATCTCCCCCCCGTGCATCAGCCTAAATGATGGTATTTGGGAGGCGTCGCGGGTACCAGGACTATCATTCTGGATGTCTGGATGTAGGTCTCCTCAAGTGCTAGTAATGACGTCAACCACTCTAGTGTGACCGTCTGGTCCCGGTAGCGTCCTATTAATCTTGCCTTTCGGCCACGTATTTCGTGGCAACAAATGATCTATTATCAAGACAATGTCACCTTCTTTAGGTTCCATGAACTTTCCGTTATCACCCGTTCGAGGTATTAAAGTAGGCATGTACTCTTTCAGCCATCTCGTCCAAAAATGGTCGGCTAACCTCTGGGCGGCTCTCCAATTTAGTTGACCCGTCAGATGTCGCTCTAAAAATAATCCAGGTGGCCGTTCACCACATGAGCGTCCGAGAAGAAAATGATTGGATGTCAAACCCTCTTCAGGACTATCCATACTGAATGTTACCAGAGGTCTGGAATTTACAGTATGCTCTGCTTCTAAAAGCAACGTATGCAGAACCTCCTCTCGCGGGCTCCTTTCTTTGAGCGTCGCGGTCAACGCATTTTTAATCGATTTTACTAACCTCTCCCAAACGCCACCCATATGCGGTGCTCCGTGAGGTATAAATTTCCATTTATAATATTTTCTAAATTACTCATTTTTCATGCCCTCATAGCACTCTTCGCATGCTTGCTTTAATTCTTTATATGCAGCTTTGAAATTCGTCCCGTTATCGCTGTATATAATGGCTGGTTTTCCTCTTCTGGCAATAAATCGCCTTAATGCCATTATCATTGACGCTGGTGTCAATGAAGCTGCTAACTCCAGATGTACTGCTCTGGTGGTCAGACACGTGAATAAAACACCCCAACGTTTTTCGTGTCGCCTTCCTATAGTCACACTCATAGGTCCGAAATAATCTACGGCTGAGCATGTAAAAGGTGGCTCATGATGACCTATTCTCTCCAGAGGAAGGTTTCCTTGTGGCACGTTCTGCGGCTTTGACCTGTATGTTCTGCACAACTGACAGTTATGTGATACACTTCGTACTACGTTACGTAAGTTCAAGACATACAATTTTTGGTTCACCTCATTCATCACCGTCCAAAATGATGCTGAACTTCTCTAATCATTATTTTAACGATTTCGTGTTTTCCGTCTAATACGACAGGTTTTCTACTCTCCTCAGTCAAATTAGACTCGAAAGGTAAACGCCCATTTAAACGGAGTAAGTTGTCTTCTTCTATTTCCATAGATAATTTACTTAAGCGTGAACAGTGGTAGAGCCAGGCAGCAGCTTTTGCTGTCGCACGGATGGGCCGGCTCGAACCGGGGTGGTACCACGACCTCACAGAAAACCAGCGTGAAGTAGAGGTTTACCTCTGCGTTTCGCTTGGTGAGTGCAGGTGGCCGGAGGCCCTTTTTACTGGAAATGAGGCATTCCATCTTAGTCCTCACGGGTGACAACGCATCTACATTTTGATTTCTAATAGAGGATAGATGTAGATGTCTATGGGCCGCAGCAAGCACTTACCATCAGGTGGACTGTGTGCTCGTTTGTCACCCTTATCCTATAAAAAAAAAACTTCTTTCAACGCTTTTGCCTGCTTTCAAGCATTTTATTTCCGCATGGAAACACTCGTCTTGAACGAACTTCTAAATTAATAATTTAGCTCTTTTTAAGAGCGTTATGTCCCGATGGGTTCTTTAACCGACTTTGCTAAAATTTCGTTGGAACACATAACCGACTTTTCGGCTGTATTGTCGGGTCCTTTAACCGACTTTCTTAAACTCTTGAATTTTTCTGCTGCTTGTAAGGTGCGCGTAATCGCCCCAAGGAATTTTTTAAAGCTGCTAAATCGTCCGTAGTCGGGTAGACTTAACGGCTCTTGCTTTCTTAGCGTATTTACGCCTTTCGGGGATTTCTCTTCACCCTTTTCTAAGCTATTTATGGTGTCCACTTGTTTATGCCATAAATCTGGACTTGTCCTGAGACACTCCCCCCTGCCAACGTCCTCAGCAGCGGGTCTAGGTACTTCTGAATGACCTAACTTCTTTTTCAACTCGCTATTTTTATCGAGCTTCTTTTCGATATTAATCAGGCGACTTTCAACCAGCGCTCTATTCGACGGCATGCACTCATTATCTGTGCGCCACAACAAAGCAGTCTCGTACCTATTATTAGGTATACGACATACCGTTTTGTTCAAAATATTTAAAGCTCGTTCTTCTGGGTCGTTTGCGGGCTTATGCGCAGACACCCCTAAAGATTCCAAACTAAAATAATCTTTGATTAACTTCTCCATGTCCTCCTCCTTCTTGGTGGAAATGTGGTTAACAATCTTGATTGGTTTATTGCCACCCGATTGCCCCATCCAAGTTTGGTGAGCGATGCTACAGGTAGGTTCTTACCTTCTGAAATTAATTCACGAGTAACTATAAGATGCCAATTGTCCTGGCCAATTAATATGGTAGGTCTGGACCTCTCATAAATCAACTCGTCCTTAATCGGTGTCAAATGAGAACACCGTTGCAATAATTCTCGACTCACCGACTGCGGAGAAAGGTTAAGTGACTTAATTGTTTGTACACTTATCTCCTCTAAGTCGCTCGAGAAAATGCCTTTTATTTTAACATTTAAGCGATACGAACTGTTGTCGTTAATTCACTTACCCCCTACGGCCTCAATACGTAATTCTTCTTTGGGTCCACGAGGCGCTTACTTCTGAGCCATCAACTCCTCTATGAGTGTCATGGTTGATCCTTCATCCAGAAGAGCTGTGGTCCTGACCTTTCCTCTTGGTCCATACAACTCGACCGGTATAATTTTTAAATATGCACATGCCAGTGCATTTACTGTACTAACAGTTGTAATTTGAGCCTCTTTACCCCCCTCGATCCCTTGCGGCGAGGTATTTTTATTGGGGTATCGATGTAAGCATTCGATGATGTGCCATTTTATATCCCTCTACACCACATTTTTTCGCCCTGCACTCTTACCTCCTATGGTTAGGTGACAAACATTGGAACATATATTTGCCTTTTTAACCGCTTTCCATTTTTCGCGATTATTCATATTCTTAAATTTGTAACAACTCACTATAGAGTGTTCTTTGTTGCATATAACACACTTATGTGTTACCCCACTTACAGGCTTATCCTGGGTTATCATAACCACATGTCGGTTGTGCCCTTTATTATTTCGGCGTTCATAACGCTCGCTCTTAAAACGGTTGCGTACAGACCCCTTTGCAGTGTGTACGGTTTGCTTCCTGAATTCAGGACGTTTCCGTTTTTCAGGCACATTTTCATTACTTAATGACGTTTCAAATTGATCACTCATTGAATTTAAAAATTAGGCCATCTTTTGCAGTTCTAGCTCCAAAGGATGCTAAGCTCGATATTCGAACCATTTAAATTTAATCAAGTTCCAAGCTTCTCCACTATACGGCTTACTAACTCCGGTGAGTATAAATACTGTGGTTGGTTCAGCACTTGTATTGCAGCAACCACGTTCGTAATGCGACTTGCAAAAGAACCTATATTTCTGCAATCTTCTGCCAATCTTGGCATATGCTTTACATTCTCGATTTCGGCTAAAATGAGCATCGCAACCCTACCGAATCTTCTTTCGAGAGCGTTCAGTATTTCTTAAGATTTACACAAAGTAAACAACAATGACTTTACCACTTCCTTAGCAGTGCCCTTTAATGTCCTCCTAAGGCGTGCGACATTCTGCACCCCTGAAAATTGGCTTCTTGTGTCTTCAAACACCGTTTTGAAAATTATCCATTCACCCGGGTCGCCATCGAAGACCGGTAATTCCTGGAGGAAATGGAGCTGGGAAGACTTGTCTTTACCCGCTATCTTTATTGCACTCACAATCGCTTTGGTCAATTCTGACACCTCACACGCGTGTGCCTTCTGTGCATTTCCTAGGTTGCGCTCGACCTCCTTCCCTTTGCGGCGTGATCCCTTACACGCTCCTTCGCGCGCTCATTATGGTTTGTTGAACCCAACTCCTTACGAAAGGTTACACCTGAGTATTACGCTCTTCATCATCCTCACTCGAGTCGATTTCCTCTTCTCGGTTGAAACGTGCCAACTTGAATTGAGACTTGGCTATGGCAGCAGCTGCCTCTGCTCGTTCGAGCTCTGAGCATTCGAATTTAATCCGCGCCTCTAATTCGGCTTTCAGCCTCGCCGATCGCGATGACCTACTTACTACCTCTCTGTGAGCCTTTGTCACTAATGTGCCCGACTACTGTTCTTGACGATGCCGCTTCTTCGGTCCCTTGAACTACTTTTTCGACTATCGTTTCACTCCTGGATATA
This sequence comes from Parnassius glacialis, assembly GCA_033319125.1. NCBI lineage: Eukaryota > Metazoa > Arthropoda > Insecta > Lepidoptera > Papilionidae > Parnassius > Parnassius glacialis. The sequence goes on from JAVANC010000021.1 coordinate 21,719,502, forward strand.
ACGGATTTCTGTGCGGTGCTAGTCTGCGTACCACTGGTGTCAGTCCTGTTGCTTGTCATTGCCATGGACGCCCTGAGTCCCATGTGCCTGTGGACATATTGGTGGTGGCCCCACTTGAAGGAGTTGTCCCACTCGAAGCAGTAACTGTGGTCGCTCCAGATGATTCCGCCTCTTTAGCCTTTCTTGAGAGCCCTATCCTTGTCCTGGTTCCCTCGCTCCTGTCGGTCTGGTCTTGTGCCTTCTTCATCTTGCAGGAAGGTGATTGCTGGCCTACGGTCCCCACGGTCCCTACAGTCCCTACGGTCCCTATGGTCCTTACAACCCCTTACCTACAACCCGTCTACACCCCAACCTAACCCCATTAACCCTCCCACCCCCTTTATCTCCAAACCCTACAACCCTACTCCCACCCTAACAGCCCTATCAGCCCTATCAATCCTGGACGGGGGCCTACCGTGGTCAGTTGTCCAGGGATGGAGTCGTGCAAGAATGGTATGGAGGAAAGGTTTAGGAACAGTCCCACCAAGGAATATGGCGAAACAGTCGAGCTAGTAGTGCAAGCGCAGTCTCGCTCGAGAGAACTGCTCCACCCGAAGGTGTGCCAGAGCCCGACCCTTGGCACCGTAAGGGGTCAGGATATATGCTGTGCTCGCCGCCTAGTTGCCGGTGACACATCGTCCAGGCGCCCTTCTCCAGCCGCGATGCAGTCAGGTGCCCACACGAGCACCCTCGCCTGGCAGCAGCAGCGGTGGATGCTTCTTCTTTTTTCTTGCACCCTTGCCTGGCAAAAGTGAGTGCGTCCTTTTCTTTCTTGCACCCTTGCCTGGCAGCAGTGAGCGCTTCCGCCTGGTAACAGAAAACACCAAACGCCTTTGAACCCGGTTTTCTTTCTTCCGGTAGCTACCAGTATTCCGGGTTCGGTCCTGCCTAAGTCCTGATGGGCCTACTGCGCTGGCCTGGTCTTCTTGCCTTTGGTCCTATTACCTCAGCTCAAACCTCCGGTTTCCTTAGGCTGCTGATCTTCACTCGGCTCCGAAGGTCCACTTGAATGGTATCCAGCAGCTCACAGCTGGTTCCTTAATCCGGCTCTCGAAGGACAAATTGAAAAGGAGCACGCTTCTTAATCTGGCCGCGGAGGAGCAATTGAACACGGCGCGTTCAACAGCGGATTCCGTAACCTCCTATGACACCTACATTGGGTTCGGGAACAACGTATGTGAACCCCGTGAAGGAGTATCACACAAGGGTGTCGGTGGCTTCCTTTTCTTCAAATAGGTTCAGGCGGGGATTACGGGTCTTCCGAGGTCGTCCGGATCCCAGCGCCTTAATTCTTCAATATGTGCCGCGTTAGCGACACCAGATGGACTGTAGTTATATTTAAAGGTGAAGAATCCCTTGGGAATAAAACAGCAATTATCTTCAAACCACTCCGTGAGAGAGTAATTACTTTCCCTATCACTTCCCTATACGTTTTCTTTCTTGATTATATATTATACTGGTAGCTGGTCCCGAACGATTTGTATGTGGTGATTCTTCTCCTTGGAGGTTATGCATGTTTCGAGGAGACCCTCTTTACATGGGCGGAATCTCAGGAGGACACGACCCCCCGGTACTGGGTGCTGCGTTGGCAGCTTACAGGTTGGTGTGGTGCGCACTTAGCGCCATCAAATCAGGTGTCGGGATGCTCACTCATCCCCGGCGTCCCCGTCGCCGGGTGGTGAGCGAAGGAGTTCACGTGGGAGTGGCCGCCCGTCAGGTGGGCGGGCGTGTAATGGAGCTAAATTTTGTAGGTGGATATGTGGCCCGTTGTCTGCGCGGTCGAACAACCGTCTCGCAGTACGGGCCACGAATTCAGAGATCGATTCGACCTTAAGGTCGCGTGAAATGATGTCATTCCTGACGTAGCGACCGGCTCCCACGATCACCCGCAGCGCAAGATTTTGCTGGGCCTGCAATCTCTTGCGCTGAGTGGCCGAGGTCAACGCGTACCAGGCTGGTGCTGCGTAGGTCAGCCGCGAGCGGATGTAGGTTTTGTAGATACCAATTTTGGTTCTTGTTGGTAGTTTGGATGCCAGTATTGGATAGAGTTTTGCTCGCGCGGATCTGGCCTGTCTTACGACGTTATTGACCATCGGGGTCATCCGCAGCGAGCGATCTATCTGGCATCCTAGGTAAGTGATGGTACTACTCCAACCCACATCCTGCCCGCGGAGTCGCAGAGTTGGAGGTGTTCTGGCCAGCCTGGTCATGAAGGCGACGGTCTTCCCGACATTGACCGCCAGCCTCCATTTGTCCAGCCACTCGGGCAAGAGGTCGAGTACCCGCTGCAACTTCTTGGCAGCTATATCCACCCGACGTGATGACGCAAAGTACGCACTATCGTCGGCGTACAATGCGAGAACTATATCCTCTTCCCATTCCTTCAGGTGACCTTGAAGGGTGGGGATGTCGTTGGTGTAAACCGCGTACAGGTGTGGTGATAGGCAGCTGCCCTGTGGCACTCCGGCCAAGATCGGCCGTGCCGCCGAGACAGCCCCTTCCAGGGTGACATGGAAGCTCCGCCCCTCCAAGTACGACGCTATTAACCGCACAAGCATGGGCGGTAAGGTGGTATGCTGGATGAGCTTGTAAACTAGCCCTGCGTGCCACACCCTGTCGAAGGCCTTCTCCATGTCGAGAAGGACCCCAACACAGATGCGGCCGAAGTTATATTCGGCCGCAAGGTAGTGTAGCACGCGGGCCAGCTGGGAAGTGGTGGAATGTCCCCTGCGGAAGCCGAATTGCTCTTCCCGCAGGGTGACATGCGGAAGAATTCTGGTAAGTGTAAGTTTTTCAAAGAGTTTTGCTATGTGCGGCAATAGCGTTATGGGGCGGTAGCTGGCCGGGAACCTCCTGTCTTTTCCCGGTTTCGGCAGCACGATGATCTTGCCCTGCTACCAGATGGTCGGGAAGTGGCCAGTCCTCAGGATGCCGTTGTATAACCTGGTGAGTGCCACCATTACCCTTCTGGGCAGCTGCTTAATGGCTATGGTAGTAATGCCGTCATAACCCGGCGCTTTGCGGGTGGGTAGGCGCATGATGGTGCGCCTTACCTCCGCTGGTGATATGAAGTCGTCGCCCCGTAAGGGCGGCGCCGGGTTTGAAAAGTATTCCTGTACGCGGTCCACTATGCTCTGTACGTGGTCTGCGTACCCCTCTGCTATACTATTGGGTATAAATTGCTGTTCAAGGTGCTGTGCCATCAATTCCGCTCTCTTGTGGGGGTCATATATTCTGCTCCCCGTGCTGTCCACCAGTGGGCAGACAGGTGGTGGTGCCTTTGTGAGCTGCCGGTTGAGGAGATGCAGGGAGGCGGGTGTCTCCGAAGCTTCGTCGACTCGCCGCTCCCATGCCTCTCCCCTGTACGCTCTCATAGCTTCCGACAGCTCTTCCGTCATGGCGTTAAGTTTGGCTTTTAGCCGTGGGCATCGTGTCCGTGCCCAGAGCCTCCTCAGTTTCCGTTTCTCAGACAACTGGGTTTGCAGCCTGCGTGGGAGTTCCTCCTTCCTGCGCCCCGTGGAGACAGGGTAGGAATGGAGTTGCAACTGATCTTTTATGGTGTTATGCAGCAGTTGGGCCGCTGTCTCCACATCCTCAGAGGTGGTGATAGGGGCACAGAATTGAAGGTCCTCCAGCGCACTACGGAAGCGCACCCAGTTTGTCTTCATTCGGAGACTTCTGGGCACTACAGCATCCGCACTGGTGTCGATGGTAATCAGCACGGGGAGGTGTTGCGTTTCCACGTCGTACAACACTTCCAGCCGTGTTGGATACGGCACTAGATGGCACAGCACTATGTCAAGGACATCGGGCTGGTGTTCAGGTTTGGTGGGGATATGGGTGGGCTCATCAGGGCCCAGCACCTCGTACCCCCATTCCTCGGCGTCGTCATACAACTTCCTGCCAGGTGGTGTTATCAGCGCGGAGCCCCATGCAGGATGTTTGGCATTGAGGTCTCCGGCGATAATGGCAGGTGTTGAGGAATCAAAAATGGTTCTGATATCCTGGGGGGCAAGCGAGGTGCCGGGAGGCCTGTAGGCGGCAAAGATCCTGGTGTCTTTAGTCCCCACCTTCAACCTGATTCCCTTAGTCCTCGTTGACGTATAACTGGTGTTGGTGCCAACTTCTTCGTGCATGACGTCCCTCCTCACAAGGACCGCGGTACCTCTGTACGCGACACCTTCTGGGGAGATCTCGTCATGGCGATACACGAAGAAGTTGGGGAGTTTTAGTTGGGCAGAGGGGCGCAGTTTGGTCTCCTCCAGCAGCACAATTTGGATATTGTACTGCTGGACCAGGGTTCTCAGGTCGGCGACCTTCCCTAAGATGCCGCCGGGGTTCCAATAACACATCCTAAGCGGCTGGCCTGCTGACGGAGGTTAGCTGGGCTAAGGCCGTTAGGATGGCCGAAAGGGGGTTGGTGCCGGTGGTCATGGCAGTCAGGACCTCTCCTAAGATCCTGATCACCATGCCCACCAGTTGGGCGAGGGCCTCCTCGATGGTGGCTGGTGCCTGGGGCTGTGGTTGTGGTGGAACAGTTATAATTCTTTTACGTGGGTGTTGGTCTCGGGGTTGGGGTGCGGTTTGCTCATCCTGATTTAAAGTAGGGGGGGGGAAAGAATATCGTGGCTGTGGCAGTGTCTGTCGCTGTTGTGTGGTGGCTATGGGTGGAGGAAGCGGAGTCGACGTACCACCCACTTGAGCTGGTTGGGTGGCAGTCTTCCTCTTCTTCTTATTTTTCCTCCCGCGCTTCTTTTTGGGGCGCTCTATGCGCTCCGTGGCAGCATTCGCCGGTGGGGCTAAGGTTGCCCCGGTCGACGCGAATGTCGGTGCTGGTATCCCCGTTACCTGCCGCTGCTGCGGTTGTGGTGCCTGACGTTGCTGGTAGGGCTGTTGGGGTTGTCGCTGTATAGGCAATTGGGGTGGTGGTGGTCTTTGTGTAGGCGGTGGTGGTTGCCACTGTGGTGGAGGTGGTGGCCGCTGTGGTGGAGGTGGTGGCTGTTGTGGTGCCCGTGTCGCTTGCGGAGGCATGGGAGGCTGCATGTTAATGCCCCTTTTCCTCGCGATTCGCTGCAACACTGGGCACCGCCTGTCATTCGCCGAATGGTCTCTTCCGCAGTTTGCACACTTGGGTGGCGCATCCCGCGGATGTGGGCAGGCTGAGGCCAGGTGGTCACCCGCACAGCGAACACATTTGAAGGGCCGGTAGCAATTGTAAGATGCATGCCCGAACCCTTGACATCTGTGACACTGCGCGGGACCAACTCGACCAGTCCAGGCCTCTATAGCCACCCCCGGCATGTAGAGTAATTCGTCGATCTGGTACAGCCTGTTTAGCTCTTCGGGGCTTAGGTGGTTCATTTTAACGTGGAAGAGGCAGCCGGGTCTGCCTCTTTTCGGTGGGATCGATCGCACAAATGTAACCGGAAAGCCCCTTTCTATGAGAGCCTCCTGAATATCTTTGGCGTCAGTGTCTGCAGGGAGACCTCTTAACCCCACCTTCGTGGGTTGCTCATCCTGCGGGGCGTAGCAATACCACACGAAGGTGGCGTCCTCCTTACTCCGCTCTATCAGGTATTTTTGTACCTTACGGTACTCTTCGTCGGACTGGGGCCGAAAACGGACCCCCTTCCCAAATGGGCGAGCATTCGGGGCGTGGCCCAGAAGCTGGTGAATGGTTTTGAAGTGCTTCGCCCAATTTGGGAAGCACTCCACTATAATTGGAGGATATTTGGCTGTTTGGCTAGTAGCTGATTGTTGTGGATTTTGTGCAGGTGGAGGTGGTGGTGATGGCGGCGCTGATCTCGGCGCTGCTGCAATGTGCGCATAGGAGTCCGGCGCTGTGGATGGTCCAGGAGTGGGCTCCTGGTTAGCTGGTTGGGAGTCTTGAATAGGGGGAAGAGTGGCGTAGGACGTATTGTCCCACTGCCTCTCCCCTTCAGGGTCTTCCTCGCCAAAGTCCTGCATATCAGCAGTGCAGGCCGGAGAGGTGGTTGGGGACGGTGAGTTAGGTGGTGTGTTGTGCCTCACTACTAGTTGCGGGGCTTGTATATTAGGTGGGGTTACTGAGGTGGAAGGCGAAGCCGAATCAGATAGCGAGTCTGATCCGGTCCTCAGCCTTTTCTCCTCTTGGAGCTGGTCTATTTCTAATTCAGGGGGTGTTCTCCTCCGCGAGGCTTGGCTTCGGCGTGGTAGTGGAGCCAGTTCACCGCTTGGTGAAGGCACAGCTTCACCTGCGCCGAGCGCGGCGCCAGTGGCCGATAGGCTACCTATTCGCCTCGGGAGTTGGCTATATGGTGGGAGCACTCTTGACCTCTCTGGAGCGAAGAGGTCTCGCTCCATGAGAGGCCTGTCGAGAACTCCCAATCGCCTCTCTGGTGGTTTACGGCGTGTTGGGGGGGGTTCCCCCTTGTCCGACATTTTTCAGATCTGTTCTGTTGTGCTAGCCCTTAGCTATCACACACCTTACTCCCCTCAGCGCGTGCAACCACACCGGGTGAGACCCTTGAGGGAGGCCCAGCGAGGCGCCCGCGAGCAGGGAGGGGTGTGTGAGGCGCAGATGGAAATGGGCGTTATCTCGGCACAAAGTACGGCACACTTGTATCACTTTTTTATTATAAAAAAGAAGGTACAATGTAGTAAAAATAAGACGCAAAGTAGGGCACAGCGTAGGAAGTGACCTTTGCGCTTACCTTTGATGAAGCTCGACGCAGGAGATGCGCCAGCGACGCCTCGACGCCAGACGGAGCGAACTCGACGTCGGCGGAGTCGAACACTGACACAACACGTACTAAGTCGGGAGCGCTGCTAAACACGTCCGCACTGTAGCACGGCCCGCGACGAACTGTGAACGATTTGTATGAAAACCAGTCTAATGGGGTATCACCAAAGCTATACTCGAAAGAGAGCCACGCCCTCTGTACGATTTCACAACTAAATTACATCAAATTTGTACTATCACTCCCTCATGGTTTGCCCAATATCTTTATTTGTATAAGACATACATTTATACATTTTATTTATAAAGATAGCACAAAAAATATCTATACTATGATATACATTACATTTTGATATCACAAAAACCTTTTATTTATTCAACAAAATATGCCTATTTTACAACATATGTACTAAGTTAGAATTCTTAGATAACTAACATATAAGTTTGGAACAATGTAGTCAAGTTTACGGGAACGAAAAATGATTTTTTTAAAACTATTTAAAATCTATTTATTTCTAATTACAATAATTATAATTCTAATTACTTAATTAATACGTCTTGACAGAAGTCGATGTCAAAACGAAGTGGCCGCTCCCATGAGCTCTGCCTGATATCTCATGCAACCAAAAGCGCTGACTCTACAGTTACTGGATACTGCCTAATGCTTATGCAGCCCTCTTTAGGTACAAACCCTAACAACCTTATGGTCTTGTGGTTGCATAACTCCTCACTTTCTAAGAGCGGAATTATCGGCTTCAGTGTTTTCAGCTGTTGTCCGATGATTCCGCCATCTGTTAACTAAATTACTTTTACATTTTCTTAAAACACTAAAAATTACAATAATAGGTAAAATGACATACAGTAATAAAGTTAGCTTAGCTACTTTGACACACCTTTAACCACCTTAAACCCTTATCACACTTTTATCACTTTGATCACTATGTTCACTGCCACTGAACTTAAGGTTTTGATTTGATAGATATGCTAGATGTTTCAGGCCGTCTAAGGCTAAGCCTTTCAGGTCAACTGTTTTAGTATCCGTCAGGTTCAGGTGATCTAGTCTTGGTAAGCCTATTACTGGGGTCACTCTATAGCCCAATTCCTTAGCGAAGTATAAGCGGTGCAACAATTTATAGTTTCCTATGAAGGTCTCACAATCCTCACTAATTTTTATTATGTACGTGCCCAAAAGTGATTCTTTGGTGATGTCATCTTGGCATTTGTTTGTTAATATTATTTTATGGTTGGCGTATATAATCCAATTCACAGGGCCGATAGACTGGATTTTGACATCCTCAAGATCAACGAACCGAGGTTCACATAGTGTAAGATTGCTTTGGAATTTCATCAGTTGTTCAGCACATGTGTTTCTAGGATAGGATACCATATTGGAGCTCGTGCACACGAACTCATCTGCCGCTATTTCGGTGCACGGCCGAGAGACCGGTAAGTATTGTGAACCTTTCACCAAAATGTAAGGATACTTGGGAATTATTAGAGACGTTCTGTTTCTTAGTGCATCGAATACAGGTAATGGATATAATTTGTAATAATTGTAATGAAAACTATCAGTAAGTGGAACTTCCATCAAGTACGTAATCTGGTTTCCTTTCATGTAAGCTTTTATAACAATAGTCCTTTCAATTTTTATTAAATTCTCTACATTTACAGGGTATACAAGGTTATCAACTTTGGCTATATCATGAAGTATCACTAACAGATCAGATGTGTTAATATAATTGATTGATGTAATACTGAAACTTTACTAAAATCTAAAGCGGTTTCTATTTCACTAAGTTTAAGGTAAATGCTACGAAAGTTACTAATAAACATGTTATACATGCCTAAAATATATGTATTATAAATTGAATTATTTTCTTTGGTAGCTATGTATTTCACTATTCGTTCAATTCTTTTTAGGCGTTCATCTAATATTAGTTCATTTTCATGTAAAGTTTCTGTAATATTCGCCAAACTATTCAGCATTTTAGAAACAACGGTGATTTTACTGTCAACATTCAATTGATTCCACTTTAATTTAGATATAACGGAATCGTATCTAAGAGCATCTTCGTGATCCAAATTACCGGTGATAGTTTTAATGATTGATCCTAGGGGATCTATGAGATCTCTTTTAAACCTATTGGATGGTACAAGTTGTTTAAATTTTTCAATAGTTAAATCGCAAGAATAATCGGCTTGAGTTTTCATGGCTTGGAATTCATAAACATAAGGTTTATTTATATCAACTAACCTACAAAATTCTTTAAACTTAATAGTATTTAAATCTAAATTTTCCTTAATTCTTAATAAATTTACTTCTTTGACTATAAGCCACCTGTTTGTTTGCTTAAAAGCTTGGCCTTCTTTTACAGGAAACAGGCCCGGGTTGTTGTCAATTTTTTGAAGTTCAGAAGACTGCGGGTCCAAAGTATATGAGCCATAGTCAGGATGGCCATGCACCACCTGTGGAGGTCGTTTGAAATTTTTAATAGGGACCTTTGTCTCCCGTTCACCTATTTTAACAGGCACGGTATTACGTTCTACAGGGCCTTGAACAACAGCTTTTCTGTAACTAGCTTTGTCCTTACTTTTCCCAATATTGATGTCCTTTACGTACGCTATTTGCCTTTCGTTAAGTACTACATTTGCTTCTCCTCCTTTCCTTTCCCTAGCCTTTTCTTTTTGTTCAATAATTCGATCGGAAATGTACTTGTATAAATATTTAGTGCGCTTTTGATGGTCTTTTAATAGCTCTTGGGTATAGGCCCTATCGAAATCGTTATCAAAAACCTTTCCGGAATCCGTATGCCCATAGCAGACTTCAAACGGAGTTAAACTAGTATTGGAGTGTACTGTGTGGTTATAACCCATTATAGCGCTCGGCTTTTTAGTATCTTTACAAAACTGCTTATAATTTAGTATGGCTTCGCCTAAATGCACATCGGTTGATAATTTAACACGTAGTTCCGATCTAGGTGGCATAATAAAAATGTGATTTTCAAAATTATGTACAATAGGAATATTTGTGGATTTTGTTGAAAGTATATGACGCTTTAAATCGATGACAGCCTCTAATTGTTTTAATAGGTCATTACCTATGAGGCCATCATAACCCGAATCTACATTATATATATAGAACTTGTGATATTCAGGGCTTATAAATGTGGGTGGTAGCGGAATAACTATGACCTGATTATGGCTACTTGTAGCATGTGTACTGAAAACCTCGAAGGGTTCATTAAAAATTTCGTTTTTAAAATATTGGTATGCCTTGCTTCGGCTTATAAATGAATGCGTGCTACCGGTATCTAACATGAATTTTGAATCTAACTCCGGGATATATATATATATATATATATATAAGGTATTTTTAAATTTGTGTCATTTTTTAGTTCTATGGTTTCACGGTTTTTGTCTTTATCGTCTACGTTCACTTGCATCGAATCTGTGTCATCGTCAGAACCTAATGCGTTCAGTTTGATACAGGATAGTGCGTCAGTGTTGCTTGAATCGGTCATGTGAAAATTTTCAATATTTTCCGTCGTCTTAATATTTGTATCAGCCGGTTTGGTTTCAGTTTCCGGGTTTACAGTCTTTTCTGATTGATATTCGGGGTAATAGTAAGGATCGTCGTTAGGATATTGATCGAAATATTTTCATTTTCGTAGCAATACATGTCATCATTATAATAATTTTCATTTAACTCTAATTCGTTTAACCTAAAACCTTGCTGCGGTCGTGCTACAGGTGCTGTGCGCATCAACACATCTGTGTTAATTCGCGGTTGGTTATGCTGAGATATATTACTATCGTTGTTATATCGCTGCTGCATACCGAACTGTTGAGGACTCATTGAAGGTAAAGGCTGAAGGCCTACAGGTCTATAGCCAAATTGGGGTGGACGATATCCGAATTGCATTTGATTGTTATTAGGTTGTGGTGGTCGATAATAATTTCCTAAACTGTTAAATTGTCGCTGCTGACCTTGAGTCGGTAGCGGCATCTGCACCTGCTTATTCGGTGGAATGCCAAAATTATATCTAGGTGGTTGGTTCATTTGCATAGGCTTAAAACTATAAGACTGATGAGGTGGAGTGTTATTATTACCGAATTTAAATGATGGCGAATTGTTATGCGAATGAGATGTGAGATTGGATCCAGACATTTTGTTTCTCATTTGGTACTGACTATGGAAGTTAACTTCTTCTTATACCGTACAGAGCGCATCTTCTAATGAATTTGGGGCTTTGAGACGCACTACTCTAACTAAATGTTCCGGTAAATTATACAGGAAAACGTTTAATGACGTATTTTCATAGATAGCTTTTTTACTATTGCGCATATTTGAGTCTGACAACCGGTTAACTTTACCTATTAAAATTGATCTCGTAGATTGAATTCGACAACAAAAATCTAAATAACTTTCTCCGGGTTAAATTCTTAAGGTCTCAAGTTCGATATTTAAACACTCTTCACTTCGTGAATCTCCAAAATGCTGAATTAATAACTGTTTAAACTCATCCCACGTTGTAATATTATCGCGCTCACCTATTAATGCAGCTGCATTACCGACAAGGCGGCTTGTTATTGTATTCATCACGTACAAATTCTGTTCCGTTGAGCCATTAAATTTAGTTATAACATATTCACACTTTCTTAAAAATAGATTTAAGTGGCGTTTGTCCCCATCAAACAAAGGAATGATTTTAATCATTTCACCAGGGATAAGTGTAATACTCTCCATAATTATGTTTTTTTTTACACACGCAATATAAAAAGAATATAAAATAAATCTAACTAAATGTCACACAAAATATTTAGGAATAAAATGTATATGATTAATAAAAATATTTCTTTTTTTTAAATTATAATTTCTTGTATGTGGTACTTATTAAAATAGGTAAAACTTAAATTATATAACAAATTTTTTTTAAACTATTTAACTAGAATACGTTAAAATGAGAGAAGTTCGATCTCAAAATAACAGAACGCCGAGGTAGTGGAAAGGATGGTGAAAAGTTCTACTCACCAGCCACCAACTGCTCTCATGGATCAGCTCCGCTTCCTTGACGAATTTGATTTGGTTCGAGGATCGTCTCGGTTTTTTCCTCGCGCCGCGGACCTCCGATTCCGACAGATTTTTATATCGAATTCGCGAAGGACGCAACACTACCGAAGTGTGACGATCCTACTGGCTGCGCCAGTCAAGTTTACGGGAACGTAAAATTATTTTTTAAAAACTATTTAAAAATCTATTTATTTCTAATTACAATAATTATAATTCTAATTACTTAATTAATACGTCTTGACAGAAGTCGATGTCAAAACGAAGTGGCCGCTCCCATGAGCTCTGCCTGATATCTCATGCAACCAAAAGCGCTGACTCTACAGTTACTGGATACTGCCTAATGCTTATGCAGCCCTCTCTAGGTACAAACCCTAACAACCCTATGGTCTTGTGGTTGCATAACTATGTTCTTTATTTGAAAATACAAATATCTTAACTAATACAATAGTTTAATTTACATTTTTTCTACACATTTTACTATTTCAAACACTTTTAAATTTCTTATACAAAACTATCAATATTTCACTAAGATAAGAGAATTAACATGTGGAATTCACACAGAATTCACCTATTTTGATCATACAGTCAACCTGAAATATTTTACAAGTCAATTTTACATAAATTGCTGAAATTTACAAACATTTAAATTTCCACTTACTTAATAATTTATATTCCCGACGTTTTGAAGCTGAAGGTACTCTGGGTTAACTCTGACATCGGGACGTCAATCACCTCAGTCCCCCGTGACCATGGTTGCTGGAAAGCAACCGAAACGTTGGGAATATAAAATAAGTAAATTAAACGCGATAAAATCCGTAAAAGTAGTTTTATTCAAGACATTGAAGCTTCAAATTTAGAATAAAGTTAGAATTTTCTGTATAAATCAAGGGAAAACTAAAATATTTTGTAATGTCGGTCCAGTTTTCTAGATACATCAACTGCATAAATGACTTTGTAATCCTATATAAATGTATAGAATTACAAAGTTATATTTGCGGTGATTGAATCAGTGTACCTGTATATGTATAAAATATTGGAATAATAGATGTAGATAGGTACCTAGATATAATTATGTTCAAAGGTAACTGGTAAAATGATCAACGGAATGAAAAAGCAACAATGGGACATGTCTTATGTAGTTGTACCAAAATCCCGCAAAGTATTAAGTAGTCTAAATTGCCCGAAAATTCGTAGTTGGTATTCAAGAAGTAGATGGTACTGGAAAATAAAAAAAGTAGGACTATCTACAAAAAAAATGAGATGCCATCAAAAACATAACTTGTAATAAAATCAAGTCTCGCAACTCAGTTCTGCTATAAAAAGTTGTGAGATCCATGAAATACCAAGTCGGTTAATTTATTCAGTCCCTACTTAAGACTCCTTCCGTCTCAAGTTATTACGTAATTAGATAATCTAACAACACCTTATAGTGACCATATCAATATTAAAAATCTTTTATGTTTTAAATACATAGATTGACTTGACAATAGTACTAAACAGTTAAATTTAATATAATATGTATTAGTTGTGAGATACATTGTATTTTCCTGCGATGGCCAAGTCAATCTATGCATTTAAAACATAAAATATTCTACAGGAATCATTTTTAATACGTCTTTGATGTAATATAATGGAACAAGCGGATCGAAAATAATTTAACGTGCTGTTAGGAGGGCCGCTCTGAAGGTGTTTTTTTTTTTAAAAAACTTTTACACCCAATCCCGGAAGTTCTTTTGGTTTATTTCCCCTATATTTAAATAATACAAAAAATGTACTAAAGCCGCGAACGGCGTGTGCGATATGCACTTAATATGGGTTGGAGCTGCACTGCCTCGATTACCTCCTTAAACACTACGCTTTTATACTAAATAAAATAATCGAGTCAGTGCTTTTAACTAACTAGGATTGGACATAACATCTCCCCCCTTTTGACGGAGCTCATCCCTTTTTAAATAAAGAATGAGCAGAGTCTTACAAATAATACAGTGAAAATTAGAAATAATTTGAATACAAAAATAATCATAAAATAGTAAAATAGAATTGGTTCAAATATTTATTATTATTATAAAATCAAATTGAGTAGATACAAAGATAATTTAAAATTAAAAATTTTGTACAGCCGACTTCAATATAAGCGACTTCAATATAGGTTATTTAAGAATAACTCAATAACCATTGGTCTGACCTTGATCAAATTCATATGAGACCACACGAGAACTATCAGCTTTCATATAAACAAAGAATCATCCAAATCGGTTTGCCCAGTACAAAGTTATGAGGTAACACACATAAAAAAAACATACATTCGAATTGAGTACCGTCTCCTTTTTGGAAGTCGGCAGACAAAGTAAAATTAAACTATTCTCAAACAATATCTTCACAAAATTTAAAAACTTATTTATTGACATTTTGAACTAGTATATTTTTATAATATGTAATGAACAAGGAAATAATAAAAGATTCAGTGGATAATGAAATATTAGATAGATTATTCAGCGTTGAATTAATTCTAAGATTTATTTATTTAAATTTTTTATTTCAAATACAAACCTTTAATAATATTAATATCTAAGACACAGTGTATATGTGTGAAATATAAACTTAAATTAAAACGTAACATAAAATTTATGGTATAAGTATAGTCAAGTAATATAGTAATTAATTATTACATAAGTTTCGATTTGATAAGTTGAATTTACCAAATGTTCTTTTCATTTGATTTTGCACTGGCATGTTGGGTAAGGATATAGAATCTTTTTTATCATCGTCTGATGATGAGACTTCAGTTAACTCAATAGAATTACTAACTTTTGATTCGTGTTTAATAATTCGCCGTGTGTTGCACTGGTTAAATATTTGTATAAAGCGGCAAGAATCATTATTTCTCTTAATAAAGCAACAAAATATTTAATAAAGGAAACATAAAATAAAACAAATAATCAAGAGGTATGTAAACGATGAATAGTAATTACCATATTTAATAATGTGAGACTGTTCTTGAACCTTATTGATCTCATTTTCTAAGTTATTTAAGAAATGATAAGAATATTTTAGAGTGTCCATGTCTAGGCTAGTTAAATATATAGGGGATAAGTAGGGTATGGATTTATTTAAAACTTCTTTATTACAACAGTCGTCTTCTGTAATATTAAAGTTTAAATTCATTTTATTTTCTATTTTAATAGTTTTAGTTGTAGATGGTAATAATTGAATTGTCTTAGAAAAACCAATACAGCTTTCATTTAAACTTAGGATACCTGTTTCTAAAATAGTAAAATCTTGTATTATATTATTACATTTTATAGTTAACTAGCTGTGACCCGCGGTTTCACCCG
This sequence comes from Parnassius glacialis, assembly GCA_033319125.1. NCBI lineage: Eukaryota > Metazoa > Arthropoda > Insecta > Lepidoptera > Papilionidae > Parnassius > Parnassius glacialis. The sequence goes on from JAVANC010000021.1 coordinate 21,734,665, forward strand.
CATCATCACGTGTCCGAGGTGCGCGACATGACCTAGTTCAAGCATTTTATAACGGTTAAGGTTTAAGCGTTGTTCGCGCGCCCAGCCAAGTATTGAATTATTTTAATTTTACATTATCTGTTAAACTATGAGTCCAAATAACATGATATAAAGAACAAAGTTTATCTTCATAAAATTGTCTTCATGATGAAGTAACTTTCGTTCGTGAGGATAAATAGGCCATGCCTAATAATAACGCTCATAAATCACTTTTAATTTTCAATATTTTTTGTCACAAAATATCAAATTATGGCTTATGTATAAGAAATAGATATATGGTATCGCGGACTTTTTTTTAGACGGAGTAAAGGTCTATATTTTTCTAGAACAGTGTATTTACGTATCCCTAACGATAACACCAGCGTACGCGGATAAATCATTTCGGGAGTGCTTTTTCTTCTGACTTGCTTAACAAATATCCATATTTAAGGCTAGCTGAGTCATATAGCTTAATGCTAGATAGCCTATACTATTCCACATGAATTTGGCTATAATATACAAAAAGAATTTTTCAAATCTGACTGGTAGTTCCAGAGATTGGCGCGTTTAAACAAACAAAAAAACAAAAAAACTCTTCGGCTTCATTATATTAGTATAGATTTACATTTTTCAGATTGTACATAGATAAACTTATTATTATTTATTTTATGTCATACATCGATTTGTCCATATAAAAGTTTAGAGTTACATTGAGATGGCAAGGATAACGTTACTTCAGTAAACAATTTCGTTTCACAAGATGGATTCTTTATTGTACTAAATATTGAAATTAGAGGACATATAGAATAATCATTACTAATAATATTACAATCATTTAAATTATCTAACAAACTATAACTAAGTCTTTCTTCTGTTATTCCAAGATAAGGCTTGGTGGGTTACTTTGAATATGTAATATAAAGACTTTTGAGTGTTGTAGAGATCTGTTTAGATTTTTTCATGAATGTCTCTGCTCCGCTACAGTCACAGCCGGATTTCCTACAGTGTCAAAATTGTGCTGACGGTAGGCTGTTTAAAGGTAAAAGGGGATTAAATATACATATTAAACGATGCCATAGTAAAAGTATTTCGGCTTCACAGCCTGCCGTAGAAATTCATAACTCTATTAGCAATTCCTCTAATGACACAAATTTTTCCCTGTTTTCGGAGCAAATTTATAAATATTATCGTAATGTACCAGTGGTTAAAAGAATTCCTAGAGGTGCGAGGATGCAGCTTGCTAAAGCATTGTCATGCACTATTCAAAATTGTTTCACTAATAGTGAAAAGAGTTGGCAAAAATTATTTACTTTCGTGTATTCCCATTTTCATTTTGATAAAACAATAAATAAATCAGTTACGTCTCAACTAAAAGAGACATCTTTTCAAAATTTAGATTACCCAATTAATACTCATTTATCTCGACCACGTCCTAAATTTGATTTAAAAAAAGTAGTTGAGTCGAAAGTAATGGATGGCGACTTAAAAAATGCATCCCGTATTTTATTCTCAGACGACATCCTGGCTCCTCATAATGTCGAAACACTTGAAAGCCTTCGTCAAAAGCATCCTTCGGTCAAACATCCTCGGAGTTTACCGCTGCCTCCCAGGACTTCTATGCAACCTTTACAAATTTCGGAAAAAGACACTTTAGAAGCAATTATGTCATTTTCGAATGGCTCTGCTGGCGGCATTGACGGAATTACGCCTCAACATCTTAAAGATCTTGTAAGCGCTTCTGCCGGTGACGCCGGCGGAGTACTTCTTAAAGACATTACAAAATTATGTAACTTTATGCTTTCTGGTAATGTTAATCCAAATTTCATTCCATTCTTATATGGGGCAAGATTATGTGCCTTCAGAAAAAAGGATAACGGTATCCGTCCTATTGCCGTTGGTTCCACATTTCGACGTTTAACTTCAAAATTAGCTTGCAGGCACATAATCTCTAACCTTAAGACCAAATTTCAGCCTACTCAACTAGGTTTTGGCACTAGAGGTGGCTGTGAGGCGGCGGTGCATTCAGTGCGTACATTTTTAACAAGCTCTGATGCAGATGTTCTTGTGAAGGTTGACCTAAGGAATACTTTTAACTCTATCGATAGGGTAACCTTGCTGAAAGAAGTGGCTAATAATACCCCCGAAATTTATCATTACGTTTGGCAATGTTATAGTCAAAATACTAACTTGTTTTACGAAAACCATGTTATCGAATCCGCTGTCGGTGTTCAGCAGGGTGACCCACTGGGTCCAGCACTTTTCAGTTTGGGAATTCAACCAATTATTTCAAATTTGAAATCCAAGCTGAATGTCTGGTACCTAGACGACGGTACACTGGGAGGTAGAGCAGATGACGTCCTCAGTGATCTTACTCATATTTTTCAAAATTTTAAAAATATTGGTCTTGAACCAAATAGCAATAAATGTGAAATATTTTTTTCCAATAATTTATCTACTTCTCATAGAGACACTTTAATTCAAAATTTTAATCATATTTGTCCAGGATTAAAAACTGTCAGTACGGAATCACTATACCTGCTAGGTGCCCCGTTGTTTTTCGATAGTATTAAACCTGTTTTAAAAACAAAATTTGATCAGTTTTTAAACCACGTTGATAAATTGTATAAATTAAACCCCCACATAGCTCTTACTATTTTAAAATATTGTCTTCTTGTACCTAGATTTACATACTTACTCCGCTCGAGTCCAGTCTGGAAATGTTCGGATATTTTACAAGATATTGATAATAATCTTAAAATAGCTATTGAAAAAATTCTAAATTTAACTTTAAATACTACAGCCTGGACTCAAGCTACTTTACCTATAAAATTTGGTGGCATTGGTGTGAGAAATCTTTCTAGCATTGCATTGCCTGCTTTCCTTGCTTCCGTAAATAGTGTCAGTGACTTATGTAATATAATTTTAAATAATAAAGCAGACCTATGTTTTGCTGCGGAAGCAGGGCAGACATGGCAAACGCTCTGTCCTGGTGAAAATATTCCACTGGAAGTTAACCAACAAAAACAGTGGGATGTTCCATTGATACAGGGCGTGCAGAAGGATTTGTTTCATAATCTCCAGAGTGACCTAGATAAGGCATGCCTTCTAGCTGTTTCGACTAAGGAATCTAGTCACTGGTTACACGCTTTACCATCAAGTAATCTCGGCACATTACTTGATGCGGAAAGCTTACGCATTGCCGTAGGAATCCGACTAGGAGCGGCGATTTGTCAACCCCATCAGTGTCCCTGTGGTAGCAGCGTCGACAAGTTTGGGCTTCACGGACTTTCATGTAAGAAAAGCGCTGGTAGATTTTCACGACACAGTTCTTTGAACGATGTCATCCGAAGGGCTCTTGTCTCTATAAATGTTCCCTCGGTTTTAGAGCCTTGTGGAATATTTAGAGACGATGGCAGGAGACCCGACGGTATGACATTGGTCCCTTGGGAGAGAGGTAAAGCCTTAGTGTGGGATGCTACTTGCGTAGACACTCTGGCGGTCTCTCATCTCAGGGGTACCTCGTTTAGAGCCGGGGCGGCATCAGAGGCAGCTGAACTGAGTAAGTGGCGCAAATATGAGTCTCTGAGAGATGACTACATATTTGTGCCATTTGCTGTAGAGACTATCGGTCCGTGGGGTCCACGTGCGGTGGAGTTCCTAAAGGAACTCCATCCGCGGATGGTCGTTGCTGCTGGTGATAAGAGGGCTGGTCCTTTCCTTGCTCAAAGGCTAAGTATAGCCATTCAGCGGGGAAACGCAGCCAGCGTTCTTGGCACGATACCGCGGGGAGTAGGACTATATGATATTTAAGTTTCTAGTTTTAGTTTTTTTTTAATTATTATTATAGTTTTTAGTATTGTATATTTTAATAATTTTTTTTCATTTACATTTAGTTTATATATTGTTGAGTTAAAAACATAAATAGAAGATTGAATTATGTGGATATTATCCTTCATTAGTTTTAAAAGTTCGGATTCGCTCTTTTGACAAACGCTAATGGCTGCATCGTATTTTCGTGCATCATCAGCATCTAGAGTTCCAAAAAAGAATTTCAAAATTTCTCCATCGAATTCTAAAGCTCGTTTATGCCTTGTTTGTTTCTCGGTAGAAACTACATGCGACAAAGATTCGAATTTAGCAAAATTTTAATTTAATAATACTTCAATTGGACTTATGATATCATCACATTCAACGAAACCACGGAGTTGCGAGTTTTTGCAGAGCGTTGCAGTTTTGATTATAAGTGAATGTACATTGTCTAGATGTGGCTTAAGTGAAAGTACGTCTATATGCGTTACAACATTACAAAAATCGTTATAAAAATTAATTGTAGTTATTTGATCGATATAAATACCTGGAATATCATAAATATAATTTGAGTTTCAGCGTTGAATTTGTGGCTTATGGCCCTGAAATAAAGCGAAATTAGGGATGAGCTGGTTTAATTTCATTAATATGCTATTTCACATGCTTACGACCTATGAGAAGAGTTACATTATGTTTTCCATTTAATTTAATTATTTTATAAGGACCTTTCCAGATAGGGGATAAGGCTTTGCGAAGTCTATGGTGACATTTTAAGTAGACCATATCACCTGTTTTGTAGGATGTATCTTTACTATTTGTGTCATAATATTTTTTTGACATTTCCTTACTTTTGATTATGTGTGTGTGCCTTTTGTCGACTAAGATTCATGCGATATTGTAATGCGTGGATGTATTCATGATAAGTTTTATCGTTAATCGTATTATATAAAGGATTAGGTATTGTTGGTTTATGCCCATATAGTAATTCACAGGGTGTATATGTAGTAGTGGTATGAGGGGTAGTGTTATAGGAAAATACTGCAGTGGCTAAGTAACAATGCCAGTCATTCTGATTTTCGTTAACAAAAGATTTCACATATTCTTTGAGTGTAGCATGGCTACGTTCTAAGGCACCATTTGTTTGGGGGTGATAGGGGGTAGCGTATAAGGGTTTTGTTTTAAATATTTCAGTTACCTGTTTAAATAATTCTGACGTGAAACATGTGCCGAGATCTGTTAATATCGTTTTAGGAATTTCGAACAAAGAGATAAAATGAACTAATGTACGAGCTACTTCGTCACTGCTGGAAGTTATCATTGAATATACACATAAAAATTTGGTTAAGTCATCTTGTAGGGTTAATATGAATTTGAAGTTTTGCAAATCAGCTTCGGGTAGTGGACCGACTATATCTAGAGCTAATCTTTCGAATGGTTTTGTGCTTGTAGAAGTTATCACCATTGGAGCCTTATTACATGTTCTTAGTGGTTTATTTACTTGGCACAACTTACAATTTTTAACATAATTTTCCATGTCAGAGCGCATGTTTTTCCAAAAATATAGGTCTTTTAAGCGGTTTAGCATCCTTTTGATTCCGGGGTGACCAGCAATTGTTGAGTCGTGATTTTCTTTGAGAATTCGTGGAATTTCGGCAGGAGTAGGGTAAATAATTTGATTTCGGTATATATGAATTTTAATATTAGTATCGTGAAATATGTAGGCAATTATATTGTATATTTTAGTATAGGATAATTTAGAGAATGGGTCAGCAAAATCGGAAATAGCTAAGTCAGTGATTTGGCTATTTCTTGTTATAATGTTGTAGCGTAGTTGCATTAATAAATTGTAAATATTTCGGTATGTTAACTCTTCGTAATGGTGAATTTAGGTATATAAGAAATAAAACGTTTTGTTACTCTCCTTAATATAAGATATAGTGTAAGGTTCTCGTTCCGAGTTTATTAAGCTTTCAGACTTTTGTAACTGTGATAGAATATTTTTACAATATGGAATAGATTCATCAAAGTCGAGGGATACTGGGCAAACAATATTATTTAATTTAGAGAGGTGTAAAGCTTCTAATTGTTCTTCGATTACAGTATTTGTGGATATGAAACTAGTAAATTGCTTTTTAAAATATGATTCATATTTAAGTTTATTAAGGACTTCGTTCGAATTTAAGGCGTGAATAGGTATGCGAGAAAGAGCATCGGCGTTTGAATTTTGTTTTCCTTGCTTATATATAATTTCATAATCATATTCCTCTAACTTGAGGCACCAACGAATTAATCTACTTCCTGGATCCTTGACATTAAAAAGCCAGACCAAAGATCTGTGATCAGTGACTATTTTAAATTTATTACCATAAATATAGGGACGAAATGTTTTTACAGCGAAGAGGATAGCTAAAAGTTCCTTTTCCGTTGGTGAATAGTTGCCTTCTTGTTTATTTAATGTTTTTGAGGCATATGCGATTGGTTTGTCTTTTCCGACAGGACCTTGCGATAATACTGCGCCAACGGGATAATTACTGGCATCTGTGGTGACAATAAACGGTTGCGAAAAATCGGGATATTGGAGTAACGGAGCTGAAGTTAATTTTTCTTTTAACAAATTAAAAGCTTGGGTTCGTTCTTGTGTCCAATTAAAATTAACATCTTTTTTTAATAATGACGTAAGAGGTTTTGTTATTTTTGAAAAGATATCTATAAATCGACGGTAATAGCCCACTAGACCTAGAAATGATTTAATTTCCTTGGGATTTTTGGGAATAGGATAATTGGATACTGATTTTACCTTGTCAGGGTTAGGTGAGACACCTTTGTCGGTTATTACATGACCTAAATAAGTGACTTCGCGTCGAAGGAACTCGCATTTATCTGGTTGTAGCTTCAATTTGAAATCTCGAAACCTATCAAAAACAAGACGTAGTTTTTCTATATGACATTGAAGATCGTGGCTGTAAATAACACAGTTATCTAAGTAGACGAAACAGTGGAGACCTTGGAGACCAGAAAGGACGGTGTTCATGAGACGTTGAAACGTACTAGGAGTATTTTTTAATCCATACGGTATGCGATTAAATTGAAAATGACCGGAAATGCCGTTTGTGTTGATTACTGTAAAACCAGTCTTTTCAGCATCATTAGGATTGAGAGGAATTTGATGGAAGCCGGAAACTAAGTCAAGTGTCGAAAAATACTTAGAATGTCCTAATTGATCTTATATATCGCTCATTAATGGAATAGGATAAACTTCATTTATGGTCACATCATTAAGTCGCCTATAGATTATCTATAACAATGCGCCACTTCTTTTTGCCAGATGCATCCATTTTCTTAGGCCCGACCCACACTGGGGCGCTCCACGAAGATATTGACGGCTTAATTATATTTTTTTTCTTTTAATATTTTTTTTAATTGTGAATCTACTTCGTCTTTATGGCATTCACGAAAACGATAAGACTTAATGTGAATAGGATGGGTATTCCCTGTATTTATCGAGTGTTGAATCGCGTTTGTACAGGTGAGGTTGTCTCCTTCAAGATAAAATATGTCTGAGTATTGGAAACAACAATCTAGTAAAAGTTTTTTCTCCTCAGAGTTTAGATGAGAGTGACAAATTTGTTCGCAGACGCGTTGAACACGATTAGAGTGGGTTGTCGAAATTGTATTTATGTTATTACACGATTCAAAAGATTTGGAATATTCATTAAAGTCGATCGGCGTTAATTTAACCTTGAAATTTTTTTATTTTAATTTGCGATTCGGTTGTGTTTAAGACGGAAACGTTAACTCTTTTATTTGCTTTTAAAGTCACTAGGCAGTTCGCTAAATAAACACCATTACAAACGGTTTGATCTAGTGTGAGTGCATCCTTAAGGTGACGTAACTTGGACGGGTTATTTGATACGGAGCATTCGATAACAGTTTCGCTACGCGCCGGTATAATGTAAGTAGGTTCTGAAAATTGGATAGGCACAGATATAGAATTTTTAAAACAAAGTGAATAAGTATGATAATCTATATTTACTTTAAAATGACTGAGGAAATCGCTTCCTATAATTTCGTCGTAATCAATATTAATATCGTCTGATGTAACATGAAATTTGTAGTTTATGGAAAAATTATCTAAAATAAAACCTAACAGTAATGTTCCTAACGATTCGTTACAAGACTGAGTGCTGTTTATACCCTTGAGTTTTATGATTTCATGGGAGAGCGTAAATTTTCCATTTAAACTCGATTTTTTTATAATAGAAACACTTGCGCCTGTATCGAGTAGTAATCGTAAGGGTTGAACCGAAAAATTTTACCTAAAATAAACATGGGGTATTGATGTTTTCTTACTTGAAATGTTTAAAATATACGTTGGTATTTCACCTTTATTATTAGTTAAATCATAGTTAGGGTTAGTATGACTCGAAATATCTTTTCGAGATGTAGGTTTTGTATAAGAAATAGCATCCTTATTAGATATAGAATTGGTATAAGAATTAGTACAAGAATTAGTATTATAATTATTTTTTAGACTCTGATATTGACTCAGAGATGTCCTGGGATGATTTTCCCGAGGTAATAAATTAGTATTTTGACTTTGACCTTGTGTCAAAGATGGACTCGGATGTTGTTCCCGAGGTGGAGAGTTATAATAAGAAATAGTATTTTTAAAATTACAAGATTTAGTAAGACTCGGCGGCATTTGATGTCGCTGAGGTGTATTATAAGAACACTTTTTATGATAATTATAATTAAATTCGTTATCATTATACATACGCTTAGTATAGGAATTAGTATAAGAGTTAGTAAAATAGCAATAATTATTTGTGCCTTTGAATATTTTCGATTTCGGTAGGTACTTTTCCGAAATCGGAGTTAGTGCCGATATTTGTAACAAAGATTTAATCTTTGTTACAAATATCGGCACTAGAGGTAGATGGTTGTGCGTCACATAAATGCATATTATTTCTATTAGGTGTGTGCGCACTGGGACTTGGTAAATTAGTCGTCGGGCGAGTATCTGGTTGCACATTACGACGAATGCTATTGTTATATTGTCGCTTGCGACATTCATTTATAATATGTCCCGGATTTTTGCAATAGCTACATATTTTAATAAAGTTTTTATTTGAGATGTTATGAGAATTAGTATAGTTATTATTTTGCGGATTAACATAATAAGCTCGATGAGATTGTTTTTTCTTATTATTATAGCAGCTGAAAGAATCATGACTGAATTTTTGACATATAGAACATTGTTTATATGATTTGGAAGAAATTTTGCTTAGAATATATAATTTTTCTTCTTCTATGGCATGCGTAATCGCCTCGCTTACATTTTTCGGGTTTCGGCACCTAACGATATATCCATAATTAGGATTTAAACCTAATATAAAAGTGTTGAGGGATAAATCCTTCATAGCGGCAATTCTTCCTACTAGCTCGGACTTATTCTCACAACTATAATGTATATCTGATTGTAATCGCGTTAAACAAGATTCAATTCTAAGCGAGTATTGCATTACGGTTTCTGAATTTCCCTGTCTACAGTTTTGGAGTTCTATTAAAAGGTGTGTGGAGTGTTTCTTTTCGCCAAAGGTAGTTTTTAGAAATATTTTTAATTCATCCCAACTATAAAATTTTTTTAATGAGCACGCGATTTGTGCTTTTCCCTCTAACTGGGATATGATATAACGATACAGAACTGATTGCTGTTCTGAATTCGCGAGTGATATGGCGTTATCACAATTTGTTAGAAACGCTGGAAGTGATTCTCTATCGCCATTATAAGGTTTAATAAATTTTGTAAGGACGGATAAGGGAATTTCGTCAGACATGTCTAGTTCTTCTGGTTTTTCCTTTAAAGTTTTAGTCTTATGCATGTGGAATAAAAAAATAATTTAAGGAGTTAGGAAATACAAAATTGGTAAAATAAGGATATAGTGTACAATTAATGACAAAAACATGTAAAGAATTAAAAAAAAGTAGTACAAAATTATCGCTAAATTAAGGTTAACTTACAATATCACGAACACTGCGGTGAACAATGGTTGCTATGCGGGTGTCGTGTTGCGATGACGTGCAGCGGACTCGAGTTGCCGTGAGACCCAGGGAGTTGTTTGACGGCGGCGTCCACGTGGTTGTGCGGTGGGAGTTCAGCAGCTCAGGGCAGGCTCACACGCGTGGGGTGGAGACTGACAGCCTTGATTAACTTCGGGTTGATGACGATGATGTGCCTGAAGCTCGTGGGGCTGAGACCTTGTTGGTGTTTCGGATGATGCAGGCTCACACGCGTGGGGTGGAGACTTACTGTCGATCTTGCTTCAGAGTTTCCCAGGATTCGGATGCAACGCTACCGATATACGAGTAGACCTTGTGACATCCTACTTTACTTACAACCTCCTAACAAATTTGGTGTCACCAAATTTGTTAGGAGGGCCGCTCTGAAGGTGTTTTTAAAAAAAAACATTTACACCCCATCCCGGAAGGTCTTTTGGTTTATTTCCCCAATATTAAAATAATACAAAAAATGTGCTAAAGCCGCGAACGGCGTGTGCGATATGCACTTAAGATGGGTTGGAGCTGCACTGCCTCGATTACCTCAGACACTACGCCTTTATACTAAATAAAATAATCGAGTCAGCGCTTTTAACTAACTAGAGTTGGACATAACAGTGCGATATTAAGCACCCCTTTAAAAGTGCAAGTTGTAAGAATTGTTATAAATATATAAACTGAAACATTGAAATTACTTAGTTATTGGTTTTACCAAAGGAAAACCATAAATTGTGTATCGTATTATATTTCCACTTCATGTTATTGTATAACGATTGAACCATTTTTTTTATAGCAGAGGGGGCAAACGAGCATGCGGCTCACCTGATGGTAAGTGACTACCGCTGTCCATGAACAACCGCAACACCAAGGAGGGGATTGCAGATGCAGAAAGCCTTTTAAAAAGAATAGGCTCTTTTCTTGAAGGCCCCTAAGTCGTATCGGTCCGAAAAATCGCTGATGGTAATCAATCCTACTAGGAATTCATGCGAGGAATAAAACATCTTCTAAATCGCACAGTGGTGGAACGCCAATCATCCAGATGGTGTGGGTGGTATCGGGAATACTGCCGCGATGTGCGTTCATGAAATTTGGCGGCTGGGATTAATCCGAACAATTCCTTAGAGCACTCCCCGTAGTAAATGCGAAAGAAAATGCAAAGGAATGCAACATCTCTTTGCAGTTCCAATGAATCGAGCCGATCGGAAAGGACTCGGTCGTCGACGATTCGAGCCGCTCTGCGCTGGATGCGATCAAGTGGAAGGAGCTGGCACTGGGGAGCCCATGCCCAGCGATGGGAACAGTATTCCAACTGGGGCTGAAACTGCGCCTTGTAAAGTTGCAGGCGGTGTGCTGGCATGAAATACTGTCCCGCTCAGCTGAGCACGCGAAGCTTTTTAGAGGCCAATTTGGCCTTCTCTTCCAAGTGACCACGAAACTGCACGTCACACGATATGTCGACTCCAAGGATTCCGATACTGGCTAAGGCAAGAAAGGAAGTGCCTTAAAACTGAGGAGATACAACAAAGGGGTTATTTTTAGTGGTAAACGCGCATACTTGTGTCTTCTGAGGATTAAACTGGACTAGATTTAGTCGCCCCCAATCCGAGACATTGTTCTGCAAAGATTCGACTTCAGACACAAGTTTGTACCGGTACTCGCCGATGTTTTACCCCGAGAAATATTGGCACGGCCGGTGTATAGAGCATCATCAGTGTTGTCATCCGCATTGCAATGAATGTTACCAGTTAGCAACATATCATTGTTATGCAGAAGAAACAGCGTTGTTGATAGCACACAGCCTTGTGGAACACCAGCGTTAATAGGCTTGTAGTCGGAGCATGCACCATCTACAACGACCTTGATGCTCCGATCTGCAAGGAAGCTGGTAATCCAGTTGTACAATTTCTCGGGAATCCCATAGGAAGGGAGCTTCGAAAGAAGCGCTTTGTGCCAATGGCCTTCGCAATGTTCAAACTAACGGCCAACGCCTCCCCCTCGGACTCTACTGCCTCCGCCCATCTATGGGTCAGGTAGACCGGAAGATCACCAGCTGATCGACCTCGACGAAAACCATATTAGCGGTCACTAATCAGCTGGTGATCCTCAAGGTACCGCTTGAGCTGGCAGGTAATAATGGATTCCATTATTTTGGAGAACAAGGAGTTGATGGCGATAGGCCTATAGTTGGACGGGTCTGAGCGGTCGCCTTTTTTAGGGATCGGTGGACAAAAGCTGTCTTCCATGAATTCGGGACTACGCTTTGGGAATAGGAGTACCGGAAAAGACGCGTTAGGACCGGTGCCAACTCCGCAGCACACGTCCAGAGAGCACAATTGGGGGGATTCCGTCAGGCCCACTCGACTTCTGGATGTCCAGGGAGATGAGTGCTTTGCGAACCGAGCGCTGTGAGAACAGCACATCCGGCGTGGATGGTCGGTGGTGTTTTCCCCCCGTCATCAAGAGTCGAGTTGGACGCAAAAAGGGAGCCTAAAAGGTCGGCTTTGTCTTTTGCGGCTTGGGCCAGTGAGTCGTCCTCCCTGTGCAGAGAAGGTAGTGATGGCTTACAGAAATTCCCTTGGACAGCCTTGGCGAGAGACCAGAATGCACGGGTTCCCGAAGAAAGGCGAACTATTTTCTCGCTAATTCTGCCTATGTGCTCTGACTTTGCCTTGGCAATAACTCTTTTGAAGGACCTGAAGACGATGTTATACTTATTTTTAAGTGTGCTGGTGTTTACATCCCGAGTCGCCAAAGCCGCAGCCCAGGCTTGATAACACTCCTGCTTACTGCGTAATGCAGTCTTACAGGACCAAACCAAGGCCGAGATCTGCCTCCGATGGGTACCACAGATGATGGAATAAATAGTTCCATTCCCTATAGCACCACGTCAGTGACAGAGTCAGCAACAGCGCTGGGACCATCCAGCGAGAAGCAAAACCACCCCCATGGGTAAAATGCAAAGAAAGACCGCATTCCGTCCCAATCCGACAACCTGTAATGCCAAACACGACGGCAACCTGCATAATGCAACCGCGAGGGGAGCGTGAAAGGCACCACACTCCAGATCAGACAATCGCCCGAAGAGTCGAGAGAGGCATCGACGAAAACCTGATATCTGTCCGGATGAGAGGTCAGCAGAAGGTCCAACAGGGAAGGTGTATGATCCTCCACATCTGGAATTTGCGTAGGCGAAGTAACCAGTTGTGTCAGACCATATTCCAAAGCAAAGTCATAGACAGATCTACCCGCACGATCGATTAAACGTGAACCAAGCCATTCGGCGTGGTGGGCGTTAAAATCGCCAAGGAACACGATCTCTGCGGATAGGACCTGTTGTAGCAAGGAATCTGTAGCCATTCGGAAGTGGTCGATGAGTCGGTCTGTTTCGGAATTACCTCTATGGGACGTATAGAGGCACCAGTAGACGCGCGGATGGTCGTCGCTGTCTACGCGCAGCCAAAGGATAGACAGGTCCGAACCTTCAAGACTGCCGAGGCGTCGAGAACAGATGTCCTCTCTGACCTCCAGCCCGTGGCACAAAGGAGTGCTCCAATTTGTACCCCGGGTAGGAGAGATACGAAGTATCAGCCGGAGAGGACACCTGCGTCTCGGTCGAAATGAGCAAGGCCGGCTTCGCCGTCTCCAGATGGTAGTGGACGGCGTTTTTTATTATGTTATATTATCATTATCTAATGACTGTCTGACAAACGCTTTGAAAATTAAGTTGCGCACACCAGTGTAAGGCTGCATTTTCCTGAAAGGAGAGAGCAAAATGTTTTCTCAATACCGAAATATAATAACTTAGAAATGGCTAACAGAAACCAAGGGTGACTAAGCCAATAAGGTGCTATATATGTCGCCACATCATTAATAATTTTTCGAATGCTCTTCAGTATAATTGAAATATTTAAATAATCTGGATCTCGTTTCAACGATACGAATTTTAATAAATTTTCATAAATTCGAACGGCAAATAACTGGGGGCACGGCAGTGCACCCGCCAAGTCGAGCAAAAAAGCGGCTCGGCCGTACCATCCTTTTCTCGAAGCAGTTCAGGCCATTTTCGATCCCTATAACTTCGTTGTGGATAAAACTAGAAGGATGAATTTTTAGTAACCATGCTTGCATTGTATATACACGGTATATTTCAAATTTGATTAAATTTGATCCAGTAATTTAAGAATTATAACTAGTCAAAATTTCTTAATTTTGTCACTCACTTACTCACCGATCATCAAAACTCTAAGGCACTATTAGCAGGCATAGAAGCTTCAAAGTTAAAACGCAATTAGCATTTAGTATATAAATCAAGGGTTCGATCCAGTTTTCTAGATACATCAACTGCATAAATAACTTTGTAATCCTATATAAATGTATGGAATTACAAAGTTATATTTGCTGTGAATAAATCAGTGTACCTGTATATATCTAGGTACCTATCTACATCTATTATTCCATTATTTTATACATATATCGCACTCTTAATACAATAGTGACTGAACTCAAAATTGGCTACTTTTGGGAATCAACGAAAATGTTATTGCATTTCAAATTTTTTTTTCAATTAACTATAAAATGAATATTTCCAGTAGCTCGTTAACCGGAGTACTATTGTTAAAATCTTTGAAATGTGTTCTTTACTATGACATAAAAAGGTTTTGTTTTCAATAATCAGTTATTCTGTAAATTAAGTTTGAAAACAGTCTTTCAAAGATAAGTCGTTGTTAAACAAAACAATCACACTTAATAATGACCGAATTCAAAATAAGTCAGTATTGTATTAATTTTTGTACGCTAAGATTGACCTAATGAGAAATAAGTTTTTATTGTATTAAAATATGCGGTTGTCAAATCGACTCATTAAAACTTACGTCTGTATACTATTAAATTATTACATTCATATTATGATTTACCTGTTAATAATTTAAGGAAGGAATGAAATACTTTTGCATGTTTTTATATATTTCTAATTATTTAAAATGCTCAGTTATTAAACATTTAAGGGACTTACTGCCCATAACACAAAAAAGTTAATTAAGACATTAATACTTATATAACTAATGCTTTATAGTTATTTCAAAAAATTTACAACTGTGTAAAGAAATGAGTATCAAAAACCTATCCTATCCATTATATTACAAATTAAATTATAAATATGAGATCAGAAATGAGAACTTTATCAGAAATACTTAATAAAAGACCTTTTAAAGGAACAACAACATACATTTTCCTTAATTATTTATAAGATTTATCCGTAATATTTAGTTGTGTAGCAGTTACTTTCTAATAAAGTACGCAATGTATGTAAATTGTAATAAAAACAAAACAATCTAAAATGCAAAATAGTGCTTTTTGATACAAATTAAAATTTTAATAAAAATATCAAAAACAAATAGTCTTAGAGAACTTAACCTACATCACAAAATAGATTCGTTAAGGCACAAATTTGAGATCAAACAAAAATAGTTAAGGATAAAGAATTATTTAGCATGTAAAGTGACAGCTTTCCGAACACTAAAACCATGGACTTGGACCAGCGTTTTGAGCACCTTTTCCAACAAAACTTCTCGGGAATAAACCGAAATCCCCAAGAAAAGTTTTTTGGAAATATTGGTTTGAGTCCATGAGTATGTGTTTTAGGAAAACTACGTCTAATAAGTACTCTGTACTTTTATAATTAAATAAAGTTATGACAAATAAAATTTTTAAAATAAATCTGTATAATACTTGGAAAAATACGGCGGCACAACCTTTTTTGAAATAAGAGTTTGAAAGTCTTTTTTCTTTCTGTCATCAAGCTCAAACTTTTTGCTATAATCCTTCTCAAGGACTAAATTTTCAATTGATGGCAAACTTTTACGCATATTATATCTTACGTTAACCTCTTTGTATTTCTTTATCTTTAAATGAAGTTTTGTAGTAAAAATGTAAAGGTTTATCTTTTTGAAATCGAATTATTTTTATATCGTTCCAACATACTTGACTCTTTTCAGAATTTTTATTATAGTTGACACCCCATTGATTTTGTAGAGATTTAAGTCGATGAAATCGTCATAGGTCAATGTGTGAACTTTAAATTTACTTCCTTTTTTTTCCGCATTTTGAACAAGCGTAACGTACTGTTGAGGAATGTAAATATTATCAGCTCTCAAGTATGTTTTCTTTTCTTTTTCTATCAGGCTGTGTACATTATCGTTTTCATTTTGTGTATGTCCTTTTATGAGAAATTTATGAGTTATTGTCTC
The DNA here is from genome assembly GCA_033319125.1 of Parnassius glacialis. NCBI lineage: Eukaryota > Metazoa > Arthropoda > Insecta > Lepidoptera > Papilionidae > Parnassius > Parnassius glacialis. The sequence goes on from JAVANC010000021.1 coordinate 21,750,792, forward strand.
AATATTTTCAAAGTTAGCCAAGGCATACATATACAATATAGCAATGAATTTATTTTTGTTTTAGCCACAGCAATTGTCGGAATAAAATATAACATTGACGAATTTACTCGTATTTTACTCTCATTAATTGCATTTAAGAATTTAAAAACACAAGTACCAATTTTGACAGAACCTTTTTGTCCTTGTGTCTCATCCCAAAATAGCATTGTACGTCTGTATATTCCCTATTATTCTATTCCTATTGTCTTTCTCAAGTAAGTTTTTTTTCGCTAGCTCAGCAATTGTGAAATTATAACAATTTAATCTAGTTGAATAATAAAAACTGCTGCAGTTACCGTCTGGCACCTGTAAAATAGCTTGTAAATCGTAAATAGCACATATGTTTGTGTTATTAATAGCGTATCTGTCTTTTTGTTTTTCCTGTCTTGACAAATCTTTTTCTTCCAAATGCATTTCGTATTCTTCTTTTAGGGTCGGGTCAGGGTTTAATCCATTTTCAAGCCAAATTCTTTAAATAATAGATAAAAATTGCAAAATTTTCCGTACGGTTTGCCGTTAGCTTCTTGAGCCTCAACAAAGTCTTGATAAATGTCTGTTATGGTTTTGTTCGAATATATATACTCACAAGATGACGTGGCTCTAGTAAAATGAGATTCCAAACGGGGAATATTGTCAATAAAATTAATTATATCTTGTTTTAAATTCAAATTAAGTTTTTTTTGTTTTCCATGTTTACCGCGTTTATCTTCAATCAAAAAATCATTAGAGTCACTTTTATCTTTTATAGTACGAAGCATTCTATCACATACGCCAAAGGTATTAATAAAAAAAGTTTTGCAAACTTTTTTCTTATTGTTATTCTGCAATTTTATATAAAAGGCAAAATTTGGCTTCCTTGGATTTTCTGTTAAGGTGTATTTATATTTAGGATGAACTTCTAGCATACAGCTCTTTAAATATATTCTTTGTTGATGGAGATCACCCAAACTCCAAAATTTATTAAATATGTGTTTTCGTTCTTGTTCAGAAATAGAAATTGAACATTTAAATCTGCATTTTTCATTGCACGGTGGTTTTATAGTACGAGCTTGAATTTCTTTTTTAGATGTAACAGAAATATAAGTTTGTTTTTTCGCCATATTGCTTTTCCAAAACTGAGGATCTCCCTTTTTGTTTTCTTTTATTGGCCTGTTTAGAAACTATTTGAGAAATTGGACCTGGAGGACTTGAACACGACTGAAAACTTGGACCCGGTTGAGGACTTCGAATGCATTGAGAACCTGGACCCAACTGAGGACTTGGACACGACTGAGGACTTAGACATGGCTGAAAACTTTGACCCGGCCGAGGTATTGGACTCAACTGAGAACTTGAACTTGACTTAGACATGTTAATGTCATTTTTGTTAAATAAAAGATCAGTTTTGCTCCGTTTTATTTCCTTCAGATCACATGTTGCGTAAGTTGGGTCCGAGTCGCTTAGATCGGCGTCACTTTCACCAGAGTTAATTGGCGAAATTACATTATTTTTCTTACATGAACACGATTTTCGCAAAGAATGATGAAATAATTGGAAAAGAACATAAAGTGAAGTCTTCTTGTGTATAAGTGTTATATTGCTGCTGTTTATATGAATTTTCGTCTTAAGAACAAATTGTAACCGAAGAATGGTTATTGTGGTCACCAATGTCATTTTGCTTCTGAATATTATTGTTGTTGTTTTCAACAAGGTATTTTTCAGAAGTTGTCTCTTGTGGTACCGCCGACAGTTATTGTTGAACTGTAGCCGACGTCTGACTGACGCCAACTTATCATCGCTGAATTGGCGTCTTACTTTTCTATTTATTCCATCTTGTATGCCTTTTGAATGAAAAAAAAATACTATAGGGTCACGAAGAAAACAATTTCATATCTAAAAGAATGTTATAATATCAATACAATTAAAATAATAATAAAAGAAGAATAAAGGAAGTGTAGAAGGGATACACTGCCTTCCCTCCACCGCCACCCCAAGATCCTACATGTAAAAACCTAATTTACTTACCAATTTTTCATTTATACTTTCCTTAGAGGAAAGGTTCTTAAATATTTCTTTCATCCTCGGTTTTTCCATGTTGGAATATGTTGTATGCTGTTTTATTATCCGTAACAATAAAAACGTACAATAAGCTATGAAGTACCTTTTTTACAGAACTTATTAACATACAAAACCTAATTTTTTTAAACCTTTTTAATCCTAAACTGACATTACTTTATATGAGTCATTTAATTTTGTAGTAAATTTAACAAATAGTGACTTATTATTATATACGATAAAGAATCTCGCATGTTTTTAAAACAACAACGACTTAATTTTAATCGTGTCATAAAACTATTCGATATTTTAATTTTATATTGTCCAAAAACGAAATAGGTCAATATTTCTATTGAATGTTTTGTACAATAACGACCTATCTTGAAATTAGTCAATATTCTGAAAAAATCTTTAAATGAAACTTACCTCGATTTTTGTGCAACAACGACGTATCTCAAAATGAGCCAACGTTAGACACAACCTCCTCGTACGACTGCGGACGCAACAATGTATGCGTCGGTGTTGCATCCAAGCGAGGACCGTAGTGAAAAAACGACACAAAAAAAATATCTCTTAAATCCGCAGAAATAGAGGTGTTTTTTTTAATGTCACATTGTAGAGCTCCGTTTACAATATGGAGTGTAGAGTAAAAGGAGAACCATCTTATAAGGTGCGAAAGTTGAAAAAGTGTCCCACTATTTACTGAAAATAGAGGTTCCAAAACCTACCACAATAGCGCTGGCGTCTGAAAAACTACGATATGAATATAGCTGTTGTAGACGGAGTGAAGTCAGCTGAATTCAAATATTTAAAAAAAAATATGACTAGAGTAGTTAGTAAAATGCCAGTATACAAAACCTCAACTATTTACGTAGTACAAAACCAAGCGGATTGGTCGGTTCTTGTTTATTTCTCCATCTTATTCTAATTAATTTCGGCGCTTTTTTTTAAATTTATCCTATGCTACTGCAGCGCCACCCTTATTGGACGCGTTTTTAGGGACACTTTTCATATAAGGAGATTGTCCTCCTTCTACTCTACACTCCATAGTTTACAAGGTCAGTTTTTGACCATAACTAAAAACTAACAAATTTTGAATTCGGTCACTGTTGCACTAAGAGTGCGATATGTATAAAATAATGGAATAATAGATGTAGATAGGTACCTAGATATAATTATGTTCAAAGGTAACTTGTAAAATGATGAACGGAATGAAAAGGCAAGAATGAGACTTATGTAGTTGTACCAAAATCCCCCAAAGTATTAAGTAGACTTAATTGCCCGAAAATCCATAGTTGGTATTCAAGAAGAAGTCTCGCAACTCAGTTCTACTATAAAAAGTTGTGAGATCCATGAAATACCAAGTCGGTTAATTTGTTCAGTCCCTACTTAAGGCTCCTTCTCTCTCAAGTTATTACGTAATTAGATAATTTAACAACATCTTATGGTGACTGTTCGTGCCAAACGCTTATGTCAAGAATCGACGCCAGAGGGCACTTGGCTCGGCGCTATACCGGTTTGACGTTCGGGCGAGCGTTGGGTGTGGCGAGAGCGCGCGAGCGCAAAGAGAGTTGCTTGCAAAGTGCTATCGACAATACGTAGTTAAGTCGCTCGGGATAACCTCCATTTTGAAAGTCGGTTTTGATAGCAATTGTGCACGACGAGGAGGATGTGCCGCAATAGTAACTACTAGTGCGGCATTGATATAGTTCGGAAACATTTTCCGTCGTCGTTTGGACGCTGAGCTTTGTGATACTAGAGAAGTTAGTGTTAAGTCCAGAAACAACTGTTGCCACACGAAACGGTAGTGACCTTTGATCCGGACATTCTGTGTTTGTTTTTTGTGTTAAGCGTTATAACAAACGAGAGTTAGTGGCTTTTGGAAGTTAGTTAATCGTACGATAGAGTTGATGGACTGTCCTCGTGACGAACGAAGAAAGTGACTGTGGGCGACTCCACGGAAGATTACCACAATTTGGAGCGGTGCTGAAGTCCGAACTGCTGCCGACGGCAAAGGTCTAATCAGGTCTAACACAATCAGTCACACACAGATACACATCACTAACCCTTACTTCCATGCACCCTACAACCACATGCGGCCTGACCGAACCCTGAGACTGCAGTCGCCTTGGATATAGGTAAGTAAGCTCGGTTGTACTATTCTCCCTGTTCAGTTGTAGTAGGATAGAACGCTCCACCTTATAGTTTATTGTAATTAGAGACTTTTCACTTTGGCCTTAGGAGGCCCGACCTACATCTGCTTGTAAGTTCTTCCACTATGGGCCCGGGAGATCCTACTGTTAGATAGGCAGCTGCACGCCGTAACAGTGACCATATCAATATTAAAAATCTGTTATGGTTTAAATACATTGCTTGACTTGACAATCGCACTAAACAGTTTAATTTAATATAATATGCATTAGTTGTGAGATACATTGTGTTTTCATGCGATGGTTTGCATTTGATGATTTTCATTTCTTTACATATTAACTCTGAAGTTAAATTTGCTAAATCTGCTATACTAAAACCTAGTTGGTATGGCCTGTTGAGTTTTCTTATAAGCAAGCTCTCCTTATATTCCTTCGCCTACTCTTCTATTAGGGATCTTACCTCAACGTTCAGCGATCTTCTGAAGTGATCTTCTGTCCACTTTCCCAACGTTTTTACTTAATCAAGGGCTGCCGAGATTTCGGGGAAGCACACTTTCTCGTTTTGAGATGGTGAATATTCACGGACCCCATCTGAAGACTCTTTAAGGATAGTATTAAAGACTGTAAGCTAGAGGGGTGCCAGCGTGGGCATTTGAATCAATGAACTAGGCCAGCGGCGCACAGATCCGGCTCTTCCTTTCCAACAGTAACCACTGCCACCATCACGTTGCATCACGTGTAACCACATTAAGAAAGTAAGTAAATTATTTCCGGATGACATCACGTGCCACCACTGAGGAAATAATGGTAAATAAAATATTCAGAAAATAATTAACGAAACAATTCCGATTATTAGCTCTTCACTTTCTGGGTAACATCACGTCCCGTGTAACCGCATTAAGAAAGTAAGTGTAAATTATTTCCGGATCACATCACGTGCCACTACTGAGGATAAAAAATAACTTGTTTTTTTATTAATAAATAATACATATATTGTAGGTACTTAGATACAAAATCACCGATTACCTTTTTTTGTGCACTGTTTTTTGGCAGACTATACTTACTAAAATATTACCTTTATGTCACTTGTTAAATGCACCATAAATAAGAATCATAATATTAATAATTATTTAAAAAGGTCGCAAAACTAACCTTTATTACGGGAATATCTTGTGGTTTTCTGTCAAGACTTAAACTCCTTTTCCAAACAAAGTCAGCAGTCTTATCGCTTGTTCTTTTTTATTTCTGCTTAAACTTAACTGAACAAATCTTAATTGTTGTTTGTTGCGGCGCACATGCGGATGCAACACACAGAAAACGAAAGATCGCAACGCCCGACCGGCACGGCAGGCTGACAGTGGCATGCAAAAGTCAATAGACTATCTTTTTATTAGTTATTATTTAATTTTTTGTAAAAATAACATCTAAAATTAGTGTGATGATGCAGTACGACAGAAAGCTACATAGTTTATTAAATCTCCTAGGATGCAGCAACGAGGTATAATTGCTGTCGCGCTTTGCTCAAATGACGAAGTTTGACAATTGAGAGACAGCTGCAGCAGAAACTATTAAAGTTTACGAAATTGTCATCCCGTATTCCCCTGTTTTCATGGCGTGCTGTTTCCAAAACATGACCGTCTTTGTTTATTTAAGGATGATTGTAACATATAAACACACATACATTGTGATGATAAGTGATCCTTATTACGTTTTTAAACCGTTTTTAAATTTGGTTGTTGGATGTCCAATAACGCCGCTATAATGTGTATTTTGATGTGTCATTAGTGAAACAAAAGTCGTTCTCGATAAATTCATTTAGTCTATGATAAGGCCTTAACAGTGGTTGAAATGCTTAAATCTTGGATATTTAAGTAAAAAAATCTCAATAACTGTTCATTTAATCCACAAAGCAAAAATACAGGGTAACAGAAGAGGATTTTGTAAATGTTTTTAGTTGAACAAAATTGTATTTTTGTCAACCCCTTATTAGAAAAAAAATCCCCAAAGAGTACCTATCTTTGTCATATTTTGCAAAATTTCTCCAAAACGGCACAAGCTTTTTAAATAGTTCTTTTACTAAAAAAAATGTCTTAAAAATATTAATATTTTTAATTAAGAGTTTTATATTTAATCCCCGTTTTATAAAAGAATATATCATTTTTCCCTGAAATTGAATATATTTACGCGAGCGCGCATACTCCGTCGCCCTGTCAGCCTGTCACAGTCCGTTTTCGGACATCATTGAGGGTGGACCGCGCGCCGGTGTTGGAGCGACTTCGTTCAAATATATATTAGTTTTTTAAAAGTTTATACTCAATTATAAATATTTTTATGATTAGAAATACTTAATTTAGTTAATATGTGTACACTGGTAACTGTAAATATTATTTTCTAAATAAATTAATTTTTAAAGTGCCCAAAGAATAAGAAATTTTCGCGGCGACGTTGATTAGTGAAATTGAAAAATGCATTTTTATGTAATTTAGATGTGGAACGACCAACATGCTCTCGTTACTTAGATTTTGATATTTTTTAATACCAATGTAATTTTATTGTTGCATATTTTTATTAATTAGTTGATACTGAATTTTATAATTATGTATAGAATAGAATAGAATATTTTTTATTCAATATAGATCACATGTGTAATTCTTATTGAAAGTCATTTTTTACTTTACCACTGGTTCGAAAAAAAAACCTCTGTCCTGGGAAGAACCAGCAAGAAACCCAGCGGGACTTTTTTTAAAGCAAATTTTACAATAATGGTTGTACTAACTATATAAGTACAAAATTTATTTTAGAAACAGCTTGGAAGCGATCACCTCATTCCCAGGGGTTATTATCAACCATGTATTCATTTATACTATAATAACCCTTTTTATACAGTTTCAACTTAACAAAACATTTAAACTTGCTAATGGAGAGAGCCTGTACACTTTCCGGGACCTTGTTGTAATAGCGTATACATTGCCCCAAGAATGAATTACTGACTCTGTGGAGTCGAGAAACTGGTATCACTAGCTTGTGTTTGTTCCTAGTGTTTACAGAATGCACATCACTTTTTTTACTAAAACTACCTTTGTTTTTGTGAACATACATTACATTTTCGTAAATATACTGAGAGGCCAAAGTTAATATATTTATTTTTTTAAATTTATCTCTAAGAGACTCTCTCAGTTTTAGGTTGTAAATAGCTCTAATGGCCCTCTTCTGTAAAACAAAAATAGTTTCTGAATCAGCCGCATTTCCCCATAGCAAAATCCCATAAGACATTATGCTATGGAAATAACTGAAATAAACTAATCTAGCTGTCTCGACACTAGTGAGACCTCTAATCTTTTTTACAGCATAGGCTGCAGAACTTAGTCTGCTTGCTAGTTTGGATATATGGGGGCTCCACTGAAGCTTTGCGTCGAGAGTGATGCCAAGAAAAACAGTGGATTCAACAGGGCTCAGTTCTTCCCCATTTAAAAACACATTGGTACTCAGATTTCTAACATTCGTTGTTGTAAATTTAATACATTTTGTTTTATTTCCGTTTAAATGTAAATTATTAACGTTAAACCAATGCACTAATTTCGATATAGCATTATTCACTTCGTCACATTTAAATGATTGACGTTTAAGTTTAAAAATCAAAGAAGTATCATCAGCAAATAACACTATATCATGATTATCCTCTACAATAGAAGGTAAGTCATTAATATATACTAGAAACAGGAATGGGCCGAGAATTGAGCCCTGAGGGACACCCATTAGTACAGGTGAGCCGGAAGAACTTTTACCATTGATAATAACTTTCTGCATTCTATTACTCAAATATGAAATTATAAGTTTAAGCGCTGTGTTCTTGACACCATAGTACTGTAGCTTCCTGATTAATGTCTCATGGTGAACGCAGTCGAAGGCCATGGAAAGGTCACAAAATATACCCAAAGCAACCTCTGAATTCTCCCATGCACAAAAAATATGTTTAATAAGCTCAACTCCAGCGTCAGTTGTTGAGCGACCCCTTGTAAAACCGAATTGATTTCTATGTAGCAATTTATTAATATTAAAGAAACTTAACATTTGATCTAAAATTATTTTTTCAAAAATTTTACTAAATGTTGGTAGTACAGAAATTGTTCTAAAATTGGCGGGGTCTAATGTACTACCAGATTTAAATAAAGGTATGACTTTACTAAGTTTCATTAAATCAGGAAACACACCAGATTCGACGCTTGTATTAAATATAGTGGCTAGATAAGGTGCTATTATATCTATTATAGATAAAATAACATTAACGGAAATCCCCCATAAATCTGCCGTTTTCTTAACATCAATAGTTTTAAAATATTTAACGATATCTTTTGGCAGTACTCTATGGAATTTAAAAGTATTTGAACAAGCCTTTACATTTTGTTTGAGCAATGATTAGGCGAAAGTAGGAGAAGAGTTTAATGATTTAGTTGTCAAAAAAGGAACATCAGTAAAATGTTTCTCAAAAGCCATAGCAACTTCTTGATCAGATCGGGTTAAATTATTGTTAATATTCAATTGAAAATCCGAGTTGCGCGGTTTGACCTTGCCCCTTTCACTATTTATTATTCTCCAGGTCATTTTAATTTTGTTTGATACAGTTTTAATTTTGTTACTTAAATGTAAAGCCTTAACTGTGGCGCACACTTTTTTAAATATTTTAGAATATGTTTTTACATAATCTCTAAATATAACACTACTATTAAATGATCTTTCATTATAAAGCTCGTATAACCTTCGCCTACTCTTATAAATTCCTACTGTCGCCCAATCATTAAATGATTTGCGACTGTTAAAAGAGGAAGTTTTAGAAGTAAATATCCTACTAAATTCACAAGTTATAATTTTAAATAACGTACCATACAAATAATTAGCACTGTTTTTAAATGAAAGGGATGGAAGTCTTTTTATTATATTACTTCTAAACCTCTCCAAGCGATGTTCATTTATTGGAACAAACACAACTTTCTTATTTTTCTGTTTGTTGTGTATGTAAGGCAATGATACCAACTGTCCACAGTGATAAGTATTACAATAAAACGCTGTTTTTTATGAGTATGACTTTATAAAATATTATTGGGGAGGGAAAGTAGATACAGATACTTACATTTAAGTACACTGTTATCAAATTAAATCAAACAATTTAAATAAATAAAAAAATGGTGCTTCCCTAAGTATAAATAACTATATAAAGACATTCTTGGGTTTTGTTTTTTTTTATGTTAGACAAACTATCATCTAAAAAATGTAAAAATTTTAAATTGGAGAGGGGTTTCTCTACGTGATAAAGTTAGAAATGAAGATATTCGCAGTAGAACCAGAGTAACTGACATAGTCCAACGGAATATTACAGTGAAACGGCAATGGGCTGGCTACATAACTTGTAAAACAGATAAAAAATAGGAAGAAAGGTTCTCGAGTGGCAACCTCGTACAGGTAAGCGAAGTCGTGCTCAACCTTTATTCCTCTTCACGTATTCTCATACGCTTTTCTTCACACACACACATACACACACACACACACACACACACACACACACACACACACACACACACACACGAACACACACACACACACACACGAACACACACACACACACACACACGCACACGCACACACACACGCACACGCACACGCACACGCACACGCACACGCACACGCTCACGCACACGCACACGCACACGCACACGCACACGCACACGCACACGCACACGCACTAGCACACGCACACGCACACGCACACGCACACGCACACGCACACGCACACGCACACGCACACGCACACGCACACGCACACGCACACGCACACGCACACGCACACGCACACACGCACACACGCACACACGCACACACGTTTGCATTTAGATATAATTTTTTCTAACCAACCATAAAAATATAATGAGAATATGTATATAAGTATAAAGTTTGCCTCACACGGGACAGTAATAATATAATATTATATCTTCCATTATCTACGCATGAAAACTTTTAAAATCTCTGAATCCTGAAGTATGTTCATATTAAGAGGCTGAATAGAGCCACATTGATATGCATGGGGATCGTTTTGTAATTTCACATTGTTATCGAAAAAATATTGTACGTATTTCACAGGTGGCGGTTTGCAAAACACGATTCCACAAAATTCACTCAATAGAAAATAATTGCAAAGTTGTGTCTGAAAATAATTAAATTTTCAACGTCCATTTTTTCTTACGTGGTAGAGCCATGCTGCAGCTATATTAGTAGTAGGTATAGTTGTAGCACGAATGGGTCGGCTCGACAGGGGAAGGGTCTCGCTTTCACGGAGTACCATGTAAAATAGCAGTTTAACCCTGCTGTGTTTCGTATGGTATGTGTAGAGAACCGGAGAACCTTTTTACTGGAAACGAGGCATTACATCTTAGTCCTCACGGGTGACAACGCATCGACGCACGACATTTTGATACGTAATCGAGAATAGATGTAGATGTCTATGGGCCGTAGCAACCACTTACCATCAGGTGGACTGTGTGCTCGTTTGTTCGTTTGTCACCCTTATTCTATTAAAAAAAAACTTTCTGAGATTTCAGTAAAATAATGTTCAGAATTGTAAGCACTCGTACAATTATATATCTCATGTTAATAAAGCTATTGGGCTATTTTGATTTTTAATAAAGTGATTTTACTTTATAGGTTAAATAATTTATTTACCCTTATAAATGGGAACCGCTTTTCAGTCACTCCTATTGAATTTGACAGTGCTTGCTGAAATTTAACATCTTTAGATGGATCAGAATCGCGCGCTGATCCGGCTGTTAGATATTGCAAAAATAATCGAAAATATTTATTTTTACTTTCATGCCGAAGACTACCTTGTTTTATTTTATTACGGTCAAATAATATTTATTAGGTTATAAAGCAAGTATTTACAAATATTTCCATTTTTTTGTTATTCTATTATTTACAGTTATTATAACGCCTTAGCTTTACACCAAGAATTACATTAGAAATTCTTGATGGGATGCGATGTAACGCGCATACTTTATTTTCATGACGAACTATAATATATATATTTGTTTTTTTTTTACCAGTAGAGTTTCAACACAATCTTTAAAAAGTTCAATAAATTTAAAAAATGCCGATAATTATATAATTTCAAGTCAGTGTTTTACATTTAAAGATCAGTTATAAAGAGCCAAAGTTCTTATTTTCATTTTGATTAATGTACTACTACACTACACTAAAATAAATGTGAAAGGGCTTTTATCTGCAATAATAATTTTAACAAAAATAACATATACTTATAAAAGTCATATACACAGACAATCATACTGAAGATTATCAATTGTACTACAAAATATTTAAAAGACTATTTCCAGTATAATGACCCGAATATCATCATTAATGTTTGACTGGCACACTTAAAAGTTTTATCACATGATGTAAATGATTGACTATTATATTATGATAAGGTCATGCTTTTCTATAAAAAGTTGCAAGAAATTTTAAATCAAGGACCTATTGGTTTGTTTTACTTTTCACTTTATTAGTTAAAAACAAGATGGACTGATCTAAAAGTTTACTTTCTTGTGTAAAAAGTGCTATTTAGAATTTTATGCAAATGATAATTAAAGTTTCTATGTAAATAAGTGTAACATAGCGGGTATTATATTTAATGGTAGCGGCCATCCATATTTGCAAAGCCAGCATCATTTTTTGTACAGAAACCGGCAAAGTGTTGCTCAAGGCACTATAAACAAAGCAGCTGATAAATTGTTACACTCATAACTGTTAACAAAAACTGTTATGCAAATGGTCTTATAGATAATAATATCTATTCCGCCGTGTTAGTTGCAGGAGCTATTATTAGAAGGAGAAGAAGTAAAATTTTGTTTTAGAAATGCGCAATCAATATTGTTTTATCTGCAATTTAGTATACAATAAAAAATAACTTCAGCCAAAGAGCATAACTGGCATTATACTCAGGCCCATCAATTGGTATGGAAAAAAATAATTTTACCAGGTTTAAAAAAAACAATCAAAATTCAAAAAACATAAATATTAAAATCTAAAATTTAATACATAAATTCGAAAAGCGGCCATAAATCATTATACATATAATGATTTATGGCCGCATAGTAACTGACGGTGACTCACTATAACATCCTAGAGTCACGCCTAAACTAAGAAGAGAGAATCACTGTAGAAAACGTAATAATTTATTGCGGAAGTTTTGTGATAAAATTAAAAAAATTACAAACTTATCCAAGTTAATCTAACTTAGTCTAACTTATCCTTATGCGTTACAAAAAAAACAAATAATAAAATAGTTAGATGGCGTCAGTTTTTAAGAAGATAAAACAAAAATAAAAAAAAAAATTCAAAAATGTTCAGTATTTCATTGATTATATACCGCTGACACTTAATCACGCTTTTCGAAACCACGCTAGTTGTAAACAATACTTGTGTGAAAAGACAAAATCTTCTTTTCAAATTTCCGCCGATTTGTAATTAGAAAGCCAAATAGGTCATGTGTCAATTTTAATTAAATATATTTTATATGAAGTGATCTTGACTACGTTTCATCAATTAACCATTGGTAAAAATTAAAACAGGAATTTTACAATTGTGTTTACAAGAAACATTATTAGTTGAACCTTGCAGCTTGTTCATTAATTTTATTATAAATACCTATAAAGGTATATATTGTTAATAAATAGTTCCCATAATATTTTGGATTATTTTTTATTTTGCCCTATCTGCAATGTTCTACGCTCTATAGAAAATGTGGCGTATGACATGATTGACAATCTCTCGAACGTTTTATCTAGGTACAAAGATGTTTTACGTTTTCGTCGCTTCCACATTATATTTTTGTCAGGAGAAGGTACCCTTCTGTATCTAATATAATATATTATAATATAAATATTGCTACAAAGTAAAGTAAAAGGCTATACAAGTCCCTCTACTGGGCACAGAACTCTTTTTTTATTTCTGAGAGGGTTTTAGGGCAAGGAAATGTCCGCCGAACTGCCCCAATGCGTGTTGACGAAAATCGCAATTACAAATTGCATTCGTGCTGTCGGGGATCAAACCCGGGAAAAATTTACAGCGAACGCTTTGACCCAGATCTACTAATACGATTCAAATAAATACGGTTTAACATATATAATAAAAAACTCTTACGTACTTGAAACTTGAACACTTGATAGCTCGTGACGCCTACCGGACAAAGCTACAGCACAATGTAATTGAAGATGCGTAACTACGACATAATTCTCAGTGATGCGCAAGCATAACAGGCACTATGTCACTTTTATAATTGTCATCTCTGCAGTCTATTAATCTTTGTATTTTTATAAGTAATACAGAACGTAGTTGCTAGACGGTGTTAACGTTGACTAAAATCTCTGCGATAGCCGTTTCGTCAAGGTCATTCAGGCTAGTACTTATTACAATGAACGTTAAGCTTCATTTAGAATTTTGCACTGTCATGATTATTAAAACATATTTCGTGAATAGGTTACTGTGAAATCATAATAATGTTTAATTCACATAAACTTTAAATTATTCACCCATTACATATATGGTATTCAAAAAGACATTGAAAAAAGTTTTGAAATTATAGTAAATAATATTACATAAAATACAACATAAATAAATCAAATTGAAACATAAATACTTCTAATTAGCATAATAAATAAATTGAAGGAAAAAAGTGTCAATCAATCACCTTTAAAATGGAAAATGGGAAGAATTATCAAAACGTTCCCTGGAAACGATGGTGTCTCCAGAGTTGCAGACATTAGAACAGTGAATGGTACTGTACGATGGGCATTTCCAAAAATCTGCCCGTTGTTTTCAGAAGGGATGTAATGACTGTTTGTTGAAAACACATGGTGCTTTCAAGGCCGGGAGCATGTACGCGCATTAAAGTATCACGTCAAGATGGAGAGGCTGTGATTGGTCGACGTCATCGCGAGCCGGCGCAGTGGCATCACGTCATTTTTCGTCCCCTCTCTCTAATGTTATACATAGCTCACGCAGAGTTCGTTTTGTCACCACGCATGTAAAACTTTTAATTTGTTAATGAACGAAATAAAGTCACATTTATCTAAAAGAAATAAAATATTCATTTCTGCGCATACATATGGTATTCAAAAAGACATTGCAAAAGGTTTTGAAAATATAGTAAATAATATTACATAAAATACAACATAAATAAATCAAATTGAAACATAAATACTTCTAATTAGCATAATAAATAAATTGAAGGAAAAAAGTGTCATAGAAAATTATACGGTATTTAAAGCTTAATTTAAGAAAAAAATACTAGCTAAATCGCCGCCGTCTGTTGTTAGTGTGCCCCATAAGGCTAGCAAAGTTGCCTCACTGTATTGCGGGGCTGATCCGCTGACCAAAATATCTGCCAGCTTTTGGGTCACCAGAGACATTGACAAAGCGTGATGAGATATCTCTGTACAAACGTCTCGCTTCAGGACCCCACGGCCCCAGTGTTTCTACATCAAACGGCACAAACATGTATCCCTCTCTGAGGGCTGCATATTTGCGCCGCTTGTTAGACTCGGCAACAGCAGCAGCCGTGCCCACCTTCTGTGCAGTCGCCGCGAGATGTGATTGCGCTAATGTGTCAACACAAGTCGCATCCCATACTAAGGAGCGCCCATTTTTCCATGGAATAATCGTCATTCCATGAGGCCTCTTGCCATCGTTCCGCAATATACCGCTTGGCTCTAAAATCGCAGGTACGTTGGCACTAGTTAAGGCCCGTCGAATGACGTCATTAATGGCTACATGGCGAGGGATGCGACCGGCGCTTCGCTGGCATGCGAGGCCGTGTTGTCCAATAATGTTGACCTCTTTACGACAGCGACAGCGATGGAGCTCATTGGTTCTTAAACCGAATCTCAGGCTGATAGCAAGATAGAAAGTAGTACTATCCAAGAGTGTTCCGATATTTGACGAGGGCAGTGCATTCAACCAGAAGCCCGACTTCTTCTCCTCAGATGCTAGGAGACGAGCTTGCTCTGTAGGGTTTCCGCAATTATCTGAAAGGTTATTTTTGAACTTGGATACTGAGTGGCTCATCCCAAAACCTCTGTGAAGCTGAGTTTATACGAAAAACCTGGTCCGGCCGTCTCTTATTGCTCCAGGCTTCCTTGGCCTCAGCCAAGCAGGAGACCTCCACATCACCGAGTGATGAGTTAGTAATTGTTCCAATGAGGTCTGACAAGACAAGAAAGCTGGAAGTGCTACGCTGGAATCTCTTTGGATGCCTAGACCACCAAGTCCAACAGGAAGTGTGGCCTAAACCCAGGAATTTTCATTTAATGGACAATTTAGAATTTCAATAATAGTTTTCCTAGTCATATCATCGAGACGATTTAAAAATGGGACATGCATTTTAACAGTGGTTTTAACAGTGGTAGAGCCACGCGGCAGCTATTGCTGTCGCACGGATGGGCCGGCTCGAACCGGGGTGGTACCACGACCTCACAGAATACCAGCATGAAGTAGAGGTTTACCTCTGCGTTTCGCTTGGTGAGTGCAGGTGGCCGGAGGCCCTTTTTACTGGAATTGAGGCATTCCATCTTAGTCCTCACGGGTAACAACGCATCTGCATTTTGATTCGCAAACGAGGATAGATGTAAATGTCTATGGGCCGCAGCAACCACTTACCATCAGGTGGACTGTGTGCTCGTTTGTCACCCTTATCCTATAAAAAAAATGCATCCAAAGAGTTGAACACCGCAGCACGTACGTAAAATTTGGCACAAAAAAGACAAAATTTTAGTATGGCATATGCCATGTGTGGGGTAATTTCTTTCAGACGACTAGATGACTCCTTAAATTTTAAAATCTCTTCACTGACAAAGCATTGAAAGGACTCATCCAGAATAGGAGCACCTAGAAGGCGAAGCGATTTACTGTTAAATATATTTATATTTAGGGCTAAGGAGTCAAATTTGTTAACAATTTGATTTTCTTCGGACGATGGTAAATTCTCATTAATAATAAGTTCGCACTTTGAAAAATTCAATTTGAGGAAAGAAGAAATAAGACTGGTTAAATCATCAAGCACTGAGTTTGCTTCGCCTCCTAGTGTCCCATCATCTAAATACCAGCCATTGAATTTTTTTGAAAATTGCCGGACCGAGCGGGTCACCCTGCTGGCATCTGACAGAGGATAAAATTTGATGTTCTATATACATTAGTGTAGATGGTGTATTATAACATTGCCAGAGGTAATGTTAAATGGATGGGATATTTTCTTTTACCTGTGTCAGCAGAGTGCCTCTGTCTACTGAGTTAAATGCATTTTCAACATCCATCTTCAGTAGCACCTCACCGCCGCCGTGTTTCAGAAAGGTGCGTGCTACATATACAGCCCCTTTGCATACGTCTTTTATCCCGAAACTTATCTGCACAGGCTGGAATATGGCCGCGAGGTCTGCCTGGATATATTTGCAGCAAACCTTTGAAACAATGCGGCGAATTGTTTTACCAATTGCTATGGGCCGAATACTCCCATCCTTTTTTTTAAGAGCGCACAGGTTTGCCCTATAAAGTACCTGCGTTAAATTTGGGCAAACTTTTCCTGAAAGCATTAAATTTACATGTTGCGTCAATACATTAAGGTCAAGGTCCCGGCCAGTGTTTTCCCTAGCAACTGATGGAAGATCATTTAAATGTTGAGGTGAAAGACCATCGAGACCAATAGCCAATCTATTACTAAAGGAACTGATCGCAGCCTGTATCTTCTCAGCAGTGGCTTCCGGTGTACGCTCAGAAGGATTAGGAGCATCTGGTAAATTTAAGGCCGCCGATGGGAGTAGATGTTTAGCCCTCAGGGAATACAAAGTTTCCGGCATGTCAGGGGCTAACGCATCACTTGAGAAAAGAAGGCGAGTGGTATCTCTCAAATCGCCATCATTCAATTTTGATTCATTTTTTTTTTAATTGTAACTAATTTTATTTATAAATTCATCATATGGGTTAGTTTTGTCGAGCGAATATACTGAGCTAAATTTACTTAAATTCAGTCGGTATATTTCTGACAAATCATCTTTAGACTTATTATACGTTTCACATAGAATAAACTGTTAACATTTAACCAAGTAACCTTTGAAGTTTTTATTTCTTTGTGTTTGTTTAATCCACACGGAGTTTTTTTCACGGAACATACGCAGAGGACACTACGACGATAACCGCGGTCTGCCTCCTCTTTTCGCCCTCCATCACAACTATCAATAAATCGATTACGAACTTTTTACCCGTTTTCTTCTCTGTTCTCTCAAGATATTATAAATCATTCATGCATTAATTACAGCTTATCAAAAGTTCACTGCTGAACATAGTCTTTTCCATAGATTGCCTGATGGGGGTTAATATTTGCCATAGTTCCATCTCTTAGCAAGTAGGTTTGTAACTGCAATCTTTTTATTATTTTGAGTTGTTATCAGGAAATTGACCACTTGTCATTAAAGCTCTGCGCATAAATTACTCGGAGCATCTTTTAATAGTGTTCCTCTTTTAGCCTTATTTGAAAATTAAATTAGAAAAAGCGAGGCCAGTATTATGTACTCAATTAATGTCGAATGTATGCATAGTAGGTACCAATACTCCACTATGCATAACAGTTGGGCTGAAAATTTCGTATCGTTTTATAGAAAAACATATTTGTTTGGCAAAATTCGATTTTATTATTCAACATAGTTGCCATCGAGGGTGATACACCGATTATAGCGATCTTTCAACTTTTCAATACCATTTTTGTAGTACGATTTATATTTAGCCTCAAAATAGCCCTCTGTTTCGGTGATTACTTCCTCATCGGCTTTAAATTTCTTTCCAGTGATCATTCTCTTGAGATCTGAGAACAGGAAAAAGTTGCTGGGGGCCAAATCTGGATAATATGGTGGATGCGGAAGCAATCCGAAGCCCAACTCATGCAAATTTAGCCATCATTTTCATCGATTTGTAACACGGCGCACTATCTTGATGGAACAATGCTTTCTTCTTCTTCAAATGGGGCCATTTTTTCGCAATTTGGTCTTTCAAACGCTCCAATAAATCTATATAATAGTCGCTGTTGACGGTTTTCCCTTTCCAAGATAGTCGATGAAAATTATTCCATGTGCATCCCAAAATACGGACGCCTTAAACTTATCGGCTAACTGTTGAATTTTTCCACGCTTTGGATTTGGTTCATCGCGTGCAGTCCACTCAGATGACTGCCGACTAGACTCCGGAGTATAGTGGTGGATCCATGTTTCATCGATTGTCATATATCGATGCAAATATTCACTTCTATTGTGGGTGAAGAGCTTCAAACTTTACTCTTAAGCATCGACACGTTCTTGTTTTTGGTCGATTGTGAGCTCGCGCGGCACCCACTTTGCACATAGCTTTCGCATATCCAAATATTCATAAACGATATATCCAACACGTTTCTTTGATATTTTTAGAGTGTCAGCTATACAAATCAAACTCAATTTTAATAATGTCACAAATTGAATACCGTTGTTTAGATACTGTTTTAAAAAATCGAATAGTAACTGGCTATTCTGGTCCTTAATGAATATTTAATTGAAATATAAATTATATATGTATAGAGGTCAAATAAGGTGTAATTGCATCACCGAAACTGTCAAGCGGGTATCGTATTAAAGAACGAGGATTCTGTTCAAAATATACTAAGTACTGTGAAAATACAAAAGAAGGAAGCTTGAAAATATATGCCATCACAAACATAACTTGTAAAAAAAACCAAGTCTCGCAACTCAATTCTTCTACCGTAAAAAGTTGTGAGATCCATGTAATACCAAGTTGGTCAATTTATTCAGTCCCTACTTAAGGGTCCTTCTACATTAAGTTATTACGTAATTAGCGAGCCTCACAACATCTTATAGTGACCATATCAATATTAAAAATCTTGTGTTTTAAATAGATTGACTTGGCCATCCTGTACTAACATAATTTGCTTATGTTTACTTTTAGTCTAAAACAGTCCAAACCTAGCTGATGGATGGGCTATTACAGTGAAAAACTCATCAAAAATTAAAATATATTCAGAAATTATATTTCAAACAATTAAAATGCAATATTAAGTATAAAGCTTCATTTGCTTCATTTGGAACATTGAATATTATAGTATAGTAAACGCATAAATTGTCTTTGAAAATCTCTAAATTTGTTATAATTCTGTTTAAAATGTATTAAATAATAAAAATACAAGTCGATTTTATCATATATATATATATACATATTTCATATTTGTTCTGCCACAGGTAATATTTATATGTAATGTGTATATATGTACTGTGTGCATGTATATGCGTATGTATGTGTGTATATGTATATTTATATATATATATATATATACAATATTTTTTATTATGTTTAGCCCTTTCTATTTTGATTATTGCTGCACCGCCTCTTGTTTGTCTATCTTTGTTTAGCCTAATAGTCAACTGAGAGAGAATGCCCTATGGCATTAAGTTCGCCATATGTACATCTTTGTGCTTAAAAGTTTAAATAAATAAAAAAAAAATATTCTCGAGAAATATAATTCTGTCTTGCACAAATAGTTAGTCTCCGTTCATACTGGCCGCTGTTACCAAAATTAGGTGCGGAGGATATTCATTCATATTAATTATACCATATTATTATTTAAAATTACGAATCATAATTTTGTAAATAGAAAATGTTAGTTTGTGCATCACGCATAACTTTCTATTTTAACTATTTTGATGCAGTTTTCGCCATTTTTGAATTTTCGAATAGTGAAAACCGCAAAAACTCAAAAAAAAAACTTCAATTTGTACCCCGGGTAGGAGAAATACGAAGTATCAGCCAGAGAGGACACCTGTGTCTCGGTCAGAAAGAGCAAGGCCGGCTTAGCTGTCCTGATGGAGCACCATCAGGACAGCTAAGCCGGCCTTGCTCTTGCAGCAGCATGGCGGTAAGTTTTGAATGAATTTCTATGATGTAGAAATTAACGGATAGCGTGGCAGGGGTCGCATTTGTCTAATTGTTCCGCTTGCTCCGAGAAGTTTTAGTCTTGAGCGGAATTTCGCTCCCCTCCACCCCTCCAGAATTTTGAGGCAGCCTGAATACTCACGCTCAGGAAGAGTAGGGTAGATTGGGCGTGGATGATCAGCGAAGGATTCTCCGTCACTAGGGCGGTGGTACCCTCCTGGGGTAGTTTTTTATTTAAACCCGCGACCATGTTAGGGGGGAGGGGGATTGGGCCTCGGGCTATCTTCACTTACCAAGGGAAACGCAGAAATAAACTTCTACTTCACGCTGGTATTCTGTGAGGTCGTAGTACCACCCCGCTTCAAGCCGGCCCATCCGTGCGACAGCAAAAGCTGTCGCGTGACTCACGCGACAGCTTTTGCTGTCAAGACTTTTGCCACAGTATAAATATGACTAGTATGGAAACTAAGCCTAGTTGAGGATATGATTACCTACCCTGCATTGAAGCAATAGAGTTGTAACTTTTAATGTTTTGATATTGCTTTTTTTTATCAATCAATCGAATTTAAATAACTAGCTTACAATTTAAAAAAGTATTAGAGCGATAGAGCAAGACTTTTAAATTACAAATACCCGGCAGGAAATCTACAATTATATCGATCGACCGACTAAAATCTGCTTATATTATTAACGAGGACAATTCAGAGGATTCATCATCATCATCATCTCAAACACCAGCGAGGAAGTTTGAAAACCCATCATCTACATCAACCTAGATGAAACCTATTTTAAAAGCTAAGAGACATGGGCGAGTCGTCAAGCCTCCGGTACGCTTTCGCTAGGGGGAGAGTGATGTAGCAGCCAGGCTAATCAACCCTAAACCGTTTAATAAATAAATTAATAACGTTACCCTGCTGCTACCATAACACAAAAGGTGAAGGTCTGAGGAAAACATTTATTTCCTAATTACCCCCGCTACCGAGATACTGCGGGCTGCATATCAATGCGAGATAATTTGACATATATATTTAACGTTCTATATAGAATCAAGAAGCAGCCACAAATATCATCAGCGCCGCACCGTCTTCACACGCCGGCTACCTTCAAGCATCCGTCGACCATTTTCGAGCCGTTTCTTCAACGCCGCAGCTCGCTTCTTCTTGCTGTTCCGGAGTTGTGTCCCTCGCCGCCGCCGCTCGCCGATTACGCGCGCGCGCCGGTCTGCACCTATTTTATAGCCCCGTACAGCAACGCAGCTACGAGAAGCTATCGACGAGTCTGACGCCAGCAAACGGAGCGCGTCATACATATAATAGTTATACATAATATTTTATTGATTAATGATTATTAGTCTAAATGTTTGTATTATAATTGGCTAAGTAAATAAAATATTTTTCTATTGTTAAATTAAGGATGTAGCCGGGCGTATAAATATAGGCAGGGTTAGCTGAATAAAGTACACTATTCGCCTGCACATAGTAAGGCATATCAAGAAATAGTTTCATTTCTCCGCCACTAGACCACTCGGAGTCTGTTAATAGTGGACCCATACGTCACTATTACATTGGTGACCCCGTTACGAACACCGAGGAGGAAGATCCCTGCAAGAATAGTAGGAAAAATAACAAATAAATATCAAGGAAGACTTCAGTATATAAAATCAGTGTAATCAAGACGTCATTATGGAGCGAGAAGCGAAGAAATCCGACGCATATACATCAAACCCGGCCAAAGAACAAGAAATCGCCAAAATATCTCTATCGTTGAGAATACCACCGTTTTGGAGAGATAAACCCAGACTTTGGTTCGTCAGTTTTGAAGCCACGACGAATGAGTTAAAGAAGAGTCAAGCGCAACTAGCACAAACGGTGATCGCCCAATTTGAGAAACAAGACATCGAACAAATTTCAGACCTTGTTGTACAACCCACCGGCAAGCGACCAGTATAATTTGCTGAAGGATCGTCTGATCTCTGCATATGAAGAATCCGACAGTCGCCAGCTACAGAAACTTCTATCAGAAATAGAACTTGGAGACCAGAAGCACACACAACTCCTACGCAGTATGCGTACTTTGGCACGAGATAAAGTCCCAGATTCGACGCTACGGCTGATGTGGGTAAAGCATCTACCCCCACATGTTCGATCTGTACTAGCAGTGAGTAAAACATTCAGCACGCAGACGAAGCTCGATGAACTGGCACTCCTGGCGGACAAGATGATCGAAAACAGCAGTAGCTCACACATATCGATGATCAAAGGCACATCAACCAAAGCCAATGATACCCAGTTCCTTCTCGAAGAAATTCGGAAGTTATCATTCGAAGTCGCCGCGCTAAAATCTTCCCAGCATCAAACCTCTACCAGCAACGGCCAACCAGCGCAATCAGCAACACCGAAGATCACCTTTTCGTCGCAACCGCTCTGCAAGTAGAAGTCGATCAAGCTCAAGAACAAGATCCCCTTACTGCTACTATCATCGACGTTTCGGTTTCGAGGCAAGGAAATGCACAACACCGTGTACATTCAAAAATGAAAGTATGAAGTCAGAAAACTAACTAATACGCTTGATACGACGGGATCCGGCGTAACAAAAAAATCCTACCTTCTCTTCGTCATCGATAAAAAAAGCAAGCTTACCTTCCTTATCGACACCGGAGCGAATATCTCAGTTTTACCGCCGAGACAAAAACAGAAAATGAAGCCATTGGATTTTCAACTCTACGCAGCAAACAATACGGTGATTCCTACATATGGAGAAAAAACAATGGAACTAGATATAAACCTACGCCGACCATTTCGACCGACCGAGATTTATTGTCGCTAAAGTCAGCAAACCAATCATCGGTGCTGATTTTCTTCAACATCACCAGTTGATCGTCGACATCAAAAATAGAAGAATCATCGACGGAAAAACCAATCTTGCATCTTAGTATTTCGTCCAAGCAACCAATCTGCCCACAATAAGAAGCATAGATGTTCAACAATCGTATCACAAGATCCTTGAAGTATATCCTGGAATCACAAGAATAACTTCAATGAAATTAACACCGAAGCACGATGTTGAGCACTTCATCGAAACCAATGGACCACCATTTCATTGCCGTGCACGTCCAATCGCACCACACCGATACGAGCAAGTTCGAAAGGAATTTGAAAACATGATCGAGCAAGGAATATGCCGTTCAAGCAAAAGCCCTTGGTCATCACCACATCACGTTGTACCGAAGAAGAATGGAGAATTACGAGTTTGTGGAGATTACAGAAGACTGAATTCTATTACAACTCCTGACCGCTACCCAATACCGCGAGTCAAGGATTTCACTCATCAACTGTCGGACAAGACTATATTCTCCACCATCGATCTCAACCGAGCTTACCAACCAATAAAAGTACGCGATGAAGACATACAAAAGACAACAATAATAACCCCAGTGGGATTATTCGAATTTCCAAGAATGACCCCAGGACTGAAGAATGCTGGTCAAACCTTTCAAAGATTTATACACGAAGTACTTCATGGACTGGATTTCGTTTTCGCAATCATTGATGACCTCCTTGTTGCAAGCCCTGATAAAGAAACGCACGAAACCCATCTACGCACCGTGCTACAGCGATTAGAAAACAATAGCATCACAATCAACCCTTCGACATGCATATTTGGACAACAAGAAGTTCAATTTCTTGGTTTCACCGTCAGCAAGGACGGAATCAAACCGCCTTCTGAAAAAGTCAGAGCAATCATCGATTATGCGAAACCTAAAACAATCGAAGAACTAAGGCGTTTTCTTGGGATGATTAATTTCTACAGCGAACACATACCTAATGCCGCTGAAATCCAAGCACCACTTCAAGCCTTTCTTCACAACACGAAGAAAAAAGATAAAACATTAATCGCATGGAACGAAAAAGCCACTAAGGCATTTGAAGCTTGTAAAGTTGCAATCCAAAATGCAGCTTTGCTCAGACACCCATCACACGAAGCAAACCTTGCTATCTTCAGTGACGCGTCCGACCTCTCAGCGGGAGCTGTACTCCAACAATACATCAATGGGAAATGGCAACCACTTGGTTATTTTTCGAAGAAGTTCTCCGATACTCAACGTAATTACAGTACATTCGACCGAGAGCTACTCGCTATCTACATGGCTATCAAGCACTTCAAAAAATTGTAAGAGGGTCGAAAAGTGATCGTTTTTACCGACCACAAGCCATTAAAATATGTACTTCAGAAGAAACCATCACCATCGGAAACACCACGACGAGCAAGACAACTCATTTTCATAAATGAATTCACGACATCATACGTCACATCAGTGGGAAGGACAACATAGTCGCCGACACACTCAGTCGCATACCAATCGACAGTGTAACATGCCCTAAATCAATCGACTATCACAAGATCGCCGAAGCACAAGACAGAAATAGCGACAACATCAAACATCTATCGAAGCAAAGTAACTTGTCCATCAAGCAAGTTACAACGCCAATGACGCATCTACCTATCTACTGTGAAGCCTCAACGTCAACCATGCGTCCATACCTACCAGAAGAATGTCGTCGCGAAGTCTTCAATGCACTGCACAACATAAGTCATCCAGGTGTTAGAGCAACCAGAAAACTCATCACCGGAAAATTCTTTTGGCCTTCAATACAAGTGGATGTTGGCAACTGAGCGAAGCAATGCATTCAATGCCAAAAATGCAAAGTACAAAGACATACATCAAGCAGCCTAGCTTCATTCCCACCTACGGAGAGATTCAAACACCTGCATGTTGACATCGTTGGACCATTACCTACTTCACCGCAAGGACAGCGTTACCTCGTAACAATGATCGACAGAATAACAAGGTGGCCAGAATCAATACCTACCGATGATACTTCAGATGAATTCGTCGCGAAGATAATTTATGAAAATTGGATTACTCGTTTCGGATCACCCAAAACCATCACAACAGATCAAGGAAGAAACTTCGAAAGCAACCTATTCCTCAAACTTCTTCAAACCATGGGAATACAGAAGACACGTACAACGGCATACCATCCTCAATCGAACGGAATAGTCGAAAGATGGCATCGTACATTGAAGTCCGCACTCAAAACTCGTTTATCTCAACATACAACGTGGATTGATGAGTTACCCACAGTGCTACTTGGACTACGTGCAACCCCGCGTGCAGACACTAGTCTTAGCGCCTCTCAGCTAACCTACGGTTGCAGCATAAGATTACCGTGTGACTTCTTCACTTCAACATCGTCAAACAATCAAGAAATGAATTACGATTTTGTAACTCAATTTCGAGAATCAATCAACAAAGCCTTATCGTCGAAATGCACATCATCACACGGAAATAATAAATCAGTATTCATTCATCAAGATTTGAAAACATGCAAGCAAGTTTTTGTAAAGAACGACGCAGTGAAGAAACAATTTCAACCTACCTACGATGGACCGTATAAAGTATTAGAGCGATAGAGCAAGACTTTTAAATTACAAATACCCGGCAGGAAATCTACAATTATATCGATCGACCGACTAAAATCTGCTTATATTATTAACGAGGACAATTCAGAGGATTCATCATCATCATCATCTCAAACACCAGCGAGGAAGTTTGAAAACCCATCATCTACATCAACCTAGATGAAACCTATTTTAAAAGCTAAGAGACATGGGCGAGTCGTCAAGCCTCCGGTACGCTTTCGCTAGGGGGAGAGTGATGTAGCAGCCAGGCTAATCAACCCTAAACCGTTTAATAAATAAATTAATAACGTTACCCTGCTGCTACCATAACACAAAATGTGAAGGTCTGAGGAAAACATTTATTTCCTAATTACCCCCGGCTACCGAGATACTGCGGGCTGCATGTCAATGCGAGATAATTTGACGTATATATTTAACGTTCTATATAGAAACAAGAAGCAGCCACAAATATCATCAGGGCCGCACCGTCTTCACACGCCGGCTATCTTCAAGCATCCGTCGACCATTTTCGAGCCGTTTCTTCAACGCCGTAGCTCGCTTCTTCTTGCTGTTCCGGAGTTGTGTCCCTCGCCGCCGCCGCTCGCCGATTACGCGCGCGCGCTTTTTTTTTTTGCGCCCGAAGCAATTTGGAAATGGGCTACCACAGAGGGAGGCAGAAAATGCATTACGCATACTACGATGGCCGGTCCATCGTGGTTATGGGGGATTTACTGCCTACAAGGGGAACCTAAGTGATACCCCCTAAAAACTGCCTTTGGGGACTGGCAACCAGCTGTTGAAAGCTTCTTATGCCGTATCTAAAGCGACCCTCTTTTGGGAAAAGAGGGCGCAGACGGCTAAATGCCGTTTAAGGAGTGCCTACGAAGGCATATTATTAATTTTAAATAATTTTTAATTTAACTAGAATTGGCCTGAGCCGCCAGGAGGCAGTTCAGGTCGTTTGACAACTTATTTGGCGGGTCCGAGAGAGTGTTTCTCGGCCTGCGGACGCTGTAGCGGGAGGGGAGTGGGGCTGTATAAGTAACTGCCTTACGAATTAATGTGTTGTTATGCGACTCTGATACTTTAAAGAAGTTTTAAGAGAGTTTTTTAAGAAATTGCTGGATTGTTGGGATTTCTAAATCCCGGTGAAGGTCGGCATTACGGACGTACCAAAGTGCGTTCGTAGCTCGACGACAGAAAAAGTTTTGAACTACTTGGAGTTCGTTAATAATTTTATCGTTAGCGTGTGCAAAAATAGGCGCCGCGTAAGACATTACCGGTCGTATACAAACCTTATAAAGGGTTCGCTTATTTCTTAATGACATTTTACGATGTCTGCCTAACATACTGTTAAGCCTACCTAGATAGAAACGAGCTAGATGTGTCACACTTTTGACATGAGGCTCAAACGTAAGCCTATAGTCAAGGGTGACACCTAAATATTTTGCTGACATTTGCCATGGGACAGGAGTCCCTAGCATTCGTATAGGTGGAGTATTTTTCTTGTTTTTATTACGGCGTCTTTTAATATCGAATTGAACTGCGGAGCTCTTCTCCGGGTTCACATCGATACGCCAGTTTTGGAACCAATCTCCTAGGTCATCGACTGACTTTTGGATTTTGTTCCTTGCGGAAGATATCCTAGGACTTTTGAAGTATAGAACAGTATCATCTGCGAAGAGTGAGAGCTGTACACCATTCGACGGGATTGGAATGTCGTTGGTGTACAAGATGTACAGGAGGGGAGCTAGTACTGATCCCTGAGGAACACCAGCTTTAATGGGGCGCTGAGAGGATAACGTGCCTTCGTGTCTAAAACGAAAGGTACGATGTTGTAAGTAAGAGGCTACGAGACGTACTAGACGATCGGAGAGTCCTATCCTATATAATTTGTAAAGGCCTACATGCCAGACTCGGTCGAAGGCTTTGGCAATGTCGAAAAAGACCGCGATTGTCTTTAGTCGACGTGGATAAAAACCGCAGAGGATATATTCCACAATGCGGTGTACTTGCTGTGGGCATGAGTGTTTCGCGCGGAAACCAAATTGGTGTGGGATGACAAGGGGGTCACCGTCTGTGGGAAACAGATGGCGCCTCATTCTATTGAGAATGACTCTTTCAAAGAGTTTGCCCATGGCCTTTAGGAGGCTAATGGGACGATGATTGGAGGGGAGGTTATGAGGCTTGCCTGGTTTGGGAATACCAATGACAGTTGCCTCTTTTCAAGTAGTGGGAAAATAACTTAGATTGAAGCAGGCGTTAAAGAAAATAGATAAGAGGGTTAACACCTGCTCTGGAAAGTGTTTAAGGGCTTGGTTGGATATGCCATCTGCGCCCGGAGACTTTTTGGGCTTAAGTCCTTTGATGAGGGATGAGATCTCATCATTGGACACAGTGATAGGGCCAGAGGTTGTGGGGGGTGAGTTCCGGCGGCGGACCTCATCCTCCACTTCCTAAATGTGTGAGGGGTCGACAGGTTGAGAGCTGGGAGAGCATTGTGAGGCAATGCTGTCTGCAAAGCACTCAGCCTTCTCGTCGTCCTCGAAGGCAACCGTACCGTCGGGGCGGGAGAGAGGGGGTGTGTGAGTTGTAGCGTCTATACGGAGGGCTCTAGCCATCTGATAGTACGCTGTATGGGAGGGAGATATATTCTCCATGAGTTCACTCGTTTGGAGGTCTCGAAATTCAGAAAGGTGTAAACGGAGTTTTCGTTGAAAACGATTAGCCGTATGCCTATATTCGGGGGTGGGATATTTAGCTGCTCTCCGGAAAGCAGCTTTTTTAGCTTTTAATATGTTGCTAATATATAGGGGAAGCCCATTAGTATTAGCAACCGGGACGACCCTTTCATTCTCCTTAAGGGAGGATTTAATTAGGATTGAAAGTGATTCGACCGCGGTGTTGATTTTTAAGGGACTGTCTTCATCTGGCGATAGGTAATTAGGGGAGTCCTGCGAGTCCATAGCTTTTGCTAGGGAGTCCTTGAAACCCTTCCAGTTAGTGAAGGTTTTCGTAGTTATAATAGGGGGTGGCTGATGGCCAAGAATAAGAGAGACCGGTCGGTGATCGGATCCTATATCGTCTAGTGTCTCAATAATAATAATAATAATCTTTATTGACATAAAAAATGTTACAATCTTTTTTGAAGTCCCTGACTCCCGAGCTAGGTCAGAAACCTGTGTTACGGGAGCCAGTGCGATCTCCCTAATATAAATGACAGCTAAACTATTTTATGTAAATAAAGCAATTTAATTCTATTTCCGTGCATGCATATCTCCGCGAGGTGTGTGTGTGTGTGTGTGTGTGTGTGTGTGTGTGTGTGTGTGTGTGTGTGTGTGCGCGTGCGTGTGTGTGTGTGCGTGCGCGTGTGTGTGTGTGTGTGTGTGTGTGTGTGTGTGTGTGTGTGCGTGCGTGTGTGTGTGTGTGTGTGTGTGTGTGTGTATGTGTGTGTAAGTGGATATGTGAGTGCGAGTGAGTGGTCGTGCATGTGCGTACGTTCGTGTGTGTGTGGTTGAAATTTAAGATTTAACAAATTTTTTGGATGTTAATTGATTAACTTCATACTAAGATCGATTCAGTTTGTTCATAATCAAGTAAGTCCTAATAGCCAATTCCTAATTTTAATTTTGACTTTTCTATTAGATATGTGATGTATATTTGTTAGCTTATTAATTTTGTTATATAAATATATAGCCTTATAAGCATGTTGCCGCCTAGCTGAAGCAGTTCGACATGTAATAGGTAAGCATACATTTTTTATAACCCTATTTTTATTATAATCAGCGGCATTATAAACGGTAACTATATGCTGTTTAGTAATTAATTTTAAAATGTACAGTTGTCTAACAGTTAATACTCGACATTTCTCGTACAATTCTTTAGTGGGAAATCTGTATGGCCTAAAGGTCATGACTTTTAAGAGGGATCTTTGTGCCCTTTCCAGGCGGATTAAAAAGGTCTTTCAGGCTCCTCCCCAGACGTTTATACAGTATCCTATAATAGACTGAACTAAAGCATAATATATTGAACGTAGAAGAGGTAAATCAGCGGCGTATCTTAACTTTTTAAAAACCCAAATAAGTTTTCTAGTACGTTCAGTTGTAAGATCTATATATGAACGCCAGTTAAGTTTGTCGTCTAGTATTACGCCTAGATATTTGACACTACTGGATTTAGTAATTCCAAGACATGAACATGGTGAGGTAGTATTGAAAGATTCCGTACACGAGTGGACCTTAAGATCGGGGTTTACGGATCCAGTGTTTCCCAAGGAAAACTGCATGTATGTAGTTTTAGAAATATTTAAAGTCAGGAGATTTGCACCGAGCCAATGGCCAACCCTGTGAAGTCCCAGCTGAGCATTATGTCGAGCCTCATCCCAAGTCTTACCGTGGAAGACCAAAGCTGTATCATCAGCATAGGTAAACATTTTACCATTTACTAGAGGTTGCTGACATAAATCATTTATATAGATAAGAAAGAGACTAGGTCCTAGAATACTACCCTGTGGAACGCCACATACAACCGGTTCCTCGGGACTGTCGTATTCACCCACTTTAACCTGTTGTGTGTGTGTGTGTGTGTGTGTGTGCCTCAATAGACCTGAGGTTGAGTGAAACTCCTTTGAGTAACGCAAAATATAGTACATCTGGGTTAAAATCGGTAGCATCGGGATAGTGCGTTGCACCGAGCGGACTGTAAACGGTTATGTCAAGAGACTGCGTTATATCACGCAGTATCCTACCCCTACGGTTAATAGTACGGCATGTCCATTCAGTATGTTTAGAGTTAAAATCTCCAAACATAATGACTGAATTACTTAGAGATAAGATTGCCTCAAAATCATCTTTGAGGGGGAGGTTTCCAGGGGGAATGTAACAGGAGGCTATGACTAAAGACTGATGTCCCGTCATAGATAACCTGCATAACGTAGCTTCCATATTGGTAAGCTGCGGAGTATCAATAAGAGAGCAATGTAGTGTCTTCTTGTAATAAATGGCTGTGCCACCGCCTCGGCGGTCATGCCTATCATTACGAAGAAGAGAATTATTTTTAATGGATAAGCCTTTATTGTCTATTTAAGATTGGTTTCCTGTAAGAGGAGAAAATCAACTTCGCGATCTTTAAGGAAGAGCTTAAGC
The DNA here is from genome assembly GCA_033319125.1 of Parnassius glacialis. NCBI lineage: Eukaryota > Metazoa > Arthropoda > Insecta > Lepidoptera > Papilionidae > Parnassius > Parnassius glacialis. The sequence goes on from JAVANC010000021.1 coordinate 21,781,624, forward strand.
TCTGGGAGGTTATTTCGCAATCCGCGAATGTTAAATGAAATAAGCGAAAGCCCTTTGGGCTTGATACGACCGTGACTTTTAGGCAGAGCAGAAGGCTCTGTCATTGTAAGCTAAGTTAATTAAGTTAACTTAACTTACAACGAACGCAATAAATTACTGTGCTCTGCTAGAGCCAAAAGACGGTCCTGAGGGGACCGGGCGGCGCGCAGTTTACTCGCTAACACCGAGATTTCATTTATGTCGATGTTCCTTATCGCGGCGTAAACCGTGTTAAGGTCATCTCCGATTGATGACTGTTTCTGCTGCGGAGCAGAAGCTACCTGTGGCGGTGGATCTACCTTTTTGGGGCCCCAGGGAAAAACTGGAGCCTGCATAGGCTTTGAGAAGCCCGGAGGTGGCCTAAGCGGCGCCTGTGGAGGTCTCGGAGGCCCTGAGGGGGTCGTGCAACTCCCTGAGACGGCTGTGCTACGCCCTGACGGGGCTTCCTAACATACAATGCCGGAAATGAACGGTCATTTACCGGCGGCGGGACCTGTCTAAATACGGGATTGCGAGGGCGAGGAGCGCACGGGCATCCTCTGTAGCTCACCGGGTGGCCTGTCTGTTGACACAGGACGCACGCGGGCGGGGATACGGCATCTTTAGGCCGGGGACACTCTTTCGTGATGTGTGGATCTAGGCACTTAACGCACCTGGGTGGGGCGGAGCAATTGGCCGCCGCGTGACCATACAATTGGCAGCGTTGGCACTGCGCCGGGAAACCGTGCCTACGCGGTGACTCAACCTTGACTCCAGACAAGCCGCATACCGTGCGTACTTGCCGGAAGATGGTTTTGGTTTATTAAGTCATGAATTGTTGTTATATGCTCTATTTTTTTTTGTTTATTCATTTTCTTGTGTTTTTTTTTATTTTTTTATTATTATTTTATTCTTATTCGTATTAATTTTGTTTATTAATTTGTCATTGTAATATGAAGTGTCGGAATAAATGTCTTTATGTCTTTATGTTTTTGCCTCCGGGACGTTACTTAAAATGACTAATATTACCGGGTATCTCAACCCGGTCCTGCTATGCATCTTATGAACCGCTTCAACGGGAAACCTTGTGACTTAAGGTCCTCAAGTATCTCCTCGTTGGAGAGTTCAAACGGGACGCCTCGGATGACGACCCTAACTTTTCGCTCTTCCGGAAGAGCGTATGTGTGATATGATACACGTTCTTACGTAAAAAGTTTAGTTATACGACGAAAGTCGTCGATGGACTGAGGGACTATCTTAATAGCTACGCCCACGTTAGTAGCTAGATCATATTTTATTCCTGAGTCGTAGCAGATCTTGCTAAGCCTGGTGAATTCAGCCTTATCTCTTAAGAAGACAGGGGGGCGGGACTTGCTTTTTGGCTAATTGCGGAGCGCAACGCGTGGCCAGTTTAGTTGGCGCCGAGGTATCTAATGCAGCAGCTAGGGCTGCGGGGGCTAAAGCAGCGGCGGAGGCTGCGGGGGAGGGGGGAGCGGCACGGGCCGCTGCGGCGGTTGGCGAACGGTTTTAGCGGCGCGCTTCGTCGCGCGTTTTGACGACACCGTGGTGTATGATACGCACGATTCACCGGTGTCATCCGAGTCGGACTCTGATGTCCTGGTGCCGGATTTTTTGGCGGGCCTCTTCCGAGAGGCGGAAACTGACGACGCGGCGTCGGACTCGGAGTGAGAGCACTCCATATCGATTTCTAACGCGGCGAACGAGTTCTGGGACTCTAAGTGGGCCTCTAACACGGGCGGCGGGATGGTTGCCATACGGGTGGGACAAGCCAGAAGGGCTAGGGCGGCGGCAAGCGCCTGCGGGTCGTCCATCCTAGAGACGGCCTCGATAATGGACGATTTTAAATCCTGAGCGGACATTTTACTTGATTCTAACTTAAAAAAATACTAAACTAAAAAATACTAAAAACTATTAAAAATATCGCAATGACGTGGGGATCACCGCACTGAAAAGTACGGGACGTTCAGTTACTCTGAAACTCTCCCTCGTCCTCAAAAGGACGGAGCCTAAGTCAAGAAACAATACAATATACACGTTATATATATTACACAAATAATTATAATAAACTAATAAACATATACAGTACTAGTGTACTACAATAAAAAAGCGTTCAGTCAGACCTCCCCGACCGAGGGCGGGGGGGGGGGGGGGGTAAGAACTGAAAGTTAGCGACTAAACACTCATCTAGCTTCAGCGCTTAATTAGCGCCAACACTGTGGAGCGCGATTCGCGGAACTGAGGGCACTAACGTTGGGACGTTAGGCGCGCGGACTACCTGAGACGACCGCACGAGAGCGGTGCCACAGGCGGAATGTGACGCGCGCGCGTCGGTCTGCACCTCTTTTATAGCCCCGTACAGCAACGCAGCTACGAGAAGCTATCGACGAGTCTTACGCCGGCAAACGGAGCGCGACATACATATAATAGTTATACATAATATTTTATTGATTAATGTTTATTGTTCAAAATGTATGTATTGTAATTGGCTAACTAAATAAAATATTTTTCTATTGGTAAATTAAGGATGTAGCCGGGCGTATAAATATAGGCAGGGTTAGCTGAATAAAGTACACCATTCGCCTGCACATAGTAAGGCATATCAAGAAATATTTTTTTTTCTCCGCCACTAGACCACTCGGAGTCTGTTAATAGTGGACCCATACGCCACTATTACACCTTTATTCTTCACTAGTTGTTCCCTGCGACTTTGCTCGTGTGTTAGCGTTTTTATTTTTTAGCGCGGAACCCTGATTTTTTTTCTAAAATAAAAGTAGCCTAAGATACTCCTTATAACATCAGCTATCTGCCAGTGAAAGTTCCGTCAAAATCGGTCTAGCCGTTTCGGAGATTAGTCGGAACAAACAGACGGACTGACAGACAAAAATTTTAAAAATTGTTATTTAGTTATAAGTACCGTATTTACTTTCATATGCATTTAGTAAAAAGCTGTTATTTTGACATTACAAACAGACACTTAAATTTTATTTATTTGTATAGATTATTACAAATTATTTACAGAAAAATATTTTCGTCTGCTACGACAAGTTCGGAATTCTTTATTATTGAATTTAACTGTGTGAAAAAATATCATTCTAATGAACAGGCTTTTTTTAAATAAACTGTTGGGAAGCAAGGACAGGGTACTATGAAACCGATTTTGTTTATTTTTTTCTACTTTGCAGTTTTTTCTTTTTCTTTTCAATTTTTTCATCATGGGTGATGAAAAAATTGATACCTATTGCAGCCGCCATCTTGGATTTTCATTTCAACAGCACTTTCGGCTTCAACATACTCAAAAACTATGAAAATGACACCCATGACCAAAAAATTGATACCTATTGCAGCCGCCATCTTGAATTTACATTTCAACAGCACTATCGGCTTCAACATACTCAATAACTATGAAAATAACACCTTTTTTTTTGCGCCCGAAGCAATTGGAAAAGGGCTACCACAGAGGGAGGCGGAAAATGCATTATGCATACCACGACAGCCGGTCTGTCCTGGTTATGCGGGACTCACTGCCTACCGGGGGACCTAAGTGATACCCGCTAAAAACCGCCTTTAGGGACTGGCAACTAGCTGTTTAAAGCTTCTTATGCCGTATCGGAAGCGACCCTCTTTTGGGAAAAGAGGGCGCAGGCGGCTACGAAGCAGCTGAGGGAGTGCCTACGAAGGCAAATTAATTATGAATAATTTAATTAGAGTTGGCCTGAGCCGCCATGAGGCAGTTCAGGTCGTTTGACAGTTTATTAGGCGGGTCCGAGAGAGAGTTTCTCGGCTTGCGGACTCGATAGCGAGAGGGGAGTGGGGCTTCATAAGTAGCTGCCTCACGAATAAGATGATTGGAGTGCGACTCTGAGGCTTCGAAGAAGTTCTCAGAGAGTTTTTTTTAAGAAATTGTTGAATTGTAGGGAGCTCTAGGTCCCGATGAAGGTCGGCATTACGGACGTACCAAGGTGCGTTCGCAGCTCGACGACAGAAAAGGTTTTGAACTACTTGGAGTTCATTAATAATTTTAGGGTTAGCGTGGGCAAAAATGGGGCCCGCGTAGGACATGACTGGTCGTATACAGACCTTATAAAGGGTACGCTTGTTTCTGAGGGACATTTTACTGTGTCGGCCCAACATACTGTTGAGCCTATTCAGGAAAAAACGTGCGTGATGGGTTACTCTTTTGACGTGGAGCCTGAAAGTTAGCCCTGTGTCTAGAGTGACACCTAAATATTTGGCAGACGTATGCCATGATGTATATACATAATGCCATGGACAGGGGTCCCTAGCATACGTATTGGTGGAGTGTTTTTGAGACGGCGTCGTTTATAATCGAAGTAAACGGCGGAGCTCTTCTCCGGGTTCACATCGATGCGCCATTTTTTGAACCAAGCTCCTAGGTCATCAACTGACTTTTGGGCCTTGTTCTGTATGAAAGGTAGCGAGATACCTTTACAGTAGAGAGCAGTGTCGTCTGCAAAGAGGGAGAGCTGAACACCTTTCGGCGGAATGGGAATGTCGTTGGTGAACAGGATGTACAGCAGAGGAGCAAGTACTGAGCCCTGAGGGACACCAGCTTTGATGGGGCGCTGTGAAGATAGCGTGCCTTCGTGTCTAAAACGAAAGGTACGATGATTTAGATAAGAGGCCACGAGACGTACTAGACGATCGGGGAGACCTATTTTGTATAGTTTGTAGATAAGGCCTGTATGCCAGACTCTATCAAAGGCTTTGGCGATGTCGAAAAAGACCGCGATAGTCTTATGACGACGGGGATAAAAACCGCTGAGGATATATTCCACAATACGGTGAACTTGTTGGGGGCAGGAGTGTTTCGCTCGGAAACCGAATTGATGGGGAATGATAGGAGGGTCACCGTCTGTGGGAAACAGATGGCGCCTCATGCGATTTCGGATGACTCTTTCAAAGAGCTTGCCCATGGCCTTGAGGAGGCTAATGGGGCGATGACTGGAGGGGAGGTTGAGAGGCTTGCCTGGCTTGGGAATACCAATCACAGTTGCCTCTTTCCACGTAGTGGGAAAGTAACTAAGGTTGAAGCAGGCGTTGAAGATAATAGATAAAAAGGTTAACACCTGCTTAGGAAAGTGTTTTAGGGCTTGGTTGGAGATGCCATCCGCGCCCGGAGCCTTTTTGGGCTTAAGTCATTTGATGAGGGATGAAATCTCATCATTGGACACAGAGATAGGTTCGGAGGCTGTAGGGGGTGAGTTCCGGCGGCGGACCTCATCTTCCATTGCCTGGACGTGTGAAGGGTCAACGGGTTGAGAGCTAGGAGAGCATTAAGCGGCAATGCTGTCTGCAAAGCACTCAGCCTTTTCCTCGTCCTCGAAGGCTACCGTACCGTCGGGACGGGAGAGAGGGGGAGTGTGGGTGATAGCGTCTATGCGGAGGGCTCTTGCCATCCGATAGTACGCTGTATGAGAGGGAGAGATATTCTTCATGAGTTTACTCTTTTCGAGGTCTCGAAATTCAGAGAGGCGGAAACGGAGTTCTCGTTGAAGACGATTAGCCGTGTGCCTATATTCGGGCGTGGGATATTTTGCTGCTCTCCGGAAAGCAGCTTTCTTGGCTTTTAATAGGTTGCTAATATGTAGGGGAAGCCCACTATTATTAGCAACCGGGACTACCCTTTCATTCTCCTTAAGGGAGGTTTTAATAAGGGTGGAGAGTGAATCGACCGCGGTGTCGATTTTTTCGGGACTGTCTAAGTCCGACGATAGGGAGATGGGAGAGTCCTGTGAGTCCAGAGCATTCGCTAGGGACTCCTTGAAGCCCTTCCAATTTGTGAAGGTTTTAGTCGAGGGTGCTGAGGGGGGTGGCTGATGGCCGAGAATGAGGGAGACCGGTCGGAGGTTGGATCCTAGATCGTCTAGTGTCTCGATTGCCCTGAGGTTGAGGGAAACACTTTTGAGTAGTGCAAAATCTAGCACGTCGGGAGCGTGGTCGGTGACATCGGGATAGTGAGTAGCACCGAGAGGACTGTGAACGGTGAGGTCAAGAGACAGCGTGATATCGAGCAGTATCTTGCCACTAGGGGAGGTAGTACGGCATGTCCATTCAGTATGCTTGGAGTTAAAATCTCCAAACATAATGACTGAATTGCCTAAAGATAAAATAGACTCAAAATCTTTTTTGAGGGGATGGGAAGCAAGGACAGGGTACTATGAAACCGATTTTGTTTATTTTTTTCTACTTTGCAGTTTATGTGTTCCTTTTTAAAGCAACAACGAAAAATCGGTTTCAACGCCCTCAAAAACCATGAAAATGACACCCATGACGAAAAAATTAATACCTGTTGCAGCTGTTATCTTGGATTTACATTTCAACAGCACTATCGGCTTCAACATACTCAATAACTATGAAAATGACACCCATGATGAAAAAATTGATACCTATTGCAGCCGCCATCTTGGATTTTCATTTCAACAGCACTTTTGGCTTCAACATACTCAAAAACTATGAAAATGACACCCATGACCAAAAAATTGATACCTATTGTAGCCGCCATCTTGAATTTACATTTCAACAGCACTATCGGCTTCAACATACTCAATAACTATGAAAATGACACCCATGACGAAAAAATTGATACCTATTGCAGCCGCCATCTTGGATTTATATTTCGACAGCACTGTCGGCTTCAACGCCCTCGAAAACCATGAAAATGACACCCATGCTTTTACTAGTGGTCGATGCACCCATGACGAAAAAATTGATACCTATTGCAGCCGCCATCTTGGATTTACATTTCAACAGCACTATCGGCTTCAACATACTCAATAACTATGAAAATGACACCCATGACGAAAAAATTGATACCTATTGCAGCCGCCATCTTGGATTTATATTTCGACAGCACTATCGGCTTGAACACCCTCGAAACCCATGAAAATGGCACCCATGACGAAAAAAATGATACCTATTGCAGCCGCCATCTTGGATTTATATTTCGACAGCACTATCGGCTTCAACAACCTCGAAATCCATGAAAATGGCACCCATGACGAAAAAAATGATACCTATTGCAGCCGCCATCTTGGATTTACTTTTTGTTACCACTATTAAACTATCAGTTTTAAATAGCCTCAAATCCGCCGCATTCTGGATGTACAAATAAGTTCACGAATTCATTATGATCAATCACACGGAGTTATAATTCGATAACGATTATAACAATGACAAATAATAAAAATAATAAAAATCATTCTACCTTTCAAAATCAGCAGGAAGCTTAAAATAAGATAGCTCCGGTTTTGATGAAGCCGATTTCAAACAGCCGTATACTACGCAATACGTTCGTGGCATTTTTAGTCTTGAAGCGACACTCGCTAATGAGAGCACCGCGACGAGCGCTTAGAAGGCTCGTCGTTGCGCATGTTTGTGTGAGTGTGCCGTTTCGAGCGTTTGTAGGAAGTTTACATACTGTTCCTACTATTTACTGTGCTTTTGCTGTCGCACGGATCCGGACCACTGTTATTTAATTAAATTACATCTATTAATTAAATTCTTAAATTTTAATTAGGAGAAAGAAATGTGACTTTATGCTCATAGAGTTTTCGCCTCTTTTATATTCTTTATATTTTCTTTTATCTACTGTCATAATTCATAATTTATAGTATGTGTTAACTGGTATGTATTATTTGTGTTTTGATATTTAACAATAATAAAGGTATGCAAGTATAAACGCGTTAAAAATTAACTTAATATCAATTAAAACAAGTTATCAATTACGTTTCACTATGTAAATATCGATCTCTCGGTAAATGTCATGGCATTGAATTATTTTATCGATTGTTATCGCTATTAACATAAATGGGATTGCTGCCTGGTTTATATTCCCTATGGGTGCCTTAAAAGAACACAGAGAATATTGTAATTAAAGTCATACACACAAACTGACAGCGGGATTCATACAGAAATGAATTTATAAGGGTATAATGCTGAACTAATTTATTATTATGGATTATTTGTTGCCTTATAACTACTGGCAATATGATTGCTTTTTTTGCACATAATTATATTAAAACTTTTAGACGATTATCATATATGGTGTCTCTAGAATTTTTGTAGACGGGCCTGGTATATATAAATGTTTCAGATTTTCAAAAACTGCCCAATCCATTCCATACAATGCCACAAAGGCACATTTTTCAGCCATCATTGAAGCCCATGTTTATTTAAAACGTTACGTTACGCTCGTGTGACCTAGTAAGCCATATTTTGCATTCCAGACGGCGTCAATAAATGACGAAAAATAATATGGAGTAAGTCTACCTTAGCCCATACAACTTTTTTTAGCCAATTATAGTTATATTAATTATACAATATTGATTTAAGTATATGAATTATTGAATATTAATATTTTGTAGCATAAAAAACCCATATTCAAAAAAATATAATAAGAGATTTTAGAACAAGGTTTTTGTTGAAGGTTATATTATATTGCAGGTCGTATGTAAATTTTTTTTTATTAAAAAGCTAAGCCAATGCGCCACGGAGCCGTCAAAAATTTACATAAGGCATCTCTATATTGCTGGACAATTTACACAAAGTTATTTACATAAATGTAATATTTCTTGGTAACAACTTTAAGTTATAAAATATTAATAGAACACAGTAGTATAACTAAACACAAGATATCACAAAAATATATTAAGTATGCAAACCAATACCAATTCACGATGTGACACCAGGCAGTCTCTCTGCAACATCACCTGCCTTCTTTGTTGTACTAAAAGAACAACGCGAACAGAATCATGCACTGTCACACCAGATTTTGAAGAGAGCGGCTTTCAATGTAATTCATTGCGTTTTACCATTTTCGGCTAAATCACTACTTACCATCAGGTGTGACAGTGTTCTAGAAATGGCTTATAATAGTTAAAACAAAGTATTACGGGATTGTGCTCCATTATAATATGCCAATTTTTAATTTATATTAATCAAGAAAGCAAATAAATTATCGTAGTAATAAAAATAATTATGGTGAAAAAATTGCTGCGTTAGCACAGTTAGTCAGCGCCTTGACAAGAGGCGAGAGCGCCGCGCATTGTCTAAAATTGAGAATGTAAAGACTATGCATATGGGCGCATCATGAAAACGTCTCCCGTTAATTGACGTCCACGAATAGGATGATGGTTAATAAAAGAGGAGACATAGGGCTGCTGCCTGGAGGTTGCTAGGACGGAGCTGGAGCTAGTACTGGATGCGACAGCATGCAAACCGCCAGCCGAAAGCGAGGTGTTGCACAATCACTCAGCAGACAATAGCATCCGTCATCCCGCCAACTGTCTTTGTATTGGCGGGGTCATCACGGAGCCAGCAATCTACAATCGTCACTATCGAAGTTCGTCGCTTACGATGGACAACTCAAATGGATGAAAACGAATTGCGGGCGTATTTGAGAGCAAAGGGGAAAAAGATGGCTGTTTTCATAGATTGAACAATAGATAGACAATTCTTTATTGCAGCAATAATTTAAACAACAAAGCACAAAATAACAGAGAAAATAAAATACAAAATCTTAAAAGACTATAATGGACGGTCTTATTGCTAAAAGCGATTTCTTCCAGAAAACCTTTACAAAAAAAAATTTAGCAATCTTTAACAGCAGTTTTGGGTCGGTATCCAAAACGGCTGTTAAAGATTGCTAAAAATTTTTATGCCGTCTCCGAGCAAAATCTGACAGACTGAGTTCAGTGCATCATGTGCTCAAAGTATTTGGTGACGCCCAATTTTGAACGAATACGACGAGAAGCTGGTTACTTCATTGGATGAAAATGCTAGTTACGGCTAGAGATACGGCTCCACGTATTGCGTAGCACCCCGCACACGTAGATGCCGTCGTGCATCTCCCAGTTTGTTTTGAATTAGACCATGATGAAGTTTTTGCCCATGAACTAGAACAAATGAGAAGGAACATTGAAAGATATGATTATGGAAACGCACATTAAGCCTCTCAAAATTTGACTGCGACTTCCTCGCATATTCCTTCTTACCTTAGCAAGCGGAATCGGGTTGACGTGTGGGCTCTAAACCCAATGCTGGTGAACTATTTGGAAGCCACAGGGACGTTTGCGAGACCTTTGTAATTGTAATTCTGTTTGGCGCCTCATTGGGTGGCAGTTGTAATTTTAACAATTTGTTATTTATTGTTCGTTACTGTTATATCATTTCATTGTTGTTGTTAATTGAAGTTATCGTACGTTATAGTTAAAATAAATCTCTTAACGACACCGAAACAAGCACAAATTAATCTCATTGCCAAAGTAATAAAATGTAATTTATTCATTCAAAATAATTTTATTTGTATGATCAGAAATAAAAAAATAATGTTTATGCTGTATATACTTACATTACGCTGTGTAGGGGCAGCGTAAGAGAATTCACTACACTATAGTTTCATGACAGTCAGCGGCATCTCCGTGACGACAACTAAAAATTATGCGGTTGCTAACCCGACGTTAAAGGGGGTGTTTGCCAACTTTGGCAAATATCCCCCTTCAATCAATCTATAGGGTAAGCCGTTGTTCACCAGAGGACTTTGGTAGGCTGTAATAATGATGATGATATTTAATGATCATAAATATTATGTAATTATATTCTTTAATGGCACGCGTTACAGTTTTATTATATTATAGTATTATGCTATAAACTATGTGCTCGTTTTTTTTATTTAGGGAGCTGGCTATGACATACGCGAATGCGCACGCCGACATAGCGTCAGGAAGCCAAACGGGTTGTCATATTAACTAACAACGACGACGACACAGCGTCCTATGATTTCGGCAAGCAGGGTGGAGTCACCAACGGCGCTGCGTGGTATAGCCTCAAGGGAGGTTCACGCTTTTTAATATTACTACTATAAGACCGAGATCGTGGACATATTTTGCCTTCTTCATATTGTTCTTTTAATTCTTTTATAATAATTAAAACACATTTAGTTCCAAGAAAACGGAATAGATTGTAAAAAGAAAGACTAAATAGAGTCAGCAGAAAATACTGCATCCGAAGTTAATAAAAGTATTTGGAATTAATGCAATCTGTTAGAAAATTATATACATTACGGCAAAAGATTCAAAGGGCCCACCGTTCATAGACACTTTGGCCATGGGTGCCCACATATAAAATCACATGGAAATAATAATATGCAATTAAAAGAATGAAATAGTTAAGGAACTGGTTTAAAAAAGTCCGGATTTTTAAGATATAAAGGTTTTTTATTTTCACAAGAACAGTTTTTTAACAACAAATGACTTCGTATTTTCGTGACATTTAAACCACAATTGACACAGCGTACATGTCGTCTTGAATAAGTTACTGAGAGCTGGGAAGAACTCTGTCCGGTGTTAAAGCTGGGGTCATCGTTAACAAAGGACATCGCGTCCAAATTCGTGCAGAGGTTATCGTAAGTAGTGGGAGCGGGATCCATTTTCAGGCCGTGGTCAATAGGGTGAAAAGAATTATCGGAGTCAATTTCGAATACAAATCGTTACACAATACAAAACGTTGCTTAGATAACAAATCCGTGAGAAAACAAATAAAATAACACAAATGCAATGGAATTCGACTTGTGACTATTTAGTTTTGATTATGGAGTGTAGAGTAGAAGGAGAACCATCTTATAAGGTGCGAAAGTTGAAAAAGTGTCCCACTTTATACTGAAAATAGAGGTTCCAAAACCTACCACAATAGCGCTGGCGTCTGAAAAACTACGATATGAATATAGCTGTTGTAGACGGAGTGAAGTCAGCTGAATTCAAATATTTAAAAAATGTCATGACTAGAGTAGTTAATAAAATGCCAGTATACAAAATCGCAACTATTTACGTAGTGCAAAACCAAGCGGATTGGTCGGTCTTTGTTTATTTCTCCATCTTATTTTAATTAATTTTGGCGCTTTTTTTTAATTTATCCTATGCTACTGCAGCGCCACCCTTATTGGACGCGTTTTTAAGGACACTTTTCATATATAGAGATGGTCCTCCTTCTACTCTACACTCCATAGTTTTGATAGTTATGACATGGGCCTAGCTGTCAGATTCGGTGTTGCCAATTAACAGACATAAAATCGATAAATAGATTGCGATTTTCTTATTCGATTTATAATTTCATAAAAAAGCATAAACTCTGTTGTTGGATTATCAATTATAAATATTTCGACGACTTATTGTGTTTATTGTCTTTGTCATGTTCTCTGTCATCTACATTATGCTGTTTACTGTATAAAACGTAGATAGAGGATTGACTAGATAAAGCATTCGCGTATGCTTTTGAGATAGAAATAGGCGGGAGGTACTTTCACTGGGTTACCAGATATTGTTCCATTTCCCATGTTATGGGTTTATTTATATTCACAGCACTTACATTCATACAAAAAACTTAATTGTTACCATAAAAAATGTTCTTTTATAATTCAGATGATTAATTCATTTCTCTTGAAAATACATTCTGTGACTAAAAGTTACGGGCAGAAACGGCGTAAAAACAGAATCATCATTCTGTATTCAACGGCGCATCGACGATTTTACTGGACATTCAATAAACTCTGGATTTCGACGGCACTAAGTGAAGACGCTACTAGCACAAAGTGTGATATTGCTAATAAATAACAATATGTTATGTATGTACTTCAATATTAATTAAGAATAAAAATATTAAATAATAAACAAAAATTTCCTCGTGTCGAGTTTTGTTTTTACAAAAATAATCAATAATGTTTTAACATACCATTCCGTCACAAGTTCAGTGCTGAACACCGAAAGCTATCCGTGCGGCAGCTTTAGCTGTCGCACGGATGGGCCGGCTCGAACCGGGGTGGTACCACGACCTCACAGAATACCAGCGTGAAGTAGAGGTTTACCTCTGCGTTTCGCTTGGTGAGTGCAGGTGGCCGGAGGCCCTTTTTACTGGAAATGAGGCATTCCATCTTAGTCCTCACGGGTGACAACGCATCTGCATTTTGATTCGCAAACGAGGATAGATGTAGATGTCTATGGGCCGCAGCAACCACTTACTGTGTGCTCGTTTGTCACCCTTATCCTATAAAAAAAAACACGGAATTATAACATTTTAAAAGAAATATCTTAATTATATTATAAATAACATAAGTTAAGTATATTTAGTCCATCTAAAACAATGAGGCTCATAATGTTTTGAGCATATACTGCTAAGTTTTGTTGGTTACCTATAATTACTACCAGTAGCGATTATCCAACAGTTACGGATAGCTGATTCCTTAGAAAAGCTGTGAAATAATATATTTAAAAGAAATTAATATATTAAATATATAGTACACTTTTATATCAAGGCATTTAACAAAAAAAAATCAAGTATGGGTATCTGTGCATAAATACAATACCTATAACAATTAATACAATATCAATTGATTTAATTAAATAGCAAGTACATATATGTAAATGTAATGATAATATTACTCATACCAAATATTTAAAAAAAATTATGTACATATTAAGCTTTAGATGTTGTTAATTAATACATTTACAGCCTAACATAGTTATGTCCTCCACAGCTGAACATAGGCCTCCCACACAGTTGCAGTTGCCAATTCTCCTGCCAAGCTAGGCAACTATCACAAAACCTATAACTTTTGACTTTTGATACTGACTAATGGTAACGGTAAGTATATTATCATCAAATTTTTTCTACATCATTAATTGAGAATATTATCTTATGTTGTTGTGTTATTGTGTACCTTAAGGTTAAGACTTATTTATTATTTTATCTATGTTTATATTTATTTTTAAATTAGTATGACATATTTTTTTAATAAATATCGTAATGTAACTGTTGCTAATGTATAATAGAATTAATGGAATGCAATAAAATTTTGTGCATCTAATTTCAGGCAATACATATTTCGTGAAATTAAATATACTTTGCCCAATGTTTATGTACTTGAAACCAAACATGTTTTCAGGTTGATTCTTACATATTATTTGTGACGTCTATGTAATATGGAAAATGACTGAAGAGTTGTAGGGCAATAAGCAGTTTCCTTTAAAGCTAAACATAAAAGTGTATGTATATGTATAACATTATGTGATTCATATTTATGGAAATAACTACTAATCACAATAACAATTATTATTCAACAATGCAAAAACATTTTTGTACTCGCTAATATCCCTAAAGTTTCTATAATCCTACCAAATCAAAAAGTATACGTTTGTTATGACTTTAAGCTTATGAATGACCGTTCAAATTAAGGAGCACTATCATGAAGAATTTACAATTTGGGAGTCCAAATATTTGACAAAATACATCACAAAGTTCATTAAACACATGAAACGTTACACTTTATATTCAAAACAATAGATACTAATCAGTACAAGTAGCAAATGTATGCACAAAACAAACTTTTGATATTCCTACGCTATTATTGGGTTCTTAAGTGTACTAGTGAACAGTGGTAGAGCCACGCGGCAGCTTTTGCTGTCACACGGATGGGCCGGCTCGAACCGGGGTGGCACCACGACCTCACAGAATACCAGCGTGAAGTAGAGGTTTACCTCTGCATTTCGCTTGGTGAGTGCAGGTGGCCGGAGGCCCTTTTTACTGGAAATGAGGCATTCCATCTTAGTCCTCACGGGTGACGATGCATCTACATTTTAATTTGTGATAAAGGATTGATGTAGATGTCTATGGGCCGCAGCAACCACTTACCATCGGGTGGACTGTGTGCTCGTTTGTCACCCTTGTCCTATAAAAAAAAACTACTAAGCAAACATAAAATTCCGGGGGTTATGATATACCTGGGTAATATTTTTATCGGGGCAAAGGCAATAGGGTATTTTACACCATGTAAAAATAAGTCAAAGAATATATATTTATGATAGATTTTGTAAAAAGTAAACGAGAAATATTGATTTCTATTTATAAAAATGCATTATAAATTTTATATTTCAATTTAAAGAATATTTTTTTTTACCTGTGCCTCAAACCTGCAAAACGATGTCCGCCATATAAGATAGCGTCGTGACGTCACTAGGTCAAAGAAATAGGTTATGTGCTGTGTACTAACTAGTTAATTTCGAAATTTTTCAAGTTATCATTACGATTGTTGACTTTCATTCCAAATTTTATTGAAAAGGCATCATGGAAGACGGATTCGTAAAAGCGAGTTAATTACTTCGCTTTTAGCACTAATGTTATAGATATTATAATATAAGCTTAGGTGAGAAAAACTTTTTGTTATATTTTTTGTACAAACCCTTAGACGAAATAAAAAGTCACTTTTTATTTGGTCTGAGTACAAACCATGTCTTTATTCCCAGAAAACAGGAATTAAGTAAAACACTGCACTGCACTTGCAAGGGCTATCAAAATGGCCCACAAAGGGCGGGTCAGACGAGCGATGAACCTAATCTATTACAAAATTTGACTTGCAATAGGTACCTATCATGTCATGATGTTTTGTTTTGTTTAATCGATAGTTAAATATAAGTCATATTTACATCAGAGTGATCTTCACAGAAGTATAGTTTAGATTTTGTAGACAATGCCTTCGGGTCTCTTCTTGCCAGTTTTAACCAAGTATTTCTCATATTTAAATCAGTTAACACTTTAATCCATAACTTCCCCGGCGTTC
This sequence comes from Parnassius glacialis, assembly GCA_033319125.1. Classification (NCBI taxonomy): domain Eukaryota; kingdom Metazoa; phylum Arthropoda; class Insecta; order Lepidoptera; family Papilionidae; genus Parnassius; species Parnassius glacialis. Next base: position 21,797,288 of record JAVANC010000021.1, read on the forward strand.
TTATGCTCGTATTTTTGCAATCAGGTACAACACAACAATGATGTAGATGATAACTCATTATTAAACATTCAAAAGTGTCTTATTCCTTTGCAAAATTGTCAAAATTCTAGGACAGTGACGTCACGACTTGAACAGTATGGCGACTAGCGTTTTCACGCTAAAATTTAAAACGATAGATTAAAAGTAATTTTTATGTCACTATTCGGTTTTAAAAAATTTATATAAAAATTATAGTGGTTCATTATCACTCTGGGATTCATTTAAAACACTTTTTGAAAATGAGTGTAATACCCTATTGTGAAGGGATAGAATTTCAGTACTAGTTTAAAGTAAACTTGACCATAAATTTTAAGAAATGCCACTTTTTCAAAACCATAATTGACTATTTGGGATTTTAAGTGTCATAAAATGGATTTCACCCAGGAAGACGTTATCAAGATGTTATCAAGACATTCATTTAAGTTTCATCAGTACCAGACTTAGATACACTTTAACTTTGCTTTAGGGATGATCGATGATCATTGATGTTCGATGATCATTAATGTTCGATAATCATCGGTATCAAAAATAAAGACATCGATGTAAAACATCGACATTGATGTCGCCACGTGTCAAACATCGAAACATCGACGTCAATAAACTCATAATCGATTGTTGAATACTTGCGAACACTGCGAACCCGCGAAAACAATATCAACTAAATCTTACATCTCCTCTAAAATATTTAAAATTTTGAATAGTTCAGAATATTTAAACGCATCGATAACCTAAAAGTATATCATTATGATGTACCAAATATAACTGTCAATTGTTGTTGCAATTGTCACTGATTTCGTTTTGTTATTAGTGTCGTTGTTGGTTGTCTGTGTCTTTGCCGGTTGTTTTTAAAATAATGCGATGGTTGATCTTAAACACGATCCAATGCACGTTTAGAACAATATTATTGGTTCTACCTATCTAAAATTTAAGAAAAAAACTTATGGTGAGATATTTGACTACAATCGCTTCATCAACGCCATCTAAGCAGTTATCTACCGACTTCAAAAAGGACGAGGTACTCGATTCGACTGTATCTGTTATCTGTTTTCTAATGTGTGTTACCTCATAATTTTTTTCTGGGTGAACCGATTTTGATGATTCTTTTCTGTCCCATATAAATTTGATCTATATAAATCTGATCAATAGTTTTTGAGTTATCCTTAATAGTTTATATTGACGTCAGTTGTACAAAATTTTTATTTTAAAATTATTTTCAATGGGTGGATCAACTCTTTATCAACATAGAAACAGATTGAAAGGTACTTCTTTGTCAAAATTACTATTTCTTGAATCAATCGGCAAAAATTTTTGACTATATAACAAATGAACTAGATATTTTTGAACTTCTTCCAATTTTTTTTAATTACTGTTTTACACTGCAGTGTTTATTAATTTCTTTTATTTCATTTATTATAAATCATAAACAACATGACAATTTTTTTCATTCATCTAATGCTAAACTATTAAATACATGTGCAATAAACATCGATAATGACCTACATCGATCGTCTCTACTTTGCTTCAAGTAAAGTGACAACGTTCTTTAGAAAAACAATAATCAATACAAACTCATAGTTTTTCACTAGCAATCTAAAAACTTTACTTAATTTGGACGTTTGTCTTTAGTTTCATTTAATATTGTTTTATGCAAAGATTCCAATAAATTTGTAGTTCTGTGAGACACTCCGAATGAATTCCAAACAGCCACATAATTTTCGTTCTTAAGCCATGTCTTTTCATAGTAGTTCACAAAAGCTATCATGATATTATCATAATTTTTCAATATTAATTAAGTAGTAAATTATGTCACATCGAATGATATGTAACTGAACAATAAAAACTTTACTCGATTTTTAATATGTTGTATCTATTTATGTATCTTATGTATAACGATCAGATGAGAAATTTTTTCATTTAATTATCATTTATTTTTATGTGATTTATAAAAAAAATAAAAAAAATACAAACATAATTTATTTATAACACTGACCAACCATCAATCTCGATTAAAAAAACAACACTATTTTTTTAAAATTTGTCTAATTTCATATGAAAAACGGCCATAAATTTTACATATTATTTTAATAAATGGTTTTTTAAATAGCTTTCGTATCGGACTTTATATTTAATTATACCTGTCAATCCTTCATACGAACTGAAATAACATTCTATACAAGTACAAAATATCTATGTTATGTACATAAAGAGAAAATAATATTTATACATTGTATTTAATATAAAACGACATAAAGGATTTTACTAAATGTTTTATTAGCTTCATCAAATGTGACTTATATAAAATTTGTCATTGATTTCGCTCATTTTTTATATATAATTTAGTTTTAGCCGAGATAAAATATTGGTATAATGGCTATTTGATTGAAGATCTCGTCCAGTTTTTTATATCATACTCGTAGTACTAGAAAATAGAACATAATAAATTATACTGATTTCTTAAATAAGCGCTATAGAACATTTATTTAAATATGTAATTAAATAAAGTAGTTTCGTAATGTTTAACATTCTTTAAACGTTTTCAAAGAAAATGTTGCGTATTTTCACAGAATAAATAATAGTACAAGAAGTATTGTATTAATTTTATTCTGCATATTTTTTTTCCACGTAGGTGAATAACATATTATGAAATAATAAAAATCTGCGTTATTTGTTTTAAAATATTTTATTCAACATTATTAAAAAAAATATATTTTATACTAACAAAAAGTCAACGTAGTGTTTGTAAAAGGTTTAAGTTTTATTTCAAAGTCTTCCCAAGAACAAACGCCTTCATTACAGATCGATTTTAAAGGTTCTTCGTTCATATAAAATACGACGTTATAATCTGTTGACTGGCCAATAGAACATCTAGAAAAAAAAATCAAATAAGACACATATAAAACAACGATAAAAAAGTTTGAGTTTTTTTTTAATAATCTATTTTATATCCGAATCACTATTGCAAGTCTCATCGGATAGTAGCCATTTGTGCAGGACATGACACAGCAATCCTACATGACAGGAGAGAGATTAGGTGGAGGGCCATTATACGTTTACGTGCTTTATGAAATGTCGGGGAATTACCTCCCAATTTCTGACTCCGGGCTGCCACTGAGAATTCCTAATAGAAAAAGTCAATATCTTTTCTTTATAGAATAAAGGTGACAAAGAACACACAGTCCACCTGATGGTCAGTGAATGCTGTGACCCAAACACACCTACATCTATTGTCCACCAAGTATAAAAATACAGACGCGTTGTCACCCTGAGGACTAAGGCGGAACGCCTCGTTTCCAGGAAAAAGGGCTTCCGATTCTCTACACTCACCATACAAAACACAGCAGCATTAACCTGCTATTTCACGCAGGTACTCTGTGGGAGCGTGGTCCTACCCCGGTCGGGCCGAGTCATACCCACGCTTCGGCTATATTATATATATATATATATATATATATATATATATATATATATATATATATATATATATATATATATATACATACATATATATATATATATATATATATATATATATATATATATATATATATAGCTGAAACGTGGTGGCTCTACCAAATATAAATATATTTTAGGCCAAAACAGTTGCACTTACCAACCCATGAAATTATGCCAATTATGAAATGGATATCATAGTAGCTGTATATCGACATATTTAAGCAGACAAATTTTGTACAATAGAAAGTCTAAGTGAAGTACTATCATTCAATATATATCTTTAAACTAGAAATTCCTTTTATACATTTCGTTTAAGTGTCATTTAAGACGGCTCCGTGGCGCAGTGGCTTAGCAATGAGTTATTGCGCCGAGGCCGCGGGTTCGATACCCGCACGGAACAAGTATTTGTATGGCCTACAAATAATTGTTCCGGGTCTGGATCTTTGTCCTCGTGAAATTTATGTTTGTAAACTGCGTCCACGATACAGGAAAAAATCCTAGTTTTAATTAAAAAAGAAAAAAAATGCAAATTATTAACATTAAACCTGTATCTAAACAACGGAATTAATTTTATGAAATTATTAATACATGTTAAAGAGATTCTAACCTTCATCTAAAATTATAAACATGTTCTTATCTATAATATATCTATAATATATATATTAAAACTAGATACTTTACAATAACATAAAAACAATGATAGCTATTTAAGAAATTTTGTTAATATATGAGCAAATGTAGGTTGGTTCGTCTGTTTATTTAATTTTCTTAAAAATACGGAATGGTTGCAACATAAAACAAAAGGATTCAATAGACATTTAAGTCACTTCTACTTTACAAAATCATTCATAATCATTATCTTTAAAGACAAGACAACTTGCCGTGGTGCTCTTATAGCACGTAGGGGTTGCAATCTAGTAAAATGGGATCCTGCACATCTGTCTGATCCAACAAATGATAAAATCTGAGAAATCCGAATCCTCGCGTGGATTCGCAAAGTCAAGATCTCATCAACAAATTGCACAATATTTCGTCAAGTCTGTGACCCTTTCAATTGGCCCTCAAAAGTCCACTGCTGGACATGGATCTCTCTCGTCGTAGGTAATTATTTGCCTTAATTGTCATGCTCGACAGACTCAATGACGATCGAAATACCAAAGGTCTCGGACACCGCTGCATATTTAAATCTGGCGTAAGCGAAATGTTATACCGCTATCTATCGTAAATATTATATATTCCATAGTTATCACTTACGACAACCACGTGAAGAAATGGGACGGTAAATTCTTTTAAGTCACTTAATTATTACTTGATACTTGAAGTCAAGTATCAAGTAATAATTAATTAAATAAGCCGTGGTAGCTCAGATGGTTAGCGCTCGCTGTAAGCTTCACAGTACGCAAACAACACGGGTTCGATCCCCGCTGACATTGATGAAATTGTTAATTGCAATTTTAAGTGCTGATTTATCACGTGCTCGGCGGTGAATGAAAACATCGTAAAGAAACCTGCATGTGTGAGAAATAAGAAAAAAATATTTCAAAGACATGTGAAGTTTGCCAACACGCACTGGGGCAGCGCGGCGGACATTTATTGCCCTAAAACCCTCTCAGAAATGAGAAGAGGCCTGTGCCTAGCAGTGGGACGTAAATAGGCTGCAACTTTACTTTTTACTTTTTTACTTGAAGTCAGTGTTTTACAACTACCCCAACTGATGGTAGATGGTAATGCAGTTGTAGATGGTAAAACGAATTGACAGCTTTACTAAAGTCTTTTCACTATTGTTAAAATTAATAGTTAATATTTTAATTTTTTCTTACTATGTTCTTGCTTACTTAATTATTATTTCATTATACTTAATTTTTGTAAAGTATTTTAAAAAGTAAATTATTACTCAATCATTTTAAATACTTTTAAAACCATTTTTAAAGTTGATGCTTAATTGCTTTACATGATATTTCATTCCATAGTACGAAAGATAAAATTCATATTCAAATTGGACATACAAATTAAATGTGATAATCATTGTGACATGGTCACGGGGGGGCTATTACCAGTCCTAACTGGTTATACATAATGATTTCATATATTTGCGCGAATACTACATTAATACACATCGCGTTTACCCCGACGTAAAAAAATTAAATTAAATGCTATAAAATCTGCAAAATTAGTTATCTGATTAATTTATTTCTTAATTTATTTTTTAATTTATTTTAATTTAATATTTGAATTTTATTCTAATATTAGTTTAATTGTTATTATAACTTAGTTATATAAATTATAGATAAATTACTCCTCATTTAGTTATTTCATGTAATGTGCAGTTAAATAATAAGAAGGTCAACTCTAAAATAATTTGTTTATCAGAATACAACCAACTGCAAATTGTTTACTTTTTATTCAACATAGTTTGGGTTTTCTCAAAATTAACGTCTTATTTATTGTATTTCAGAAATTCAATATGCTGCACCAATCCCGCTCTATCCCACGGTATTAATACCAATCCAGCAATCACCCCATTAGGTTGAAAACATTACTGGATTACAATCCAGACGTGGACAATTTACATTTCCTGTTGAGGGAGAGAGCGAGTACTGTTTTATTATTTAAAAAAATCTTGTTACTTTTCAGATTTAGATTCAGTAACAATATAATAATAATGGCAAATAAAAACTGTGTCATGAAGAAATATAATATAAAAATAATAATTGTAGGTGAAATATTTAGAACAATCGTTGCTTGATTACGAACCTGTTCAAAGTTACTATCAAATTGGCAGCAAAAGGAGCAATTTTAGATGATCTCCACTTCCTTTCAGGATTCCTAAAAGTACCATTAAGAGGTATTTCATCTTTAAATAATCCAAGGGCAGAGTATACCATATCCAGCATAGTAGCGTGTGTGAAATATACAGTAAGCTTCTTTCCTTTTCCATTTTTTGCTGTCTTAAAACTTTCTAGCAAGTCTGCTAGGGGAATACGTCCAAATATTTCATTGAGTGGATTACCATAACCATTTCTATAAAAATGCCTCAAGTCGCCTTCGTACTCTATAACTTGAAAGTCTTCTTTGTTAAAAATCGCGCACCAAGGACTAAGTTTGTTATTTAAACCTGAAGAGGTATAGCGGCATAAATCATATAAGGCTATTATATTCTTGTTTGTCAACGTAACATCAGCTCCCGTTCGCTGTTGTATTCTGTTTTTTACCTAGAATATAATATTATAGGATAGTTAGTTTATATATATATGTATACTGAACGTTCGAGGAAAATGGAATAATTAATAATTAAATTATAATCATAATGTTATTTTATCTTAACATTGAACATAAATCTTAAACTTTCCAAAAGGACGTATATAATTATAACATAAACATGGAAAACTTACTGCAAGAAATTCTGATGAATTTTGGTACTTATATGATTCTGTGAATGTTTCTTGATTATATCTCACTTCATTTATGTAGAAACTACAAGCTTCATAGGGCTACAATATAGGCAAAATATTAATAACGACAACGCAAATACATTAATAAATTAAAAAATGATTTTCTGTATTTTTATACCTACAGCCATTATGTCATAGTCGGCGTTTGATTTTTCAATTATCATTGACATATTTCCAAAACCTTCAACAAATCCTTTAACGCCGTTTTCTATCCAAGCTCCATATGCCGAACGTAGCTTGTAATCTTTATCACGCAAGGACGTAAGTAAATCTTTAAATGCTTTTCTTATTCTATATCCTATTCCAAACATTTCTTGATAGCCTTCATCGACAATTTGGTGGAGATTTTTAAACATGTTTGGATCTGCTTCCCAATTATATAAATTTTCTACATCTTGAGCACACATAGAGCCTTTGCCATTTTCATGATTCATTTTGATATCGTATTTCATTGTTGTTAAATCTATCATACTCTGTGCGAAACGAAAACCTGGGTTTCTTTTCCCATGTCTTACTAAGCTCCAGACACTAATGGCTTTACATCCTACCGATGTTATGAACACGTTAAATTACAGGTTTTGAAGTATTTAGCTATGTAAATTTTCTTGATGAATAAACAAAAGGAACAATCGAAATTACTTACCCTTTAATTTAACGATTGAATCTCTGATATCTCCTCTGACAAACTGGTATGGTGTTTTGCTTGAAAAATGTTTATAATGACAATTTTCGCTCCAGTAACAATTTGATATTGACGACTTTATAACTGCAAGTACTATGAATAATATTGCTATTATTTTCATTTTTACTAAAACTGGCTATTTTTTTATAAAATATATTTATATATGATCGGAACACAAGTTATAGTTATTATGAGCTCAACAAGCAACTAAATTAAAACAGTTATCACTTTGTGTATATGAGCTGTATCTAGCTATTACATAATCATGATTATACTTTGTAATGAGATGGTTAGCATACTAATTTTAGTAACGATAACAAAAAAATTTGCTTTTTTTTATAGAATTTTAGAGACAAATAATTTTAGATACAGTAACAGTCCACCTGAGTGGTGAGTAGCTAATGTTTGAAATGAGTACTTGCAAAAAAAAAGTCAGTCATGTATAGTCGGGACTAAAGTAAAATAACTCGTAGCCTGTAACTATATTGATGGGTGAACTTCTGATGAAAATTACATAAAGACACTGCTTTTAGTTTATATCCTTATTTTTTATTACTATGGTACTGCTAATAAGATTTTTCAGAGATGCGCCAGTTGGCATGTTAAGTCGGAACGAATTACGTGGTTTTATAACATTTTCCAATCAAGTGATATTATTTTGCTATTGATAACACTACGGAGCAATATAACGGCCATGAAAGCTGGGTCTTCACAAAAGCGACTTAATGGGAAACGAAGAAAGATTACATAAATCGAGTAGGGCGCAGTTATATACGAAATATTATGTCGTTAATGAACCGTAGTAGCTCAGGGGCTTAGCGCTCGCTGTAAATTTCATAGTACGCGAAAAATCCAGGTTCATTCCCCGCCGGCACCACCATTAAATTGTTTATTGCAATTTAAAGTGCTGATATACCACTTAGTACTAGTCCCCGTGTAGTGGCGGGTAAGAATACTTACAACCCTATATCTTCCCGTAGGTGTCGTAAAAGCTGACAGAGGGAAACCGAGGCTGAAAATAGGCACCAGAATCTTTCTGGTAACAGCAAAAAACAATAAAAAACTGCGGTTGCCAACCCGCTCGCCAAGCGTGGCAACTATGGCAATATACCTTCCATGAGCAATGACATTAATAAATTAACCCCAGTCCCCTGCGACCCCGCTATTCCTGGCTACGGTGGCGACCATGGTAACCGCGGGGCAGGGGGTGCTAAGAATTTCCAATGTAGGTTCGGTTGCCACCTACGACGACTCGACCTGGCAACTTATAACGCACGCACCCTGAGGACTGAAGAGAATATCCTGGAACTAGAAAAAGAGATAAGTTGTGCCGGAATATTATAGGATTATCTGAGGTCCGAGGTGTAATACAGGGTGACGTTATATCCCCAAAAGTCTTCACTGCTGAATTGGAAGACGTTTTCTAGCTACTGGACTGGAAAGTATGCTGTATTAACATCAATGGCGAGTACATCACTCACCTTCGATTTGCCGACGATATAGTCCTTATGGCAGAATCGCTGAAGGACCTAAGCACTATGCTCAATGACCTCAATAGTTTCACCCAACAGATAGGTCTTAAGATGAACATGGAAAAAACAAAAATCATGTTTAACGTCCATGTCACATCTATGCCGGTAGTTGTTGGGAGCACTAAGCTCGAAGTTGTTGACGAGTATGTTTACTTGGGACAAATGGTCCGATTAGGTAAATCAAACACAAAACAGTGTAAGAGCCAGGCGGCAGCTTTTGCTGTCGCACGGATGGGCTGGTTCGACCCGGGGTGGTACCACGACCTCACAGAATACCAGCGTGAAGTAGAGGTTTGCCTCTGCGTTTCGCTTGGTGAGTGCAGGTGGCTGGAGGCCCTTTTTACTCGAAATGAGGCATTCCATCTTAGTCCTCACGGGTGACAACGCATCTGCATTTTGATTCGCAAACGAGGATAGATGTAGATGCCTATGGGCCGCAGCAACCACTTACCATCAGGTGGACTGTGTGCTCGTTTATCACCCTTATCCTATAAAAAAAAAACTTCAACCGAGAGGTCAATCAACGGATTCCACTCGGCTGGGCAGCGTTCGGGAAACTACCACACATCTTCTGGTTAGATATACCTCAAAACCTGAAAACGAAATTGTACAACCAGTGCGTGTTGCCAGTGATGACTTACGGATCTGAGACGTGATTCTTCATTGCTGGCCGTATGAGGAAGCTTAAGCTCGCTCAGCGAGCTATGGAGAGGGCTATGCTCGTGGTTTCTCTGCGTGATAAACTTAGAAATGAGGATATCCGCAGTAGAACCAGAGTAATGAACATAGCCCAACGGATTAGTAAGCTGAAGTGGCAGTGGGCCGGCCATATAGCTCGAAAAACCGACAACCGATGGGAAAAAAAGGTTCTCGAGTGGCAGCCTCGTACCGGTAGGCGAAGTGTAGGGCGACCGTCCACTAGATGGAGTGACGACCTGGTAAGACATGCAGGAAGTCGATGGATGCGGGTAGCTTAGGAACGTGCTTTGTGGCATTCCTTGGGGGAGGCCTATGTTCAGCAGTGGACTTATGAAAGGCTGTAATGCTGATGATGATGATGAAAGGTTTTGTTATTCTCTGGGAAATTATAATAAATTTAATTATGCGACGAGCTCGTGAAGCCAGGACCGGAAGACGATAACACTACAGATAAAATTGGCGTTTTGTTTCATTGCCTATAATTTAATCATAATGCAATTTTGTGTTGCTTATCTCTACAACAAAGTACTATTTTGATCATTGACATGTCATGATCAGTGACATGATTATAATAGTAATAAATATTAAGTATTTTCATTTGGTATATTATATCTAAGCTTTATATTGCGTTGAACGATAGATATAATAACAGAAAATAGCGTTCAAAAAAAATATTGTGTTAAAAGAAATAAAAATTTCCAATGTTAATAATTTTGATCCACGTTTCATTAAATACACATTTTAAAATAAAACTCATCCTTAAAAGTTTACATTTTTATTCCTTTGGTAAAGATGATTGGTGAACTCTGTCAAGTAATATGTAATTATTAATCTTTATAATAATTCAAAAATGTATGATAATAATTCAAAAAATTTCCCACAAAATGTTGATGAATCACATATCTGAGCTTTTGTGAGACTTTGACGACAAATTTGAAGAACATCGATTAATTGCTGTCGCGCTTTGCCCTATCGCCCAAGTTAGACAACCGAGAGACATCTGCAGCTGAAACTATAAAAGTTTATGAAATCGTCATTCCGTATTCCCTTGTTTTCGTGGCGTGCTGTTTCCAAAACAAGACCGACTTTGTTTATTTTAAGGAGGATTGTAACATATAAATACTGATTCTTTGTGATCATAAGTGATCCTTATTACGTTTTTAAACCGATTTTTAAATTTGTTTGTTGGATGGATGTCCAATAACGGCGCTATAATAGGGCACTTATATATAATATAATAGGGTCGTTTCCACTAATACTTCACATTACTTTAACGTATCAACATCCACACAAATAATGTCTTGCAGATCGTTTTTCTGTCACGACGGACAGTCTCAATGAAAACTAGCTATTTGCGCAGTACAGAATTATAATGCATAATTGTGAGTGCAAACACAGTGGCCCTCTCTATTCTTTCTCTTATAATACCGATAGGACGTTATTTCAATATGACCGGCGAGAGAACAGCACAGGTCCAACGGCTTTACGTGCTTTCAGAGGCATGAGGGTGAAACCCCATCACACTCTGATTCTGAGCTGCTACTGAGAATTTAATAACAGCAAAATTCATACTCATGACCTCATGAGCTTTGGGACCTCATGGGACCCCATGGGTCTGGGGACCTCATGATAAACATTTGCGCTTGCGACCATAAAACCAACGGAATAGTCAGATCCACAGATAACAGGAGCAACAATCCACCGGCGGTCAAGTTCCCGCCAAAACTCTTAAAATAATTTTATTTATAGTCGACATTACCATTCCGTATGACGAGAACCTCGTGAAAGCCGAAACAGATTTGCGAACAAAATATTTGGACCTGGTTCAAGAGTTGACCGACATGTGGGGTGGTATGCCGACCGAAATTATATCTTTAGTCGTTTCTGCGACTGGGCTAACCCCAGTCAGCCTGTCGGGTCATCTAAGGCGACTGCGACCCCGTGACGGACCGCTCCGGGCTCAAATGTAGAAGGTGGTACTCCTCGATACCGCCCGTATTGTCCGCCGGTTTCTCTCCCTTATCCCTCGGCCGTTTGGTCTCCTCTGCCGAGGGCTTCCATCTGGTTGAGCTTTTATTTTTTTATGTAATTTTATTCCTTTGTTTTATGTTATTGATATTTATGTACGATTTATGACTCGTATATTTATGATTTTCATTTATACAGGATTATTTTCAAAGAGTAGTCAAATTTTAAACTTAAGTTCAAATGTATAAAGAATGATACACCGTTTTTGAAGTTTTTGAAAATACTAGTAAATAAGGTTTATAATTTTATTTGAAATCATTCCAAATTGAATGTGATTTATGGGCGACAACGTTTTTGCCTACCGATCGACCCTTACGAATGTGGGCGTGTGCAGTAAAATCAGTTAAAATAATGTATTAGCACGTATTTTGAATTTAAAAGATAAAAAGGACCGAATGTTTGAGGTTTTTTTTTAATTAACTTTTCTTCACTATTTGCCTATATTACTTACTAGCTTCTTACACGCAGCTTCGCTCGTGTGGTCTTCAATTTAGAGACATCATTGTCATCAATGCATAGAAGTATTTTAAATACTATTCCGCGCCAAAGGAGAATGCTAGATCGTGTCCTAGCTTGTAAAAAAATGTAAAAGTATGAAAAATAATCTTATGAAGTTTGAAGTTTTTTGTTATAAATCGTTATTTTGTACAACTTGCGGGATAATATTATTTAAAAAAAAAGGATTTCAACGATTAATATTTACATTTCCAGTATTTTATAATAACATCTGCGTTTCTTTATACCAATAAGTACATACGTACTCATAAAGTCTCAAACAATACATATTTCTATTAAAATATATTATAAGTATTTGTCATATAAAATGTTACTTACGAGTTTCAATTATTATTAGAAGTCAATAGTAATCATGAATTGTATTAGATAATTACTGAATAACAATCATTGACTTTTGTGCATTTTATGAAATGATACACACACGTCATTATGTCAATATCGTAAGTACGTATGTGTTGGCGACGCGCCTATAAAAATATTTCAATTTATTAGTTAACCGATTACGAATAGATTCTAAAGTCAAATTATCAATCAATAATTGTCTTATAAGAAAACGCTTAGTTAAATCTTAAAGAAATATCGAATTAATAATTTGAAGGTCTTGGGTTCGATTCCCAGGTCGGACTAGTGTCGTTTTCTTAGTAATGTTTGCTTAATAAATTCATATAGGAAATTTTTAAGACATAATTCATGTTTCCGGGTTCAGTTTCCCAGTTGAATTACCTTTCCAATGTTATTGTTAATATAAAGAAATATTAAAATAAAGTTAGAGACCAGGATTTGTTCCCCGGTCGAAATGATCACTTTGTGTATAAGTGGAATAAATGTAAAATAATGTTGCATAGTATTGTCTTATGTAAGTTGAGTACATTTTGTATGAAAAATAAAATGTCTATTTTCAATGTTTGACTCATAAAATATTTTCTTTGTGTTATTTGATAAGAACACGATAACTGATAAGAACCTTGATAACTTGATAACTGATAAGAGTTTTGTTGGATACTACTTTGCCGACAATTGAGTGTCGTGCAAAAATTGGTTGTTCAATTAGTGTTTGTTGATGGCAGCGTATGCTAAATTTGCAACCTGCTTTACCGACAATAGGAGTCGTGCAGAGAGTAGTTGTTCACCTAGTTGCAGATAAAAGCAGTGCGCTAATCTGTAAAACTAAAAGTCTAAATAAGTGGAAATTTAAATGTTTGTAAATTTCAGCAATTTATGTAAAATTGACTTGTAAAATGTTTCAGGTTGACTGTATGAGCAAAATAGGTGAATTCTGAGTTGTTTCTATGTGTAAATTCTCTTATAATAGTAAAATATTGATAGTTTTGTATAAGAAATTTAAAAGTGTTTTAAATAGTAAAATGTGTGAAAAAAATGTAAATTAAACTATTGTATTAGTTAAGATTTAGTTAAGAGATATTTTCAAATAAAGAACATTGTTCCAACCTTATATGTTACATATTTAAGAATTCTAACTTAGCGCATATGTTGTGAAATAGGCATATTTTCTTGAATAAATAAAAGGTTTTTTGTGATATGAAAATGTAATGTAAATCATAGTATAGATATTTTGTTATGCTATCTTTATATATAAAATGTATAAATGTATATCTTATACACATAAAGATATTGGGCAAACCGCGTGAGAGTGATATCACAAATTGATGTAATTGAGTTGCGCAATCGTACAGAGGGCGCGGCACTCTTTCGAGTAAAGCGTTGTTGATACCCCATTAGACTGGTTTTCATACAAGGATCTCCTAAGTGTGTGTTGTTTGTGGATTAGCAGTGGTCCCAAGCAACCGCCGGTACGACATACTCCACCGATCGTCGAGTCCGCATACTCCGTGAGGTGTCGAGGTCACCGGCCCTTAGGCAGATTCTTGGCACTTAAGTGCGTTCGTGCCTTTTGTGCCCAATCGCGTACCTAAGTGCTCTCTCTAGCACTTCACTCAAGCCTTTCCTGAGGAAAGGGGTAGGCAGTGCGCCCAAGTGTTGCGGTCACCTCTCTCTCTCGCACCCATTCCGTATCGTACGTCGCGCGTCGCTTGTCTGTCACTCAGCACCTGCAACGTAGATAGGGAACTTTAAGACATAGGCACCAAAATAGCAATCACCAAAACAGTGTAAGAACAGCTGTAACATGTCGGATAAGGGGAAGGGGGAACCCCCCCCCCCCCCCCGCGTTAGAAAACCCCCGGATCGCCCGGGTATTTTGGATCGGCCTCTTTTTGTAAGGAACCTGCAATATCCGGAGCGGTCTACGGTCGTGGCATCATTTAGCCACATACCTAAGAAGAAGCCTACGTCGCCCCAAGGACCCGCGTCGAGCGTCGCGCTCACTCCCACCGCACCTGAGCGTGCGAGTGGGAAGGAACCGTCGCCCTTACTTCAGCGGGCGAAGAAAACGGCTAGGCGTCATACCCCCCCCCCCCCCCCCGGAAACGGAAGATTCATTGCATGAGAAGCGGCAATGCATTGAAGCGTATAGCCACTCGGACTCTTCTGCAACATCATCAGCGGAGGAGGAAGAGGCAAACCTACCAAGATCACCACCCAAAACATTAAGATCACCACCAAAGTCGCCTAGTCCACGGAAACCTACCCCCCCCCCCCCTCTCGCCGGATCGCAGGAGTGTTGTCGTACGGATGGGAATCAACTAAATCGACGACCTATGCGACGCTAGCCCCATTCGCCGGAGGTACCCCCCCCCCGCGCCTACCACCAACCCCTCTGGCCTACCAATGGATGACGGCCAGAGGCCTTCTACGAGTTACGCCCAACTGGTGGCTGCCCCGGCAGTACCACGACCCAAGTCGCCGGAAACAGCCACCACCCTAGCGGACAAAGAAAAGGCACGCTATCCGCCGATAATAGCAGAATGCCTCCCGGATTGGACGAAGCATTTCGAAGTGCTTAATAAGAAACTAGGCCACCCACCGAATGCTCGTCCGTTCGGGAAGGATGTTAGATTTACACCTCAAAGTCCGGAAGAATTCCGGACAATCCAAAAATACATGATTGAAATATCAGAGAAGCTGCCATCAATGTCGTGGTACTGTTACACCCCTGAAGAAGACAAGCCCACCAAAGTGGGCATCCGGGGGCTACCAGTGAGCACGGACGCAAGCCAGATAGGAGAGGCCATCAGGGCAAAGGGATTTCCTCTTAAGTACGTGAAGGAAATCCCTCCTCGTAAAGGCAGACCTGGATGCCTCTACTTCGCCCAGCTGGACCACCTGAGCCTGGAACAGCTGAAAGAGCTTTACGCAATTGACGAATTGCTATACATGAAAGGAGTCACTATAGAAGCCTGGCAGAGAAGAGTAGGCCCAGCCCAGTGCCACCGCTGCCAGGCTTTCGGACACGCATCAGCGAACTGTTTCAGGCCAATGAAGTGTGTCCGCTGCGGAGATAACCATATTGCAAGTCCATCCTCAAGGGGTAGAGACGAAGAGCCAAGATGTGCCAACTGTGGTAATAACCACACAGCGAATGATCGCCGCTGCCCGGTCCTGAGGAGGATCGCAAGGAAGCAGGGGATCACCCTACCGGGGCTACAACCGGAAGCCCCTAGGGTGGTCCCGCAGAGTCGCCCTCGAACAGTGGAAATTCAAGAAGACGGGGGGGCTACAGTTAGAGGGAGGGGGAGACAACCCCCCCCCCACCCCCCGCCCTGCAACCACAAGTAGAGACGCACGAGGTTACAAAAGCGACTACCGGGACGACTCTGCAGCCACCCGCTAACGATGCTACAGAGAGGCAACAGCCAAAGAAGAAAAAGCGGGTGCGCAGCAAGAGGAAGAAAGAACAACCTCCTCAGGCAGCGGCAGCTACCTCTACCTCTACCCCAGCGGTAACGATGGCCCAGGCGCAGGTTACAGCTACAGAACGGATAACCATCAAGAGTAGAGCCCCAGGAAGGGCTCTATCAGAAAATAGAGCCCGCCCTACACATAGAGCACGCTCTACCCAAGGTAGAGAAGGTAGAGCAGAAGTACCGACACCACACCCGAGGACAGTACCAGCAACAGCGAACTCAAGAACACCTACAGCTGCCCCAGACATGACAGATGCCATCCAGAGATTGGTTGGCATCGCGATAGAAGTGGGCAGCCAAGTCCTGGCGGATATAAGAGCCGGGACTGATCCGATAACGGCCATTATGAGGGCTTTGGCGCAGCTACTGGCTCGGCACTACAGTGGTGTCGTGTAATCCGGATAACCTGTGCCTCCTATACTGGAACCCGTACGGAATCCAGCAGAAGCTACATGAACTCCGCACTATCGCCCAACAGCAGGACATACACATAATACTGTTGGGCGAAACGAAGTTAAGACCTGCGACGCGCATAAAGCTGCCGAATTACTTTATATACAGGAGGGACGAGGTCAACGCTCAAGGAGCCGCCTACAGAGGAACGGCGGCCCTGGTGAGGAGATACATCGTCCACCTAGAGCTGGAACCACCTCAGTACCAATCAATGCGCTCAATCGGCATAAAAATGGAGGCGGCGGGCGAGGAACTAAGGATATACGCAGCATACCGCCCGCCAGGGACTCCATTTTGCTCCTCAGACATCCGGACAATAATGGAAGATGACACACCTACAATTATAGCAGGGGACCTAAACGCGAAACACCCGGCATGGGGATCAAGAATGATCACCCCGCCGGGTCGTGCACTTTATGAAGACGCAGAGAACAACAATTACGACGTATTAGGTCCCGAAGAGCCGACGCACATACCAACTGATTACCGGAGGAGTCCGGATGTATTGGACATCGTGCTCACTAGGAACATCAACTGCCCGATAGTGGTAGAGGTGCTGTACGACACGAACACACAGCACCTCCCGCTACTAATCACCTTAGGCCTCAGGGCAGTGACGTCGCCTCCCAGAGCTTTCAAGACTAAAATCAACTGGAGGCTCTACCAACAACACCTACTGGAGAGACCTCCAGTAACAACACAGATCAACACAGCGGACTACGTAGAGGCCGCTGCAACTAGAATGACTCAGACGATAACAGAAGCTCTCAACGCAGCCTCTACGATCGTCCCACTCACCAAAAAGAGAGAAGAGCTGCCACTAAGGATACAAATTCAGCTGAGAAAAAAGAGAGCACTAAGAAGGCTCTGGGCGCGTACGCGCTGCCCCAGAATCAAGTCGCAACTCAATACCCTAACAGAAGAGCTGTCGGTTGCAATCCAGGCCCACAGAGGATAGGCCTGGGAGCGGCGCATATGGAAAGCAGAGGAGGAAGATGCGTCGCTCTATAAATTGAACCGACAGCTAACAAAAACAAGATCACCTGTATGCGCACTATTAAGTAATACTGGAGAGCGATGCTACGAGGCCAAGGGAAGAGCGGATATCCTAGCTGAGCACTTCGAGGAGCAGTTTATGCCGAACCCAGCAAGTGCGGAGTTCATGGAGCTTCATACCCAAAAGGAGAGCCGCGTACAGGAATTCCTGTCGTCGCCCGCGCCACCGCTTGCAGGAGAGTGGTTTATTTCCCCCGCAGAATTGCGGAGGACAATTGCCCGCCTGCAAGTGAGGAAGGCGCCGGGGCACGACCGGATCACAAACGCAGCACTCAGACAGCTGCCAAACAGAACAATTGTAGAGTTAGGAAAACTCTATAATGGCATTCTGCGGACTTCCCACTTCCCGGAGAGCTGGAAAATCGGCAAAATCATCGTCTTGCCAAAACCCGGGAAGGACAGGCGTAGAGCAGCTAGTTATAGGCCGATTACGCTGCTACCGCACATAGCCAAACTGTTCGAGCGCATCGTTCTTAGAAGAGTCCGCCCGTGCATACAACTGCGGGCGGAACAACACGGATTTCGGAGCAGACACTCTACAGCTACACAGCTGACCAGAGTGCTGCACCTGTTATCGACCGAACATAACTTTGAGAGGACATCAGTGGGCGTCTTCTTGGACATCGAGAAGGCGTTCGACAGGGTGTGGCACTCTGGATTACTCTTCAAGATGATACAACAAACGAGTGTCCCTCCTGCTATGCTGCGGCTAGTGGCGTCGTTTCTAGCCGACAGAAGCTTCTACGTCTATGTCGAGGATGCCGAGTCCGCAGTCAAGCCAATAAGAGCCGGCATACCACAGGGCAGCTGTCTCTCGCCGATCCTTTACGCGGCGTACACCAACGATATACCGACGCTAGCTGGACAACTGCAGGAATGGGAGGACGACATAGAGCTGGCGCTATATGCGGACGATAGTGCCTACTTCACGTCGTCCAGAAGAACCCACATCGCGGTTGCCAAGATGCAACGCCTGCTGGACCTGCTGCCACCATGGCTGGATGAGTGGAGGATGGCTGTCAACGTGGGAAAGACGGCCGTTCTACTCACCCGCCGTTACAGAAATCTACCACCACTACTGAAGCTAAGAGGCCAAGAGATCGCGTATCAGAAGGCCGTAACCTACCTTGGGTGCCGGCTTGACAGGATGTTGCGCATGACTGCGCACGTTGACATCGTCGTCCGCAATGCCAGATGTGCACGGGCGATGCTCCGTCCGGTCCTGGAATCCAAGCTGCCAACAAAAACCAAAATAAAAATATACAAAATGTATATTCGTCCGAAGCTTACATACGCCGCTCCGGCCTGGTACGCGCTCTTGAGCAGCAGACAAAGGCAGCGGTTGCAGGCCCAGCAGAATCTATCACTAAGGACCATTGTCGGTGCAGGTCGCTACGTCCGGAACGACGTCATAGCGGCCAACCTGAAAATGGAGACGATCGAAGAATTTGTGGTCCGGTTGACGCGCGGTATGTTCGACCGCGCAGACAACGGGCCACATCTACACCTGAACAACTTTGCGCCGCTACACACTCGCCCCCCGGACGGGCGACCTCTGCCAAGAGAACTCCTCTCTACAAAAGATTAGAGAGTCGAGTAAAGCTCTCAATGCCGCTGACAGGCCAACTTTGACACCTAGGTCGAAGCAGTCGCCAATACGACGACTTACCCGACCTAGCTAAATAAAATAAAAAGTCGTGATAACCAACAATGCCGGATAACCGGCTTCCAATGACCGGCCCATAGAGATGGGCTGTGAGGATGATCCGGGTAATGGGGGAGATGCCCCAAGGCCCGAGACCTGTTGGGTGTAGTACATACACCGCAGCAGACGACTTTTAAACATACAAATTGTTAAGTATCTCCTATGTGTGCGCTGTTTGTGGATTAGCAGTGGTCCCAAGCAGCCGCCGGTACGACATACTCCACCGATCGTTGAGTCCGCATACTCCGTGAGGTGTCGAGGTCACCGGCCCTTAGGTAGATTCTTAGCACTTCAGAGCGTTCTCGGCTTTTCAAGTGTCCAGTCGCAGTTTTTAAGTGCCACCTCTAGCACTTCCCTTCAAAACTTTCTTAAGGAAAGGGGTAGGCAGTGCTCCTAAAGTGTTGCAGCTGCCATCAACAAACACTAAGTGAATAACCAATTTTTGCACGACACTCAATTGTCGGCAAAGTAGTATCCAACAAAACTCTTATCAGTTATCAAGTTATCAAGGTTCTTATCAGTTATCGTGTTCTTATCAAATAACACAAAGAAAATATTTTATGAGTCAAACATTGAAAATAGACATTTTATTTTTCATACAAAATGTACTCAACTTACATAAGACAATACTATGCAACATTATTTTACATTTATTCCACTTATACACAAAGTGATCATTTCGACCGGAGAACAAATCCTGGTCTCTAACTTTATTTTAATAATTCTTTAAATTGACAATAACATTGGAAAGGTAATTCAACCGGGAAACTGAACCCGGAAACATGAATTATGTCTTAAAAATTTCCTATATGAATTTATTAAGCAAACATTACTAAGAAAACGACATTAGTCCGACCTGGGAATCGAACCCAAGACCTTCAAATTATTAATTTGATATTTCTTTAAGATTTAACTAAGCGTTTTATTATAAGACAATTATTGCTTGATAATTTGACTTTAGAATCTATTCGTAATCGGTTAACTAATAAATTGAAATATTTTTATAGGCGCGTCGCCAACACATACGTACTTACGATATTGACATAATGACGTGTGTGTATCATTTCATAAAATGCACAAAAGTCAATGATTGTTATTCAGTAATTATCTAATACAATTCATGATTACTATTGACTTCTAATAATAATTGAAACTCGTAAGTAACATTTTATATGACAAATACTTATAATATATTTTAATAGAAATATGTATTGTTTGAGACTTTATGAGTACGTATGTACTTATTGGTATAAAGAAACGCAGATGTTATTATAAAATACTGGAAATGTAAATATTAATCGTTGAAATCCTTTTTTTTTAAATAATATTATCCCGCAAGTTGTACAAAATAACGATTTATAACAAAAAACTTCAAACTTCATAAGATTATTTTTCATACTTTTACATTTTTTTACAAGCTAGGACACGATCTAGCATTCTCCTTTGGCGCGGAATAGTATTTAAAATACTTCTATGCATTGATGACAATGATGTCTCTAAATTGAAGACCACACGAGCGAAGCTGCGTGTAAGAAGCTAGTAAGTAATATAGGCAAATAGTGAAGAAAAGTTAATTAAAAAAAAACCTCAAACATTCGGTCCTTTTTATCTTTTAAATTCAAAATACGTGCTAATACATTATTTTAACTGATTTTACTGCACACGCCCACATTCGTAAGGGTCGATCGGTAGGCAAAAACGTTGTCGCCCATAAATCACATTCAATTTGGGATGATTTCAAATAAAATTATAAACCTTATTTACTTGTATTTTCAAAAACTTCAAAAACGGTGTATCATTATTTATACATTTGAACTTAAGTGCATGGCGGAGCACTGTTGTTCGTCTCGCACACATGCACATTTCACTCATACCGGTACATTTAGTTTTTGGTCTTACCCTAATCACTCTATCGCCAATTTAATGTACACTATATCTATGGATAGAATAGTTCGTGGCACCGTTGGGTATCTAATTACCAGGTACATATGGTCAACAATCATACAAAAGCTTTGTTTCAATTTTTATGAACTTTATTTAAACAAATATGAGAGTCGTGTAGCTTGCAGTGAGATTTCGTCACGGCAAGGGAGCAAGACGTGTACGAGTCCTTGGAGGATAAAGGAATCTGTTATGCATATTTTACGTGCTGACTTCCAACGTATTCGGTGAAATGGTGAAGAATAACTTCGTGGGCAAACCCAGGCAAACCTATAAATCTGATAAAGTAGTAGTTAAAGGATTGCGGCATGTTCTTTTCTGTCCACAAACACTATATGTAATGAGGGGCACAGTGCCTGTGCACAGTAGTGAGACGTATGTAAGCTGCTAATTTTGTTTTTATACCTATAACGATACTTAGAAATCGGTTTGTCATTTAAGAATTTTGTATTTTTAAGTTTTTGTATTATCAGACAAATCAAGATTTTTGTGACAGTCCTGGTTTCATAGCTTACATGAGATGTGTAAATGAAGAGGCTGTTGTGAAAAAATACTTTAAATATTAAAGATAGCAGATTTTAATTGAACAAAGGTTTATTTTATTTTACTTGTCAAAGGCGGTAATCAAACTGATCCAAACGTAAATTTCGTAGTACATAAGCATTTTTATATATTTTTACATATATGTTAATTGCAATTTGAAATGTAGATTTACCACGTTCTCGGCGGTGAAAGAAAACCTGCATATCTGAGAAGTTCTCCAGTTGAGGTCTTCCCTATAAATGGCCAAATAGGCTGGATATTTGCTATAGTTGCCACACTTGGCAGGTGGGTTGGCAACCGCAACCTTTATTATTTTCAACTGTTGTCATTATGTTGCACATCTCCTGTTTGTTTTCCTCTATCGCTTGCCTCTTAGGACACACACGGAACGATATGAGGTGGCGAATTGAACACCCTTGAGGATTAAGATGGAATGCCTCTTTTACAGTAAAAGGGTCTCCGGTTCTCTACACTCATCATACAAAACACAGCAGCGTTAAGCTGCTATTTTACGCTGGTATTCTGTGAGAGCATGGTCCTTCCCCGGTCGAGCCGACCCATTCGTGCTACAACTATACTACTAATATAGCTGCAGCATGGCTCTACCATGTAAAAGCATTCACTCACTCTTGCTTCGTTCAAGCTATGTGCCCACTGAAAACCATTATTCTCTCAAGTATAGGTCCAATTTTTTTTAGTCTTACCAAATTAGTACCTACATGCTTGCAAGTTTCTATATTAAATCAATTTATTTAACCAATGGTGGATGATCGCAAATGATCTAGCGGTTTGTACTACGAGTGAGCTACAAAGCCTGATGGCTGTGGTTCGATTCCCATCCAGTTTAAAAATTAGGGTGCATGAACACGAAAAAATTCGTATATACAGTAGAACGCCGATTATACGAACGCCGATTAACCGAATCGCCAATTATCCGAATCGGTCCTAAGCCTAATATAAAAAACGAAAACCAAGTAGGTACTGTAAGTAAGTAATGTAACTTTTGTTTTGTTTTTGTTGTACAAGTTGTAACAAGTTGGAACTCGCTGGAGTCTACATATATTTCAACTGTTATGGTTGATAGCTAGAGCCAAGACAGGTTTCTTCTCTCTCTCTCTCTCTCTCTCTCTCTCTCTCTCTCTCTAGTGCACTACTTACGTATTGTAGAACTGTTTGTTAAACTTAATAAAGTTTATTCTATGTGTGATAGTTCGTTTTTCTTTATTACATACCAGTCTATGTCCGAATATCCGAATCGACCCCGGCCCCAATTAATTCGGATAATCGGCGTTCTACTGTACTGTTTGAGACCTTTTTTTTTTCTTCTTTTTTCTATGTGTAACTAGCGAGCGTTAGCGGTTCAGGCGATCTATTATGATTAAGTAACAAACATTAACATACACTTTTATGTTTATGTTAATAATTTGTATTTTTTTATAGAATAAGGGTGACAAACGAGCACGCAGTCTACCTGATGGTAAGTGGTTGCTGCGGCCCATAGGCAACTACACCTATCCTCGTTTGCAAATCAAAATGCAGATGCGTTGTCACCCTTGAGGATTAAGGTGGAATGGCTCTTTTCCAGTAAAATGGGTCTCCGGTTCTCTACACTCACCATACGAAACACAGCAGCATTAAGCTGCTATTTTACGCTGGTATTCTGTGAGAGCATGGTCTTTCCCCGGTCGAGCCGACCCTAAAGTTCTACCACGTACAAACGTAATTAATAAAATAAGCACGTAGTTACTTTCATAGCGTAATGTCTTATGGAATCTAACTATGGGATAATGCGACTGACATTGAAATCATATTTGTTTGCAAAAGATAGGCATGCGGATGATTTATAACTTAAATTGTAAAGAGTCCCTTAGAGACAAATTTTAAGGAAATAAACATATTAACATAACATCGAAATATATTTATGAAAATGTAATTTATGTGCATAAAAACATAAATAGCTTTCATAAGAATAAAATATGTTCATTTTTTAAACACTAGAAACAAACATAAGCTTGTAATACCAGTTTTTAGACTTTATAGAATTAGTAATTAATTTATGAGTAAGCAAAATGTACGCTTTTACAACAAACGCCTGGGTGTTATTCCAGACTATATTATATCTAGAGATATTACAAATAGTATAAAATTCAGTTTAAGATTGAAAATTGTTTTTTTTTTTCTTCAAATAGCGTTAATTTTAAACAAAGATATATTTATAATGGATCTTATTGTGAAATCACACGTTTACCTGTAAAACACTGTGATATCCTATTACAGCGTCTGGCTAGCACCAATAGCGTTTTCGGCTGACAATGCAATGTTGATTTGACATCGCATGCAAACATTTATGTTAAGTGTTTTTCACATATGAGCATTTAATGTTAATTAGCAACAATATTTCTTACAAATAACATTAATACGGGTCAATGCTAAAGTTACCAAATGAAATATTTCTTCATTTTATAATGTGTCAAACTATAAACACTTCCAAGTGGGGATAACACTATAATAATGATGGGAGGTGTTTAACTGTTAGTTGCATCGTGTTTTCCACAGTCTACTAGACCTGGAAGTGTTCAGCATTGTCATCAAGATAGCAAGTATGTACGTAACACTTAGTCTCCTCACTCATTAAACACAATAGAATAATAATTAATTTGCTATAATATGTTAGAGTAAAGTTATATTTTGTCTCGCTTTATAAGTTTTTCATATGAGTGTTTCTGTATAGTGATATATTTTGTGTTACATTTTTAGGTATTCCAACCCCTTTGAGTCAGACGCTGAAGTACAGTTGACTTTTTAAAAAAAAAAAGAAACTTCGCAAAAGAAGAAAGCGGATAAGAAACCATCTAATGTATTAAAGACTAAAACAACAGTTCCTAAGTCCAAGAAACGAGTTGAATTATTCGGAAGCGAGGCGGAATCTGAGGCTGATACATTATCATCACTCAGCCCAGCTTCGACCAGCAGGAAACGTAAATTAAAAGTTTTTCCAGATTCTGAGGTAAGCAAGTCTTATTTAATTTTAATAGTTTGAGTTGCCATTCACATGATTAAAAGTTAGTTTCTATTTGATTGGATGTTGTGATTTAATTATCAGTCATAGGTTATTTTTTTATGAAAAACGTATTTAAATTTATTCTTAGTCGATCGTTGTGATTGATACAATTGTTAGTGAATTGGACTACGAAGTCATGTTATGAGCATCGTATAAAATATATTTATGCGGGGTAGGAGGGAATATAAATATTGTTCGTTGCTTATCGGTATGCTTTTGTTTAAAGAGTATTTTTATTGTTTCCAGGATGAAGATTCTGAACCTATCCGAGCGGGGATTTTAAAAAGCTGCTTATCATGCGGAACAGGGTCGGGATATATGCACCGAAGCGAGCCTTCGAAGCGAGGTGAATATTACATCGAAGTGCGTATCTATAACTTCCGCGTGCTAGAGGCTATTCCATCAACCGACCACTGGCAGCACTCTCTGATCAGCTTTAAATCAGATAAAACCAACTTGTTAGTTGCAGCATGCAGTCGGTGCTTCGCCAGTTCCAGATTGCTAATCAGATCATCGAGACCTGCCTTCCATGGGAGATGAACTTCGTATCTGCCTCCATCATTCACCTGGACGCTGTCTTCAAAGTTGTTCATCGCCTCTTCCTTCTTCTGTAGTTTGGACTGCACCTGAACTGGATCTTGGATACCTATGATTTCTAAATTACAAAAATCAGACATATTTTGTACACAAAACAAAGATGTTATAATATTAGTGTTTGTTGTGGTGTTCTGTGTTTTTGCTTTCCCCATTACAGCCCAACCAAGGTTAGTCTTAATGGCTGTCAAACCATCATCTAAATGAAAACATTAATTTATTAATAAAATACCAGCAAAATCTTCACCTATTAAAAGGCCTACTTCTGTATCCTCTATCTCTTCCATCAGCTTAATTTTATTTTGATAAGCAGCTCAGAAAGAGACTTATCATTTACTTTAGGCACATTCTTACATAATGTTACTGTACCCGAAGCAGACATCAAATTTAAATGTGTTATCTATGCTAT
Organism: Parnassius glacialis; assembly: GCA_033319125.1. NCBI lineage: Eukaryota > Metazoa > Arthropoda > Insecta > Lepidoptera > Papilionidae > Parnassius > Parnassius glacialis. The sequence goes on from JAVANC010000021.1 coordinate 21,823,275, forward strand.
AAACTGTCAAATTGTAACAGGCATATTGCTGTGTTGCTACAGACACACCGCCGAATAGTGAGTCACTAAGTTCTTCTTTTCCTGATGGTGACGCCCTCAATTTCTTGATTACTTCTTTCTTGATATATGAACGCTGGGACCCACTATCAATTAGCACTCTCACAATGACACTTCTCTGGCCATGGTTGATCTTCACTGGTAGTGTTTGCAGTAAGGTGCTTTCCGATGAGTTTTGAGCATGGTTTTGAATAGACGGCTTCTCATCAGGCTTCTTGCTGCCAGTAGTAACTGCAGGGCATAGTATTGGTGAGTGGCGTAGTCCAATCACATAAGAATTTATGTAGTTCTTGCAACTATTTGTATGGTGTCCTATTTTAAAGCATAACATGCAAGCTTTAATCTTCTTTAAATGTTCTCGCCTCTCATCAATTGTCATTCTAGCTATTGTGAAGCATTCTGTACTTGCATGACTTTTATTATACAAGCTGCACTGTATTTCTTTTGTTTTCATTTCTTCAATTCTGTTTTGTACAGTAAAACATGCGGCTGTTGGTTCTTGTTTACATTTTTACTTTTACTTTCAACTTCTTTCTTGAGAAATTGGAGAAGACAGTTTAACTCATCTTTAGTATCAGCCGGTTTGCTTCGTTCCCAAACTTTGAAAATCTCTGATGGTAATGCAGACTCAACCATAGGTAGTAGAAATGCAGAGTATTTTTCTTTTGTCACTTTCAGTACTTCCATCAATCGAAGATGACTCTTCACATTATCATATAGTGATGTAAGATCAAAATTATTTTCCTTAGTTAGTATGAGTGATTGTAGCTTTCTCACATACATTTGGATCAACAAATCTTCGCGAGCGTATCGGGATTTGAGCTCGTTTAGACATAACTTGTAGCTCTTTTTCGAAATAGGAAAACTATCTACAAATGATCTTACCTCCATCCCAGACTCCATGAATTGTGACAAGTACTGAATGAAGTTTGTCTGTGTCTTCTATGTTGGGAGCGGCATCTACTTTGTTGAATTGTCCTCAAAAACTTAACCAGTTTTTAATATGGCCGTCAAATTATTTAATCTCTAGCGTGGGCAACTTGCATTTCCTTTCTTTCTCGTAAGGGCGTAATATTGTTGAGTTATATTTTGTTTCAAGCAGGGCCCACCTGGTATCATATCTTCCCGCATCTTCTAGTTCTGTTTCTAAATCTTCTTCTTTCCATTTTTCAGAGTTTATAATGAGCTCCTGGATATATTTTTCTAACGTATATATATCATTATATGCGGCTTTTACTATTTTGTAACAGGCTTCTGTTTCCGTCTTTTTGTCGCCTGTCGACGCAAACAATATGCTTTCTAATATATCCACTGATTTGAAAAAATTGCGTCAGACCACGATGCGAACCTTTATTTTTTGCTCCATAATTCCAATAAATGGGTCGCCAAATGTAGAAATTTATCATTTTGCAATAATTGCAGGCAGACCAGTTTTAACCAGTTTATATACAGATATAGTATCAAACGTATAAAAATTTATATGTTTTTTAGTGTCACTATTTGCTATTGTTTTATAAATTTTAATAATTACGCTTTAAGAATGAAATAATGATTAAATTAAACGTTAGGATTTTTAAAAAAGGAGACGGTCCAAAATTGTATGAAGCGTAGGCCTAGTTTATGTACTAGTATGGAAATAAATTAAAATAAAATATTAAACCACTTTTGATCATTCTAATCCACGAATTTGCCTTAATTTCAGTGGTATTAATATTTTATTCTCACCAAAAACTGCAACACTAATGGCGGATTGAAGTCGTTTTGATTTGACGTTAGCTGTCATCTCTGATATCTCTGACATCGCCTATCAGGTAGATTTATTATGTAAAATAGCTAAAATGCCTCGACACTAGTAGGAAAGTAAGGCAAAATAGTTGTATTTATTGATCAAAAGAAGAATAACGTGTAATAAAGATTGTGTATGTGCTTTTTTGATCTTAAAACAACTAACGTTCTTGTTGATATTTGTAAAACAAATGTAAAATGTACTACCTAATTCCAGACAAGAAGATTGTTGAGATAAATCAACGGTGTCTACACACAAAATTATTTAATTGCATTCATTAGTGTGTACTAATGCACACTTAAGTGCCAGGGGCATCCAGGACTTTTTTGTTTTACATGGGTAAATGAGGCCTAAGTGTTTTGTTAGCTTTTACAAACATTTTGTGCCAGATCGCTCAAAGCCGAGATTATATGTGAATAGCGGGTAACTCCGTTTCCCTATCCTAAAAAAATCATCCTGAGATACTACTTTATTGCACTAATAATAAAGAATATATTTAACTTATTTTACTTTAGAGTGGCTGTTTTAAGGTGGATAAACAGAATAATCCTAAATACTAATTTCTGTTCAGGTATATGTGTCTATCTGGATTGCTGAAGTGCTAGAGTACAATCATAGATAATATAATTTATTTGTTATAATACGGTACATTACAGTTGTTACAAAAAAATTCATATCCTAAATATTCTGGCATTTCCGGCGTACAAATATTTTCATATAACAGGTCCTCAGCGTGTCAGAGTATGCCTTGAGCCTTGACAGACATTTAAAGCTTGGATAATGTCAAAACAAAGGTTAACAGTCCTATGAATTATAGAAAGTGAAACATTAGGTCAATTATGTTTTGGATACTTAAGGTAATATAAATAAAACAGCTTAATTTTATTATTTTTTATTTATTTATCCTACTTGAAAATCCTCTCTTACTAAAATGCCATCCAGAATTGAGGCCGGTGCGGTTATGGACTTTTGATACCGAGCCCAACACAAATACCAGACAACGGTCATTATGTGGGCACAGCAAGTCTCTTGTCCAGAAGTGCAACTGCAATAATAGCCTGCAATCATCTCATCCCAACTTGTCCCTTGTCTTGCCAACAGTACCTATATATGTATAATAACCTCTGCCCGAGTGATGACGAGATTTTATACGGCCTCTTATTAAAACAGAATCTTGTTGGGATGATAATAACTGGGTCACAACTTATCTGGTACCTAGTCTTCGTTGATACCAAACATACAATATACTGATAGTATTGGCATTAGGGCGCTGGAGCTCATTTTCATGATTTGTGCCGACAGATAATTGTATTACGTTTGCAAAACATTGTGAAAATATTGGTGCATTTTCATCCATCTAGAACAAAACAATCTTATTTTAATAAACTATCTATATTGCAGAAACGCATTTTAAACAGTGCAACATGTTTTAACAGATGAATTGAAAGATAATCACATCATATTAAGATTTTGCAGCCATTTTGAACTTATGTGGAAATTAATAATTATTAACAGACTACAGAAAGAAGCATGTCATTCAAATGCGTTTAATAGCCTAAGGAAACATCTTTCTTTAGTACATACCTGCTTACTGATACAAAATCACTGAAACAAGTCCCCCGTGACCACGGGTGCTGGAAAGCACCCAAAACATCGGGAATATAAAATAAGTAAATTTACGCGATAAAATCCGTAAAATTAGTTTTATTTAAATGTGTAGTGTTCGCGTAAATATAAGAAAAAAAAAGTAAAACCTATATCGTCAGCGGATTTTCAAATTGTTATGCAAAGATTAAGACTAATATTAAATTTTATTTACTAATATAAATGTATTTGAAGAAGCACCCGTTATTCCGCCTATTGACTAACATAATCATATATAATAGAAATTAACACCTAAAGGAAGAAAAATACTTAAACTTCTTTAAGTTCCGTAATCAGATAAAAAGTAGGCTGTAAATTGCCCCAGATTACCAACTACCTACATATAAAATTTAATGGACATCGGTCCAGTAGTTTATGCGTGAATCGGTAATACACAGACAGACAAAAATTCTAAAAATCACCAACTTGGCTTCAGTACCCTTCATTTAGTCCCCTGGACTTGTTTTTTCAAGAGTATATTAGAATTACAGACACGACTTTTCTACAGATTTATTATTATATGTAGGTATAGATTCTAAACCTTCTACGCAAATTTGGCCGCTTATTGCAAAATAACCCTGTTTACTGGGTGTTTTTGAAATGCTCCCGAAAACAAAGAGGGGCGATAGTACTAACGATACCTTTGATCATGGGCAGGAAGAAAATTGACCCCAAGGAAAAAAAACTCATCTTTTCACAACTTTTTATTAGTTTTATTCACGCTCCATCATGTTAGTACAGCTAAATGAAACGATAATTTTATTTTAAAAAATCCGGCCAAGTGCGAGTCGCACTCGCGCACCGAGGGTTCCGAACAAATCCGTAAGTATATAAGTTTAAAATTATTAAAAATATTTTTATTATATGACGTAACTGAAAATTTATGCTTTTCGCAATTTTTTCTTTATCTGTGCTATAAAACGATGCTTCGTACCAAATTTTAAGATTCCGAGTTCAACCTGTAGGTTTTGATTCCCTTGCGAATGTCGAAAATTTGCGGCATAAACGGCTGTATCTTTTGATTGCGTTGGCTTAGAAGTTTGATTTTTTCACAGCTCTAAGGGACAGTAAACTTGAGTATTTGATACGATAATTTCAGCTTGATACCTCCACGCGTTCCTGAGAAAAAGGGTCTTGACAGACAGACAGACAGACGGACAACAAAGTGATCCTATAAGGATTCCGTTTTTTTCCTTTTGAGGTACGGAACCCTAAAAAACATAAAAATACTTAAACATAAAACCTGCAGTGGAACTTTAATGAAATCAGTTGACAATAGGGTTATTTATTGCCCTATTGTCGCGCGGAATTCGTACGATGGCTAGATGCGGGCAATACTGCAAATACGGCAATACTGCAATACCTAATTATTTACAACACTTGTATAAATACTTAACTTATCTACTTAACCTACTATTTATCCACTGTGCTTGTCTCCGCTTAGCCACTTTATTCACAGGTTAAATAAACCAAATACCTGGTTCGATTCCCCGCCCGCGATGGTCTTATGACGACGATGATAAAAACCGCTGAGGATATATATCACAATACTGTAAACGGTTATGTCGGACTCGCGCGGACTAAAATCCTATGATGTTCTACCTATCTATCTATCGCACACATCTACAACCCCACCAGCGCCGGCCACCTCTTGGCAGCAACTTCTCGGGGGAGGACCTTTCTTCCCTATTCACCTTCTCAGGCAAGGCGCACCAGGAACAAAAGGCACGCCCCCCTCCACGGCCTCTAACTCCACCTATGTATCGGACCCCCCCCCCCCCGAATCCAATACGCGGAGGCCATGGGGCCAGGAAAATCGAGCGCTTAGCAGTACCCGCTTTTCCGACCCCAGCGGTGGATCTGTTCTCTGGCTCAGCCGCCAACCAAGTTTCGACCACGGAGGGTAGGGAGAGCGGCGCCTTGCAATACCGACACTCCTCTCCCTCCGTGGCCCCACCACCACCGCATCAACGGTGCGGCCCCGTCAGAGTCGCGGAGGATAGATAGGGCGAGTGGCGCATCGCCATACCAACACTCCTCTTCCTCCACGACTCCACCTCGGCTGCAGCGGTAGGGTGAGAGGACCTAGAACCTAACCTAACCTAACTTAATAATTTTATAAACGTTTTTGTACCTTTAAAGTTATAATGTATTTTGTGACGCCTCAATAATTATTATTAATAAATAATAATTAAATTCATTATAAAGACATTTCAAATGTCATAGAAATTATATTTTAAACAATTAAAATGCAAATAATAAGCATAAAGTTCAAATAACATATTCATTTGGAATATTGAATATTATAGTATTAGTAAACGCATAAATTGTCTCTAAAAATCTTTAAATTTATTAAAACTCTGCTTAAAATATTCAAAATGTATTAAATCATATAAATACAAGTCGATTATATTGCAATAATAACGATAAATAACATTTGAAATATAATAGAAAAAATGGATCAAAATTTTCTATGTTGATGAAAGTGTTCTTGTAATAATCGGAAAAATTCCAAGTTGATGAAGGTGTTCTTGTAATGTTCCCTTATATTAGGGCTTTGCCGGAGACATATACCCAAGGTTGTACATATATATGGGGTGGTCGGCTGATCGACTGCTAGTACTAAGGTTGCACAATGACTAGTCCTATATTAGGCACTTATCATAGTAAGGTCTAACGAACCAAAGCATTGGTATAGAAGGTCTCTATGATGCATAAGCATTATGATAGCAGAGTTATGACTTGAAGTCCCACATGAATAAGACATACAATAGTATGGTCTATGAAATAAAGCAAATATGTGGAAGGTCTCAAATAAGCATTATATTTAAAGAAATGGGACTTGAAAAGGATTATTATAGTGGCTTGTAGGTTGCTTCGCAGCCTCCGAGACCGAGGTAAACTTAAACTCTCTAACCGATGTGTCCTAGACATATCATCTTAGTGCCGGTGGTAAGCGGGTTTGTTGTAGCAATACGACTTGCCCGTGGACATCGCACACCCCTACCGTTTGTGGGCGGCTCTTAGCGCATAGCGTTATACGATATGATACGTCGGCTATCTTTCGGATTAGGGTGAGTGTGTTTGGTAGTACTTTTAAGTGCAGCAAGCGTACTCAACTTCATGTCTTAGTGCAATAGAGCTATGATACGTGGAGTTTTGGCTACTGACGTCTTAGTACCGTGCTACTATGATTCGTTGGTGGTATTTTTAGTTAACAACATTATCAGTTTTGTTACCAAAGTCGATAGGGATCATGTGGGTGTGTTGTGAGGGGACGCCATCCGTATGATAGTTGCGTTGATGCTTACTGCTATTTGCAGTATTGTCTCTTGTGATGGATCTGCGGGTGTGCTGCACCTAAATCGACGCATCTTGTGGTTCAGGTCGATGGAGGTATGCGGGTGGTGATGTCTGCTGGAACTGTATGGGGGACCTTGGGATGGTGTAAGCCGGACGATAGTCGTATTGATGCTTGTTGCATTCTGCAGCATTGCGTCTCTGCGATGGTTGTTTGGCGGGTCGCTATTCTCAATGGCGGTCTCTGCGTCTTGGTTTGACTCACAACCTACGTAGCTTTGCCCAAGTCGGGTCCCATCATCGCGGGGCTGCAGACTGTCTGTCCTCCATGATGTTTTATATAACAACCTAATAATATATCTCTATAAAGTTCCCACCTTTGAAAGATTGAAGGCAACTTGTTGGTGGGTGAGACAAACATGATCGAAAAATGCATATACTCAACGTCAGTGACACAAACCCTTTCTGATTGCGAATTATTACTATTATCTTATAACTGCCTATTGGCTATATCTGCCATTGTATTGGTTGGTGGAGCATTTGTGTCGACCTCATGCGGGTGGTAGCTGGAGGGAGAATCTGAGGAGGCTCTCAAGGCTGTGGCCGGAAGCCGCGCAACGTGGGACCCCATTCCCTTGAGGTGAGCGTTAGACTCATGACATGCTCTGCGGCCAATTGGCCGTGCTGACCATGCAATTGGTGGTGATGCCTTACACTTACATCACGTCCGCAGTAACGGCGGTCTGGCAGGTGGTGGCGCTCACGGAGGGCTTTTTATGGCCAGTGTGCCTATTGTTGCCAAACCCGTGTGACGTACATTCACTGTGGCTGGATTTGATCGTATTCTGTATGGCGTTTAAACGCATTGACATGCGCGACTTCGGTCGATGTTTGTGCTTACGCACTATCAAGGGGCCATGTCCTCTTTTACTGGTTCGCCAGTTATTTTGCTGTGGACTACGACCCAGTTCCCAATTTAGCGTACCCTTCGGGGGGAGCGCATTAAAATGGTTGGCGCACACAGTGCGCGGCGTTTGCGGAGCCGTGTACCTCCTCCATATTTTTTTTAAATGTGGAGGAGGCCTTCAGCCCTTGTATCTGGTATTTGATATAAATATTGTGAGCCTTTTCCAAGCGGGAAGGGATTAATTAATAAGGAATAGACTGTTGTGAACCTGATACAAGTGGAATAGGGACAATTTATTGTTCTTAACTTTCTTGAGCTCTGTCTTCGTGAACGGGATTCTTTAGCTTATAAGACTCTACCAACAGCTTTCGATTGCTCTCGTGAATATTCATTCTTCTAAGATACACCTAAATGAACTAAGTTACTATACAAACACAACGTAAATAAGGGTCCTAACTAAGACGATCTCGCCATACCTATATTTAAACCTTTAGAAAGATCAAGATATACTGGTCACTCAAATTAGATATATTTATATATCTTATAGATATAGATTATAAAGAAATACAAGTATAAGTATATAGGAAAAGAAGAGAGGAGGGGGTGGGGTCGTTACAATTTCATTAAGATTTCATTTTGATTCTATTAGTTTATGGAGTTTATTTCTAGTTTTATTTTATTCCAGTCTAATTTTAGGATCAAATGAGCTATTTTTCCAAAGTTTAAACAAGTAATCCCTTTTTTTACATAATCGGGTAGCATTACCATTGATCCAAGGGGCTATATGCAAATTCCTACGATTTCCAAAATACCTAACAGCCTACTAATAGTCGCAGTCCTTATAGCTGCGAGGAACGATTTTTTTATAAATGAAAGTATATCATTTGACGAACTCATTATTTGTCTGTTCCCAATCTGTAAAACTCACCTTATTACTAAAAATGGTACGATCGAAAGTAGTTTTTTTGTATAACACCTTGTACTCGTCGTATAGGTGACAAATCGTCAAGGCACTTAAGCAATATGCCCCGATGGTCGGCCAGTGCAACGTCTAACAGAGCCGAGTACGGATCTGATGTGGGGAACCTTGCAAATATGTGATCTATGCAAGATTTAGAGACTTTATTTTTTCTTGTTTCAATTCTAGTATAATTAGAAATTCCGCACATCAATTCGCGTTCGCTGAGTGTTTGTAAATAAGTGTCTCTGTAAGATGAAATGGTTTTTAGGTCAATGTTGGAGTCGCCGATTAGTAAAAGATTTGTTTTAGCGTCGTTGTTTGAAATGTACCTGCCAAGCTCCTTAACAAACCAATCCTTGTTTCTTTTTGGAGGTTCATAAATTGCACACACAACTACATCTACGTTTGGGGTCAGTTTTAAGATACCCGTTATGTTTTCGAACATGATACTTTTATGTGGTGTTAATATAAACTTGAGATGGTTTTTAACATAAGCAATGATACCGCCTCCCCGTTGCGCAGATGCGATATGCGATATTATAACCCGGTAAATTAAAAAAGTTAACAATCATATCTGTTACGCCAACTTCGGTTAGAATAATCAAGTCTAAGGGGTATTTGGAACTATGAATAACTTGTTGAAGCTTCGTAAAATTCTTTATAAGTGATCTTATATTAAAATGTAGTCAAGTAAGTAATGCATGACGTTTTTATCTAAAATTATATATTAAAATAGCTACAGCAACATAAAAACAAATATAGCTGTTTAATAATTTTGTTATATAAGTAAACGTAGAGTTGGTCCGTCTAAGTTTTTTTTTAATTTTCTTAAAAAATATGGAAGAAATGCAACATAAAAAAGTAAGATTCAATAGCCATTTGAGTCACTTCTACTTTACAAAATCATTTATAATCATTATCTTTAAAGAAACTTAAGAATAAGGATATCCGCAGTAGAACCACAGTAACAGACAAAGCCCAACGGATTAGTAAGCTGAAGTGGCAGTGGGCCGGTCATATAGCTCGAAGAACCGACAACCGATGGGGAAGAAAGGTTCTCGAGTGGCAGCCTCGTACCGGTAGGCGAAGAGTAGGGCGTCCCCCCACGAGATGGAGTGACGACCTGGTAAGACATGCAGGAAGTCGATGAATGCAGGTGGCTCAGGATCGTGATTTGTGACATTCTTTGGGGGAGGCCTATGTTCAGCAGTGGACTTGTGAAGGGCTGTAATGATGATGATGATGATGATGATGATCTTTAAAGACAAGACAACTTGCCGTGTTGCTCTTGTAGCACGTAGGGGTCGCAATCTAGTAAAGTGGGATCCTGCAATGCCGTAGGATCCAGCAAATGATAAAATCTGATGAAAAATCCGCATCCTCGTGCGGATTTCCAGTCTCATTAACAAATTGCACAACATTTCGTCAAATCTGTGACCCTTTCAATTGGCCCTCAAAAGTCCACTGCTGAACGTGGATCTCACTCGTCGCAGGGAATTATTTGCTTTAATCGTCATGCTCGACAGACCCAATAGCGATCCAAATACCAAAGGTCTCGCACGCCGCTGGACATTTAAATCTGACGTTAACGAAATGTTATACCGCTATCTATCGTAAATATTATACATCCCATAGTTATCACTTACGACAAAATTCTTTTAAGTCACTTAATTATTACTTAATACTTGAAGTCAGTGTTTGACAACAGCCCCCAACTGATAGTAGATGGTGATGCAGTTGAATATAGTAAAGCGTATAATAATTAGCGTAGCCTAAGTCTTTTCTCTAATGTCAAAATTAATACTTAATTAAACTACTTATTATTTCTTACCAAGTTCTTGCTTACTTAATTATTGTTATTTATATTTAATGTTCTAAAGTATTTTAAACAGTTAATTAAATACTCAATCAATTTAAATACTTTTATAAACATTTTGAAATTAGATGTTTCATTACTTTACAGTATTATGTTTATACTATAAATTATATTTTATAGTAAGAAATATAAATTTCATACCCAATTTACATACAAATTGCCTAAATCTTGGATATTTAAGTACAAAAATCTCAATAATTGTTCATTTAATCCACAAAGCAAAAATACAGGGTAACAGAAGAGGATTTGGTAAATGTTTTTAATTAAACAAAATTGTATTTTTCTCAAACCCTTATTAGAAAAAAAATCCCCAAAGAGTACCTATCTTTATCATATTTTGCAAAATTTCTCCAAAACGGCACAAGCTTTTTAAATAGTTCTTACACTAAAAAAAAAAGGTCTTAAGATATTAATATTTTTAATTGAGAGTTTTATTTTTACTCCCCGTTTTATAAGAGAATATATAATTTTTCCCTGAAATTGAATATATTTACGCGACCGCGCATGCTCCGTCGCCCTGGCAGCCTGTCAAAGTCCGTTTTCGGACATCGACGAGGGTGGACCGCGCGTGGTGTTGGGGCGACTTTGTTCAATTATATATTAGTTTTTTAAAAGTTTATACACAATTATAAATATTTTTATTACTAGAAATACATGATTTAGTTTATATCTGTACACTGGTAACTGTAAGTATTATTTTCAAAATAAATTAATTTTTAAAGTGCCCAAAGAAAAAGAAATTTTCGCGGCGACGTTGATTAGTGAAATTGAAAAATGAATTTTTATATAATTTAGATGTGGAACGACCAACATGCTCTCGTTACTTAGATTTCAATAGTTTTTAATACCTATGTAATTTTATTGTTGCATATTTTTATTAATTAGTTGATACTGAATTTTATAATTATGTATTACAATAAAACGTTGTTTTTATGAGTATGACTTTATAAACTATTATTGGGGAGGGAAATATAGATACAGATACTTACATTTAGGTACACTGTTATCAAATTAAATCAAACAATTTAAATAAATAAAAAAAATTGTGCTTCCCTAAGTATAAATAACTATATAAAGACATTCTTGGGTTTTGGTTTTTTTTATGTTAGACAAACTATCATCTAAAAATGTAAAAATTTTAAATTGGAGAGGGGTTTCTCTACGTGATAAAGTTAGAAATGAAGATATTCGCAGTAGAACCAGAGTAACTGACATAGCCCAACGGAATATTACAATGAAATGGCATCATTATCATCTGGCTATATAACTTGGAAAACAGATAAAAAATAGGAAGAAAGGTTCTCGAGTGGCAACCTCCTACAGGTAAGCGAACCTTTATTCCTCTTCACATATTCTCATACGCTTTTCTTCACACACACACACACACACACACACACACACACACACACACACACACACACACACACACACACACACACACACACACACACACACACACACACACACACACACACACACACACACACACACGCAGCACACACACACAAATAGGTCGCAAATAATACTTACCTAGTACTATTAGGGAAGAGTGAATAGGTTTTTGTTAAGTCAGTGCAATTCGCCATCTTGGGCTACATAACCACTTACCGATGGGATTGTAGTTGCTTTACTACTTGCTGGGTAAAAATAGTAAAAAAAAATTACCCTGTGAAAGTTTGCATTTAGATATAATTTTTCTAACCAACCATAAAAATATAATGAGAATATGTATATAAGTATAAAGGTTACCTCACACGGGACAGTAATAATATAATATTATATCTTCCATTATCTACGCATGAAAACTTTTAAAATCTCTGAATCCCGAAGTATGTTCATATTAAGAGGCTGAATAGAGCCACATTGATATGCATGGGGATCGTTTTGTAATTTCACATCGTTATCGATAAAACATTGTACGTATTTCTGGTGGCGGTTTGCAAAACACGATTCCAGAAAAATTCCCTCAATAGAAAATAATTGCAAAGTTGCTTCTGAAAATACTTAAATTTTCAACATCAATTTTTTCTTACGTGGTAGAGCCATGCTGCAGCTATATTAGTAGTAGGTATAGTTGTAGCACGAGTGGGTCGGTTCGACCGGGGAAGGGCCACGCTCTCACGGAATACCATGTAAAATAGCAGTTTAACCCTGCTGTGTTTCGTATGGTGAATGTAGAGAACCGAGAAATACGTAATCGAGAATAGATGTAGATGTCTATGGGCCGTAGCAACCATTTACCATCAGGTGGACTGTGTGCAAGTTTGTCACCCTTATTCTATTAAAAAAAGCTTTCTGAGATTTCAGTAAATTAATGTTAAGTATTGTAAGCACTCGTGCAATTATATATCTCAAGTTAATAAAGCTATTGGGCTATTTTGATTTTTAATAAAGTGATTTTACTTTATAGGTTAAATAATTTATTTACCCTTCTATATCAAGAACCGTTTTTCTGTCACTCCTATTGAATTTGACAGTGCTTGTTAAAAATTAGCATCTTTAGATGGATCAGAATCACGCGCTGATCCGGCTGTTAGATATTGCAAAAATAATCGAATATATTTATTTTTACTTTCATGCCGAAGACTACCTTGTTTTATTTTATTACGGTCAAATAATATTTATTAGGTTAGAAAGCAAGTATTTACAAATATTTTGATTGTTTTGTTATTCTATTGTTTACAGTTATTATCACGTCTTAGCTTTACACCATTGAGTTATACAAAACTAGAGGAGCAAACCACATTGCCGCGCGTCGTAAAAAGTGTAACCACTATCCAAACGCGACGACGTAGCTTTGAAATCATTAAAATTTTAAAGTAAACATATATCTGTCTCACTCACACAAGTCGCGGAAAACAATATCGTCCTTAAGATTAGATAAAGATAGACACACAAACATGCAGTGGCGGGTTGGTGTTGCATACTTTATGAAATTTTACCCAAAATGAGCAATATAAAGGAGTTTTTTTAAAGTTGCAGTAAATTGTTTTTTTTTTTTATTTGTATATTTTCTTATTAGATAAACAGAAGTAAGCATAACTAATGAGATAAAAGATGTTTTCATATATTATTTTTATTGTACTAATAAATCAAACAAAAAAATAAAGCAAATAAAAAAAAACAATTTAAGGTTTCTGAAGCAAGATCTGTGTTGAATATGCATAAGTTGTGAAATCATCAGCAAGTTTTTGTCTCTTAAATTTAGTCTCATGACATTAATTACAAAAACTTTGGTTATCAAAAAATTTCGTTGATTTTCTTGTTTATAAAATTTCCATACTACTTAACAACTTTAAAAAAATATATATTTTTTTTGCAACAATACTAAGGATAGTTAATGAATTCAGGCGTGACTTTGCGGAAGATTATTTGTAAGATAAAATAAATGGTTTAGTCTGTAATAATAATCCGCTTAAATATTCATAATAGTCCATACTCTCAAACTCCGCTATGAAGCATCAGTTTGTTATATAATTGCCTTTTGGATTCATTTTTGTGTGTTTGAGTGTATAATTTACTTTCGTAGTACAATTTTATTTTTAAGTACTTATAAATAATGGCATTAATCAATAAAAAGGAATGATCAACTTGTATTGAAGATAAATGATCCCCCGGGTGTATTGCAAATTCTTTTAATAATTTATTTCCTTAAACCTCTTTTAATGTTTATGTAGCTAATGTCATAAGACTAAATTTAGTAGACAAAGACTTAGTTTCGGAAAGTTTGCAATGGAAATTTATTAATATAAAATAAAATAATAAAATATAATTAATATACCATTCATGAATAAACTAAAATAAGAATAATTAATTATTTGAATAAAGGTTGAAACATAGTTTTTATTTTTAAACAAACAATTTTACTTGTTTATTTAAAAACAAAATTAACTTATCCATAAATTATATAGTCTCCGATTAATGTGGAAAAATCACAAACACGGAAAAGTGGCAACATTGAACCTAAATTGCAATATTCGATATTTTATTTAATTTTTAAGTGTTTTTAACGTTAGTATGAATATATAAATAAAAACTTACGTGTGGAAAGTGATTCCGCTTGATTTATTATGTTTTTGTGACCTTGAATCGCATTCTTTCACTACGCATTTACCCATTTTTTGTCGTGAATCGTTCGGCTCAACTCGGTCGGCGTCGCATTGGACACTGAACCGACGTTCGCTGAGTATAAGGCTGTGGCCATATGTGAAGGGGCAACGCTTTGGCGCGGCAGTTACTTATCTAGTTTAACATATAGATCAATGCTTTACACCAAGAATTACATTAGATATTCTTGATAGGATGCGATGTAACGCGCATATATTATTTTCATCAAGAACTATAATATATATATTTGTTTTCTTATTACCAGTAGAGTTTCAACACAATCATAAAAAAGTTCAATGAATTAAAAAAATGCCGATAATTATATAAATTCAAGTCAGTGGTTTACATTTAAAGATCAGTTATAAAGAGCCAGAATTCTTATTTTCATTTTGATTAATTTAATTCGAGACTAAAATAAATGTGAACGGGCTTTTATCTGCAATAATAATTTTCATCAAAAATAACAGACTTATAAACACGTCATATACACGGTCAATAATACTGCAGATTATCAATTATACAAAATATTTAAAAGACTATTCCAGTATAATGACCCGAATATCATCATTAATGTTTAACTGGCACACTTAAAAGTTTTATTACATGGCTAAATAATTGACTATTATATTATGATAAGGTCATGATTTTCTATAAAAAGTTGTAAGAAATTTTAAATCACGGACCTATTGGTTTGTTTTACTTTTCACTTAATAAGTGAAAAACAAGATGGACTGATCTAAAAGTTTACTTTCTTGTGTAAAAAGTGCTATTTAGAATTTTATGTTAATGATAATTAAAGTTTCTATGTAAATAAGTGTAACATAGCGGGTATTATATTCAATGGTAGCGGCCATTCATATTTGTAAAGCCAGCATCATTTTCTGTAAAGAAACCGGCAAAGTGTTGCCCAAGGCACTATAAACAAAGCAGCTGATAAAATGTTACACTCATAACTGTTAACAAAATCTGTTTCTGCAAATGGTCTTATAGATAATAATAACTATTCCACCGTCTTAGGTGCAGGAGCTATTATTAGAGTAAGAGGTAAAACTTTCTTTTAGAAATGCGCAATCAATATTGTTTTGTATGCAATTGAGCATAAAATAAAAAATGACTTCAGCCAAAGAGTATAACTGGCATTATACTCAGGCCCATCAATTGGTATGGAAAAAAATAATTTTACCAGCTATAAAAAAATCAATCAAAATTCAAAAAAACATAAATATTAAAATCAAAAAATGTATATATGTATGTCTATACATATATATAATGATTTATAGCCGCTTAGTAACTGACGCTGACTCATTATAACATCCTACAGTCACGCCGAAACTAAGAGGAGAGAATCACTGTAGAAAAGGTAATAATTTATAGCGGAAATTTTGTGATAAAATTAAAAAAAATTACAAACTTATCCAAGTTAATCTAACTTAGTCTAACTTATCTTTATGCCTTATAAAAAAAAACAAATAATAAAATAGTCAGATAGCGTCAGTTTTTAAGAAGATAAAACAAAAATAAACAAAAAAATAAATGTCAAAATAGTTCAGTATTTAATTGATTATATACCGCTGACACTTAATCTCGCTTTTCGAAACCACGCCAGTTGTAAACAAGAGTGTAAGTAGAAAGCCAAATAAGTCATGTGTCAATTTTAATTAAATATATTTTATATGAAGTGATCTTGACTACGTTTCATCAATTAACCATTGGTAAAAATTAAAACAGGAATTTTACAATTGTGTTTACAAGAAACATTATTAGTTGAACCTTGCAGCTTGTTCATTATTTTTATTATAAATACCTATAAATGTATATATTATTATAAATAGTTCCCATAATATTTTGGATTATTTTTTATTTTGCCCTATCTGCAATGTTCTACGCTCTATAGAAAATGTGGCGTATGACATGACTGAAAATCTTTCGAACGTTTTATCTAGGTACAAAGATGTTTTACGTTTTCGTCGCCTCCACATGATATTTTTGTCAGCATAAGGTACCCTTCTGTATCTGAAACGAATATAAATATTGCTACAAAGTAAAGTAAAAGGCTATACAAGTCCATCTACTGGGCACTGAACTCTTTTTTTTTATTTCTGAAAGGGTTTAAGGGCAAGGAAATGCCCGCCGAACTGCCCCAATGCGTGTTGACGAAAATTGCAATTACAAATTGCATTCGTACTGTCGGGGATCAAACCCGGGAATAATTTACAGCGAACGCTTTGACCCAGATCTACTAATACGATACAAAAAAATACGATTTAACATATATAATAAAAAACTCTTACGTACTTGAAACTTGAAAACTTGATAGCTCGTGACGCCTACCGGACAAAGCTGTAGCTTTGTCCGGTAGGCTGTAGCTGCTGTAGCACAATGTAATTGAAGATGCGTAACTACGACATAATTCTCAGTGATGCGCAAGCATAACAGGCAGTATGTCACTTTTATAATTGTCATCTCTGCAGTCTATTAATCTTTGTATTTTTATAAGTAATACAGAACGTAGTTGCTAGACGGTGTTAACGTTGGCTAAAATCTCTGCGATAGCCGTTTTGTCAAGGTCATTCAGGCTAGTTAAAACCTTAATATGTATTATCGCGTTTAATTTTGACAACATGCGGGACCTGAACGTTTAAAAATTAAAATTAAATGTGATATAATCTGCACAATTAGTTTCATCTATGATTTTTTATTTTTATCAAATACAAATACAAATTCTTTAATTGCAAGAAACATAGTTGACAGGGTCTTAAGTTAAATCTAGTGTACACGTGTTTAGTCTGCTCGCAGACGTGCAAATATTTAAGTACATAATACAAAAAAAAAACTATCTGTAAGTGGATCACATAAATCATTGAACTAATTTTTCCATTCTAAATATTCTTTTAGGCTATAGAAACAATTTTCCAATAACCATTTTGTTAAATTATTTATAAAAGAGACTCCTTCTTTTTCTTTTAAATTCTTAGGTAATGTGTTATAAAATAATTTACTCATGTTATATACATTTCTCTTATTCATATTTTTATGACAGGGAGGTTGATATATTAGGTCTACATATTTACTTCTTAAACGCCTTGTTGTAGTATCTTGGTGGGTTTTAAAATACTTAGGGAATGATTTGACAAAAAGACAGGCTTCTTTGATATATAAACAAGGTAATGGAAGAATATTATATTTTTTTAAATAAGGTTTACAACTATCTAAATACCAAATGTTGCTTAAGGCACGGATGCATCGTTATTGAACTAAAAGTGTTCTTTCTACCTCAACAGAATTACCCCAAAGCAAAATCCCATAACTAAGCACTGATGATACGTAGCCATGGTACGCAGTGAGGGCAGCTTCAACTGATATTTTTTGCCTAACACTTTTTAAGGCAAAAGCGAATCGTTGAAGCTTTTTACAAACGATACCAATATAATCCTTCCAGTTCAGATGTGTATCAATATTTACTCCTAAGAATTTATAGTAGTTTAGTGTCGTATTTGCAAGCGAATCTAATGAATTATTACCATCACTTCTAACTATTATAGTAGTATCGTCTGCAAAAGGGATACATTTTTGTGAAGTGGCATTGGGAAGGTCATTAACATACAACAGAAATAATAAAGGACCGAGTATACTACCCTGTGGTACGCCTGTTTTTTTATACAATAATTGAGAACGATGAGTTTCTTTAATTAAAATGTTATTTTTTTGTGTCATTATTGTTATCTCTGTACCCTGTCTTCTACTTTTTAAATAACTTTGAAGCCGTGCATACGCGTTCCCTCTAATTCCGTATGATTCTAGTTTATGAAGGAGTTTATCATGATTTACAAAGTTAAAGGCGCAACTCATGTCAAGAAACAGTGACAGTACCGGGGTATTATTATTTATACATTCAGTTACATATTTTATAAATTCAAAACAAGCAAGAGAAGTAAAACTACCTTTACGAAACTACCTTTATCAATTGTAATTTAATATTTGTATTGTATTTTAATATTTATTTAATTGTAATTATACCTCAGGTAAATAAATTATAGATTAATTAGTCATCACTTGGGTATTTGATGTGCTGTGCAGTTAAATAACAAGAGTTTAACTCTAAAATAATTTGTTAACCAGAATACAACCAATTGCTAATCATTTACTTTTTTTATATATATATATACATACATAAATACACATAGATTGTATACACATATATATACACAAGTCATACATTAGATTATTGGGACGATGAAGAAAGATCGTGCTATTTAACTCGCCTTTTAAACACTAAAACTGTTTGAGCCTCACGAATTGTAGCAGGAAGAGAATTCCATAACCTAACTGCATATACTGTAAAAGAGTGAGAATAGGACTTAGTTCTGGAGGAAGGGAAATTTAGGAGGTTTTTTTAAATGTGATCTGCAAACTGCATCGGGGGATGCGCAAAGCGGAATCGATCACGTAGATACGGTGGTGATGTTGAATTGTATAGTATGTTAAAGAGGAGGCATAGGATACGGGTATTCCTGCGAAGTTGGATTCGGTCATACTTTTTTAGCCCAAAAATATAACGAATACATAAGTTTTGCAAGCGCTCAATTTTGTTTAATTGCTCCTTAGTCGCATCCAAATAACAGACATCAGCATAATCAAGAATCAGGAAAATAAGTGTTTGGACAAGAGAAATCTTCGTCGATAACGGCACAAAACTTTAAAAGCATTTTAAGGAATGAAAAGATTGATTTTCCTGCTAATTTCTGTGATATGTGCATTCCATGTCAACTTGCAATCCATGATGATGCCCAGATTCTTAAACGTTTCTGAAATGCTTAGTGGAATGCCATTAGTTTGCAGAGTTGGATGTGAAATAAAATCAAGTAAGCTACGAGTAAGCCTGGTGCCTATAATCATTGCTTGTGATTTTTTAGGGTTCATAACAAGTCCATATGATCTAGACCATTCATGTATTTTATTTATATCTTTATTTATGATGTGATGCTGAATTTGCTTCAGTCACTAGAAAATGACGATACAGCTGCAAGTCGTCTGCATAGAGATGGAAGTTTGAAGATATCACTTTGGTGATACAGTTAATAAAGATGGAAAAGAGTAAAGGAGAAAGGACGCCACCTTGAGGTACACCCGTAGCTAGATTGCACCACTTAGATAAAGTTTCATTTGAACGAATACACTGAAAACGGCCACGGAGGTAGGAATCAAACCATTGAATAGTTGAAGGAGACACATTAATAGAATGAAGAATGCTAAGAATTATATCAAAATCAATAGAATTGAAGGCACTACTAAAATCTAGTAGCACAAGTGCCGTTAAGTATTTTTGGTCTATACTGCACCGGATATCATCCGTTACCTTGAGCAGAGCAGTAGATGTACTGTGACCAGGCCTAAAACCAGATTAAAAACTACTAAAGATATTGTTACGGTTGAGAAACTTGGCCAATTGTGAAACTTTGGGTATAGGAAATAATATGAGCTAACTTCCATGACGATGGAAAGCAATAAGCAGATAAAGAGAAATTAAAGATATGAGTAAGAATAAGGATGACAAAGGGAAGAATCAACGTAATCATTTTAGAGGAAATTTTATAATTTCCAATAGCAGTAGATGAAATTGCAAGAACGGACCGCTTAGTATCATCTTCAGTAAGAGAAGTGAAATTAAATGAGGAATAATGACGAATTGGGCATTTGGATAATTCAAGTAGGGTTCTGGCTTTGGTGAATGATGAAACTATGACAGGAGGGTTGGCAAAATATTCGTTGAGACTATCCAACTTAATTTTACTTCCCACACTAGCAGAATATTTTCCGACACCGACAGATCTCTGAAAACTCCAGGCTTTCGCCGTATCGCAACTTGTGAGGGTATCATGAAAATAGCGCCTTTTCTGCCGACTTCCAAAAAGGAGACGGTACTCAATTCGGGTGTATGTTTTTTTTTATGTGTGTTACCTCATAACTTTGTACTGGGCGAACCGATTTCGATGATTCTTTTTTTATATGAAAGCTGATAGTTCTCGTGTGGTCCCATATGAACTTGATCAAGGTCAGACGAATGGTTATTGAGTTATTCTTAAATAACCTATATTGAAGTCGCTTATATTGAAGTCGGCTGTACAAAATTTTTAATTTTAAATTATAGCATCTCTACACAAGTGATTGCAGCGATTTCGTAGTATTTTAAAGCTGATTAAATTACGTTCAAGGGGATATCGCTTATACCTTCTTTTAGCTTTATCTCTACGCGCCATCAAGTCTTTTATATCAGCTGTGATCCACGGTGCAGGGTTGTGTCTTATTTTCACACGTTTTACTGGTGCATGGTGATTATATAAATCTAAAATTAGAGAATTGAAATTAATTACTTTGTCGTCAATATTAAAACAATCAATAACCGGTGTCCAGTCAATTAATATAGCATCGCCCGTCAACGTCTCCAAGTTAATGCCCTTATAACTTCTAAGATATCGAAAATGGGGCTTGCGCTTAAGGGGACGTACACGGTAAGATACGAATATTATCCAACCCCTCTCTATCCCGCGATATTAATACTAATCCAGCAACCACCCCGTGTGTGTGAAAACATTACTGGGTTATAATCCAGACGTGGACAATTTACATTTTCCTATTGAGGGAGAGAGCAAGTACTCGTATAGTTTGATTATTTAAAAGAATCTAATTATTTTTCAGATTTGTATTCAGCAACAATATAATAGTAATGACAAATAAAAGCTGTGTTATGGAGAAATATAATATAAAAATAATTGTTATAAGATTGTATAAAACTAAATATAACTAAAAACTTACACACGATATTAAAAAAAGACTATAATTAAGAAAAAATAATATTAAAAATTTAAATGGTCATACAGTGCTACTCCCCGTGGTATCGAAAAGAACCGGCCCTATTATCTCCAGCCGCAACGGTTCGTCGCGGATACAGTGCCTTTAACAACTGCCCCGCACGAGGACTCCACAGTCTTTACAGCAAATGTCACAAATATGTAATCATCTCTTAAAGTAGTTGAGTTGAATGTAATGGATGGCGACTTAAAAAATGAATCCCGTATTTTATTCTCAGATGACGATCCTGGATCCTGCAATCTTTAATAATTTAAAATTCTGTACAACCGACTTAAATATAAATTATTAAAAATAACTCAAAAACTATCGGCCAGACCTTGATCAAATTTATGGGACCACATGGAAAACATCAGCTTTTAAATTAAAAAAGAACCATTGAAATTGCTTCACCCAGAAAAAAGTTCTGAGATAACACACATAAAAACATACATCTACCTCCTCCTTTTTGAAGTCGGTAGATAATTTCTGAAAGACATTTTAGAGCAATCTTGTCATTTTCGTATGGCTCTGCTGGCGGCATTGGCGGGATTACGCCTCAAAATGTCAAAGATCGTGTAAGCGCGTCTGCCGGTGACGCCAGTAGAGTACTTTTTAATGGCATTACAAAATTAGGTCATTATGATTTCTGCTAATGTTAATCCCAATTTCATTCCGTACTTATATGGGGCAAGATTGTGTGCCTTAAAAAAATGATAACGGTATCCGTCCCATTTGTCGTCGGTTCCCATTTCGAAAATTAACTTACAGACACATAATCTCTAAACTAAAGACAAAATTTCACCCCATTCAACTAGGCTTTGACACTAAAGGTGGCTGTAAGGCGGTGATACATTCGGTACCTACTTTTTTAACAAATTCTTACACAGATGTTCTTGTGAAGTTTGACCTTAGAAATTCTTTTACTTTTGACGTAGCCCTGCTGAAAGAAGTGGCTAACAATACCCCCGAAATTTACAGTACGTTTGGCAATCTTACAGTCAAAATTCGAACTTGTTTTACAAAAACCATATTATAGATTATGCTGTCGATGTTCAGCAGGGTGGCTAATGGGCACTTTTCAGTTTCAGAATTCAACACATTATTTGAAATTTGAAATCCAAGCTAAATATCTGGTACCTGGACGGTGGTACCTGACACTCAGTTGAGAGATGGGAGGTAAAGCAGGTGACATCCTTAGTGATCTTACTCATATCTTTCAAAATTTTAATACTATTGGCCTTGAACCAAATAAAAAATGTGAAATATTTATTTCCAATATGTTATCTAGTTCTAACTAAAAATAATTTATCTAGTTGTATCTAAGTAACTTTAATTCAAAATTTCAGTCATATTTCTCCAGGATTAAAAATTGTCAGTGCGGAATTGCTATCTATACCTGGTAGGGGCTCCATTGCTTTTCGATAGTATTAAAACTTGTTTAAAAACAAATTCTGATCAGTTTTTAAACCACGTTGATAAATTTTATATCTCCTTTAATATCCGCCATATTTCTCTTAGTATTTTAAAATGTTGTCTTCTTGAACCTAAATTTACATACTACGCTCGAGTCAGACTGGAAAAGGTTCGGATATTTTAAAAGATCTAGAATAGAATAGTCTTATCTAGAATCAAATCCTAGAATAATCTTGAAATAGCTTTAGAAAATTTTTAAATTTAACTTATACTTATACCTGGAATCGGTAAGGCAAATATGGCTAACGCGCTGTCCCGACGAAAAAGTTCCAGATAAGTTTCAGATATTTCGTTGGTGAGTGTGCAGAAAGTATTGTTTAACAATTTTCACAGTGAACACCAAGATCAGTCTTGCCTTCTAGCTGTTTCGACTAAGGAATCTAGTCACTGTTACTGTTTACCCGATTTACCGTCAAGTAATCTCGGCACATAGCTTAATGGGGAAAGCTTGCGCATCGCCGTAGGAATCCGTCTAAGAGTGGCAATTTGTCAACCTCACCAGTGTCCCTGTGGTAGCAGTGGGCTCTACGGACTTTCATGTAAAATAGTGCAGGTAGGTTTTCCGGTCACGTTTCTTTGAACGAAGTCATCCGAAGGGTTCTAGTCTCTATAAATTTTCCCTCGGTTTTAGAGCCTTGTGGGATATTTAGAGACGATGGTAAGAGATCCGACGGTATTACTTTGGTGCCTTGGGAGAGAGGTAAAGCCCTAGTGTGGGATGCTGCTTGCGTAGACATTTTGGTGGCCTATCATATCAAGGATACCTCTTTTAGAGCCGGGGTGGCATTAGAGGCAGCTGAATTAAGTAAGTGGCGCAAATATGAGTCTTTGAGAGATGACTACATATTTATGCAATATGCTGTAGGGACTGTCGGTGCGTGAGGTATACGTGCGGTGAAGTTCTTAAAGGAACTGTATCAGCGACTGGTCGTTGCTGCTGGTGATAAGAGGGCTGGTTCTTTTCTCGCTCAAATGTTAAGTAAAGCTATTCAGAGAGGAAATATAGCCAGCGTTCTTAGTACGATACCACGGGGAGTAGTACTATTTTTTTTTAAGTTTTAGTGTTACTTTAATATAAAAATAATAATTGTGGGTGAAATATTTAGAACAATCGTTGTTTTATTAGAAACCTGTTTAAAGTTACTATCAAATTGGCAGCAAAATGAGCTATTTTAGATGATCTCCAATTCCTTTCAGGATTCCTAAAAGTACCATTGAGAGGTACTTCATCTTTAAATAATCCAAGGGCAGTCTACCGTATTCATCATAGTAACGTATATGAAATGTACAGTAAGTTTCTTTCCTTTTCCATTTTTTGCTGTCTCTAAACTTTCTAGTTAGTCTGCTAGGGTACGTATAATTTATTATACGAAGAACGTACAAATATTTCATTGATTGAATTATCATTACTATTTCTATTAAAAATTCTCAAGTCGCCTACGTACTATACGGCTCGAAAGTTTTCAGTATTAAAAATCGCGCACCAAGGAAACCTGACGAGTTATAGCGTCGTAAATCATATAACGCTGTTATATTTTTGTTCTTTGTTGCATTCTGTTTTTTACCTGTTTTTTTTTGGTAGAGCTATAGAGTCGGTTCGACTGTGGAAGGACTACAAAATACCAACGTAAAACAGCAGCTTAACGCTGCTATGTTTCGTATGGTGAGTGCAGAGAACCGGAGACCCTTTTTATCGGAAATGAGGCATTCCATCTTAGTCCTCACGGTTGACAACGCATCTGCATTTTGATTTTTAATAGAGGATAGATGTAGATGTCTATGGGCCGCAGCAACCACTTACCATCAGGTGGACTGTGTGCTCGTTTGTCACCCTTATCCTATAAAAAAAATCCTAGAATGTATTATATGATAAATAGGTTATATATATATATATATATATATATATATATATATATATATATATATATATATATATATATATATATATATATATATACCAGCTTCCTTGCAGATCGGAGCATCAAGGTTGTTGTAGACGGTGCATGTTCTGACTACAAGCCTATTAACGCTGGTGTTCCACAAGGCTGTGTGCTATCACCAACGCTGTTTCTTCTGCATATCAATGATATGTTGCTAACTGGTAACATTCATTGCTATGCGGATGACAGCACTGGTGATGCTCTATACACCGGCCGTGCTAATATTTCTCGGGAAAACGTCTCCGAGTACCGGAACAAACTTGTGTCTGAAGTCGAGTCTTTGCTGGACAAAGTCTCGAACTGGGGGCGACTAAATCTAGTCCAGTTTAATCCTCAGAAGACACAAGTTTGCGCGTTTACCGCTAAAAAGAACCCCTTTGTCGTATCTCCTCAGTTTCAAGGCACTCCCCTGGTTGCCTCAGCCAGTATCGGAATCCTCGGCGTCGACATATCGAGTGACGTGCAGTTTCGTGGTCATTTGGAAGAGAAGGCCAAATTGGCCTCTAAAAAGCTTGGCGTGCTCAGCAGAGCGGGACAGTATTTCATGCCGGCACACCGCCTGCAACTTTACAAGGCGCAGGTTCGGCCTCACATGGAATACTGTTCCCATCTCTGGGCAGGGGCTCCCCAGTGCCAGCTCCTTCCACTTGACCGCATCCAGCGCAGAGCGGCTCGAATCGTCGACGACCGAGTTCTTTCCGATCGGCTCGACTCATTGGCGCTGCGAAGAGATGTTGCATCTCTTTGCATTTTCTTTCGCATCTACCATGGGGAGTGCTCTGAGGAATTGTTCGGATTAATCCCAGCCGCCAAATTTCACGAACGCACATCGCGGCAGAACTCCCGATACCATCCACACCATCTGGATGATTGGCGGTCCACCACTGTGCGATTTAGAAGATGTTTTCTTCCTCGCACGACTTCCTTGTGGAATCGATTACCATCAGCGATTTTTCCGGACCGATACGACTTAGGGACCTTCAAGAAAAGAGCGTACTCCTTTTTAAAAGGCCGGCAACGCATCTGCAATTCCCTCCCTGGTGTTGCAGTTGTTCATGGGCGGCGGTAGTCACTTACCATCAGGTGAGCCGCATGCTCGTTTGCCCCCTCTACTATAAAAAAAAAAAAAAAAAAAAAAAACTAAACTTTATAAATAGGATTCTTATTTCTAGTAGAACGGACATCCCTTGAATGCTCTGTGACAGCCTGGTTGGACATGGCCTGTTCAGAAACAGATTCTGGAAGAGCTGAGTCTGTCAAGACATTACCAACCGCACTAACCGTATCACTCGGCTCAACGCTAACGATCCTCTCCTCCCCTAGTTCTAAATCCGGGGTCAAAAGACCGCTACTTAAAGAATCGTTCATAGAATGAGTACATTGTAAGGTATTTCGAACATTTTGTTCTTTCGCTGTATCCCGAGCAGTTCCAGAAGGTGTATAATAATCTATGACGTCATTATCGGTATAAGAAATATCCGTATTTACGTCATCTTGTAATGTACAATTTCCTTTATAAGCTATTAGATGATCAATATGTTTTTTTAAACTTTTACATGATTTTTCAATTTTTACCACATACATTCTAGAACCAACTTTCTTAACTATTCTTCCAAGTTTCCACACATGCTTGGAACCATTATTATAAAAACACTTAACTAATACTTTATCGTTAATAGCAAAAGAAGTTGTACGACGGCCCCCATACTGCTTACATTGAGAGATCTGTTGAGACAAAACATTTTTTTTTTACGGCGGATGTCGATGACAGCGGTAACGATTCAGTAGTGACTGATAACAGGTCGAGCCGACACCGCAAGGAGCGCCCTAACATTAACTGAGCTGGAGAAAAACCGGTAGTGCAATGCCGACTGTTCCTATAATCAAATAAAAATTTATTAATTTTTTTTGAAATAATTTGATTATTTAATCCATTTTCCTCTATAATTAATTTGATTCCTCTTTTTACAGTTTTAACGCTATTTTCTGCTTGCCCATTTGATTGGGGGTGATAAGGCGCGATAGTCAAATGTTGTATTCCATTAGAAACGAAAAAATTATTTATTTCATCAGAACAAAAATTTGTAGCATTATCCGATACTAAGGTTTTTACTAATCCAAACCGACTAAATATCTCACATAGCTTAGTAATAATAGCCTCACTATTAGTACTACTAAGTTGGTAGCATTCTACCCACTTAGAATATGCGTCGACTGCAATTAGAAAGTTCCTACCATATAACGAAAAAATATCTATATGCAAACGATCCCACACCTGTGCCGGGTAGGGCCAGACCGCAAGAGGTGTGCGCGGAGGTGCGCATCGAAACTTATTACACACTGAACACGACCCTATTTTTTCCTCAATATGCCTGTCTATATGTGGCCACCACATCCGGGCTCTGGCCTGCTCTTTGGTTTTTACCACGCCAAAGTGTGAAGAATATAGTTCGTTTAATAGCTGCTCGCGGAATATTGACGGTATGATTACTTTGTGGCCCCGCAGGATACAACCATTTTCTAGGGCTAACTCTGACCGACAAATAAAATATGGCTTTAATAAGGGATCTGACACTTTTCGAGGCCATCCGTTACGCATAAACTCTAACACTTTTATTAAAAGATTATCACGGGATGTTTCTTTTTTTATATCTTCCACCGTTATTGGTTTTAAGACTGAGTTATCTATAAAATTAATATACAATGTTTTATCAAGATCCGAACATTCATTATCAATTTCGTTCTGTAATTGATTTACAGATCGCGATAAGAAATCAGCCACATTGCTGTCACTTCTAACATACTCTAATGTGAAATTATAGGCAGATAAAAAGATCGCATACCGTTGAAGCTGATTAGCCGCCATGTCAGGTATACCCTTTTTGTTTCCGAAAATGGTTAGTAAGGGCTTATGATCCGTCCTTAGGATAAACGGTACCGTTCGGCCATACAAATAATGGTGGAATTTTTTTATTGCAAATATAATAGCGGTGGCTTCCTTTTGGATTTGAGCGTAATTGCATTCCGCCCGAGTGAGTGAACGCGAGGCATAGGCTACGACGCGTTCCGTGCCGTCAGGCTGACGCTGCGCGAGCACCGCGCCGAGACCGCTCGGACCCGCGTCTGCCGTCACTATAGTCGGCAGCGACGCGTTGTAGTGAGCCAGCACTCGGTCCGACGCTAATTCTTTTTTTATCAATTCGAACGCCTTGTCATGCTCCTTACTCCAGTTCCATTTTTCCCCCTTTTTAAGTAAGGAATGCAAAGGCCTAAGTAATGCAGATGTATTCGGCATAAAACATCTATAATAATTAATCATGCCTAGAACTGACTTTAACTCGCTTACATTTTTAGGTCTACAGAATTTTAATATAGCATCTACTTTCTGTCTTTCTGTTTCGGAGACCTGTTTTATCGATAATAAAACCTAAATATTCAACAGAGTCTTTAAATAGTTCACATTTCTCTGCTTTTAACCGTAACCCTGCATCCTGTAACCTACTTAATACTTGCTCTAGACGATCCATATGTACTGCTTTTGTGGGGCCCGTAACCAAAATATCATCAAGAAATATACCCGTACCCTCTATACCAGCAAGTAAATTCTCCATAGTTTGTTGAAAAATGCTCGGCGCAGAACACAAACCAAACACTAATCTGGTGTACCTAAATAATCCTTTGTGAGTATTTATACAGGTTAATTCTTTCGTGTCATCTAAAACCAACTGATTGTATGCTCTAGAAAGGTCCAATTTCGAAAATTGTTCCCCCCCGTGAAGCTTAGCAAACAAGTCCTCAATGCGCGGCAACGGATAGTTATCCACAAATAAAACTTTATTCAATGTAACTGAAAAGTCGCCACATATTCTAATATCCCCGTCTGATCTTAAAACTGGGACAATGGGCGTGGCCACTCTTGAGTGATTCACTTTTTCTAAGATACCCAAGTCTAGTAAACGATTCAACTCTTTTTCCACTTTAGGTTTTAAAGCTAAAGGTACAGGACGTGGTTTAAAAAATTTTAGCTCAGCGTCGGATTTCAATTTTAAGTGAATTTTATACTTATTAAATGTTCCTAATTCACTTGAAAATAGCTTGGCATATTTTATTCTCTTAATATACTGTCATAATTTGTGTTGATGGTCATGTTGTTGCAATTCGCTGTACATAACTGTAAATTAAAAGCGCTTATAAAGTCCCGCCCTAATAGTGCTGGTTGCTTATTATTTGTTTGAATAATAAATAACCTAATGTGTTTAATACGTGACTCGTACGTAACGGGTACCGTTATAAAACCTACAGGAGAAATTTTGCTACCATTATAGCAATTTAGTATTACTTTGCTTTTATTTAGGTTATAAATATTCTTAAAATAGTTTTCATAAACTCTAAATGGTAATATCGACACTGCACTACCACTATCAATTTCACAAACCAAGCCAGTCTCACCTATGAAAACCATATGGCGCATCGGCTCGCCGTTATTACACTTAATAGTAAATAGATCATAAATACCTTGAACGATGTCATCGTCATACGCCGCGATATAGTTATTAGGTTTAATTAAAGATTTACACATTCTACGAAGATGCCCTTTTTTATGGCACTTATTACATGAGTAACTCGAAAATCGACACTGATCTTTGCTATGATTTGAGTAACCACAAACACTTCACTTGTTTACACCACGGGAATGCATCGCGAACACATCCTGAGGAGGTGCGGGAACGCCTAGTTGTGAGGTGACGCTAGTGCTCTGCATAGCGAGTCTCGCACACCGCACACTCTGTGCCAGCTCCAGGGCCCTGCTAAAGGTCAAGTCCTTGATACTCTCAGCAAATAACTTTTCTCTCTCCTTTACGTTTTCCAAACCCAGGACAAAACGGTCTCTCATTGCCGTCTCCAGCTCAAAAGTGAAGCCGCAGTACTGAGACAGGCTACGCACCCGCGCGGCCCACTCCGCCAAGTCCTCGCCAGGTCGCTGCTCTGCTCGATAAAACTTGTATCTCTCCGCAAATGAACATTTTTTTGTGACAAAATGTACACTTAACTTTTCTAGTAGTACTTTGTACTCTATGTTTTCTAATTCAGTTGGGAAGGCGAGATCTCTTGCCACCCGATACGTATCTTCCACCAGCGCAGTTAGTAACAGGGCCCGTCGTTTCACACCAGACTTATCCGATTCCTCGGTGATGTTATTCGCAGTACAGTACTGCTGAAAACGACTTTTGAATATATTCCACTCCTGTACGCGGTGGTCGAAAATAAGACTGCCGCCAATATTAACGTTTCCGCCATTTGCCATCTTATCCAATCGACTTAATTTATATCACTATAAGTCGAAACAACTTTAATACGCGTGAATTACTATATCGTCGCCAAATTGTACTGTTTAGGAATAAATCTACAATAAAATACGAATTACGTAGCAGGCAGTTTAATCGCTCAAAGCAGACTGACAATTCTTTCCCTACCCGCTTATATTATTATATTATCACTCTTTAAATACATCACAATATATATATATATATATATATATATATATATATATATATATATATATATATATATATATATATATATGTGCTGTGTGTTCGAGGAAAATGGAATTATCAATAAGTGTTTTACAGTTATAATCTTATTTCATCTTAACAGATCATTGAACATAAATCTTGAATTTTCTAAAAGGACGTATGTATAGTTATTAAATAAACATGGAAAAGTTACTGTCAGATGCTCTGTCGTATTTTGATACTAATTTATTCGACGTAAATTTTTGTAGGATTATTCACTTCCTCTGTATATAAACTATAGGCATATATAATTAACGGGTACCAAAATACAATGGTTTTGTTCCATTTCTCAACGCCTCTAATTATATGACCTGCCCATTGCCAGTTGAGTTTTGTAATTCTCGTTGTTTTTAACGAGGTAGACAGTTTTGAAGACGGGAAGATGAAATAAAGGTCACAGCAGGGAAACATGGCCTGGGAAAGCGATGAACAGAACCAAATGGAAAGAAATGGAGAAGGCTTTTGCCAAAATTGGGCTAACAGACCAAGTTGTTGGTGTCACCGACTTACCGGAATCGTGAAATAAGATTTATGTAAAAAATGTGTCCCGAACAAAGGCTTATAATATAAATTACGACAATGCAAGTAGGTTAATAACTTGCAAAACTGTGCCTGCTATACTACCCTATGTCAGAGGAGTCACAGACAAGGTTGGCTAAATGTAGATGCGAGCTTTCATTAAAATATACTTCAAGCCGCCAAAGAAGATTAGTCAATTTTTACTATCCGTTAAGTAAAATTCTTCTATATATAGATACAGGAGTGTACAAGCTTGATTGCGAATGTGGTCTATCTTACATAGGACAAACAAAAAGGTCCATTAAAACCGGCGTGAAAGAACATATAGCTGACGTGAAGCACCGACACTCTGGGAAGTCTGCACTCTTAGAACATGTTCAAAATCGTCCCCGCCATTACATCAGATTTGATAGACTACAAATCCTCGCAAAAGAACACTGATTACTGCCAAGGATGATACGCGAGGCTATTCAAATAAAAAAAACATTCTAATTTCAATAGAGAAGTTGGATGGGTATTGCCATCTGGTTGGGATCCTATAATTAACAAAATTAAATCCAAACCCAAGCATACCACTGCAAGACTTCAAGATATTGTAAGCTTATGCTATTATAGATCGAATGAAATTTAATATTCAAAAACTAAAGGTAGCCGCGCTAACTATGACATCGAGAAGTCAAAGACCTGAGACCTCCCTCCTCTGCCGTGACCACGTACCTGTAAAGCACCCGAAACGCCGGTAATTAAAATAAGTAAATTAAAAGCGACAAAATTCGTAAACATAGCTTTATTCAATGTACTACACGTTCGCGTAAAAATAAGAAATCAATCCGTGTTTTGTTTACATTTATAGATAAGTATTTTGAAAGATGCGCAAGTTGGTATGCTAAGTCGATACGAATTACTTGTGGTTTTATAATTTTTTCCTATCAAGTGATTGCTGTAGGTAACAATAAAAGGCGATATAACGGACATAAAAGCAGGGTCTTTACCAAAGTGACTTTATGGGAAACGAAGAAGGATTACATAAATCGAGTAGGGCACAGTTATAATCAAACCATTATGTTTTAACTAAGAAAATAAAACTGCAATATGGCACAAATAATTTATTCTTTTACCTAAATTATCTCATTATTATTTTCTCCGTTCATATTCACTCCATTTAAGGGCGGCGGCAACCGTACTTTTATAGACATCCAATTAACTTTGTAATTTTGAAATAAACTTTAATATACACATAACTTTTTTACAACGAAATATTAACTAGATAAACGAAACGTTATAAGAGCTTGATAGGTCAAATAATTTTCTTGCTTGTGAGAAATATATGTACAAGAAGTATTAAATATGTAGTTTGCATTATCGTCAAAAATATGTCGATGTCATCATTACACGCCGTCCCGTATTTTAATTATTATTATAATTGAATGCTATTATTTAATCTTTTTATGTACAATTTAACATAGGGGAACAATATATAAATTACATGTTATCTAAGTCTACACTTTAAATTCCCTAGAGATAAAATTGGCGTTTTGTTTCATTACCCAATATAATTCAATCATAATACAATGTTGTGTTATGTACATTTTTATCTCTACAACAAAGCACATTTTTACTTATTGACATTATGTTAAACGATCATAATATTTAGTATTTTAATTTGGACTATTACATTTAAAATTTATATTGCGTCGAGAGACACATATTATGATAACAGAAAATACCGTTAAACAAGATTATTGTATTTAAGTCAGAAAAGAAGATACAATTTTATTAATTTTGTTTAATATTTCACCAAATAAACTTTTTAAAATAAAACTCATCTTCAAAAATTTACATCATGATTATAAAGATGACGTTGGACTCGTACAATTTTGTCAAGTAATGGGTAATTATTATTCTTGTACTAATTTTAAAATATTTATGATAATAATTCAAAAATTTTCCCACAAAATGTTAATGTATCACATTGCTGAGTTTTTGGGAAACTTATTTCTAAGTTATAACTTTTTTTTTTACTTTGATAATAATTATTTTCAACGATAGCTTAAGAAATTGAAATAACGACGATAAACTGTTAAAAGTTAGGCAACGGAGAGGGACAATCGCAGTTGGAACTACATTTAGGCATGTGCGTTAGGTAGTGGAAAGAAATAAAACCATGATGGTTGAGGATTAATTAATTAAATAAATTTAAAAAAGACCCGCTGGGTTTCTTGCTGGTTCTTCCCAGGACAGAGGTATTTACCGAACCAATGGTAAATAAAAAATGACTTTCAATAAGTATTATGTAATAATTGTTCTATTCTATTCTATTCTAATTGACTGATTGATGATTTCAATAACATAATAACTATTTATGTAAGCATATTGAGTTTTTGCGGAAAATTTACCGCCAGCTAATTGCTGCTACTGTGTTTACACGCAAATCGTGTTATCGTTAAAATGATAATTCGAAGGTTATACGTTGTCTAAAATTACTACGTGATGGAGTGATACTGCTACTATATTATATGTAGTTGTAGCGCGAATGGGTCGACTCGACTACAGTAGGACCTCGCTCTCACAGAATATAAAACGTAATAGAATACGTAAAGTAGCAGCTTAATACTGCTGTGTTTCGTATGGTGAGTGTAGAGAACCGGAGAATCTTTTCACTGAATACGGGGAATTCCATCCTAGTCCTCAGGCATGACAACCCATCTGCGTTTTGATTCATGATTGAGGATAGATGTCTATGGGCCACAGCTTCCACTTACCATCAGGTGGACTGTGTGTTCGTTTCGAACCCTAATCTATAAAAATAGAAGTGGATTTTGATACGTAAAAGTGTCGCAATCTAACAAGTGCTCTCTGATGTTGTTATATAATCCTCAGCTTATTTTATTTTGTCATCGTCAGTTTGCTGGCTTACGTTATCGTCAAGATTTCCCAAAAACTTAGCGAAGTAGAGACGCATCAACATAATTATGACAGACAAATGTATTAACATATTTAACTAATATATTGGATATTGTATTGCAGCGTTAGGTGTATTTATTCTGGCTAAAGGGCTAAAGCCAACGCCATCATAAATGAGAAAATGTTGCATATTCTCCATTCAAATGTTTCGTTTGTACAATACACTGTTCTGTTTATTTCCGTTGAGGGTGCAATTTTAGTTTTATACATATTTAGGCGATTTTAGATTCAAAAACTTATGCTATGAGCACAATTCTCTTCCTTTCACCACCAGCTATGTAGCCAAATTAAAAATAATTTTTTTCATTGTGTTAACATAACATTCAGTGTTAAACTCTTAGTAAATAAAAATATAATTAATAAACTTATTCTGAATTAAGCCATAAGAAATTCTGAAAGAACTTTGTAGATAACATAAATTTATTTTCTCATTTTTAACTACAGGAACCAAACATCGACACATAAAAGTTACAATTATACAGAGAATACAAAATGGTAAAATGGTAATAGAAATCTGTATATAAAACTTTAAATTAAATAAATCAGTGTCGAAATTTGACAAAAAATAATTTAAAATTAAAAATATCTTACATATAATTCGTATCATAAATTTTTTTCACTACTTACCTTAAATATTTAAGATTTAAACTAATAATTTTAACATTTTGTTTTATTTATTTACCTATAACACTAAAGACAGATATTATTATACGATGAAATCCATAAGAATAAATATCACTAGATGAATCACATCCAATAGAATAATAAAACCGTCTTCAACTTATTCAAGAACTTGACTTTGGTCCAAAATCGGTACAATATCACTAAAAAGACAATGCCAGATTTTGCCCTACCATTTGCAAAAAAATTAACGAATGTAAAAAAAAGATTTTATATGACAGTTGATAGTGATAGAAATAAATTATTTTGTAAATATTGCTATTATATATTATCAATAGAAGAAAATTCTACACTTATTATTTCCTGTTTTTTACTAATAACGTCTACTTTTGTTTGTACGAATAAACGCATAGGCTATTTAAAATAAATCTTTGACGTATTTTTGTGATAGTATATAATTACTCTTAGGTGTAGATTTTTATTTTATTTTTAATAAACTGACAAATTAATACGTCAAAAATAATTATTAATTGAACTCACACATAAGAACAAAAACAATACACTTAGGCCCTGTCTGTAACACGTAGAATCCGGTAGGAGTAGCCGCACTGGCGGTAAAAAAATCGCGCAGGAAAAATCTGTGATTTGATGCAAATTGAACGCCAAGCGGTGCTATTTATTCTCGCACGAATATTTTATGCAGTATAAAGTAAGTATGGCTATGTCCGCACTGTGGAATAATATTCGCGCGTTTCGCGTCTCTATCCAGCTAAAATTATTTTTGTCCAATTCGTATCTTGATAGATAATAGTC
The DNA here is from genome assembly GCA_033319125.1 of Parnassius glacialis. NCBI lineage: Eukaryota > Metazoa > Arthropoda > Insecta > Lepidoptera > Papilionidae > Parnassius > Parnassius glacialis. Next base: position 21,858,665 of record JAVANC010000021.1, read on the forward strand.
CAAAAAATAAGTCGTAGTAAATTATCTAATGATTTTATAGTCATTCTGTCGCATCCGAAAAACTTTTTACTGTATTTTTGCCGCCTTTGATGTTTAATGTATAAAAATACTTTCATAGATTTCAAGGCCGTAAATTAGTGAATCCAATGTTCATGACATCTTTTGATACAATTATCACGCCGCCGCCGTAGTATCAGGTAAATGTAAAAAAAATCTGTTTTTCATTTTTAGACGTGCGTTTTAGCGGGGAACTGGCCGCAGTGCGTACTAGGTTTAATTCCTATCACGGAATATAATACGCCAGAATAAAAGTCGCGTGGTGAAATATCGTAGTGCGGGCAAGACCTTACAATTCCAAACATATTTAGATACATTATAGCACTATCACTCGGTGACAGCGGCAATTCGAATACAGACTCGAATCAGTCGCTCGATTAATCCGCATATTGTTTAAGTGCAAGCAGCCCATGTTGGTAAACAAATACAAAACAACACGACCGTTATTATTGTAATTTTTGAGTTTAAAATAATTAATTGGCAATAATGTCACTAAAAATTATGAAGAAAGGTATTTTGGTGGATCTCTTTTTAAAGCAAAAAGACTGAACAATTCGGCATTTTTGCAGGAAAACAATACAACCACACAAACAAATTTACCCTAGTGAGTAGTGCGATTGCAACTAGTTTTATTGTACGCATAGGATCGCGTGGAAATATAATTTAACAGAGTAACGCCTGCGTATGGCTACTCCCCTCCGGTCCGCTGGTGTAATTATTGGTGTAATTATTATTAAATATAATTTAGTTATTGTTCTAAACATTGATTTGCTTACTGAAAACTAACTGAGCTAGGTATATTTTTTTTTGGATAGATCTCAATAAGATGCAATAACTTATTCATGTATTTGATGAATATATATTTTTATTTAGTGATTGTAATAAAATTTGAATATCGTTACAAACTCACCCAACGAATATAGAAAACACCTATGCAGAAGATACAACCTTTGCTATCCAAATTCTCTGGATATAATTATCGCCAAAACAAACCTGAATTACAAAATACTTTAAAAATTACTGTTTCATAAAACTTAAAAATATTCGTTAATATCGAAAAAACATCAACAACACAATTCCTATAAATTTCTAGTCATTTTTATTTTATTTATGTCATAATTAAATAATAACTTAACCACTACGTTCATTCAATAATTAGACAATTTTGGACCAAAAGTTCACTGCTGAACATAGCCCACCCAATTAGATTGCCTCGAATGGGGAATTTCGCTACAGTTGCTACGCTTAGAAGGCTGGTTAGCAACCGTAGTTTTTCTGCCGACTTCCAAAAAGGAGACGGTACTCAATTCGAGTGTATGTTTTTTTTTTTTTCGTTTTTTTTTTTTTTATGTGTGTTACCTCATAACTTTGTACTGGGCGAACTGATTTCGATGATTCTTTTTTTTATATGAAAGCTGATAGTTCTCGTGTGGTCCCATATGAATTTGATCAAGGTCAGACCAATGGTTATTGAGTTATTCTCAAATAACCTATATTGAAGTCGGCTGTACAAAATTTTTAATTTTAAATTATTATTATATTCAGTTGTTATTAGAAAGATGCTGCTGCTTGTCACCTGATTCAGTTTCCCTAGGTCGCCTCTTACTAGACACTCGGGATGTTATGAGATAGTGGATTCACTTACTTCGCTACTACACGACGTAAAATTATGGTAATCATTGAATGTTGACACAGTTATAAACTTCACATCAAATTACGTTGCAGTTTATTAACCAAATAAACCAATGATTTTTTTAACATAATTATTATATTATAAAGCGTCATAATAGTACCGTTACTACATATGTTTTGTTTCATAGCGTCAATAACATTTATACGATGAAGTAGTAGTAGTAGTGTTTTCTTGAAAATTTTATCAATAATCGGCAAAGAAACGAGAAAAAATATAAAAACTGAAACAGACAGAACACTTTTCGCAGAAATTCTACGCAAATAAAAAATGAAGCTTATCTATTGAATAAAACTACTTTTACGGATTGTTTCGCGTTTAATTAACTTATTCATCTTATCTTTATTGATTCCCGACGTTTCGGGTGCTTTACAGCAATCATTGTCACGGGGGACTGAACTTATCTAGTTGTGTTTTTAAAATAATTAAAAAGTGTATTAATGTAAAATTTGCTTCGATTCTATTTATAAATATAAGCGCCTGCAAATTTAGACACTGCAATCACAATATACTGTTACGAATGCTATTATAAAATATAATATAAAAATAATTTTCATAGTTGAATTAAAAAACGCAAGGCATGTAGGGTTAAAACAAAAGAAACGGCATGCGGGATGCGATATTCATGCAAACGACTTTATTGGGTGCGGCAAAATTCTATAAAGAATGCTGGCATTGTCTTTTTGATTGTTTAATAATTTCAGCAAATATACAAAATTAACGAAGGGAAATGTAAGCCGGAATCGCTTTAATTTACATTCCTAATATTTGTGCAAAGAAAGCTAAACTATGAAGACTAAAACAGGATCAGTAATAAAATAGATGGTTATCATATTATTATGATTTAGAATTTTAAGTTTCCTCGTTAATATATTGGTGAAAAATCCCTTCTTATTACTCATCAATAGCCGTCACTCAAATTTCAAACCTAAAAGTTTATAATTTAGATCCCTTTTCATTCTGTTTAATAAAGCGGAAAGAAGACCGACCTAAGATTTTTGGGCGCGGGTATATACGTAGTTCGGTACGGCTAATTAATCTATTTAATGTATTGCCAAATAAAATAAATTTTCTTCGCCGCCGAGCACGTGGTAAATCAGCAGTTAATCTGATCAAACCTGGGTTGTTCAAGTATTGTGAAATACTTGTTGTCACCTAATTCTGTTAAATTTATTTTCGACCACGGCCTCCGCCATGTACTTATGGTAACCAAACACCTGAATACTAAGTTATATCTCTGCAGATACTCAGGCTAGAAAGCGCTGAACAACTGGTGAAAAAATGTCGACGGTGTCATCGTATATATAGGATGTATTGCCTATACTTTTGATCTTAACCTCAAGAGACCCAGAGTGATAATACTAGAACAAAATCGACAATTTCGAAAAATCTACTTAATTTTTCGTTGTTTGTATTTCGCGCCACAGTAGTTTGATGTATTCATGTGTATATTTTAGAAACTCTTTAGGATAGTAGTATTAATTTTACTAATTCGGATGAGGTGGAGGGGGAAGTATGTCCGCCAATTTGTCAAAACAACGAAGAAAATGCCATTTCCATCGAAAATAGGTAAGTCATAATCTATTAATATTGATAAAATCTTCGAAATATAACAAATGATTTGTACATTTATGTATTAATTGATGTACTAACATATAGTGATAAGTATTATTTAGCTGATATTTCATTAACAGGTCCGAAAATTTTCAAGTTGAATTTTTTTGTTCTAATACTAGTACATCCGGCTTTTACGCCGAGCCTTGCCCCATTTTTGTAGTACTAGTACTAGTGCTTTGGGAATTTACTCTCGGACCTTGGTGTAATTATCGATATTAACTCTCATGTTTTTGTATAATAGATTAGTCTTACACTAGTAATATGTTTCCTTTCAGTTATAAATGATTACCAAATTGCCTAAATACGCCATATTTCGTACTACGAAGATGACGAAGAACAGTTTTTTGCTGCGAAAATTGGTGATATTGATGAATATATTCCCGATGACGCAGAAAAATGTCGTGAATCAGAAAGGAGTAAGGTGTAGTAGGTAAAATCTTTACTATAGTAAGGTCGAGACCACAAGGGTGGGGGACAGCAACAAGCCAGTATACTTTTTCTTTGTCGATCATACTCACGAGGACCGCGTAGTAGGAAAATACAGTTAAGAATCCGAGGTGACTCTTCCCGTTGTTGTGCTCCTAATATCAGATAATTCAGAAAGATGCGACAAACAGAAACTGTCCATTGAACATTCCCTTTCTTTCTGTGCCTTCTTATTTGAAACGAGATGTGTCAAACATCCATCTTATATAAAATCTATGTAAAATTTCACAGATCTCTTTTATCAATGTTTTGTAGGCCTTGTCTCAATAATAGTTCAGGAAGCTAATCAAACAGCAGTCAATAGAACAGGAGAGAACAATATTACAATATTATCAGACTAAGAGAGAATTGATGGTGAAGAAGAATTAATAATAAGATAGCGAGGACAGCTAGCTGTGATACCCATACCATCCTGTACGCCGTAAACAGGGTTAGATACATCCTTAGGTTAGTATAAAAACACCCAATAAATATCAAAAGAAAATATTTGTTCATTGAAGAAATATTAACATATTTATGCGTGGGTCTATAGGACTACATTAGTTTTGCTCAAATATTAGTACATTGGGTCTAACCACCAAGTCTTAATTTCTTCTGGGTCTCAGGAGGTTAGTATAATAATATCCTGATCGTGTACCGTACAAAGAAAGTTTTCATTCCCTTTATTTCTAATCCTCGGTCGTTCCTTTAATTTTATATTATTTCTTTTTACCATTATTTATCCATTCATATATACTTCTTTATTTATCCAAATTAGACGAGAATACTTCCATAGTATGCTATAATAATTAGGCGTAAGAAAGTGTATCGCAGTGATAGAATATTCACCACCCCATATACTATGGTAAACCCCCCCCCCCCTCCTCCCTCTATGAGGCAACATTATGTGGAAGGTCTATGTTCATTGGTAAGGATTGAAAAGAGTTACAACCCCATCGCCAGCTGGCGTTGGCAAAATGGTTACATCGGAGCAGTAAGTCAGCACCAAACCAAGACCAAGAACATACCAATAGGCATTAGCGCCCTATATCGGTGAATTCAGGGTGCAATGGCCTGTTTGTGTGTATGGCCAATTCTGATAAAACAGTGCCATTTCCGGACCTTTCTTGTCAACTGACGCCCGAAAATCGTTAATAGAATAATTAAAAGTACATAGGGCCGCTGCCGGGCAGCCACCAGGTCACGTCTATAGATAGCATTCGATGCGGCAGCATGTCGGCCATGAGCCAACCACGAGTATATAACCACCCAATATTACCTTGTTCCATAATCAACAAATATCACCTACAACTACCAATATCACATCATTTCAGCCAGCTTCAATTGACGGACTTGGTACTGATTGCCTGGTTTTTCCAGACCCTGCTAGCAGCACCAAGTTCCCCGCTTGCTGGCAGTATACGCCACATGCGCTGATCAAACCAAATAAATAAGAATTATTTTTTAATAAAAAAATTGCAAGTGTACTTAAAGGCGGAAGGGGTAGAAGGTGGGGGTTTTGCTTACTGGGCTAGGATGCACCGCTGGTTTGCTGAGCTGGCGCCATCTATTATCGTCACGGAGCAAAACGATCTACTGACCGAGTTGGGTACATCATGTACCCGAAAATATTTAATGATGCCGAACTCGAACGACTACGCCGTAAGATTATTATCACATTGAAACTAACGGCTCCAGAAGATGCAGCGCAACAGTGAATTCAGGCGACGTACGAGCGATTAAAATATCTAAGATGGGTTAGCAATTAAAAAAAAATACTTAGGAATTCTATAAATTTCCTAGGTACTGTATACGTATATAAGAATGTTTCTATTAAAAATATGTGACACGCTTTCTAAGCGAAATTGTTATTTTGTACAATTTCTAGGAATTATATAAATAACACGTACATCGAATGTATACAATATTATTATACTGTATATATATTATATACTGTAGGTACCTTATTAATAAAATATTGCTTAGAATTTCATTAAGCTACGATACATTTTTCACTAGTTTAAAAACTTTATAGTTAAAACTATAGGATTATTATTATAGTGAGGTACATGTGATAGAGAGAGTAGTTTATAAAGTCAGAATACTAGGGTGCAATTCTAAGAAACCTTGTGTACTTAGATTATGCATTAAATACTAAAATCAATGGCAGTTTATATTGTTTCACTTTTTAAGATTAGGTATATTATTAGTTAAAATATGTATGCTTTTTTTACTATGCATATGGTTAAAACTACATAATGTAATAAAGTAGCGTGTAATATGACATTTAATGAGAAGGAATATTGTCGAGATTACATAAAAAAAACTTTTATTTGATTTAGTTTCGCGATTCGAATCACAAAAATCAGGAATTTCAAACATCAAAAAATATTTTTGGACCATACAAGCATTATGAAAAGCTAGGTATTAACTAAAAAATATAAGTATAATAGGGAACAAACGTGTTGTAAATGAAAGTACATAAATATACACAAAAAAGAAGTATCTTGGAGAAAACTTACAAGTCTTTAAGCATGTTTAATGTCTAAAAGTGATATAATAAGTAGTAATGTAGTTATGTAAGGAGTATATTACAAAAAATATACGCATGATCGTAATTTAATGGTTATAATTTAATTTTGTTACACTATAACGGTGAGATTTAACACCTTCATCACCGTTAACCAAACCAGGTGGGATTGTAGGCAAGCACTGGCTTGTAAAAAATAAAGTTTTTAAACTTAAGTTTTTTTTTTTAAATCCATATTATCAATAACTGTTATGTAAATTCAAGTTTGCGTGTTGACGATTTCATTGCAGAAAGGCTTAATAACACTTTTTAACGTAAAATTAATTGAAATAAAAGATAAAAGGTAAAAATGAAGCCAATAGCATGCGTGGTTATAGCTTACTTTTCGATAAATTAAGTACATACGAAACTTCTACATGGACGTACTATGCAATTTTAATGACTAACACGCAACATCGCTAAGTTTAGGATAAAGCACTCAAAATTTTGTGGTCATTGATATTATACATTTTATATGATATTATTTTGACTCTAATTGTAATAGTAACTACGATATTTTTCTAATTATCGCTTATTAATATTATTTATGGACGTAAATTTCTCTGACTTTTCAATATAAATTAAATGTACCATTAATTAAATTGTTTGACGCGAATTTAAGTTGAAAAAATTTAATTTAAAATAAGGCAGCTTTTCAAATACGATAAATATATCATGTACTTGTATGAAGACACTCAAATGAACACCGATCGTTAAAATAGTTCTAGTAGACTAGTCCGCATCAAACAATGTAAAAAAGGCACCAGCTTCAACCCCACCTAGCATATTCTTCTATTTACTCCAAATCTCATTTATCTTGACTTGTAATGAGAAACATGAGGTGATAATTTCTACACACAATTTCTTTTCCAGATCAAAATATGAACATTTTCTTCACCCGGGATCTTGTTTTGGGTCTAAACTAGCACGTTTCTCTTGAAGCGCTGCTAAAAGTGATTCTCTGACTTCTCTTTCTGAGCTTCGCCACAGTCTTATAAGCTCTTCTTCGGATAGCCGAGATAACTCTGACCTAGCTCCCGTTATTGAAACTTTTGGATAAGGCGGGGCAGGTGGCAAGTCGTTTTCTTGTGTAACCATGATTTCAACACTTGCTCGATGGGAAGGTGGATTAATATTTAGAAATTTATCTGTTCGTTCTGAAACATCTTGGTAAGATCGAGTGGAACAGGAATCTGCTCGAAGGACCATGGGCGATGGTGTACGAAGCCGACTGTTAATGTCGGGAGGAGAATTCGTTAAGCAACTTATATCTCGGCTAAGCCTCCTGCCAATATTTAAACTTGTCTTTTCATAAAATGAGGCTGTGTCTGATTCTAAAACTGAATCTGTACTAAACCTTCTTACATTTAATCCTGCAAGGCTGCATCTTTTTCTACGAGTTTTGGGTGACCGGAGCTGCCTAGGTGAATGACCTTGTCGGGGCGAGCGGCTTGATACCTCAGGTGAAGGTGATAAGAATTTTGATTCGGTTATTTCTTCTAATACTTCTGAAGTTTCTATAGCAACATTCTCCTTAATGGAATCCAAGGAATGATCTCGTCTCTGTTGAACCCTAAAAAGACATACAAAATTTTATTCAAATCTTATTTCAATTTAAGTTATTATAAATGAAAATAAACAGCAAATAAACCTTCTTATTTCTTGTATCATTTCAAAGAACTGTGCTTTACTTTTCCTTCTCCTACGTTGCTCGTGTTCCTTCTGAAACAAATGTGCTTTCCTATCATTACCTAGTTTTAAGTGACAAAGCAATTTAAGTTATTATATAAATCATACCCTTTTCACACTCTTTTGGAAAAGAGATGTAAAATGTCCTTGACGAATAGTGTTTACTAATTCACGTGCTGCGTGATGTGGAGATACTAATTCAACACAATTAATGAATCTGTACAATTTCTGTAACAAATTAAACAAAAAGGACGACACATTAGCTGAGAATTAGAAAGTGTAATCCATGGGAAAATTACACAAGATTACATACGCATTACAAAGGCAATTTAAGAAGATTAACTATAGTCAGCAAAGACATGTATCTCGATTAGTGTTAAAAGCTGCACTGTACCGCTGTTCGCTTAACGTAATCCTACTAGAAACGGTATTTGCTTACGGTTGAGTAGGGTAAATAAGGTATCTTTAAGGTTTTTGAAAGTTTAATGCAGTTGTAGGTGACAGGCAAACTGTGGAGTAATCTGTGACAATCGTAACCATAGGTGACATAAGAGAAAACTAAAGAATTAAAACAAAGTAAAATGAAATCTCTTATCAAAGCAAAAATAAACCTCTATTTTTGTAACATCTTTTTTTCCCGAAAGTCAAAATGGTAGTGTATATACTATTCAGCTCAATTATATATTAGTCTAGATTAAAATTTGATTTCTACTTATATTTTATGAATCAAAACAAAATAAAATTTTGAGCTGAAAATGAAGATTGTAAGAAATCTATAATTAATTATTTTAACTTTAACTATTGACCCTGTTTCTGCGATTTTTTTAAAAAATATTTTTAAGTTATTTTAAGTGACACAAATTAAATTCCTGTAAAATCGAATGACATTGAAAGTTTCGTATGAAACTCTTTCATGTGATAACCTTGTCTCTTTATCATTGAAATAACTGCGAAACTAGATTATTATATGCTGATGAAAAGTATGGGAAGGCTAATTAGGTGTTACTGACAGACGTGCTTTCATTTTCAAGTAGTGATTAGGAGTAGCGAAAATCCACAGTATTGTATTCGTTTAAATCTGCACATAAGACCCTTTTATAGAAAGGTGGTATAAATCTCTTGTCCCGCTGCTATCGACCGAATTAATACCAAAACGGGAAGAATTTTAGAACAAACAACGTACATCCAACCTTGAATATGTCTTCGCGGGAACTGGATGGTGGATAGGCGGACGCAAGCGCTTGATTTTTCCGGGTTTTTTTTCGGTTTTTACACGGGTTTTTTTACATTGTGGAATCACGGCAAATTACCTGATATTTCATATCATATTCATGATTTTTTTAACCTTAATGGTTGTGATAGGCGTTTCTATCTTCACAAAGCACTTGTCCCTATGTATTTTTTAACTAATATTAGCCAGTGCGTAAGTACGATTTAGACTGATACAGACTTGTGTTATACTAACTGTATACGTAATATTATATAATTTCCGGTTTAAATTGTTTTCCAATAGATTTCATAATCCTTTCTAGTAAAATTTTATATATGTACGTAGTTACGGTTGCTTGTATGATGGTTACGACGGAGGTCACAACAACAAGTGAGAGTATCTAGTCTGTACAGTACGATCCTGATTTCTAGGGTCGCCGTCATCGAAATCGATGAGGAGGATATATAAGCAACAAAATCGAATTTGTGAAACCTAAAAACAATTTAGAAATAAATCTATATAATAAATATATAATCTATGCACCGACTCTACAACTTTTAATTTATGCGACGACTTAATCTTTCTCATGACATTCTTTATTTCTTTTATATATATAATAGATGACAAATGAGCGTGCGGCTCACCTTATGGTAGTAAAATACCACCCCTCATGAAAAACTCAAACATAGGGGAATAGTACTTATTCAATAAATTTGATGTAACTTACCTGACTAAAAAACATAATATTTCTGCTTCGCCATATTGTTCCCTTTGGCTGATGACGTAGAATCGGTAACGTATACTTGTAAAAAAGGTGTTCCAAAATCAATATTAGGCAACCCACAATCATTCCAACTCCTAAAAGTAAAAAAACACCCGCTACAGCAGCCACACCTAAAATAAAAAAATATATATATATGTTAAATTCCTTTAACAAATGCAGCAAGGAAGTCTCTAATTTTTTTATTTCCATTATTTTTTCTTTTTAACCGACAATCTGATACAACTTTGCCTACATGATTTGCCAAATTTTAGGTGGAACATAGAATTTTTGAATATCAATTTTTCTGTCTAATGATCAAATTTTTTAATGAAAACTTAACTGGATTTTGTATTAACTACACTTAAATAAATAACTATGTTAATAGTAAAATTAAAAAAAAAGTATAAATCACAACTAGAGAGAGTCCTAGGCTAATCAATGAATTTTATTAATTGGCTGACTAAAAATTATACTAGATAATTAATTTAACATTTCTTAACACTATAAACGGTCTATCAAACCGTACAATAATAGGCTTTAACTTTTTATGTATTAGATCTTTAACTGAAACTACTCGATCGATATGCTATTGCCTTTCTTTGTAAATTAATCCTAATGTTTTTTTTTAATAAAAATTAGATGATCACTAGCTGCGCACTGCTATTTCATCTGTTTTAGATACTATATTTTTTTAGCTCACGGCACGTTCGTAATTGGGGTTTTCTCTCATGTACTCGTAGTTGCAATTTTTACTAAAGTGTTTATTAGATTGATTTTTTATTATTAGAACTCACACTTATTCTAATTATGTTACAGGCTGCAAATATCATAAAATCCGTCTAAATTCATAAATCAAAAAACGTCCTTAGAAAAAACAAATACTTTCTTAGATATGATGTTGTTGAGTAATACAGTCAAATGCTGCCTAGATTCTCCGGTCTTACTTTCTGTAGTAAACATTTAGGCGCTGCACAAACCTAGGCACTTTTGTGTCTTGTGTGGGATCAAGCTACCAATAAATATTTTATTTTCATGTAATAAATATGAAATCAGCCATTCCTTGCGCAGACGCAGACACTTATTGTATCCAATTGCTTCCACTTGACACATACCGACCGCCAACCAAAAAGTGTTCGGTGTAGGTAACAGGAAACTTTAAGTCGTCAGTTGAAGCAAATTTCCTTACAATTGTATGGCGCTTACATTGACGTGGTTGATTTACCTGTAAATATTGACGGCGACGACGTCTACATCAACGTATGACTAACACAACAAGCAAAGGTAAGGTATGGTTTCCTCCATTGACATCCAAGGTGAAACTGACGGAAAACATGAAACAAATAGTTACCTGTGTCCAGAAGTAGCAACCGGCGACTGTGTGTGATTGCCGCTACCAGACACAGCAACTACGGTTTCCTATGATGGTGTGCCGTGTCGGTAACAAACAGTTTCCACGTTTGCGCAGCGCCTAACGTACCGTAGAAGCGTACCAGTCATACCCTTTTATTCGCTCCCAACCACCGGAATTGCAATTACGCAAGAAACTTACGTTTGACTCGTTTTTATATTTGTTCAATTTAAGTTTATTATAAAAAAAAATATCTTAAATATAGTTATACTTTACATGACCACAAATAAATTCAAGCTTCTCAAGCTTCTGCAATAAATATTTATTTATATGTGTAAATTTATGTACACTCACAACATCTGCCTCTTAGTTATAGCGTGTTTGTTTCACTTTTGATGTTTACCTTTATTTTATTTAAATATATTGAATGGAGAAAATAACATTAAAATTTTATACAGGGAAACCTATAATTAGCTGTACATTCATATGGGCTGTTGCTTTTTTTTAGTTTATTAGCCAAATGAAGATTTTCTTTACATTGAATTTGGTTAAGTAAATCTACATAATGCCAATCAATACTTCTATCACAAATATATCATCCTTTTTGTATCACCAAGTGTTTTTCTAAATAATTTAATGTCTCCATTAATTTAAAGTACCTATCATCTCCCTTGGTTGCTGAAATATGAAAACGTATTTGTGAGTGCCAAAACTGATTTTACGATTCTATTATTAATTATGCTATTCGCATGTTGGTTTCCCATTGACCGAATGCGCATTGGATGAGCATTATACTACAATTTATATAATTGCAGCATGGCTCTACCACAGTAAAAACTCGACCATAGCCTGTCACAGTAACCAGGATGAAAATTTACCTCTAGTAATAAATAAATATATATATATATATATATATATATACTTAGTCAGGTCATAAAGTCTGTCACATGTTTAATATAAAATAATTGAAACAAGTTTATTCATTATGTAACCATTTATATACCAAAATGAATTTAACAAAACATAGATTCTTATGAAACTAAAGTTTATTCAAAATGACCTCCGTGATTTTGAATACAGGCCTTCAATCTGCGCGGCCAGTCGTCTATCGCAGCACGAACGAGGTCCATGTTAATATCGGCGACTGCCTTAATCAAGGATGTCTTGAGTGACTCCAAATTGGGATGAGGCTTTGAGCACGCCTTTTCCTCCAAGTGTTGCTATATCTTGTAATCTAACTGATTCAAATCTGGACTGGAGGAGGGCCAGTCTTCGAGCCGGATGAAGTCGATTTCACGCGCCGCCAGCCAGTCTTGTGTGCTCTTCGCTCTATGAACTGACGCCGAATCTTGTTGGAATATACAGTGCCTGTTATTGAACATGGTATGAGAAACAGGTTACACAAGGTTCGTCAGGACTGTATTTTGATACACAACTGCATTCGTTTTTACACCTTTCTCACAAAAATGTAACTCTGTTAAGCCCCAATAAGAAACTCCCAACCATACCATGAGCTAGGATGGAAAATGACCTCGTTCGACACGCGGAATACGGTTGCTCGCTTCTTCACTACTGTGTGCGTACACCTTATTATTTTGTTTGTTGTAGCTCTCTTCTACGGTAAAAATTTTTTCATCCGAAAAAAGAATTTCCCGATATTTTTTCCCGCGTACTGCTTCAACAAAGCGCGGCATCTCTTCAGTCTCAGGTCCATTAGACGAGCATTCAAACGATGTCCTGTTTTTCTTCGATATGCCCGAAGCCCTAAGTCTTCATTTAACACCCTTTTCACCGTGGTTCTGCTTAACACCATCTGAAGGGCCAACAGTTTCTGCTTATATTTTTTTTTTATAGAATAAGGGTGACAAACGCGCACACAGTCCACCTGATGGTAAGTGGTTGCTGCGGCCCATAGACATCTACATCTATCCTCTATTACAAATCAAAATGTAGATGCGTTGTCACCCGTGAGGACTAAGATGGAATGCCTCATTTCCAGTAAAAAGGGCCTCCGGCCACCTGCACTCACCAAGCGAAACGCAGAGGTAAACCTCTACTTCACGCTGGTTTTCTGTGAGGTCGTGGTACCACCCCGGTTCGAGTCGGCCCATCCATGCGACAGCAAACGCTGCCGCGTGGCTCTACCACTGTTATATTTGGGATTTCTTTGGATTCGTGCCTTCACAGTTTTTATCACTGCTGGAGTCCTAACAGACCGAGGACGACCACTTCTTGATCTGTCATCTACACTAGAGTCTTCATTGTATCGTTTGATGGTACGATCTTTTGGTTATATTCAAATTTTTCAGTATGTCAAAAATTTGAATTGGCGCGTAACCGCAACGATGCAATGCAATAACTGCAACACGGTCTTCTTTAAGCGTCCACTCCATATTTAAAAATGAGTAAATTTCTAAAAAGTATACAGTTTTATTTTCATGAACAATTGGGAATTTGAATTCAGTAAACTTTTTTGTGGCCAGCATTCAGCAGACCTGACTGTGTATATATATATTGATTTTTAAAAAATCGACCATAGCCTGTCACAGTAACCAGGATGAAAATTTATTACGTGGTAGAGCCATGCTGCAATTATATATATTGTAGCACGTATGGGTCGGCTCGACCGGGGACGGACCACGCTCTTACAGAATACCAGCGTAAAATAGGAGCTCTTAATGCTGCTTTGGTTCGTATGGTGAGCGTAGAGAACCGGAGACCCTTTTTCTGGAAAAGAGGTATTCTATCTCAGTCCTCACGGGTGACAACGCATCTGCATTTTAATTCGCAAACGAGGATAGATGTAGATGTCTATGTGTCACAGCAACTACTTACCATCAGGTGGATTGTGTGCTCGTTTGTCATCCTATTCTATAAAAACAGAACTTCGTTGCTTCTGGCCACCATGTGAATCTATCTACCACTGTCAGACAATATCGAAAACCTTCTGATAGTGGAAAAGGCCCAATTATATATATGTGAATATGTTGGAACCGAGCATGTCGTAATTTAGGTGTGTGTAGTGGCCATTACACGTGTCGGGTGATTTTTAAGTTCTGGCAGACATAGCATGCTTTAGCACATAATCGGAAGTCTCTTTTCATACCGGGCCACACGTAACCCTGTGCTACTAATTTTCCTGTATCATTAGCGCCTGGGTGACTCAGTGAATACAGTGTTGTATAAATTTTCCATCGAGTTTCTTGGGCAATTAAGGGCGCAGTATTTGCATTTTACTGTCGCTGGATAATGGTTCTAGTGTACCCGGTATTTTAACCTTAATTAGTTGAAACGATGTTTCACCGTTTAATACACTTTTTTATCTCGGAATCTTCTGACTGCGGTTTTGCGATTGTGCCCTCGAGCATGTGCCTAAAGTATTTTATATCTTCGTAGATGCTTAATAATTCTCGGTCGTATTTTTGATATGTATGGAGAGTATTTTCTTTGTGAAAGACTCCATTTGCGAGAAAAGAAGGACAGAGGATGCCATTCACCACCTTTAAATAGCTGTAGAACTCCTACAATAGTAATAAAAAGTAAACTCACTGTTCACTGCTACAGTGCTTATTCTCTTTGTAAGACAGGTTCACAACTCACAATATGCACAATTTTCATTCTGTTGTTTATAATAATGAATGCTTAGAATAAAACTGTTTTTTACGGATTTTATCGCGTTAAACGATTTAACGCGATAAAATCCGTAAAAAACAGTTTTATTCAATGTGTAGTGTTCGCGTAAATATAAGAAATCAGAATGCTTAGAAGATTGAGAAAAACAAGATAATGAAGACGCAGATTTCTAACAGAATACATATATGTACTTTTCAAAGAACACAATAACAGTACATTTACTACAACCATTCAGTTTATAACGGCACACAATTTATGAGCAGAAGGCTAAAACAATTTTTCATATGAATTCAGACTTTAATACTTATTTAAGAGCTAGATTTATTTACGGAAACAAAACAATTTGTGCGCAGAGCGATGGTAAAATCAGTGCCACGGCCCGTGTGTAGATGCGACTAAACAAAACGTTGATATTGTTATTTGGAGGAGCCTTTTAATAACAAAGTTTAAGTACAATTAATTTTAATATTTTTTTTATTTTAGTGTTTTTCTTGCTTAATGCTTATTATAATATGTTCTATTTCATATTTAAGTTTAAGTATATTATATTTAATTTTAGACATATATTTATAGGGATAAAAGTGAACGCATTAACACGAAAGTGATGGGTAAACAAAAAAAGAATAGAAGAAAGATTGATTGGATAAGCTGTGGGTTTAGGTTAGGATGTGTGTTAAGCAGGAATGGCAGATATATAGAACTTTTTTTTTATAGGATAAGGGTGACAAACGAGCACATAGTCCACCTGATGGTAAGTGGTTGCTGCGGCCCATAGACATCTACATCTATCCTCTATTACAAATCAAAATTTAGATGCATTGTCACCCGTGAGGACTAAGATGGAATGCCTCATTTCCAGTAAAAAGGGCCTCCGGCCACCTGCACTCACCAAGCGAAACGCAGAGGTAAACCTCTACTTCACGCTGGTTTTCTGTGAGGTCGTGGTACCACCCCGGTTCGAGCCGGCCCATCCGTGCGACAGCAAAAGCTGCCGCGTGACTCTACCACTGTTTGAAATAAGGAGAGAATGCAGGAGTCATAGTAAATGTAGCTTTTCACTCTATTGTGAGAAGTCGGAATGTGTGGAAAAAGCACGTATGGCAATTCACAATGATGTGTAGCCCTAGCTTAATGTATTTTTAGTGAAAGTTGGGTGTGGTAAAAGAACAACGGGAAAAGAATAAATGCCACCATACTCAGTTTAAAATACTGTACTAAACATGCATATAATTTCGTGTAATCCGTGTTTACGTGTCACAGAAATGCGACGGGGCTATGAAATTTATTTTTTAGATTACGTTCATGTTTTTGTGCAAGTGTTTAAATTTATATGACTGCTTTGTTGTATCATAGTGCCTTCGTAGAATGGAATTATGTTAAGAGCTTTTTTTATACATCGTGCTACGAATTCAACAAAGCATTCGTGAAAATATCGCAGGCGATTTTATATTTACACTCTTTTGCACTTATATAATTCACACAATAGCAAGACTCCAGAGATATTAGCTTATTAGCATAACTTTAAGAGTACTCGACTTCTATCTTCCCTATCCTTCTATATCTTTGCACATTTCATTAATACTTAATTCAAATTATAAAAAGACGATAGACGAAGTAAAATTTAATTAACTATAATATGCTCAAGTTTTTCCCTGTGTCTAAATGGTTAACGTGTTTTTTTTCTTTATATTTATTATTTTCAAGATTTTTAGCGCACTTAGGTAATACTAGTGGTTTTTTTACTACATTCATGATCCTATTGTCACCAGCAAAGCGATCAATATTGATGTTTTGCTAATAGAGCACTAGGGATGTAACCCAACTAGCATTATCACCGGGACAAGACTTATTTTCACAAATTACGGCGTAAAGACAAGTTAAAGTTACAAATAGGCAATCGCTTTTCAAGTTGTAGTCGGAATACCAGTAGTCGACAATCAAATTGAGAGAAGGAGACTGCATGAAGTCGGCTTTAATGCTCGTAGTTCACCCCGGATTCCAGCAACACCACGTGGCAATCGCAGAGAAATAAGAGATATAGATAGACAGAAGAAAGAGATGGCCTCATTTAGGTACACGGCTCATTAACTGCTGCAAAAACCGTGGTGTGTTAAAACCTGTAGCCAGAACCTAAGAGTTTCAAATGAGTCAGGATTTGGCATGAAAATACCTGGTATGATAATGAGTGGCAACTAGCTATTATAATGATTGGTAACTCAGTGGTTGCAGCAACATAATGTGCCGATCCTGGACTGACTCGCCCAGTCTCCAGATTTTATTACGTTTGAGCACGCATCGGATATTGTACTTCAAAAATAGCTTTACTAAAATCTGGTGACGTTAAGTAAGCTATTCATGCATCTTCGTCAAACCTGGGACTTTATTCCAGAAGCAGATATTGACAACCTTATTTTATGTAGCGTCTTTGCAAAACAAGTTAAATCGTTGGTCCTGCGCTTGATCTCTCTCCGTTCGTGAGGATTACTATCCCATTGAACTATGAGTTCAATAGTAATCCTCACGAGCGGAGTGAGGAAATAGAGATTACAACTGTACTTGGGCATGCACTTATTATTCCGCACATATATACTGTTCCGCTAGTCTCCGATGAGACTGGCCGAAATTTGGTCTGGAGAAAATTACTAACGCAAATTATTATTTTATTTTACAAATTTATTGTAATTAATTTTTAACTGTCTACAATCACCAAAAATCAATCAAGTTTTTTATTTTTGTTATTTTCTTTTTATGTAAAAACGTTACACTCGGATTTTCTCCTGTATCATAGAGGCAGCTTGCAAACATAAAGTGTACAAGGACAAACATTCAGACTCGGAACAATTATTAGGCCATACAAATACGTGTTCCGTGCGGGGTTTGAACACGCGGCCTACAGCGCCTGAACTCAATGCTAAGCCATTGAGTCACGGACCGTCATTTATGCTATCTACGCCATATCTAAATCAATTTTATTTAATTTAATTTTACAGTATAAATATTGTGCATTATGATATAATCATGTCACAAGAAGTTTTTTTTGGTCGATACACGAAAAACTGATAATATCCCTAGATTGCGATGACCGAATATGTAGAAAAACAAGATATTCATTGATTTCAGAAATATAGTGCCCGTTAAATTGGAAGTGTAAAAATAAAATGGAAGGACATGAGAAGTTTGCCGACAGATATGATAGTTGGCCGTGTTCGGTTAGTTAGTGTAACATATTGGCTGTACTTTTATTGACCATTACCAGGCTGTAAGTTAGAATATAAAAGTGGCTTGCAATTTTGATCGATCCTAACTTAAATAATAGCTTTAATATATATATATATATATATATATATATATATATATATATATATATATATATATATATATCAGTAAATTGAAATGATCCCCTTTGATATTGGGTACTGTAAAACACCGGAGCTAGAAATAAATAAAGGTTGAGCACGATCACATCCATGTTTAAATAACAACTCCATAAACTTCATGACGTGTTTCAGGAGATGAATTATTATTGCTGTCTCCGCGAAACTATATCTGACAATAACAGGAACTTTGTTGTATTTTTAAAACGTAAAGTATATAAGATAAGAAAAGAAATAAATACCGTTAGTTTTTATTTAATTTGTTTTATTTTTCATTAACTTAAGTTTAAATTTATAAGTGGGATGAATGTCTAATTATAAAGTTGCCCATTCACATATATCACAGGTACTAACTTACGGTTAACTTACGTCGCTAGTTGGTACTGAGGAGAAGTAATTTGTTACAAAATGACATTTGTTAAGAAGCTGTGTTTTAAATAAAAGTTTATAGGTTTTTAGAGTGTGCAAATACACATAACAATGCGTCAGTGGTTTGCTCTTTAATTTTTTCCACATTTTTTTTACTTTCTTTTTAATATTTCTAGTTTTAGGAATATCCGTATTTTGGTTTATCTATTTCTTATTTAATTAATATAAAATATAACCAACATAATATTAGAAAAAGGAATAAAACAAACAAAATCTGTCAAATATTACACATTATTCATAAGAGGCGCCGCCCTTGTGTCAGAAAAAGCCGTGGATGCCTCATTGACTTTTTTACCCCTACAGACTGACCAATTGAAACACAGCATCATTACGCTAATATTTTATAATATATTTGTATTCTGTGACAGCGTGGTTCTCGACCGGGGGTCGAGCTGACCTATTCACGCTACAGGCGTTATATATCTGCTTGTTTTATTTTTTATAGTTATGTTCTGCTCTACTAAGTGCAACTTATAAAAAAATCTTAAATCCAGCAATTCTGCTTATAAAATTATTATTTATGCGCCGTTTCGTTCCGTCCAACGATGAATATCACACAATAATATAATTAACGAAGCATAAACTGTAAATTGAACATAATAAAATATGGCTAGATGTAGTAGAAATAATATATTTTTTTATAGCATAGGGTGACAAACGAGCACACAGTCCACCTGATGGTAAGTGGTTGCTGCGGCCCATTGACATCTACATCTATCCTCTATTACAAATCAAAGTGCAGATGCGTTGCCACCCGTGAGGACTAAGATGGAATGCCTTATTACCAATAAAAAGGACCTCCGGCCACCTGCACTCACCAAGCGAAACGCAGAGGTAAACCTCTACTTCACGCTGGTATTCTGTGAGGTCGTGGTTCCACCCCGGTTCGAGCCGGCCCATCCGTGCGACAGCAAAAGCTGCCGCGTGGCTCTGCCACTGTTCAAATAATATCTGTTTTTATTTTCGAGCTTCAATTTGATAGTTTAGTTAAGTTATATTTAAAAAAAACAGGTTATAAACAATTTATGGTGGTGATGGTAAATGGTTACTGCAGTCCATGGATAGATGTAAGTAAATTCAAGCAAATAAAGTTGCGGATGCGTTCTCACCTCTGAGGACTAAAAAGAACGTTTCACAGCTTGTAATAATACTGACTCTTTTTTTTTCTCTTTTTTCTTTTTTTCCCTTTTATTTCTTTTTAAACGCATTCTCTGCTGCGTAGCAGTAGAAATAGGCAAGAGGTAGGATGGTACCTACCTCGACGGACTCCTACACTGAAAAGGAGGCCTAACAGTAAAGTATTATAAAGTCCAAGTAAAGTAGTAGAGCGTGAGCAGGCTGTACGGAAACATTGGGTATATAACCGAAGTTTTCAATTAAAATTATACATTAAAATAATAAGGAGAGGAAGAGTATGCAATGAGTAAGTCAAATAAATTCAATTTAAAATCTACCAAAATTGATTAATCTTTATAAAAATTAACACCTTATGTTAAATTATTATATATTCCAGAATTTATTAACCTAAGTTATCAGTCGAATAGAATTTCAAATTAAATCGTTCAGAGCGCTCTCGATAAGAGAAATATCTTTCATGGCGATATTTGAAGTTGTTCAATTTCTCTTCCTTACTTATAATTTTTTACAAATTTATTTTTAGTCACGAAGCCGAAATAATACTTGAGAATTTCGAATTCTTAGTCTAGAAAACGACGAAAAATACGTTTTGACCCGATAGTATTATTTCGAGACATGAATCAAACCGCGGGAAATAGTCGGAATTATTTACCATACCTAGGATACTTATTATTATTGACTTTTACACATAATTAAAATCGTAATTATTAACTGTGTAAATAGTTTTTTGCATCACTTTTAATATTGTAGAAAAAGTATTCGTTTAGGTTAGTTACTTATTAATATAAAAAAATACAGTTTAGTTTCACTTACTCCCTAAGTATCAATAAATATTAAGAAAATAAACTTTTCGCAAAAAGTAAAATTTCGTTCACTGCTATAAACCGACTCCAAAAACTAAAAAGTATAAAAATAATTTACCTATTACAGGTTCATTTGCATTTAAGCGAGAACGAAACTATTAAATTATTATTATTCTTAGTTTAACAAAATATTAATTATATGATAGTTCATAGTTTTTGAAGTTAACCTTTTCATTTTATTAGAAATATAATATTTAATAGGAATATATGAAGATAAGAACTAAAATGTCGTATGCTCGTAAATAGTTACATTCAAAACTTCATTTTCTACTTTCTCTAAGGGGTGGAATTTTGTCTTCTAATGTGTATGAGACTATCCCTAAAGTACCTATAACCTTTTTAATAAAATATAATAATAATTTAAAACAGTTCAGCTGTCTCCGAGAAATCAGTGAACATACGTAGAAGAACGCTGAATAACTTCCTTGTTTTTAAAGTCTGTTAAAAATGATATAATTCTATACAAAAAATTAGTCAACTAACAAAATGTTAGCTTCGTTACATTTTAATCTCCTTATCATCTCATCAACGATCGCCATAAATAAGAGGTAAACACACTTTGCGTCCTCATTTTTTCAACGATAAATCCTATGTTTAATCTTTTAGGTCGCTTGGTCTCACGTCTCCCTCTTCCCCGCAAACCGGAGGGTGAGATTAACGCGAGGGTGGCGATAAATTCTAATGAAATTTCCGGCGGAGACGAACCAGTTGACTACGTTCGTATGGGTAATATTCATTAGAAGAGTAGTTCTGTATCGTTTTCTGCGAATATACCTTATAACATTGCAATACGTTCTGCAAGAACAACTACTTACATTTAAATAATTATGCATTACTTACCCAAAGGTTTTGGTTGAATTCCATAATCAGGGCTTAGTTTGAAACAAGGTAAAGCACCATACCATTTTTCAGTTAGTATATCCATATAACCGTTAGACGAATATTTTGCTATCACTGCAGAGATGCTATCCTGCAACAGTATTTCATTACATTATATTATCAATTTTATGATTAATAGTATAATCCTGGCTTGATTTTATACTAAATTATCTATGATAATGATAAATGACATTCAGTTAAGTTAAAGTAACATGGCACTGGACTATTGATCGAGCTATTAGCAGCCCTTTGTGTCCCATCCATCAATCTTTCCGTTCTAAGATCTGAAGTCATTCCACTGTCGCTTAAGCCTTCCATCGTCGTCTTTTTTCCCATGTAAATATATATATATTATTTTCATATAAAATATAAACGTTTGTCGCTACGACGCCATTTGATGAACGATGTAAATTTTACGTGTTATACATATAATACTGCTAAAATATAACATTGCTTAAATGTATTTTTATTCAAAAAAAATTATAATATTCACTATACCTTTAGTGGAAAACCTTTTGCCATCCCAATTGCATATGTGTCCTTAGTGAGGGCGTGGTCTCCAACTTTTTGTAATTTACATCCGTGGTCTGTAGCACGATAATAATCCAATACCGGAGTGTCTGCAATTAGGAGATCTAAAGTACCGTTTCTGAAAAATAAAGATACTACCTTAACATTTATTTTCACAAATTAATATCCCCCTATTCCCAAAAATTGATGGTATTAAGAAGCGTATATCAGTACCTACTCAGCTCAAGGTAAAACAATTTAACAACATACATAGAATAATCTCTTTTATATTACTTAGGAAAGAACATTGTTGTGTGATTAATATATGAAGAAAAATCATATTTATAATGATTTACGTATTTTGATTTTAGTTCAAAATTTGGACAAACTTGTATCTGCTTCTAACCTTTGGACAGAGGCTTTTTATTTCTAGTACGAACTACAAAAAAATCTTACGAATGTGTATGTAGTTATTTATTAATTACACAATACATACATACATACATATAATTGGGTACAAAATAAAAATCCAACGGAAAAATAAGTGTTTACTTATGTTATAATTAAGTTCAGATTATAAATTGTATAATTGTATCCTTGCCCTAAAACCATCTCAGAAATAAGAGGAAGCCTGTGCCCAGCAGTGGGACGTAAATAGTCTGCAACTTTACTTTACTTTATTTTATAAATTGTTAAAGAGAGTACTCAGTATTCTTTTTTTGTATTAGCTTGTTTTCATTTAGCTTTCTTAAGACCGACTTTGTGCAATACCGGATAAGTTGTATTTTACGTACACCTCTAGGGAGCCACCAACTAACATCCTTTACTTTGCAATATTTTAATAAATACACATCCTGTTATGGCTTTCTTTAAAGTGCAAAAAAAGGATTCAAAAATTGATATCGCTTGCTATAATGACCGCATCTCGGCAATGCCCGTGATATCTTTAGTGCGTACCAAAAAAAAAGTTATATTAGGTTTACAAAAAAATCTATTTAATATCATTTTTAATAAAAAAACAAACATTAATCTAATTATTTGGACTTTTATAATTTCAATTTCATTAAAATTAATTCACTGAATAAAATAAGATACATGTTGACGGTACGTATCTACCGAAAATCAAAATAACTTTTCTATACGAGTACTACGATTTTCCAGTTTTTAGGGACTCGTTTTCTTTTCCTGGCCTTATTCAGAGGTACTGCCACTATATTATCTTATTTTTTTTCCTTTTTCCTTTTTTCTCAACAAGAAACAAGGTAATTCACAATCGAATCGTTACAGATATTCAACTATAACTGTTAGATGTAACTGTTAGACAGTTTTCTTGAAATAAAAGCCTCTGATTAGTTCAACCAGACAGAATCGACTTTGCTCCTAAGCAACGCGGTGATTTTGCATCTAAAAGCGATTTTAAATTTCATTTTGGGGGTGAGCTTGAAACTAATTCTTGTGACAAATCTATAAAGAAACAACCCTAGATTAAAACTGAATTTAGAGTTTAAAAAATACAAATAGTAGTCAAAGGCGTCTTTACTTTAGACACCTCTATACTTTCATATGTATTTCGTACTTATAACAAAAAAAAACACGGAATATTTTCATATTTTTATATTCCGTGAAATTTATATAGTTATAATTTCATATTCCGTGAAAAAAACAATGTATTTTTTTTTTTAATTTAAAGGCTTCTGCGCAAAAAAATTAAAACCCATGAAAACCAATCGTAATAAATTCCACGCGGACGAAGCCGCGGGAAGCAGTTAGTATATTATATTTTATACGGCCTCAATAATGAAACGCCTACATACACATCTTTTATAATAAACATAATGTCCACCGCAAAGAGACGGTCCATTTCTGGCCCAGTCTATGTACAGTATACCGTAAAAAAGAGTAGAATTCAGGGATTTTGTTAAAAATAAAATGAGAGAATAAATCAAACTAAATAACTAGCTAAAAATAAAAATGCAATCCCAAGTTTTTGATGGTTTTATAAGATGATGCCCTTCCAGTCATAAAAAAGTAAAAAAGATACGGTTAATTGTCAAATGTCATTTCTGTCGAATGATATTTTTATTTATTCCGAGCTTGTTCTTAACTCGTGAATGTGTTTAATTGTGGATTTCTTTGGCGATTTGGTTTTTTGTTTGGACTTAGGATTACTACTTTTTGACTCTGTTTTTGTTTTATGGACTTAATGATTTACGTGAGAGTTCGATTTCGTTGATATCGGACATTTGTACTCTGTAGAATCACATTTTGAGTCAGTAAGCAGGTATGTACTAAAGAAAGATGTTTCCTTAAGCTATAAAACGCATTTGATGACATGCTTCTATCTGTAGTCTGTTAATAATTATTAATTTCTACATAAGTTCATAATGGCTGCAAAATCTTAATATGACGTAATTATCTTTCAGTTCACCTGTCAAAACATGTTGCACTGTTTAAAATGCGCTTCTGAAATATAGATAGTTTATTAAAGTAAGATTGTTTTGTTCTAGATGGATGAAAATGCACCAATTTGTTCACAATGTTTTGCAAACGTAATACAATCATCTGTCGGCACAAATCATGAAAATGAGCTCCAGCGCCCTAATGCCAATATTATCAGTATATTGTATGTTTGGTGTCAACGAAGACTGGGTAGCAGATAAGTTGTGAACCAATTAATATCATCCCAACAAGACTCTGTTTTAATAAGCGGCCGTATAAAATCTCGCCATCACTCAGGCAGAACTTATTATACATAAATACTGTTGGCGAGACAAAGGACAAGTTGGGATGAGATGATTGCAGGTTATTATTGCAATTGCACTTCTGGAGAACAGACAGTGGGTTGCTGTGCCCACATGACCGTTATCTGGTATTTGTGTGTGGCTCGGTATCAAAATTCTATAACCGCACCGGCCTCAACTCTGGATGGCATTTTAGTAAGTGAGGATTTTGAAGTAGAATAAATAAATAAAAAATTTAAAAATTAAGCTGTTTACTTATATTACCTTAAGTATCCAAAACATGATTGACCTAATGTTTCACTTTCTATAATTCATAGGACTGTTTAACCTTTGTTATGATATTATCCAGGCTTTAAATGTCTGTCAAGGCTCAAGGCATACTCTGACACGCTGAGGACCTGTTATATGAAAATATTTGTACGCCGGAAACGTATTTAGGATGCAAATTCTTTTGTAACAACTGTAATGTACCATATTACATAGGCTGCACTAAAAGTATCGGGAATGGAATATTTCCACTGTTTCTGTCATATTAAAATCTTTTTAATTGAAAACTCCTTGGTATTAAAAATCGAATACTATTTATTTATTTAAAAAAAGATACTCGGTCTTGTCACAAGGTTTTGTCAAACTTGTTTAGTCGTTGATAAAATGGAATTGAGTCGAGAAAATTCAAGAGCGATGATTTATTATGACTTTTGAAGTGGTTTAACACAAAAACAGTGTGTTGACCGGATGATTTCTGCATTTGGTGATGAAGCCATACCCAAAACCACAATTTATCGCTGGTTTGCTGAATTTCAACGTGGACGTGTCAAGCTCAGTGATGATCCCCGTCAAGGTCGTCAAAAATCTGCAGTCACCCAAGAAAACGTTGATGCTGTGCGTAAGTTGATTGAGGAAGATCGACATGTGACATACCGCGAAATTCAGGCAACTTTGGACATTGGCATGAGTCAAATACTCTCTTGCATAAACAATTAGGTGTAAAAAAGTTGTTTTCCCGATGGATAGCGCATTCGCTCTGTGAAGAGCAAAAAGCGGCTCGCGTTACTTGGTGCGTCAGAACTCTCGAAAGATTCCACGCACGATCCTCATACAACATCGTATCAGGTGACGAATCCTGGATATATGCATACGAACCCGAAACAAAAAACCAGTCACAAGTTTGGGTGTTCGAAAATAAGTTAAAGCCAACAAAAATTGTTCGTTCACGGAGTTTTGCAAAAAAAAAATGGTGGCCACGTTTGTCTCCAAAACCGGCCATATTACTATTCCTCTTGAGAGACAAAGAACGGCCGCATCATCCTCCATCACGACAATGCGAATTCTCACACCGCACACAGAACTAAAGAGTTTTTAGAGCAAGAAAACATAGAATTATTAGACCATCCGCCGTACAGCCCCGACCTAAGTCCTAATGATTTCTATACTTCCCTAAAATAAAGAATAAATTGCGTGGACAGAGATTTTCATCATCTGAAGAAGCTGTGGACGCCTACAAAATGGCCATTTTGGAGACCCCAACTTCCGAATGGAATGGTTGCTTCAATGAATGGTTCCATCGTATGGAAAAATGTGTCAAATTTCGCGGAGAATACTTCGAAAAGCAATATATACATTTTAAAATAGTAATGTTGTGTCACTTCCTTGATTCCCGAAATTTTCAGTGCCGCCCTCGTATAACAAATAAATTATATTCTCTATGATTGTACTCTAGCACTTCAGCAGCCCAGATAGACAAATATACCTGAACAGAAATTAGTATTCAGGATTATTCTGTTTATCCACCTTAAAACAGCCACTCTAAAGTAAAATAAGTTAAATATATTCTATATTATTAGTGCAATAAATTAGTATCTCAGGGTCAAAGACATTTAAGTAGTATTGGTAATAGACCGGACATCAGTAGTAAAATTGTCGTCTGTAACTTATGTCCTATAGGATATATCTACGATTTTTGTCACTTAGTCTCAGTGACATCGTCAAAAAGTCAAGACGCATTCGTTTCATAAGTATATTTAAAAAATAATTTTAAAGAAAATATGCCCGCTTGTGCATTAAGATATTGTAAGTCACGATATGGAGCAAAAAATGAACGTGATTTCGGTTTATTATCGTAAATATAACATATATTTACAAAATAATCTTTAAATTTTATTATTTCTAGTAGATTGTTCTAGAACATTTATTTTTATTGTAATAAGTGCCCTCTGTTATCCAGTAAACGTCACTATTTAGTTACCAATTTTAAAATTAGTTATTGACGACGTTTATCGATTAGGATTATCGATAAAAAATATACAGCATGCCGATTTAATCCTTTACAATATTTAAGGAGGTAAAATAGTCAACGATACTGTATCCATACCAACAAAAATGAGTAGCATATACCAACTATGCTAAGTACCCTACTTTATGTGGAGCAAGAGTGAGAATTTTTTTTAGGCATGCTGATGAAATTTTCTGTTTGCTTATGAGCATGCTGAGGATACTTGAAAAATCGTGAATCGATGAAACGTGAAAAATCGTGAAACGGCTTTTAAGTTCTGTGTTTCACTAAAATATTTTAGATTTGAAGTGTATTTTTGTAATAGAAACGTATTTAAAAACATAGAGGCGCTCTCTTATTGGATTTGGCATTTCTCGATGTGTCTTTAACGCCGACCGATCAATTATATGCTATTATTATAGCAGCTAATGGACCGAATGATGTCATGCCACCAAGGTGGCAACCAAAGTGACTGCTGTTTGAATTAATTCTTAGTTATTGAAAATTATATATTTTATTTCATGACACTAAAGGGGCTTAAAAAGTTAATATGATTTTTTACGTGTGATGGAAGTCATGATAAATAGATTTATACAATAAAACAATCATGTATATTTCCTATTATTATATCGAAAAGCATTTCAAACTTAGTAATCTTCAACAACATTTTCGATACTTTGATATCGAAACAGTAACATTCCTAAAACGAGGTTATATTTATTAGCATCGCCTAATGGGAAATAGCTAAAATGTTGTCTTAATACATGTTTAGCGTTGTTTTGCTATTTTTAGCTAAAGGGTGCCACACGCGCACTAGCTCAAAGTTTTTGTATATAAATGTTCCCAATGTCCGCTCTATAGTATATCTATATATTTAAATCTCTGTGCTCAGGGTGAATTTTTTAGGGTAGAGAAACGGAGTTACCCACTATTCACATATAATCTCGGCTTTGAGCTATCTGGCACAAAATTTTGTAAAAGTTAACAAAACACTTAGTCCTCATTTCCCCATATAAAACAAAAAAAAAGTCCTGGATGCCCCTGGCACTGAATTGTGCATTAGTACACACTAATGAATGCAATGAAATAATGTTGTGTGTAGACACCTTTGATTTATCTCAACAATCTTCTTGTCTGGAATTAGAAAGTACTTTTTACATTTGTTTTACAAATATCAATAAGAACGTTAGTTGTTTTAAGATCAAAAAAGCACATACACAATCTTTATTACACTTTATTCGTGTTTTGATAAAAAAATGCAACTTTTTTGCCTTATTTTCCAACTAGTGTCGAAACATTTTAGCTATTTTACATATTAAATCTACCTAATAGGCTATAGGTGATATCAGAGATATCAGAGATGACAGCTAACGTCAATTCAAAACGACTTCAATCCGCCATTAGTTGCAGTTTTTGGTGAGAATAAAATATTATTACCACTGAAATTAAGGCAAATTCGTGGATTTGAATGATCAAAAGTGGTTTAATATTTTATTTTAATTTATTTCCATACTAGTACATAAACTAGGCCTACGCTTCATACAATTTTGGACCGTCTCATTTGTCAAAAGTTCTCTACGAGAATTGTGAAACGTCAATTGTAATCAACATAAAACAAAATTATGAATAAGAAACGTCAAACGATCTATCGTTAAATCACAAAAGTAAACATAAAGATTAACACTAGATGGAGTGACTATCTGTTTACCCTACCTCATTAACCTAAAGTTTGAAATAGTCTTTACGACATTTAAATATATCGACGTGTCTATAAAATACCGGATGGATCGCGGGTGAGCGAGAGGTTGCATAACTTTAAGTGTATATCGAAGAACCCCCAGTTTGTGCAGTATAAAGTTCACTGTAGGCACCGTGCGCGACAAATTCCGCCGAATTAATTCGACAAATGTTCAGACTCGTAGGATGACAGTATCGTGGATCAGTTTGTTGTTGTAATTCTTCTTGTGCAGGCAAGGTAGACGGTGTTGCTGAGAGGCTGCTCTATGTTACAATAGGTGTTATCACTTAATGAACACGTCCCTCACGTTACACTACTGTTTAATTGTGACGGGACTTATTACGGTATGATTGAACTGTAATTGCTCTATACTAAATGTATAGTGCAGTACGCAGTTT
Source organism: Parnassius glacialis (assembly GCA_033319125.1). NCBI lineage: Eukaryota > Metazoa > Arthropoda > Insecta > Lepidoptera > Papilionidae > Parnassius > Parnassius glacialis. The sequence goes on from JAVANC010000021.1 coordinate 21,888,047, forward strand.
TAAGGCTGATAATGATTAATTACGTAAGCAGGAGAGCAAGTTCAACATCCGCTCTCACACTATTATTATTTTTAACAATTAACCTTCTGATACATTCCCGATATTTCCGACAAATATTTAATGTAAGGTTTACATACATAATACATCGCCACCATAGTCACTAAAGTCTGACATAAGCTTTTATTTTGCCTACACAAGCAGCATGATACTGACTTATGTTTTTTTTTATACTTTTTAAGATAGATATAAAGGTTAACGTGGTAGATCCATACTGCAGTTTTATAATGGCTGCAGCATAAATGGATTGGCTCGACTGGGGAAGACCCATGCTCTCACAGAACACAATGCTAGGTGCTAGAAATAAACCTGAAGATAGGCTTCTTATCTTACTAAAATAGCTGACTAATAACAACTAAAAATAGAAACTGCGGTTTCCAAAGCCCATGCTAAGCGTGGAAACTATGTCAAATATTCCCCTTTAAGGCAATCTATAGGAAATACTCATATTTAGTAGTGTACTATTGAGAGGCTGTAAAGTATCTTGTATGCTGTATTAAGTATAGTAAATTATTTTCATTGATTAATTACCTCAGCCGTTGAATTCCTTCCTCGATATCTTGCAGTGCATATTTTCGTATTTGTTGTGCCAGATGTGGATTGTTTCGTTGAACATAGTATTCTGCTACTGAAGAGCGAGCTGTTCCAACCCGCAAAGAAAGCCACTACAATAAAATACATTTAAATATATAAAAGGCACTTTAAAATAATAATTTTAAATGAACTGATTTAAATTAATATACATACATTATTCCTTCCTTGGTAATCATCTACAGCATTGTGAAAAAATAAGCCTGCAATAAGAGCTGCAATGTTGGCAGTATAACTAGCAACAAATATTACAGAGAATCCACCCCAAACATTAATAAGAAATTTATTCGGCCAACTTTTAGGGGCTTTAAAAGCAACAAGATGGCCACATAAAAGTCCCCACATTACCCAAAGGGCACTAGATATACTAAAATTTTTAGATCTTTGACGTCCCCAAGGGTTCAGTCCAAACGGTGACAGCCATTCGTATATTGCTACAGCAATAGCTGTAACATTCAATGACGTAAATATTGCAATCCACAATTCTGGTGAAAAGGGTAACAAAAAAGCTAGCAATGGTATATCTGGTCTTTGATTTGGTGCAGCTAATATTGAAACTCCGCTGAAAAAATAAGGTTGGCTAAAATCAACGACTTCCGCTCTTGCTGCGGACACACTTAAAGCAGCAAATGACATGTGTGCAGCACCAGAAACTAAATCCCCTATAATGCCATTCCATTTTTCGTAATCTTCTGGCGTGTCTGGATAATAATCAGTGTTTGGTTCAATTTCTTCATTATCTTTATAAAATTGTGAATGATAACTTTCCTGTTTAGACCAAAACTCATTAGGAATATTCTTTTCAAATAATCTTCGAAATGGCCTCACTATTTTTCTTGAACCATATAAGCCATCCTCTACTATATATAAATGGAAATCAAATTCAAGCTCTTGGGCTATATTTTCTAACAGATCCATTGCTAGACCATAACAACAATGTGTAGCCATTCGTGAGAAAGTCGTTGGTTTAGGTGTAGGAAAAAAGAAATCGTTAGTTTCTTGGTCGCTTTCTCTCTCTAATTCATTGAAAACTAGCGTTAGGTTATCTCTGTCAGATGTTTGAGGACGATGACAAGTTAATCCTCTCAAACATTGTCCGTCTTCATCGAGTTCGCCTTCCATAACAAAAGGAGGCGCTAAAGCTGTCACTATACGAAATATTGTTCGAGCACCAGCTGATTGTCCATGTGCAACTAGATGTCCGCCAGGCCAGACTATTGTATGTAATTGGACTTTTCTGCCTTTTACTTGTCCAACTTCTCTCCAAACATTGCCGCCTTTAGAATTTGAAATCAAATTAAGAAGTGAAAATCTGGCTATAAGTGCTGGGTCTAGTTTTTCAGTTCCACCAGCTAATACTACTGCTGATGATATCCGCATTTCTCTGCAAAAAAAAGAAAATGTCATTAATTGAAGCGTCAGTAGCCTAATGGCAGGGCGCGGACCGCGAACTCGAAAGGTCATGGGGTTCGAATCCGCCATTCGACTACTGTCGTGAACCACTTCTAACACAAGCATTTTAAGCTTACCAGAAGTGGTTAAAGGGAATATTAGTAAGGTTTAATAGCATTACTAGTATTTTTTTTAAATAAAAAAATCCTATTTTTTTTTATAGAAGGAAGGGGTTTTATTATATCAATTTTATAAACAAATCCACTTTTGGACCGTTACCGATCTGGGTGTTTTACAACTATTTTAAGCCAATAAATCTTTTGGCATTTTCTACATAATCGCCTCTTGCAACTTCCATGGGACGAAATTGATGATGACTCTAATATGCTGCTCCCACGCGGCAAATATATATTTGGATATAAGTACCTCTTAAAGGTTTACACTAATACGTGCGTAAAATTTCAAGTAAGTATAACGAGGAGCTGTAGTTTAAGCAACAAATAAAATAATTAATCTAATTATTTGAATGCTATAAAAATTATTTTCTTTTTTCTTGTCCTGTATGCATTTCTATACTATTTAATTTCGATATTTCTATCATTGTAACGCATGTCACACAATGCTAGTAAGTAAAAAAAATACATTGAATAATATATTTATTTCAAAGGGTAACATAAAGTTCTTGTTGAGAACAGTAAAAGCCTAAATGGTCAACCTAATAAAAGAAAATAAAATTTCAACCAAGAATGGATCACGCAGCAACTTAGACAAGAATTTGTTAAAGCATGTTCATTGTTGACCCGACCTCTTTAAGTGACCTAATTCCTAAATATAGGTACATAAAAAGATAATAAATATCTGTGTCGGCAGTTAACAGTAGTGTGCAGACTGGATGTCAGCCAAATTTGTTTTCGTCTATTATATACAACCCATCGATAAATGTGTTGTAAATTTTAGTTCTACCGAACGTCAAACTAAAATCTTAAAATAAACTATGATAAGTAAAACATAGTAGGTACCCAACCTAGCAGACGTAGTTAGCTTAGAGAGCTATGGCTAAAGCTATGCTCATAATTCGTGGTAAAATCCGTAATTTTATTCGATATAGATTACAAGATTTAGATTACAGAGAGAAACTGAAACATGAGATGGGCAGCAATATCAACATCATTTCTGACATCAACTCAAAATTATAAGGAACTGCAGTTACTAACCCGCCTGCCAAGCGTGGCACCTATGGTAAAACCTCCTCTGTTAAGCAATCTATGGGCAAGGCTATGTTCAGCAATTTTTTCTGTTACTGCGCAAATGGTCACATATAGGTGTCATCAACGGGCGTTTCCTAGCTATTTTTAATGGTACTTTGTGATAAATTTGCATGGCTTTACCTACGAACAACTTAAATTTTAAATATTTAACTGAAACTTCTTTAACTGTTATTTTTAAGCGATATATAAAGTTAGTAGGGTACAGATCTGGGAACACATCAGCTATCTTACTAAGGTGTCCAAATAACCGAGTTGTCTCCTGGTCACCGCTATGCGATCGATAGACACAGGTATGAAGGAATTTTGTACTACGCGTATCCAGCGTTACCCAGATTGTCGAAAAGGTGGAGACTTCAAGGTGACGGAGACGCTAAAAGTAGATGTTATTGAGGACGTGCACTTTAACTAAGGGGTTTTGTTGAAATATGTGTTTCATGGAGAATCCAGTGTTTTTGCCAAGAAATGTAGGTGTGGCTTCTCAGTTTCGACTGTATCTTTTTATGTGTGCTATCTCAGAACTTTTTACTAGATGAAACGATTTTGATATATTTTTTTTTGAAAGTTGGTGCTTCTAATGTGGCCCCATATAAATTTGATCACGATTTGACCTGTAGTTTTTGAGTTATCCTTAATAATGTGTATTTAATTGACTTCGGCTACATCATCAATGTTCTCATTTTATTTATATTGAAGTCGGTTGTACCAAATTTTAAATTTTACCACTATTTTGGACACATATGTTGATATGTGATAAAGCCATGCTGCAGCTATATTAATAGTATAGATGTAGCACGAATGAGTCGGCTCGACCGGGGAAGGATCACGCTCTCACAGAATACCAGCGTAAAATAGTAGATTAATGCTGCTGTGTTTCCTATGGTAAGTATAGAGAACCGGAGACCCTTTTTAATGGAAAAGTGACATTCTATCTTAGTCCTCACGGGTGGCAACGCATTTTCATTTTAATTCGCAAACAAAGATAGATGATGTCTATGGGACACAGCAACCACTTACCATCAGATAGACTGTGTGTCCGTTTGTCACCCTTATTCTATAAACAATTGAGTGAATACGAATAAGTATGAATAATGGCAGTCGAATAAGATGCTGCGTTGACAACCAAAAGATATAACCAGAATTACTGGGAACTTGGTCTAGAGACTACGGGGACGCCCGGATCTTCTCAGAGTTTGCCATCGACTTTTCTCACCCGGACACTAACCGGCACGATAGAGCCATCATGGGATTTTAGTGGTGGTGCAGTTATGAGAAGGTAATTCACTCATTTAGCTACTACCCGCGGTCGGTCTGAAGCGCACCGTGGCTCGGAACGTGCTACTCTCCACGATCGAACACCAGATGCAACAACAACTGATACTCCACACCCAACTTACACACGCATCGCTTCTGTTCAGACTCATTAAACAAGCTTTTTTCTAGAAGAGGCACGCTGCAACTACATTAAGGATGTAGCACGAATGGGTCGGCTGAACCTGGGTAGGGACGCTCTTACAAAATACTAGCGTAAAATGACAACTTGATGCTGCTGTGTTTCGTGTAATGAGTGTAGAGAACTGGAGACCCTTTTTACTGGAAATGAGGCATTCTGTCTTAGTCCTCAGGGGTGACAACGCATCTGCATTTTGATTCTTAATCAAAGATAGAATTAGATGTCTATGGCCCACAGCAGCCACTTACCATCAGGTGGACTGTGTGCTCGTCTGTCGACCTTATTCTATAAAAAAACATGATTGTGGAATACGACAACATCATTTGGCGATATGCTTTGCATTGTGAAAAATTGCTTAGATAACCTAAAAGCCAGTAGATGAAAGCTACCATTGGAAGTGATGCTGCTCGTTTAGCTTTACCCAGAGGACACGTGTAGGAAACGTCATTTAAACCGGCTGTTCAAACTATATAAAATATACAATATATACTTTACTCTATTTACTTCTTATGGAGTTAGTTCCCCAATTAGACAATAATAAATAATAGAACACGTGAAGTAGCATCTATACCTTGTAAAATTTGTCCAAATGATTTGTAGCTTTGGAGAAAAAGGTCCCCATGCCCTCATCCCCTGCCAACCCACAATTTTGTTTTTGTTATCTATATTCTTCAGAATAACATAACATATAACATAATATAAACACTCACGCCTGTCACCCATAGGGGTACGCAGAGACTATAGACTTCCATTTGGCACGATCCTGACACACCTCTCTCGCTTCCTCCACATCCATATACCTACGCATACACGCTCGTCGGTTAAAGGTACTCTTGATTTGGCCCATTTTTAATATATCGCCAAATTGGTCGATAAACTTTCACCTAGGACGTCCTTCCCGACTCTGCCTTTCAAATCTGCAACATAAATTTGCTTTGTCACTCTTTCCTCATTCATTCTTTTTACACGCCCAAACCACTGAAGCATTCCCTTCTTAATCCTGGTCACAACATCATCTTGCAAGTCACACTCTTCTCTTATCACACAATTTCTCACTCTAGCATTTAGATTCATCCCTAAGATACTCCTTTATGATTGCATTTCTATAGCATTTATTCTACTCTCGTGCTTCTTCTGCCACACCCAACTTTCACTACCATACATTAAAATAGGGACTAACACAGCATTGTGAATTGCCATACGTGCCTTTTTGGACAAATTCTGACTTCTCACAATAGGGTGTAGAACCCATTCACTCTATTTCCTGCGTTCACTCGTCGTTTCATATCCTTATCATATCTACCACCCCTGCTAAATACACATCTCAAATACACAAACTCATCTACTTACTCGACCAACTCCCCTTCTATTCTTATTTCACATATCGTTTTACTTTCTTCTCTTTCAAAAACCATAACTTTCGTCTTACTTGCATTCACTTTCATTCCCTTTTCTTTAAATATCCTGTTTATTAAAGTAAACATCATTTGCAATTCGGCCGCCGACGACGCAAGAATGACTTGATCATCGGCGTACAAAAGGCATTTGACGGTTAACTCACCCATTCTTAACCCGCATTCTTCTACTTTTAAATTTTCCGAACAACTGTCCATAAATAGGTTGAACAGCCACGGGGAAGCCACATAGCCCTGTCTGACACCGTTATGGATGCCAAACCAGGCCGAGTAGGCCCCGTTGATCCTGACACAAGCACTAGAGTCTCTATAAAAAGACCTTAGACCTTCCATCTCCTTAAACTCAAAGCTTCGTCATTCAGAATACAGCCATTCTGGTCTCGTATAGCATTCATTCTAGGTTGATTTGAATGTCCCCTGGCTGTTCTTACGAGTTTCCAGAACATTTTAATCTTTGCCTGGAAGTTATCCGATATTCTTCTAACATTCTTATCCGTTTTTTCTTGGGATTTCCTTTCAACTACTTCTTTTACTCTCTTATTTAGATGTCTTTAGAATAACATTAATTAAATCATAAACATTGGCTATACATACATACATACATACACACAAAAGATCTCATGCCTGCACCCAGAGGAGTCGACAGAGACTATGAACTTGCATTGAACGAAAACTTGCAATATTTAGCACGATAATAACACACTTGCCTCGCTTGTTTCACATCCATATATCTAAGCATAGTGTTCGTTGTTCGTCGTACGTTGACTGTCGTAAATATAATTTTTTTTATAACGTACGCACGTGTACTTACTACTTTTATTTGACTAGGTCAACATAAAACTTAGCTATTATGTTAAACAAACAACCCTTTTTCCTAATTAATTAACGACACAAACGTTGGAATGTATTTATGTTAGATATTTACATTCATTCGTATGTACAAAGCGATATGTTAGTCCTAAGGAGCTATAACGTGCTTTAAGCCACTACGTAAGTTAAATTAGCTTTTATCGAAAGTTTGAAATATACAGATAAAGTAACTTGTTTTTTTAACAATCATCACTACCAATTATTTATATATATATATATATATATATATATATATATATATATATATATATATATATATATATATATATATGTGTATATATCCAATTATTTAAATATAAGTAGTAGTGGTAGTTTTAATTATTATATAAAGATATATAAGATCATAATATTATATTATATATTAATATTATATTTTATTATGTTCAATATTTAAGTTCAGTAAACTGCAGTCAGAAACAAAGAAAACATATTATACCCAGTCAGACGACAAATAAATATTGGCAATAAGAATCAGCAAATAACTGTTGCAGCTTCGTACACCAATTGCATTCTATGTGTGAAGACACGTCGCGTTTTATATTTTATATTATAATATGATCACACTACACAAGATAGTTCAAATAAAACCATTCCTACCATCGGAATAAAGAAACTGAATTATCGAAATGAAGATAAACAAAACCCGGTGAAGACGGGACTTCATTAAAGTATTCGATAATTCAATTATTCTATTATTGACACACACACGCACGCACGCACGCACGCACGCACACACTTTATTTTGATCATTCAATAATAAATAATTATAATTATATAAACGACATTTTTCTTAAATATTACATTTTTTGTGTTATATTGCAGTATGGTAGCAGAAAAAAAGGATTCCATCACTCCATTTCAGGTGCAGAAAGAAATACGAAAAGTGATATATGAATGTGAAAAAAAGTGTTATACCGGAAGGATCTTATGGTTTATGAAAGACGGTAGTATAGTCATATCTCCAACGCCAGTCACCTTACTGACTCCATTTTTAAAATTTCATACTTTACACTTTAAATAACATCATACTTTGAAAAACGTCTTTTTAATAATTCCACATTCTATGACTTCAAAATAAGAGGGGGAGGTTTAGTGTAAAAAGGTGCGAATTTAATACTTATATTCTATCATTTTATGCGTTGGTTATTAAAATAGTCAAATATCTGTGATGATATTGATGATATTAAAAATCAGAATTTTATATTTTTTACATATTTTTGTATAGATATCCAAACTTAATAAAATGTAGTGTGTAAATATAAAATAGGAAGTTTTTGTAAAACAAATACGTATTTCTAAATGAGAGTAAAATAGTATTGTATTATCCAATTTCAGAATAGACACCTGGAATATGTATGCTGGCAGTCAAAGATGTCTTAGAAACAAGATTTTATGACGTAATGCGAGCTCTGATATAGACCAACAAACCTTCGCCTTTTAAATGGAGGGACGTAAAAGTAATCTCGCGCCATTCTCGGACTCGCTAGTCAATTTACTTTTATGATGATGCTCTACGCTTGTTACCATTCTATTCCCTAGTTTATAGCTTTCGTAGTTTAAACGTTCTAGAATATTTACAAACGTAAATCAAAAAAATTTAAAGTATCGTTAAATAAAGTCATTTAAAACATAGAAAAGAAACATTTTTTTAAAAAACCTTATTATTATAGAACCTAATACGCTCACGGACACCTGAATCGAACTACTTCGTATTTTATGTTTAGAGGCCTGCAAGTATGGTAGTATGTCGAAAAATACAGTTTTGTAGCTGGCAAATTCAGTGTTATTTTAATGTTTACCCAGGCACAGCCACAACGCTGTTCTTGAATTTTCACTCAGGTCAGATGACGATTTACTAAGCTGGTTCTGTACATAAACCAACATTCTCTTTATGTTGTCACATAAGATTGGAGCCCACTTGGATGGCGAACGAAGCCACCAGTCTCTAGGTAATGATATTTCTCTCTTTGAATAGCAGAACTTTTTAAATTGAACTGACATTTCAATGACTAAGCGCAGATAAAACATGTGCCTTTGTTGGAGCGGACACGTTGGGCGTATTAGCCATAGCTTCGAACGTACCTTTGGATATCAAATGCAACTTTTTATACAAAATATCTACAGAAACTTTACAGTACCTATAGATTACGGGTAAAGACAATACTTTTATACCCGTAAAATATTAATGCTTGGTGCACAAACAACAATAATTTCTGCTATTTAAATCTGCTTCAAAAGAAGAATCCGATATAAGACTTGCTGCAAGTCTTCTCTTTTCTAAAAAAATATGAAAATATAATATTAAACATTAATAGATAAGCAATATAATACACAATGGTGTATTAGTCCCTACCAAAATGTATGGTAGTGAAAATTGGGTGTGGCAGAAGAAGCACGAGAGTAGAATCAATACTGTAGAAATTTGGTTATTAAGGAGTATGTTACGACTGAATCAGAATGACAGGGTGAGAAATTGTCTAATCAGGGAAAAATATGGTTTATAAGATAATTTTGTGACCAGGACTAAGAATGGAGTACTTGGGTGGTTTGGTCATGTAGAAAGAATGAATGAGGAAGGATTGATAAATCAAATTTATGTTGCAGATATGAACAGCAGAGTCGGTAAAGGATGCCCTAGACGAAAGTTTATCGACATAATATGCGATTTGTTGAAGATGGGTCACATTAAGAGTAATCTTACCCGATGAGCATGTATGCGTAGTGTGACGCCTCATAGTTATTATTAATAAATAATAATTAAATTCATTATTAAGACATTTGAAAATGTCATAGAAATTATATTTTAAACAATTAAAATGCTAATAATAAGCATAAAGTTCAAATAATATATTAAGTTGGAATATTGAATATTATAGTATTAGTAAACGCATAAAATGTCTCTAAAAATCTCTAAATTTATTAAAATTCTGCTTAAAATGTCCAAAATGTCTTAAATCATATAAATACAAGTCGATTATATTGCAATAATAAAGATAAATAACATTTGTAATATAATAGAAAAAATGGATCAAAATGTTCTAAGTTGATGAAGGTGTTCTTGTAACAATTGGAAAATTTCTAAGTTGATGAACGTGTTATTGTAATGTTCCTTTATATGTGGGCGTTGCCGGAGACGCATACCCAAGTTTGTACATATATATGGGGTGGTCGGCTGATCGACTGCTAGTACTAAGGTTGCACAATGACTAGTCCTATATTAGGGACTTATGAAAGTAAGGTCTAACGAACCAAAGCATTAACATAGAAGGTGTCTATGTTGCATAAGCATTATGATAGCAGAATTATGACTTGAAGTCCCATATGAATAAGACATACAATAGTATAGTCTATGAAATAAAGCAAATATGTGGAAGGTCTCAAATATGCAAAAGCATTATATTGAAAGAAATGGGACTTGAAAAGGTTTATTATAGTGGCGTGTAGGTTGCTCCGCAGCCTCCGAGACCCAGGTAAACTTGGACTCGCTAACCGATGTGTCCTAGACATATCATCTTAGTGCCGGTGGTAAGGGGGTTTGTTGTAGCAATACGACTTGCCCGTGGACATCGCATACCCCCACAGTTTGTGGGCGGCGTCTTAACGCATAGCGTTATGATACGCCGGCTATCTTTCGGATTAGGGTGAGTGTGTTTGGTAGTACTTTTAAGTGCAGCAAGCAAACTTAACTCCATGTCTTAGTGCAATAGCGCTATGATACGTGGAGTTATGGCTACTGACGTCTTAGTACCGTGCTACTATAATGCGTTGGTGGTATTTTTAGTTAACAACATTATCAATTTTGTTACCAAAGTCGATAGGGATCATGTGGGTGTGTTGTGAGAGGGCACCATCCGTATGATAGTTGCACTGATGCTTACTGCTACTTGCAATATTGTGTCTTGTGATGGATCTGCAGGTGTGCTGCACCTGATTCGAAGCATCTTGTGGTTCTAGTCGATGGAGGTATGCGGATGATGATGTCAGCTGGGACTGTATAGGGGACCTTGGGATGGTGTAAGCCCGATGATAGTCGTATTGATGCTTGTTGCATTCTGCAGCATTGCGTCTCTACGATGGTTGTTTGGCAGGTCGCTATTCTCAATGGGGCTCCCTGCGTCTTGGTTTGACTCACAACCTAAGTAGCTTTGCCCAAGTCGGGTCCCTTCATTGCGGGGCTGCAGACTGTCTGTCCTCCATGATGTTTTATATAACAACTTAATAATATATCTCTATAAAGTTCCCACCTTTGAAAGATTGAAGGCAACTTGTTGGTGGATGAGACAAACATGATCGAAAAATGCATATTCTCAACGTCAGTGACACAAACCCTTGCTGATGGCGAATTGTTACTATTATCTTATAACTGCCTATTGGCTATATCTGCCACTGTATTGGTTGGTGGAGCATATGTGTCGACCTCATGCGGGTGGTAGCTGGAGGGAGAATCTGAGGATGCTCTCAAGGCTGCGGCCGAAAGCCGCGCAACATGGGACCTCATTCCCTTTAGGTGAGCGGTAGACTCATGAAACGCTCTGCGGCCTATTGGCCGCGCTGACCATGCAATTGGTGGTGATGCCTTACACTTACATCACGTCTGCAGGAACGGCGGTCTGGCAGGTGGTGGCGCTCACGGAGGACTTAATATGGCCAGTGTGCCTATTGTTGCCTAACCCGTGTGACGTACATTCACAATGGCTGGATTTGATCGTATTCTGTATGGCGTTTACACGCATTGACATGCGCGACTTCGGTCGATGTTTGTGCTTACGCACTATCAAGGGGCCAAGTCCTCTTTTACTGGTTCGCCAGTTATTTTGCTGTGGACTACGGTCCAATTCCCAACTTAGCGTACCCTACGGGGGGAGCGCATTAAAATGGTTGGCGCTTACCGTGCACGGCGTGTGTGCAGTCGTGTATCTCCTCCACATTTTTTTTTAAATGTGGGAGAGCGAAGCCCTTGTATCTGGCATTTGATATAAATATTGTGAGCCTTTTCCAAGCGGGAAGGGATTAATTAATAAGGAATTGATTGTTGTGAACCTGATACAAGTGGTATAGGGACAATTTATTGTTCTTAACTTTTTTAAGCTCTGTCTTCGTGAACGGGGTCCTTTAGCTTATAAGACGCTACCAACAGCGTTCGATTGCTTTCGTGAATATTCACTCTTCCAAGATACACCTAAATGAACTAAGTTACTATACAAACACAACGTAAATAAGGGTCCTAACTAAGACGATCACGCCATAAATTTATTAAACGGCCTTTATTTAAACCTTTAGAAAGATCAAAATATACTGGTCATGTAAATTACATATTGTATTTATTAAGAATATATCTCATAGATATATTCTAAATAAATACAAGTATAAGTATATAGAAGTATATTGAGATAGAAGAGAAGAGGGGGTGGGTCGTTACAGTAGGTACATGAATGTAAAGGATGCGAGAGTGGTGTGTAAGTATAATGCCAAATGGAAGCTTGTAATCTTTGCCTACCACCGAGAGGGGTGAAAGGCGTAAGCATTTATGTATGTACAATTACATCACGTCTGCAGGAACGGTGGTCTGGCAGGTGGTGGCGCTCACGGAGGACTTTATATGGCCAGTGAGCCTATATATAAACATTATACAATTAAGTTCATTTATTACCTTACAAATTCAACAGAAAAATCAGCAGCTGCATCACTAGGTTCCTCCCAGCAAGACGCCGTGGCGTCACTCAAAAATTGGGCTTGTGTCGACCACGCATCACATGCACGTAAAACTCGACGGAGTGCACCGACGGTTAATCTCACTGCAGATTCTATGAACCTTTTATCTAAAAATAAATATATTTAATGTTAAAAATAAATGTTTAAATACTAATTTGGCGTGAGCCATAAAACGTAATAGATATTTAAAGTAACGAAATTGGTCAGTGCGGTAGTTATTAATTACTTAATGTAAACAAGTGCAACAAAAAAAATATAAATACTTGATAAAAATTTTATTACTTACCAATTATCATTGGTTGAGGGTAAAGCGCCAATAGCCCTATTGGTAGGCTATTAAAATCTGTAGTTTTGTTACCTTTTGACATTTGTTTTTTATATTCGAACGTCTCATTCTTTAGTACATATTTATCTCTTTTGTTCACCATTTTATTTCTAACAATAGTCATTGTAGAAGTATGCACCGTGGGATTCATTAAGAAATCGCTAATATCACTCGAAAATTCTCTATCTTTAAGATCTCGTTCTTCATTTTTAATATCTAAATATTTATGTTCTAGATTTTTTTTTACCAAGTCATTTACATTTATGTTATTTACAGAATTATTAAATAATTCATTTTCTAATTTAATACCTAAGCCGTTATTTCTATTAATGTAACTATTATGGAAGGAACTATCATCTTCCTTTTCTAATGATTTGTTTCCAATTTTAGAACTTTCAACGCCTTTGTTATGTACATTTAAATTTCTTAAACTTCCCAAACTACCAATTTTACTAGTATTATAATATGATTTAATAAATGTTTTATTAATGTGCGCTTTAGAATCATTAACATTTCTTCTAATATCTCGAAATAATGTATTTTTTGAACTATTACCTATACTTAAAAGATATCCGCTAGTTACATTTTCACGTGGTATTATTTTGGACATTTCCTGCAAATAGCGGTTATTCACATATGCTTTTGAATTATTGTCTGCATCAACTCGCTTTCTACGTTCGAAACCATCGCTAATAAATGCTTCCTCCTTATCCCAGAAATCATTAAAATTTTGATTTTTATCTTCGGTATTATGAGATAAATTAACGATGTTATGGAAGACGTCAAACTCGCGGGAAGCATCAATCCATAACCAAAAGAAATGGCCATCAAGCATGTTTAGTCGCTTGGCCTCATCCATAACGATTTTAGCGTAATGAAGGTCACATATCAAAACGACGACACCTCGAGTTAATCTTGAAATCTCCGCTAGCCGTCTAAAAAAATCAAATTCAATATTAGTAGGATAAAATTGCAACATAAATTTCCATGTTAAAATTTAATTTTAGATAAACATTATGTTATAGTTATAAATTACGCTTTTTAATAAAGACTTACCTAAAAATAACATGGCGAGAATATTTTGTTGGAAGCGAAAGCCATTTAGGATTAAGCGGATGTGATGTAAGAATAGACGATAAGTCCTTTCTCAAGTAAAGAGATGCATATATATCCTCTTCAGCCAACAAAGTAAACTTGTGCCAATGTGTATGCAAAAGAGTTGATCTGTGAACCATGGTAGAAAAAGTAATAACATTTTAAAGTTATTATTCTATCACAAACATATGATACATAAAATTTGCAAAATGTATCTAACCTAAATCTTACGCAGAAACAACGAATTAAAGTGCTTTTTGAGACACAGAATTGAAACACCACCATTTTCCTTAAGCTGCTACTGGTAATTTCTTGAGAGAAAAAGCCAAAAGTGATATTGGCCGGACCCGGGTTTCGAACCCAGGACTACATTATCAGTACACTACGATTACTAGACCAGCGAGTCAGCCGATTTTTTTGTTATAAATAAATAATTTCTTTATACGTCACAAATGTTTAAATAAATAAATGTCAGGGTTTTAAATTAGTAAAAATTGTATCTTAAAAACCAGTGTCGCTGGTGTGCGTGCTCTCTCTCTCTCACTCTCTCTCTATAGCTCTCTTTCTCTCTCTCTCTCATACACTCTATTTATCTCACTCTCTCTCACACTCTCTCTCACACACTCTCTCACTATCTCTTTCACTCTCGGTGCTTGCGTGCGAGCGTGCGTGCGTACGTGCGTGCGAACGTAGGTGCGTGCGTGCGTAATAGCGTGTGTGCGTGTGTGTGAGCATGCGTGCGTACAAGTGTGCGTGTGTGTGTGTGTGTGTGTGTGTGTGTGTATGTGTGTGTGTGTGTGTGTGTGTGTGTGTGTGTGTGTGTGTGTGTGTGTGTGTGTGTGTGTGTGCATGTGTAAAATGTACATTGTGAATGGTATGTTGGTGGGTCCATTTCTGTATGCGAGGCTCTTAGCTTTTATTTTGTCGTTTAACAGCAGCACACCCAATGCTGGGTTGTAGTTTTAAGTGTAGTTTTAAGGGTCAGCTGACCAAGATAATACATCATTGGCATTATTGGGTTAAAATTAATTGTAGGAGTCCATTGCCTGCAGTAGCCTTATACTTTTTACTGTAAGCGCTTTTGGCACTTTTATAAAAATGAAAATTTTAATTAATAGCAAAAGCGAATATCACAAGTTCAAGTCAACAACTAGAATGTTGTTAAAATGGTTACATTAAAAATTCATCCCCATTCCAACTTTTTCTCCATATTTATATAGGACTACGCCTATAGTATACGCTATTAAATGAACAAAATAATTATTAAAACGCTTTTTACAATTGAAAATATCACGTAACATAAATACAAAAAGGATAAGAAGAGAAAAAAGCAAACAGTCAAATTGAGAACCTTCTCCTTCTATGAGTCGGATAAAAAAGAAGAATGTCCTTGCATCGATGTAGTTAGTAGTGTTATTTCATTGTTACTTAAAAATGAGGTAACTATACTTCATAATGAAATATAGTATCTACAATTTACTTTCTTATAAAAATTATCTGTAAGTACCTTAGTGCGTGTAATGTCTCTCGTGCAGTAACTTCTAGTCTAATCTCCAAGGGCAGCAGATCCTGCGTGTAGAAACAAGTTCTGTTAAAATAATCATAGCTTTCTTATTTTTATTTCTTGGAGAGGATTTTGACACTGATAAAAGACCGCCACGATGCTCTATTTGGGTGTTGGCAGACATCACATATTCTAGAAATAATATAATTCTCTCAGAAATAGAAGCTTATGGGGGATGTAACTAAAGGTGGGGCATATTATATAGGCTGTAAAATAACTTTGAACTTTTTCATATATTCTTTTTATCCATTATGGTGGTGCTTCTAATGCTCGGGCCACAGTAACGAGAAACGTAAATGCCCAAAAACGCAACAATTATTGCCTTAATTTTAACGCGATAAACTGAGTGGCCACACTTGGAACGGTCGACTTCATTCCAATTTCAACGCCGTTGAACGGCGTTAAAGTATACTGACCATTTATTTTTTAACTCAAAACAGGACATGGGTTTATTTATACTTCCCAGTTAGCAGGTTAACAGTAAAAATATTATGTTTTTTAATTAAAAGCTGTAACTTTATACAATTAGTGTTCACTATAATATATAATCACATTAATTATAATTATTTATATTTTAACAAATTGTGAAAAATAAAAATTAATCACCAGTTCACCAGCTTCATTAAAGCAAAGCTCCTCAGACAGTAATTATTAAATGCAACATATTTTTTAATTATATTTATATTTGTCAGTGGAACAAATTTGCTTTAATAAAGTTGGTGATGATTTTAAATAAGGGCAAGTTTTTTTTTACATTGATTTTTGTTATCAACATCGCCTTTAGAACTGAAACCTGTAAGTGATTTTTTTTCAGACGTCCACAATTTATTCATAATAGAAAAATACTTTTTCTACTGGAGCATTTGTACCAGGTATACATAAAATATATTCGATTAAAATGGAAGAGAATTTATGTTGAGAATGTTGGTGAGAAATATTTGAAGCACCCAACGAATTTCTGCGAAAACTTTGAAATTATCCCATTCGCTTATTTTTGGGTCGGTCCCGCTCTCGCACCGTTCGTGTCTGACGAACTTCATAGTTTTAAATTTTCTCGCGGTTTAGGATAACGAGACTATTTTGCGTCCCGGAGCTTTGTTTGGGGACAACGGGACAGGTGAACGAGAAAAGGGACAGTCCTGTTCAAAACGGGACGTATGGTCACTTTACGTTAATATTCCTTGAATTTCAAGCAAGATGAACGTTGACGCTGCTACTTTATATTTGATGAGTGTAAATTTTTATTATAAGAATATATTTTAGCATTGCCTAAGCATGGCTCTGTTTGCAGAATCTCAAGAAACGTAATAACTTTTTCATTATTCCACTCTATCGTAGCCATACATGCGACTCCGTTGCGCTCACCGTGCACAATGAGACACGTAGTGTGGCCGCTTCAACGCGTTAATTCCTGCGTTAATCTCTTTGATGTACCGCCACTCGAATTATCGCCCAACGGGAAACGGCGTTGTTCTTGCCGTTGTAGAATTATCGCGTTAAGTGGTGGCCACACCCCCATCAACGCGATAATTAACGGCATTTCTCGTTAGTGTAGCCCGGGCATAAAGGTGACTACATAATCTTATCATTGAGTGTCATTGCGCGTCATTGAGTATTTAATGTCAGTGAGAAACAAACGGCTTCCATTTTCTGCTATAATACTACTTGAGCTCAAACTTCTAATTTAAATGTGGCTCGATCACTGGATCGATCTCATAAAATAAATTTTCCAGAATGATTTCTTATATTTACGTGAACACTATACAGTGAATAAAACTACTTTAACGGATTCTATCACGTTTAATTAACTTACTTTTTATTAATTCCCGATTTTTCGGGTACTTTACAGCACCTATGGTCACGGGTGACTGAGGTGATTTATGTCCAGATGTCAGAGTTAACCCGGAATACCTTCAGCTTTTTTAATTATTAATTTCGGTCCGATCTACGCAGAGTGAACTTACTGTCTTGAAGTTTTGCAGTGGTATGCTTATGTTTAGTTTTAATTTTATTAATTACAAGATCCCAAGCAGGTGGTTGTACCCAGCCTCCTTCTCTATTGAAATTAGAGCCTTTTTTAATTTCAATAGCCTCACGTATCATTCTTGGCAGGAATCGATTTTATTTCGCCAGAATTTGTGGTTTAACATATCTAAATTAGTGACGGGGCCCGTCTAGGATATGATCACAAACTGCAGACTTCCCGGAATGTTGGTGTTTCATCTCAGCTATGTGTTCTTTTACGCGGGTTTTGATAGATCGCTTTGTTTGACTTATATATGAGAGATCACAAACAAGCTTGTACACTACTGCATCTTGTAGAGGAATATTGCACTTAATGGATGGTAAGAACTGACTAATCTTCTTCGGCGGCTTGAAGAAAGTTCTAATAGAACCTCGCTTCAAAATGTAGCCAGTCTTGTCTGTGATTATATATACATATATATATATATATATATATATATATATATATATATATATATATATATATATATATATATATAGGTGATATAATGGATACGTCGGATTACAATTTTAAGACACAACAACTTTATTGGATGAAAGTACGTACGTAAAGGTAAAAACAGACCCCACAACTAATACGCTTAAAACAACTAGCGATCTAATTAAAAAATACTCCGAGTAGGTAATTGAATCTAGACGTTAATTTGATAATACCTGCGTATGTGAAACCACCAACCGCTTCATTACGTCCAATAGCAAGTCAGATCGCCAAATTACAGATTGACTCAACACTTAGAAAGAGTATTATCACCACTCAGAGGACACACAAGAGCACACACTAAAGATTCATATCATTTTGTCAGTGGGATAAAAGACCTATGTCCTACTGACAATGAACCATGATTAGTCTCTATTTACATACCTACCTGTTGAAGATTGCATCTCAATTGAAACTAGGAAACTAAAGGTAAACAAAATGCAAGCAGAAAATGCAGTATTACTCACAGACATTGCCTTACATCTGGTTATCTATTGTGGAAGGAAGAGTTTAACAAGCAAGTAGATGGTGTTGCGATGGGCTCACCGGTATCTCCCATTGTCACCGATAGTTTCATGGGGGACTTTGAGGAGCAAACCCTGTTTACTGCACCTGTAACTCCAAGGTTCTACAAGCGGTACGTAGACGATACTTTCACAATTTTACCATCAGTCAAAGTAACAACAATTTAAGAACATAATCTTAATTCCATAAACCCTAAAATTCAATTTACTGTAGAGTTAGAGGCAAATCATTCTTTAGTTTTCCTAGATGTGTTAGTCATTCGTAATCCTAACAATACCATAGGTCACACTGCATATAGAAAATATATTGGTAAATCCAATTGAGCATGCCTTTGCGTTAAAAATAACATATAGCATGATTAAACGGCTTTTTTTTAAGTAGTTTAAATACATTTCGACTGCACTATCGGCTTCAACACCCTCGAAACCCATGAAAATGACACCCATGATGAAAAAATTTATACCGATTGCAGCTGCCATCTTGGCTTTACATTTCTACAGCACTATCGGCTTCAACACCCTTGAAAACCATGAAAATGACACCCATGATGAAAAAATTGGTACCTACTTCAGCCGCCATCTTGGATTTACATTTCGACAGCATTATCGGCTTCAACACCCTCGAAAACCATGAAAATGACACCCATGATGAAAAACTTTATACCTATTGCAGCCGCCACCTTGGATTTACATTTCGACAGCACTATCGGCTTCAGCACCCTCGAAAACCATGAAAATGACACCCATGATGAAAAAATTGATATCTATTGCAACCGCCATGTTGGATTTACATTTCGACAGCACTATCGGCTGCAACACCCTCGAAAACCATGAAAATGATATCCATGATAAAAAATTTGGTACCTACTTCAGCCGCCATCTTGGATTTATATTTCGACAGCACTATCGGCTTCAACACCCTCGAAACCCATGAAAATGACACCCATGATGAAAAAATTGATACCCCTTGCAACCGCCACCTTAGATTTACATTTCGACAGCACTATCGGCTTTAACACCCTCGAAAACCATTAAAATTACACCCAAGATGAAAAAATTGATATCTATTGCAGCCGCCAACTTGGATTTACATTTCGACAGCACTATCGTCTTTGACGCCCTCGAAAACCATGAAAATGACACCCATGATGAAAAAATTGGTACCTACTTCAGCCGCCATCTTGGATTTACATTTCGACAGCACTATCGTCTTCGACACCCTCGAAAACCATGAAAATGATATCCATGATGAAAAAATTTGGTACCTACTTCAGCCGCCATCTTGGATTTACATTTCGACAGCACTATCGGCTTCAACACCCTCGAAGTCCATGAAAATGACACCCATGATGAAAAAATTGATACCCCTTGCAGCCGCCACCTTAGATTTACATTTCGACAGCACTATCGGCTTTAACACCCTCGAAAACCATGAAAATTACACCCAAGATGAAAAAATTGATATCTATTGCAGCCGCCATCTTGGATTTACATTTCGACAGCACTATCGTCTTCGACACCCTCCAAAACCATGAAAATGACACCCATGATGAAAAAATTGGTACCTACTTCAGCCGCCATCTTGGATTTACATTTCGACAGCACTGTCGGCTTCAACATTCTCGAAAACCATGAAAAAGACACCCATGATGAAAAAAATTATACCTATTGCAGCCGCCACCTTGGATTTACATTTCGACAACACTATTGGCTTGGTTTTCGAGGGTGCTGAACCCTCGAAAACCATGAAAATGACACCCATAACAAAAAAATTGATACTACTTACTTTTAGTACGTACTACTATTATTTATTCTGTGCTTTTAAAATATTGTAATAAAAAATCTGTTATTATTATTATAATCAAGTATTTAAGAAATTTGGTTATTCGAATATTGTGTATTTGTACAGCGATCTTTTTGAGCCGCTGCAAACAACCGAAATAATGTTCACTCACGACGGCGACTGATGGCGAACCATAGATAAATATAAATGTAGCAAGCTAATGCGGCGAACTGGTGAATTGTATATACAGTAATCTATGGCGATGGCCAACTGAGTTAGTGAGTAAACTACTCTGTGGCTGCAGCTCCCCATTTACAGAAATAATTCTATACGAGGCTACCAAATCAACGAAAATTGCGCCATTTTCGAGCCGAAAAAAATTAATTATAGCTAAACAAAACAAAATTACACTGCCATTTACATTCACTTGCTTCCCACATGATAGATGAAGAGATTAATAAATAGATTGAGTTTAACAATTGATATTTACAAAAGTTATAGTGTTTACAAGCCTTGGGGACATGATAAATCCACACCATAAGCCACTAAAACCCCTTTTTTATTTAAAAATAGCAATTAATCGATTTAAAAAAATATTAATAAGTTCAACAATCGTTTATCTTTCTAACAATGTGCGTTTTATATCATTTATATGTGTAATATGATTGCTGGATACGATTTCATGCGACAAAACGGTGGAATTTTGATTTTTAGGCGTTAGTAGAACATACCCACGCGCTTTGCGCTTGGCATGCAAAAGACCCGTTCGTATGGGTCTTTTATCTATACACGATATGCGATATTTAAACGATGAATCCCACCATCATCCTTCACAGTTAACTACCGTGGGCAATTTTTTTTACACATAGCACGAGAGAATTGTGTCAGCAAATACCTGACCGACGAGCTTCAGCACGTCAAGCAGGTTCTGAACAACAAGTTCGGTCCCGCGCCTACCTCACAGTGACCGAGTGAAGCCGGCCCAAATCGAGCATGTACCTGCTGTACTACCATGTGTCAGAGATGTCACAGACAAGATTTGCTACATCTTGAAGCGAGCTTCTATTAGAACATTCTTCAAGCTGCCGAAGAAGATTTGTCAGTTCTTACCATCCGTCAAGTGCAATATTCCTCTACAAGATGCAGGAGTATATAAGCTTGAGTGTGGATGTGGTCTCTCATATATAGGGCAAACAAAATGTTCAATAAAAACCCTCGTAAAAGAACACATAGCTGACGTGAAACACCAACGTTCCGGGAAGTCTGCAGCTTGTGATCATATCCTAGACGGTCCCGACCACAAATTCTCGCGAAAGAACATTGATTCCTGTCAAGGATGTTACGTGAGGCTATTGAAATTAAAAAACATCCTAATTTTAATAGAGAGGGAGGCTGGGTACTACCACCTGCATAGGATCCTCTAATTAATAAAATTAAAACTAAAGCCAAACATACCACTGCAAGACTTCAAGACACAGTAAGTTCATTCTGCGTAGATCGGACCATAATTAATAATTACAAAAGCTGAAAATTAAAAAAGCAGTCCCCCGTGACCATATGTGCTGTAAAGTACCCGAAACGTCGGGAATTAATAAAAAATAAGTTAATAAACGCGATAGAATCCGTAAAAGTAGGTTTGTTCAAAGTTTTCCATAGTTTATTGATAAATGTTTTTAAGTATTACGAAAAGCAAATAGTACACTAAATTAAGGTAATTTAACATCGTAAGATCAATAGATTAGAATCGTTATTCTGCCTCATTCACCTGTAATATACTTTCAGTACATTAGCTTCATAATTTCTTAATGGATGTGCATTCAAACAGGATCTGGAGTTATTAAAAGCAAACTTAAAGACTTTTTATTTGAATAACGTCTTAAATTGAACCTTTAATATAAATTGTTTTACTTTTGGACATACAAAGAACTGAACAAAAAAGAGAAAAGAACTAAAGAAGAAAATTATTTTAGTTTTCCGCGTGGTTCATTGTTTAAGTCGAGAGCCCTCTTACATTTCGGCGTTTCGCAAATTTAGGTATTTTACGCACTGAGCGGGCGGCAAGTTACGCGACCGATACTTTCTTTCATATCTATTCACTCGCTCGCACTATAATACTGTGAGTATGGCGACTAAACGATCTTGATCTTCCATAATACAAAGTTTTCTTAGGATGGACTTCAGTGGATGGAATATTTTTTGGTGTGTCATTTTAATGTTATCTTATTAATTTATTATTATATAATTATATAATTTATTATTTATTATTATATAACATTTTGATATATTATTCATTATTTATGAAATTTAGTGTCAAAATAAGTACACATAAATATTTTAATTGTTACGCTGTAATCGAATGTTAATAATCGATTATGTCTACTACCGGTAGAATAGTGGTATAAATGAATAAACGGTTGCAACCTGTTTTAATAAATATAACAACCAAATGTAACTAATATTTTTTAATCGGTACTTACAGTCAATTACTATATTTTTTATAAGAAAAATATTTGCTAGGACGGCATTGACCGAACTTTTCTCGATTCGATAATTTCAGGCAGTACACACTTTTCATAAAAAGCTTGTAACTTGGGTCGTATTTGTAAATTTTTAGTACTTTTAATGCATTAATCTGGGCATACAATACATATTATGGCAAGTATTCAGACATTTTATTTGCTAAATGAAGCTGGCCTTGGATTTGGTAAAACCAGTAATTATTTTGATTTAATATTACACTTGAATCACTGAATTTATAACCTTTAACTTTTTTTTGTCGAAAGGCCGTATCAAAATCTATTCCGAAAGCTGAAATAGGACATTTAACTTCAATAAGACCGTTGCTGTATAAACCATTAGGTGAAGCCCTCAAATAACAATGATCTAAGTCAATGAATAGACCACATTTTTGAAGAGACGTAATCTAAATTATAACTATATAAAATAGTTTTAAACCGATCGATCAAAAATTGCGGTCGTAGTTGACGATTTTCTAGTATGCAGGTAATCGACGCACACTACGATAGCAATCGACGCACACTACGGTAGTATCGAAACGATGCAGCGCCCGAAATAAACTGACGCAGATCCACCCTCGGCAAGCGCTCGCGCGTTAATGATCGCAGATGGCCGGCACAGTGAAATATATAGTACTTTTATTTAATTAATTAAAATATATTGGTAAATCCAATTGAGCATGCCTTCGCATTAAAAATAACGTATAGCATGATTAAACGGATTTTTTTAAAGTAGTTTAAATACATTTCGACAGCACTATCGGCTTCAACACCCTCGAAACCCATGAAAATGACACCCATGATGAATAAATTTATACCTATTGCAGCCGCCATCTTGGCTTTACATTTCTACAGCACTATCGGCTTCAACACCCTAAAAACCATGAAAATGACACCCATGATGAAAAAATTGGTACCTACTTCAGCCGCCATCTTGGATTTACATTTCGACAGCACTATCGGCTTCAACACCCTCGAAAACCATGAAAATGACACCCATGATTAAAAACTTTATACCCATTGCAGCCGCCACCTTGGATTTACATTTAGACAGCACTATCGGCTTCAGCACCCTCGAAAACCATGAAAATGACACCCATGATGAAAAAATTGATATCTATTGCAGCCGCCATGTTGGATTTACATTTCGACAGCACTATCGGCTGCAACACCCTCGAAAACCATGAAAATGATATCCATGATGAAAAAATTTGGTACCTACTTCAGCCGCCATCTTGGATTTACATTTCGATAGTACTATCGGCTTCAGCACCCTCGAAAACCATGAAAATGACACCCATGATGAAAAAATTGATATCTATTGCAGCCGCCATGTTGGATTTACATTTTGACAGCACTTTCGGCTGCAACACCCTAGAAAACCATGAAAATGACACCCATGATGAAAAAATTGGTACCTACTTCAGCCGCCATCTTGGATTTACATTTCGACAGCACTATCGGCTTCAACACCCTCGAAGCCCATGAAAATGACACCCATGATGAAAAAATTGATAAATATTGCAGCCGCCATCTTGGATTTACATTTCAACAGCACTATCGGCTTCAACACCCTTGCAAACCATGAGAATGACACCCATGATGAAAAAATTGGTACCTACTTCAGCCGCCATCTTGGATATATATTTCGACAGCACTATCGGCTTCAACACCCTCGAAACCCATGAAAATGACACCCATGATGAAAAAATTGATATCCCTTGCAGACGCCAGCTTAGATTTACATTTCGACAGCACTATCGGCTTTAACACCCTCAAAAACCATGAAAATTACACCCAAAATGAAAAAATTGATATCTATTGCAGTCGCCATGTTGGACTTACATTTCGATAGCACTATCGTCTTCGACACCCTCGAAAACCATGAAAATGACACCCATGATGAAAAAATTGGTACCTACTTTAGCCGCCATCTTGGATTTACATTTCGACAGCACTGTCGGCTTCAACATTCTCGAAAACCATGAAAAAGTCACCCATGATGAAAAAAATTATACCTATTGCAGCCGCCACCTTGGATTTACATTTCGACAACACTATTGGCTACAGCACCCTCGAAAACCATGAAAATGACAACCATATTGAAAAAAATGATACATATTGCGGCCGCCATCTTGGATTTACATTTCGACAACCCTATCGGTTTCAACACCCTCGAAAACCATGAAAATTTCACCCATGACAAAAAAATTGATACTTCTTACTTTTAGTACGTACTACTATTATTTATTCTGTGCTTTTAAAATATTGTAATAAAAAATCTGTTATTATTATTATAATCAAGTATTTAAGAAATTTGGTTATTCGAATATTGTGTATTTGTACAGCCATCTTTTTGAGCCGCTGCAAACAACCGAAATAAGGTTCACTCACGACGGCGACTGACGGCGAACCATAGATAAATATAAATGTAGCAAGCTAATGCGGCGAACTGATATATACAGTAATCTATGGCGATGGCCAACTGAGTTAGTGAGTAAACTACTCTGTGGCTGCAGCTCCCCATTTACAGAAATAATTCTATACGAGGCTACCAAATCAATGAAAATTTCGCATTTTCGAGCCGAAAAAAATTAATTATACCTAAACAAAACAAAATTACACTGCCATTTACATTCAATGGCTTCCCACATGATAGATGAAGAGATTAATAAATAGATTGAGTTAAACAATTGATATTTACAAAAGTTATAGTGTTTACAAGCCTTGGGGACATGATAAATCCACACCATAAGCCAGTAAAACCCCTTTTTTTATTTAAAAATAGCAATTAATCGATTTAAAAAAAAAATTAATAAGTTCAACAATCATTTATCTTTCTAACAATGTGCTTTTTATATCATTTATATGTGTAATATGATTGCTGGATACGATTTCATGCGACAAAACGGTGGAATTTTGATTTTTAGGCGTTAGTAGAACATACCCACGCGCTTTGCGCTCGGCATGCAATATAATAGTAACGATTTAAAAAGTAAAAATAATAGCATAGTGTAAGCAAATGTTGATGATTATTTTAGTATAAATTTTGCTTCTAAATGATGTAGAACTTCGGAAATATAGGGGCTTGTATCGAAGCTTTTTTGGTCGTTTTTTGAATTATGTCGATTTTTTTTTCCTAGCGAGAAAAGCATATAACGAAAATTTATTCCATTATTATTAAAGTGTAGGATATTTGGGAGATAAAAATATTTTTTTTGATGGTCGATATTCAATAGAATCTACAAATTAGAGCTCCCAAATCATGTCTTCGAGAGTTTTTGCCTAAACATGCTTTGGGAGAATGATTATTACTGATTAAATAAATAAGTTATCTAAAATCCATTCCGAGCTTATTTGAGGAGAGAAAACGAACTATTTTTACCAAGTAATTGTTATTTCAAGCAATGAACGATAAACATAAAATTTCAACGAGGAAACCTTGTAATTTCGCGTTTTTTTGTAATACGCCCCTTAAACCAAAAACTGACACTGCTTGTGTTAGTTGTATCCTTTTCAAAAGCAACATTAATATAGCAAGCAGTCTCTGCTGCTTTAGAACCACGTTGGAACTCGTATTCGAAAATTATTGTAATTTTTGAAGAACAATTTTAATTCAAATACTACTTATAAAAACCATTCGAAATCAAACAATACAACGACAAATATTTGACCATTAAGGTTACATTCTAATTTAAAGTGGCAACTTTATTCTTTAACTCCTATTTTATCTTAACAATTATCTAGTTCAAAAGAATTGAGAGTTCTACTGTACGTTAGCATAAGTTTTTGAAATTTAGTCGTCATTGACTAACATTGTATGGAAATATGAATAGAGCCCCTGGTAGACATAAATTTAACTATGTTTTTATTATAATTACTAATTTTTAAATACAAATTCGATATGATAGAAAACTCATGCTCTGGGCTCTGAAGGTTGTTAGACGGCATGCTCACCCTTCTATGAAATACATCGCAATTGAGTCGAGACAATACAAATCGATATTACCTATTCTTGATTTTCCACCATAAAATAAAATATTTTCTTATAGTCATACAAAAATATGTATATACATCTACATTTATTCTCAATTAAGATACAAAATGCAGATGCGTTGTCACCCTTGAGGATTAAGATGGAATTCCTCGTTTGCAGTAAAAAGAGTCTCCAGTTGTCTACACTCACCATACGAAACACAGCAGCATTAAGCTTCTATTTTAAGCTGGTATTCTGTGAGAGCGTGATCCTAGCCCGGTCGAGTGGACACATTCGTGCTACAACCATAATATAGTTGCAGCGTGGCACTACCACGTTCAAAAATTATGTACTCAAACATTAGTTCGTTCAGAATCACCTTTGTTGTCTCTTGGTCTATCTACTTTAGTCTGTTTCTCATCGTTTATTACTAGCTAGATACTATAATATGCAGATGGACTATAATATTTGCGACTAAATTTTGTTGGTAGTAGATTTAATATAATGGAACTTTCATTCCTGTACAAATTATGTAATTATATTATTGCTTGCCCAAATTGTTAACAATAATAAATATTTTAGCCTGAAATAAATTACGACGACCCCGTGTTTACAGAATGTACAAATTATAAGCACATAACTTTATAATGGTCTATCGAATTCCTGTTTTTATATATTTTCCACGATAGCTACATTTATTTGACTTTGACTTTGGTAGCAACATTTGAGAAAATTTTTCGCAAAATTGGGAATATGTTTCACTATACTCACAGGATCTAAGTGGCCTGCTGGTGGTAGCGCAGACCTACGCTCGATGTTCGCTTCGACCTCTGTAAGGTGAGCGCAATCTATGGGTTCGCTAGAAGGAATGCATTGGCTCTCTTAACTGTTCGCGAGGCATTCGACCTTTTCAGAATCGTCAAAAGCGAGATCGGGGTTTCCGGTTCTAATGAGAGGTGGCATGGGTGAGGACTGTTCTGCTTTCAGAGCTCGTTTCAACTGCCAGAAGGTATTTTAAGATGGCGCGATATCCTCCAGCATATTATCCTACTTATCTTGTCTAAGATCGGCAATGCGCTCTTTCACCCCATTTTGGAGGTTGCGCAATCCAACTTTGTTATATATTGTACGATAGTAATCGTATTGTCTTAGGACCACGTTCTTCGCTCTAATCAACTGTTGCATGCCACTCGGAAGCTTCAAGTAACGATTGCTCGACACACGAACCTTTCGAGAGCTTTTTTGACCGCTGAGGGCGACCGCTGAGGGCGACCGCTGACCGATAGGACGCTAATCACCTTATTGGCTTCCTCTGGCGAGTGTATTTTGTCGGGAATTATGTTTAAGTGCTAGGAAATCGTAGACTCGAGTATGACCTCGAGCTAACGTTAGTTTACGATGGTTTTAGTTTGAAGGTCCTACCTGCAGGTTGCGCCCAGCTGCATCAGAACGAGCCTGTGGTCCGAGTCGTGTTTTAAAATCGTTTCGATCGATGATATAGACAAATGGACATCCTTGATTATCGCTACACCAGGATGTCCGGTTTTTATCTGGTAGCGAACGGGTTGGAGTCTCGGACGCGATAATATCGAAGTTTAGTCACTCCGTGAAATCGAACAATGCATTACCGTTGGGATTGTTTGTAAGTGATTTACAGAAGGAATGCTGGTTGTTTTTTTATAGGATAAGGGTGACAAACGAGCACACAGTCCACCTGATGGTAAGTGGTTGCTGCGGCCCATAGACATCTACATCTATCCTCGTTTGCGATTAAAAATGCAGATGCGTTGTCACCCGTGAGCACTAAGATGGAATGCCTCATTTCCAGTAAAAAGGGCCTCCGGCCACCTGTACTCACCAAGCGAAACGCAGAGGTAAACTTCTACTTCACGCTGGTATTCTGTGAGGTCGTGGTACCACCCCGGTTCGAGCCGGCCCATCCGTGCGACAGCAAAAGCTGCCGCGTGGCTCAACCTCTGTTGTTGTTGAGGTATCGAGCTATTATGACACTGGAGCCTAAGTTAAGCAATTCTAAAATGTCTGATTTTATTATAAGATTGAGCGGCGCGGCGGTTGATACGCCAAAATGATGGTGAGTGGTGGTTGGCCAGAGAGAGCTACCTTACAAATGGAAACTTCTATGTTAGTTAACGAGGAAGTGGCGTTCGGTACGTAGTGTAAGGACCTTTTGTAGTAGATTAAGATGCCGCCTCTACTGCTGGTCAACCTATAATTTCTAACTAAGTTGTAGTTTTCTATCTTAGGATCGCGACGGCTAATCTTAAATAACGTCTCTTGCACTAAAATTACGTCTACATCATGGTTCACATGATCTCATCTTTATGGTAGAAAGACCAGATTGCGTCGATAAGTCCTATATGCTCAATCGTAACGTTGAGCTTGTCTTGAGCCAACTTCATCCGTGAATTCCTTGTACTTACCAGGTCGACACTTCATCTTGTGATGGGTCTAGGCAAACATATATTTTAACAACTTTGAGGGTTATTTTTCAACATCTCGTGGTTATATTGTATTTTTTTTATAGAATAAGGGTAACAAACGAGCACACAGTCCACCTGTTGGTAAGTGGTTGCTGTGACCCATAGACATCTACATTTATCCTCAATAAGGAATCAAAATTCAGATGTGTCGTTACCCGTGAGGACGAAGATGGAATGCCTCTTCTTCAGTAAAAAGGGTCTCCGGTTCACTACAATCACCATACGAAACACAGCAGTGTCAAGCTTCCATTTTACGCTGGTATTTAATGATGTATGTATGAACGAAAGACTCTCTTATGATCCTTATTATCTTTAGTTCTATGCGTCTGAAGCCAATATTGAGGTCATTGAAAACGGACGAGAAAAGACTCCTCAGACTTTCCAGTTCAGTACCTTTATAACGTCTTCTAATATAGCGATAACGTTTTTTTGGGATACAATCCCGCTCAATGTCTTACTCATTTCTACAGTTGGATAGGTTCGGGCTGATTCTCTGGTCACGTGGACATCGAGTCGTTACTGTACCAACTGCGTAGTATATCACCAATAATTTGATACCGCTGAAGATATTTTAGTGTCTTTTCAGATTATTAGAGAGCTGGAAATCATCAGTTCTTCATGCGATACGTAACGATTCTCGAAGATATTTCTTAATTCCAAAACACGATTTTTTTATTTATGGCCTTATTCCAAAACACGGGCTAAATATAGTACTGTCTGCCCACTTAAACATTAGGCAAAATCCTAAACAACGGTAGGTTAATAGAACATTGTCTGACTGTCATTTCCATTGGGATACCGTTGTTTGGAGATTCATACGCATACTAGCTTTATGTGGCTAAGAGCTGGTTTTATCAGACTTGCTACGAATGTAACCTATGGTGTTGCAGGTCTCGCATAAGGAGAGGATACACGGCCCACACCTTCACCTGAACAACGGACCATTCCGAGTTCGCCAAGCGGATGCCAATTGGCTTGGAAAACGAGCACGAAAAATCACTAACTCCTAACTCCTGCGGGTAATTTGTTCGGTAAGACATTGGATTTTCCTTGGATTTGGAATCTAGTGCACTACAAACATTAATATATTAGCACGGTTATTTCTATGCGGATTACCCTAAATAACCATCAAATAACTTTGATGAAAAAGGATTGAGATACAACTGCCGCTCGTTACGTTAATCTCGTCCTCTTCACTGACTCTTATGATGTAGGGTCCTACCTAGGCTCAGAGCTGAAAGTTTGGTCTAGCAGATAAAATATGCTGCAGCGTACAATAATATGTTAAATGTATCAGCTATTAATATACAACGAAACAAAAACACCTCGCTTGTTACATAAAGTTATATAAATAATAGTTTCAATTGTATATTTTCTAAAATTACTAATATAAATACACGTCTTAAATACACTTTAAAAATTTTCAACTTGTTGGCGTGATAACTAATTTAACATATTATTAAATCGTGATCATATTTCGTAATGCATTCTGAAATGATAAATTGTGACCGCATGTCAACGATGTTATTGCAAGGTCTAACCGCTTATGCCACGCAGTTTCTATTACCAATTACTTTCAAAGGCATGATGTGCATTTGTCTTTTATTAATTTATTTTACGCTTATAGATTTATATAGGAATATAATTTTTAGAGCATAGTTAGTTTTTCATTGTCTTAAAAAATTATATAATTTTAATAGCTAAGACGGTCTGTGGTCAGTCTTTTAATTCAGAATTCAACAAAATACAAGATAGGAATAGATTTTATTATATTATATGGCATTAGCTATAAAGTGAGAGTGGAGAGGGAGAATGAATGAATGAGAGTAGGACGACGACTTAGATTAATGATAGGTCTTCGCGCACTCAGACATTAATAATCTAAGGAAGATGACTTGTTTTGAGAGAAGAGTATTACCGTGAACGATCGGAAGAAGTAAGAAGTATTAGTTTATTTAAATAAAAATTGTATTTAGAAGAAAATAAAAGTATAGTTTAGAAGGAGTCTCTTTAAATTATATAAGAAATCTGATTTTTAAAATCCTATGGGAAAACAATTTTGTAAATTTTTAACCTATCTGAAATAAAAACAAAATTATTAAGTACTCTTCGTTGTACAAAGAAGAACCTACTTCACCTATATTTTTTTTATTATAACAAGGAAAAAAGACTTTTTATTTAATTTGTTGAAAAAACTTCAAATTCTACATCGTAGAGGATCCGGAGGATACATTTATAAATTGCATCTGAACAACAGCCTCACTCAGAACAACTATTTGTAGGGCTAATAGCTTTTTAGAAGCAAAATTTTTAATGTTTGTTACATTTATAGATCTTTTCTTCCAATTTGATCTATAAATTTATTATTATTGGGGTATTTCTAAAATATTCTCATCTGGTTGGGCTGAATAAATATATATGAGGAAATGATAAATATACATAAATATATATTAAATATACTAACATAAACAAACAATACATAAATAAATAAAAGCCAAACCAGATGGAAGCCCCCGGCAGTGGAGGCCAAACGACCGAGGGTTGGGGGGAAAGGGAAAAAAAGCGGTGGACGATGCGAACGGTATCGAGGAGCACCGCCTTCTGCATTTGAACCTGGATTGGTCCATCACGAAGTCCCAGTCGCCTTAAATGACCCGAGAGGCTGACCGGGATTAGTCCGTTCGCAAAGACGACTACAGGAATAATTTCGGTTGGGAGACCACCCCACGTGTCGGTCACCTCGTGAGCCAGGTCCAGATTTTATGTTTTCTTGCCTGTTTCGGCTTTCACGAGGTTCTCGTCAAACGGAATGGTAATGTCAACCAAAAATATTCTTGATTGTGCCCTGTCCATCAGGCTTATTCGCAAGAATAGTCCTGTCTGTGATTATGGCCTGGTCACAGTAGAGCCGGGCGCGGTCATTTTTGAGCACGGCTTTCGGCAAGTACTTATTATAAGGCATTTTCCGATCCACGAGGCCGTATTTCAGACCGAGCTCCTTGTGTAGAATCCTGGCTACTAGATGTGTCTGTGCAAGTACTCAGAAATAAAAACAACCGAGCAACCGGAGATGAAAGTGATTTACCGGGATGGCGACAAGCTCGACAGATGTCGATAGCGCCACCCTTTAAGATGTGTTTCCGATAGTTGTTGGTCTTAATAACCTGATCCTGTACCGAACAGACAAAACTGTCGGTTTCCCCGAAGAGGTCACCGAAACGTAGTTAGTGGAGGGAGGCAACTGTGTCTACGAAAGACTCATGTAGAGCCTTGTAGAACCTCCCATGGAGCTCCTTCTCCTTCCATACGGCCTCACGGTCGGAAATGCTCTGTACTGCCAGAACTTGCCATTTCTCGTTGGTTGAGCTCATACACGGGGCAAGTAGTGACAAGTGTATAGTTTTTCTTTGAAATTTGTAATGTCTCCCCTTCTTCAATATCTTCCAATGTTCGTAAATAGTTACAGAGATCAAAAAAGGCCGAGAGAACATTTATTATACTCACATTAGCGATGGTGTAGGAGAGATGCAGGTGAGAAGGTGAAGTACGAAGTACTGGCACGCCGGCCCGCGATGCCGCCGTTACTACAGAGGCGGCAGAAGCGCCACCCCCGCAAACCAGCAGCGCAGCCACACGTCTCCCGGCTAGCGCTGAACACGCCCGTTCCAGTACTCGTGCACTGAACCTTAACAACGATATTCTTTAGTTAATTAAATATAAAGAAATTTTGCATTTAAGCTCAAGGCTGACTGACATAGAATTAAAACTCGAATGTATAAAAAAAAAGATATTTAAATTTTGAATAAAATAATTCCTCTAAAATCAATGATTCAAAACCTTGTGGAGCTATAAACCGTCCATAATGTAACGAATCATAACTTGGATTGTCTAACAAAATTTAAATTTAATTAAAGAGGGCCGGTGGGGCCGTGCCCACTCCAGAATTGTCTGGCAAATTGATTTAATTATTTAATAATGTTGTAGATATTCAAAATAAATACATTTTACGAAAAATGTTTTGGTTTAATTTCATTTAAATAAACTGACCTGATAACTCGAAGTAATATGGATCACTCAACACTTATTAAAACACACAAAAAAGTAATTCTACACTTGGTTAAATTACTTTTTGCGCAGTAGCTCTCTGCAAAATAATTGGAAAGGAAGTATCGTGAGGAAATGAGCATGTCTGAGGAATAAGCCATTTTGAAGGTACACGTATTGAGTAGCGCGGTGGACTAATTGCTCCATAACCATATTAAAAATTGGAGGCCTAAGCCCAGCAGCATTTAAGCAATCATAAAAAAATCTGTAACTTTACTTTTTACCTTTAAAGTGAGCGTACGGTTAATTTGTAATTCCACACACGAGTCGTAGGTTTTATGTATATTTACAGTAAAGTTGTTGAGTGCAAGTGAAAGACCTGAGTAATAAAAAGTATTAAAGAATAGTTAAAACTAGGTACAAAAATTAAGTAAGAAATAACTTTCCTTTAATGGTAATGCACCGATCGTTCGTTAGTTCGTTGCGTTAAAAGTATGTTCATGCGCGCAGTCCAAGTAAATATAAAGTCGTTAGACCGAACATCGATCTTAATTAAAAATAGCTTGGCCAAAACATAGGCTGTCAATTACCTCGATTTATATTTATTTATATATTTTATTATTAAAAAATGTTTCATCAAAGAAAAGAATGAGGGGTATTTTTTAAGCCGGATCTTAGACTAATAGTTATGTCGGACACTCCTACTTTCTGTCCCTACTTCAGATTTTTTTTCTAATGTCGATATCTATAATATAAGAAGTTAACCTTCATTATCTTCATCATCATTGTTGCAGTCTATCACTAGTCCACAGCCGAACATAGGCTTCCTCCAAGGAATACCAAAAAGCATGGCACTGAGTGAGCATCTCTTACCAGGTCTTCCTTCCATTTAGTGAGGGGCCGTCCTACACTTCGCTAACCGGTACGAGGGTGCTACTTTAGAACCTATTCACCTGTAATTAACCCTTTCGCTTTCTCGTGCATTACATATAATTAATTGCTATTGTCTTACTATTATGTCTGAAAATCGGACAGTCAAAGTGTTAACGATACAATGTTGAAATTTAGTTACTGAAGATTTTGTTTTTGTGACCATGTTTAACCGCAGTACGCCAGAAAAACACTATTTGCTGTCCATTATTTCACAGAATAACTAGACGCACCGATTAATTCACTCCGTATTTTACGATATACGCATTTATCATCTCCACCATCATATACTTAATTCATAATGTATTTTCTTCATGCTGTCTTGAGCGCATAAATTATTATGAATGAAATTCTTTTCCGTGGATAATCTTTCCAGACCAACATGACCTACATATTTTAGAGTAATAAGACGTTTCAGAAAAAGTCATATATTGAGCAAACGTACTCATAATAATAGAGCAGCGTCTTGTGAATCTAGGTTGATAGTTTGTTATTAGCACAAAATCAAGCTTCCTGTCTCTAACTTGACTTTATGTGTTGCAATGAATTGAAAATTGCAACACATTCACAAACATTGCTTTTGCTTAAATATTCCATAGTTTGTTGGTTCCTCTGTTAGTGTTCATGTAACTTCTGAACGACTCAGTCAAATTGAGGTCATATCTACACAGTATATATGTTTGAGTGAGGCGATAGTCCGTAGCTATGCTAAAATTTAATGAATGCGCTAACAAATACCATATTTTTTTATAGGATAAGGTTGTAAAACGAGCACACAGTCCACCTGATGGTAAGTGGTTGCTGCGGCCCATAGACATCTACATCTATCCTCTATTACAAATCAAAATGCAGATGCGTTTTCACCCGTGAGAACAAGGATAGAATGCTTCATATCCAGTAAAAAGGGCCTCCGGCCACCTGTACTCACCAAGCGAAACGCAGAGGTAAACCTCTACTTCACGCTGGTATTCTGTGAGGTCGTGGTACCACCCCGGTTCGGGCCGGCCCATCCGTGCGACAGCAAAAACTGCCGCCTGGCTCTACCTCTGTTTGATATAATTGATATATGTTTGATATATTTATGAGCCGAAATGATTCATGTTCACAACATATATTTGATATATTGGATTAATGCCAAAAAATCACAAAATCGCCGCCCTATCTACCGAAAAGGGCAGAACAAAATCCGCAGTGCTAATTTGTTTTAAATACAAACGTTTTAAATAAAAAGTTTTTTTTATCATGTCACATCATCACCATCATCATCATTACAGCCTTTCATAAGTCCACTGCTGAACAAAGGCCTCCCCCAAGGAATGCCACAAAGTACGGTCCTGGGTCACCTGCATCCATCGAATTCCTGCATGTCTTACCAAGTCGTCAGTCCATTTAGTGGGTGGTCGCCCTACACTTCGCCTACTGGTACGAGGCTGCCACTCGAGAACCTTTCTTCCCCATCGATTGTCGGTTCTTCGAGCTATATGGCCGGCCTATTGCCACTTCAGCTTACTAATCCGTTGGGCTGTGTCGGTTACTCTGGTTCTACTGCGGATATCCCCATTTCTTAGTTTATCCCGCAGAGAAACCCCGAGCATAGCCATATATATCATGTCTAGTATATATTAATTAAATAAAAATAATTTTATTGTTTATATTTACAATGTATCCCAAGTATATTTTTATAGAATAAGAGTGAGAAACGAGCACATAGTTCACATGATGGTAAATAGATACTGTGGCCCATAGACATTTATCATCGATTGAGAATTGAAACGCAAATGGATCGAGAACTAAGATGGAATGCCTCATTCACAGTGAAATGGATCTCCGACTCTCTACACTCTCCATACGCAACATAGCAACATAAAGCTGATATTTTACGCTGGTATTCTGTGAGAATGTGGTCCTTCTCCGTTCAAGCCAACCCGTTTGTGTTAAAACCATAATAGCTGTAACGTGGCTCTACCACATGTATATAAATCTTATTTTATTTTGTCGCTTGCATTAAATTCTAGGGTCTTGTGAAATAAAACGCTAGTTGCTCATTAATATCTAAATGTTAAACAAGCAAAATAGAAACAAATGAAAAAGTAAGTTTCTAATAACTTTTAACAGTGGTAGAGCCAGGCAGCAGCTTTTGCTGTCGCACGGATGGACGGCTCGAACCGGGATGGTACCCCGACCTCACAGAAAACCAGCGTGAAGTAGAGGTTTACCTCTGCGTTTCGCTTGGTGAGTGCAGGTGGCCGGAGGCCCTTTTTACTGGAAATGAGGCATTCCATCTTAGTCCTCACGGGTGACAACGCATCTACATTTTGATTTCAAATAGAGGATAGATGTAGATGTCTATGGGCCGCAGCAAGCACTTACCATCAGGTGGACTGTGTGCTCGTTTGTCACCCTTATTCTATAAAAAAAATGATAAGGGTATTTCTTAAATGTCAAAGCTTTAAAGACAGTTAGTCATCAGACTTAATAACTACTACGAAATAATTGAAATTTAAAAGATGCCCGTGAATACTTAATGGGTCTACCAATGTACAAAGTTTAAAGTCAAATACCACTAACGCTGTGATATATATAATAAACGACATCGTTGAATTTTAAGCAAAAGTTTAAACGCACCCCACAGTTATGTTTTCTCTTTAACAAACCGTGACTTGTGTAAAGTGATAAAGTCAAACAAACGGCGGTTTCCATATTATAATAAGAAACTTCAAATTTATGCAGGCACGAACGTTTGATGCAAACACAAACATTACAGTTGTATTAAATCGTAAATCTGCGTTTCTCAACCTAATAACGTGCTGTAATGTTGCAGAAATGATTTATGCCTAAAACAAAGCAGACACTTTAGATGGTTGAAGGAAAACTTTACTCTATATTCTTTCACGAAACTTTTACTTTAGCGTTTTATTTACAAAACTTTTCTGATGCAAATCTTTGGAGCGTAATTCAGTATCGTTACATTTTAATAACAACCGCAATAGTATATCATTTCCAGGATCGTTTACAAGATTCATATTTCGTCGTATTGATTTATACACTACAGGCCGATTCTTTTATTAAACTTTACATGTGAAAAATAAATTGGCAGCAAATTCAACTACTAAATTGGATGTTGTGTTTGGATCCTGTCCGAAGAAAATATTTGTAAAACACACAGCGATTTAATTTTTATAGTTGATGTTTTGCAACTGACGTAATGCTTTCTTCTAAACAAAGATGATGGTGAGCGAGTTCTTTTTGTGTTTGCGTGTATATTGACAGCACACTACTTAACATATAATATAATGGTAGTAAGAAGAATTGGTTACCACAATTACAACAATCACCACCACAATCGTCATTAATATCATCAATCTCTTCATTTTTTTACGCTGCAACACTATGCTTACCAAAGGTATGAGTTGGATTGATCGGGACAGGACCACGCTCGCACAGAATACCAACGTGGAATAGAATCATAATGCTGCTTTCTTTCGTATAGTAAGTGTGTTGAACTGGATATCCCCTTTTTACGTATTCCATCGTAGTCGTCAGGGGTAACAACGCATTTAAATTTTTATTCTTAATCGAGGAATGATGCAGGTGTCTATGGGTCAAAACATCTACTTACACTTTTTACTTCTATAAAAATAATATTTACAAATGTTTTTTAATTACTTTTATCCTTATTTTAAATATGATCACCCTGTTAATAGTTGTAAGACGTAATATATTATGTAGTTACTATTATAATTCATCGTTTGTTTAACGACGATTGAAACCACATTAATTGTACAATTCAGTATCAAGTCGTACGTGCACTGTCACAGAAGTCATTTCAAATTTAAAGCTTTAGATACACTAGAATTCTAAAAGAACCTGAATAAAACAATGTCGTCGCGAGTATATCCAAAATTGTGGAGCGAATTTGAGAGACAGGTTGAAGATGGTCGTATATTGAAATTTGCGATCGAAGATATTCCAGAGGATATGTGGAAAACGGCAGTAGAATTTATGTTAGGAAGCTATATCAAAGAAGATGTTTGGTGGATGACAGCAGGTAAGAACTCGATTTGTTATGGAACAAATATTTATTTATTTAAATTGTTCCTATGTTATCGTATTTTAATAAGAGTTAATAGACAAAATATTTAATTTCTTAAACGTCACACAGTTACCTCATAGTTATTGTGATAAATTATTATAAAACTATAAAGGAGTAAGATTATTTTAGTCTGCATTAACAGTTATTTTTTATTATTATTAATATCTTCTTTAAGCACAGGTGGACGTTTTCTCATAAATTATATTATCTAAGTCGTAAGACGCCCTATGTAGGAAAAGTATTGCAATTATATACGAATAAGAAAATCATTTATAATAAACTCCTCGTATATTTTTGTATACTATTTATTTTGAAACCTGCATTATTCATTTGAAAAAATGATTTGTGAAAAATTAAAATAGAAAAAGGATAGGAAATTTTGACTTTTATATATGTATTTTTGTTGTTGTGTGTAATACTTTTATAAGTAAGTAAAAAATATATTTAAATAAACTGCCTGCTTACAATGAAATTTTAACACTTACTATTGCGACTCTTTTTATATTTTATTGTAAATTTTATATTTTATTATAAATACTAAGATCATTTATTATTGTTAGAAAGAATTAAATAATATATTAAATATCATTGAAATCACAGTGGGCCCAGATCAGTATTTGGACCTGTATACAGTAATTTGTGCACGCGTTATATTATTTTAAAAGTAGTAGAGCCATGCTACAGCTATTAGTAATATAGTTGTACCACGAATGGGTCAGCTCAACCGGGGAAGGATCACGCTCTCACAGAATA
The DNA here is from genome assembly GCA_033319125.1 of Parnassius glacialis. NCBI lineage: Eukaryota > Metazoa > Arthropoda > Insecta > Lepidoptera > Papilionidae > Parnassius > Parnassius glacialis. The sequence goes on from JAVANC010000021.1 coordinate 21,927,409, forward strand.
CCAACGTAAAATACCAGCTTAACGCTGCTGTATTTCGTATGGTGAGTATAGAGAACCGGAGACCCATTTTACTGGAAACGAGACACTCCATCTTAGTCCTCACGGGTGACAACGCATCTGCATTTTGATTCGTAGTCGAAGATAGATGTAGATGTCTATGGGCCACAGCAACCACTTACCACCAGGTGGATTGTGTGCTTGTTTGTTACCTTTATCCTATAAAAAATGCAATGTCGTAGAATAAGATCACATTTGAAATTTTATCAGTAATAAAGTAGACCGCAAAAGTTTTGAGTTTAATATTTACAAGCTATTCGATAGCTTAAATACTTTAGCAGAAAATAGTCCTTCTTGTTGGTAGAACTTCTTTTTTGCCTCGTAATCAGTCTGGGTAGGTACTACCTTTTTACCTTTTCTGCTGATAAATAGTGGTGCTTGTACTGCAGTGTTCCGGTCTCAAGGGTAGAATAATGACAGGTCCAGTGTATTTAAAGGCTTTGATGCGTTCCATCTTAGTTCTCAGAGGTGACAACGCATTTGTAACCATCTTTAGTTGAAGTTCGCTCCAGGTGTCCATGGACTGCTGTAGTCACTTTCCATCAGGTGAACTGTAGATTCGTTTGCCACTTCAGTTTTATAAAAATGTAAAAGAGCCTAATGATCATCCTCATCACAATTACAACCTTTCATAAGTCTACTGCTGAACATAGGCTTCCCCCAAGGAATGCCACAAAGCGCGGTCCTGAGGAAAGAGCCTAATACCGCAGAATAAATAATAGTACTACGTACTAATACCGCTTTTTGAATACCATTAATAATTGAGTCCTTCAAATATATGTTAAAGTGATTCATACTTCATTAGCAATCTTCCATACATAATAAAGAATAAAAACAAACGCGTTTTACAGGTACAGCCGACGACCCAGAGGCAATACAAGAATATCGCGTGCTACTGACGTCAATTGTTGAGCAGAAAATGAGTTTAGCTTGCTTCCTCACTGAAGGCGACGGCACGGGCCATACACTCGTTGGAGTAAACATGTGCATGCCCCAGGAAAAAGATCGCTTCGTTGAACACAATTCGGTACTCAGGACATACAATGTCACAAACTGTCGCACTTTTACTATTTAACTTTATAAATTAAATGATGTATTCCATTTTACTGAAAATTATCTAAAAAAAAATCAAAATAATGATTTTAATATACAATACGCATTAAAAAGGTAGATTCTAACAAATGAAAATATAAGCATTGACATGGATGTTGACATATTTTACTAGCATTTCCACGTTACAACACATTAGCAATGAGGGCTCATAAACTTTCGATCATCAAATATCGGTAGTAGGGACTGATGTGAAGTTTTTTGTTACACAATGTCACATAATTGAGAAGATGCGTTTTAAATAAAATTTTATCGGTTTCTATAGTATTAGATAAATACACAAAACAATGACTCTGTAGTTTGTTCCTTAATGATTTTCAATTCTTATTAACTTTTCTACTTTGAGGAATAACTGTATTTGACTTAAATAAATATAAAATATTATAACTAATATTACGAAAAGAAGGGTTAAACTTTACATTTTCCTAACTAATTACATTCCCGGCCATGTAATTTGTCAAATATTTCACCTTGGCCGTAGTAGGGTAAAAATTGTACAAAAATTTGATTGTTACAATTTAAAAATAACATTGGGATCGTGACCAATTCACTATTCTGTATAGGATAAAAGTTCTTCAGCGCGATTTGTAACTCAATCTAACGCTTACGAACTCCTCTATATTCTTATATGCTAATTTATAATTTTGTTATAATATTATAAACATTTGTTACAAATTATAATGATACGATTAACTAGTTGAGTAAATATTTTCCTTGCAGCCAAAATCCAAAGCTGGCATTATGTCGCTTCGCATGTTTTCAGAAGCGACCAAGTTTACTGTGATATATGACAAATACGACGTAAATACGTATCTTATGGGGGCTGGACTTTCTGTATCACCAGAATACAGGAGCCTGGGTATCGCCGTAGAGCTACTTAAAGCCAGGTATTATAGTGCATATTTAAATTAACTTGTCTAAAGATACATTGAGATCTAGTTTAACTAACTAAGTCACTGTATTTTTAATCTTATATATAAAAATAAATTTTGTTTGTTCGTATTTTATGTGCAGCCATATCGTTCATCAGATTGCGCTAAAACTATGGCAACTTATTGCTTGCACCTGTGCGAAGGTTATAATCACAGTGCAATGAACTTACAAAAGATGACGCGCGTATCATACCGACAAATTTATTTGAATGTTTATATATCATCATCATTATCATTCCTAACTGAACAATATAACTCTTCCTTATTTAAAACGATATTTCCACCATTGTTCCTTCTGCGGTATCAACGCGCCAGGAACCAGTTAGTCTATAATTAAATAGTTCAAAACATAATGAAAATAGGAATTTGTCATATGTGTGAACACCTACATATATATTATTTTGTGCACTGTTTTAATAAAGCGGTAGTCCACCTATCCCTACTTGTCACTTCTCATTCCTCCTAGTAGTAAATGTACTATTGAAAGTCTTTAAAAGTAAGGAAAAGTTTAAGGAAGGACATTCAAAATGATTGAAAAGTCAATTTATTCTTTCTATAAATACAATTAATTTATCCCTATATTAGAAAGGAGAGAGATAGGTGGACAGGGAACGTTTTTGAAATTTTATACTACTTATATTTCATTATAAAAATACCAATTCAGTTATTTTAATAACGTGGTATGGTGTCATACATTGTATTTTCTCTACATTTTGCAGAAAAGCGTTGGCAAAGGAACTGGGATTTCGCGTGACTGGAGGTATATTCACAAGTATTTCAGCTCAAAAATCAGCTGAAAAAGCAAGCATGGAATGTCTGTTTAAGATATCTTATAAGCAATTTGGAGAGCAATGCAACATTGAATTTAATTCGGATACCGAGGATTTGAAGATATATAGTACAAGTGTTGAATAATCCTTAATCATTATTAAGGGTCTCGATTTAATACTAAACAATTAACGATATCGCTGTTCCATATACCTAATATGTAAGTCATAATATGCAAAAGAAAGGAATAATTATTATTCCACAATACTAGACTTAACAAATATCATCTATAATTATTTAAAAGAAATGTTACAAACGAAATAAAATAGTACACCAACGTAGTGTAGATTATTTATTACGACATATTTACTGAAACTCTCAATGTTTAAATGCGGCCTTAATATAATTTTCCTTGATAAACCTGCTTTGGAATAAAATGTTTTTTTAATACTTAAAATAATATAAGCATATTTTAATAAAGTAAATAGGAAATAAATTTTGATTAGTATTACGATTTTGTTTCGGAATTTATTTATTTATTTAACAAAATAAGTATAAAAACACAGGTAACTGCGGGTCCTAAACTAAGCGCAGCTTGTATCTCAGGACCCTGGCATGCGATATTACAAAATGGTTTGTCACTGGACAACATTTACTTAAAAATATACTATACGTTAGTGATTGACATCGGAGGTTGGATTGACATTGAATTAATTGGAATGTGAGAACAATTACCTTTAATTTCCCTGAAAGGATTTCAATGTAATGCTTTTTGCAAGAATAGATAATATTTTGAATAATTTTAACATACAAACACTTTTTTTAAATGTATTCGAAACTCGACATGAAAGAAATTCTTCAGATTATATAATTATAATTTCTTATTTAAAAAAATATTCAATTAATTTGGAACTTAGTTCACAAGAAAAACATATTCTATGTTCTTTGTAATGATGGAGTAAAAGAATATAACCTTTGCTTCTCGTGGATGTAATAAAAGACAACATCGGCATTCGAGCATGAACGTGCATTCGATAGATAGCTATATAATATTATAACAATAATCATCATCATTACTAGAGTCTTCACAAGTGCACAGCTAGACATAGGCCTCCCCCAAGGAATGCCACAAAGCACAGTCCTAAGCCACTTGTATCTATCGACTTACTGCATATTTTACCAGACCGTTCCTCCATCTAGGGGAGCTGCAGTACACTTCACTGAGCGGTTCAAGGTTACCACTCCAGAACCTTTCTTCCCCATGGGTTTTCGGGTCTTCGTGATATATGTCCAGCCCATTGCCTATTGTTATTCAAGAGAGCGTTGTAGCCTTTCTTGATGAACAAGACCACCGCGCTTCTCTTCCATGCCTCTGGAATAGTACCACCTTGAAGGATAGAATTTAAGAGCTTCTGAAAGCCTTTAAGTACAAGTTTTCCACTCGCTTTCAGAAGCTCCAATCATCGAAGCCAGGCAACTGTCACTTCAGCTTACTAACCCGTTGTGTTATGTCGGTTACTTTGGTTCTACTGCGGATAACCCCATTCCTAAGTCTATCACGCAAAGAAACGCAATGAAATCCCAAGCATAACGCCTTCATAGTTCGCTGAGCGACCTTGAGCTTCTTCATACGGCTAGCACCGGTTGTACTCGTATAACCTTTTTTTAAGTTTTAAGGTATACCTTTTGAGAGATGTGTCGTAATCTCCCGATTTGACCTCTCGTTCGAAGTTACCTATTTGGACTATTTTATCTTGTTATATATAATAACAATACGGAATAATAATAATCATTTCAAATATATAGAAACTAAAGTTGGGTGAGCAAAGAATGCAGTACAAGTTTCTAGAAATCTGGTAATGTAAGAGCAAATCTACTTTTTAAACGTGACAATTATGATATTTTCCTACCGTGGAGAAGTTCCATGTTTAGTATCGTGCACTACGACCTACATTACTATTTTGCAATAAGTATAATTTATGAAATCACCTCGGCCCTGCAAAAAGTGGACCTGGTCCAGCATCGATGGCTTGACAAAAAATGTGATTATCTTCATTACGATTACCAGACGGCAACTGTTATCTGTCACTGATATCTCAGTTGTTGCAAGCATAAATGCTGGTAGCAATCGCTGAATGGTGGACCTTAATGTTAAGTGGGAGAGATCACATTAGTCTCATCCACCACCATTGAGGTTATGTTCTGAAAAAACTTAAGCATTACAATTGACCATATACAAAGCCTCCGGCAAATTTTGTTAATCCGTCGAATTCTGGACGGTGCTACCGTACCTTCAGCGTTAGTTTGATTGTCGGTATATCTAAATATTGAAGCGTTTCTAAGTAAGGCTATCTCGGATAGCAATTATATCCGAGAACAGAATCAGAATAATACAAGTGGTAAAATTAAAAATTTGTACAACCGACTTCAATATTAATAAAATGAGATCACCATCAATGTAGTCGAAGTCAATCATATCTTGATCAAATTAAAACAGAACCACATGAGAATCACCAGCTTTCAAATAAAAGAATTTTCCATATCGGTTCAGGCGTCTTGGAGTAATCGGTGAAAGAACACACATAAAAGAAAGATTCCGACAAACTGAGAACCTCCTCCTTTTTTGAAGTTGGTTGATATGAAAACCTATTCAATTACAGAAAGGAATAAGTGTGGGTGACGTTATATCAAAAGTCCAAATATTTTTATTTAAAATTGACCTCTTCTGGGTACTTGTTGAAAGTTAGGAAATCCTATAAAAAAAAAGCTCTGCCAACACTTTAACAAGTCCCTATTGCAGGAGATCTTGTGAGAAGAAGCGGCAAGAAACTCAGTGGTAGTCTATTTTCTCCCAACAGTTATAATTTAACATTATAAAATGTATACCGAGGAGTATAGCTTATCATGTCTTTTAGATAATCTTCTTTTAATTATTTATCACTACTAAATTCACCTCTGCATTGGAAGATGTTTTCAAGATACTGACCCTTGAGCTTTATGCACGACAAGCTTGAGTCTCGTTAGGTCTAGCATACGTTACAGTGACCAAGTGCTTGCATGACTATCATATATCAGACGTGTCACAAACAAGATTGACTATACGACTAGAGCTCCCATTATAACATACTTCAAGTCACTAAAGAAGGTTTGTAATTATTTACCATGTATCTAGTGCAATATTCCTATACAAAATTCAGCAGTGTACAAATTTATTGTGAATTTAGCCGCTGTAAGACAGGATCCATAAAAATCTGCGTGTAACAAGATACAGCTGCTTCGCAAAATCGTCGCTCCGTAAAGTCTGCAGATTGTGAACATGCTCCGGAGCACCTTCGCCATAACATCATGTTTGGTAGCCAAAATTCTCGGAAACGATTTCTCGGAAAATTCTTAATTTCTATAGACAAGATGATTCGGTGCTACCATATGCATGATGTCCTTCAACCACTATGATCATCATTACAGCCCATTCCAAGTCCACTACTGAACATAGGACCCCATGAAACACCATAAAGCACAGTCCTGATCCACCTGCATTCATCGATTTCCTGCATCTGCTTTCAGGTCGTCACTCCATCTAGTGGGGGATGGGAACTTTAATGAATGAAATTAAATCCCAACCAAATTACACCATTGCACGCTGTAATGTAAGGTAATACAGCGAATTGATTGTGGAATAAACTGTTATAGATTGCGTTACGTTCTTTTTGTTCTCTCCGGCTTTTATATATATTACACACGCTTCAAGATACTTTAAGTTATTCCGGTGTAGATAAGACCAAATATTTGTAAGTTTAAGTTGAAGGTAGCCGACGTCTACAGTAACATTGGCGCGTTTAATAGAACAGATCTGCATATCACAAAGCGCCAGAAAAATAAAAATTAATTTATTAATAGCGATAAAATCCGAAAAAAGAACTGGTTTCATTCAACATAATTATGACTTTCCTTATTTGGAAAAGTTGTACAACTTTTTCTAATTAAACATCAAATAAGACCTATTTTCACGAATTAATAAATGACATTTGACATCTCTTAATTATTAGGGCGTAAGGCAATTTGATTTGAATAGAACTAAGACGTTTTATTACGATAAGACAGTGCGATTTATCATCTATGGTCTCATCACCACTTACTACGGGTACTACTACTAGGTGAAATTGTGGTCAAGTTATAATAAGTACAAAAAATACCAAAAGCAGAAAAGTTAAGTCGAATAGTATAATTCATTTTAGGCAAAATACCAATAATATGCCAAAAACCAATTGAAATTAAGGGTTATTTTCTCGAATTTCCTAATTAGCATTATTTAATTATGAAATTAATTAATGTTCAAAAGTGAGTCAAGAACAGAACATCTAATATATAAATGAATCATTCTGATATACATCTTAAAAAGAATATACCAGCAATAATCCGGATATATAAAAGACAAGTCCTGACTCACTCATCATCGCCCAGTGCAAACCCTTGAACCTAAAAAGCTGAAATTTTGCACAGAGTTTTCCTTTATGATGTATACAAGGAATAAGGAATGATATTTCGAAATTCATTAATATTTTTTCTGGGTGCTCCAGGTGGCACTGGAATAACCTTCCTTATCAATTTGCTATTGACAAAAGTAAGGAGTAATCGTGGCATGGCCTTAGCTGTCGCATCGTCAGGAATCGCAGAAACACTGTTGGAGGGAGGCAAGACAACTCACGCTGCCTTCAAGCTCTCGTTAAATCTCATCCATGTCGAAACTCCACTCTGCAACATTTCAAAACAGAGTAATGCGGCCCAAGTGCTGCGCGACTGTAAACTTATAGTTTGGGACGAATGCACGATGGATAATAAAGGGGGTTTTGAAGCACTGAACAAAACTCTAAAAGATATCAGAGGGAATGATGACATGATATGTGGAGTCATCGTGTTGTTAGCTGGAGACTTCTGTCAGACTCTGCCGATAGTGCCGAGGGGAACTCGAGCTGACGAAGTTAAGGCTTGCATTAAGGCCTCAAATCTTAGGCCCTTAGTCAAAAAACTCTACCTTAAGAAAAACATGCGAGTGTACTTGAAGGGTGATGTTTGCGCTGGACGATTCTCCGATCTCCTACTTAAAATAGGAAACGGAGAATATCCGGAAACTAAGGGCAAAATTACAATTCCACCAGATCTTGCCTTAGTTGTGTCGACCGGTGATGACCTAATAACCCGAATATATCCAGATGTCCACAACTTACACAGCAAATCCACAGAGTGGCTGTGCGAACGTGCGATTCTCACACCTAAGAACGATCAGGCTTCCGTCATTAATACACTTTGTTGAAGTCGTTCGAAGGTGAAGAATATCAGTACAAATCTGTGGACACTGTTGTGCATACGGATGATGCTATACACTACCCTGTGGAGTTCCTAAATACACTCAACCCACCTGGTCTACCATCAACCACTTATCCTCAAAGTGGGAGTTCCAGTAATGCTACTGCGAAATCTCAATCCGCCGAAGTTGTGCAATTGGACCAGGTTGCGTGTGAAAGCCTTACATAAAAATGTGGTAGAGGCCATTATATTTACTGGCTGTTTTCGAGGTGTATATACCGCGGATACCACTTATACCAACGGAGTACCCATTCGAGTTTAAAAGATTGCAATTCCCCTTAAGGTCTGTTTCGCAATGACTATCAATAAGTCTCAGGGTCAGTTACTGAAAACAGCAGGAATTGGTCTTAGGGGGAATGCTTTTCGCACGGTCAGTTTTACGTGGCCTGCTCAAAGTGTGAGCTCATCTAACAACTTGGTCGTGTTAACATCTGAAGACAGCCTCTAATGTAGTATATAAAGAAGTACTTTCAGCATAGACTGAAAAAATAAATAGTCTTAACCCTTAGGTACTTCCTTGGGTGGGTTTCCTGCGCGAGCGAAGCCGCGGGTAAAAGCTAGTAATAAATATTTTTGTTTGTTATCAAATTGCATTATCAAAAACGGTTTTAACATTACGGAGGTGAAAACTCGATCTAGCTAGATCTTATTTTTGAGAAGATTCGTTTCCTTCGTGTTTTACGTACAAGGCTTGACTTACTAGTATGATTAGTTATTTTGCCACAGAGATCCCCTTTGAACAGGCTACTGGCTAAAACGTAGGGCTTATCTTATTAGCTAAGCCCTACGTTTTAGCCAGTATCCTGTCCAGTTCAGTTATTTAAGTACAGTATATCCGATACTATTAGTATCGGATATACTGTTCTTAAATAACGAATATTGACATCATCGATCCATGATGCAGTTTTAAGCTGTGACCAAAATAAAAAACTTTTTTTATTCATATAAAGAGAGACCTACGTCAAACGGTAATATCTCACGGATTTACTCACAAAAACCATAATTTATTTTTACAGAGTCAGCTTTTCCATCAGGAGTATACAAAGCTTTCTTAAGCATTACCCCATATTGTTTCAATTTAGTCTAATTTACTGGTTTAGTATCACTTAACATATGGTAAGCCTCGTTTGCCAAAAATACTCAATAGCTAAGACAGAAAAAAGGATAAGCTTGTTTAGTATCTAGTTTTATAAAAGTAAATAGTTCATATTATATACTTAAAAGGAGATCCGATTTGCAATCGAGTCCAAAGGGGAGGCATTAGCCGTTAGTTTGGACATAGCGACAGCCTTCGATCGGGTCTGACACAAAGTGCTTCTTTCGAAGCTTCCTTCCTATAGACTTCCCGAGAAACTTTGTATTTGGATCACCAGTTTTCTGGATGATCGTAGCATCAAGGTCGTAGTAGACGGTGCATGCTCCGATTACAAGCCTATTAATCCTGGTGTTCCACAAGGCTGCGTGCTATCACCAACGCTGTTTCTTCTGGATATCAATGATATGTTGCAAACCGGTAACATTCATTGTTATGCGTATGATAGCACTAGTGATGCTCTATACACCGGCCGTCGCAATATTTTTCGGGAAAGCTTCGCTGTATACCGCAACAAACTTGTGTCTGAAGTCGAGTCTTTGCTGAACAAAGTCTCGGATTGGGGGCGACTAAATTTAGCGCGGGGCGTTTACCGCTAAAATGAACCCCTTTTTATATCTCCTCAGTTTCAAGGCACTCCCTTTATTGCCTCAGCTAGTATCGGAATCCTCGGCGTCGACATATCGAGTGACGTGCAGTTTCGTGGTCACTTGGAAAAGAAGGTCAAATTGGCCTCTAAAAAGCTTGGCGTGCTCAGCAGAGCGTGACAGTATTTATGACAGTACACCGTTTGCATCTTTACAAGGCGCAGGTTCGGCATCACATGGAATACTGTCCCCATCTCTGGACTGGGGCTCCCCAGTGCCAGCTCATTGCACTTGACCGCATCCAGCGCGGCTCGAATCATCGAATCAGAACGGCTCGAATCATCGACGAACCAGTCTTTTCCGATCGGGTCGATTCACTGGCTCTGCGAGGAGATGTTGCATCTCTTTGCGTATTTTATCGCATCACCACGAAGTGCTCTGAGCACTTGTTCAAACTAATTCCAACCGCTCAATTTCACCATTGCACATCGCGACAAAACTCGCCATACCATCCATACAATCTGGATGATTGGCGATCCACTACTGTGCGATTTAAAAGAAGTTTTCTTCTTCGCACAACTTACTTGTGAAATCTATTCCACCAGCAATTTTTCCGGACCGATGACCTTCAATAAAAGAACCTTATCCTTTTTAAAAGGCCGGCAACGCATTGGCAGTTCCCCTGTTGTTACAGTTGTTCATAGGCGGCGGTAGTCATTTACCATTTGGTGATCCGCATGCTGGTTTGGCCCCTATCATTTAAAAAAATTGACTGGTTTTTCATATAAACTGCTTTCGGAGTTACCAAATAGTTATTCTAAGAGATAGGTTTACGAAATACACGTTTTTGAAAATAATTAAAATAATAAGCATCTAAGCAATATTTGATTTAGGTTTTACTGGTCATTAGATATAAACGCAGGAAGTAAATTAATTAATAGCGATAAAATTAATGGATGCATGTGGCTCAAGACCGTGGTTTGTGACATTCCTTGGGGGAGGCCTCCCAAGGATATGTTCAGCAGTGGACTTACTTGGCTGTAATGATGATGATGACATATATTTGAATTTCATCTTGATAAAATTACGCTAAAGAATATTCCTTATCTACTAATTTAAGTAGGTGTAATTTGTTAATAAACATCAAAATTATTGTAAGCCGTTCCAAATGTCAGCGGAAAGTGCTGCTACGCTTTAGAGTTGAGATTAAATAACAAGCGTGCAGCGGGAAGGAGTATTTAGAGTGCATAACAAAGACATGCTTTGTGTACTATGGTGTCTTAAGTAACAACTGCTTAAAGTGTATGCCGGACACACTGCTACACCATATGCTCCACTGAACGCTACCAGTAAGGCCTAAGTGGAAAACGTTCGGCTTGAAGGACAAACACATGTATATAAACACACACATCAAATGGAAAATATGTTTCCGTCATTTTATAACTAATAAATTATTTCGCAATAAATCAATCAATTTCGTATAATTAATAGGGTTACCGGTATAATCAGTTTTCACCTAGAGATTTGACAGATTGAACCTAGTCCGGGAATTATATAGGAGTTACGAATACATTCAAGTAAATAGGTGATTAATGAAATATGATTCTAAAGTGTGTTTCCGGTAATGCAAATTTTAACCTTTAGTGGCGGTGTACAACTATCCACTATCCCCATATCATCCCGTGGGTGTCGTAAAAACGACATAGGGAAACTGAACCAGGAGATGAACAGCAGCATCTTCTTCATAACAGCTGAATAATGACCCCACATAATGATGATGATGATGACCTATATATTTAAATTAAATAACAAGCGTTATTAAATAGTGCCGCAGCAAAACATAACATAAAACTTTAATAAAAATAATCCCTGTAACGAGTGTTTTAATAGAAGAATGAGAAAAGTATGCCCCTCGTTATTACTTCGTTTTGTTCGTCGAATTCATTTCCATTTTTCTTTCGTTTCTGTTTATGTCAGCATCAACATTTTTATAACCATCTGATTTTGAAATTAAAATATTTTGTACAATATTTTCAGTTAAGATTTACAGTTAAGAAAACTTAAATATTAAATCTTTTCTAAAAGTAAAAGTTCAAAGATCAAGTTACAGAAAAAAATATTATAGTAGTCCGATCCTTGGTATTACAATCAAATTCGTTAAAATTATTACAAACTAGCTGTTGTTTATGCATGTAATTTATGTTTTTAATATTTTTGTGCGGAACCCTAATCCTTTTTCTTAAATAACAGTAGTCTTAGTTACTCCTTGTAACATCAGTCCAGCCGTTTCGGAGATTAGCCGTAACAAACAGACAAAAATTTAAAAAAATGTGTTTTTGTTATAAGTACCGTATATACTTTCATATGCATTTAGTGAATAGCTGTCATTTTAACATTACAAATAGACACTCCAATTTTATATATTTGTATATATTGCTGCGTACAATTAATGCATGGTACATGGCGACACTAGTTACCACTAGGGCCTTCTAGTATCGAAAAGCAGAACTAGGAGAGTGAAGATCCTTCTTCAAATTTCCATGAAAGAACTTACTAGAACTATCGAAACCTAGTCAGTCGGGACCGGTATGTACTCGAACATTCTAGATGTTTCTATAGTAGAAGGTTCTGGAAATTAACTGAGGCCCTACATAAGGCCGGTATCGCGACCCGGTGAGTATTCAATTGGCGTTACAAGTGAATACTTCCAAGTGATACAACTGCGAACTTAAGTGATCAGTAAGTCTGTTTTGTAATTAGTGTGGTTTTAAGTTGTAATTGGTGTTATGTAATAAAAGTTTAAATTTTCGTAATTCACTTGGCAGTTTTTCATTGTCTCGATCCCCAAGCTCGTAACAATATATAGATGATATCAAAGCCCATGGTATTGTGACTTTTGTCATAATACCAATATTTATTATACCTTGTTGCTTGAATATTAACTGGTGTTCTGGTGTTTGAATATTAATGATGCTAAGTGGATGCAGTTGTCAACAAACACCTACATCTGTCCTCAATTAAGAACCAAAATGCAGATGCGTTGTCACCCCTGAAGACTAAGGTGGAATGCCAGTAAAAAGGATCTCTGGTACTCTACACTCACCGTACTAAATGCAGCAGCATTAAGCCAATATTTTACGCTGTTACTCTGTGAGAGCGTGGTTCTTCCCCGGTCGAGCCGATCTATTCGTAATGCAACCATACTATAGCTGTAACGCAGCTCTACCACGTTAATGGCCGCGGCAGGTAGTGGTTTCATAAATTTATACGTGGTAGAGCCATGCTGCAGCTATATTATTAGTATAGTTGCAGCACTGCAGTCTGAAAGAAGATGTAGTGACAAAAATTGAGAAAGGTATGCTGAGATGGTTTGGCCATGTTGAGAGAATGAATGAAGAACGATTGACGAAAAAAGTGTATAAGGCGAGTGTGAATGAAAGTGTCGGAAGGCGTAGACCTAGGCGGACATTTCTAGACCAAATCAGGGACGTCTTGAGAAAAGGCCAGGTCAAGAGTACCCAAAACCGTAGAGCATGTATGAAGGGAATAATGAAAGTGGACGAAGCGAAACAAGTATGTAAGGATCGTAGCAAGTGGAAAGAAGTGGTCTCTGCCTACCCCTACGGGAAAGAGGCGTGATTATATTATATGTTGCAGCACGAATGGGTCGGCTCGACCGTGGAAGGACAACGCTCTCATAGAATACCATCGTAAAATAGCAGCTTAACGCTGCTGTGTTACGTATGGTGAGTGTAGAGAACCGGAGACCCTTTTTACTTTAAACGAGGCATTCCATCTTAGTCCTCACAAGTGACAACGCATCTGCATCTTGATTTGTAATCGAGGATAGATGCAGATGTCTATGAGCCACAGCAAAAACTTACCATCAGGTGGACTGTGTGCTCGCTTGTCACCTTTATTCTATAAAAATATTATTTAGTTTGTACTCCTCTCACAAATTAATGCCTTCATTATAGTAAAATATGCGAGCTTTTTCCTCGTATTTATCGTATCTCACAAAAACACATAAGAATAATACACACACTTACTTACAGCCAGGCTCTCGGCTATTTCTTTATTAAGCTTAATATTTTCGGCTCTACGATTTAATGCAAATGATAAAAATAAGCAGAAAATGCTTCATATATTAGTATGAACTTTTTTATTTTCGAAAACATTTTAAATGGAAGATTTCTCTCAAATATTTAATTTTGCAAAAAAAAAACAAATTATTGTTCTATAATTTTCGCATAACCTTTATAACCGACCTTCTGGTCATACCTTCCTTATTTTTTAACAGATTTGAATGATTCTTCTTTTATTATATAGGTTATACTTCAGAGGTAAACCCATATAACTTATAATAAAAAAGTGTGTGTGTACTTATGTACACATAGGAAGTTATACTTCTTTAGCGTAACAAAACAATAAAACTTGAAGGACAATTACCCACTGAAGTTGTCGCTTTTAGATGTCCGTGTGCACGCACATCGTAACAACTTCATGGTGTCGTTTTTAGCTATCGCGGTGTGCGCGCGCATTGTAAAAAATCACTCTCATCATTTTTCCCAAACGCCCCAAAGGAATTATAACTTCAAAAATTACACTTAAGATTAAAAAAGTTGGGTAATGAATTTGCTTGTTGGGGATGACCTTGAATTTTGATATTCCTGTTTTATTTTATTACTAGCTGGCTAGGCAGACGTTGTCCTGCCTTCTCCAACGACCCTGTGTCCTATAAAAATTCTTAAATTCGTAATAAAAAATATTGAGGGTCACTTATAGGGATAAAAACTATCCTATCTCTCAAGTTGGACGAAACTGCACTGAGTGTGCAAAATTTCATTGAAATCAGTTCAGTAGTTTAGGAGTTCATCGCGGAGAAACAACGTGACACGTAATTTTTATATATAAAGATAATATATTTTAATATTCCAACGTCAATTGCGCAACGCAAAATGGTAAAAAATGAAATTTAAAAAAGGAAAATTGACTTGAAAACCTACAAATAAATATAATAGTTTTCACATAGATTTATTAGATACGTGGCAATTATTTTATTCTTATTAGTTTTTTATTGGGTTTTGATTTTTTTATTAATATTTTTATCCAGCTATACCAAGAGACTTCAAGAACTGCAAAGAATAAAATAGTTTTCACTTTGAGGCGCCTCTGGCGTTGAAATTTAAAGCACAATATTTTCTGATAGGATATCACGTTTATGCCGAGAACATATTTTGCGAATTTTACTATTTTGATAAGTTTCAAAAGCTTGTTTAGCGATTTGAAATACATTTTTTTATAAATAGGTAAATAATAGCAGCATCTAATACGTACACAAGACATGTTTCAGCATCTACCGGTATGAGGCTGCCACTTGAGAACCTTTCTTCCCCATCGGTTCTTCGAGCTATATAGCCGGCCCATTGCCGATTCAGCTTACTAATCCGATGGGCTATGTCGGTTGCTCTGGTTCTATTGCGGATAGCATGCAGAGAAACTCCGAGCATAGCCCTGTCCATAGTTCACTGAGCGACCTTGAGCTCCCTCATACGTACCGTACATACCACGTCTCAAACCCACATGTTACCACTGGCAACACGCACTAATTGTACGATCTTATTTCCAGTTTTAGTGATGAGAAAATGTATCGTAATCTCCCGAACGCTGCCCCGTCGAGTTGAACTCACCGATTGACCTCTTGGTCGAAGTTGGAATTACCAAGTCGGACTATTTGTCCTAAGTAAGCAAACTCGTCGAAAACTTCGAACGTAGTGCCCCCAACAACTACTATCTTACTATTTTTTTGTTCATGCTCATCTTAAGACCTATCCGTTGGGAAACACTATTGAGGTCGTTGAGCGTAGTGCTAAGGTCCTACAGCGATTCTGCAGACTATATCGTCGGCTAATCTAAGTTGACTAATGTACTTGCCATTAATTTTGTTCAAAACGCAAAAGATGTATTCTTTCTACTCTCGTTGCTTACGAAAGTCTTTCAATGCAGCGGTGACGAGTTTCAGGAATATAAGGTTACTTTACACCTTTCTTCCGTTAGTTAGGTTTCGTATTCCCGTTTTGTACACGGATAGCCATCGTAGCCCTACTGTAAGAAAACTTCAGCACTTAGATATACCGACTGTCAACTTGGCAATTAGAACTTGTTCAATTGCCATTCGTGCCTTTTTTCCCACAAAAGAGTAAAAATCTACTAATTGTACATAATTAATATTTAAATTCAAAGATAACAGTTTTTTGAATTACATTTGTGAATACAAAAGCAAATGCTTTAACCCAAATATGGAAATAATTGATTTTAAGCATGGTCCATTTTAAATGAATTGAGTTGTATCAATACGCGAAAATAAATATACGTAATTTTACGGATTTCATTCTCTTTTTAGAGGCGTGAAAAACATGTCCAAGTGTGGGCTGTTGAATGTTAACTATGGTTGATTACATTTGAACACTATATTATATTTTGATCAACCAATAAATAATAGCTCAATTTGTCTTCTTATTGTCATTACTTGAAAAAACACAAACTAATTTCTTGTTTTTATTTTATAGAAAACATCTTATGTTTTCGTTTAATATAAAAATCATAAGGCCGTCAGATGACAAAAACATTGTCATTAATATTGTGAGATCAACTCTATCCACACCAGGGATGCAGAGCGGTCTAATGGATTATGGCTAGGGAAAGTATGTTTTTAATTGCGTTGCGAGGGCTTAAAAGAATTATTAATTTAAAGTCCATTAACAAAGTATTCATGAGTTTATAGTTCTTTCGAAAAATTTGATGAGTTCTTTTAGCAATGAGAAGTTTATAGTTTGATTTTTTAATCAGATTATGCGTTTGATTACGAAATTTCATCATTTTTTAAGAATTACAATCAAGACAAAAAAATTACCTTAAGTGGCGCGGTATGAGTGGAGGTTAACCACGTTTTTTTCTTCTTTTAAAAATTACCTCGTCAGTCTACTTTTAAGCTAAAGGACTTGCTAGTTACTACTTATTAAAAAATATCTTACTACTAATTTACTTGAGAGTTTTATGGCCTAATGGATACTAAAAGCACCATTAAGGTTTTACTTTTTTATTTATAACTGTTGAGTGTTATGGCATGCTATAAAAATATAACAACCACGTGACGCCGCGACCGTTACTAAGTAAACACCGTAACCGTTTGCTCCGCGAGAGTTACTCTAAAAATAGTGTAAAAACTTAGTGGCTACTGTCAAACTGGTATCTACTTGAAGCTAGCTTACAGTCCTCTCTAGTGCCGCAATCCATTTTCTAATCTCGTCTATAATTAGGGAACTGTGACAAAAATTCATTCCTAAATAATTGCAACCGTGACCTACCTCAACAAGTGTGCGCTCAGTTTGTCTATCACAGTGTTCTACTAAGGTCAATGACCGCCTGCAGGCGAAGAAGCTCGAAGACACCCGAAAAGGCGACGAATCGACACGTAACGTCGGCGCAGTGACTTGAATCGCTACGGGGATTGCTGCGGGCTACGAAACTTGTTCGTCCCGCCCACTCATCTACGACTCGTAGCACATCATAGTTTCTCTGAAGCGCGTTGCTTGCCTCTGCGCGTTTTTAGAAATAACTAACTTGAACATAATATTACATCTGCTACTTACATAAAAAAAAAAGATTTGTTTGGCCTGTCATAAAATTACCCGACCCGAGGAACAGTTGAGTTGCTCTGCGTGCAAGGGATGCTATCACTACAAATGTTACAACATATCATCCGCATATTACAAAGATAATTTACCAGCTTTAAAAAGGAATTGGAAATGCCATTCCTGCAATCGGATCACGCGACGCAAGGAGGACAGCACACCGGTTCGTAGACAACTCTCTCCACTATCCACTACTGCTGCGGATGACACGAACATGTCATGCGGCGAGGTTCTGGGGACCTCCGAGGGGGAGGTAAATGACAGCCAATTAGATAGAAATTCTACTACGACCTCCAACCCTCCCGCTGCGGCAATAGCATACGACCAGTTTGGCGCGCTGCTTGATTGTAAGCTATCCAAGATAAGTATTGATATAAGAGAGGACATTACCCACCTCCGTGAATGTCTCGACGCCTTGAACACCAAACTGGCCGACTATGATCGGCGAATAAAGTACTCTTGAGTCCGTAGAAAAAGAAAATAATATCCTTAAGGCCACCGTTGCCGATCTGCAGTCTCGTTTAAACAGCCAAGAACAGATTGCCTTAGGAAATGAGCTGGAAATATCGGGTCTGGAAGAAACACCAAATGAAAACCCAACTCACTTGGTATTAACTGTCGCCACAAAACTGGGCATTGAGCTTCAGGACATGGACTTAAATTACGCACATCGAGCTGGTCCCAAAAACAAAAACCAAAAGACTAACGTGGGTGGGAACCGTAAACTTCAGCGTTCCTTGGTGGTTGCTTTCACCCGACGAGCTAAACGTGATAAATTTCTTAAACACGCGAAAGCTAGAAAAAATCTAAAGAGTAAAGACATTCTGAATCATGGGCCTGAAAATATGATCTACGTAAATGAGCGTCTTACTGGTGAAAATCGACGGTTATTTCGTATTGCGAGAGCATTCGCCGTCGAACAAGGTTACAGGTTTTGCTGGCTACGAAACGGATCCATATTTATTAGGAAAGGGGATGTCAAGGAAGGGAGCCCCGCAATCCGTATTAAGTCCGAAAGTGATCTCAGCCGCCTGCTCTCTGCCCAAACCAAACCGGATACGGCAACCACTTAATAAACGTTACCTGAGCCTCAGGAGCCTAGTCCTTTATCATTGTAAGCGCAATCACACACACATTCTAACACACCTACACATATTCTTCCCCAATGTACTTTCCTCAAAATTTTTCATGGTTAATTGTACCCCTTCTTCTGTTTATATGGCACTCTCCACTTTAATGCCAAAATACCCCAATCAATTTTACACGATCTTCCCATGGCTTCCCTAGGATTGTTAGATGCCATAGATAATTCATCTGAGATAAAGTGCCATAACATAACCGTCCCAGAGGATTGTAAAGACGTTCTGTCTAGATTTTCATTTAGGATTTTAAGCATGAACATAAGAAGCATGCGTAAAAACTTTGATTCCCTTCTAGTAACCCTAAAAAGATTAGATCTTGATTTTGATGTTATTGTCTTCAGCGAGTGCTGGCTTGATGAGTATGCGACGGTTCCTCTATTGCAAGGCTTTACATCTTTTCACTCTAGGAAGTATATTAATAGGGCAGGAGGAGTCGCTACCTACATAAAAGATAGGTGGACAGCAAAATTTTCCGAGCTGAACGTTGACGAGGGTAATTGTATTCTCGCAGAAGTTGCAAATCATTTCTCAGTAGTTGCCGCTTACAGGTCACCTGGTTACACTAACCCAGAAACATTTATTCGCTCTCTTGACGCTAACTTAAAAACGGCAACTCCCTCTCCTTGTCTTATTTTCGCTGGTGACATAAACATAAATATTATTGGGTCCGCAGGTGACAAAAATTTGCACACGGAGTACTTAGATGTATTAGCAGAGTATGGACTTTCCCCCGCCATAACCAAACCAACTCGGGTCAAAACCTGCATAGATCACATTTTTGTACCCGTAAGATCTAATGCGGAGTCCGTAGTGTATCTCAATGATGTTACTGACCATGATATCACTATGGCAGGCATAATGTTAAAGACACAAAAACCAAAAAGACCAAAACCTATTCGATCAAGAGTTATAGTTGACATAGACTCAATAAGATCAGAGCTGGAGGAAACGAACTGGTCCCCAGTAATGAACTGCAGCTCTCTTGACGAGTCTGTGAGTCATTTCACTAAGACGGTATCAGAGACAATATTGAGATACTCGAAAACTTGTGTAATAAGCCGATCTAGAACCATCTTACACCCTTGGATGACTCCTGGTCTAATCAGATGCTCTAAGCACCGTGACAAGCTTCATATTAAATATCGTAAGGACCCAAACAACCTTACTAAAAAACTTGTATATACGCGTTATAGAAATTTTTACATAGGTCTAATCAGAAAACTAAAATGTGATTACAACAATAAAGAAATAAATAAAAACAAATGTGCTCCAAAAAAACTCTGGGCTACTATTAACCGCATAACTGGCAAAGACACTATTTCAAGTTCTCCTCTGGCTCTCATTAACTCAAGACCCTCTGTAAAGGAATCTCTTGATGTTTGCAACTCTTACTTTGCCTCTGTAGGTAATAAGCTAGCATACTCTATCATGAGGAAATTAAATGAGACTCAGGAGTCCCTTGCCGAAAAAGTTCACATTCCTGTTCAACCCGTTGGTTCATTTTTCATGGATCCTACAGACGAACAGGAAGTTTTGAGTCTCATCCGGTCTCTCGATTCAGGTAGTGCCCCGGGTATGGACGGCATCACTAACAAACTTTTAAAATCAGTAGCCCACGCAATTGCGGAGCCCTTGGCTGCGATATTTAACTTAAGTATCTCGTCAGGAGTCTTTCCAAGCCAGTGGAAAGTAGCGGCAGTTATCCCCATACACAAGAATGGAGCTAAGGACGATCCCTGTAATTATCATCCCATATCACTGATGGGTAGTTACTCTAAGCTCCTGGAACGCGTTGTTCATAAGCGGCTGACTAACTACCTTGAAAAGAATAGTATACTCTCGGACCGTCAGTTTGGTTTCCGTCAGGGAAAATCGACTGAGGATGCAGTTAGTCTTATCACAGATATGGTTGTAACTCATCTCGATCAGGGTCGATCCTGTGTCGGTGTTTTTCTCGATCTGGCTAAAGCATTCGACACGGTATCGATCCCCATCCTACTTAGGAAACTAAGTGCTCTTGGTATTCGTGGTCTGGCTTTGAACTGGTTTTCCAGCTATTTGTCGGATAGAAAGCAATGTGTCCGAATAGGCGATCAAACAAGCGATCTTAGATCTGTAGATTTTGGCGTTCCTCAGGGTAGCATTTTGGGGCCGACTCTTTTTATTTCATACATTAACGATATTATGTCAATTGAACTCGAAAATAGTGAAGTTGTATGTTATGCTGACGATACATCCATAATATTTTATGGTAAATCTTGGCACGACGCCTACCTTTCGGCTGTTTCCGGGTTGCATAAGTTACAAAAATGGTTAAATTACAACATCTTAACATTGAACACCTCAAAAACGCAGTTGATTTGTTTTCATAAAACTGCAGTGTCTGAACCGCCGCCGTCACTTTTCAATAGCCTTAAAGTACATAATAACAACTGTAGTTTTGGCTCCGTGAGCTCTCATAATTGTAACTGTGACCAGATAAATAGGGTCGGCTCCCTTAAATATTTGGGCATCATAATAGATGAGAACCTCAACTTCAAATGTCATATATCAGCGACATCAGCAAGGATCCGTAAGCTTATATACACAATGCGACTATTGAGAGATTCTACTGATGGCAGCATTTTAAAGTCAGTCTACCTTGCACTATGTCAGTCCGTACTTAGCTATTGCATACTGGCGTGGGGTGGCATAGCCTCCTCTACGTTGCTAGTGCTGGAAAGGGCCCAGAGGGCAGTTTTGAAGATAGCTATGGGTAAACCAAGGCGTTATCATACGTCAGATCTCTTTAGAGAAGCCCAAGTTTTAAGTGTCCGTAGATTGTATATTCTGAGGGTGTTTACATTTATGCACAGGGAAGCTTCGAAACTGCCGACATTTGATACTTTAATAAATAAAAGAGTGTTTAAGATCCCCACAACCTTGGTTAAAACATCTTTCGCTCATCATTTCAGACTGTTCCTATTCCCACGCATCTACAACAAATTAGTCAATTTATACGGCTTAAAGCGATCCCAACATTACGAGGCTAAAACAAAAATGATGAACTATTTATTGACTTGGGACTATGAGGAAACTGAAGAAATATTGATGACCCTTAAATAGGCGTTGAAACGGTAGTGGACAGCAATGACGTTAGCCCTGCCGTCTGATCCCAAGAATTTAATCATAGGGCTACCTCACCACTCACACTTCACACACTCATACACACACACACACACACACACACACACACACACACACACACACACACACGCGCACACACACACACACGCACACACACACACACACACACACACACACACACTCATACACACACTCACACTCATACACACTCACCCTCAATTACACGCGCGCTCCTTTAAATTAGAATATGCTTGTTATTTATGTCTGTAATTTTTCATAATTTTTAAGTCGTATTTTTATTTTTTTATTTTTTTTTTTATATTTTTTTTTTGCTTTGCTACGCATAATTGTTTTACGTAATTTCGACAAATAGCCACTTTGTTCTATTGTAAAATCTTTTGTTTGACCCCCACGAGACAGGCCATGCCTAGTGTGGGAGTCACAGAACTTTTCTGTATTTTGGCTAAGTGTTTCTGGTAAATAAATAAATTTATTATTATTATTATTATTATTATTTTACTGGCTAATTTCAAAAAAGGGAAATACTTTTTTCATAGACTAAGGGTGATACTAGTACACAGTCCACCTGATGGTAAGTAGATGCTGTGGCCCATAAACATCTACATCTATCCTCGATTAAGAATCAAAATGCAGATGCGTTGCCACCTCTGAGGACTAAGATGGAATGCCTCGTTTCCAGTAAAAAGGGTGTCCGGTTCTCTATAGTGCAGTGGCTTAGCAATGAGTTGTTGCGCTGGGGGCCGTGAGTTCGAATCCCGCACGGAACAAGTATTTGTATGGCCTACAAATAATTGTTCCCGGTTTGGATGTTTGTCCTCGTGCATTTTATATTTGTAAACTGCCTCCACGACACAGGAGAAAATTCTAGTGTGGAGTAACGTTTTAAAAGAAAAACAGAAACATTGAGATTAACATTGAGAGAACTATTTTACGCTGGTATTCAGTGAGAGCGTGGTTCTTCCCCGGTCGGACCAACCCACTCGTTTTACATCCATAATATTATAGCTGCAGCATGACTGTACCACAAAATACTTCTAAATGATGTCGAAAGTTATCATGCGTCAACAAGGAGATATTATTGTGCCACAAAGACAAATTTGCGATAACAACATCATAGCATTATTATATATTGTTACCTTATGAAAATGCCGTTTTATATCGGAAAATTAAAATTAATTTTTTTTTATCGAAGTATTTCAATTAACTAGCTTACTTAGCCTTTCAGTTAACAGCCCAGCCTTGTAACGAAACAGTGCCGTTCAAGTAATGGCTTGAATGATATTCAGCCGATGCGTCTAACAGCACATCAGTCTAACAACAGCTTTGCACGTACATATCTCGTAATATCAGCGATATTAGGTTATGTTGTGACTGAACAATGCCTCAGTGGTGTTTTTTTAAAAAATGTATAATTGGCTGTAGCAAGTTTTAAGCGCTATATTTCAGTAGAATAAGGGTTAACTTTTAACTTTTTTTAAGGGCCTCTATGACTCTATATTGTCCCGTGAGTATTATATCAGGCGATTAGCTCATGGCCTCATATATGCAGATGGCTTAACCATGATAAAAGTAAAGACCGACAACTATAGGCAATGTCTAAAGTTAGAAACGTCTGACATTACAATCGCCAATCTGCCTGCTCAACGTGGCGATTATGAGAAATCCTTGTCATGGACAAAACCTGGATCTAACAGTAGGCAGTTGTGGGCTTATACAGAAGAAAAAGAAGAATAAAATTAATGAAACCATCAAGGGTGAACACGATATTATATAAAATAAAAAATCTCCCTTACTGTATAATATTCAGCATATGTGACAAAAAGCTGTCAATTTGACCGCCAAAAATGAGTGTTGTAACTGATGATGAAATATTTTATACGTGACAGAGCCATGCTGCAGCTACATTATGGATATGCACGAATGAATCGGCTCAACCGAAAAGGGAACCCACTCTCTCAGAACAACAGCGTGAAATAGCAGTTTAATGGTGCCGTGTTTCGTATGGTGAGTATAGAGAACCGAATACACTTTTTACTGCAAACGAGGCATTCCATCTTAGTTTTCTAGGGTAACAACGCATTTGCATTTTATATCTTAATTTCCGTCTTAGTTCTTTGGGATGACAACGCATTTGAGTTTTGATTCTTATTCGAGTAAAAATGTATTTGTAATTTTTTAATCGAATCTTTGAAATCATTATGTATTTGCACCTCTTACCATCAGTTGGACAGTGTGTTTATTTGTCACGCTTATTATATAAAAGTCAACAATATCTTACCGCCAAGATATAAAAATTAATTGTTCATTTTGTATTGTAAATAGCCAAGCTCATCCGACGAATAAGGGAGATAAATCAAGTTATTCTTTATTGGTCCGCAACAATCTATGGCTGGATATAAGTTTTCCTATATTTCCTACGAGAGGGAAAATTTATTATAATCGCTATTCGTAGCAGGGGGTCGCACCACAGCTAAAGTCTCGCATTTTTGACGCATTTTTGTGATGCCACTCGTCGTTTCCTGTCGCCAGTCTAAGCATTTTACAAATGACGTGTGTTTACGAAATAATTTTATACCGTGTTCGTTTTAGTATTTTTCATAGTAACTTTTTAAGCAACCGTGAAACGATATGAGAATATTCCTACGCTGTCACACCATAAGAAATGGATTTATTCAAATAATATCATACGTTACTAGAATGGGTGTATGAATACGTTTTATCATAACCAGCTCGTTGAACTGATGAAAATAGGACGTTAAGTTGGATTTTTTATATAAACGCCAGCGGTGTATATATAAAATCTGCGGTCAACGGTGGCAGCAGAAACTCTCTCCTTGATACTTTCCATTGTTTTAATCTTTTCAAAGTTAGTTATTAAACCATGATCAGATGCTACAATTTGATGTCATTTCCCATAATTGACGTTTACGCTATTGACAGAACGAAATGGCGTGATTTTTGTCTCTTCTTTTGTCGCAATCACAGCGGAACTTTTTTTTAAAGTTTATTACTCTTGCTTACAGTTGCTACGCTTTGTAGGCAGATTGTGTGTTTTAGGAATACGCTGTTGCCTCTTTTGAAATTTGCGTATTTAAACGTCACTTATATGTATATCTTTATACATAAAAATTACATGTCATACATTGAGTTATAATGTACTTTATAACTCAATGGTGTCATTATTTGTCCGCAATGTACTCCCAACCACCCAGACTTTAATAAAATTTTGTAAGTGTGTAGTGATTGCTCCAACTTGAGAGATAGGATATTTGTATCCCGATAAGTCTTCTATATTTTTTCTTCTATATTAATCTATATTAATCTTCAATATTTTTTATTGCAAATTTATCGATTTTTTAAAAGACAAAGGTTCGTCGAAAATGACAAAACAAAGTCTGCCTGGCAGTAGTTTTATAGAATAACAATAATATTCAATTGAAAATAAAAATATATATTTGAGGTAACAAAAAATATATTTGAGATAAAAAAATCCAAACTTTATACCTTATAGTATTGAGCTTAGGTCTTATCTACTACATAAGGACCTTATTTTGAATCCCAGTCAGAAAGCTTTCTTTACAAACACACATCGTTGGTTTTCATGTGCTTCTTTGAAACACCATCCGAACTAAGCTCCAATCGAATTTCATGAACTTTACTTAAAATACATTTAAGTGTAATGCTCGTGAGTTTTCATTGTTTAAGCCTACATTTGTGTCACTGTAATAAATCCAGCGCAGATGATAATATTCGAAAACACTTGAAAATGTGTCGTGGTCATTCAGTAAATATGTGCCTTATACTCGCGATAATCTAAAAAGCCCCATTTGACGTTTCTCATTATACATGCCGCGATAACTTTGTATAAAGGTCGGCGTAAGAAATCGAAAAATCAAATTCAGAATCTTAAATAATTACCATGTTATCCATACACTATGACAGTAAGTATTATTCGTAAGCACCAAGTTACACTTTATATTCGAAAATGCTCTCAAAAATATCAATTAATCGTTGATTAATATTCCCACAGTACGATATTACAATGACATGTCTGTTATATCTTTGGGTTCGTTGCCGTAGTGTTGTGACCGTTACAAACCATTTTTTGACCAAATAAAATCGGTGTTCTGAAAAATCGATACTTTTACATTTAGAAAAGAGAGAAACATATTATTTAATGTTTAAACATATAAAACCAAAATTTGACCACATATATTTCTAGCATTATTTTGATATTTAATATGTTAATATTGGAAATAGTTTGATCTTAAAAAATGTATTTTAACCTAAATGTTTTCTCTCTACGTCATTGATTCGTCAATGCTTCGCGCGGTCTCTCGCTATCTATCTTGGAAGTTTTTGTGTAATTGGTTATTATTATATTTTCTGACTCGGCTATCACTCTTGCACTGTTTCTGCTATATTCGTTGACCTTGGCTTGCTAATTCCGGACTTTGCTAATTACGCATTACGTAATTTTGGTGTTATCGTGTGTACTAGACAACATGCATAAAAGAGGACGTACTCTTACCAGCCAGTCTCGTGACTTGGTTTTGAATTTGCACGAGTACTTTGAATGGGAGTCAGCAAATAGAAGGGCTCTTTTAGGCTTCTTTTACCCAAGTATAAGAACGCTTTGAAACTGGTCCAAATTTAAACTTAGTGTGGATTTATGTAATAATTGTTAAATATTACAAACTCGTATATGTATTAAAACTATATGCATTGAGAATCAATTTTAAACGATGTAGATACATTATCCATTACAAGCTCTAAATAATCGATATGTCTCGAGAATCGGTTTTTAAAGCAACCAATTTTTTCCCATCATTACGCAAAACATTTTTATAGCTGTCAAATCGGGCATCTTAGATTGCCACGAGTATAAAACATAGCAATTATAACTTTTAACAAAATGTAAAAACCGACTTCAAATTGTAAAAAAAGAACTTATTTGTTTGCTTGACTTAGGAGTAAAATTTTCCTTCAAATTTATAGTGGACCGCCCTTGTAGAATAGCCTATTAAATAAAAGAAGAATTATTAAAATTGATACACAATCTGTGAAGACATCACGTACAATAAAAGGTAGGGGAAAAACTTTCTTCGTATTTTATATACTAATTCAAGACATTTTTTTTCAGAGTTTAATTACATTTAAATGTAATATATTTGTGCCATTTTGTTGGATAACTTGTTACCATCTTGTAGGTAGTGACATAATCCCGTTGATGTAGAAATCATGGAAGTTTTGATCACAAAATGCGACAAGTAGTTTTGACAGTCCTCTCTTGATGGTAACCTAACACTACCCAAAGAATATTGAAGAGACCGAAACAGGTGCAAGATCAGGACACTATATGGTGGATGCATTAACAATTCCCAAGCAAGATCTTTAAATTTTTGCCGAGTGGCCAAATATGTGTGTCGTCTGATATTATCATGATGAAGACCGCTCCATTTTTTTTTATCAATTCCGGCCATTCTTTCTCAATTTCTTGCTTGATTCCCATTAGATTTTAGCAGTAGAAATTCGAGTCGATGGTTTTCCCCGGCGGTAAAAGCTCATAATAAACGATGCCCTTCCAATCCCGCCATACACACAGCATTTACAATAAGGTGTTTTTGCGTGTTATTTCGGGTTTCACTACAGTCTGTGG
Organism: Parnassius glacialis; assembly: GCA_033319125.1. Lineage (NCBI taxonomy): Eukaryota > Metazoa > Arthropoda > Insecta > Lepidoptera > Papilionidae > Parnassius > Parnassius glacialis. The sequence continues at coordinate 21,954,962 of JAVANC010000021.1, forward strand.
TGCTTGAATACCCTTTGACCATGATCTTGTTCACACGTTCTTAACGTAGGTGATCCATTTTTATCACCAGTGATCAATCTTATCAAAAATGGTTCGGTTTATTACGTTTCAATAGAGAATTGCAAATGAGTATAAGATCCATTAGGTGTCTTTTAGTAAGTTCATTTGATACCCAAATATCGAGCTTTTTTGTAAAGCCAGACTTTTTAAAATTGATCAAAACTATTTTTAGTCAATCTTCAATTCATCGGCTACGTCGTAACTACTAATATGCCGAACTTGCTTTCCTTTTTCAAAAATGGCATCAACTTTATCCGTATTTACCAGAGCTAGCTGCATCTTAGACATCAAAATTCTCGGCTGAAGACGCTTGAAACAACTTGAACAAACTCTTACTCACACTGCATTAGGTCCATAAACGCGCGGCTTGTTTCGCATTTTTCCCATTTTTGTAAGAAAATTTCAGCATGTATCAAATTTCTTCGTTAGATTTACACATTTTGGCGGACAGAAAAGCAATTGAAAAATGGCGGGAAAGTGTTTTTTACTTTTTATTTTTCTTTTTATGTATGTCCTATAATATGTATTTATATTAAAACCAGCCACATACAAATAGTACAACCAAAGAGATTTTTCTTCAACTTTATACATACAAAATACAAAGAGACTTTTCCCTGACCCTATATATACAAAAAAAAAACATACACTGGAATTGAGAACATCCTACTTTTAGAAATCGGTTTAAAAGTGTAAGTGCTGATTTATCATGTCTTCGGCGATAATGGAAAACATCGTAAGGAAACCATGAAATTTAACAAAAAGTCGAGTACATTTAAACTCATGTATTACTTGTGTACAATGTGGCGAACTCTTTTTAGACCCAAATTCGTCTCAGAAATGAGAGGAGACTTGTTGACTGCACTGAGACGTATATAGGCTGTTACTTCACCTTTATTTTAAATCGATTATATTAAGGTTATGTCCGCCAGTATAATAACTATAAATTTCAAAGTTTAGGTACGAGGCTAATAATACATAAAAGTATTTTAATATGTAGCAAGTGGTTACCGTATATCAAGGGCAGTATAGTCTTAAAAATAGAGTCTTAATTATTGTCTCCGTAGCGGCTTTGGTAGCTTGCTTTCATGAACTGCCTCCTACTATCTATAAGACATCGTTTCCTTAATATACTCGTTGGTTATTTGGTACCAAATTGAAGTCAATATCCGTCAACCTTCACTGACAATTGAATGGATTCTTAAAATATCATATCATACCAATAATTACTTCAGGTAAATTGCTGGTCGTAGGCCTTTTTAATAATGCTCTAACTTTACCAGTTTAATTTTAAGAACAACAATATTACATTACATGTACGTGTTTTAAAATATATTACCTTAGTAATATTATATTTTATATTAATATTATTATATTTATAATTTTATATTAATATTATATTTTATATTTAATATTATATAATATATTTAATATTTTTAAATATCTCCAAAATATTTAAAACGTAATAAAAAGTTTAATTTTATTACCCTATTTAAAATAATTAAAGAAATAGCATATTTACCACGAATAAAAAAAAATTATTGCATCGAACAGAACTCAGCATAGTAAAAATAGAATTATTGTGGACTCTGGTAATGATTATGGCACAAAATATTCGTTAATGTCAGAGACAGATTGGAATAAATTTGGCCCATTGTCTCTGAATTGCTGTGAAGTGGATTCGTTATCAAATTTCAGCCATCGGCGTCACCTTTTAGACTATAAGAAATGCCATAAAAATCACATATAGCTTTGGAAAGATGGTAGTATAACCATGTACAATAAACTGATGGCGACGGGAAGCAACTTCAAAGTAACTAGATTATGTTACTGCAAAAACCACCTTGCCTGTTAAGCATGAAGATTAAGATAATTTCTCCCTCCAATGGGAGAGGCAACAGTAATCTTTTACTACTTAAAGAAGAAACTTTTTTCTTGGTATTCTTGATGATACCTAGTTAACGTTTCCTTTAGCCTCTTACACTCTTACACTTACGAAACGAAAAGGGTTGATGCATTGTCTAATACTATTACTAACACGACAATCTTTTATATAGAATAAGGCTAACAAACCAGCACACAGTCCACCTGATAATAAGTGGATGCTGTGGCCCATAGATATGTAGATGATTCAGATTCACCTCTGAGGACTAAGATGAAATGCCTCGTTTCCAGTAAAAAGGGTCTCTGGTTCTCTACACTCACCATACGAAATACAGAAGCTGCTATTATACGCTGATATTCTCTGAGAGCGTGGTTCTTTCCCAGTCGAACCGACCCATTCGTGCTACAACCATAATCATAATGTATAATAGATACTGCTAAATAATAGTACCGCTTCAATTCGTAAAGATTCAATATAATCGACTCGTTAAGTCTTTTTTTAAATTTTAGTTAACAGAAAGAATTAAGAAATCAATTTTACATAATAAATTAAATAGGATAGTAGTCTTTTTTTTAAAGAATGTTTTTTTTTACCTTTCATCTTCTGGTAGCTCGATATATAGCGGTTGCAGCGTTATGTTGCGCAGATGAAGCGGGTAGTCGTCGGCGAGATAAGTTTGTGAGATTTCCGCAAGCGAGCGGTTGAACGCGCGCACGACGTCGGTGGCCGAGGGCGGCGCCGCGATGCCCAAAAAGAAGATGGCGCGAGCATCCGCTTGTAGCACGCGAAGTTCTCGCGCCGCCGCGGCCACCGCCACCGCCGTCGCCAGCACCGCGCAGCAACACGCCACAAATAGCGCCACGTGTGCGCGCATCACACCCGCTCTCGCCTTCCTCACCGCCGCCCGCGCCCCGCCCGCCCCCCGCACCGCGCCGCCATCGCCAGCGCCCGCCCAACACCATCCACGCTCAGCGACCCACTCCCTTCATGGAATCCATTCAGTGTCGATTTATCTGTTCAATCTTTACTCGATCAGTTAAGTATTTATTGCAACTAGCCAATTAACTCTTTACGGACGGTTAAAACACTGCACTAAAATTATATTTACACGAGGAGTATTCTTCATTCGAAACCTGAAAAAGAAAAGATTTCTATATTAATTTTGTCTGGAATTATATAATAGTCAAACATAAATGCAGATAGATATTCGCTAACGGATCGCCTATCTTTTTTTATAGACTCAATAATTAATTTATGATGCGACCTATGTACTATTTTATCGATACGTTCCTACATAAAACTTAATTTATTTTAGTATCCTGAAGGCGATGAGAACTTGTAACATAATCTATTTATCTTCGCTGAACGCCATGTACGGTTTTTAGTACTCATATAATTTAATAGTGCTACTTTGAGATAAAACAATCTGAAATAAGATACTTCAGAGATTTCGTCAAAATATTAGAACTGAATAGTCTGTCTTTGATTGATTTATATGAAACTTTCGGTACAGAGATTAATTAAGGTACATTTATCTTAACCTATTATTGGACTCTTATGTGCTGTAGCAGCCCATGACCTGTTTTAGGCTTGCTCACCAATATTATTTGAATTTGATTTCGTTTCGATTCAAATTCAGAATAATTTCACAGACCTCCTCTAATTTCTTAGTGAGTTTTAGGGCAAGGAAACGTCCGACGCGCTGCTTCAGTGTATCTTTGCGGACTTCACAAGTCTTTGATTTTTTTCAATTTCTCAGACATGCAGATTTCCTCAAGATGTTTTCCTTTACCGCTAAGCACGTAGTAAAAGTAAAGTAAAGTTGCAGCCTATTTACGTCCCACTGCTGGGCACAGGCCTCCTCTCATTTTTGAGAGGGTTTTAGGGCAAGGAATTGTCCACCGCGCTGCGCTAATGCGTGTTGGCGAACTTCACATGTCTTCGAAATATATTTTTTTCTTTTTTCTCAGACATGCAGGTTTCCTCACGATGTTTTCCTTCATCGCCGAGCTCGTGGTAAATCAGGACTCAAAAATGCAATTAACGATTTCATTGGTACCAGCGGCGATCGACCGAATATTTACGGCGAGCGCTAAGCTTCTGAGCTACCACAGCTCTTCAAATGCAAATGTAAAATGCTTATAGTACGATCATTTTTAATACATACCAACGTTTGCTTCATAAGTACAATTTAAATATTTGAAGTACACACATTTTCAGAAAGAAAAAACATTCACTAACGACGACTAGCGTGTGTGAAATTTTTAATTAAATATGAGAGAGATGTTTTTAGTGCTAATTTGGAAAACTACAGAAAAAATAATGAAATGAATAAAATGCTTATTGCATCACGAATTAAACAGAAAAACTTCCTGTTTTTAATGCTACTTTAGAAACATACATACATACATATAATCACGCCTCTTTCCCGTAGGGGTAGGCAGAAACCACTTCTTTCCACTTGCTACGATCCTTACATACTTGTTTCGCTTCGTCCACTTTCATTACATATACAAATATACACACATACACACACACACACACACACACACACACACACACACACACACACACACACACACAGCGCTCACGTAAGTGTAAATTAGTTTTTAGTTTTTAGAATTGTTTTAAAATTGTTGTTTTTTTTTTTTCTTTCTCGTTTATTGTAACTTTAATTACAGAAACTGCAATTATAAATCATATTGTCACACGAAGTGTACTAAAGTTAAAGGTATGTTGATATATGTTACATGAAGGGACGAGAGTCTGGTGATTAGTCATACAGGTATTTCCTAGTACTAACACCAGGCTCTCAAAAATTAAAATGATTATACCTCCAATATTATTAAAAGGTAATGTAAACTTGTGAGAGCAAATAAAGTAAACATTCTTATTATTATTATTCCCTTCATACATGCTCTACGGTTTAGGTTACTCTTTGGAAACAAACACTAAATTTAGATAGGCATATAAAATTCATTGAAACTATTCAACGAAACCTTTAAGATCCAAACGAAGTATGTTTTTATTCAAATTATGTTTGATTTCAATCGTGCTACTCGATTTATAATGCTATCAATTAAAGAATACAAATTTCTCGATCCAAAGAAAACGCTAGTTTGAGATTTCAATCAATTTTGCGAATTGCCTTAAATTCTAATCGAGTTTGATTAATTAAAACCTCGAATCTGTTAGCCGTAGGCCTGCTGAGCACTCGCATTAAATTTCGTATCATGCGAGCAATCCGAGTTTGATATACGTCGGTATACCAATCAAAATGTTAGGCACAGCTTCTTATACATATTTCCACAAAAATATACTTTGTAACACCGTCGCTAAAATGCTTGTCAAATATTTACTCATTTCTAACAAACACCAGCTTTATAATAAACTAGCAACCTCGCCTTGTTAGGATAAATTATTATAGCATTATTAAGACTGAAGATAATCATTAGAGACTATTTATTTTATCAATTTTGCAATTTGTCAAAAAATATCTTTAAGTTTTTCGAATAAAGTATAGCCTATAACACTCCTGACAGTGCTCTCTGTCTGTTGGTGAAGTTTCATTACAATCGGTTCAGGAATTTCGAAGATTAGCCCGGACAGATAGGCAGATAAGTTTTAAAATGTTTATTCATGTATTACTGGCATGCAAATAACCCTCTGAACTCAATAAAGGGCAATTATTTCGATATTATAGACAGACAATCAATTTTGGATAGATGATAAATACGACATCTTTGTTCTTCTCTGTTTTAACCAAAACTTTATGGATGTTGTCTATACACAGATAAAATCATATTCGTGTGTAATATAATTAAAGTTAAAACAATGCATATCATGAACAAAGCAATGCAACAACACCAAACATTGAATAGAGTTTTAATCGAAACAGGTAACTTATTTCGTGTATTAAATCCCGTCCAAATAAAATTATGTGTTATAATAATCTTAAATTTCACATCATTGAGTTTTAAACCACCGCCAATATTTATTTATGTTGTATTGCCACGAAACAAATGAAACAAACAAACAAAAGTGACAAGTTCAGGTATAGACAAATAATTTTTTGGTTTAATTTTTATTTTAATAAAACCTACGATTCTGAGTATATTATTCTTAAGTAATGCAATAAAATCATAGTAATAAATTAAAAAGTTAGAAAAAGTTACAGCCTATATATGTCCCAAGGCTGGGCACAGGCCTTTCCTCATTTCTGAGAGAGTTTTAGGGCAAGGAAGTGTCCGCCGCGCTGCCCCAATGCGTGTTAGCGAACTTCACATGTCTTCGAAATATTTTTTTTAATTTCTCATACATGCAGGTTACCTCACGATGTAATGTGAACTAATTATACGTATTTAACTTATTATAAGCCTATGCTTGACAATTAATATCCTACCTGATTGTAAGTGAGTGGTGTTTAAAAATATCGTGCGGAAAATCACTAAACATAATGCAATTGTCACGTTTTTAAATTAATGAATATTAAACGTTTATCTTAGCATCAACTTGAGTTCAATTGCAATTAAACTAAAACGCTCTTTAGTCCAATCTCTCTCAGAGCGTACTTGGAACTTCATGTTGTGTTAAAGTTTTCCTTCATCAAGCTACTAAGACTACAAAATTGTTAAAAAAAATAATGATAATAAATGGTTTTGAAAATTTTTACATAAAAATGGGATGGTTTCAAATAAAAGAAATCAACCTTTATTATAACTTGAAACTTTACAAATCGTTTTCGTTTTTGTGATTTATGGATTCTCTTTGGAGGTGACAATTTTTTAACGTGGTATAGATTTTATTTAAAAAAGGAACCTGATGATAAAAAATCTTTTAAGTTGTAAAAGTTACGTAGGTACTTAATAATTACTTTACATAAAAACTGAATTTTTACCAAGTTTTATAATATTTAGATAAAATATTGTCTCGAGTCATTAAAGAAGCTTGTTATGAACCTCAAAATACTCCCAATTCTATAGCTATTATTGTAATCATTTATTAATAATGTGATCTACATGAATGGCTTATGGTGTAACATCCAATATTAATCTGGTTAATATGAAGATCATGTTAAGCGTTCTAATTTTACTCAAAAATATTAATATGTATTCTACACATACATAAGATAAAATATCCTACTAGGTAAGACCAGATTTAACCAAAAGCACAATTGGTGAATTATGATTCGTGTGTTCATTGTATGCAATAGCAGTATTCAGGAAGTTGCGACACGACTTTGCGTCCGGTATACCATAAAACTTAAAAACACAAAGGTCTACAACTGGACTATTGCGAGTGTAGTTTAACTACGAAGCCAAAGAAAAGAAAGAAGAAAGGTTCTTGAGTGGCAGCCTCGTACAGGTAGGCAAAGTGTAGGGCGACCTCCCACGAGATGGAGTGACGACCTGGCAAGACAAGCAGGGAGTCGGTGGATGCAGGTGTCTCAGGACCGTGATTTGTGGCATTCCTTGGGGGAGTCGTATGTTCAGCAGTGGACTTATGAAAGGCTGTAATGATGTTGGTTCATCTATAATATTGACAGTTATGTTAATGTAACTTTTTAATAATTATCTCTCCAATTCAATCTTCCTTAGCCCATATAATTCCATAAAAGTGTTTGCCTTATTAAATAAATTCACAGACCAAACGTGGCGAACGTGACTGGTGAATTGACGATCGCGGTTGATATTTCGCACAATTGACGGTGCTTTCCGTTGCCAGTCCGGGTATTTAAAATCTGGCAGAAACGAAAATTTTATACCGCCTATGGAAGTTAGGTGTAAGATATTTCTAGCACTAACCCGAATTCCGAAAGACCGGCCTCTTACGCCACTTACCACAAAATGGGTTAAATGATTCTCTTTCTAATGCCGCTACCTCACGACAATGAGGGCTAATAATCTGCCACTCACCAGATGTCGCTAGTTGTGACTGAAGTAAAGTTTTTTGTTACACAATGTCAGTTAGTTGAGAAATCAGTTTTACATAATAGTTTATCATTATCTAGAATATTATATTAATACACAACACAATGCGTCAGTGGTTTTATTTTTAACTCTTTTTTAAAAAAAAACGGCTTTTAGTTATTTTTTATAGTTTGGTTTATTCATTTCTAATGTAATTAATATAAAATATACCTAATAATACAGAAAGAAACCTTAAAGATTACATTTTCCTAAGAAATTACCATCCCCGCTATGAAATCTGTGAAATATTTTACCTCACTGTAAAGTGGCGCCATTCATTGGTATAATTTAATATTTATAAATTTAATAAAAAAATAACAGAATATAGTACGTGAGGATAATATGGTCATCCGGTTAATATGACCACTTTCGTATAACTCAAAAATTACATTCTTGTATTCTTATAGCTCTTAATCTGTCTTAATCAGTCAATCATATAATAAAGGGTAAAAAGGGCGCATCTTTATCGACGCCATTATGACAGTTGACAGTGATGTGTAGTTAGATTTTTTTAAGTATAATTTGAAGTGTTCCTTATTGTTGCCAAAACTTGTTTTTTCTTAATACTATATTAATTATAGTATACGACTTTGGGTTTTTGTCTCTGTTCTCCTTTTAGTTTGGGTTTTCTAAGGCGGCAAAGCTCAGGGTGGTTATTACATATTACCCTCACGTACCTTATACATTTCTGTAATTTATACTTATTAATAATTTAAAATTAAAAATTTTGTACAGCCGACTTCAATATAAGTGACTTCAATTTAGGTTATTTAAGAATAACTCAATAAACATTGGTCTGACCTTGATCAAATTCATATGGGACCACACGAGAACTATCAGCTTTCATATAAAAAAAGAATCATCGAAATCGGTTGGCCCAGTACAAAGTTATGAGGTAACACACATAAAAAAAAACATACACCCGAATTGAGTACCGTCTCCTTTTTGGAAGTCGGCAGAAAATGGTATTATATTATATGAATATAATCTAAATAACATAAAACTGCAGGTAATGAGTTTAACCTAGTTTCATAGGTAATATAATAGTTTTTGTAGTCTTTTTGAATTTGAATTAATTGCAAAACTCTTGTTTTCCAAAGTAACATAATTAATGCAATAAATTTTATTTGTTTAACAAATTAAAAATCATTTCGTTGAAAGATTTACCTAAATTTTGCGTAAGTGTGTGTCGGTAAATATTCCCAAAGTTTGATAATTAACACCCTGCTTTTGTAGGAATATCTTCTAAAAGGTCTATAAATCACGACGTCGGAAACAATTTATGTAGTACGAAATTCATGTGTAGGTGACATTTGGCATAGTTAAAGTTTATGTGGAGAAGGAGTGCCAACAGCTAAACTTTATAATATATATTGTGTTACAAAGACATCAAATTAAATTAAATGAAAAACATTCATTATTTACATTCATACTATCAGTGTCTGTTGTCAAGCACATAATAGTGTATGGTTAAAGAGGCACATCGAATAAAAATTGTAGCCACAGTATTTTCAAATGTTACCCAAAATAATTATTGACACATTAAGCTACAGTAGCCTAATAGAAGGGTGCGCACCGCGAACTCAAAAGGTCGTGTTTTCGAATCCGCTATCCGACTACTGTCGTGAACCACTCTTAACACAAGCATTTTAAGCTCACCGGGAGTGGTTAAAGAGAACATTAACAATGTTAATAGCATTTCTATTATTTAAAAAAAATTGACTTCACGAGCTGTGAATTTTGTGTGATGTCAATGTTCCTTTTCCAATAGATGTTCATATTTTGTAGATTTGATATCTATGTTTTACATATTAATGAGCAATGGAAAGTGTTGATAATAGATATAATATATGCTGAGAGTAGAAAGTGAAATAAGCTTGCTTAATCATCATCATCATCATCATTACAACCCTTCAGAAGTCCACTGCTGAACAAGGAATGCCACAAAGCACGGTCCTGAGCCACCTGCATCCACCAACTTCCTGCATGTCTTACCAGGTCGGTCGTCACTCCATCTCGTGTGAGGACGCCCTACACTTCATCCACCGGTACGAGGCCGCCACTCGAGAACCTGTTTTCCCCATCAGTTGTCGATTCTTCGAGCTATATGGCCAGCCCATTGCCACTTCAGCTTACTAATCCATTGGGCTATATCGATCACTCTGGTTCTGCTGCGGATATCCTCATTTCTAAGTTAATCATGCGGAGAAACTCCGAACATAGCCCTCTCCATAGCTCGCTGAGCGACCTTGAGCTTCCTCATCTGGCCAGCAGTGAAGGACCACGTCTCAGTTCCATAGGTCATCACTGGCAATACGCACTGGTTGCTTAATATACAAACTTAAACATTTAATGTATTACAATCGAATTTCGACCACTGGACAGCGTTCCAAACGAAACAGCAACGAAACTCTATATAAGTCGTAAATATAAAATAGACGCTATTTGAAATCAGGAAATTCGTATTTTTACTAAATATTCAAACTATTAATCCATGACATTAAACAGCAAGTAAAACATTTTCATATTCCTACCATCAAAGAGTTTATAATCACTACGTATTACCAACCATAAGTTTTTAGAACACAGTTTTATTATCAGTTGTCCCTGCTCGAGTTTCTAATTCTCTGAAAAGTTACTCTACAGCACACTAAAATACACTAGACGAGGTAAGTTAAAAGCATATTAGAGGATAACGTTCAAAAGACAAATAGTGATACTCTGACGTCGTTTAAGTGCTTCAAATGAATTACCGTTTCCGCTTCCACTATGTGGTAATTGAATTTACTGCAGCTGAATTAACTTCTGTCCTTCTAGCAAATTAAATCATAAAATTAGTTCCAAGATTAATGCGTGTTTTCCGTCATACTTTGGACGATTTTATAAAAGTCGTTACTATGAGAATGGCACCTATTGCTTAAAATTAATACTTGAAGTTTTAATTTTCTGTGTAAAAGATAAATAAATAGTAAATATATATTTAGTAGTAGCATAGAAACGCCATTTAGGGGGGTGTTGATAGTAAATGGATTCCTATCCGTTTTGACCCAAGGCTGTCGTAAGTGGTTGATATTGGAAAATATATTCTTGACATTTAGCATACTTGGTTATTTATTCTTGCTTATTAATATTTAAATTTAGATTCTTAAAGTAAAAGATAGGATATAGCTTATGAAAAATATAAGTGAAATTTTATTCTATGAGGAGAACTTTTCTTATTACAGAAAATGTATCAAATTCACACATTTACATTATTTATTGGTTTTTTATTTATTGATTGGTTTAAGAATATCCCATGTCATCCCGTGGGTGTCGTAAGAGGCGATCGAGAAAAAGAAATCAGGAGATGGACAGAAGCGTCTTTCTAATATCGACTAAAAATAAAAAGCTGCGGTTGCCAACCCGCTTGCCAAGCATAGCAGAATAAATCATTATGCGTATACAAAGGGAAAACTCCGAAAACAATAAATAATTTATATTCGGTACCGTCAGGTCAAGTTATTATTAAAATTGAAAATAGAAAACCTAGAACATTTCCTAAAAAGTTGAAGACTCCCCTAGATACTATGATTTAAATAACTGCCAAAGAACTCGGCGACTATTCAGATTTCAACATTTTTATCGGCAAAGTCGTAAACCCCGAACGTCGTTTGTACTGAACTTGGTCCCCTTTTTACATTTATGTATTTCTTGGGATTACGTTATATAATTTCAAAAAGATTTGTCATTTCATGCCCTTTTTACCCTGCACATTAAACATGACGTACGCGTCCTACCATTATTAATGATTAAATATTTCTAAATATATGTATTAAAAGTATGTTTACCTGACATGCTATATATAATATTTTATAATTATAGGTTTTTTTGGTTCTAACTAGGTATATTGTAGATATTTATTGGTAATATAAGGCTTCCATATTATGTATTTTATAATTTTGATAAGAATTTCAAGACAACTGACTCACATTCTAAAAGAAAAAACTTTCTTATTATCTTGCTGATGCAAAATATCATTCATTATTAAATCTTCTCCCATATGTGACTGAGACTTATAGGTATAATAAGAATAATATGCCAACTATAATACTTACCTAGCATGTAGCAAAAGACGACTAATGGGACATTGAGATTGTGATTGTGTTGTTAATGGGCTAGCCACCAATCATATCTTTCACAATGTTCCATCTATACCCATAAATTTTGTCTAAAAGTGGTCCAAGTGGCTCCCTTGTCTTTAGACTCTGCCTACCCCCTCATAAATTACAGGCGTGACGTATATGTATCATTCTTAATTACTTTTATGCAAAAGGTATTACAGTTCCCCTACTACCTACTACCTACTATAGTACTAATTATGGCGGACTTTGGCGGATGGTGCGTTTTAATTATACTCGTAATTTTATGATATATTTTACTTTAAAAAAAAACTAAATGGAAAGGTTATTATATAAATTCTTAATTGTACCATTAAACATTTCTGTGGGTTAATGTGTTCTTAAAGTCCACAACCTCGGTAACCTCATGCGAATCTTATTTGCGCGGGATATAAATTTTAGTGTCATAATATAGTAGTATTCGGGTGACCATATACACCCTAAGGTACATAAATACTGTTTGTCATTTACATTTACTCAGTTTTGTCTATTGTCTACTCATTACCTAAATATAACAATGTGGAGCTGCGCCGGGCGCAGCCGTTTCAGGCGACAAAAGCGACAATTACCGCTCAACAAACGTGCTACGGAAATGCGGGAACTGGTACTTTATAATAATAGATTAATTGCGAATTAAAGATTATGTTAATTTTATAATCAAAGCTTATATTAAACAATTGCTAAATAAAAAAATGTGCAGCCGACTTCAATGTAAATAAAGTGAGAACATCGTCAATATAGTCAAAGTAATTTTTTTGTAGTATGAGGATCACAAACGAGCTCGCAGTGCACGTGATGGTAAGTAGTTGCTGTGTTCCATACATATCTACATCTATCCTCGATTAAGGATCAAAATGCAGATGCGCTGTCAACCGTGAGGATTAAGATCTAATAGGTCTCCGGTTCGCTACGCTCACCATACGAAATACAAAAGCGTTAAGCTGCTATTTTAGGCTGGTATTCAGTGAGAGCGTGGTCCTACCCCGGTCGGGCCAACATATTCGTGCTAAAACTATACTACTAATATCTCTACCACGTCTCTACCACGTAATGAAAATTTACATTTTAAATTTACAACTAAATACGTAATACGTAAAGTTTAACATTTAAATACTTATTATTAAGGATAACTCAAAAACTACTGGTCAGATCTTGATCAATTTATACGGGACGACATGAGAAGCGCCAGCTTTCAAATAAAAAAAAAACAATCATCATAATCGATTCACTTAGAAGAAATTTCTTATGTTACATACATAAACAAAAATACAGTCTAATTGAGAACCTCCGCTTTTTTTGAAGTCGGTTAAAAAGAGACTGATTTCTGCTAAATGTGTTTTCATTGAAATATTTATTTATTTGAGCAGTTAAGTGGTTTAGTCTTGCGCTTGGGATTTGTAGACTCCGGACGTCCCGTCACTCCACTCTCATTGCTCCTGCGCATGAATTATCTTAACTTTGTGTTCACCTATATACACCATACTGCTTGGTGCTCTATGTTTAGTTACTGCTTTGGTGTTCTCACTGTGGTGCGCAAAGCATGTTGTCCAGGGAGACAGCAGTCTCAATGTATTGTTGTGAAGTGTATCGGACGCTTGTTGTGGTGCAAAAAGTGTTTTGTGAGTAACTCTCCTTCCTGACTTCCTGGTACTGGTATCGGCAAGCGTGAGTAGAGTGAAAAACACCCGCCGCCTTAGAGGCGCCTATCGTTTTTAAATTTTTTGTTGCTTATTGCATTAGGCAAGATGTGCACCAAGCTCCCACACCTTTTGGCGGTGAAGCTTGGTACACATCTGTGCTTGTGTTAGCATAGCAAACAAGATGGCGTCGTTTACAACCGACGAACTAGCAGACTTTTTTAGTCGAGCCAGCCCCGACATCTGGGCTTTGTTAATTGCACAGCGCAATGCCCATCCCGCGCCCGAGCTCGCACTCGAGTCTGCACCTCTAGCCGGCCCGTCCACCCAGCGTGTTTGGCCCGCCTTCGACCGTTCGACCATGCAAATCGACCATCCTCTGTCGCTGTGGGATCCAGGGATCCATTCGCTATGGTCTAGCCCGCTCCCCTGGATCTTACTAAACGTAGAGAAAAGTGACCGCCACCCATCATAATTCAAGACAAAACCAAATGGAATAACCTTTCCCATTGGTTAAACTCTAAAAAAAATATACAGCCAAAGGTTGCAAAACGCTGGTCAGGGCATTCGCATGTTCGTAAACTCTACCGATGAATTCCGCAGTGTAACAAATCACCTGCGCGCCCAGCAAGTAAGCTTCCACACATACCCTCCTACAGGAGCGTAACCTTCGTGTTGTCATCCGCGGTCTCCCTAAAGAACTTGAGACTGAGCACATTTTAAACGATCTCAAAGTCCAAAATCTCCCGGACCGGAGGTTCACAGGATGCACCACCAGTCCGATAAAAAGCGCTTCTTAGATCTGTGCCTTGTCATTATGGCAAGGAAATTTTTAACGTTCGGTGCATCGTTGGCCATCGATGCCAATTGTACAGCCACTAGGCCAAAAATTGTTAAGTCAGGCCTAGGTGACCACGGCACCACTTACTGCCCCCGCACACCCGAAACGGTTGAACCACTGAACTACGTCAATTGCTGCGAAAAGAGACACCAGCGAATTATCGCGGGCACTCCAAAGCGTCGCGAAGGAAGCAGCGCGGAGGTAGAAGTGATCTCGGACGCGCAGGACAAGCGGATGTGTCTCACTCTCGGCTGCCTGCCCTCATAACGACACCGTCCATGGTGCCCACTTCCTCGCCACAAATCGCCACCAAGCCCGCCCCAGTCGCCTGGGCGGCCGAGCAAAAAGCTAGCATTCCGGTGCCTTTCGCCCCAAAACCCAACGCTTGGGTGAAACCACCGGAACTAGTCGCCTCACGGCCAGTCCCCCTTCCCAGGCCCCAAAACTGAAGCCCGTCCCACAAGACTCTCTTTTGCCGCCGACATCTCGCTAGTCTGCGGCTTCATCAGCAACTCCCCCTTGGCTCGCGAAATCCACGGAGCCACTTCACTTTAGGAGAAGTTCAATGCTACGATTGAGCACATAGGACTTATCGACGCACTCTGTTCTTTTTAGTGCACCTAAACACCTCGTCTATATACCGAAGTGACAGCGCAAAATCTCGGTAGAACTAAACCACGCTCTCTGACGGTAGCGTTCTTTAACGCGAACGGCCTGAGAGACCAAAAAGTCGAGATCGCGCTCTTCTGGCGCAATCACGATGTAGACGTAATGTTAGTGCAAGATATTTTTTTGAAACCTAGCCATCGCGATCCTAAGATCGCAAACTACATCTTAGCTAGAAATGATAGCTTGACCCAGCCCTAGAGGCGACACCTTTATCTACTACAGAAGGTCCTTGCACTGCGTACCAACCGACGCCCCACCCGTTCACTAACATAGAAGTTTCTATATGTAAGATAGCTCTCTCTGGCCATCCGGCACTTACCATCGTATCGGTTTATCTACCGCCAATCAAACGCATATTTGAATCAGACTTTGCAGATTATTTAACCTAGGCTCTATTGTCATAATAGCTGGAGACCTCAACTGTAAGCATTCCTCCTGGAACTCAATTGCGAGCAATCCTAATGGTAATTCTTTGTTCGATCTCACGGAGCGACTACACTTCGATGTTATTGCGCCTGAAACTCGACCCCGCTACCCATTCGCTACCAGTCATCAACCGGACGTCATTGACGTAGTGATACTCAAAGATGTCTGTTTGTCGATATCATCAATTAAAACAATATCAGAACTCAACTTGGACCACAGACCAGTCCTATTGCAGCTGGACCAGCCCGCAAGTGATGTATTTCAGACCAAAACCATCGTGAAGTGGCGTAAGCTCGAGGTCAAACTCAAGTTTACTATCGCCCAGCTCTTAGAAAAAATCCCGGACAAGATAGACTCGCCTGAGGAAGCCAATGAGGTGATTAGCACCCTATCGGCACACCTCACCTCCACAATTGAAGAATGCTCTCGGGTCCGTGTGTCGAGCAATCAACACATGAAGTTTCCGAGGGATATTCGACAACAAATTAGAGCAAAAAATGCGGCTCAAAAATAATACGATAACTATCGTAATATTGACAACAAATTTCGATTGCGCTTCCTCCAAAATGAGGTGAAACAGCACGTTAAAGAGTTTAGACAGGATAAGTGGGATAATCTACTGACGGGCATCGAACTGTCACAGACTGCTTTCTGGCAGTTGACGCGAGCTCTGAAAGCAGAACAATCCTCACCTATGCCGCCTCTCATCAAACCCTGATCTTGACTTTGACGACTCTGAAAAGGCCGAATGCCTCGCTGACAGTTTAGACTGCCAATATACTCCCTCGAGCGAACCTACAGTACGCGCTCACCTTGCAGAGTTCGAAGCGGAGGTCGAGAGTAAGTCTGCACTACCACCTGCGGGCAACGCCTTAGATACTGTGACTGCCTACGAAGTCACAGAAATAACAAAAGCCTTAAAAAAGAAATCAGATGGCAATAGCAACAGGGTACTGAAATCTCTCTCCGCGCCACTTGTATGCCTCCTGGTAGGCATATTCAACGTTCTTCTTTCCAACTGCTCCTTCCCGGATGCATGGAAAGAGGTAGACGTAATAGGAATCCCGAAATCGGGTTGGTCTACCCGATTATAGCTACTCGATTTATAATGCTATCAATTAAAGAATACAAATTTCTCGATCCAAAGAAAACGCGTTACTCGATCGAAGTAAATTCTAGTTTGAGATTTCAATCAATTGTGCGAATTGCCTTAAATTCTAATCGAGTTTGACTAATTAAAACCTCGAATCTGTTAGCCGTAGGCCTGCTGAGCACTCGCATTAAATTTCGTACCATGCGAGCAATCCGAGTTTGATATACGTCGGTATACCAATCAAAATGTTAGGCACAGCTCCTTATACATATTTCCACAAAAATATACTTTGTAACACCTTCGCTAAAATGCTTGTCAAATATTTACTAATTTCTAACAAACACCAGGTTTATAACAAACTAGCGACCTCGCCTTGTTAGGATAAATTACTATAGCATTATTAAGACTGAAGATAATCATTAGAGTATATTTATTTTATCAATTTTACAATTTCTCAAAAAATATCTTTAAGTTTTTCGAATAAAGTATAGCCTATAACACTCCTGACAGTGTTCTCTGTCTGTTCGTGAAGTTTCATTACAATCGGTTCAGCAATTTCGAAGATCAGCCCGGACACATAGGCAGATAAGTTTTAAAATGTTTATTCATGTATTACTGGCATGCAAATAACCCTCTGTACTCAATAAAGGGCAATTATTTCGTTATTATAGACAAACAATCAATTTTGGATAGATGAATAGATACGACAACTTTGTTCTTCTCAGTTTAAACCAAAACTATATATATTAATGGCTGTTGTCTATACACAGATAAAATCATATTCGTGTGTAATATAATTAAAGTTAAAACAATGCATATCATGAACAAAGCAATGCAACAACACCAAACATTGAATAGAGTTTTAATCGAAACAGGTAACTTATTTCGTGTATTAAATCCCGTCCAAATAAAATTATGTGTTATAATAATCTTAAATTTCACATCATTGAGTTTTAAACCACCGCCAATATTTATTTATGTTGTATTGCCAACAAAATGAAACAAACAAACAAAAGTGACAAGTTCGGGTATAGACAAATAATTTTTTGGTTTAATTTTTATTTTAATAAAACATACGATTCTGAGTATATTATTCTTAAGTAATGCAATAAAATCATAGTAATAAATTAAAAAGTTAGAAAAAGTTACAGCCTATATATGTCCCAAGGCTGGGCACAGGCCTTTCCTCATTTCTGAGAGAGTTTTAGGGCAAGGAAGTGTCCGCCGCGCTGCCCCAATGCGTGTTAGCGAACTTCACATGTCTTCGAAATATTTTTTTTTAATTTCTCATACATGCAGGTTACCTCACGATGTAATGTGAACTAATTATACGTATTTTACTTATTATAAGCCTATGCTTGACAATTAATATCCTACCTGATTGTAAGTGAGTGGTGTTTAAAAATATCGTGCGGAAAATCACTAAACATAATGCAATTGTCACGTTGTTAAATTAATGAATATTAAACGTTTATCTTAGCATCAACTTGAGTTCAATTGCAATTAAACTAAAACGCTCTTTAGTCCAATCTCTCTCAGAGCGTACTTGGAACCTCATGTTGTGTTAAAGTTTTCCTTCATCAAGCTACTAAGACTACAAAATTGTTAAAAAAAATAATGATAATAAATGGTTTTGAAAATTTTTACATAAAAATGGGATGGTTTCAAATAAAAGAAATCTATCTTTATTATAACTTGAAACTTTATAAATCGTTTTCGTTTTTGTGATTTATGGATTCTCTTTGGAGGTGACACTTTTTTAACGTGGTATAGATTTTATTTAAAAAAGGAACCTGATGATAAAAAATCTTTTAAGTTGTAAAAGTTACGTAGGTACTTAATAATTACTTTGCATAAAAACTGAATTTTTACCAAGTTTTATATTATTAAGATAAAATATTGTCTCGAGTCATTAAAGAAGCTTGTTATGAACCTCAAAATACTCCCAATTCTATAGCTATTATTGTAATCAATTATTAATAATGCGATCTACATGAATGGCTTATAGTGTAACATCCAATATGAATCTGGTTAATATGAAGATCATGTTAAGCGTTCTAATTTTACTCAAAAATATTAAAGAATACACATACATAAGATAAAATATCCTAATAGGTAAGACCAGATTTAACCAAAAGGACAATTGGTGAATTATGATTCGTGTGTTCATTGTATGCAATAGCAGTATTTAGGAAGCTGCGACATGACTTTGTGTCCGGTATACCATAAAACTTAAAAACACAAAGGTACAACTGGACTATTGCGAGTGTAGTTTAACTACGAAGCCAAAGAAAAGCAGATAAAAGTGTTTGCCTTAATAAATAAATTCACAGGTCAAACGTGGCGAACGTGACTGGTGAATTGACGATCGCGGTTGATATTTCGCACAATTGACGGTGCTTTCCGTTGCCAGTCCGCGTATTTAAAATCTGGCAGAAACGAAAATTTTATACCGCCTATGGAAGTTAGGTGTAAGATCTTTCTAGCACTAACCCGAATTCCGAAAGACCGGCCTCTTACGCCACTTACCACAAAATGGGTTAAATGATTCTCTTTCTAATGCCGCTACCTCACGACAATGAGGGCTAATAATCTGCCACTCACCAGATGTCGCTAGTTGTGACTGAAGTAAAGTTTTTTGTTACACAATGTCAGTTAGTTGAGAAATCAGTTTTACATAATAGTTTATCATTATCTAGAATATTATATTAATACACAACACAATGTGTCAGTGGTTTTATTTTTAATTTTTTGCACTTTATAACTCTTTTTTTTTAAAACGGCTTTTAGTTATATTTTATAGTTTGGTTTATTCATTTCTAATGTAATTAATATAAAATGTACCTAATAATACAGAAAGAAACCTTAAAGATTACATTTTCCTAAGAAATTATCATCCCCGCTATGAAATCTGTCAAATATTTTACCTCACTGTAAAGTGGCGCCGCCCTGGTGGCAGAAAAAGTGTATATCTATATAAATATCGTGGATGCCCTAATTGGTATAATTTAATATTTATAAATTTAATAAAAAAATAACAGAATATAGTACGTGAGGATAATATGGTCATCCGGTTAATATGGCCACTTTCTTATAACTCAAAAATTACATTCTTGTATTCTTATAGCTCTTAATCTGTCTTAATCAGTCAATCAAATAATAAAGGATAAAAAGGGCGCATCTTTATCGACGCCATTTTGACAGTTGACAGTGATGTGTAGTTAGTTTTTTTTAAGTATATTTTTGAAGTGTTCCTAATTGTTGCCAAAACTTCTTTGTTACTTTTTTCTTAATATTATATTAATTATAGTATACGACTTTGGGTTTTTGTCTCTGTTCTCCTTTTAGTTTTGGTTTTAGAGGGCGGCAAAGCTTAGGGTGATTATTACATATTATACTCACGTACCTTATACATTTCTGTAATGTATACCTATTAAAAATGGTATTATATTATATGAATATAATCTAAATAACATAACACTACAGGTAATTAGTTTAACCTAGTTTCATAGGTAATACAATAGCTTTTGTAGCCTTTTTGAATTTGAATGAATTGCAAAACTCTTGTTTTCCAAAGTAACATAATTAATGCAATAAATTTTATTTGTTTAATAAATTAAAAATCATTTCGTTAAAGACTTACCTAAATTTTGCGTACCTAAGTGTGTGTCACTAAATATCCCGAAAGTTTGATAATTAACACCCTGCTTTTGTAGGAATATCTTCTAAAAGGTCTATAAATCACGACGTCGGAAACAATTTATGTAGTACGAAATTCATGTGTAGGTGAGATTTGGCATAGTTAAAGTTTATGTGGAGAAGGAGTGCCAAAAGCTAAACTTTATAATATATATTGTGTTACAAAGACATCAAATTAAATTAAACAAAAACATTCATTATTTACATTCATACTATCAGTGTCTGTTGTCAAGCACATAATAGTCTATGGTTAAAGAGGCACATCGAATAAAAATTGTAGCCACAGAATTTTCAAATGTTACGAAGGGTGCGGACCGCGAACTCAAAAGGTCGTGGGTTCGAATCCGCTATCCGACTACTGTCGTGAACCACTCTTAACACAAGCATTTTAAGCTTACCGGGAGTGGTTAAAGAGAACATTAACAATGTTGCATGCATTTATATTATTTAAAAAAAATTGACTTCACGAGCTGTGAATTTTGTGTGATTTCAATGTTCCTTTTCCAATAGATGTTCATATTTTGTAGGTTTGATATCTATGTTTTACACATTAATGAGCAATGGGAAGCGTTGATAATAGATATAATATATGCTGAGATTAGAAAGTGAAATAAGCTTGCTTAATCATCATCATTATTACAACCCTTCACAAGTCCACTGCTGAACATAGGCCTCCCCCAAGGAATGCCACAAAGCACGGTCCTGAGCCACTTGCATCCATCGACTTCCTGTATTTCTTACGAGGTCATCACTCCATCTAGTGGGGTGACGCCCTACACTTCGTCCGCCGGTACGAGGCCGCCACTCGAGAACCTGTTTTCCCCATCGGTTGTCGGTTCTTCGAGCTATATGGCCGGCCCATTGCCACTTCAGCTTACTAATCCGTTGGGCTATGTCGGTCACTCTGCTTCTACTGCGGATAGCCTCATTTCTAAGTTTATCACGCGAAGAAACTCCGAGCATAGCCCTCTCCATAGCTCGCTGAGCGACCTTGAGCTTCCTTATCTGGCCAGCAGTGAAGGACCACGTCTCAGTTCCATAGGTCATCACTGGCAACACGCACTGGTTGCTTAATAAACAAACTTAAACATTTAATGTATTACAATCGAAATTCGACCACTGGACAGCGTTCCAAACGAAACAGCAACGAAACAGCAACGAAACTCAATATAAGTCGTAAATATAAAATAGACGCTATTTGAAATCAGGAAATTCGTATTTTTACTAAATATTCAAACTATTAATCCATGACATTAAACAGCAAGTAAAACATTTTCATATTCCTACCATCAAAGAGTTTATAATCACTACTTATTACCAACCATAAGTTTTTAGAACACTGTTTTATTATCAGTTTTCACTGCTCGAGTTTCTAATCCTCTGAAAAGTTACTCTACAGTACACTAAAATACACTAGACGAGGTAAGTTAATAGCATATTAGAGGATAACGTTCAAAAGACAAATAGTGATACTCTGACGTCGTTTAAGTGCTTCAAATGAATTACCGTTTCCGCTTCCACTATGTGGTAATTGAATTTACTGCAGCTGAATTAACTTCTGTCCTTCTAACAAATTGAATCATAAAATTAGTTCCAAGATTAATGCGTATTTTCCGTCATACTTTGGACGATTTTATAAAAGTCGTTACTATGAGAAGGGTACCTAAGGTTTAAAATTAATACTTGAAGTTTTAATTTTCTGTGTAAAAGATAAATAAATAGTAAATATATATTTAGTAGTAGCATAGAAATTCCATTTAGGGGGGTGTTGATAGTAAATGGATTCCAATCCGTTTTGACCCAAGGCTGTCGTAAGTGGTTGATATTGGAAAATATATTCTTGACATTTAGCATACTTGGTTATTTGTTCTTGCTTATTAATATTTAAATTTAGATTCTTAAAGTAATAGATAGGATATAGCTTATAAAAGGTATAAGTGAAATTTTAGTCTATGAGGAGAACTTTTCTTATTACAGAAAATGTATCAAATAATAACATTTACATTATTTATTGGTTTTTTACTTATCGATTGGTTTAAGAATATCCCATGTCATCCCATGGGTGTCGTAAGAGGCGATCGAGAAAAACAAATCAGGAGATGGACAGAAGCGTCTTTCTAATATCGACTAAAAATAAAAAGCTGCGGTTGCCAACCCGCTTGCCAAGCATAGCAGAATAAATCATTATGCGTATACAAAGGGAAAACTCCGAAAACAATAAATAATTTATATTCGGTACCGTCAGGTCAAGTTATTATTAAAATTGAAAATAGAAAAACCTAGAACATTTCCTAAAAAGTTGAACACTCCCCTAGATACTATGATTTAAATAACTGCCATAGAACTCGGCGACTATTCAGATTTCAACATTTTTATCGGCAAAGTCGTAAACCCCGAACGTCGTTTGTGCTGAACTTGGTCCCCTTTTTACATTTATGTATTTCTTGGGATTACGTTATATAATTTCAAAAAGATTTGTCATTTCATGCCCTTTTTACCCTGCACATTAAACATGACGTACGCGTCCTACCATTATTAATGATTAAATATTTCTAAATATATATATTAAAAGTATGTTTACCTGACATGCTACATATAATATTTTATAATTATAGGTTTTTTTTTGGTTCTACCTAGGTATATTGAAGAGATTTATTGGTAATATAAGGCTTCCATCTTATGTATTTTGTAATTTTGATAAGAATTTCAAGACAACTGACTCACATTCTAAAAGAAAAAACTTTCTTAGTATCTTGCTGATGCAAAATATCGAAATATCATTCATTTTTAAATCTTCTCCCATATGTGACTGAGACTTATAGGTATAACAAGAAGAATATGCCAACTATAATACTTACCTAGCATGTAGCTAAAGACGACTAATGGTACATTGAGATTGTGATTGTGTTGTTAATGGGCTAGCCACCAATCATATCTTTCACAATGTTCCATCTATACCCATAAATTTTGTCAAAAAGTGGTCCAAGTGGCTCCCTTGACTTTAGACTCTGCCTACCCCCTCATAAATTACAGGCTTGACGTATATGTATCATTCTTAATTACTTTTATGAAAAAGGTATTACAGTTCCCCTACTACCTACTACCTACTATAGTACTAATTATGGCGGACTTTGGCGGATGGTGCGTTTTAATTATAATCGTAATTTTATGATATATTTTACTTTAAAAAAAACTAAATGGAAAGGTTATTATATAAATTCTTAATTGTACCATTAAACATTTCTGTGGGTTAATGTGTTCTTAAAGTCCACAACCTCGGTAACCTCATGCGAATCTTATTTGCGCGGGATATAAATTTTAGTGTCATAATATAGTAGTATTCGGGTGACCATATACACCCTAAGGTACATAAATACTGTTTGTCATTTACATTTACTCAGTTTTGTCTATTGTCTACTCATTACCTAAATATAACAATGTGGAGCTGCGCCGGGCGCAGCCGTTTCAGGCGACAAAAGCGACAATTACCGCTCAACAAACGTGCTACGGAAATGCGGGAACTGGTACTTTATAATAATAGATTAATTAATTAATTATTGCTATTTTAGGCTGGGATTCAGTGAGAGCGTGGTCCTACCCCGGTCGAGCCAACATATTCGTGCTAAAACAATACTACTAATATCTCTACCACGTAATGAAAATTTACATTTTAAATTTACAAGTAAATACGTAATACGTAAAATTTAACATTTAAATACTTATTATTAAGGATACACTCAAAAACTACTGGTCAGATCTTGATCAATTTATACGGGACGACATGAGAAGCGCCAGCTTTCAAATTAAAAAAAACAATCATCATAATCGATTCACTTAGAAGAAATTTCTTATGTTACATACATAAACAAAAATACAGTCTAATTGAGAACCTCCTCTTTTTTTGAAGTCGGCTAAAAAGAGTCTGATTTCTGCTAAATGTGTTTTCATTGAAATATTTGTTTATTTGAGCAGTTAAGTGGTTTAGTGTTGCTCTTGGGCTTTGTAGACTCCGGACGTCCCGTCACTCCACTCTCATTGTTCCTGCGCATGAATTATCTTAACTTTGTGTTCACCTATATACACCATATTTCTTGGTGCTCTATGTTTAGTTACTGCTTTGGTGTTCTCACTGTGGTGCGCAAAGCATGTTGTCCAGGGAGACAGCAGTCTCAATGTATTGTTGTGAAGTGTATCGGACGCTTGTTGTGATGCAAAAAGTGTTTTGTGAGTAACTCTCCTTCCTGACTTCCTGGTACTGGTATCGGCAAGCGTGAGTAGAGTGAAACACACCCGCCGCCTTAGAGGCGGCTATCGTTTTTTTTTTGTTGCTTATTGCATTAGGCAAGATGTGCACCAAGCTCCCCCACCTTTTGGCGGTGAAGCTTGGTACACATCTGTGCTTGTGTTAGCATAGCAAACAAGATGGCGTCGTTTACAACCGACGAATTAGCAGACTTTTTTAGTCGAACCAGCCCCGACATCTGGGCTGTGTTAATTGCACAGCGCAATGTCCATCCCGCGCCCGAGCTCGCACTCGAGTCTGCACCTCTAGTCGGCCCGTCCACCCAGCGTGTTTGGCCCGCCATCGACCGTTCGACCATGCAAATCGACGACCCTCTGTCGCTGTGGGATCTAGGGATCCATTCGCTGCAGCCTAGCCCGATCCCCTGGATCCTACTAAACGTAGAGAAAAGTGACCGCCACCCATCATAATTCAAGACAAAACCAAATGGAATAACCTTTCCAATTGGTTAAACTCTAAAAAATTATACAGCCAAAGGTTGCAAAACGCTGGTCAGGGCATTCGCATGTTCGTAAACTCTAACGATGAATTCCGCAGTGTAGCAAATCACCTGCGCGCCCAGCAAGTAAGTTTCCACACATACCCTCCTAGAGGAGCATAACCTTCGTGTGGTCATCCGCGGTCTCCCTAAAGAACTTGAGACTGAGCACATTTTAAACGACCTCAAAGTCCAAAATCTCGCGGTCCGGGAGGTGCACAGGATGCACCACCAGTCCGATAAAAAGCGCTTCTTGGATCTGTGCCTTGTCATTATGGCAAGGAAATTTTTAATGTTCGGTGCATCGTTGATCAGTGCCATCGATGCCAATTGTACGGCCACTAGGCCAAAAATTGTTACGCCAGGTATAGGTGACCACGGCACCACTTACTGCCCCCGCACGCCCGAAACGGTTAAACCACCGAACTGCGTCAATTGCTGCGAAAAGAGACACCAGCGCATTATCGCGGGTACTCCAAAGCGTCGCGAAGGAAGCAGCGCGGAGGTAGTAAGTGATCTCGGACGCGCAGGACAAGCCAATGTGTCTCGCTCTCGGCTGCCTGCCCTCATACCTACACCGTCCATGGTGCCCACTTCCTCGCCACAAATCGCCACCAAGCCTGCCACAGTCGCCTGGGCGGCCGAACAAAGAGCTAGCATACCCATGCCTTCCGCCCCAAAACCCAACGCTTGGGTGAAACCACCGGAACTAGTCGCCTCACGGCCAGTCCCCCTTCCCAGGCCCCAAAGCTGAAGCCCATCCCACAAGACTCTCTTTTGCCGCCGACATCTCGCTAGCCTGCGGCTTCATCAGCAACATCAGCGTTACTGAGTTATTCCCCTTGGCTCGCGAAATCCACAGAGCCACTTCACTGCAGGACAAGTTCAATGCTACGATTGAGCACATAGGACTTATCGACGCACTCTGGTCTTTTTAGTGAAATGACAGCGCAAAATCTCGGTAGAACTAAACCACGCTCTCTGACGGTAGCGTTCTTTAACGCGAACGGCCTGAAAGACCAAAAAGTCGAGATCGCGCTCTTCTGGCGCAATCACGATGTAGACGTAATGTTAGTGCAAAATAGTTTTTTGAAACCTAGTCATTGTTGAAGCGCCTGCGCCTTCTTTCTGAGCAACGAGTTAAACAACGTACTCGTAGTAATTACGCCAGTGCAAACTTTAATTTTAAACAGGGTCTTTGTCTTTGCAATGTATTATTACCCTCTCAGCTGTTGTAAGATCAATACAATCGTCCAAGACCACATTCAAGTTGCTTTATTTTAAAATTCCCGTAAACTCCCGAACATGGTCCTGGATCGTCGCCGGATATAAAATATTAAGAACCAGAATTTATATTATACTCGTATATGGTAAACATAGTGGAATTTACGTTGGAATCAAATTTGGAGTTACGTCGCCGCCATCAAGAATGTGGGTCAATTTGCAGTAATTACGTGGTATTTAAGATCAAATTTAAGATTTATCATCACCCAACACTCTATTAAGGTAATCTAATAGTATTTGGTGTACATCACCGGAGTTATAAGGTTAGTGAATTTATTGTTCCTATCGATTATTAATTACCTACTGCGTTGTGTTAACATTCGCAAATTTTTAGATAATTTGCAGTAAATAAGTAAGAAATTGTATTGTATGGATACTGTTAGAAATTAATCTACATTATTTTTTGCTTATTTACATTATTTAATATAGTTGTGCAGTAGAAATCGTATAGTACTATTAATTATTATTACCTACACCACGTAAGTGTTTTTAGGCTTTAATTATTATTTATTTTCTTGTTTAGAGTGTTTAAAATGTGTTCGTAATAAAATTATACTATAGTAACAGCGTAATTGTAGCATAGGATGATTGTTAATTTTTGATTTCGTGGGTATATAATAATTCAATTAGGTATTGTAAGTAGCTTAAATAATAAAATTATCTACTATTATTTGAAGTTCGAGAAATATTGTGTAAAGTTACTTGTCACTATAATATTATAAAATTATTATTTGCCGAGTTAGTACCTACATACTGTATAATATAGTTAGGTAGTTTTTCAGGGCATAGTATTTAGTTAGTGCATTAGATAGTCGGAGATTGTTTTTGAATATTTGTAATTGTATACATTCCAGGTCGAATACTCTCGTCTTCAGAATGACCGAAGAAAAGGAGTTGATCAAAAAACGAGGTAGTTTTAAAGGCCGCTTAACTGCTTTCATTAGTTACTTGGATTCGCTTACTACACCTTTACAAAATCATGACGCGACGGAATTGCAATTGCGTATGGGTAAGCTGGATATATTGTATAACCAATATGATGAGGTACAGTTACGTTTAGAATGTATTGTCGACAAGCCCGACTTACAACTAACTGAGCGTTCATGCTTCGAAACTCAGTATTACAAGGCGCTAGCTAAAGCTCAAATTTTACTGAGCGATCACCATAATGCTAACTCTGAATCGGCAGGTAGTGACAAGAGTTCTCGATTCAGTAATCATAAGTTTGTTAAGTTACCTACGATACAGTTGCCAAAATTTAGTGGATCATACGAGAACTGGTTGGAGTTCCATGATACGTTCAATAGCCTTATTCACTCTAATGATGAAATCGATGAAATTAATAAATTTCATTATTTACGCGCGTCTCTCGAAGGGTCTGCTGCTGTGGTAATTCAATCATTTGAGTTTTCTGCTAGTAACTATACAGTGGCATGGAATGTCTTATGTGAGAGGTTTAACAACAAACGATTGTTAGTTCAAAATCATGTGTCAGCCTTATTTAACATTGAAAAGATTACAAGGGAGTCATCTGTAACTTTAAAGCGCTTAATCGATTTATTAAGTAAAAACCTGAGGGCATTAGAATCGTTAGGCGAACCAGTTCAGCATTGGGACACGCTTCTAATTTATATAGTTACACATAAATTGGATCAGAAAACCTACCGTGAGTGGGAGGAGTTTAAAGGTCATTTAAAAAAGGATGAATCAGTAACATTTAATATATTTCTCCAATTCATGCGTGGCCGAGCTGATCTACTCGAAACTTTAGAGACGTCGCGTAATGTTCACTTTGCACCGAATAGGCCGAGTCCTAAATTAAAATCTTTGGTTTCGGTGCAACAATCCAATATTCATAATATAAACTCAAATAAACAATTCAAATGTTGTTATAAATGTAACGGCGATCACAATTTAGGTAGATGTCCACAGTTTCTTGCACTCAGTAATGAGGCTAGATTAAAATTATTACCATCTTACAAGATCTGTTATAATTGTTTTAAGTCAGGACATTTTGCAAACCATTGCAAAAAACAAGGTTGTAAGATATGTAAGCGCCGCCACAACACAATGATTCACGTCACTGAACCGATAGCAAGTCATACCGTACAAAATAAAAATAATTTCTCGCTCGAGAATGAGACGGGCGCTCGGACAGGGACTCACTCGTCAATGACATCAACTGCAGGCACTGATGTGAACAACGTCGCTTTATCGGCAAACGTGGCGCATCGTAGTGAACAACGAGATGTATTATTATCAACTGCTTTGATAAAACTACTTGATTGTAATAACGTCGAACACGTCGCTCGCGCAATATTAGATTGCGGCAGTACATCTAGTTTTATAACTGAGAATATGCGCAGACGATTAAATTTAGATTTTGTCGAAATAGATAAGTCGATTTTGGGCATTAATAGCGTGTATTCTCACGTAAGCAAAAGGTGTCGTGTACATTTAAAGTCGTTAGATAATAGTTATTCAGCTAACATTAATTGTTTTATTTTGCCATCAATTACTAGCAATACCCCAGGCCGCGAATTAAGCATACGTGATTTTCAACTTCCGTCGAATATTTGCTTAGCTGACCCTGCATTTTATAAGCCTGCCGATGTAGATATTTTAATCGGGGCTGATCTCTTTTGGGATTTGTTAGGGTCACAAAGAATTAAGTTAGGAAGTAATAAGCCCATTCTGCATGAAACCAGGCTAGGGTGGATAGTTTCTGGTCCAATTGATGTTCATCATTCTGCGTTGATGTCTAATGACTTACGATGCAACTTCGCTAAGACTGATTTTTATTTTTGTGGCGATAATAAAGACGACATTCGAATCGACTTAACGCGGTTTTGGCAGCTGGAAGAAATAAGTTCCAAGTCATCTCATTATTCACCTGAGGAGAAGTTGTGTGAGGATCATTTTGTAAGAAATACGTCACGTCTTGATGATGGGCATTTTTGCGTTCGGTTACCTCTCAAAAAAGATACCGGTCTATTAGGGGATTCATTTAAAAGAGCTACACATTGCTTGTTCTCCTTAGAGCGTAGATTAAAATGTAAGCCTGACATCAAGCAAATGTATTATGAATTTATGTCTGAATATCAGTCACTGGGACATATGACAATTTGTGAAAGACCTAATTTAAGTAGTGGCGCGTATTTTATACCCCATCATGGCGTACTCCGTCAAAGTAGCACTACGACTAAACTTAGAGTAGTTTTTAATGCAAGTTGCCCGACGTCTTCAGGTATTTCGTTTAACGAAATACAAATGGTCGGTCCTGTAGTTCAGGACGACTTGACGTCGATTTTGTTACGTTTTAGGCAACATAAATACGTTTTGTCTGCAGATGTGGAGAAAATGTACAGGTGCATAATCGTTCATCCTGATGACAGGCACCTTCAGCAGATAGTCTGGCGCAACAGTCCTAGTGAGCCTATACAGACCTTTCAATTAAATACTGTTACGTACGGTACGGCGAGTGCACCATTTCTCGCAACACGCTGCCTGAAACAACTTGGTCTACAGTGCAAAAACAAAGCCATAGCGGACATCATAATGCATGATTTTTATGTCGATGATCTGCTTACGGGTGCTGACGACTTAGATGACGTAAAGGCCATACGTCAAGGGGTTGCCGAAGTATTGGCATCTGCTCGTATGCCATTGCGAAAGTGGAGATCGAACGATCCCGAGTTGCTGTCAGAAATTGCCAATACCTCACTTGACCTAAATATTGGTTCTCGCGAGCCAGACAAGTTGTTAGGTCTTGGCTGGCATTCGGATTCAGATGAACTCTGCTTTCCATTGAATTCACTACTTCCCGATGGCAATACTAAGCGTGATTTGCTCTCAGTGATTGCACAAATCTTTAACCCGCTGGGTCTTTTAGCCCCGTATGTAATCACCATGAAAATGTTGATACAAAAGCTTTGGTTAGACAAACTTTCATGGGATGAACCACTGTCTCCCGAAATCAAGAAACGCTGGTATGGCATTATCAAATCTCTTCCTCTTTTAAATTACATTCGTATTCCACGACTAGTTATCTGTGAGTCATACCGGGTACTGCAACTGCATATTTTCACTGACGCTTCTGAGTGCGCATACGGTGCGTGCATTTATGTTCGAAGCGTCAGCAATAAGGGACAAGTTATGGTTCGATTATTAACGGCTAAGAGCCGTGTAGCACCAATAAAACACACAACAATACCACGATTGGAGTTGTGCGGTGCGTTGGTAGGAGCTCGTCTTTATGAGAAGGTTGTAAATTCACTTCGAGTTAAAATTGACCAAGTCTACTTTTGGACAGACTCCACAATTGTTTTGGGGTGGTTGCGAATGTTGCCTTGCAAACTTCAGCCTTTCGTGCGTAATCGTGTCGCTGAAATTTTGGATAAGGCCAGTGACCACAAGTGGGGACACGTCCCAACAGATAGGAACCCAGCAGACTTAATATCTCGTGGTGTGGATATTAGTGCTCTGGCAGGTCTTAGATTGTGGTGGTCAGGTTCAGATTTTTTAATGTATGATATATCAAAATGGCCTTCTCAGCCTAAGAATGTTGAAACATTGCCGGAAACGCGTCAGGATATCATATTAACTGCAGTCACTACTCATCCAAAAAACAATGATTGTTTCATTGATTTTAGTCGTTTCTCGAATTATTCACGCCTTGTACGTTCCATGGCTTACGTTTTACGATTCATCATGTCTTGTAAAGGACAGCTTATTTCTTCCAATTACTTAACGGAATTAGAATTACGAAACGCTTTAAATATTATAATTTCAAAATGCCAATATGATTCCTTTCCAGAGTATAAATTGCTTCTGAATAAACAAAACTTACCTAAGAAAAGCCAACTTCTTAAATTTAATGTATTTTTAGACGAAAATAAAATTATGCGTGTTGGTGGTCGTCTTGATAATTCTATATTTTCATATAATAAAAAGCATCCTATATTATTGCAGTCCAATCATATATTTACAAAATTATTATTTGACCATGAACACAAAAGGCTGATGCACGCAGGACCACAGCTACTGTTGGCAAACATTAGAGATACTTATTGGCCGATAGGTGGTCGAAACCTAGCGAAGGCCTGTTATCATAAATGTATACGATGTCATCGCATGAAGGGTAAGGTTTCGAATCCACTAATGGGTAACTTGCCACAGCAGCGTCTCCTTTCGGGTGGCTTTCCTTTTGAGACCGTAGGAGTCGATTATGCGGGCCCTGTTATGAGCGCCACTCGTCAAGGTCGTGGGTGTCGACTGGTGAAGGTTTATATATGTATTTTTGTCTGTTTTACTACCAAGGCGATTCATTTAGAGTTGGTAGGTGACTTAACGAGCAATAACTATTTGCTGGCACTGCGCAGGTTTATAGCTCGAAGAGGTAAGCCAGTTAACATTTATTCCGATAACGGTGCTTCTTTTGTTGGTGCATACAATGACTTATCCAAATTTTTAAAAGGCAATTGCGATTCTTTGAGCGAAAGTATAGCCAATGATAATATTAACTTTCATTTTATTCCGGCGTATACTCCTCACTTCGGTGGTCTCTGGGAGGCGGGGGTCAAATCGACAAAATATCATTTGCTTAGAGTGTTGGGCAATTGTCACTTAACGTATGAAGAACTTTACACCACGTTGACCCAGATCGAAGCAATCCTGAACTCCCGGCCACTCACTCCACTATCTTCAGATCCTGCAGATTGTACGCCCCTCACTCCGGGACATTTTTTAATTGGGCGTGCGCTGACTTCTTTGGCGCAACCGGACTACCAGCATCAATCCACTCCGTTATTAACCAGATTCCAACGCATTGAGAAACTGCGTCAGCATTTTTAGGAACGATGGAGCAAGGAGTACGTCTCAGAACTTCAACAAAGAGTCAAATGGCGTTCTTGCAAAGATAGCTTAAAGATAAACGATTTAGTGGTAGTCAAGGAGGACAACCTTCCACCGCTGAAATGGAAGCTGGGAAGAATCGTTGCAATTCACCCAGGAGCCGATGGCATTGTTCGAGTTGCAGACATCAGAACTTCTACTGGGATTATCAAGAGGGCATTTAACCGGATTTGCCCATTGCCGGTGTCATTTAATTCTGGTTGAAATCAAAGATTTCAACGCCCGGGGGCATGTTGAAGCGCCTGCGCCTTCTTTCTGAGCAACGAGTTAAACAACGTACTCGTAGTAATTACGCCAGTGCAAACTTTAATTTTAAACAGGGTCTTTGTCTTTGCAATGTATTATTACCCTCTCAGCTGTTGTAAGATCAATACAATCGTCCAAGACCACATTCAAGTTGCTTTATTTTAAAATTCCCGTAAACTCCCGAACAGTCATCGCGATCCTAAGATCGCAAACTACATCTTAGCTAGAAATGATAGCTTGACCCAGCCCTAGAAGCGGCACCTTAATCTACTACAGAAGGTCCTTGCACTGCGTACCAACCGACGCCCCACCCGTTCACTAACATAGAAATTTCTATAAGTAAGATAGCTCTCTCTGACCATCCGGCCCTTACCATCGTATCGGTTTATCTACCGCCAATCAAACTCATATTTGAATCAGACTTTGCAGATTATTTAACCTAGGCTCTATTGTCATAATAGCTGAAGACCTCAACTGTAAGAATTCCTCCTGGAACTCAATTACAAGCAATCCTAATGGTAATTCATTGTTCGATCTCACGGAGCAACTAAACTTCGATGTTATTGCGCCTGAGACTCGAACCCGCTACCTATTCGCTACCAGTCACCAACCGGACGTCCTTGACGTAGTGATACTCAAAGATGTCTGTTTGTCGATATCATCAATTAAAACAATATCAGAACTCAACTTGGACCATAGACCAGTCCTATTGCAGCTGGAACAGCCCGCAAGTGATGTATTTCAGACCAAAACCATCGTGAACTGGCGTAAGCTCGAGGTCAAACTCAAGTTTACTAGCGCCCAGCTCTTAGACTAAATCCCGGACAAGATAGACTCGCCTAAGGAAGCCAATGAGGTGATTAGCACCCTATCGGCACACCTCACCTCCACAATTGAAGAATGCTCTCTGGTCCGTGTGTCGAGCAATCAACACATGAAGTTTCCGAGGGATATTCGACAACAAATTAGAGCAAAAAATGCGGCTCAAAAATAATACGATCACTATCGTAATATTGACAACAAATTTCGATTGCGCTTCCTCCAAAATGAGGTGAAACAGCACGTTAAAGAGTTTAGACAGGATAAGTGGGATAATCTGCTGACGGGCATCGAACCGTCACAGACTGCTTTCTGGCAGTTGACGCGAGCTCTGAAAGCAGAACAATTCTCACCTATGCCGCCTCTCATCAAACCCCGATCTTGACTTTGACGACTCTGAAAAGGCCGAATGCCGCGCTGACAGTTTAGACTGCCAATATACTCCCTCGAGCGAACCTACAGATCGCGCTAACCTTGCAGAGTTCGAAGCGGAGGTCGAGGGTAAGTCTGCACTACCACCTACGGGCAACCCCTAAGATACTGTCACTGCCTACGAATTCACAGAAATAACAAAAGCCTTAAAAAAGAAATCAGATGGCAATAGCAACAGGGTACTGAAATCTCTCTCCGCGCCACTTGTATGCCTCCTAGTAGGCATATTCAACGTTCTTCTTTCCAGCTGCTCCTTCCCGGATGCATGGAAAGAGGTAGACGTAATAGAAATCCCGAAATCGGGTAAACCACGCAACTTAGTCTCTAGTTACAGACCAAATAGTCTCCGCACACTGGAGACTCCGACTCATATCGAATCGCCTTCGTAAATACGTCTTTACCAAAATACTTCTTTCAGACGAGCAGTTCGGCTTCAGACCCAAACACTCGTGCACACAGGTACATCGCCTCACAGAATACACTCTGAAAGCATTTAAACACCCACAAAATAATCGCAAAACCATTATAACCGGTGCCCTCTTCTTCGATGTCGAAAACGCCTTTGACAAAGTCTGGCACGTCATATCAGTCAGGTATAAACTCAACGTGCCTGATAGGCTCATCCACATCATTAGAGCCTTTCTTGCGAATCGCCACTTTCGCTATCGAATAGAGGGTACTCGCTCTACAAAGCGCCCCCTCAATGCTGGACTCCCACAAGGTACCGTCCTCTCTCCTCGCTACTCTTCACACTCTTCGCGAGTGACATCCCGAAGCATCCAGTAGTGAATACTGCTCTTTTCGTAGACGACAAAACACTTTTCGTCGCTCATCCCAATAAAAGATACCTCACCAAGATACTCCAAATAGCCGTCTACCGCCTAGGCGATTGGTTCCGCTTATGGAGAATCGAAGTGAATGGTGATAAAAGTGTAGCAATACGTTTTCAAAGGATCTCCACTTTCACTTGTCAAATCAGAAACCCCAAGAAATTGTTAGGTAAGATCACCCTATACGGCCGCCAGATCCCCTGGCAACCAACGGCCAAATACCTAAGGAATACAATTTACCATGGTATGACATTCGCGAAGCACATTTGTGATGTCCGAAACCGTGCCAAATACGTCACTAGTCGCACGCAAGCCATAGTCATTTGTACGACCTCCAAGTCAAACAAAATAGATTCAATGGCATAGCCACCGGAGCTCGGTGGTACCAGTGAAACTCCGACCTACATAGAGACTGTCAACTTCCGACGATCTCGAAATACTTCAAGGATATGTCTCGGCGCTACTTCGAGAGGGCCAAGACGCACGCATCCCAAGCCGCTAGTGGTAAACGCAACCACTTACGCTCTTATTCCGAATGTTACGCCAACGTTCCGAAGGCCTCGCAACGTTCTAATCGAACCCCTTATTCCGTTAGATTCCGACAACCGAAATGTCGCTGGCCAGTCACACTCGATAATTACACAATCACCTAGTGCCACAAACACTTTTAGGACAACAAAGGATGGGACACAGCGAGTCCGTAGACGGGTGTGTCGCACAACCCTTCACACTTCGTACACACCGTACATCCGCGTCCCTGGGCGGTTCCCACCGCCTAGAACATCGAACGATACGAGTAAGCCGTCAGAGTTGGGGCCCGCCACCCCCTGTTCGGATGGCCGTTAGATATCTCATCCATGTTATGTTAATATGATCACTGAACTGAACACAATATTATCCCACTCCGCCAAGATTATCGATTTTAGTGCAACGTTGCGGACGCGAAATAAATAATCTTCCCACACTTTTTATAGCTTGCGGCATTGCAGGCCGCGACCTCTGACTTCGATGAAGCTGTAAGAGCCGCATAGGCTAACAGAATTGACATCACAGAAACTAGATTTATTTGAGCGTCCGCAGTTTCCCTTCTCTCCTTTAAGAGTAACACAGACACCCACGTTTAAACCTTCCCTTACCACGTGAATTCTGAAGTAGAAGTTAGTAGTTCAAGAAGTCTTATTTACTTAGTAATCTAGGTAAGCAGTGAATAAAATTTGGTTTCTTACTTGGCACTAGGGTTAGATATTAAAGTTTGTCTAGTTTGTGTTAGTTATTAGTATTAATAGTGTTGGGTTTTCACATAACTCAAGGAAACGGGTATCGGGGCTGCCATTAAAATAACCGCAAAATACAGTTAACAAAACTAGTTTCACTGTTATCAAGTATTTTTGTTTAACTTATTTTTAGATTTTAGCAAGGAATCATTTTTAAGAAAAAGCCAAGATTAAATTTTCATTGGATCGAAATAAAAATATTATGGAAAAATGTAACTAAGAGATAATTTTCCAATTATAGGGTACAAATTATTCGTACATTAAAATACAACATCAGCAACAAATTACAGTTATTGTATGATTAAAATATTTCCATAGTTTTACGTTTATATTTAATCAGAGAGTCTATTTAACTTATTTTAATTTATATAACTATGGATAACTGTTATCTGGCGATAGAAAAATTAATCCGAATCGGTTAAATAGTTCCACATGTATGATGATGAAAGTTAAATACCCTAGTATTTATTTTCAGTATTCAAAGTCATGAATTTGTTGCATTGTTATCGGTTCTTAATACGTCTTAAAATTTAGATGTTTAAAGTATTTAGACGTATGTAGTGGGTGAAAACTGAATTATAATACTAAATTTAGATATATTTCATTACATTCATATATATATATACGAGTATGCATAGATAAAATAAATAAAGGTTGAGTTACTTATATAATAATATTTAATACAGCCACGTTGCAGCTGATGCTACAGTACGAAATGGACTACTTGATTGGAGACTTTTTTTTAATATAAATTGAACGAGAGGGACAAATAAACTAAAGATAATTGATCTAGAAACGTGTCGAATATTCCATTGTCAATTGTTAAGTGGATACATTATTAATTTCTAAAACTCGTGACTTTGAAAGTTAATATTTGGTATCGTAAATTGTTTCACTGCTGAATAGACCTCCTCCCCATGGATTGCCACACAAAGCCCAATTATTTAGCTTATAAGCCTATTTACTCACTCTTTCTTGATGACACTTCCATTGTAATCAAATGAAATCAATGAAAAAGACTTGATATTTGTCCCATATGGGGGATGTAAGAATATCCACTACTTCATTGAAACAAGATGGGTAATAAAGTAGCATTGTCCTGTTAAGAGCTCAAATATTAAAAAAATGCGATTGGCAACCCACCTGCCAAGTGTTACAGCTATGGCAAATATTGGGCAATCTATGGGGAGGTCTATGTTCAGCAGTGGACTTTTGATAGGCTGTAATGATGATAAGGATGAACATCCTTTCACTGAATATACATAACTATCTACTTAAATATATCAAACGTAATTCAAAAAGCAACAGTTAAGAGCAGATTAATAGCTTGTTAGAAAAAATTATATTTAACCTCATATATTTATATTCTTAGATTGCTTAACTGCGCAGAATTTTCAATAATGATTTATTAACATGCCAGCTAACAATTAACACAACTGTCGTCATTTTTTGGTCCTGTCTATTCAATCCCGAGACTGTATGAAAGCATATTAATCTCCTTTATTTTTAAGAAAATTTGAGGCACAATATATGTTAACATATTGTGCCTCAAATATTATATTGTGCTATGTGTGATTTATGTGATATTATTTTGTTTTTTAACGATATAAAAACTCTAAACAACTTAAGTTAAATATTAATCAATACATTATTAGTGTTCAGTGCTGAAAATAAATTTACTTATAAGTTAAATTATGAAACTGGCACATTGAAACAATACCTTCACTTATAAATTAAATTAAGAAAAATATTTGTTTCAAACTACCCGAAAGCATGCTGCAATTTAATTAGTATCCTGCTAAAGAAAGTTATGAATCTATTACGACAGATGAAACTAATTTTAAACGCAGTGTATAGAATTTCCAGGGAACTACTACAAGAGTATGAAATGGGTTGGTAACATTTTACTAAATGCGTGGTTGGAAACAATGCTTACTCTTTACTATTATATATGTTACTAAACATTTTATATGAAACAGTGAACAATCAAAACAAGATAATAAACATTAATCAAAACGAGCTCGCATTTAATAGCTCCTTTGTCTCTGTTGAAGATAGGTACCTATAATTGTCTTCATGTTTATCATTTAATCTTTGTACCTTTTCTTAACACATATTTCATTTAGTAAGTATGAGCCGCTTGTAGTCTTTTTCTCCATTCAAAAAAAAGATGTGAAGGAAATAATATTTAAATTAAATTATTTTCTTTGTTACTAGCGAATATGTCGTCATAGATATTTATATTCCAACATTCCATCTTAGTCCTTATCCTAACACCTGTTTTGTTTAATTTTGTTGAAAAGTCTATGCATTCCATTAACCACTAACCATTAAAGTAAATGTTTAACCCTTGTGCTTTAGTTGTTATGGAAAAAATGTATAGTCTAGTGTATTTTTATAGAAGTAACGGTAGCATCTTGCATGGTAAGAAAATGCTGTGGAACCTAA
Organism: Parnassius glacialis; assembly: GCA_033319125.1. Lineage (NCBI taxonomy): Eukaryota > Metazoa > Arthropoda > Insecta > Lepidoptera > Papilionidae > Parnassius > Parnassius glacialis. The sequence continues at coordinate 21,993,422 of JAVANC010000021.1, forward strand.
ACATCTACTCCTACTACATCTTTACTTTTTTTCAATATGCAGATGCGTTATATATAAATTGAGTTTCACCGTACGAATCGAATTCGTCGATATTGCCACACAAAGGTGATACCAGTCAAGGTATACGTGAAATACGAGTAAGTGCGATACGTGGTAAATCCACACTTCAGCTATATTATGGTAATAGCGTGAATGGGTTGGCTCGAGCGGGGGAGAATCCACACACTCACAGAATACGCTGAATACGCTGATATTCTGTGAGAGTCCTTTTTAGTGGATTGAGGCATTACATCTTAGGTAATTCTCAGAGGTGACAAGGGCTCTGCATTTTATTTTTAATTGAGGATAGTTATAGATGTCTATGTCTATATAAGAACATCCACTTACCATCGTGTGAACTGTGTATACGTTTGTTATCCATATTCCATAAAAAAAATGATATGAAGTTTCGCTTTTCAAATGATTCTCCTAAAAATTATTGAGTAACAATTTTTTTTTATAGGATAAGGGTGACAAACGAGCACACAGTCCACCTGATGTTAAGTGGTTGCTGCGGCCCATAGACATCTACATCTATCCTCGTTTGCGTATCAAAATGCAGATGCGTTGTCACCCGTGAGGACTAAGATGGAATGCCTCATTTCCAATAAAAAGGGCCTCCGGCCACCTGCACTCACCAAGCGAAACGCAGAGGTAAACCTCTACTTCACGCTGGTTTTCTGTGAGGTCGTGGTACCACCCCGGTTCGAGCCGGCCCATCCGTGCGACAGCAAAAGCTGCCGCGTGGCTCTACCACTGTAAAAGATATGACAATAACTCGGAGAATATGGTGGATGCTGCATCAAATGACAGCCAGCAGTTTGGATGGCAGCGTCAGCAACGTCAGGGGGAAGGGCATTATCATGATGAAAAAGCACGCCACTACGCAACTTTCCTCGATGTTTATTCTTTAGTTCTTAGCGTAGTTTTTTGACTAATGATGCGTAATGATCACCGGTTATTGTCTCTCCTTTACTTAAATAGTCGATCATTATTTTACATTTTGCATCCCAGAAGACAGAGACGGAAGACGGTTTTTTCCACACCTTGCTTTGATGTTTCGTCTCAGTCTTAAAACACCCTACACGAATGAAATCACTAGCCAAACATAGCCTCGAACATAAACTGACAGTAGATAGTGACTGTTATGCCTTATGTATATATACATATATGTATAAAGGTGTCTATATTATATATATTTAAATATGTTAAGCAAGGAAACATTTATGTTAATAATAATTTTTTGTTCATTTTTCATACCGTATATTTACTAAAGAATTTACTTTTAATGGAAAGTTGGATCCTGAGTGTTATTTTGCAAAGTATTGCTTTTATAATCTAGGCCCCCGCGCACTAGGCAGCCTGGCTGCGGTAGCCAGGCTGCGGCAGCCAGTCGAACATATGACGGTGTATGGGAGCCCGCGCACCTAAGCAGCCACGAACTCCCGGCTGCGGCAGCCATAAATGCGCGCCCCATTGCACGGCAGCCCGTTGGCTGCCCGCAGCCAGAGCGAGCAGCGCAAATGTATGTGGCTGCCGTCAGTCACCGCGCACTTGTCGTAGCATCCAGGCGTATTTTGTGTTCCGAAACCACAAAATGACTTTTGATACGGAGAAATTTATTTGCGAAATTGAAAACCGTAAAGCAATATAGGATAAATTTCTTATATTTTCCAAAAGGTTATCAAATGATTGCACTGACATTCTCGTGTAGTTAAAAAACCGGCTGGGTATTTACAAACATCTTTAAAATAGGTATGAAAAAAGCCTTTTGAGTGCCGTTATGGAAAAAAAGGATGAATCCAATGTCTTTTAGCTTTGCGTTTTTTTACGAAATACGCACAAAATTACAAGTTCTTCCACGTTCATATCCTTCGAAGAAAGGGTCAACTGGCCGTCCATTGGCTGTTTAGAAGTGGCTGCTCAAAAATGTCAGCCGCCGCAACCTGGCTGCGTAGCCAGGCTGCCTAGTGCGCGGGTGGCCTAATGTTGGGAAAGAGGGTAAAAAAAATAAAAGGAAATATGAACAAATGAAGGTAGATCAGGTAATCTTCCACTTATTCTAGCGGTATAAAGTATCGCGCAGGCGATCAAGAGGAATCAGTCTGTGATTCTAGGAGTCCCACTATCGTTACTATGCCCGTTGGTGTACTCTACTAGTGTAGGCTAGGAAGGTCGTGTTGCTGAGAGGCTGTGTTACATTGAGATGGGTAGTAATGCTGTTGGCTTGCATACTTTGGTGTTTTCATGTAGTGTTCTTTTATTTAAATACTTTTAAGAACAATTTCTACCATCATAAGTGGAATAATTACTTACATTACAATATAAAGTAATTACGTCTCCAGAGAGTTTTACGAATTTAACGTGAGCGTTAGCTGTAAAATTGGCAAAAACTAATTGACTGAGGGCAATTTTTTCAATCCTTACACACAGTATCTACTAATTACCTAAATAATAAAAAAATTGGCTGATTTACCGTCAAATATTTGTCGTCCCATCGATTTATTGTATTGTAGCAACGCTAACTTTTGTGAGGTGAATACAAAACTATTGCATAAATACTAATATACATTACACTATAGGACGAACTATTTCTATTTTCTGGAAAGGAAAAACTGTCACTGTTAAGTGTCAGTAAATGTTCGAGACTTTGTTTTGCTAGTTTTAATTCGATAGTATAGTGCGTTTTAAGCTTGTTTATCAATAACAGTTATACTTAACAAGAAACGAAAATCAAGCAATATCACTTACTTACTTACTTATCGTCACGCACAATCCCTGACGGGGTAGCCAGAGAGAACAGATCGCCAAGTGTCACGATCCTTACATACCACTTTCGCTCCTTTCAGATTCATCATCTTCTTCATACATGCACGTCTAGGTATCCGAGTACTCTTGACCCTCCCCTCTTCGAGCAATTTGCTCACATGGTCTTCGAAAGTTAGTCTCGGTCTACCTCGACACCTTTTAATATTAACTTTCGCGCTATATATTTTCTTCACCATTCGGTCTTCACTCATTCGCTCAACGTGCCCAAACCATCGAAGCACGCCCTTATCAATTTTTGTGATAAGGTCATCTTTCAAACCTGCCATATTGCGAATCTCTTCGTTTCGCTTTCGGTCAGCCATGGTGACGCCGCACATTTTACGAAGAGATCGCATCTCCACTGCATTCAACTTGCTTTTATGCTTCTTCTGGCATACCCAGGTTTCGCTGCCATATAACAAAGTCGGTACCAACACTGCGTTATGTATTGCAAGGCGTGCACTCTTCACTACGCCTTGCCTTTTGACTAACGCAGTCAGGGCACCATTGACTTTGTTCCCGGCAGCGACACGCCTGTCCACATCTAAATCACATCTTCCATCCCGGCTAAAAGCACTCCCCAAGTATACAATTTCATTTACCTGTTCTAGACATTCCTGATTTACCCATATTTCACACTTTGTTCTCTCTTCGTCCCTTTCAAATACCAGAACCTTAGTTTTATTAGCATTCAAGCGGAGACCTTTAATTTCACATTCCTCTTTCATACACGTGACTAATGCCTGCAGTTCTGCCTCTGATGGTGCAATAAGCACTGCATCATCAGCATACAGCGGACAATTTACTTTAATGTCACCCAATTTCACACCCAAACAGCTATCTTTCAGTTTCTGTAAACAGCTGTCGAGATACAGTATGAACAGCCAGGAAGACATGACACAACCCTGTTTTACGCCCGTTTGGACGCTAAACATGGGTGACAGGTCATGCCCTACCCGCACACAGGCTTTACAGTCACAGTAAAGTGACTGCACAGCCCTTAGCAATCGACCATCCACACCATACCCCGGCAACAGTTCCCACATTTTCTTCCTTACAACCTTATCAAATGCTTTCTCAAGATCCACAAAAGCACAGAAAATCCTCTGGTTAGCAGCCAGAAGCTTTTCCGTGATCATGCGGAGAGAAAACATTTGATCCGTGCATCCTCTTCCAGGTCTAAATCCGCATTGTGCCTCCCATAGAAATCTTTCCGATTTCTCTTGCATCCTACGTGTCAAAACCTTCGAATAAACTTTACTTGCTAAACTGGTCAAGCTGATCGTCCGATAGCACCCGCAGTCAAAATGTGAACCTTTACCTTTATATAAAGGCACAATGACTGCGGATCGCCAATCATCCGGGACATCCCCCGTCCGCCAGCACAAATTGCACAGCAGATGAAAGCTGTCCCAGACGCGAGGCCCACCATACTTGACCATTTCAGCAGTAACTCTGTCTAGTCCCGCAGCCTTACCACATTTCAAACTTCGAATCGCATGTTCAATCTCTTTCATACTGATGACCTCAGTGTCATCGAGGTCCGGGTCTGGCGTACCAGTCTCGACGTCATCCCCGGATCCCTCACTAAGATCATCACACGCATACATTTCTCTATAAAATTCGCTCCATCGCTGCATGACGTCCGATTTTTCTGAGAGGACGTCATTAGTTCTCGAAAGCACTTTGTTCATTCATAAGGCCGTCGCACCACTTCGGGTCCTTCCAACCTCTTTCCAGAAGAGTTTGGAGATCTCCTTATAGTTGTGCGACAACCCTTCGTCCGCTTCCATTCTACACCTTTCACGCACTTCTTCAATCAATGCTTTCGTGTGAACTTTCTGCAGCTTATATCTTTCTTTCATCTTCTCTCTCATATCCTTATCATTACTAGAGGCCAAGTAGTCTAACCATGCTTTCTTCTTCTTCTTTACAGCTTCTTTCACTTCATCATTCCACCATGCATCTCTTCTTTTACTACTGCCTCTTTTAATCGTTCCACACACTTCTTCCGCTGCACTTACCATTCCATCCCTAAGGTTCTGCAATGTTCTTTCAACACATTCTTTTCTGCCATCGATGTTGTCAAGCTTTTCGGCTACCCTCGCATGATATTTGTCCCTAGTATCCGCTTCCTGAAGCTTCCAGCTTCGAATGCAACAGACCGACTGTGGTTCTGTTACTGCCGTCCGGTAGCGCCAACCCGCGAACAGACCCCTAAATCTAGTAATCACTAGATAGTGATCCGTTCCCAGGTCAGCACCCCTGAACACTCGCGTATCCATCACCTGTTTTCGCAGTCGGTCATCCACCAGGAACAAATCGATCATACTTCTCTCATTCTTACTTTCTCTAGTATACATATGGATCTTCTTGTGATTAAACATAGTGTTTGTCACAAGAAGACCCTTTTCCTTGCATACCGCCAGTATAAGCTTGCCAGCATCATTAACCCTTTTATCGCCAAACTTTCCAAGCACCGACTCGTACCCTGGTCGAGCGGTACCAACCCATCCATTCAAATCACCACATACAACAATTCTTTCGTTTCCCCTAGCCAAATCTAGAACTTCTCTTACATTCTCCCAAAACTCCTCCAGCTCAGCCCTGGACGACGAAGCTACCGGCGCATAAACAGCCAAAAGGAATAACTTCGTCAGTCCCAATTTAAAGCGAACCCAGAGAAGTCTTGAGTTCACAACCTTATATTCAGTCATAACATCGACCAACCGAGATGACAGCAGCACCCCCACTCCCCGGCGGGCGCTCTCGCTCTCCGGGACTCCGGACCATAGAGCTAACGCCCCGCCAGGGAGCTCTTCAGTACCACTGCCCTTCCGTTTGGTCTCCGACATACACACGACATCTAATTCTCTTTCTTTCATTATTTCGATCAACTCATTCGTCTTATCTCTCATGCCTCCTCTAACATTCCACGTGCCAACTCTGCACTCTGTCCTCCACCTTCCGCCGTGTCGGGCTGTGCGTGACGGGTGGCGGTCCCCATCGCCGCTTTGCGCGCTGCATTCCACACCAACGGGGACGAGCTGGTGTGCGTCGCCTTGGGGGGACGCCCTAACCCTCGTTGACATGGGTGCGCAGCTAAGTAGAATTGCAGCCCTGAAAAGGGCTGGCAGGGGTCGCGACGAGCACGCTTCTACAGTGACTTAAAATTAATATTATTTATTTATTATATTATATTAATCACTTAAAAGTATAATGTGCTTAACATCATCTTTTTTTTATAGAAAAGGCTAACAAGTGAGCTACCAGATGGTTAATGGTTACTGCGGCTCATAGAAATAAATCTCCATCGATCCTCGATTATGAATTAAAATGCAGATGCGCTCCTACCATTGAGGTCTAAGATGTAGTCGGTGATGTAGAAGGACCACGATCTCACAGAATACCAGCGTAAAATAGCAGCCAAACACTGCTGTCTTTCGTATGGTGAGTGTAGAGAACCGGAGACCCTTTTTACTGGAAAAGAAGCATTCCATCTTAGTCCTCACGGGTGACAATGCATCTGCATTTTGAATCTTTGAAAATAGATGTCTATGTCTATGGGTCACAGCAACCACTTGCCATCAGGTGGACTGTGTGCTCGTTTGTCACCCTACCCTATAAAAAAATATATGTCGAATAAACGGATATCTGGGTCGTCAAAGGGACAAATAAAGTTATTCCTCACGTAGTGAAGTTATTCGTCGAATGAAGACGATTGAGAATTCTTTTATTTGCTATCCGACGAATGAGCGCTACTTGTTTGTTTATCTGGAAACAAAAAATCGCCACTTAATTACGTAGTTCATAAAACTACGGTTTCGTTTATGTACATTCTATAATTGGTTCTTTATGACTGTTACTTCAGGCAATTCCATTATATAGGCATTTTATATAAAGACTTTTATACCTACCTATTGTTATTGTTTTTTACTATTATTCGGTCAGTAAAAACCTTTTCCGTTAAACAGCCAAATATCGTAGTTATAAATATTGTTGTAATATATATTCCCTATGAATATTTTTTTTATAAAATTTTATAATTGTGAAGCAAATTAAGGTACAAAACTATAAGCCTATTTCAACATTATTTAAGCTGACAAAATATAATAAGGTTTCACATCACTTCAACACACTTTTAAATCCTCTATCTTTTTAGTCTTACAAAGATATATCTAAAAACGAGCCTAGATGGAGGATTAGGTACGTAACTAGTTGGAATATTTGCCCAATCTTACCAGGCGGGTTGGAGAAAAAAGCCAACATCCTCGCACTACTATTAGAACTCCTCACGAAAGCAAGTAGGCAGGTTATAATATTTAAAGTAGCTCGACGGCTCCGTGGCGCAGTTTCTTAGCAATGAGTTGTTCGTATCCCGCACGGAACAAGGGTTGACTGGTAGAGAATGCCACAAGGCATTAAGTCCGCCCTTTATATCCCTTATTATAAGGTAGATGTAAAAAGAATAAATAAATAAACAAGTATTTGTATGGTCTACAAATAATTGTTCCGGGTCTGGATGTTTAACCTCGTGCAATATATTGTTGCGCGCCATTGTCTCTTGTGCATGGCAACACTAGTTACCACCAGCGCTAGAAGGCGCGTAGCAGAACTAGGAAAGTCAAGATCCTTCTAGAAATTTCGGGACCGATATGTACCCGCACATTCTAGATGTCGCTACAGTAGAAGCTTCTGGAAACAATCTGAGGCCCTAAATAAGGCCGGTATAGACCACGACCGAGGCAGTATTGAATTGGCGATACAAGAGAATACTTCGAAGCGAAATAACTGCGAACTAAAGTCATTGTGTTTTATTATTAGTGTGGTTTTAGATTGTAATTAGTGTTGTGTAATCAAAGTGTCAATTTTGGTAATTCAATCGGCTGTTTTTAATCGTCTCGAACCCCAAGCTCGTAACAATATGTTTGTAAACTGCCTCCACGATACAGGAGAAAATCCTAGTGTGGGGGTCACGTTTATTAATAGAAAAAAAGTACAATTACACCACAAAAAGACATCCAAGTACTTAAAATAATATTTAAGGAATGTCTGTGATAAACAGCCAGAGAGACACCACTACGATTGCATAAGTGTTCTATTTCATTTCATTAAAGAACAATAAAAATATATTGGTAAATCCAATTGGGTATACCTTAAGCGCATTAAAAAAATTACGTATAACATGATTATACGGAATTTTTAAAGTAGTTTAAATACATTTCGACAGCACTATCGGCTTCAACTCTCTCGAAAACCATGAAAATGACACCCATAATGAAAAAATTGATACCTACTGCAGCCGCCATCTTGGATTTACATTTCGACAGCACTATCGGCTTCAACACTCTCGAAAACCATGAAAATGACACCCATGATGAAAAAATTGATACCTGTTGCAGCCGCAATCTTGGATTTACATTTCGACAGCACTATCGGCTTCAACACCCTTGAAAACCATGAAAATGACACCCAAGATGAAAAAATTGATATATTTTGCAGCCGCCATCTTGGATTTACATTTCGACAACACTATCGGCTTCAACACCCTCGAAAACCATCAAAATGACACCCATGATGAAAAAATTGATACCTGTTGCAGCCGCAATCTTGGATTTACATTTCGACAGCACTATCGGCTTCAACACCCTTGAAAACCATGAAAATGACACCCAAGATGAAAAAATTGATATATTTTGCAGCCGCCATCTTGGATTTACATTTCGACAACACTATCGGCTTCAACACCCTCGAAAACCATGAAAATGACACCCATGATGAAAAAATTGGTACCTAATTCAGCCGCCATCTTGTATTTACATTTCGACAGCACTATCAGCTTCAACACCCTCGAAAACCATGAAAATGACACTCATGATGAAAAAATTTATACCTATTGCAGCCACCACCTTGGATTTACATTTCGACAGCACTATCGGCTTCAGCACCCTCGAAAACCATAAAAATGACACCCATGATGAAAAAATTGATACCTATTGCGGCCGCCATCTTGGATTTACATTTCGACAACCCTATCGGTTTCAACACCCTCGAAAACCATGAAAATGTCACCCATGACAAAAAAAAATTATACTACTTGCTTTTAGTACGTACTACTATTATTTTATTCTGTGCTTTTAAATATTGTAATAAAAAAATGTCTTATTATTATTATAATTAAGTATTTAAGAAATTTGGTTATTCGAATATTGTGTATTTGTACAGCGATCTTTTTGAGCCGCTGCAAACAACCGATACAATGTCCACTCACGAAGGTGACTGCAGCAAGACTGAAGCCAAACCAGTGGCATAACAGTCCATACTATAATTTTTCTTAGAGGTATTATTATGTCATGACAATTTGTCCATGTTGCAGTAGATGTCGCTTTTTTAATTTAGCCATGTTAGGCCAATTTAGAATCAAACAAATTAATGAATAGTTTAAAATACAATCGAACCTTGCTAACTTACTATTTTGTTACAAAACAAATTTGTAATTAAATTTTCAGTATAATTTATTTATTTTACATTATTCCCTATATATAATGTACTCTGTGAGCCAAACTAAACTACTCATTACTACTCTGTGGCTGTAGCTTCCCATTTACAGAATTAATTTGTATACGAGGCTCACAAATCAACGAAAATTTCGCCATTTTGGAGCCGAAAAAAATTAATTATAGCTAAACAAAACAAAACTACACTGCCATTTACATTCAGTGGCTTCCCACATGATCGATGAAGAGATTAAAAAATAGATTGAGTTAAACTATTAATATTTTCAAAAGTTATTGTGTTTACAAGCCACAGGGACATGATAAATCCACACCATAAGCCACTAAAACCCTTTTTTTTATTTAAAAATAGCAATTAATCGATTTTAAAAAATTATTAATAAGTTCAACAATCATTTATCTTTCTAACAATGTGCTTTTTATATCATTTATATGTATAATATGATTGCTAGATACGATTTTATTCGATAAAATGTTGGAATCTTAATTTTTAGGCGATAGTAGAACACACCTTGCGCTTTCGCTTAAGGTATGCAATATATACCTAAAACTCGCATAGCATACAGACCTGGCCCATATTATTTCATGTGCCTGCTCTAGTCGCATAATATGATACCCGAAATTCGCAACGCATTTTTCTCTTAATATATTATGTGAAACGTGAACCTATTATAGAGGTCTTTTGTTTCGGCACATAAAATATGTTTTGTTTCTATTTAAAATGAGAATTTTTATCAAGGCACTTCAATAGTTTTATGCATTAAATTTATTTTTAAAAATTACTAAAATACACCATAATTCGAGCCAAACGTTTTGCTTTGTTTTTCATAATGTATGCCGCATTGAAGTGAAATAATTTGTCATCAATAATGCAATATTATAATTTGGGTGTCATCATCATTAGATTATCAGCTCTATAATCAGAGCTATACCCCAGCTATGTCGTGACCAGCGTGGTGAGTAGGTGTCATAAATCTATCAAAAAAGACGTCTTTTGACCCATTTAACTAAAACCTGGTAATAAAGGTGATGTATAATGATTTACCAAGCTTTAAAACAATGCCTTCTCATTTATAAAAGATCGGAAAATTGCCAGAAATTCCTCTTATTGCATGGAAATCATATGCTCATTAGTCTCCTCTTCGTGAAGGAAAAACTGTAAGGGTAAAGCTTATTAAATTTCTCTTGCATATATAGAAATTTCACATAAATTATTTGTGAATATAAGTTAGTGATTCGCTGTCATTTGCAAGTTCAGTCGTTTCAAGAAATTGAATTTAATATAAAAATTACTGGCCGATATGGATTTTATTCTTTATTCTAATTCTTAGGAGAAAGAAGACTTTTATAAAAGCATAAAAACTTTCGAATGTATTGATAATATTAAAATCACAATCAGACGTATTCAGGAGCAGTGTTAGCTCAGTTGATCGCACAAACTTGCTACAAATTTCACAGTACACGAGATCCGGGTTCGGTCCCAATAAAATTGTTAATTGTAATTTTAAAAATCTGATTTACCACGTGCTCGGTGGTAAAGGAATCATCTTGTGGAAATCTGCATGTCTTAGAAATTAAAAAAGAAAATTTTTTGAAGAAATCTGAAGTCCGCCAACATGCATTGGGGCAATGCGGCCGACATTTACTTGCCCTAAATCCCTCTCAGAAATGAGAGGTGGCCTGTACCCAACGTTGGGACGTACATGGGCTCTCAATCTTCTTTGCAAACATTTTCTGCACAGCAATATCAGCAAGTAGAAATGAATAATTTTTGAAATAACTATAGTTATTTCAAAAATTATTACTATTATATATAAATATATATATATAAATTATTACTAGCTATACTAGTAGTTATAGAATAAGACTATGTTATAGGCTCACAAACAACCTCAACCTTGAAAGTAAACATTGTACTGATATAATTACGCCTGAAATCGCATATATAGTACAATTAATAAAATATTTACATAGTCTCTGAAAATAATGGCTTATGTTTAACATACGTTATTGTACTCAAATTTTAAGTGAACCAGGAGAAACCGTTCCATAAGGTATAATATTATAATTATTTCGTCTATTTTTCGGGTAGTTCTACTAAGAAAATATTGTTTAATGATGATATTAAGACTACTATAATCATTAATAAAATCTTATATAAAGACGAAGAGAAGAAGACGAGAGAAATTTAGATAAAGTTACAGACTATTTACTTGACTACTGGATACAGGCCTCCAGTCATTTCTAAGAGGACTATATCGCATTGAGTCCTCCAAACTGCTTAATAATGCCATTGTTAAACACCAAAATCGAAAAATATATTTCGTGTTGGTTCTCAAGCAATAAGTATTGATTTTGTTATTTATATTTAATAATGATACATTTAATACATTTTAAAACTTAACAATGACTTAATTAAATAAAGAAATATTAAATAAAATTAAATAAACTAAATTAACTAATTATTGCAATGCTAGATTTCGATTAAAATTTTGTCTTTCATGGTTATTTTGTATTTATTTGTAAATAAATATTACTTCAAAATATCTGACCCTACCTAACTGGTTTGAATTGACAGCTTTGACGTCACAATATGGCGCCGGGTCAGTTCTATTCTTATTTGAATCGCATAATACCTTGCGACTCAATAAATCGCATAATCTTGCTAAGTAAGTCCGAATAAAAAATTATAACCTTAAATTTAAAAAAATGCTATAATAGGATAAGGGTGACAAATGAGCACACAGTCCACCTGATGGTAAGTGGTTGCTGCGGCCCATAGACATCTACATCTATCCTCTATTACAAATCAAAATGTAGATGCGTTGTCACCCGTGAGGACTAAGATGGATTGCCTCATTTCCAGTAAAAAGGGCCTCCGGCCACCTGCACTCACCAAGCGAAACGCAGAGGTAAACCTCTACTCCACGCTGGTTTTCTGTGAGGTCGTGGTACCACCCCGGTTCGAGCCGGTCGATCCGTGCGACAGCAAAAGCTGCCGCGTGGGTCTTCATCATCATCATTACAGCCCTTCACAAGTCCACTGCTGAACATAGGCCTCCCCCAAGGAATGCCACAAAGCACGGTCCCGAGCCACCTGCATCCATCGACTTCCTGCATGTCTTACCAGGTTGTCACTCCATCTTGTGGGGGGACGCCCTACATTTCGCCTACCGGTACGAGGCTGCCACTCGAGAACCTTTCTTCCCCATCGGTTGTCGGTTCTTCGAGCTATATGGCCGGCCCACTGCCACTTCAGCTTACTAATCCGTTGGGCTATGTCGGTTACTCTGGTTCTACTGCGGATATCCTTATTCCTAAGTTTATCACGCAGAGAAACTCCGAGCATAGCCCTCTCCATAGCTCGCTGAGCGACCTTGAGCTTCCTCATACGGCCAGCAGTGAAGGACCACGTCTCAGTTCCGTAAGTCATCACTGGCAACACGCACTGGTTGTACAATTTTGTTTTAAGGTTTTGAGGTATTTCTGACGAGAAGATGTGTCGTAGCTTCCCGAACGCTGCCCAGCCGAGTTGAATCCGTCGATTGACCTCTCGGTCGAAGTTGGACTTACCTAGTCGGACTATTTGTCCCAGGTAAACATACTCGTCAACAACTTCGAGCTTAGTGCTCCCAACAAATACCGGCATAGGTGTGACATGGACATTAAACATAATCTTTGTTTTGTCCATGTTCATCTTAAGACCTATCCGTTGGGAGACACTATTGAGGTCATTGAGCATAGTGCTTAGCTCCTCCAGCGATTCTGCCATGAGGACTATATCGTCGGCAAATCGAAGGTGAGTGATGTACTCGCCATTGATGTTGATTCCGTATCCTTTCCAGTCCAGAAGCTTGAAAACGTCTTCCAATGCAGCGGTGAAGAGTTTCGGGGATATAACGTGTGGGTCTACCACTGTTTAAATTAATAATTTATAAGTAATTTATGAAACTAACAAATATAATATTATAACTAACATAATGAGTGGATTTCATTTCATGTCGATCAAATTACATCAGGTTATCATCAGAATATTCTACTAATGTAATTTGCAATAAGACTGTTTTCATTTTTAAATTTTGCCTGAAAAAGCTACACTATAGCCTATTACATTTGCAACACGAATTTATCGGCTCGACCGCGGAAGGAAAACCCAAATACTAACTTGTAATAACAATTTAATAATGCTGCAGTATCTTTTTTTATTTACAACTGATGAGAACCGGACCGGACACCCATTTTTAGCCAACTTTATTACAGAAGGACCTTCTGAATTCGACTCTTATGTTTTATTTTCATTTTTATATATTATGTTGCACGATACTTTCGTCAATTGTAAACTGGCTTTAATGTTTTTTAATATATGGTTTTTAGATTCGGTAAATTTAGAATATATTCCACCAATTAAAGTTAAAAAAATAGGGGAAGAAGCTATTTAATGTAACTATTTAGATAACATTCTAGTTTATTTGATGCGACATACAATCTCACAGTCCACCTGATCGCAAGTGGATGCTGTAGCTCAAAGAAATCAAAGTCTACCATCAATTAAAAATCGAAATGCAAATAAGCACTCACTGTTCAAAACACAGCGGCATTACGCTGCCATTTTACGCTGGCCTTACGTAAGACCGTGGTTCTTCTCCGGTTGGGCCAACCCATTCTTTCTAAAAATTTAACTTTTATTAAAAGTAAAAGTCAATAAAACGGAAAAGTCAATAAAAATTAAAAAACTTAATAGAACTAAACATTTCAGTGAGTGAATCAGGCATTCCATTTAAAACCCAAGGGTTGACAACGCATTTACATTTTAATTCTTAATGGATGATAGATTTGCCTTACTTCTATTAAATAACAGTACCAAAATAAATAAATTTCAGTTCGTTGTATAGTAAGGCACGATTGTAATTTTATTAAAAGTTTCCATATGAACTACACTCATGAAAGCATAATTTACTATGCTTCCATTTACAGGGGGGTTTTAGCATTAAATATTCGACTTAATAACCAGCCCGGTGCATATGTGCTATCATTAACAGGAGACAGGTTTGGAATATTAAATGTACTTTCTACGCTTTGAAATATAATATTAATATTACGAGAGATGTTACCTTTAACAAAATCAATAGACAAACAAGATGTTATACTGAGGTGAATACTTAACGTCCCAGTGAAATTATCGTAAGGAATAAAATGAGAGAAGGTTTGATTCAAACTAAGCTTGAATTAAATTGAACCGTACTATTGTTAAATTTGCCTCGTTTCCAGTAAGAGGTATCTGCTATTCTCTACAGTCACCATACGAAACACAGCAGCATTGAGCTGCTATTTTACACTGGTATTCTGTGAGATCGTGGTCCTTCCCCGGTTGAGCCGACCCATTTTTTTTCTCTACTACTAATAGCTGCAGCATGGCTCTACCACGTTTATTAACATACATGACATTAAAGCGTTTTCTTAACTAAAACTGCTTTATTTAAGGACAATTTGCGAAAATTTCCCAAGACAGGGGGAAAGTCTGAAAATGATTTATTGGAAGATACTCGTAGCTCGTAGAAATGAAGTCTACGCGGCTCTCAACAATGAACTCCCAAGGTGCCGGTGTATAATTCAGCAAAAAAGGAATAAAGTTTATATTATGTTATGAAATGTATTTAAGGTCGACGAATATTAATTGTATCACCCGTACATTATTTTAAAAGCTTGTTTTTTTTTATAAGTAGATCACAGTTTAAAATTAAACTACTTAATTTAAATACTCTCTGTTGTTCCTCTTTAATTAAATACCTATTCAATGCTATCCTGTGGTTGACGTTAGTGTAGAATAAAAGAAATACGATAAAGCCTACGACAGATAGCAAAATAATTATCTCATAAAATAGAGACCTTTAATACTCAGATTAGAGACAGGCGATAATTTCCTTAAAACTTCCCTACTGTAGGAGAAACCAAAAACAGCTGTGACTTGTTAAAGTTTTATGATGGGAGTTTGCGATGTTGATACATTATTAGAATTAAAAAGGTTCAGTAAAGTAAAATTTTATTTCATTCATTAGAATAGAATATTAAGGTTCAAAAAAAGTTAACTCAACGTTACATCGTTACATTCCCAACTTCGAGAACTTCTCTTCTATAAAATCATTATAACTTTATTTTAGGGTTCACTGGCAACACACAAGGGTACATTAAAAGTTTACTATAAAACAGTAACACATATTTTAGAAGTGTATTTAAGCCGGATCAAACTCGCCATGCATATTTAAGACCTAAGCTCGGGCAAAGTGTCTCAAAATTACTTTTCAATCTTAAGCTGGTATTTCATTATTCAAGTTTGTTTCTCATTTAATGCGAGATATTCATTTTATTTTTTATTAGATGACTTAACAAAATGGGTGGATATTTCAGTTCATGTAATAATTACAAAATGATTTTCGCTAGGAGCAACTTTCATTATTTTTGTTAATCTTTTATACTTCAAATATGTTTATGTATATGAAAATCGCGGTTTTCTTACCAATGAATATAGTAGTAATACTTAAATTGAAATGAATCTAGTTTCACATAATGTACAATATTTGTAAGTTTAAGTTTAATCAAAATCAGACAGTTTCAGAGTTGATACGAGGGTGGATTGAAAAGTACTCGGCCTAACACAGATCCATTCAATTCTAAAAATCAAATCTACCCACATTATTTAGTTCAGTTCAGACTAGTTCATTGTGTGAATTTCGAAACGTGTGCGATAATTAGTTGTGAATTTATAAATTTATTAACAAAGTAATCGGACATAATTTCCGCGAATGGAGCAAATCTAGCAGCGTGCCGTCATTAAGTACCTCCATAAGAAGGGGCTATCATCAAAAGCCATCCATGATGACATGGTCAGTACATTAGGCGATTGTGCTCTGTCATATTAATCCGTCAAAAAATGGATAGCAGAATTTAAGCGTGGTAGAGAGAGTGTGAAAGATGAACCCCGCTCTGGAAGGCCTTCGACGTCAACTACTGACGAAAATATTAAAAAAGTACTTGATTTAATAATGGGAGACCGCAGATTAAAAATTAGAGAGATAGCCGAGATTATAGGCATCTCTTATGAATGAACTCAAAACATCATTGTCAACGAGTTGGGTTTCCACAAGGTGTCTGCGAGGTGGGTTCCGCGACTGCTTTCAGTTGAACAAAAAAGGACGCGATTGACTATTCCACGCGACTGTTTGGAGTTATTTGAAGCCGATGCAGATGATTTTTTGAATTGTTTTGTTACTATAGACGAAACATGGGTTCATTACTGTACACCGGAAACAAAACAACAATCAAAACAGTGGAGAAGACCTGGTTCACCACCCCCTAAAAAGGCTAAGTCGATTTTGTCGGCAAATAAAGTGATGGCTTCAGTATTCTGGGACTCGAAAGGTGTGATTTTGATTGATTATCTTGAAAGGGGTCAGACTATAAACTCTGATTACTACTGCATCTTACTACGTCGTTTACGAGAGGAAATAAAAGAAAAACGTCGAGGAATGCTCAGAAGAAAAGTCCTGTTTCATCAAGATAACGCCCGTGTTCACACGTCAGTACAGTCAATGGCTGAAATTCACAACTGTGGCTTTGAACTGTTACCGCATCCGCCGTATTCACCTGATCTGGCACCATCAGACTTCTTTCTGTTCCCTAACCTAAAAAAGCACTTGGGAGGTCAAAGATTTTCGACAAACGACGATGTCAAAGCAGCTGTAGACGCATATTTTGACTCTAAGGAAGAATCATTTTTTTCAACGGTCTAAATGCTTGGAAGGGGAGGTGGCAAAAGTGTATTGAACTTGATGGTGATTATGTAGAAAAATAAAAATATAACTGATTTAGTATGTGTTTATTTTCTTGGTTAGGCCGAGTACTTTTCAATCCACCCTCGTAGTAATAAAATATTGTAAAGACACATGTACAAGATCCTACAGTTTTACTGTATTGAATATTTAGTCATTATCACTGTGCATACGTGCACAGTGATAACGACTAAACATTCAATAACCTTGTTCCTAAATGGACAAAACAGTCTCCTTTTTGCTGTCATAGTGTGGTGATGATAATGAAAACTAATTCACCAATTTTAGACCAGATAGATAATAATATATTATTACAGTGCAAGTGCAAATAAAAAGAGTCCTTGTTTTATTTTCCTTACTCGCATAAACATTTATATAGATAGTATTAGTGAAAAGACTGCATTTACATAAATAAAGACGTAGTTTGTCTATCATACCTAGAAATATTGAGTTAAACCGATTAAAGAACCTAGAAACTAATTCTCAAAAACCAATTTGTCAACCTATTACATTCATAATAATAAGCATTAATTTGTTTCATCAATCTGGTTCTACCTCTCTTTGGCCCCTCTTAGTACCTTATTCGAGGGATCCTGGAGAAGATTTCACCTTCTTAAAATAGGGACAATAGTGAATTACCTTTTCTATATGGATGAACTTATATTATTCGCCTTCAGTCGCTCCCATCTAATGGAATTGCTAGTTTAGCAATTTTATCAGAATGGAGCTGGGGACAGATAAGTGTGCGGTCCTCCATGTTGAAAGGTGTAGGTTGCTATTTCTGAGAGCATAGACTTATCTATACTCCTTAACTTATGAGCCCTTTCTGACGCTTCAACATACCGATACCACGGTATATCATATAACATAGGTATCGATGCGGTGGAATACAGTCAGTCTGCAAATTATTTTGTTTTACGCACGCATGACAAGAGTGCTTAACAGCGTTTTATCAGGCGTTAATAATACACACGCATATAACAGTTGGGTCATGCCTATCCTCATATATAACTGTGCTCAGGTGGTCTCAGAGTGAACTGACGCCTTGGATAGAAAAGTCCACACTACTACGAAGTCTCATATGATGCATCATCCGATATCGTCATTATTGAGTCAGTAGTTGCTGCAAAGGCATGGTGGGCGTGGATTTTTAAGCACCTTCACCATGCACAAGGACATGCATTTGAGTCAGTCTACAAGGACATGCATTCGAGTCATTCTACAAGGACATCATTATAATTCTCAAAAGGTTAACTCCTCTATCCTTAGCTAACGAGCAATGGTAAGACACGGCTTTGCAGAGCGCCTCCGACCGGGAGGCGGTATGAATAGAATAGAATAGAATAGAATAATTTTTATTCAATATTGATTATTACATAATTCTTATTGAAAGTCATTTTTTATTTACCACTGGTTCGGAAAATACCTCTGTCCTGGGAAGAACCAGCAAGAAACCCAGCGGGACTTTTTTTTTCAAACATATTTCACTTAACAAATTATTTCATTTATACAAATTTTTAAATGATTTTTAATAGAACCAGCATGGTGGTGATCACCTTATTCCCAGGGGTTATTTTCATTCATGTATTCCTTGATATTATAATAACCCTTTTTGTACAGTTTTTCTTTAATAAAACTTTTAAACTGGTTTATTGATAAACTTTGAATATGTTCTGGGATTTTGTTGTAAAAGCGTATACATTGCCCCATAAATGAATTACTGATTCTGTGGAGTCTAGTAACTGGTATTACAAGCTTATGTTTGTTCCTTGTGTTTAAAGTATGCACATCCTTATTCTTATTTATGTTTTTATGTACATACATTACATTTTCATAAATATATTGCGATGCCAAAGTTAATATGTTTATTTCTTTAAATTTTTGTCTGAGGGACTCTTTACAATTATTGATATTATGGAAAGAAAAAAGCTCCACGGGAGGTGCTACACTAATTCTACAAGGCTCTACACGACCCTTTTGTAGACACGGTCGCAACCCTTGACTGACTACGGTCGGAAGCCATTTTGGGGAAACCGAGTGGTTTTTTTCTGTGCGATTAAGGATTAGGATTATTAAGACCAATAATTACCGTCGACATCTGACGACCTTGTCGCCCGCATCATCTGCTGATTTCTTTCCCTTTCCACCTATCACTCGGCCGTTTAGTCTTCTCTGCCGAAGGCTTCCATTTTTTTGTTTTTTTTGTTTTTTTTTGGTTGGGTTCATATTTATTCATTTATTTTACTATTTTTATTGCTTTAATTATTGTATATTTCTGTCTATTTATTATTTTCTTTTATATTATTTCTGCAGTCCAGCCAGATAAGAAAACTATTTTTATACCATATAATAAATAAAATAGTAAAATATAAACATAATATAGTTTTCATTGATAAATATGTTATATGCACAGAAATTTACAGTGACGATCTAAAATCGGATATTATAATTGTGTGTCAGGAGCCAGTTTTCTTCCCCATTCTTTTTTCTGTTTACAATAATTAGTTTATCGATATATATTATATTTTATGGTATTCCTTATAAAGTATGATTTTAACAGTGGTAGAGCCACGCGGCAGCTTTTGCTGTCGCACGGATGGGCCGGCTCGAACCGGGGTGGTACCACGACCTCACAGAATACCAGCGTGAAGTAGAGGTTTTCCTCTGCGTTTCGCTTGGTGAGTGCAGGTGGCCGGAGGCCCTTTTTACTGGAAATGAGGCATTCCATCTTAGTCCTCACGAGTGACAACGCAACTGCATTTTGATTCGCAAACGAGGATAGATGTAGATGTCTATGGGCCGCAACAACCACTTACCATCAGGTGGACTGTGTGCTCGTTTGTCACCCTTATCCTATAAAAAAACATTTTATGATAGATTCATACATTAACTATCACGCTTGTTATCCTGAATGGTAGCAGAGACTATGTACTTCGATTTAGCACAAATCTGACACATCTCTTGCTTCTTTCATATCCATATATACCTACGCATACATGCTCGGCGGTTAAGAGAATCTAAATATATCGCCAATTTCATCGATAAACTTCCGTCTAGAGCGTCCTTGCAGACTTAGCCACTAACTTCTACAGCATTAATTAGCTTTCACTCTTTAATTTTTTCTACATGTATAATCGCCTAATTATTTATCTATTAATATTACTAGTAAAAATATACAATATCTTCTTCCAAAAATCACTTTCCTCTCTACTAAACTACGTACTAATCTCAAAAAATAACACACGTCAATACTTCATTAGAGTAATAGTATCAGTCATAGTTTGATAAATAAAGATCACAAGACACAAAGATAACAATATATCCAAAGGCTGTATCATAATTAAGGTAGATTAAAATCTTTCAACGAATATTAATCACGCACACGCGTGTATTTGATTATATTGTAGCTGTTTTACCGGAGTATTATATTCATGAGAATATTACTTTAAATTCACAAATTTTATGTTAAGAGAAACCTTAGAGATGCGCCGTTAGAGAATGCAACACCCCATTTCATCCCCAAGATGACGTAGTACGATGTTATGTAAGAGGTCAATAAAAAAACCAAGGCTGCCAATAAAAGGTGCTTTAAATATCCCGTATATTCCAAAGTATACATCAAAGATCCTTCAAAGTGTCATTTCCAAGGCAAAGTCAGAGCATATCGGCAGAATTGGCGAGAAACTAGTTCGCCTCCCTTCGGGAACACGTGCATTCTGGTCTCTCGCCAAGGCTGTCCAAGGGAACTTCTCTCAGTCATCTCTGCCATCTCTACACAGAGTGGACGACTCACTGGCCCACGACGCAAAGGAGAAAGCCGATCTGCTAGGCTCTCTTTTTGCTTCCAACTCGACTCTAGATGACGGGGAGAACACACCGCCGAACATCGCGCGGTGTGAGTGCTCCATTCGGTAAGTGTTGTTTATACAGCGCTTGGTGCGTAAAGCACTCCTCTTCCTGGACATCAACAAGTCAAGTGGGCCTGATGGAGTCCCACCTATTGTGCTGAAGACGTGTGCTTCGGAGTTGGCACCGGTTTTAACGCGTCTTTTCGGTACTCCTACTCCCTAGGCGTAGTCTCGGACATGGAAGACAGCTTTGGTGCACTCGATCCCTAAAAAAGGCGACCGCTCAGATCCGTCCAACTACAGGCCTATAGCTATCATCTCCTTGTTCTCCAAAGTAATAGAAACGATTATTAACAGCCAGCTCATGCGGTACCTTGAGGATCACCAGCTGATTAGTGACCGCCAGTACGGTTTCCGTCGAGGTCGCTCAGCTGGTGATCTTCTGGTCTACCTGACCCATAGATGGGGAAAGGCAGTGGAGTCCAAGGGGAAGGCGTTGGCCGTTAGTTTGGAGAAAGCGAAGGCTTTCGATCGGGTTTGGCACAAAGCGCTTCTTTCGAAGCTGCCTTCTTATGGGCTTCCCGAGAAATTGTGCAATTGGATCACCAGTTTTCTTGCAAATTGGAGCATCAAGGTCGTAGTAGACTGTGCATGCTCCGATTACAAGCCCATTAGCGCTGGTATTCCACAAGGCTGCGTGCTATCACCAACGCTGTTTCTTCTGAATATCAATGATATGTTGCAAACCAGTAACATTCATTGCTATGCAGACGACAGCACTGGTGATGCTTTATACACCGGCCGTGCCAATATTTCTCGGGAAATCGTCGCCGAGTACCGCAACAAACTTGTGTCTAAAGTCGAGACTTTGTTGAACAAAGTCTCAGACTGGGGGCTGCTAAATCTAGTCCAGTTCAATCCCCAAAAGACACAAGTTTGCACGTTTACCGCTAAAAAGATTCCCTTTGTCGTATCTCCTCAGTTTCAAGGCACTCTCCTTGTTGCCTCAGCCAGAATCGGTATCCTCGGTGTCGACATATCGAGTGACGTGCAGTTTCGTGGTCACTTGGAAGAGAAGGCCAAATTGGCCTCTATAAAGCTTGGCGTGCTCAGCAGAGCGGAACAGTATTTCATGCGGGCACACCGCTTGCAACTTTACAAGGCGCAGGTTTGGCCTCACATGGAATACTGTTCCCATCTCTGAGCAGGGATTCGCCAGTACCAGCTCCTTCCACTTGACCGCATCCAGCGCAGAGCGTTACGAATCGTCGACGACCGAGTTCTTTCCGATCGGCTTGACTCACTGGCAATGCGTAGAGAGGTTGCATCTCTATGCGTATTTTATCGCATCTACCACGGGGAGTGCTCTAAGGAATTGTTCGACTAATTCCAGCCGCTCAATTTCACCATCGCACATCGCGACATAACTCGCGATACCATCCATATCATCTCGATGATTGGCGTTCCACCACTGTGCGATTCAGAAGAAGTTTTCTCCCTCGCACAACTTCCTTGTGGAATCGATTACCACCAGCGATATTTTCGGACCGATCCGACTTAGGGACCTTCAAGAAAAGAGCCTACTTCTTTTTAAAAGACCGGCAACGCATCTGCGATTCCCCTGGTGTTGCAGTTGTTCATGGGCGGCGGTAGTCACTTACCATCAGGTAAGCAACATGCTCGTTTGCCCACTCTCCTATAAAAAAAATAAAAATCCAAACCAAAACAGATGAGAAGCGTCAAAAGCGACCAATACGACTGTAAGGGTAGCTGAATGTGATTGCGGCAAATCCTTTTAACAACAAGTAAAACCTGTATCCAACAGTTTATTGTTGGGCCTGATTAAGAAGAAAAGAATTATAAGCAGAACCTTTTGTTAGAAGAATATCACACAAATTTATGCACTTTAATTCGTTGTATTAATGTTTACAATGTTTTGTTTATATAACACAAGGGTTGCGAGAACTCGTTGGATAAGGGTGATACAGATCCGTAATTTGTGACGTACTGCCGAAAATGAATTACAATGGGTCGTAATAACGATGGATTACGAGATTAGTTTCAGTGAATGCCTAATTAAGTGGTGAGTTTCATTTAGTGAAACATTTATATTTACTACCATACTATTCACTCGTATTTTTGGGCAATTTAGAAACTTGAGTAAAACAGGACAAATATTTTGTTAATAAAAAAGGTTCTGTTTAATTGCTACAAACACCAACTTTTACTAGAAAATGTATTACAATTTCAAATGTTAGAAAAATAATAAATAAGTATATATTAAAATGCAATTTTTTTATTTTTGCGATAAAGTATCTTGCGATCAAACCTGTTGTTACGAATATGGGAAATTTACATCAATTTCATTAATAATAATTTTCTTAATGATTGAATTTAATTTAATTTCATTATCATTTAATTTCCCATTTTTAATAAAATACTTTTTCTAAATACTTATATGGAGCCTTGGTAGCTCAGATGGTTAGCGCTCGCTGTAAGCTTCACAGTACTCGAGCAACCCGGGTTCGATCCCCGCCGGCACAAATGAAATTGTTAATTGCAATTTTAAGTGCTGATTTACCACGTGTTTGGCGGCGAAGGAAAATATTGTGAGGAAACCTGCATGTCTGAGAAATAAGAAAAAAATATTTAGAAGACATGTGAAGTTCGCCAACACGAATTGGGGCAGCGCGGCGGACATTTCCTTGTACTAAAACCCTCTCAAAATAATTAATGAGACTGAACAAGCCGCAGATCAGGATAGTAACAAGTGCTATCACAGGACACGGCAACTTTAACAAACATTTATTTACTATAGGTGTTACAGATAGTCCCCTGTGCAGGGGGAGGAAGAAACGGCGGCCCACGTGCTACTGAAATGTCCGGAGGTCGCTACGTCGTCGTCGCCGTACGCCGTACCTCGCTATCTCGGCACGCCGGGATCACTCCCCGAAGTTGCATGCAACATCAAAGGATTGTTCAGCTTCTTCGGGGAGATCTCATGGCTCGAATAATCACATTATTCCTGCCCACACGCAATATACGCGCATAGACGTGGAGTTGCGGAAAACAGCCCGTCGTAAACTAAACTAAACTAAACTAAACCCTCTCAGAAATGCGATGAGGCCTGTGCCTAGCAGCGGGACATAAACAGGCTGCAACTTTACTATTTACTTTTAAATACTTATATAAAGAAATTGCCTATTTAAATTATTTTGTGTTACGTCACCGGATAATTTCTAACACAATTTAATAAATGCTATTCTATTCTAGAAAAATAAATAAATAAAGTAAAGGCTACTATTTCCGCAACATCTATACAAATAAGTAAAATTGAAGTATCTGTTTGTAATTTCGAAATAACAGCTTTTCACTATAGCTGATGTTATAAGAACTAACTAAGGCTACTTTTATTTAAGAAAAAGAATGAGGGGTTCCGCGCAAAAAATTAAAATCCTTGAAGTCCAATCGTAATAAAATACGCGCGAGCGAATTCGCGGGGAACAGCTAGTTTTAAGTAAAATTAAAAAAGATGTCGATAATTATTTTTAGATTTTATTATATTTATCAGAACCATAATTGTTTTTCTACTCTTGAAATAGACAATACGTTTGGCTATTCGTTCTTGATTTGTTGATTTTAACATTAACATTTTGATTTTAACATCAAATACAAAAGTCAAAATTGCCATGTCATTGTCAGTGTTATTCCTGAAATCTAGCTTAAATACCTCATAGCCAATATACAATGTAACTATGTCTCACTTTCGTAGTGTTCTCTCTGATAAGCAGCGAAATAAAAAGTGGGCTCTTTCTATCCAGAGAAATACTAAAAAATATTGGTAAATCCAATTGGGCATACCTTAAGCGCATTAAAAAAATTACGTATAACATGATTATACGGAATTTTTAAAGTAGTTTAAATACATTTCGACAGCACTATCGGCTTCAGCACCCTCGAAAACCATGAAAATGACACCCATGATGAAAAATTGTATACCTATTGCAGCCGCCACCTTGGATTTACATTTCGACAGCACTATCGGCTTCAGCACCCTCGAAAACCATGAAAATGATACCCATGATGAAAAAATTAATACCTATTGCGGCCGCCATCTTGGATTTACATTTCGACAACCCTATCGGTTTCGACACCCTCGAAAAGTATGAAAATGTCACCCATGACAAAAAAAATTATACTACTTACTTTTAGTACGTACTACTATTATTTATTCTGTGCTTTTAAATATTGCAATAAAAAAATCTCTTATTATTATTATAATCAAGTATTTAAGAAATTTCGTTATTCGAATATTGTGTATTTGTACAGCGATCTTTTTGAGCCGCTGAAAACAACCGAAACAACGTCCACTCACGACGGCGACTGAAGCCGAACTATGAGCCGAACTAAACTTAATACAAAGGTACTCTGTGAACTAAACTACTCTGTGGCTGTTCCCCATTTACAGAAATAATTTGTATACGAGGCTACCAAATCAACGAAAATTTCGCCATTTTGGAGCCGAAAAAAATTAATTATAGCTAAACAAAACAAAATTACACTGCCATTTACATTCAGTGGCTTCCCACATGATAGATGTAGAGATTAAAAAATAGATTGAGTTATATAATTGATATTTTCAAAAGTTATAGTGTTTACAAGCCACAGGGACATGATAAATCCACACCATTAGCCACTGAAACCCTATTTTTTATTTAAAAGTAGCAATTCATTGATTTAAAAAATTATTCATAAGTTCAACAATCATTTATCTTTCTAATTGATTTAAAAAATTATTCATAAGTTCAACAATCATTTATCTTTCAAACAATGTGCTTTTTATGTCATTTGTATGTATAATATGATTGCTAGATACGATTTTATTCGATAAAATGTTGGAATTTTAATTTTTAGGCGATAGTAGAACATTACCTTGCGCTTTCGCTTAAGGTATGCAATATACTATTAGGTGTTAAGACTTGTTGTTTGCCTTTGAAATTATTTCTGGCTTAAATTTACGAGTATATCCATACAACAGGCAGCGAGCCTGGCGAGGTGAGGCGGCGAGTGCCTTCAAACTGAGGAGATACGATAAAAGGGTTCTTTTTAGCGGTAAACGCGCAAACTTGTCTTCTAAGGATTGAACTAGACTAGATTTAGTCACCCCCAATCCGAGACTTTGTTCAACAAAGACACGACTTCAGACATAAGTTTATACCGGTACTTGGCGACGTTTTCCATAGGAATATTTGCATGGCTGGCTGGTCTTTGTACGTGGTAGAGTCATGCAGCAGCTATATTAACAGTATAGTTGTAGCACGAATGGGTCGGCTCGACCGGGGAAGGACCACGCTCTCACAGAATACCAGCGTAAAATAGCAGCTTAACACTGCTGTGTTTCGTAGGGTGAGTGTAGAGAACCGCCGGCCCTTTTTACTGGAAAAGAGGCATTCCATCTTAGTACTCACGGATGACAACGCATTTGCATTTTAATTCTTTATTGAGGATAGATGTGGATGTCTATGGGTCACAGCAACCACTTACCATTTGGTGGACTGTGTGCTCGTTTGTCACCCTATCCTATAAAAAATAGCAATGAATGTTACCAGTTTGCAACATATCATTGATATGCAGGAGAAACAGCAGGGGTGATAGCACGCAGGCTTGTGGAACACCAGAGTTAATAGGCTTAAAATCAGAGCATGTACCGTCTACTACGACCTTGATGCTCCGATAAGCAAGGCAACTGGTGATCCAAATGCACAATTTCTCGGGAAGCCCATAGGAAAGAAGGTTCGAAAGAAGCGCTTTGTGCCAAACCCGACCGAAGGCCTTCGCTATGTCCAAACAAACAGCCAATCCTTTCCCCTGTGACACTACTACCTCCGCTCATCTATGAGTCAGGTAGACTAGAAGATCACCAGCTGATCGAGGCCGACGAAAACCGTATTGGCGGTCACTAACTAATACATTTGATGATCTTCAAGGTACCTCATGAGCTGGCAGTTTAAAATGGATTCCATTATTTTGGAGAACAAGGACGTAATGGCGATAGGCCTGTAGTTGGATGGGTCAAAACGGTTGCCTTTTTTAGAGATCGGGTGGACCAAATCTGTCTGTCATGAATTCTGTACTTCGCCTTGGGAGTAGGAGTAACGGAAGAGACGCGTTAAAACCGGTGCCAACTCCGAAGCACACGTCTTCACAATGGGGGGGGGGGGTCTCCATAAAGCCCGTATGCGAACCGCACATCTGGCATGGAGCACTCACACCGTGGGATGGTCAGCGGTGTGTTCTCCCTCCTCACATCGAGAGTCCAGTTGGACGCAAAGAGAGAGCCTAACAGTTAGGCTTTCTCCTTTGCGGTATGGGCCAGTGAGTCGTCGTTTTTGTGCAGAGATGGAAGAAATGACTGACGGAGGTTCCCTAGGACAGCAAGCATTGGCAATTACTCTTTTGAGGACCTGGAGGAGCAATTATACTTCTTGTTAAGAGCACTGGCGTCAGCCCAGGCCCGGCATCACTGCTACTTATAGCGCAATATTATTTTACAGGACCAACCAACGCTAACGACTATGGCTGAAATCTCACTCCGATGGGCACCACAGACAATGGACTAAAACGTTTCATACCCATCATTTTGCATCATTCTTTCATTCGTAAGTACATCAGCGACTGAATCAGCAAGAACGCTGCGATCGTTCGGCAAGAAGCAAAATCCACCCCCAAGGGTATTATGCAATAAAAACCGTATCCTACCCCAATCATAGTGACCCATAGTGCCAAAGACGGTGGCAGCCTGCAGAATGCAACCGCGAAAAAGTGTGAGTGGCACCACTCTCCGGAAAAGTCAATGGTCTGACGAACCTAGAGAGACGTCGACGGAAACCTGATATCCGACAGGATGAAAGGTCAGCAGTAGGTCCAACAAGAAAGGTGCATGATCCATATCTGGAATCCATGTAGCCGAAGTAACCAGCTGTGTAAGACGATATTCCAAGGCAAAGTCATAAACAGATCTCTCCGCATGATCAGTTAAACGTGAACAGAACCATTCGGCGCTGTGGGCGGTAAAATCGCCGAGGATCACGTTCTCTACGGATGGGATCTGCTGTATCAAGTAAACTGTAGCCATTTGGGCGCGGTCGATGAGTCGATGTGTTTTGGTATTACCGCTATGGGACGTATAAAGACACCCGTAGACACGGGGATGGTAGTCGCTGTCTACGCGCAGTCATTAGATGAACAGGTCTATATCGTCAAGACTGCCGAGGCGTCGAAAACAGATGTCTTCTCTGACGTATACGCAAATTCCAGCCCCGGGCACAAAGCAGTGTTCCAATTTGTACCCCAGGTAGGAGAGATATGAAGTATAAGCCGGAGAGGACACCTGAGTCTCGGTTAAAAAGAGCAAGGTCAGCTTCGCCGTCTCCAGATGGTAGTGTGTAGTAGTGACTACTGGATACAGGCCTCCTGTTATTTCTAAGAAGATTATGTCGCAGTGAGTCCTCCAAACTGCATAATGAAATTGTTAAACACCAAAAAAGTTAAATATATTTCGTGTTGGTTTTCAAGCAATCAATATGGCATATTTTATATTTATATTTAAATACGTTTTAAAATTTAACAATGAGTCAGATATAGTGTCAGAATTACTTTATAAAGCTAAGGAAATTAGCTTGCACACAGTAAAATCTTGCTACGTAAGTCCGAATTATGAATTCTAATGTATTGGTTCTGGGAAACGACAATGCTGGCATAGAATACTAGTATGAAATATCTGTATATATACTCGTATGCTGCATTGTTTCCTATGATTTACAATTGACGACAAACGAATTTTTAGCTAACTTCATAACAGAAGGGCGTTCTCAATTCGATTTCATTCTTCTTCGACTTTTTTCTTCTTTTTGTATGTTAAGTGATGTATGCGTCAACTGTAAGCCGATTTAAGTTTTTTGATACATATTCAAAGTTTAAGTTTCAGGGGCGGTCCAATATAAATTCGGAAAAAAACCAACCCATAAAAGTGAAATAAGTAATAAAGTTATTTAATGTAACTATTCGATTAAGAATCGTAATGGAAATCTACACATACTGTAAAAAACAAAGTATTAACAAACAAACGCTGGTATTTACCGCTGGTATTCTGTAATGCCGTGGTTGAGTCGACTCATGCGTTCTAGACCATAATATAGCTGCAGCGTGGCTCTACCACGTATAAATTGTTACCTTGAACTTGTGATATTCTTTAGTCCTCTTTTAAAACGGTAAAAATTAAACTTTTAATAAAAAATAAAAGCCAGCTTTAAGGAACTTAACTGTTTATTAAAAGTTTAATTTTACTAATAATTAGTCATTCCATCTAAAACCTTAGGGTTGACAACGCATTTAAATTTTAATTCTTAAACGATGATAGAGCATTTGGTGGATTTATTTGCCACTCCTACTTCTATGAAAATACATTACCATACATAAATCATTTCAGTTCATTACATCATCATCCTTATCATCATCATTACAGCCTTTCACAAGTCCACTGCTGAACATAGGCCTCCCCCAAAATATGCCACAAAGCACGGTCCTGAGCCACCTGCATCCATTGACTACCTGCATATCTTACCAGGTCGTTACTCCATCTCGTGGGGGGACGCCCTACACTTCGCCTACCGGTACGAGGCTGCCACTCGAGAACCTTTCTTCCCCATCGGTTGTCGGTTCTTCGAGCTATATGGTCGGCCCACTGCCACTTCAGCTTACTAATCCGTTGGGTTATGTCGGTTACTCTGGTTTTTTTTTATAGGATAAGGGAGACAAACGAGCACACAGTCCACCTAATGGTAAGTGCTTGCTGCGGCCCATAGACATCTACATCTATCCTCTATTAGAAATCAAAATGTAGATGCGTTGTCACCCGTGAGGACTAAGATGGAATGCCAATGGTTCTACTGCGGATATCCTTATTCCTAAGTTTATCACGCAGAGAAATTCCGAGCATAGCCCTCTCCATAGATCGCTGAGCGACCTTGAGCTTCCTCATACGGCCAGCAGTGAAGGACAGCGTCTCAATTCCGTAAGTCATCACTGGCAACACGCACTGGTTGTACAATTTCGTTTTAAGGTTTTAAGGTATGTCTGACGAGAAGATGTGTCGTAGCTTCCCGAACGCTGCCCAGCCGAGTTGAATCCGTCGATTGACCTCTCGGTCGAAGTTGGACTTACCTAGTCGGACTATTTGTCCCAGGTAAACATACTCGTCAACAACTTCGAGCTTAGTGCTCCCAACAACTACCGGCATAGGTGTGACAAGGGCATAAAACATAATCTTTGTTTTGTCCATGTTCATCTTAAGACCTATCCGTTGGGAGACACTATTGAGGTCATTGAGCATAGTGCTTAGGTCCTCCAGCGATTCCCCCATAAGGACTATATCGTCGGCAAATCGAAGGTGAGTGATGTACTCGCCATTGATGTTAATACCGTATCCTTTCCAGTTCAGAAGCTTGAAAACGTCTTCCAATGCAGCGGTGAAGAGTTTCGGGGATATAACGTCACCCTGTCTTACACCTCTCTGCAATTGGATAGGTGTCATACTCTGGTTCTGTACTCGGATAGCCATCGTAGCTCTACTGTACAAACACTTCAGCACTTCGATATACCGACAGTCAACTTGGCACCGCTGAAGGGACTGCAGCACCGCCCAAATTTCGACGGAATCAAAGGCTTTCTCATAGTCCACATACGCCAGACATAGTGGCAAATTGTACTCTTCGGACTTCTGTACAATTTGCATGGGTATGTATGTGGTCTATGGTGCTAAAGCCCTTTCGGAAACCGGCTTGTTCGGGAGGCTGGAAGTCGTCATGTCTGCGCGCGAGACGGTTCGTAATGACTCTCGAAAACAGCACGTAGACGCGGCTCAGAAGGGAAATCGGTCTGTAGTTCTTCAAGAGAGCGTTGTCACCTTTCTTAAAGAACAAGACCACCGGACTTCTGCTCCACGCTTCCAGTGTAATGCCTCCATGGAGGACGGAATTAACGAGCTTCTGAAGGACTTCAAGTACCGGTCTTCCACCCGCTTTCAGAAGCTCCGCTGTAATTCCATCCTCGCCTGGGGCCTTGCCGTTTTTAAGATGCTGGAGAGCCATTCTAATCTCGCTCAGACTGACGTCCGGGATATCTTCGGAATAGTGTCGGATAAGACTCGCTCTTGGATCGTTACTCACACTTGCGTGTGGCTCCAACGATGACGTGTACAGCTGCCCATAGAACCTCTCAATCTCACTCAAAATCTCAGGTGCCCCGGAAACGATGCTGCCACATTCGGTCTTCAGCTTTGACAGTTGGCTCTTTCTGGCAGACAGATCTCTGGCAAAGACTTTGGAGCCTTGGTTCCGCTCGATCGCTTCTTCAATACGAGCTGTATTGAAGTTGCGTAAGTCCCACCGCATGCATTTGGAGATCTGTCTGTTCAGTTGCCTGTATGCTGTCAAATCTGTTGAAGAATGTAGCCTCATCTCCCGTCTAACAGCCATGAGATGAAGAGTGTAATCGGAGAGCTTTTGTGTTCTTCTGCGGCGGGTCTTGCAGAACTTAGCTCCGACCGCATGGACAGTTTCCACGAGCTTGTCATTCATATCGTCCACTTCATTGCAGTTTTCTAGGCACAGAAAACGGTTTTGTAACTCGAGCTGAAAGGTTTCGGGACTTTGGATTAGAGCACGAGGGGGACGGAGCGTTGACTTCATCAGACGACACCTCTCCAACTTAACGTTTAGGTTCAGTGTGCCTCTAATCATTCAGTGATCGCTGCTGGTTTTCACCCTTGCGATCACTGAGACATCACTGAACAGTTGTCGTCTGGTCGTCATAATGAAGTCAATCTTATTTTTGTCGAACCGTCGGGGCTCGACCAGGTCCACTTCCTGTGGGGCCGCTTCTTGAAGAAAGAGTTCATCATAAAGAGTCCCTCTTTCTCCATCAAGGCGGCCAGCTGCTGGCCCCTTGGGTTCCGTTGCCCTCTTCCAAATTTCCCTACTTTCAGCTCACCGTTCTCTCTTGTGCCTAGTTTTGCATTGAAGTCTCCCATTAACACCGTATATTGGGTTTTGGAGGAATGCATGGCTCTAGAGATATCTTCATACATTTCCTCCACCTCCTCATCGGGGTGTGCCGAGGTTGGTGCGTAAACCTGTATGACCTTCAGCGAATACCGTTTGGTGATTCTGAGTATAAGGTACGCAACCCTCGTCGACACACTCCCGATCTTTACAACGTTGTTAACGAAAGACTTGTGGACGATAAATCCGACACCTCCTTGGGACAGATGGTCGCCCTCCCGGTGATAGAGCAAGTTGCCGGATTCAAGGATTACCGTGTCCTCCCCCTCTCTTCGGACTTCGGATAATCCTATAATATGCCAGCGCAACTTGTCTATCTCTTCTTCCAGCTCCACGATCTTCTCGTCAGTCCTCAGGGTGCGTGCGTTGTACGTTGCCAGGTCGAGTCGTCGTAGGTGGCAACCGAACCTCCACCGGAGATTCTTAGCACCCCCTGCCCCGCCGTTACCATGGTCGCCACCGTAGCCAGGAATAGCGGGGCCGTCGGGGACTGAGGACCGTCTCTTTGTTACTCTCGTCATTGGGGGTATTTGCCATAGTTGCCACTCTTGACGAGCGTGTTGGCAACCGCAGTTTTTTTATTGTAATTTTGGCTATTATCAGGAAGATGCTGCTGCCCATCTCCCGCCTGTTTCCCTTCTTCGCCTTTTACGGCACCCACGGGAGGATATGGGGTAGTGGATATTCTTGACCGCCACTACACGGCACATTAGTACATAGTAATTAGTCATTACATAGTAGGGCATAATTGTAATTTTACTAGAAGTTCCCCTATTAAATCCCCTCCTTAAAGCATTATCTACTATGCATCCATTGCAATAAATACATACACATACATACATAGCAGTTTTAGCATTAAATATTCGTCTTAATCACAAGCTTGGTGCATATATTCTATTATTAACCGGAGAAATGTTTGGAATATTAAATGTTCTTTCTACGCCTACAAATTTAATAATAATATTACGAGAGATGTAACATTTTACAAAATCAATAGACTAACGAGATGTTATACCGAGTTGAATACTTAACGTTCCGGTGAAATTATCAGGAATAAAACGAGAGAAGGCTAAAGAGCATACTTATGGAAATAAGCGGTAGAGATTAGACGACTCACTGAATACTGATGACCACGGACATGACTTTATCATTGCATGAAAGTGTAGTAGTTTAGGTAGTTGTATGAGTTACGTGCACACAGCATATATATATATTTTCTCCTGTATTGTGAAGGCAGTTTACAAACACAAATTGCACACTCACACACTAGAGGGCGCTAGTGGTAACTAGTGTTGCCATGTACAAGATATTAATAGTGGCGCGCAACAATATATTGTATTCATGTTAATTTAACACCGAAGCCTTTTGCTTAATTCCAAGTTTACGTTATACGTTTAAATTGAACCCAGAACGCAATTCACATTTACATTCATACGAGATACGTACACCCTATACCAAATTACAAACCAAGTGTTTCCCTAGTATCAAGGCTCTTATTCTTTTTTTTCTTTTTTTTTTAAAAAAAAAACGTTATCCCCACACTTGGATTTTCTCTTGTATCGTGGAGGCAGTTTAGAAACATAAATTGCACAAGGACAAACATCCAGACCCGGAACAATTATTTGTAGGCCATACTTGTTCCGTGCGGGATTCGAACCCGCGCCCCCCAGCGCAGCAACTCATTGCTAAACCACTGCGCCTCGGAGCGTCATATATTGTGTGTGTACTTTCTTCTTTGATTACTGCTGCACCGCTTCTTGTATGTTTATCCCTGTTTCGCCTAATGGTTGTTTGGTAGAAAATGCCCTATGGCATTAAGTCCGCCATATGTAGAACTATATATATTAGATCTACCTGCAGTAAGATAAATAATGAATTAAAAGCTCTTTGAAGGGCTATTTTCACATGTAAAATTAATAATTGGGTTTAATTAATTTTACATTATAAATTAGAAACTATTTTTTAAATTGTTTATTTATTTAATTAATACTCGATAATTGAAGACCGAATGGTGAAGAAAATATATAGCGCGAAAGTTAATATTAAAAGGTGTCGAGGTAGACCGAGACTAACTTTCGAAGACCATGTGAGCAAACTGCTCGAAGAGGGGAGGGTCAAGAGTACTCGGATACCTAGACGTGCATGTATGAAGAAGATAATGAATCTGAAAGAAGCGAAAGAGGTATGTAAGGATCGTGACACTTGGCGATCTGTTCTCTCTGGCTACCCCGTCAGGGATTGTGCGTGAAGATAATAGCTACCATCACTGTATTTTCAAATTTATCGCTAAATGAACTTAGTGTTTTATGCATTTTTGTATTCAATTATTTTTGAGAATATGTATTAACCATACTACCGTTTTTAAAATTCTAATATCCATTATTTAGGTTGGGAAAGCAGATGGCGCGGAGCATAGCTGTTAATATGTAGCATCCAGTTGACCAATATTGTATGGATATACTCGTAATTTAGTGGCAGAAATAATTTCAAAGCCAAACAACAAGTATTACCACCTAATAGTATATTTTTTAGTATTCATCTGGATAGAAATAGCCCACTTATTAATTTCCCTGCAAATCTAAAGAGAACACTAGGAAAGTGAAACATAGTTACATTGTATATAGGCTATGAGGTATTTAAGCTAGATTTCAGGAATGACAACGCAATTTTGGCTTTTTGTATTTAATGTTGGATGCAGAGGCATAATATAGGCCACAGTAGCGACTTACCATCAGCTGGGTTTTCATATCTCTATCACTTTATTAAAATAAATAGCTTTCTGAAGCCTTAAATGGGACTTTAATTTATAAATTTTTATAGGATACGAACATTCCACCTGATGGTAAGTGGCTGCAATGACCCATAGACATCTACATCTATCCTAGATTATGAATCGAAATGCATATGCGTTGTTATCCGTGAAGACTAAGATAATGCCTTGTTTATATTAAAATGGGTCTTCAGTTCTCTACACTTACCATACTAAACACAGCGGCATTGATCTGCTATTATTTTACGCTAGTATTCTGTGATAGCGCGGTCCTTCCCGGGCCGGTACAATTAATATAGCTGCAGCATTGCTCTACCATATTTATTAACATACATGACATTAAAGCGTTAAATAAAACTGATTTATATAAAGGCAAATAACGAAAATATCCCCAAACAAGAAAAAAATCTGAAAATGATTTATTTGAAGATACTCGTAGCTCTCACTTAAATTAATTCTGCGCGGCTCGTAACAATGAACTCCCAAGATGTCGGTGTATAATTCAGCAAAGAAGGAATACAGTTTATATTACGTTATGAAATATTTTTAATGTCGACTAAATACTACTTGTATCATCGTTACATTATTTTAAAGAAGTGTTTTTTTTATAGTTCAAAGTCATTTTAAACTATTTGATTTAAATAATCTCTGTTGTTCTTTTTTAATTAAATTCCTATTCAATGCCCTCCTATGGTTGACGTTGGTGTTGAATAAAAGAAATACGATAAAGCCTCCGTCAGATAGCGAGATATTTATCTCGTAAAGTAGAGACCTTTAATACCCAGATTAGAGACAGCCGGTAATTACCTTAAATCTTCCCTACTGTGGGAGGGACCATAAACTGCTGTGACTTGTGTACGTGTTATGATGAAAGTTTGCAATGTTGATCATCATCATTACAGCCCTTCACAAGTCCACTGATGAACATAGGCCTCCCCCAAAAAATGCCACAAAGCACGGTTCTGAGCCACCTGCATCCATCGACTTCCTGCATATCTTACCAGGTCGTCACTCCATCTAGTGGGGTGACGCCAAACACTTCGCCTGTCGGTACGAGGCTGTCACTCGAGACCCTTTGCTCCCCATCGGTTGTCGGTTCTTCGAGCTATATGGCCGGCCCATTGCCACTTCAGCTTACTAATCCGTTGGGCTATGTCGGTCACTCTGGTTCTACTGCGGATATCCTCATTTCTGAGATTATCACGCAGAGAAACTCCGAGCATGGCCCTCTCCATAGCTCGCTGAGCGACCTTGAGCTTCCTCATCCGGCCAGCAGTGAAAGACCACGTCTCAGTTCCGTATGTCATCACTGGCAACACGCACTGGGTGTACAGTCTCGTTTTCATGTTTTGAGGTATCGAGAACATGTGTCGTAATTTCCCGAACGCTGCCCAACCGAGTTGAATCCGTCGATTGACCTCTCGGTCGAAGTTGGACTTACCTAGTTGGACTATTTGTCCCAGGTAAACATACTCGTCAACAACTTCGAGCTTAGTGTTCCCAACAACTACCGGCATAGGTGTGACATGGACATTAAACATGATCTTTGTTTTGTCCATGTTCATCTTAAGACCTATCCATTGGGAAACACTATTGCGGTCATTGATTATAGTGTTTAGGTCCTCCAGCGATTCTGCCATAAGGACTATATCGTCGGCAAATCGAAGGTGAGTGATGTACTCGCTATTGATGTTAATACCGTATCCTTTCCAGTCCAGAAGCTTGAAAACGTCTTCCAATGCAGCGGTGAAGAGTTTCGGGGATATGACGTCACCCTGTCTTACACCTCTCTGCAATTGGATAGCTTTCGTACTCTGGTTCTGTACTCGGATAGCCATCGTAGCCCTACTGTACAAGCACTATAACACTTCGATATACCGACAGTCAACTTGGCACCGCTGAAGGGACTGCAGCACTGCCCAAATTTCGATGGAATCAAAGGCTTTCTCATAGTCCACATACGCCAGACATAGTGGCAAATTATACTCCTCGGACTTCTGTACAATTTGCCGAAGGGTATGTATGTGGTCCATGGTGCTAAAGCCTTTTCGGAAACCGGCTTCTTCGGGAAGCTGGAAGTCGTCAAGATTGCGCGCGAGACGATTCGTAATGACTCTCGAAAACAGCACGTAGACGCGGCTCAGAAGGGAAATCGGTCTGTAGTTCTTCAAGAGAGCGTTGTCGCCTTTCTTGAAGAACAAGACCACCGCACTTAAGCTCCACGTCTCCGGTGAAGTGCCACCATGGAGGACGGAATTAAAGAGCTTCTGAAGGACTTCAAGTGCCGGTTTTTCACCCGCTTTCAGAAGCTCCGCTGTAATTCCATCCTCGCCTGGGGCCTTGCCGTTTTTAAGGTGCTGGAGAGCCATTCTAATCTCGCTCAGACTGACGTCCGGGATATCATCGGAATAATGTCGGATAAGACTCGCTCTTGGATCGTTACTCACACTTGCGTGCGGCTCCAAAGATGACGTGTACAGTTGCCCATAGAACCTCTCAATCTCACTCAAAATCTCAAGTGCCCCGGAAACGATGCTGCCACATTCGGTCTTCAGCTTCGACAGTTGGCTCTTTCTGGCAGACAGGTCTCTGGCAAAGACTTTGGAGCCTTGTTTCCACTCGATCGCTTCTTCAATACGAGCTATATTGCAGTGGCGTAAGTCCCGCCGCATACATTTGGAGATCTGTCTGTTCAGTTGCCTGTATGCTGTCAAATCTGTTGAAGAATGTAGCCTCATCTCCCGTCTAACAGCCATGAGATGAAGAGTGTAATCGGAGAATTTTTGTGTTCTTCTGCGGCGGGTCTTGCAGAACTTAGCTCCGACCGCATGGACAGTCTCCACGAGCTTGTCATTCAAATCGTCCACTTCATTGCAGTCTTCTAGGCACTGAAAACGGTTTTGTAACTCGAGCTGAAAGGTTTCGGGACTTTGGATTAGAGCACGAGGGGGACGGAGCGTTGACTTCATTAGACGAGACCTTTCCAACTTAACGTTTAGGTTCAGTGTGCCTCTAACTATTCGGTGATCGCTGCCGGTTTTCACCCTCGCGATCACTGAGACATCACTGAACAGTTGTCGTCTGGTCGTCATAATGAAATCAATCTCATTTTTTGTCGAACCGTCGGGGCTCGACCAGGTCCACTCCCTGTGGGGCCGCTTTTGGAAGAAAGAGTTCATCATAAAAAGTCCCTCTTTCTCCATGAAGTCGGCCAGCTGCTGGCCCCTTGGGTTCCGTTGCCCTATTCCAAATTTCCCTACTTTTAGCTCACCGTTCTCTCTTGTGCCTAGTTTTGCATTGAAGTCTCCCATTAACACCGTATATTGGGTTTTGGAGGAATGCATGGCTCTAGAGATATCCTCATACATTTCCTCCACCTCCTCATCGGGGTGTGCCGAGGTTGGTGCGTAAACCTGTATGACCTTCAGCGAATACCGTTTGGTGATTCTGAGTATAAGGTACGCAACCCTCATCGACACACTCCCAATCTTTACAACGTTGTTAACGAGAGACTTGTGGATGATAAATCCGACACCTCTTTGGGACAGATGGTTGCCCTCCCGGTAATAGAGCAAGTTGCCGGATTCGAGGATTACCGTGTCCTCCCCCTCTCTTCGGACTTCGGATAATCCTATAATATGCCAGCGTAACTTGCCTATCTTTTCTTCCAGCTTTACAATCTTCTCGTCAGTCCTCAGGGTGCGTGCGTTGTATGTTGTCAGGTCTAGTCGTCGTAGGTGGCAACCGAACCTCCACCGGAGATTCTTAGCACCCCCTGCCCCGCCGTTACCATGGTCGCCACCGTAGCCAGGAATAGCGGGGCCGCCGGGGACTGGGGGTCATCTCTTCGTAACTTTCATCATGGGGGGTATATTGCCATAGTTGCCACGCTTGGCGAGCGGGTTGGCAACCGCAGTTTTTTTATTGTATTTTTGCCATTACCAGAAAGATGCTGCTGCCCATCTCCTGTCTGTTTCCCTTTGTCGCCTTTTACGACACCCACGGGAAGATATGGGGTAGTGGATATTCTTAACCGCTACTACACGGCATGCAATGTTGATACATTATTAGAATTTAAAAGGTTCAGTAAAGTAAAATTTTATTTCATTCATTACGATAAACTTATGAGTTAGTGTAGTTAGAGCAGAATATTAAGGTTCAAAAAAAGATAATTCATCGTTACATCGTTACATTCCCAACTTCGAGAACTTCTCTTCTCATTATTATAAAATTAATATAATTTTATTTACGGGTTCATTGGCAACACACAAGGGTACATTAAAAGTTTACTATATAAAACCGTAATACATATTTCACAAGTGTATTTAAGCCGGATGAAACTTGTCATGCATATTTAAGACCTAAGCTTTTGCAAACTGGCTCAAAATTACTTTTCAACGTTAAGCTGGTATTTTATTATTCAAATAGTTGCTCATTGAATGCGAGATATTAATTGTAGTTTTTTCTTAGATTACTTAACAAAATGGGTAGATATTTTAGTTCATGTAATAATTACAAAATGATTTTCGCTAGGAGCAACTTTCATTATTTTTATTCCTCTTTGATACTTTAATTTTTTTTTATGTATATGAAAATCACGGTTTTCTTATCAATGAAAATAGTAGTAATACTTAAATTTAAATGAATCTAGTTTCACTTAATGTACATTATTTGTAAGTTTAATTTTAATCGACTTCAGACAGTAAGTTTCAGAGACAATAGTAATAAAATATTGCAAAGGACACATGAATATTATACATGCTGCTTATTATCCTACAACCAAAATTATTTTAATTTAATAAATTTGCATAATCATCACCGCGGTGGTCTATAATCTGACGAGTTAATTTTATTTTCACTAATGGAATTAATTAATTAATTAACAAGGTGTTGTTGACCAATTTTGATTTTCTTTTACAAAACCTACAGCGAGAGCAAATTTTTAACTATTACGAATATGTAGGTATGTGAACATTTGTGGGGATATATGGACATTGCGTAATAAGCATCCATTATCATAATCAGTATAAACATTTCATACTTATGAAATAAAATCATTATTATTTACCTTATATTCAAATTCAAAATATTTATTGTAAGTTAAATTAGTGTTACTAATATTATTTTATACTAGCTGATGTCCGCGACTGCGCCCGCGTTACTATTGGTTGTGTGTTCACCTCTAATGGGCCACTAGCTAATTTATTTAATTGCGGGATTAGGACCAAAAAAATTGTAAGAATCTGCAGCTGGAGAAAAATACCAGTAGTGGTATGCGGGGTGACCAGAAAACCCAGTCTATGCGGTGGGTGTGACCCGCGAGGCACCCACGCGGTGGGGGCTGATTAACAATTTCCTACGATAGTTCAGGTCCCCAGGTATAGGCTGATTCGAGTTAAATGGATAGATTCGAAGGACCAATGGGCAATTGCATATTCACAAGACCAAATAAGCTCACCTGCGATCTTTGGATGCAGGGCAGCGCGGTGAACTCCTTACTTCAACAGCTGCGATGTGGTTATCTTCAGCAGGTATGGTTGATTAATACGAATAGTTTTGTGCGGTATCTTACAGTCTTGCTGGCGACCGTTTTTTCCACACGTGATGGTGTGTTTCTTGCGAGCGGTAAGACGATGAACCTTTACTATGCGGTGCGTTGCGCGACAAAATAGCGCGTGCGCTTGAGCTGAAGTTTCAGACCTTCTGCGTCAACAAACGGAATGCGACAATCCGAGCTGACAATTCGGACGCGAATGATCGACAGGATTTGCCCATAAGGTCATAACATGCAAGTCCCAAGGTGAAACAGATTATTTAAGATAATGGCAGGAATCGACCTCTGGCGCATTCAATTGAATTTCATGGGTTTTTAACTTTTTGCTCGGTACCCTAATTCTTTTACTTAAATAAAAGTAGCCTAAGTTACTCCTTATGAGATCAGCTATCTGCCATTTAAAGTTTCGTCAGAATTGGTCTAGCCGTTTCGGAGATTAGCCGGAAAAAACAGACAGACAGACAAAAATGTTAAAAATTGTGTTTTTGTTATAAGTACCTTAAATACTTTCATATACATTTAGATAGAAGCTATTATTTTGAATTAACAAACAGACACTTCAATTTTATTTATTTGTTTAGATATTCATTTAAAATATGATGTATCTTACAACTTAATTACCATCTTCGGGTACCATATTTATTATATTTAATAGGTATGTGCCTGATATAACTATATTGAATAAACTTGTTAGATGTTAATATTAAACAATTAATGCATAATAAAATAAAGGATACATAATATGTAATTGGATTAGTTGTAGAGTATTTTAATTTTGTATACACGGGCTATCTCTCTACTTTGCACACGTTTTGTGCACAGCAACATCAGCAAGTAGAAATGGATGATTTTTGAAGTAACTATAAGACTATGTTGTAGGCTCACAAACAACCTCAAATTTGAAAGTTAACATTGTACTAATTTAATTACGCCTGAAATCGCATAATAAACAGTACAAATAATAAAAGATTTCACATAGTCTCTGAAAATTAAAGCTTATGTTTAATGTACGTTATTGTACTCGAGTGTTAAGTGAACAAAGAGAAATTGTTCCTTAGGTCAGTGATATTGTAATTATTTCGTCTAGTTTTTGCAGATAGTTTTACTAAAATAAACATAAACAAACATAAACACTTACGCCTATCATCCAGATGGTTTGGCAGAGACTACGGATTTCCATTTGGCACGATCCTGGCATAACTCTCTCGCCACCTTTACATCCATATATCTACGCATACACGCTCGTCGGTTAAGGGTACTCCTAATCTGGCCTATTTTCAATATATCGCTAATTTGGTCGATAAACCTTCGTCTAAGGCGTCCCTTCCCATCTCTGCCGTTCACTTCTGCAACATAAATTTGGTTTGTCACTCTTTCCTTGTTCATTCTTTCTACATGACCAAACCACCGAAGCATTCGTTTCTTAATCCTAGTCAAAACGTCATCTTGCAAACTACAGTTTTCTATTATCACACAATTTCTCACCCTGTAATTCAGCTTCTGCCTAGATTATAATCCTTAATGACCGCAATTCTACAGCATTTACTCTACTCTTAAATATTGTTAGTAATAATGTAAAGACTGCTCTCATCAATAAAAATATCTTATATAAAGACTATCAAATTACTATTTCTGTTACTACTAGATACAGGCCTCTTGTCACTTCTAAGAGGGTTATGTCGCAGTGAATCCTCCAAACTGCATAATGACATTGTTAAACACCGCAAACGTTAAATCTGTTTCGTGTTGGTTCTCAAGCAATCAATGTGGCATTTTTTATTTATATTTATAATGAGACACTTCAATACGTTTTAAAATATAACAATCACTCAGATATGAGATATCAGATAGTGTCATAATTACTTTGTAAAGCTTGCACACAGTAAAATCTTGTTATGTCAGTCCGAATAATAAATTTTAAATTTTAATGAATTGGCTCCAACAGGGAAGGACAACGCTGGCACAAAAAAACTAGCGTGAAATATCCGTATAACGCTACAATCTTTCTTATGATTTGCAATTGACGAGAACCGAAATGGACTCCCATTTTTAGACAACTTCAAGGACCTCTTAAATTCGACTTTATATTTCTTTTTCTTCTTTATTTATGTTACGTAATATATAAGTTAATTGTGAAACGATATCATGTTTTTTCACATATAAATTCGGCAAAAATCCACCCATAAAAGTTAAATAGGGGATGAAATTATTGAATGTAACTATTTAGACGACATTCTGGTACTTTCAAGTACCTTCGATTAAGAATCATAATGCAAATCTACACTTACTGTACAAAACACAGCAGCATTAACCTGCTATTTAACACTGGTATTCTGTAATGCCGTGGTTTCTTCCCGGTTGAGCCGACCCATTCGTTCTAAACCATAATATAGCTGCAGCGTGGCTCTACCTCGTATAAATTGTTACCTTGAACTTGTGATATTCTTTGGCCCTCTTTTAAAACGGTGAAAACTCAACTTTTAATTAAAAAATAAAAGCTGACTTTAAGGAACTTAAATTAATAGTTTAATATTACTAATAATGAGGCATTCCATCTAAAATCTAAGGTTAACAACGCATTTACATTTTAATTTTCAATCGATGAAAGAGCATTTGGTGTATTTATTTGCTACTCCTACTTCTATGAATGTACATAACCATATTTAAATCATTTAATTTCGTTACATTGTCAGGCACAATTTTAATTTTATTTCAAGTTCCCATATATACTCCTAAAACCATAATTTACTACGCTTCCATTAACTGGGGTTTTACCATTAAATATTCGACTAAATCACAAGCCTATATAATATATACACATATATTCTATCATTAACCGGAGACATGATTGCAATATTAAATGTACTTTCTAC
This sequence comes from Parnassius glacialis, assembly GCA_033319125.1. NCBI lineage: Eukaryota > Metazoa > Arthropoda > Insecta > Lepidoptera > Papilionidae > Parnassius > Parnassius glacialis. The sequence goes on from JAVANC010000021.1 coordinate 22,036,775, forward strand.
GTTTTGAAATATAATATCAACATTACGAGAGATGTTACCTTCTACAAAATCAAGTCTAACGAGATGTTATACCGAGTTGAATACTTAATGTCCCGGTGAAATTATCATAAGGAATTAAACGACAGAAGACTAAACAGCATACTTATGGAAATAAGCTATAGAGATTAGACGACTCACTGAATACTGATGACCACGGACATGACTTTATCATTGCTTTTAATATTGCTGTGAATTGTTTACGTGTTATGATGAAAGTTTGCAATGTTAATACTTTACTAGAATTTAAAAGGTTCAGTAAAGTTTTATTTTATTTCATTAATTAGAATAAACACGATTTCGAATATTAACGTTCAAGAAAAGTTAACACAACGTTACATCGTTACATTCCGAACTTCGACAAAATCTCTTCTAATTATTATAAGATCACTATAATTTTATTTTAGGGTTCATTGACAACACACAAGGGTACATTAAAAGTTTGCTATAAAACAGTAACACATATTTCACAAGTGTATTTAAGCCGGATGAATCTCGTCATGCATATTTAAGACCTAAGCTCGTGCAAACTGGTTCAAAATTACTTTTCAACGTTAAGCTGGTATTTTTTATTCAAATTTGTTGCTCATTTAATGTGAGATATTAATTGTATTTTTTCTTAGATAACCTAACAAAATGGATAGATATTTGAGTTCGTGTAATAATTATAATATGATTTTCGCTAGGAACAACTTTCATTATTTTTAATTAATTTTCTATAGTTTAACTAATTTTTATGTATGTGAAAATCGGAGCTTTCTCATAAACATACTTATATCTAAAGTTATGGGAAGTATGTTGCATGATCGATCATTCAAAAAACTTATTGCTTAATGGAGACAACAGTCTCCGTGTTTGCTGACATACTGTGTTTTTTTTATAGAATAAGGGTGACAAACGAGCACACAGTCCACCTGATGGTAAGTGCTTGCTGCGGCCCATAGACATCTACATCTATCCTCGTTTGCGAGTCCAAATGCAGATGCGTTGTCACCCGTGAGGACTAAGATGGAATGCCTCATTTCCTGTAAAAAGGGCCTCCGGCCACCTGCACTCACCAAGCGAAACGCAGAGGTAAACCTCTACTTCACGCTGGTATTCTGTGAGGTCGTGGTACCACCCCGGTTCGAGCCGGCCCATCCGTGCGACAGCAAAAGCTGCCGCGTGGCTGTACCACTGTTAAAATGATGAATGATGTGGTGATGATAATGAAAACTAATTTACCAATTCTTTAGCAGATAGAGAAGAATACATTATTACAGCGCAGGAGCAAATAGTACGCGTGCAAATAGTAGTAGCGAGTAGTAGGGGACTAGATGGAGTGACGAACTGGTAAGATTTGCAGAGAGTAGATGAATGCAGGTGGCTCAGGACCGTGCTTTGCGGCATTCCTTAGGGGCGGTCTATGTTCAGCAGTGGACTTGTTAAGAGCTGTAATGATGATGATGATGAAGTGGAAATAAAGAAGGCTCTTCTTTTATTTTCCATACTCGCATAAACATTTAGATAGCATCAGTGAAAAGACTGCATTTATATAACTAAAATAAAGACTTGGTCTATCGTACCTAGAAATATTAAGTTACTAGCTGGCCCGGCAGACGTTATTCTGCCCTTTCTGGTTGGTAGCACTATGAGTTTATTGTCACACACATACACACACACACACACACACACACACACACACACACACACACACACACACACACACACACACACACTTTTCGATTGACTTATAGCTAAATCGTCTTTAGTACTTAAATAGTATTATGTCTATATCTTTAAATATTTTAGGTCAATGTATATATTGCTATGGGTCAATTTTCTTAATTTTTAAGCCCTTGATGCCTAAAATAGAAAGGAAAAATAACCGTAATTTTACTCTTCCATAAGCGGATAAAAAAATCCCATATGTTATACACGGTCATTTACTGTCTACATACAAAATTTCATGGAAATCTGCCCAGTAGTTAATGCGTGAATCGTGAACACACAATTTTTCTACAGATTTATTATATGTATATTGATACTGAAAACATAATCTAGAACCTAATTATCAAAAACCAGTTTGTCAATCTATTACATTCTTAATAATTATAATTAAATTTTATGGCTCCAAACTGGTTCTCTCTTTTTATTCCCTCCCAGTAGCTTATTCGAGGGATTTGGAAAGAGATTACAGCTTCTTAAAGGAGGGACAAAAGTGCCCCAAATTTTCTATATGAAAGATCTTAAATTATTCGCCTCCAGTCACTTCCATGTTATGGAATTGCTAAACATGATTTGTAAGTTAAGAAATTTTATCAGAATGGAACTGGGGAAGGATAAATGTGCGGTGCTCCATGTTAATAGGTGCAGGGTTGCTAATACTCAGAATTATATAGACTTATCTATGCTCCTCAACTTATTAACCCTTTCCGACGCTTAAACATACCGATACCTGGGTATATCACATAACATAGGTATCTATGAGGTGAATTTAATACAGTAAGTTTGCAATTTGTTTTATGCACGCTTACAAGAGTGCTTAACAGCCGTTTATCGGGCGTTAATAAGACACACGCATATAACGGTTGGGTAATGCCTGTCCTCATGTATACCTTAGACATACTTAGATGGACTCAGACCGAGTTAACGCCTAAAATAGAAAATTTCACAATGCTATGACTTCCTATGGGATGCATCATCTGATATAGTCAGTATGAGGCTGTACTTGCCGCCATGGCACGGTGGGCGTGGATTTTTAAGCAGGCTCACCATGCACAAGGACATTCATTCGAGTCATTCTACAGCATTATATGTCTCAAAGAGCTGACTTCTTAATCCTTAGCTAACAAGCAATGGTAAGACCTTGCAGTAAAGAGCATCTCCAACCGAGAGGCAGTATGAAAAGGGCAAGGAATCCACGGGAGGATCTACACTTCTACAAGGCTCTACACGAATATTTCGTAGACACGGTTGCATTTTTTGACTGGCTACGGTCGGTGACCACTTTGGGGATACCGAGACATTTTTCTGTGCGATACAGGATTAGGTTATTAAGACCAACAACTATCGGAGATACATCCTAAAGGATGGCACTGTCGACATCTGCCGAGCATGTCGCCCGCATCGTCCGCCGGTTTCTTTCCCTTTCCCCCTAACTTTCCCTTTCTTATTAATTTCTTATTAATACTCGGACGTTTAGTCTCCCCTGCCGATGACTTCCATCTGGTTGGGTTTATAATCACAGAATACCAGCGTAAAATAGCAGCTTAACGCTGCTGTGGTTCGTATGGTGAGTGTAGATAACCGGAGACCCGTTTTACTGGAAACGAGGCATTTTATCTTAGTGCTCACGGCTGACAACGCAACTGCATTTTGTTTCGTCGTCAAGATTAGATGTAGATGTCTATGGGCCACAGCAACCACTTACCATCAGGTGGACTGTGTGCTCGTTTTTTATCCTCATTTATATTTAAAAAAAACATTTATTTAATTATTTTACGTAATTTTCTGTGGCCAAAAGCCCCTAAACTCGAATATTATTGTACTTGTTTTTCTGAGCCTTCTTTCCTTCCCCAAGTTCTGTTCACAATCATTTGTTCATCGATATACATATATTATATTTAAAAATATTCCTTATAAAGGAGGTTATGATAGATTCATACATAAACTATCACACCTGTTATCCTGATGAATAGGCAGAGACTATGAATTTACATTTAGCGCGATCCTGACACACCCCTCTCGCTTCTTTCACATCTATATATACATACCTACGCATACATGGTCGGCGGTTAAGATAATTCGAATATATCGCCAATTTGTTCGATAAACTTCCAACTAGGGCGTCCCTTGCTTACTCTGCTACTCGCTTCTGCAGCATTAATTAGCTTTCACTCTTTCATTTTTTAAGCTTCGAATTTACGAACATTTTTAACTTAAGAATTTATTTTTTAATACAAGTTATAATATATTCTTGCATACTTTTCATCTTCAACTATACTGAATAATTTTTTTAGATATAAATATTAAACAATCATCAAAATTATAAAAAAATAAATTACATGATAATAAAACAAAAAATACATAATATTATGTAATTGGATTTATTGTAGAATATTTTAATTTTGTAAATATTCTTCTATATAGTAAACAAAAACAGCAACATTTTTTATAGAATTAGGGTGACAAACGAGCACACAGTACACCTGATGGTAAGTGGTTGCTGTGGCCCATAGACATCTACATCTATCCTCGTTTTCGAATCAAAATGCAGATGCGTTGTCACTCGTGAGGACTAAGATGGAATGCCTCATTTCCAGTAAAAAGGGCCTCCGACCGGAGGAAGGACCTGCACTCACCAAGCGAAACGCAGAGGTAAACCTCTACTTCACGCTGGTATTCTGTGAGGTCTGGTACCACCCCGGTTCGATTCTTTTATTAAATTAATTCTTATTAAATGGAAGCATTTTTCTATTTCTAATATTCTCAGGTAAATTATTAAAAAGTTTATCTACCGTAACCTTAAAAGGGCTGCAATTTAGCATTTAAATTCTGGATGAAGGTAAGAAAAGTTGTACTTTATTTCCCGTGTTAATATTATGTTCTTCTTTTATTTTGGAAAAAATACTATATATTTAACTACCTTTCATAAAATCTGTTCAACCATATGGAGATCATCAGCTCTTTTTGTTTCGAAAGTTTTAATTATCTTTTTTTAGTTATAAATCGATCTTGTCATTCAAATTTTATAATTGAATGACAAGCTCGTGGAAACTGTCCATGCGGTCGGAGCTAAGTTCTACAAGACCCGCCGCAGAAGAACACAAAAACTCTCCGATCACACTCTCAATCTCATGGCTGTTAGACGGAAGATGAAACTACATTCTTCAACAGATTTGACAGCATACAGGCAACTGAACAGACAGACCTCCAATTGCATGCGGCGGGACTTACGCAACTTCAATACAGCTCGTATTGAAGAAGCAATCGAGCGGAACCAAGGCTCCAAAGTCTTTGCCAGAGATCTGTCTGCTAGAAAGAGCCAACTGTCAAAGCTGAAGACCGAGTGTGGCAACATCGTTCCCGGGGTACCTGAGATTTTGAGTGAGATTGAGAGGTTCTATGGGCAGCTGTACACGTCATCGTTGGAGCCGCACGCAAGTGTGAGTAACGATCCAAGAGCGAGTCTTATCCGACATTATTCCGATGATGTCCCGGACGTCAGTCTGAGAGAGATTAGAATGGCTTTCCAGCACCTTAAAAATGGCAAGGCCCCAGGCGAGGATGGAATTACAGAAGAGCTTCTGAAAGCGGGTGGAAAACCGGTACTTGAAGTCCTTCAGAAGCTCTTTAATTCCGTCCTCCGTTGTGGCATTACACCGGAGGCGTGGAGCAGAATTGCGGTGGTCTTGTTCTTCAAGAAAGGCGACAACGCTCTCTTGAAGAACTACAGACCGATTTCCCTTCTGAGCAGCGTCTACGTGCTGTTTTCGAGAGTCATTACGAATCGTCTCGCGCGCACACTTGACGACTTCCAGCCTCCCGAACAAGCCGGTTTCCGAAATGGCTTTAGCACCATAGACCACATACATACCCTTCGGCAAATGGTACAGAAGTCTGAGGAGTACAATTTGCCACTATGTCTGGCGTATGTGAACAATGAGAAAGCATTTGATTCCGTTTAAATTTGGGCAGTGCTGCAGTCCCCTCAGCGGTGCCAAGTTGACTGTCGGTATATCGAAGTGTTGAAGTGCTTGTACAGTAGGGCTACGATGGCTATCCGAGTACAGAACCAGAGTACGAAACCTATCCAATTGCAGAGAGGTGTAAGACAGAGTGACGTCATATCCCCGAAACTCTTTACCGCTGCATTGGAAGACGTTTTCAAGCTTCTGGACTGGAAAGGATACGGTATCAACATCAATGGCGAGTACATCACTCGCCTTCGATTTGCCGACGATATAGTCCTTATGGCAGAATCGCTGGAGGACCTAAGCATTATGCTCAATGACTTCAATAGTGTTTACCAACGGATAGGTCTTAAGATGAACATGGACAAAACAAAGATCATGTTTAATGTCCATGTCACACCTATGCCGGTAGTTGTTGGGAACGCTAAGCTCGAAGTTGTTGACGAGTATGTTTACCTGGAACAAATAGTCCGACTAGGTAAGTCCAACTTTGACCGAGAGATCAATCGACGGATTCAACTCTGTTGGGCAGCGTTCGGGAAATTACGGCACATCTTCTCGTCAGGTATACCTCAAAACTTGAGAACGAGACTGTACACCCAGTGCATGTTGCCAGTGATAACATACGGAACTGAGACGTGGCCCTTCACTACTGGCCGGATGAGGAAGCTCAAGGTCGCTCAGCGAGCTATGGAGATCGCCATGCTCGGAGTTTCTCTGCGTGATAAACTCAGAAATGAGGATATCCGCAGTAGAACCAGAGTGACCGACATAGCCCAACGGATTAGTAAGCTGAAGTGGCAATGGGCCGGCCATATAGCTCGAAGAACCGACAACCGATGGGGAAGAAAGGTTCTCGAGTGGCAGCCTCGTACCGGCAGGCAAAGTGTAGGGCATCCCCCCACTAGATGGAGAGACAACCTGGTAAGATATGCAGGAAGTCGATGGATGCTGGTGGCTCAGGACCGTGCTTTGTGGCATTCTTTGTGGGAGGCCTATGTTCAGCAGTGGATTTGTGAAGGGCTGTAATTATGATGATGATGATGATAAATCGATCGTCTTAACGCAAGGACAAGTTATTGAATATGTAAAAACATGTTAGGAGGGTAAAATTAACAAATTCTGAAAAAACCAAAGTGAATAATAAGGTTATTATGAAACGAAAACCGAAAATAGTTTTATCAGGTAAGTGTGTTTTCGCAAATTTTAATTGAATTTAATAATTAATAACTGCTGTATGATTTTTAAGCAAATTTGTATCTCTCAGTAATCTTATATCTCGAGATTTAGGCAGATTTTTTTATTTAAGTTAAAAAAAACATTTCGTATTATTTGCATACGAGTAAAGCAGTTACATTATTTTACGTGGGAAAGTTTGTGGTTATTTAAATAGTAAATAGTAGTTGTCTAATTTTACGTAGGAAATTTAGCGATGTTTAGCATATTAGATGATAGTAACTTAATTTTATACGGGAAATATTTCTTCACGAATGGAAGTGCCGTGGTTATTCATAGGGAAAAAGATCTTATCCGCAAATGTACTACCACAACATACATATTTTTAAATCAGCATCACGAGAACATACAATAAGTTTAATCACTGATTATAATTTTTTTTACTGTATCGTTGATCTAATGGTCGTAGGTGCGACTGCTTATTATGTGTTTAGAATCTCGGTTCGGGCCAAAATACATTATTGTGTTTTCAGTTAAGAAATTCTCAGTAGCAGTGCGGAGTCGAGTAACGAAGCACCAAAGCACGTGAAGCCGTTGATTCCTGTCGTAATTTCTTCCCAGTCATGTCGGAGTGCTATCTCATAGGACTATGTGAGTGAGTGAATAGAGAATGCACATGTACTTGTGTACAAACTCGTACACTGTAATGTAGTACCTTGCGGGTAAAGTTACTCTCTATTAAACCGAAATTCAGTCCGGAGAACATTTATTTTTATAATATCTTATTTTTTAGACATACGATATATATAACTTTTAATTATAGTATACCCGGTGCTATTTTCAAAATTAGCGGAAAAATTAACCTCATACTTCAGCTACTATTGAAACCCAAGCAAACTAATCAACCAACTGAAACTGATGCCAAGCAAAATTCAGATTTCTTGAAGGTCAGTCAACATCTTTAATTTATATTGGACTATCAAAAACTGTTAATATAGATGTACCATAAACTCCGGACGTTAATAATACTAATGCTGTCTTGAATAGTACCCAAACACGTACAGTAATTATACACATATTTTTCATGTTTAACACACAAATCTAAATAGTCTATATATAACATAACATAAATACTCACGCCTGTCACCCAAAGGGGTAGTCATTTAGATTCATCCCTAACATACTCCTTAATGACCGCATTTCTACAGTATTTATTCTACTCTCGTGCTTCTTCTGCCACACCCAACTTTCACTACCATATATTAAAGTAGGGACTAACATAGCATTGTGAATCGCCATACGTGCCTTTTTGGACACATTCTGACTTCTCGCAATAGGGTGTAGAGCCCCATTCACTCTATTTCCTGCATTCACTCGTCGTTCTATATCCTTATCATGTCTACCAGCCCTGCTAAATACACATCCCAAATACACAAATTATCTATTCTTATTTCACATATCGTTTTACTTTCTTGTCTTTCAAAAACCATAACTTTCGTCTTACTCGCGTTCACTTTCGTTCCCATTTCTTTTGAAGTCCTGTTCATTAATGTTACCATCATTTGCAACTCAGCCGCAGACGACGCAAGTATGACTTGATCATCGGTGTACAAAAGGCATTTGACGGTTAACGGTTAGTATATATATCTATAATAAATAAAAATAAGGACAGTGTACACACTGTCGTTGTAAGGCCGCAAAACAATACGATAGCAAATACACAAGTAACTTTGTCAGAAAAGAAGTTCAATGGTCTTATTGAAGCTGTATATAATATGTGTTTAAAAATGTTCAACAATCAGTGTTTAAATAAGGTAATTTACACGATTGAGCAATGGTTTACTTTAGCTGGACGAGGATGCTTAAGAAACTGGTATACCATATATAAAATATATAAAATTGTCAAACAATAATCAGAAAATTTACTGGTCCAAAATTGAGGGGAAAATAGATTCTATGGATCCAGATGCTTTCTACTATAACACCGACTTTGAAGATACTGTTATAGTCATGAAATCACAATTACATACCCTCAAATATACAAAATAGAACGATTTGAAATATCTGTGTGGTTATAATATATTTTCGAGACATAATATCACAGATTCAAATCATTCATCAACCCAGGAGATCGCGCAGATTTGAAAAATAATAAAGAAATGTAATGTTTGTTATTGTCTTTTTGTCACTTAAAATTATTTTTTCATGAATGATTATTATGATACTTCTACTTTATAATCGAAGTATAATAAAACCTACTTTAAAAACTTTATTCTGAAGCGAAAAAACATCAAATTAATTGCTTAAATATTATAAGATGATAAGTGAAAATTATAATTACAATTTAAGCTTAAAAAATTAAAACTAAAAAGATTCTATTCTAAGCTAACCAGAATTATTGTTAAATATTATTCTAAACAACAATTAAATAATTTTGGCTATCAAACAACCTTTTATAAATATAATGATATTATTTGTAGAAATAAATAATTTCCGTAAAATCCATTAAATGTTACTTAGTTTATTTAACGTTATTTATTTTTCAGACGTATATATACGTAGGTGAAAAATAACATGTCTCCATATTATATATCACAAATTTCTTTATACATATTCTTTATATTGTTTCGTATTTTAAATCTTAACAGCATGCCGAATTTCAGCTTCAACATCCAAGTTCACTCCCGAACACTCACATAAGCAACTAAAACCAGGTGATAACAAATTATTTTAGACGCATACGTGTAAGTGAGAGCATGTTCTTACAATAAGTTTGCCATAGTTTTGGCTTGGTAGTTGAATCACTTTGATTGTACCAAAGAAAATATACACAACGTTGTACGTAACGCTTTGTCATTCCTTCTTTGTTGGTCTTATTGTTAGATGAATTTATAAGATACATAAAATGTCCGCAGCTTTGCATAATTAAATAGCTAAAGCGTGAACAGCTTTTGGCGGAATTATCAGATTTTTTTCTGACAAAATGGAATTTTGAAACCTTTTAAATAAAAAAAAACTTTTAATATAAAGTAAAAGCTTACTTCAAGCATTTCAAAACAATCAAATAATTTCGCATTCTTAATTCGGTGTTAAGATAATATATTATTGTGAAGAAAAATTAAAGGCCCGACTTCTGAATATAAAATCATTATATTTTTATAGTTGCTTGAAGTCTGATTTTACTTTTTTATAGAATAAGGATGATAAAAAAGCTCACTGTCCACCTGATGGTAAGTAAATGCTGTGGCCTATAGAGATCTACATTTATTTTTTTATTTTATTTTATTTATACTCTTTATTGCACACAAAATACACGCAACACAGCAAACTTAAATTTATAAATTGATGTACAATTAGGTGGCCTTATCGCTAAATAGCGATCTCTTCCAGGCAAACCTTGATGAAGGAGATAGTTTTTATATAAAAATATAGAAGTGTGCATAAATAGCAGATAAACAAGTATATATTAATAGTACAAGGTATATATAGTATATAAGACAATGCAATAATCATATACATAATATTATATATACATATACACATAAACACACAAATACATATATACGTACTCACATACATATACACATATACCTACATATACATACATAGAATACATACATATTTATAAATATTTTTGTAATACATTATAACTATATATCATATACATTAACCTTATCAAGTAAAGTAGATATGACAATAAAATATATTAAGTAGAACACATATTTAAATAATAATCTTTAACCATATTTTTGAAAGACTCAATGCTTTGGGCTTTCTTAATTGTTAAAGGAAGCGAGTTCCATAATTTGATTGCTTTGACACAAAAGGAGGAATGAAAAAATTTTGAGTTGTGAGATTTATCATCAAGTAAGGATCAAAATGCAGGTGCATTTTCACCGCCGGGGACTAAGATGGAATACCTCGTTTCCAGTAAAAAAAGTCTCCGGTTATCTACACTCACTACACGAAATATATACGATAATATGAAATATAGCACCGTTAAGCTGATATTTTAGGCTGGTATTCTGTGAGAGCATGGTTCTTACCCGGTCGAGTCGGTACCATTAGGCTAAGCAAATATGGGAGGTAGTACATCAAAAATGAGTAACGAAGTTCGAATATACCACAATATATATATATACACACACACACACACACACACACCGTGAAAACCGTTAACACGCATTAAAGCATTGCAGCGTACTCTATTTTTCTGCTCACAAAACACTATAGGTAATGAAGAGCCCTGTATATAGTAGTGAGACGTATATTAGCTGCTACTTTACTTTTTTACCTTTAATGAGACTTATAAAATCAGACATATTAAGATACTTGTGACAGTCTCGTTTTCATAGCTCATATGAGTTTTGTAAATTAACAGGCTCTTGCGGAAAATACTTTAATTAAAGAAAGCAGATTTTACTTAAACAAAGGTTCATTTTATTTTACTTGTCAAAGGCGGAAATCAAACTTTTTTTATATAGGAGAGGGGGCAAACGAGCATGCGGCTCACTTGATGGCAAGTGACTACCCCCGCCCATGAACAACTGCAACACCAGGGGAATCGCAGATGCGTTGCCGGCCTTTTAAAAAGGAGTAGGCTCGTTTCTTGAAGGTCCCTAAGTCGTATCGGTCCGGAAAATTCGCTGGTGGTAATCGATTCCACAAGGAAGTTGTGCGAGGGAGAAAACTTCTTCTGAATCGCACAGTGGTGGACCGCCAATCGTCTAGATGATATGGATGGTATCGCAAGTTCTGTCGCGATGTGCTATCGTGAAATTGAGCGGCTGGAATTAGTCCGAACAATTCCTCAGAGCACTCCCCGTGGTAGATGCGATAAAACACGCAAAGAGATGCAACCTCTCTACGCAGTGCCAGTGAGTCAAGCCGATCGGAAAGAACTCGGTCGTCGACGATTCGAACCGCTCTGCGCTCGATGCGGTCAAGTGGAAGGAGCTGCCACTGGGAGGCCCCTGCCCAGAGATGGGAATAGTATTCCATGTGAGGCCGAACCTGCGCCTTGTAAAGTTGCAAGCGGTGTGTCCGCATGAAATACTGTCCCGCTATGCTGAGCACGCCAAGCTTTTTAGAGGCCAATTTGGCCTTCTCTTCCAAGTGACCACGAAACTGCACGTCACTCGTTATGTCGACACCGAGTATACCGATACTGGCTGAGGCAACAAGGGGAGTGCCTTGAAACTGAGGAGATACGACGAAGGGAATCTTTTTAGCGGTAAACGCGCAAACTTGTGTCTTCTGGGGATTAAACTGGACTAGATTTAGTCGCCCCCAGTCTGAGACTTTGTTCAACAAAGTCTCGACTTCAGACACAAGTTTGTTCCGGTACTCGGCGACGTTTTCCCGAAAAATATTGGCACGGCCGGTGTATAAAGCATCACCAGTGCTGTCGTCTGCATAGCAATGAATGTTACTGGTTTTCAACATATCATTGATATGCAGAAGAAACAGCGTTGGTGATAGCACGCAGCCTTGTGGAACACCAGCGTTAATGGGCTTGTAATCGGAGCATGCACCGTCTACTACGACCTTGGTGCTCCGATCTGCAAGAAAGCTGGTGATCCAATTGCACAATTTCTCGGGAAGCCCATAGGAAGGCAGCTTCGAAAGAAGCGCTTTATGCCAAACCCGATCGAACGCCTTCGCTATGTCCAAACTAACGGCCAACGCCTCCCCCTTGGACTCCACTGCCTCCACCCATCTATGGGTCAGGTAGACCAGAAGATCACCAGCTGAGCGACCTCGACGGAAACCGTACTGGCGGTCACTAATCAGTTGGTGATCCTCAAGGTACCGCATGAGCTGGCTGTTAATAATCGTTTCCATTACTTTGGAGAACAAGGAGGTGATGGCGATAGGCCTGTAGTTGGACGGATCTGAGCGGTCGCCTTTTTTAGGGATCGGGTGCACCAAAGCTGTCTTCCATAAGTCCGGGACTATGCCTAGGGAGTAGGAGTACCGAAAAAGACGCGTTAAAACGGGTGCCAACTCCGGAGCACACGTCTTCAGCACAATAGGTGGAACTCCATCAGGCCCACTCGACTTGTTGACGTCCAGGGAGAGGAGTGCTTTACAAACCAAGCGCTGTGTAAACAGCACTTCCCGCATGGAGCACTCACACCGCGGGATGTTCGGCGATGTGTTCTCCCCGTCATCTAGAGTCGAGTTGGAAGCAAAAAGAGAGCCTAGCAGATCGGCTTTCTCCTTTACGTCATAGGCCAGTGAGTCATCCACCCTGTGCAGAGATGGCAGAGATGGCTGACAGAAGTTCCCTTGGACAGCCTTGGCGAGAGACCAGAATGCACGTGTTCCCGAAGGGAGGCGAACTAGTTTCAAAACCATGGCTGGGATCTGCCTCCGATGGGCACCACAGAGGATGGAATAAAAAGTTCCATACCCTGAAGTACCACATCAGCAACAGAATCGGCAACAACGCTGGGATCTTCCGGCGAGAAGCAAACCCACCCCCAAGGGTAGGATGCAAAAAAAGACCGCATCCCGTCCCAATCGGCCGACCTATAGTGGCACACACGGCGGCAAGCTGCAGATCGCAACTGCGATGGGAGCTTGAGTGGCACCGTACTCCGGATCAGACAATGGTCCGCATCAACGGAGACCTGATATCCGTCCGGATGAGAGGTCAGCAGAAGGTCCAACAGGGAAGGTACATGATCCTCCACATCTGGGATCCACGTAGGCGAAGTAACCAGTTGTGTTAGACCATATGCCAAACCAAAGTCATAGACAGATCTACCCGCATGATCGGTTAAACGAGAACCAAGCCATTCAGCGTGGTGGGCGTTAAAATCACCAAGTATCACGATCTCTGCGGATGGGATCTGTTGTAGCACGGAGTCTGCAGCCATTTGGACGTGGTCGATGAGTCGGTCTGTGTCGGCATTACCGCTATGGGGCCTATAGAGACACCCGTAGACGCGGGGATGGTCGTCGCTGTCTACGCGCAGCCATAGGATGGACAGGTCCGTACCTTCAAGACTGCCGAGGCGTCGAAAACAGATGTTCTCCCTGACGTATACGCAGACTCCAGCCCGGGGCACAAAGGAGTGTTCAAATTTGTACCCCGGGTAAGAGAGATATGAAGTATCAGCCGGAGAGGACACCTGAGTCTCGGTTAAATAGAGCAAGGCCGGCTTCGCCGTCTCTAGATGGTAATGGACAGCGTTAAGGTTGGAATGAAGTCCCCTGATATTGCAAAAATTCACGGATAGCGTGAAAGGGGTCGCCTTGGGCTAATTGCTCAGCTTGTCCCGAGCAGTATTAGTCGCGAGCGGAATTTTGCCCCCCCCCCCCCAGAATACGCGGGGCAGCCTGAGCACCCACGCCCAGGAGTGGAGTGGTTTGGTCGTGGATGCTCAGCGAGGGATTCTCCAAGGGTGCTGGTACCCTCCTGGGGTAGTCTTCTGTTCAATTCCACTACCATGTTGATGGGGGGGGGGGGGGGGAATTGGGCCTCCGGCCACCTGCACTCACCAAGCGGAACGTAGAGGTAAACCTCTACTTCACGCCGGTATTCTGTGAGGTCGTGGTACCACCCCGGTTCGAGCCGGCCCATCCGTGCGACAGCAAAAGCTGCCGCTTGGCTCTACCACTGTTAACACGTTCAGTTTCCGGTTTCCAGACACAATAGTAAGACAATAGCAATGACCTATATGTAGTGCACGGGACAGCGAAAGGGTTAAACTGATAAAAACTTAAATTTCATGGTATGTAAGCATTATTAAATATTTCAGCATATTATATATTAATTGCAATTTGAAGTGTCGATTTACCACGTTCTCGGCGGTGAATTAAAACCTGCATATCTGAGAAGTTTCCCAGTTGAGGTCATCCCGCAATTGGATTCAGCGCAGCGAACACTTTTTTGGCCAAAAACTTTGTGCAGCCAATGCCCAGTAGTAACGTGTATATAAGCTGCAATTTTTTTACTTTTCATGGGGCAATATATGCAGTTTTAATTTGATTCATATTTTCGGGTATGTTACTTTTTTGTTTTCACTCTGTAATAAATTCCAATAAAAAAGTCCACTGAAATGAATATGGGCCTTCCGCATAAATTGTCAAGTAGCTGGTATTTGCTATAGTAGCCAAGCTTGGTAGGCGTGTTGACTATTATTATTTTAATCTGTTGCCAGGAAGATGATGCTGACCATCTCCCGTTTGCTTTCCTAAGTCACCTCTTACGACGGGACGAGATGATGTGTTGGATTCCCTTTCACTGCCACAACAAGGCAAATATTTTTCTACTCCCGTTCATGAGTGTAGTGCTTCCCACGTTCCCTGTGAATAAAAATAAAATTAATTTTAAGGATCTTATTGCGTTTAATTTTAACTTTTTTAATTCCTGATGTTTTGGGCACTTTACAGCACCCATGGTCACGGTAGGACTGAGGTTTTTGACGACCTGATATCATTGTTAGAATAGAATAGAGCAAGAATATGATAGAATAGAATAGAACAGAATAAATGCAGAAGTATGCTTGGGCTTGAATTTTATTTTATTAACTATCTGGTCCTTACCAAATGTTAGCACTCAGCCATCTTCCCTATTAAAATTAGGATGTATTTTTTAATTTCAATAGCCCCGCGAATCATCATTGGTAGGAATCGGTGTTCTACTGCAAGGATTTATTATATATCAGATCCGATGTGATTGTGTGAACTTCCCGGAGCGTTGGTGTTTGACATCAACTATATGTCCTTTTACGCGGGTTTTTATGGAACTTTCATCCAAAGATGCGTAAAAAACCTCACGTAAAATAGTTAAAATTAAACGTGATAAAATCCGTAACATTTACCCGTAACGTTTTATTCCATGTGTAATATACTGTATACTAAATTTTGAAGTCAACTCAAACGTAAAAAAAATATTTACATCTATTTTTTGGTGCCAAACAATATTATATAATACCAATGATATGAATAAAATATTTCAAATAAACATTATGCCGTAAATTGATAGAAGACCGTGAAACTCGTCATTATTTAGTTAAAACTTAATTAACTTTAATTATGAATGAATGTAAAGAATAAAATTTAAATAATAGATAATAATAAATCTTGATTACGGGACAATTTACCTATCATATATCTTCTCTTCTATCCATAAGAAAAGTAAATTTTCATATCGGAAGACACGCCCGATATAAAAATAGTAGGTGTTTTTCAGATATATGTAGGTATTCACGTGTTCCTGTAGCATATTATATCTATGCTAAATACCTAATCTACGTCTAATAGTCTTTTAGAATCCAAAAAAATCTTTGACAGACATAGAGACACAGACACCGAGGTGACTCTAAAAGTGATTGAATTTTGCTAAATTTGCTACGCGAGCGAAGCTGCGGGTAAAAGGCTAGTGGATAATATTTTCATAGATAAGACGTTTAAATTTAATTTAGAATTTAATTTTATATTAAAAGATTATTTATTTAGATTTTTTGTTTACATTGATAGTCATTATATTCATGTACACAAAGCAATATAATACTCACTATAGGCAGTAGTTTAAATATTTTTGTTTTGCCTGGCCTCCATATCACGTAATGAAATGGGTAAAGTGGGCCGCCAATCCGACAAAAGTTCAAAGCTGACTGTTCTATCTTAGCATTTTATACGAAGTAGCTAACGTTTGTAAAGACATATCATGGAAGCAAAAACCCGAGGTATGTCTCTTTCTGGCTGATTATACAATCAGCCTTCGACAAAGCTATAACGCACGCCAATGTCTTTAATGTAGCAAACAGGGTCACTTTATATAGCTATTAGAGGTAATAAAAGTTTCCTTTTATAGTAGTAAAAGCAAATTGACGTTTGTTAAATTAGATATCAATACAAATATATATTATGGCGACTCAGAAACGCCGTAGAGTATCACGACGTTGTTGGCGGCGAGTTTGATTATCACTTTTTTAAGACGTGAAATCCGACAAAAACCTTTATCCATATATTAAGATAAAACATCTCCATGGTAAAGGAAAAATAAATTGGGTGTTAAGCTATAAAAATATTAATAAAGATTTGAGTGTGTAATATAATCTTTTTTTACATATCCAAATCACATCATCAACCTGGGAATTATGAGAGGTAAAAGAAGACATATAAAAAAATGACTCTACCATTTATAAAGATTTTATATGTGGTAGAGCCATGTTGGAGCCGTATTATGGTTGTAACACGAATAGACCGGGAACGGTCGGCTAGACCAGGGAAGGAACACGCTCTCACAGAATATTAGCGTAAAATAGCAGCTCAATGCTGATGTGTTTTGTTGTTGTGAGTGTAGAGAACCGAAGACCGTTTTTTAACAACGCATCTTCATTGTGATTCTTATTCGAGGATAGATGGAGATGTCTACGGGCCACGACATTCACTTAGCATCAGTTGGACTGTGTGTTCGCTTGTCACTCTTCTTGTATAAGAAAAATATTTCACAACCTGTCATAAGATTCCCATAACAATTTTCGTTAGAGAAGAATGTCTCGTCAACACTCTACTTTTATAGCCAAACATTTCACAGAGTAAATTTTGAGAAGGTATGGCAATGGTAGAGTATGCCTTGTGACATTCATTGGACGAGGCCTATGTTCTGCAGTTGACTTATAAGGGCCATAATGAATTAAAAATAACAAAAGCAAAAGCATTAAGAAATTATAAAAAGAAATAAAAATATTGTTGTCACTAAGTGTTAAATGTACCATGTAGTATTGCAGGTGCATTGCTGGCCATTTAAAAAGAAGATTCTGCTTCTTTTCTTGTCTTTAAGTCGAATTGTCCGGAATCGGTCCGAAAAAATTTCTGGTGGTAGCCGATTCCAAAAAATAGTTGTGCGAGGAAGAAAACTTCTGGTAAATCGGACAGTAAAGTATATTTAACAGTACGTAAGCAACCCGGGTCACACGTCCTCGGTGGTAAAGAAAAATATCGTAAGGAAACTTGTATTTCTGAGGAAAAAATATTTCTAAGACGTGAACTCCGACAATTCACTGATGCAGGGTGGTGGACTAATTAATCTCCCGTCTAAAAATTAGAAGAAGGCTGTGCCTAGCAGTGGAAAGTATATATTAAATATCTAGTATGTGTTATTTGAATCCAAACAGTCCGGGACTTTATTATTAGGTTAAACTACCAAGTTGTTTCCAACAAACACAAAGTTATTGCGCAGTAGTGAAATAGCAGCAAAAACTTTTCCAGTCTCTATCTCCAATAACAACTAACATTGTTTATACTTCTTTTTAATATAGAAGTAAAGTTAATAAAGGAGCACACAGTCAAAATGCTAGTGAGTGGATGCTGTGAACCATAGATGACAACAGATGCGTTGTTACTCCTGAAGACTATAATAGTCGTGAAATTTCTCGTCACCAGTAAAAAGGGTCTCCGGTTCTCGTAAATTGCCGAAGGAAACAGCAGAATTACACGCTGTTTCACGCCATTCGTGATGCAACCATAATATACTGCAACGAGGCTCTGCCATGTATAAAATATATTTAATAACTTACTATATAAATATAACAATTTTCATAAGTAATCGTTTATTCTAGTCACAATACTATTACAACAATCATATGTCAGATTTTCGCAAATTCTATTAAAAAGAATGACTTTTAGTTAATGCAAGTAATGTAACTTAAATGTAAGCACCCGAGAAAAAATAATGATATAGGACTATAATTTCCTATCATGTAATTCACGGTAGAGCGTTTCCCGGCCCTGTAGGCAAATAAGCATTATGCTTGTTCACGATGCGATATTTATTCACAACAAGGAAAATAGAAACAGTCTTTTTACTGGCAGACTTACTTTCGGCGCACACTCGAAATTTTCTTGGAAATGTATTACTCATTTAACAAATTATGGCGTCATTATCTTTCCTAAAGATCGGCTTTTTAATAATTTAATCCATTACTTTTATCATCATTCCCCTATTAATTTTAAACTATACTCTATACATATAAATAAAATTGAAGTGTCAGTCTGTAATATCGAAATAAACATGTGCTCGGAGGGTTATTTGCATACCATTAAAAAAAATCAATTTATTTCAGACTGAGTCCATACAAGTAACATTTACATTATAATAAATTTAATCTCATCTAATTTAGTTTTATATTATTCTATCTAATCTTTTTAATTTATCAATATAATTTATTAAAATTAATTTATTTATTATTAATTAATTTAATAAAATTATAATTAATAAATCAATTTAATATAACTTAATTCGATTGTTTAACATTACAATTACTTGAATAAAATTAATCTATACTCGGAAAGCATTGATGGCCCGCTGCGTGTAGTTGACCCACAGATTGCAAGTGTATAGAGTTTGGCAAAAGGCTTTAAAGAGAGTTATCTTTACTCCAAAACTACACCGCGCGAATCTGCGTGCCAGCATATTACAGCGGACCGCCATCGCCCTCCTTTCCCTTTCGATGTCAGCATCGTCTTTTAAATCCTCGGTAACTACATGGCCAAGATATTAAGACAAGAATAATCATTTTTAAAATATATGCCTGTCTATCTGTGTATTAGTCTGTCTGTCCGGACAAACCTTCGGAATGAATAAGTCCACCTGATGGTAAGTGGTTGCTGTGGCCCATAGACGTTAACATCTATCTTCGTTTGCGAATTAAAATGCCGATGCGTTGTCAGCCGCGAGGACTAAGATAGAATGCTTCTTTTCCGGTAAAAAAGGTCTCCGGTTCTCCACACTCACCGTACGAAACACAGCAGCGTTAATCGGCTATTTTACGCTGGTATTCTGTGAGAGCGTGGTCCTTCTATCTATTAATATAGTCTACCACGTAAAAAATTGTGTTGAAACTTCACAAACAGATAAAGAAATAATAAAGAATTAGATGAAAATTTAAAAGATAATATTGCGTGAATAAAGACATAGCTACCTTACAATTTTTTTTCTATTCATTACCAAAGTATCGCATTTAACTTTCCTCATTTTCGGACAGGCCTCTACACTAAAAGACTTAAAAGTTACCTCATGATGATGAGAATGATGATTCCCATAAGGCTACTGTTTAGCAGTATACTGTCTTTAAAAATAATAAGTATTATTTACCTAGACGTAACCCTGTATAGTTCTGCTATACCGAATCAATAAATAATTAATCGTTATTCCAAAAACGGAAATTCTATGCGTACAACAAAATTGTATATCCATCTTTTTTAACAAATCTAATCCATAAAAAGTTTTAAAATAATTAATCACATAAATGTATTTAAAATCATCTACTTGTTTTTTTTTCACAAACTAGAAACGCACCGAGTCTGTAATTAATATTAGTGAATAGAAATTTACTTGCAACCGGTTACATACTTCCAAGCACGCAATTCTTTTTTTTTATTTATTTTAAATTACTTATGATTTCTTATATTTACTCGAACACTACACATTAAATGAAACTAATTTTTCGGATTCTATCGTGTTTAATTTAACTTTTTAAATTGCTGGCGTTTGGGTTGCTTTAAGGCACCCATGGCTGGATCCATCCCAAGCTGGATCATGAATTTGGTCTCTCTTACATAGGACAAACAAAAAGATCTATAATAACCCGGGCAAAAGAACATATAGCTGACTTAAAGCACCGACGTATTCTGGGAAGTCTGCAGTCTGTTAACTGGTTCAAGATCGTCCCCGCCATTACATTAGATCTGATAGACCACAAATCCTCGCAAAAGAACACCAAGGATGATTCGTGAGGCTATTGAAATTAAAAAACATCCAAATTTCAATAGAGAAGATTTTATTTAAAGGATAAGGGTGAAAAACGAGCACACAGTCCACCTGATGGTAAGTGGTTGCTGTGGCCCATAGACATCTACATCTATCTTCGATTACGAATCAAAATCCAGATGCATTGTCACGGTGATAACTGAGATGAAATGCCTCGTTTCCAGTAAAAAGGGTCTCCGGTTCTCTACACTCACCATACGAAACACGGCAGCGTTAAGCTGCTATTTTACGTTAGTATTCTGTGAGAGCGTGGTCCTTCCCCGGTCGAGCCGACCCATTCGTGCTACAACCATAATATAGCTGCAGCATGGCTCTACCACGTAAAATATAGCTGCAGCAAGGCTCTACTACGTATAATCTGCTTGGTATCCTATAATTAATAATATTCAAACACCCGTTCCCCCCCCCCCCCCCCCCCCTCCTCCCTCTACACCGTGACCATGAGTGATTAGAATATGTCAAGTTAGTTTCAAAATTACCTACTACTTTCCACTCAAAACAATCTTTAACAGAGCACCATATAAAGTAAATTTGCTTGTTTATAATAAATATCATTATGATATATAATATATTATATATTTGTCATTATTTACAGAACTGCAAGGAAACTGAGGAAAAATAGTAACCAAAAGTTTATTAAACTGTGCATGGATTAAGAATTGTTTGCCTTTTGTCCAATAATTTCAATAGATTTTTTCTGAAATAAACGTTCAACTATTATCATACAACACTTTCTAAACAAATAAAACTTCACACAAGAATAAAATTTGTGGAAGACGACTCTTGGAATTGTTGCATCGCATATTTGTATTGTACATTCACTTAGATTAAAGTAGCCTACATAAGTCTCACGGCTGCGTTAACTTCCCGATAATATTAGGTCAAGAGAAGGAATCACCGATCAAAATAGCTAAGACAACAATATCATCTACTTACAGAGTATTCTAAGGAATTTGAGGAACTTTCTGTATAGTGTGGTTGTAGAAACTATCGGTTGTGTAATAGCTGTGGACTGAGTTGTAATAATAACTATGAATCAGTGTTTCAAAAATATTAAATAATACGTATATAAATAAATTAATCCCGATTTGCATATTTAAAATAAATTTCGTAACTCTTATATTGGGAAATATAAAACTTGGTGTTAGTAAAGTTATTATCATGCGTGCAGAAAACTCTATCGCCGGGAGGCTAGATTAAAGAAAAACCGCACGTACTCCAGTTATTTTATGAAAATTCTTAACTATATTATATTATATCGTGACGAGTTCTTTATATACGTACAGTTTTTTTATACAGTTTTTCTTTATACAGTTTTTCTTTATACAGTTTTTCTTCAGTTATTGCTATAATAAATATGAATGTTAGGGTGGTAAAGAATTTAAATATAGGTTAAAAATAATGAATCAGATGACTATGCTGTGGCTAATATCTGAACTGATTTGAACACAACGATAATCTAATATATAAAAATTAATATTTGTTTGTTCGTATTTTATGTGCTGCCATATCGCTCATCAGATTGTGGTGAAACTTTGTTAACATATTGCATGCACTTCCGCGAAGATTATAGGCATAGTACAATTAACTTACAGTAAGTGGCGCGCGTATCGTACAAACAAATTTAATTAAACAAATAATTCTTTCAAATTTATAACATTTTTCTGCAATTATTTCTTCTGCAACGCGCCGGGTTCCATCTAGTCTAATATATAAAAATAAATGTTTGTTTTTTCGTATATTATACGATGCCATACCGTTCATCAGGTTGCGCTAAACTTTTATCAAGTTATTGTTTGCACTTGCGTGAAGGTTATAGGCATAGTACAATTATATTACAGTAGATGGCGCGCGTATCGTACCGACAAATTTATTTGAAAATTATAATATATCATTCAGTTTCAATGAATGTATTATCATTCTTAATTAAACAATACAACACTTCCAAATTTAAAACCATTGTTCTACAATTATTTTTTCTGCAGCAGCAACGCGATACCAACTAGTTTCTGATAAAATCGTGAACTATCAAGTGCGCTTAAAATATTACAAAGTTATAGATGTGGTGCATCCGCAATAACACTATTTTTTTTAATCCATCCTATGTGTAGCTAATGTGAACCGCTTTTGCAATATAATAAGAGATAGTTAAGGATGCAGTGTCACAGAAAGAAACATACGTAAAACAATCTGACTCTTTAATGAACAATTTGTACTTTTGTATAACCAAAATTGCAACTAAAAACCCACAATGTACTCGTATTAGCTAGGTACTGTAATACAAATAAGTGAAAACTAATAGCCAGGTACTCTAAAACAAGCAAGGTAATGCAAATAAAAAATAGGCTGTATTTATGTTTGTGATGTACCTAGAAACATGACACCTTCTAACTTGGGGCTCAATGGAAAGGCGTGTAAGGGTCTAAATAAGACGGTTATAATGCTACCGATAGTAGCTATTCGATTTTTCTGGCATATTTCATAGTCGCTCTTACGAAAGTTACGGGTCGAAGTGGGATCCTAGATTCGCTCATGATTATAAATTACCTATAGTTTTGTTTAAATTTTAACCATTTATTAAAATTATAGCAGTATTTTTAAAGATAAAATATTAAGCAATTTGTTTTAGTACATGAAAATTTATTCTTAATTAAAACAACCAATGCATATTCAAGAGATATGTAAATAACAATGTAAAGTAGGGAAGTAATAAATTAGCCAAAAGCGTCATGAAAATGTAGTTCTTATTGGGTAACGTCTTTCCATCTGATTATAATATGGGTGTCCACTGCTGAACATAGGCCTCACCCAAGGAATTCCACAAAGCATGGTCCTGAGCCACCTGCATCCATCGACTTTCTGCATATCTCACCAAGGTCGTCACTCGATCTAGTGGGGGGTCGCCCTACACTTTGCTTGCCCGTACGAGGCTGCCACTCGAGAAAATTTCTTCCCCATCGGTTGTCGGTTCTTCGAGCTATATGGCCGGCCCATTGCCACTTCAGCTTATTAATCCGTGGGGTTTTGTTGGTTGCTTTGGTTCTACAGCGTATATCCTCGTTTTAAGTCCATCACGCAGAGGAATCCCAAGCATAGCCCTCTCCATCCTCTCCTCGCTGCGCAACCTTGAGCTTCTTCATTTGGCATTCCTTTGGGGAGGCCTATGTTCAGCAGTGGACTTGTGAAGGGCTGTTATGATGATGAAGATAATATGGGTCTGACGCTTTTGTCAATCTACGTCAGTGTGTTTTACCATCTCCGGCTACATCAGCACTTACCATCAGCTGGAATAGTAGTCAAGCACTGACTTATGTATATTAATAAAAGAGAGTAAATTTTATATTCGAACGGTCGAAATCGAGTTGAACAATTAAGTTATACGCAATATGCACTTTTAGCGCACAATCAAAATGGCGACGATTGAAATTTATAAAATAATAATCGTAAGGAACATAATAAGATATTTTCCTTTTATTATTTTTAATTAAATAAAAAAAGAAGAACTATTATGTAAATCGCTTTGTTACTTTTCTTCCCAGCTGTAACTACTTGCTATTCCTTGCAACTGAGTGTTATTTACATGGAAAGTTGGGAAACGCTACGAGTTCGTAAGTTAAACCCTTTAATCTTTACTGATTGACTCAGACTAAACTACGTAAGTTAGTGAGACTTCTTACCAAAAATATTCTATTGAATAATATGAAAGGATTTTTTTTTCCATTTACACTACTTAAAAGTTTACACAACTTAAAACAACTATTTTAGTTCATATTTTACTTAACAAGTCACATTTTCCGAGTTTAGTGTTAAAATCACATACCTACGGTAGCATTGTACGTAGATAGTCCTAATTTTCATGATTCATGAGCAAACCGAGTACGATAATTGGAACCATTGAAATGAGCGATTACCATTTTAATTCTAATTTTCCTTGTATTCAGCAATGAACAAAACCTAATGGAAAGCTGCACCGAATACTATCCTTATTTATACTGGCTGCCTGTTGTTTGTATATTTTTACCGACTTTAAAAAGGAGGAGGTACTCAATACGACTGTATGTTCTTATTTATGTGTGTTACTTCATAAACTTTTTTTATTTGAAAGCTGGTGCTTCTCGTGTGATGCCGTATAAATGATCAAGGTCTGCCTAATTCTTTTCAAGTTATCCTTAATATTGAAGTCGGTTGTACAAAATTTAAAATTATTGTTTTATTCACACATATTTTATTCGAATTTCAATGTGATTTGTATTTTAACTTTATATACAATAAAGGTGACGAGCATCACTAATCATCAGCAAACGACAGTCCACTTGATGGTTAGTGGATGCTATGGCCCATAGACATCTATATCTATGCTCGATTAAGAATAAAAATGCAGATGCGTAGTTACCCCCGAGCACTTAGATGAAATGCGTCGTTTCCAGTAAAAAAAATATCCGGTTCTCTACACTCACCACACAAAACACAGTATCATTAACCTGCTATTACTACAGATTAAATAATAGTACTACGTACTATTACACGCTGGTATTTTGTGAAGTGTGACGTAGTCTTACCCCATAGTGATACAGCATAATAAAGCTGCGTCTGGTATTTTGACATTTAAATGTAATTTGATATATTTCTGGACCAAAGTTTAATTTTATAATCAGATTCAACGTTTTAAACCAAACCTTTTCAACATTTTAAACCATACTCGTACCTTCTAGAGGAAAACAAAAAGCTTTTTGACTCAACCCCTTCTACATTTACAATTTAAATGTACGCGACGCAAATGGAGCGAAAAAATACTGATCAAACTGTAACAAATCATTTATAGGTTGACCTATAAAGATCCCCTCACTTTACATATGACGATATCGATATATTTAACAACATATGAATAAAATTGAAGTGTATGTCTGAAATATCGAAGTGCCTTTGGCCGAGCTCAGGGGTGATTTATATGACTTAAGATAGGAATAATTATTTGTAAAACTAAATTCTATATGCTCCTCTGTCTATCATAGATATCCGTGACTGAACCGAGTGTGATGAAACTCACAAACAGGTAGAAAGCAATGCCAAGAGTAATCTAGCGATATTTAATGCGAAATATTTG
Organism: Parnassius glacialis; assembly: GCA_033319125.1. Taxonomy (NCBI): domain Eukaryota; kingdom Metazoa; phylum Arthropoda; class Insecta; order Lepidoptera; family Papilionidae; genus Parnassius; species Parnassius glacialis. Next base: position 22,062,555 of record JAVANC010000021.1, read on the forward strand.
TAGATTTTTTTGAGAAACATTTAATTTATAATATATATATATATATATATATATATAAAATATATATATATATATATATATATATATATATATATATATATATATATATATAATAGTCTTCGATTTCGAGATTTAGAGCCGTGGTAGCTCAGATGGTTAGCGCTCGCTGTAAGCTTCACAGTACTCGAGCAACCCGGGTTCGATCCCCGCCGGCACCAATGAAATTGTTAATTGCAATTTTAAGTGCTGATTTACCACGTGCTCGGCGGTGAAGGAAAACATCGTGAGGAAACCTGCATGTCTGAGAAATTATAAAAAAAATATTTCGAAGACATGTGAAGTACGCCAACACGCATTGGAGCAGCGCGGCGGACATTCCCTTGCCCTAAAACCCTCTCAGATATGAGAGGAGGCCTGTGCCCAGCAGTGGGACTTAAATAGGCTGCAACTTTACTTTACTTTATTTTATATTAAGTCTACATAACGCCACAAAAGTAGACACTACCATGGCGGAGCCAGGTTAAAAAGTCCAGAAAAAAGGCTACCATAGTATAATAGAATATTTCTATTCGGCTTAAAATTTTAAATTTTTGTTTACTTTTTACCTTTTGATATTAATATGTACCGCCGGATAGTATTATGGTTTTTAACATTGTAAGAATGCATAAAAAATTTTCTTAAAAGGTCAGCATAAAAAGAAATGAGAGGAGAACTGTGACCAGCATTGGATCGTGTATTTCAACTTTAACTTGTAATAAAGTGTTAAAACTTTCTAACAATTTGTTTTTTAATCTAGCTAGTTTAACTTAAAATTTCCTTAAAGAGTAGTTACACTTAAATTTAATAGCCAATATACGAAAAGTTTGTACAGTCTGAAATCGGGTAACTTTAGAAGATAATTAGGAACTTATACAGTACATGAACTATTTACTCCGTTATATTAACTCCTTTATGTACACATATAATAAAAATGTAAATAGCAGATGTCTGTACATTTTATGTATTTGTAATAAAAGTGATTGAGAGGTATTAAAAATAAATATCTGTATACATTTCTACCATTTTTAGCATTTTCTGTCTGTCTGTCTAATTGTTTGTTAACGAATCACATATAAAGTACTAATTTATATCATAAGAATCGTTAAGAAAATTATTAAGTGTATCTTCGGGTTACATTTAGTCTTTATTTCATTAAAATCAGTTCATTCCATCAAAAATTATGACAAATATTCTGAAGTATGGGTACGAAGTATAGGTATGAATTTGTTCAATAGTGGCGTTAGATGACTCATCAAGTACATTTTAAATTAATATCATGTTATAAATAATAATAAAATGATGTAAAATAATGTTCTATAATGATATATTTATATCTAAAACGCAGTAAACAAAAGTATTACATAAAAATATATTAACCTTATTATCTAAATGTAAAGTACAATAGTTAATCAAATTTTTTTTCTTTCTTTTAAAAAACGTTACCCCCACACTAGTATTTTCTCCTGTATCGTGGAGGCAGTTTACATACATAAATAGCACAATGACAAACATCCAGACCCGGAACAATTACTTGTAGGCTATACAAATACTTGTTCCGTGCGGGATTCGAACCCGAGGCCCCCAGCGCAACAGTTCAATGCTAAGCCACTGCGCCATGGAGCCGTCATTTCATCGATAGATGGTGGTGTTGCATAAATGTGATACAAAAAGGCAGGTTAAGGTTTTTTCCTGTACATGAGTTTTCTTCTAATCTTAATATTACACGCTGCCCTACTGTGTGTTGCGTGTTGACAATCTCATTTTTATACCACCGAGTACTCTATGTGGTAAATCAAATTTTAAAAGGGCTATTAACAATTTCGTTTTTCGGCAAGGATCAAACTTTCTTTTTTGCAGGCACTGATTTATAAGTTCTTTTATACTTTTTATTGTATCAATCGCGTCAATTAATCTCTTATTTTAAGAATTGATGTTCACAGCGCCATCTCTCTTTAAATCTATACATATAATAAAAATGGTGATAACATGTTGTGTCTGTTTCTGTACATTATATACCTAGTATATTATTGTGACTAAAATCATTATGGGGACTGAAAATCATTAAATAAGTACATTTTTATAATTTTTAGAATTGCACTGTCTGAAGGTCTGTCTGTTTGTTTATGAACGCATGACGTTTAGAGTAAACATCTTTTTCTCAATGAAATCCATAAGAAAATTATAAAGCGTATCATCGCGTTCATTCAATCTTTGTTTTATTAAAATTTGTTAATTCTATCGAATGTAAAGTATCGATTAATAAGTTATTATTTTGAAATGTAGGTTCGAATTTGTTTAATGGCGCCATAAAATCTCAGAAATAGTAATAAAAAGTAGTAAAGTATCGATTAATAAATTATTATTTTAAAATGTAGGTTCGAATTTGTTTAATGGCGCCATAAAATCTCAGAAATAGTAATAAAAAGTAGTAAAGTATCGATTAATAAATTATTATTTTGAAATGTAGGTTCGAATTTGTTTAATGGCGCCATAAATCTCAGAAATAGTAATAAAAAGATTCGTGTCTAAAAAAAACGTCCTATTATAATATATTTATACTTAAAACACAGTAAACAAAAAAATATATAAAAATATTAAGATAGGGATGATCGGTGTTCCAGAAACATCGATGATGGCATCGATGTTGGCATCGATAACTCAACATCGATGTTCGTTGTTTAGCCTACTCAAAACATTGATGTTTTTTGTATATGTGTATAAACTTACATATTATTTCAAAATTATGTATGCACAGCAAGGTAACAATTAACTTGAATATCAATTTACGTAGAATAGTTAGTATGCGGCAACCGACAACGACTCTACAAAATAAAGCGAAAGCAGTGACCATTGTGACATTATAGTTGACACTTGACAATTAAGTTTAACTAACCATAATGACATTTTTTAGGTTAACGATGTGTTCAGAAATTGTGAATTATTCAAAATTTTTAATCTTCAGAGCAGATGCAATATTTAGTTGATATTGGTTTTGCGGGTTCGCATTGTTTGCAAGTGCCCAATTATCGATTATGGGTTTATTGACATCGATGTTTCGATGTTTGACATGTGTCAACATCGATGTTAAACCATCGATATTTTAATTTTTAACATCGATGATCACCGAGCATCCCTATTTTAAGCGTGTTCAGTTGACACTTCCCACTCAGCGTGTGTTATGCGATGATCGTAAATAAAGAGCAAGGTCAAACTACGCGTTGCAGGAGTGGACCTAAGTACTGACTGTTTTGCACATGGCCAACTCTATGTTGCTTTTTCCCGCGTTAGTAGTCCCCGTAAACTTTTTTTATACGCCCCGGCTAAGTCTAATTCTAACGTCGTTTACACAAAGCTCTATCATAAACGACTTAAAACTTTGAGCATATCGATTTATTTTGTTATCACTTATTCATACAGTAATGATATAAATCGTTTAATATTCTCTTACCCTAGACGTCAAATTCTTTAAGTAAAACCTATATACGCGAGTTTTTAATAAAAGTAGTGTCCATCCTATAGTAAGTGATCACCCAATAACCAATTGCCCAAATACCTATATCCTCTATTAAAAGTCAAAATGCTTATTCATTACCAGTATAAAAGTTTTTTTTTTTATAGGAATAGTGTGACAAACGAGCACACAGTCCACCAGATGGTAAGTGGTTACTGCGGCCCATAGACATCTACATCTATCCTCTATTACAATTCAAAATGTAGATGCGTTGTCACCCGTGAGGACTAAGATGGAATGCCTCATTTCCAGTAAAAAGGGCCTCCGGCCACCTGCACTCACCAAGCGAGACGCAGAGGTGAACCTCTACTTCACGCTGGTTTTCTGTAAGGTCGTGGTACCACCCCGGTTCGAGCCGGCCCATCCGTGCGACAGCAAACGCTGCCGCGTGGCTCTACCACTGTTAAAATTGTTTTTAATTTGTTAAAATTGTAAAATTCCGGTTCTTGTTAATGTTATGATATACACCAGCATTTATGCTGTTATTCGATTCGATATTTGAGATTAACATTCGATATTAAAAATATAGTACAGTTATTAATATATGCTTATATTACTTATTTTGGTTCCTTGCAAATTTGGCCGGTTATTGCGAAATAACCCTGTAAAAAAATATAAATTGTTTTTGAGTAACGTTATTATTTGTTATTCAATTTTATTTTAGAAATTGATGCAAATATAAGCATTCCAGAATTTGTGCATATAAATATTAAACATAAAGCAATATTCTAGTCACGCAGTAAACTTGGTAACATTAAACATGGGACCGCAGGGTAATACAGAACGTTATCTAACGCATAAGTACCCGTCGTTTGTTGATTTATAAATTAACTTGTAAACTTGCATTGCCTTAGACAATTGATTTAACTTGGAAGTAGAATTGATTCATATTTAATGTTATGATATACATAATTTATTAAACTCTGCTTGACATTTATGGGACAACACAATACATTGTTTTATTGCGTGTTAGCAGGGTACATATTTGGATTGACATATAGGATTATCATGAATAAACCTTCATGTCATGTTTTCCTTCGCCGCCGAGCTAGTGGTAAATCATAAAACAAAGTAAATCTGATAACTGTTTATTTTACTTACAGTCATAGTCAAAACATCTTCATTACATACTTCACAATGCCACTGCTGAACATAAGCCTCCTCCCAAGGAATGCCATAAAGCAAGTTAAACCATACACACATTAAAACTAGTATTTCGAGTGTACATAGTTATTATTCAACGTATTTTTGAATCGATATCCTCTTCTTTAAATCGATTAATAAAGTTGAATTAGAAATGTCCACGAACTAGAACATTAAGTACTATTTTTAGTCTCTCATACTACTAGTTACAAACTGTAGCTAAAGCTAACGATAACAAAGTGTTACTTACATGAGAAGTTATAGAACGCGATGAGTCCAGAAACTAAAGCTATGTAATCTCTTAGTTAAATTATAAATTATTATGTGATTTATTTAATGATATTTTGAAATGTTAATGATTTTCTACTCTATCGTTAAGGCGTTGCGTTTATTAAAAATACACTACGTTTAGCCTCGTAATATTCCAGTATATTTTTCAATCTAAATTGCTCGCACATATTGTGGAAAGCATACCTACCTTGTTATTATGAAATGCTCGAGTGTAATTTCTAACTGCACGTACATAACATCTGGAAAATTAGTATATTTCCCAGATATTATTTTTGTATGTAGTAACATTTTTGCCATTCAATTTGGCCGGTAACAAAGTGTTTTGACTGCCTAATTGTTACTATCATAACGGGAATTAGATCAATTACAGACAACTTCGGACAAAAAAAGCCTCTCATGTGTGGACAAGGACGAAATACCTCACAAGGATAGTAGAGAAGAGTAGGATAAGAGATCCTTCAAATGTATGCCTTGGCTTCATTGAGAGTACACTAGGTTTGATATATAAAGCAGACAAACACATGTACAAAAGGGTAAGTCGTTTATTTTACTATCGAGTAAAATATTTTGTGATTTTCCCGTGTTTAATACCGCAACTTTAAGTACCTTCTATATTAATAAACAATTATTACATTATTTAAATACATATAAGCATGGCATCCCGTGGGTGTCATAAGAGGTGACAATATGGAAATAATAACGACCAAAAATAAAAAAACTAAGCTTGCCAACCCGCTTGCCAAGCGTGACAACTATGGTAAATATCCCCCCTATGAAGCAATCTATAGGGGAGGCCTATGTTCAGTAGTGGACTTTAGTAGACTGTAACGAACGATAACGAAGAATTAACGTGGTGCCACTGTGTTGTGCCACACTTTTTTTGCTGAAGAAGGAATGTGAATCGCCAGCCATGAACATCCGAATTCCAGAAGAATTACACGAGCATTGCCGTCATTTTAAAAAAGGAATACGGACAGTACGTAGCGCAGTAGCTAAGTTATTGGTCGCGGCGCTACAGGCCTGCGGGTTCGAATCCCGCACAGAATAGGTAATAATTGTTCCGGGTCTGATTGTGATGTTTGTGTAATTTATGTATGATACAGTAGAAAACTGCGGGGTTAATTTCGTATAAAGAAAAAGATACAGACAAATACACTACTTGTGGCACTATAATATGTTTGCCGTAATCTTATTCAGTCAGGATAACGGTATTATTATATCGAATTAGGTACCTTATATATTTTACTATAATGAAACTTTATTTTAAGTAGTTTGACACTCGGTATTTATTTTATGTGGCAACAAACACGGGGTGTCTAAACGTTGTATTCCGATATAACCGATTTGTTTGTTTGATACAAGTGATGTGGATTTTTCAGATTTACCACAGTTTATATAAATCACGTTTCATTTGATCCATCACGCTGCGCCGTTTGCTTTTGTTCCACATTTTTTCTTTTCTCAGCTACCTTATTTTAAAAAGAGATTCATTGCTTTTATAAAATAACTCTTTATGTTATTAATAGTAATTCACATAACGAAAAAAACGTGAAGGAAGTGTTATCGTATTTTATTTACCAAGCTTCATATTTTCTTTAGATTTAAGCTAAAAGCACGTCCCAGGGACAGTTTTTATTGCACCCTCGCAGTAATGTCACGGTGCTTGGTATCACTTTCGAGTCTCCGACCTTCTCGGGTGTCGTATTGCTTAGCGTTCGTAGCCCCCGCCCTTAACCCTAGAGGCATATTTTCTGGTAGGGGAACACCATCATCAAGGGAAAGACCGTGACGAACAAACGCTCAGGATCGCCGACACGACTGCTGGCAGAGAAATATTCTGAGTGTTCCGGCTCACATAAACCGTCCGCTGCTGTTCCCACGCTGAATTGCTAGCATATGGGATGCAGAAACTTGATCGTGCCCATCTCAGTGGAAGTAGTTTGCCGTCGCTTCGCGTCCGATATCTTCGGGTCCTATCCATGTACCCTTAGTTATGTTTTACTATTGCAAAGACGGAATAAAAAATCAAGCATGAAATGTTTTACTTAATAATTTAAGGATATTGTTTGATTATGTTCTAATTAATGATTATAATATTTAAGGTAAATTTTCAAAGCAACCATGATATGGAATTCTTTTTTGGTATATTTTTGATTAATGTAAATGCTTCGGTTTAAAGTTTAAACCTAATGAACTCTATAACGTATTAATAATATTGGTTTATATTATATTATCAAAAAAAAGGTCTGTACATGTTACGGCATACGCTATATAATGACATTTCTAAAGTCTGTATTAAATACCACATCTGTTAAAATATAGAAATAGATGTGGTATTCAATACCATATCTGAATTTATTACCACATTTGTAAACAGATGTGGTATATAATACCACATCTGTTTATAAATGTTCATAGACAGATTTAAGAAACTTTTATCCACAATTTAAAACAATAAAAGTGCAGAGTTTTATCTAAAGCCATCTTATAGTAATGAGCTAACACGGAAACCTTTTATTTTAGTTACTTTGATACTTAGTATTATTTATATATTGTTTCTTCAATCGACACAGTACAAAAAAGTTTTTCTAAAGAATATAATTTTGTGACAGTCATGCCAGTTAAATCCACCGTTAAATACTGGTAATTTACCGGTATTTTTGAAACTTAACTGAAAATTTGCTTACAGGTGTCATTTTCTGCTGTAGTCACTTCAGTAACATCAGTTGGACAGTTTGCTTGTTTGCCACACTAATATCATTATAATTTTGAATACAAAAAATCAGCAAGTATTAATGTTTTAGTGTTCAAACTGAAGGTAATCTAATCTACTAATCTGCTAAACAATTTCCTACTTTCACCTTATCCGAAATGTCAGTAGTCTAAAAACTCGTTTGGGAGTAATTCTTAAATATCAGTTAAGGCAAATAACTCCATTTTCCACGTTAATGTAAGTTGAAAATCGAAAATCCCGGATTTACGTGAAATTTTAATTAAACATGAGATAAATATTTAATCTGCTTCTATTTGAATACGAGCGGAACTCGTGCAAATCATTCTACATTACGAGAGTTAAAGTGTTTTATTAACATTGCATTTAAAATACTTTCATTATTATTATATTATCGAAAAAGAATATGATGAAGATATCAAGAGAAATAGAAACAGTATGAGAACATGAACATAGTGATTATTATGTTATATTTATCGTATTTTTTTATTTTTGTCCTGATATCACTTGAAACGTCTAAAGATGTATGTGTATTAGGTGTAATTACTGCGTAAATACAGCTAAATAACAAGTAATAAACATTTAAATAAAAACATGATAAAAATCGTTGTAGAAATCTTGTGGAGGCGATTTATAAACATAAATTTATCATAGGCAAACACCTAGATTCGTATCTATTATTTATAAGCCATATTAAGAAGGAGTTGTCGGCAAAAGCGGTGAGCAGGGCCTACTATACTTGGGGTGCGAAGTCAGAAGTCCTCCACGTGTGCCTGGTAGTTGCGGGTCCCTCTCGATACGTCTGGAGGGAAGAGCAGCTACTGGGCCGGTGCACCCTGGGCGCGGCAGTAATCTTCCTCGAGAAATGAGAAGAAATTCTTATTCCTTGGGGAATGTTACTGCCGCGGCTTATTATTCTGACATGGGTGGGGTCCGTCTCGGACCAACGGTGCGTTCCTCTGCGTGACCCTCTGATCAGCAGAGGGCATAGCAGAGGAGTGAGGGCGGGCTCGGTGTGCACTTACCCTGCCTCCGGGCAGACAGTGAAGGATCCATCCTTTGCTGTCACCGCCGGTCTCGTAATCCCATCGAAGTGTCGTGGATCATGTCTCGCGGCTTTGATAGGGACCGAGGGTCTTGGCTTAACCGCCCGGACCGCGAGGGAGAAAACCTCTATAAAAAGTTACTCCGAATCTCAAGCGGCGACGCACCGCGAGGGGATGGATGGCTGACGGGGTTCTATGAACAAATCAGTCGCTAGTGCGCTCCTCGCCAGGGTACCTGCAGACCCCCTGGCGAGTAATAAATCCTCTAAATCTGCTTACCTTGGTAAGGGGTCTCTGCCAAGGTGGACCTTTAATTACTCCCATACTCGTGGGTACAAAAATGGAAAAAGAAAACAAAAAATCCAATACCGCCGGCAACGGCAACGTAGAGGAGAGGAGGAGCGATGCGGGGACAGAGTCCGACGCCACATCGAGCAGCGTGGGAGGCTCAGAGAGCTCCCGACGCGTGGAGCCTGGGACCGCGGAGACCAGTAAGTTCTTCCGCAAGCGGTCCAGGCGGGATGGCGACCAGGGGTCGTCAGCCGGTGAAGAGGAGGCTTCGGCCCGGAAAATCCCCACCAACAGGCGGGGCGGGCTGAGAGGCAAGGGGAGGGGGCCCTCTGACAATCAGAGGGCCGAACAAGCGGCAAAGCATGCCGAGGAGGGGCGCCACCCGGGCGATACGGCTTGGGTATCAGGTGAAGAGACGGATGCGACTGGCGGCTCCGAGGTGGAGCGTAAGGCCAGATTCGTAAAGGAGGTGGAGGCCGCGATCAAGGTCGTGGCCCACAAACAAAAGGCCTCCTCAAAGTTAAAGGCCATTCCCGCGGCCTCCGCCTCCATCATGGCGGCTGCGGAGGCCAACTTTGTTGGGGCCGAGCCTAATGAGAACGAGGTAGCGAAGCTGCGGGCGGACGTAGCCCGCCTGACGTCCGCAATGGAGACTCTCCAGAAGGAGAACGAGAAGCTCCGCGCAGACCTGGCCAGTCTACGTGAGCCTGCCTGTCGCGCGGCGCCCCAGACGCAGCGCCCAAGCCAGCTCGTGCCGGTGGAGAACCAGGTTCTGAACCTGGTCCGGCAGGAGCTGGCTGCCTTCCAGCACCGGTTCTCCGTGCTGGAGGGCATCGTCCTGCGCCCCCCCCTAGGGGCAAACAAGACGGCGGCGAGGCCGGCAACGGTCTCGTACGCGGCGGCCACAGCCGCCGCATCCAGGCCGGGGCCGTCCAGCCAGCCCTCGGGCGGGGCTGCAGTTGCCCCTCCCTCCCCTGAAAAGCCGGCTCCGGCTAAGCCGGCGACGGGAAAGAGAGGCAAGGCGAAGGCGAAAAAGGGCAAGGCGGCAGCACAGGGGGTGGCTGCGCCAGCCCCAGTGCCTGCGGCGAATGTGCCAGCGCCAGCGGCAAGCCAGCTGCCGCCGCCGCCGCCGCCCCCCCGGCTCCCTACACCTCCCGCGGCTGAAGCCGGTTGGCAGGTGGTCGGGGATAAAAAGAAGGGGAAGAAGGCAGCCAAAAAGGCCAAAGAGCAGGAGCGGCCGCGCCAATTCAGGGCGCGCAAGATCGCGGCTAGGCTCCGCGCCCCGAAGACCGCAGCTGTAGTGATTACACTACAGCCGGACGCGGAAAAGAAGGGCGTTACCTACCGCGATCTGCTCGCGAAGGCGAAAGAGGCGGTGGATCTCGGGGAGCTCGGGATCACCGGGGGCCTCCGGCTCAAAGTCACCCAGACGGGGGCCCGTATGCTGGAGATCCCCGGGGACTCCAGTGGCGCGACCGCGGACGCTCTGGCTGCGAAGCTCAGAGCGTCCCTGGACGCGGACGAGGCCCGAGTGTCCAGGCCCGTCAGATGCGCAGACCTGCGCATCATGGGTCTGGACGACTCGGTATCGGAGGAGGAGTTGGTGGCCGCCGTCGCCAGGTCCGGGGGGTGCACTACTGACCAGGTCAGGTCAGGCGCTATACGCCCGGACCAACAGGGTATGCATGCCGCCACGGTGTGCTGCCCTGTTACGGCGGCCAAAGCCATAGTGGAGGGCCGAAGGCTTCTGGTGGGCTGGGTCTCAGCGCAGGTTAAGCTGCTGGAGCCCAGACCTCTGAGGTGCTACCGCTGTCTCGTGGGACATCACGTGTCAGTGAAATGCGCCTCGGAGGTTGACCGCAGTGGCCTTTGCTTCCGCTGCTGTCAGCCCGGACACAAATCGGCGACCTGCTGCGCCACGCCGCACTGTGATGCATGTGCGGCGACCGGCAAGCCAGCCGATCAGTGGGCCGGAAGCAGGGCCTGCGTGCCACCCGCCAAGGCCAAGGCCGCGGGTAGGGGAGGGCCCTCCTCCGCCGCCACCGCCTCTATGGCCACCGCCGCAGCCGCAACTGCCGCCGCCGCCGCTGTCACTGTTGCCGCCGCCGCCGCCGCGACACCGACGCCCGCAGAGGGGCGCCCCGTGGAGGAAGCTGAAATGGAATGCCTATAACGGCCCCATTAAGCTTCCTCCAGGCGAATATCAACCACTGCGCCTGCGCTCAGGATATGTTGCTCCAGAGCATGGCGCAGTGGTCGATTAACATCGCTGTGGTCGCTGAGCTGTATTTTGTCTGGCCTAGGGATGACTGGGTGGCGGACCTTAATGGCTCAGTGGCCATCATTTCTTCGGCCGCCGCCGGTACCCCGACCCTTGAAGGTGTCAGGAGGGGTCAGGGGTGCGTAGCAGCACGGTTCGGGGAGTTCGTCGTTGTGGGGGTGTACTTCTCCCCGAACCGATCTCTCGCCGAGCTCCATAACTCTCTTGCAGAGCTGAGAGCAGTCGTCGTCGGAAGCTATCCCCTCCCCGTACTTGTCCTCGGGGACTTCAATGCAAAGAACTTGGCTTGGGGTTCTCGTCATACAGATGTGCGGGGTAGGATGGTGGAAGACTGGGCTCTGGAGACAGGCCTGGTCGTCCTAAATCGGGGTTCTGTCCCCACGTGTGTGCGGATGCGGGGCGAGTCGGTGGTGGACATTTCGTTCGCTAGCCCCGCTCTGTCGCCGCGTGCCATTGACTGGCGAGTCATGGAGGGGGTGGAGACCTACTCCGACCACCGGTACATCCGGTTTGACGTCTCCACCCAGCCCTCGAGCGCGCCAGTCCAACAGGCTACGAGTGGTCCGCGTTGGGCGCTGAAGCAGCTGGACCGGGAGCTCCTCCTGGAAGCCTCGATCGTGCAGGCCTGGGTGTCATCACCGGATAGGCCTGCCGACGTCAATGATGAGGCAGGGTGGTTCCAGGAGGCCATGTCCGAGATATGTGACGTGGCAATGCCCCGCGTCCGGCCAGGAAGCGCCCGGCGTCAGGTGTATTGGTGGTCGCGTGAGCTGACGTGTCTGCGCGAGGCTTGTGTCGCCGCGCGGCCAGGCATCGCAGGCTCCGCATTCGTCCGCCGAATGCGGCAGCCATTGAGGCGGAGCTGTACGAGGGATACAGAGCGGCGAAGACCGCCCTCCGGGAGGCTGTCATGCGGGCCCGGGATCGGGCCCGTGAGGAGATGCTGGAGACTCTCGACAGAGATCCGTGGGGGCGCCCTTACAAGATGGTGCGGGATAAACTCCGCACCTGGGCCCCCCCGCTGACGCAGAGTCTCCGGCCTCAGCTCGTGGAGGACGTGGTGAGCGCTCTGTTCCCTGCGCGAGGGGAACATCCGCCCCCGCCTATGGCTCCGCCACCTGCGGTGCCGGAAGCGGACCACCAGGACGACGACGACGACATCCCGGAAGGGACCGGGGTAGACCTGAGAGTGGCAGAACGTAGGCTCAAGGCCAGGAATACCGCCCCAGGACCCGATGGCTTGCCTGGCAAAGCCTGGGTCCTGGCCTCGGAGGCTCTCGGGCCCCGACTGGAGGGGCTCCTAAGCGCATGCTTGGAGAGAGGCCAATTCCCGCTTCGTTGGAAGACGGGGAAGCTGGTCTTCATTTCGAAGCCGGGGCGCCCTGCGGACTCTCCGTCCGCATACCGGCCCGTGGTGCTGCTCGACGAGGTGGGCAAGCTCTTTGAAAGAGTAATTGCAAACCGCCTCGCCGAGCACCTTGCGGGGACGGGGCCGGATCTTGCGGAACACCAGTTTGGTTTCCGCAAGAGGCGCTCTACGGTGGACGCCATCATGCGCGTGAGAGCCCTCACGACGGGGGATGCAGTGGCCAGGGGGGGGGTTGTCTTGGCGGTGTCTCTCGATATCGCCAACGCCTTCAACTCCATGCCCTGGACCTGCATTAGGGAGGCACTCCGGTATCACCGGGTGCCGACCTATCTCCGTCGTATAGTCGGGGACTATCTGACGGACAGGGCCGTCATCTACCCCGGTCGCAACGGTGAGTGGAACCGGCGAGAGATGTCGTGCGGTGTCCCACAGGGTTCGGTTCTGGGGCCGCCCCTGTGGAACATCGGTTACGACTGGGTGCTGCGCGCCGACCTCCCTACCGGCGTCAGCGTAGTTTGCTACGCTGACGACACGCTGGTACTGGCACAAGGGGGGTCGTACGAGGCGGCGGCGGAAACTATGACACGCGGGGTTGCGATAGTCGTTGAGAAGATCCGGCAACTGGGTCTCGAGGTGGCTCTGCACAAGTCCGAGTCCATGCACTTCCATGGTCCTCGGAACAGGCCACCACCGGGATCCTCAGTGATGGTAGGAGGGGTATCCATCGGCGTCGAGTCGACGTTGAAGTACCTAGGACTCGTCCTCGACGGCCGATGGAACTTCGTTGAGCACTTCCGACGTTTGGCTCCCAAACTGGAACGGACCGGGACTGCCTTCAGGCGGCTCCTGCCGAACCTGGGGGGGCCAAACGCCTCCTGCCGGAGGCTCTACGCGGGGATCGTGAGGTCCATGGCCCTTTACGGGGCCCCGGTGTGGGCGCGTGGTTTGGCGCGGCTTGCCGCCCACCATCTAAACGCGCCCCAAAGGGTGGTTGCCGTAAAGATGGTTCGCGGCTACCGCACGATCTCCCGCGAGGCGGCGAGCCTCCTTGCCGGATTGCCGCCATGGGATCTGGAGGCGATAGTCCTCGCGCGCCTGCACGAATGGCGCGCGGAGGCACTATGCCGGGGGGAAACCCCGCTGCCGCGGCAAGTTGTCGCGCAGCGGACAGACTTCCGGCATGATCTCATGGCGACATGGAGAGAGCGACTGTCGCAACCCCGTGCTGGGCACGCCACTATAGCGGCGATAAGACCCCTCTTTGAGGAGTGGCTTGAGAGACGCCACGGCGTCCTCACCTTCCGCCTGATGCAGGTCCTCACCGGACACGGTGTGTTCGGGAGGTTCCTGCACCGAATCGGGCGGGAGGAAACGCCCGGGTGCTCCCACTGCGAGGATCGACCGGAGGACACGGTGGAGCACACCGTGGAGGTGTGCCCTGCTTGGGCGGAGCACCGCCGTGTCCTCGTAGCGGCGATAGGCGGCGGCGACCTCTCGCGTCCGGCCCTGGTCGAAGCCATGGTCCGGAGCGAGACGGAATGGGATGCCGTCACCACCTTCTGCGAAGCAGTGATGCTAGCGAAGGAGGTGGTGGAGCGGGAGAAGGAAAGAGCAACAGCTTTCCTTCCCGGCCGCCGCGGGAGACGCCCCGGGCGTCGGGGGCTACGTCGTGGCCCCCGGCCACCGTAGGCGCGGGCCTGTGGACAGCGAGCAATGGGTAGCTCGCCGTCCGTCCGTCTAACGACGACAGGCCGTGTCGACGGCGCGTTTTGTTCCACGCGCGCCTCAAAGAGCTGTCAGCAGCGTGAAGGGGCCCGCAAGGGCCGACGCCTGCCGGGGCTGCGGGCTGTTCGAAAGAGATACCGCGGCTCCGGAACGTAAGGGCACTGAAGGAACACGGGTGGTTTTTAGTCAGTAAAAGTCTGACACTCCCTTCCGCTCCACCCACAGCGAAAGGCGTCATTAGATGATTTTCCATCCGCAAAAAAAAAAAAAAAAAAAAGGGCCTACTATACTTCTAAATTGTAAAATTATATATAACTGATATATCACTTATGTGTAGTTCTTTAAATACATATATTATAATTATTACTCAAAAATGTATTATTTCAGAGCCTTGGTAGCTTCTTGAGTTTGAGCTAAGCGATCTCCACGCGTATTTCTCAGTGCGCATGCTACCTGAGTTCGATCCCCGTCGACACCAGTGAAACTGTGAAATACAATTTAGGCGCTGATTAACTACGTGTTCAACGACGAAGTAAAACATAGTCAGGAAATCTACATGTCTGAGAAACGAAAATATTTCTAATGGGGGCCATACACCTTTAGTTTTATCTGTGCGATAAAACTGTGTAGATAAATAATGAGTCCCTACAGCCCACACATTTTCAAGTAAAACTGCGCAGATTAATCATTTCGTTTCGCCATAACAACGACAGACGACGCATTAGCTATTGTAATTATTGAAGGAAAAAATACAATAGACAGAAAAATCAGAAAGCGGAAAAATCGTAGGACCTGGTGTAAAGATTGACTAATGAAAAGACAAGCTCATGCTCATGTAAATTTGTTAAAGGAATTAACCTTCCAACAGTCGCGCGCGGTCTCTGAGTCCGCAACGAATTTATTTTAGTCAATTTACTAAAACTATAAACAATAGACGATTGCGCTTCCGTGATATCCTTGGGAAGGTGAGGTAGCACCCCTAGGTAGCCTTGTGACGTTCGTCGCATGGACAGGTGCTTTCTTATTTGTGTTTGCGGTCTCAGATTCCGCGCGCGACCGATTGTGTTCCAGAACAATCCAGTGCAATTAAAGTGAAACCGGGGTAAATATTTCATGTTTTTTGTATCTTATTATTACTTTTTATGTTTTATATTATAATATTATAAAAGTATTATTTTAAAAATGTACTTTTATTTATAGACAATGAATTACGAAGACTTAGAACGTCGAATACCTCGCATGCTAGAGGAGGTGGAATCAGAAGATGAGTTCTTTGATGACGTTTCGGACCAAGAAGACAACCCAGTAGAAATTTTGCCAACACACGATGAGTATGATCAATCGGATGCTGAACTTAGTGACAGCGATGACGATAACGTCACGTCGTTGCTACTATTGTGATAGGAAAAAGAACCGCAGAATAAAGTACAGTTCTCGGCATATAACATGTGATTGTTATATGCCGAGAATGTTCATCTCAAGTAGATATTATGGATAATAATGACCAATAGTTTTTTATAGTTTTGCTAAAATAATAATTAGTAGCTTTTAGGTTGTATGTCTCCTTTATTTTATTTTATTATAATTTAGATCATAACTAGAATTATACACAGAATGATCTAAAAATAATGTAATTTTAGACTTCTTATTACGCCGTGCCATTGGCAATGAATGTGATTTATTTCTAAGATAATTATAGTCAATTTTATAAGTTGTAAGCAGTAAAAAAGACAATTTCATTTTGCTTTGCTTTTGTTGATTTATAACGTTGATTTTCAACCAGAGACAATGATTCTGAGTTTTTATATACCTTTGTTCTATTAAGTACAAATCAAAAAAAAACTGATAAATAATATGTTTTTTTATTTATTTTACATGTATAAGACCTCTTTTTAATCATCTGTTATACAATAAGTGGAAATATTCATTTGTTTTCCCAAACAAGATACTTAAAGTTGCGGAATCACAGATCGCGCGCGACTGCTTAAGTTCGGCACAAGGGTGCGACCGCTGGAAGGTCAAAGACGTTTCCAAGAGACTGGGCATATTTTTTTATGAATGCATAGTGATACGCACTATTTTTTGCTGTCTATGGTAACGCCAATAATCGAAAAACAAGACACTGTTATGAGAAATGGCGCAAACTGAGCACTCGGCACACACGTTACGATTATCGGCACAGTTTCCTCCGATTCCGTTTTATCTATTCAAATTTTTATACCACTCCGTTCGACGGTACAGTTTTAAAAATCATATATACTGAAAAGTTTTTACCACACACACGTTTTGATTATCTGTGCAGTTTAAACGGTACAGTGCGATCGTAACGATTTCTCGTAGCGTCGTAGCGTGTGTGCTACCCATAAGACATGTGAAGTTCGCCAACAGGCACTGGAGCAACGCGACAGTTTTATTGTTCCTTACTCCTCTCAAAAATTAGAGATTACCTGTGCCCATATATACGTGTGAGAACAAGTATCCTCTCATTATTGGTTACAACTTTTAACTATAAATTTTAATTATTTTAACATTTAGACTTAAGTTTAATATTAGTACAATAACATGTACAATAATATCCCAGAAAACATCCCAGATTCTGCATTAGTACCGCAATAGCAATAACAATCTGGCATTTTAATTAATAGTATAAACATACATTACCTTAACAAAAGCACATCCTTCCATTCTTCGGTTAATTATTTACATACTTTACCACAATTACGTAATGTAAGGTAATTTTGGTAGAATGTTTGAAAACTTCTTGAATGTAGGATGGGGCTTTTAAGCTCGACGTACTGCCTTAAAGTTTGTTATGTTCCCTATAAAACAAGAGGCTGACTACTATCATTATGTTAACAAAATTGTTGCTTTCTATAATATATATTTATAACTGTAATAATTGATAAAAAATAAGTTTTTTTTTAAAGCATGAGGATAAATTGCTATATGAATATTATTGTACTACATTTATTCTATATATATATATATATATACTAGCTGACCAGGCAGACGTTGTTCTGCCCTTTCCGAATAACCAATTGCTTTCCCAAAAGAACTCCTGAAATTAGCAATAAAAGAATTGAGGGTCACTTATCGGGATAAAAACTATCCTACTATAGTATGTGCCAAATCGATTGAGAAAAACGGACAATGACCTTTCGGTCGTTTAACCAGGGGTTACAAACCTTCAATATATAGGCACATTTTATATGTAGTACTTTCTTTATTTATAATGATTTTTTTATAATGATTGATATAATATATATTTATTAACTATTATTAAAAAGTTATGTGAAAGATCGCTGTAGAAGAAAAATCATCTATTGTTATAAAGTACTTTATTCATTTAACAACAAAAAACATTAATTTATAACACATATAAAGATTCGAGTGATAACGACACCGAATAAGTACGTACTTATGCAAAAGATAAAACTTTATTTTTAATATTATATAAGAACTTTATTTTTATTCGGTGCAATCATCACTCGTATCTTCACTTGATGAACTATCTGTAACATTAATTATAAAGCGATCTGCAGTTTGGTCAATTCTATCATCCATGCCACGCATTTTTTGTTCAACCTTAAGGACATGCTGAACACAGTTTTTCCATTTATCTGGCGTGATTTGAGTTAAACCATCTTTAAGTAAATTTTTAACATCTTTTAACTTGAAATTTGTATTTTTTCGTGCAACGTACCCTTTCACATCTGCCCACACAAGTTCAATGGGGTTAAGCTCACAGTGATAAGGAGGTAACCTTATCACTGTGATGCTTTTTTCTTTTGCCATCTCGTCGGTGACGTAACTTCGATAGTTATCTTTAACTGCCTTTATTTTTTCCATTAAGTGGGTCTTTGTGTCCGAGGGCACGTATGCGATCTGTTTAGATTCTAGCCATTCCTGCATATTTTGTTTCCGCCAAGACATTGTTGGGGTTTTTTCTAAACGTCTGGAGTGGTAACTAGCGTTATCCATAACTATGACATCGCCGCTTTGCAGTTTTTCTATTACTTTTCTAAACCAGTCCTCGAAATGGAGAGCGTCCATACTCTCATGGTAGTCACCAGTAGATGATGATTCAAATACCCAATCACATCCCTCCAAAAAGCCATTTTCATTGCCAACGTGTACAACTATTAATCGCTTTCCTTTACCCGAAGGGGCTTTCGCGCCAGTAGAGTAGCCTTCTAACCGTGATTGACGAGAAGATTCAATTGTGGTGTCTTCCCATACCTTTCCCATAGTATGACCTGCGTTAATCCATGTTTCGTCAAGGTAAAAAATGTTACGTCCCTCGTTTCTTAATATTTGTATTTCTCTCAAATATCTGGTACGCCACAGAACTATCTCTGGGCGATCTATTAGACCACTTTTTCTGTTTCTCTTTATATATTTGAATTTTAAATGGCGCAACACACGTCGCAGGGAAGTTTTGCTCAAGTTTGGCAACTGGTCATCTTGATTTATACTGAGCAAAATTTTGTCTAAAGTCGGTAATTCTCCTGCAAGAAAGAACTGATGCACTTTCGCTCTTATAGCCGATTTATCAAAATCGTCCAACTTGTCAATTACAGACTTTTTTCTTTTATTAATTATTCCCTTTTCTGGTATTTTATGGGAATCTCTATACACGCTTAATACGCGATATATAGTGCTCTTGCTGACTCCTGAGATCTCCGAAACCTTTTCTACCATATTAACGTTTGAAGGATACACGTCTTCGGGCCAGGTGTTTTTGACATATTTGTATACATTAATGATAATCTCTTGTTCCCCGACCGACAAAGTGGTAGGTTTTCTCTTTTTTACTGGTGACGTTAAAGGTGCTCCAGAAGATGGGCCTGTAAATAAATGACAAAAATATACTACCATAGTACTACATCACATAAATACATATTGTTTTAGAAAATAAATACCACATGGTCACATAAAAAGAGCGCTTTAAGAAATAGAAAGGCTACGTCGTCGCATTTGTACCTATTTGTACGTACCTGCTACGTTTATTATGGGTCGGCGACGTCTCTTTCCACTTGATGTTGAAGGACCGGGTCCTTCACCAAATTCTCCTGAACTCATGTCGATTTAGTAACGACCGTCACAGTAAAACTAATATAACAGATTCAAAAAACAAAAACTTAACGATATAACAAATTTAACAGTAAAAACTCAACTAAAACAATGCAATGAATGCTATGAATTACCCGAGACGTACACACGCAAGCGCTATCCGAACACGAATGAAAACAAAATGGCGGACCGGCCCAAAAAAGGTGACGCATCTCTGGCTGCCATTGTCACGTTTCTTTTAGAACGAACTGACGTAACGCGCGTTTTGTTTATTTTAAAGGGATGAATTTGCAAAAGCTCAATATGGTGATTATATTGCTTCAAATATTTTTTTAATATGAAACTGTTATTAAATGAATTGCTGCGTTACTTACCATAAATTGAAATATAAAATATAACACATTTTTCGCGATGTACCGTAAGATTTTACTATGTTTATAGGAACCACAGACAATATTATTTAAGAAACAAAAAAACAAAACATATGTGCTGACCTAGAAGTGGGAATAATATCAATATTTAAATATTGTTATCACATCTAAATTGAGATTTTGTAAGTTACGCCTTTTGACACTCGGCTCATATCTGAGGTCATTGTCCGTTTTTCTCAATCGATATGGCACATACTATACTAAATTGTAGCTTATATTAAACGTTTGTATTTTTAACATAGCGCCATCTATTAAATATTTACTCAATCCAGTCAACAGATATCGTCATCTGACAGAATCGTTTGGAGGTAACAGATAATTGTGACTGTCAAATAATAGACAAATAATTTTCAATAAAATAATATTGTATTGCGACTATAAATTGAGATGTAAGCTATCTTATCTTTTAAGTTGGACCAAACTGCACATTGACCAAAAATTTCATTGAAATCAGTTCAGTAGTTTAGGAGTCCATCGCGGACAAACAACGTGACACGTATTTTTTATATATAAAGATATATATATATATATATATATATATATATATATATATATATATATATACATATATATTCTTATGTATTAATGTAAATATACGTGTATATATATAATCTCACATTCGGTGGTGTACAGGTTTTATTTCGGAAAATGTTTCAAGGTATCACATGACACAATTTGTCCGTCTTCCTTCCACCATCGGACAACTAACCACGCGTTTTACTTCGTCGTTCGTAATGCGTGCAAATGGGTGGAATAGTTTGCCAGCGTCTACCTTCCCATTCGATAACAATGAAAGGTGTGTTTTGTCAATGCTTTTTATGCTCTTTGTTAAGCTTAGTGCCCTTTATGATCTTCGTTTGCATCAGAGGGATAGACTTAATCACTGGCTTGTTATAGTTATAAACGTTATTTTGAATTAAATATTTTATAATAGTTGATTATTATATTGGTTGTATATTATAAGGGGTTTTATAGCAGTTATGTTATTGAAGTCGTGTAAGTTCATTGTAAAAAATATTACGACATCACAATTAACTTACATTATTAAACTTGTATAATGTTAGATGCCTTAATTATAGACTGACGTAAGATTTGAATAAAATACCAAATAACCAGTAGCAATAAACACAATATAAGGGGGGAAATTGATAAATACTGTACAATGAATATGAATTTACTACGTTTCCCTTTTTTATAGGATAGGGTGACAAACGAGCACACAGTCCACCTGATGGTAAGTGGTTGCTGTGACCCATAGACATCTACATCTATCCTCAATAAAGAATCGAAATGCATATGCGTTGTCACCCGTGAAGACTAGGATGGAATGCCTCTTTTCCAGTAAAAAGGGTCTCCGGTTCTCTATTCTCACCATACGAAACACAGCAGTGTTAAGCCGCTATTTTACGCTGGTATTCTGTGAGAGCGTGGTCCTTCCCCGGTCGAGCCGACCCATTCGTGCTACAACTATACTACCAGTATAGCTGCAGCATGGTTGTACCACGTATAAAATCCTTACACTGTACTTTGCCCTCTGTTACAACCTTCCAACGAGAAAAAACTAAAATGTACTTGTACTTTTATATATTTTATAACACTTGCTTAACTTTTGTTAATATAATAATAATATTTTAATGAATCAATTAATCTTCGATACTAGCTAGCTATCCGCCCCGGTTTCGTACGGGGGATTTCCGGATCTCGACAAAAGCGCCACCTAAATGTGCCTACCGGTCTAAATGGGAATATAATCCCTAGGCACTCACACAAAAAAATTCATCAAAATCGATTGAGCCGTTTTCGAGTTTTACCGAAATAACGGACAGCAATTTATTTTTATTTATAGAGATATTTATCTTAAAATATTTATCTTCCGTACTTTGAGTTTATTGTTGATAATATATCAGGTAGATAAACGTACAAGAAATCAACACCGTAAAACTTCATTTTAAAAAATATAATAGAGTAAATAAATAAATAAAATAAAATAAGTAAACGTAGTTGGCACACTAGAAAAGATTCCCTTTCGTTTAAATTATTCATCGCTTTGATCCTTGCTTACTTTCGTTTTGCTGGATACCAAGCCTAATCACATCAAAATAAATTACCTCGTAAAATTTACTCTGAAAACTTACCGAGACGATAGATAAGAAAATTTACTACAGAAAATAAAACGAAATAGTGAAAATGTTAAATTATCGTGTTTAAATATTCTGTTCACAATCAACATTTTACGGGTAGGTATATATTAAAACAATCGTGGTTATGCAGTAAAAAATTATATAATGTTTCAAGGTATCACATGACACAATTTGTCCGTCTTGCTTCCACCATCGGCATTATGACATGTTGTACTTAAAAATTATGACCTATTCCATTTATGTTGTAGATAAATTTTAAATATCTTGACTTCGTACTTCACATTATTCTCGAATTATTTTTCTACTCACGCATGCAGGTTTCCCTACGATATTTTCATTACCAACACTTAAAAGGGAAATGAACAATTTCATTGTTGGTTTTGGTTTAACTTCGGGTTACTAGCGTACTCGGAAACGGTAAGCTATCACGGCTACTTTTATCCCTGAGCTAAACGTAATCTCGGGAAAATTTTGTTGTATCTATCTACACATATGTAGGGTAATAACGAAGTTGCGAAGACGTGTTTAGTAAGTAAGGCAAGGAACACCAGTCATAATTTTAAGATTCAGAGTCTAAGCACGATCGTTCCCTAATAATTGCAGTTTTCTATCAGGCTACTTTAAGCTTTAATGAAGTTGGGTCACAGATTATTTTACGTCTCTACGTAAATGCCAACCATTACTAAACATTACCAAGAAACTCAATACGATCCTATTGTTTGTTTGTAATTTGGTAGACAAACAGGTTGCAGAAATTATTTTTTTTTAATTAACATGAAAGGTTTTTAACTCGGTATGTTTTTCCAATTATTTCAACCCATCGATAACTGTTCTGGCCATAATTTTTTTTTTTCTGAATTCATATTTGAAATGCATTTACCGTGTAAGAAACTTGGATTGATTTGTATTGTAGCTTACTAGTAAGACGCTTTAAACTTTATATATTTTTTTTTTTCAAGTAAAGCGGATACGATACCGGCTGACACAACTGAAATATTAAGACATATTAAGTTCGCCAACACGCACTGGAGCAACACAGCAAACTTTTTCTAAAAGTCCTACAGAAATTAGGGAAGGATTGTGCCCGGCGGTGAGAGGTATGAAAGCTCTTACTTATTTACTTTTGGTACTATAAATAGAACCGTAAATATGTGAGGGATTTCCGTTGAAGTTTTTGCGCATATAAAAAATAAAATTATAACTCAACTAGATAATAATTTTAATACTAGTAACTATAAAATGTGATATTTCTTATTAATTTAAAAACCAGATTTAGTAAATACCTTTACTTAATTCTGGTAATTTAATACCTCTTTCTGTATAGCCCACTGGACGCCTTAGTGTTTACGCATACATTTGTGGTTCTAAATACGAATAAAAATAAATCCAAAGTTGATAGCGTCTGACAATTTAATATATAGTTTATATGAAATATATACATACATACATATACATACATAAACACTCACGCCTGTCACCCAGAGGGGTAGGCAGAGACTATGGACTTCCATTTGGCACGATTCTGACAGACCTCTCTCGCTTCCTCCACATCCATATACCTACGCATACACGCTCGTCGGTTAAAGGTACTCTTGATTTGGCCCATTTTCAATATATCGCCAATTTGGTCGATAAACTTTCGCCTAGGGCGACCCTTCCCGATTCTGCCGTTCACCTCTGCAACATAAATTTGCTTTGTCACTCTTTCCTCATTCATTCTTTCTACATGACCAAACCACCGAAGCATTCCTTTCTTAATCCTGGTCACAACATCATCTTGCAAACCACACTCTTCTCTTATTAAACAATTTCTCACTCTGTCATTCAGATTCATCCCTAACATACTCCTTAATGACCGCATTTCTACAGCATTTATTCTACTCTCGTGCTTCTTCTGCCACACCCAACTTTCACTACCATACATTAAAGTAGGCACTAATACAGCATTGTGAATTGCCATACGTGCCTTTTTGGACACATTCTGACTTTTCACAATAGAGTGTAGAGCCCCATTCACTCTATTTCCTGCATTCACTCGTCGTTCTATATCCTTATCATATCTACCATCCTTAATAAACACACATCCCAAATACACAAACTCATCTACTTGTTCTACCAACTCCCCTTCTATTCTTATTTCACATATCGTTTTACTTTCTTCTCTTTCAAAAACCATAACTTTCGTCTTACTTGCGTTCACTTTCATTCCCTTTTCTTTTAATGTCCTGTTCATTAATGTAACCATCATTTGCAACTCGGCCGCCGAAGACGCAAGTATGACTTGATCATCGGCGTACAAAAGGCATTTGACGGTTAACTCACCCCTTCTTAACCCGCATTCTTCTACTTTCAAATTTTCCAAACAACTGTCCATAAATAGGTTGAACAGCCACGGGGAAGCCACACAGCCCTGTCTGACACCTTTATGGATGCCAAACCAGTCCGAGTAAGCCCCGTTGATCCTGACACAGGCATTAGAGTCCCTATATAGAGACTTCAATGCCTGTATCAGACCAGCGCTCAACCCAAATGAGGTCAGTGTTTGCCATAACACGTTCCTGTCCACTCTGTTATAGGCCTTTTCCAAGTCCATGAACGCACAAAAAACTTTCTGGTTTTTGGCCAAAAATTTCTCCGCAATCATGCGCATGGAAAAGACTTGATCCGTACACCCCATCCCCTTTCTAAATCCAGCTTGCACATCCCAAATTTTTCCATCAGTTTCTTCCATAACTCTTTCAATTAACACCTTAGCATACAGTTTACCCACAATGCTAAGCAAGCTGATACCACGGTAGTTTTTACAGTCCTGCTGCGACCCCTTTCCCTTATATATTGGGACTATAACGGCTTTGCACCAGTCTTCCGGTACCCGCTTCAGTTCCCAACATAAATTAAACAAGGTGTACAGCAGGCCTGCAACTACACCCTCTCAAGCCCTTAGCATTTCGAGTGATACTCTATCATATCCGGCTGCCTTACCTGCTTTCATGCTTTTCATTGCTTTCACTATTTCATCTACACTTATTTCTCTACCTCTCTCTTCTTCCGGAATTTCTATTTCACTTACTTCAGACGACTCTTCACTCTTAAACACGCTTTCAAAGTATTCCTTCCATCTCTTTAAATTCGAAACTTCATCATTCAGCATGCAGCCATTCTCGTCTCGTATAGCATTCATTCTAGGCTGTTTTGAATATCCCCTGGCAGTTCTTACGAGCTTCCAGAACATTTTAATATTTGCCTGGAAGTTATCAGATATTCTTCTATCATTCTTATCTGTCCTTTCTTGCTTTTTCCTTTCAACAACTTCTTTTACTCTCTTATTTATACGTCTAAAGTCTGCCTTTTTTCTTTCAATCTCATCATTCATACCGCCAGAATTACCAGCTTTAGTTGCTAGTAAATCTAGCCATGCTTTCTTCTTTGCTTCAACTTCCATCCGTACCTCATCATCCCACCACAACGTATTACTTTTCCTTTCATTCGTTCTCTTACTTACACCACATACTTCGGTGGCTGTATCCACCAAAACTTTTTTAACATTATTCCATACATTCTTCAAGTCTAAATCATTCATACTAAATTCATTCAACACATTTATATTTTCTCTCAGTCTGCATTTATACTTCTCTTTCACACCTTCATCTTGTAGCCTCTCTATTCTTATACGCTGTAACGCAGTGGTAGACACAGATGTCCGATGCCGCCAACGCTTGAATAGACCATTAATTTGGCATAAGACCAAGTAATGATCCGTCCCTATGTTGGACCCCCGGTAAACCCTTGTATCTACCACTGCGCTCCTCATTCTTCCATCCACAATTATGAAATCTATCATGCTTCTATCATCCCCTCTTTCCCATGTATACATGTGAATCCTCTTATGGCGAAAGAAAGTGTTCGCCACAAAAAGATTCTTTTCCACACATATGGTGAGGAGGTCTTCACCATTCTCATTTATTCTTTCATCGCCAAACGCTCCTAATATCCTTTCATAACCAGACCTCTTCACTCCAACCCTTCCATTAAAATCTCCTAACATAATAATACTTTCATTTTCCTTGCATTTCGTCAACACCAGCCTTACCATGTCCCAAAACTGCTCTCGGATATAAGTGGGCTTAGACATAACTGGGGCGTACACCCCAAGCACAAACAACTTCTTTAAGCCCACTTTCATTCGTATCCACAGCAGCCTTGGGCTTACACATTCATACTCTTTCACACATTGACCCATTCTTTCTGAAAGGATGATACCGACACCCTGGCATGCCCGCTCGGTCTCGTCTACACCAGACCAGTAAGCGGTATACATGCCATGTGCAGTGACATCTCTTCCCTTTCGTTTCGTCTCATTCACACATAACACATCTATTCTTCTATCATTCATCATTTCGCATATTTCATCCATCTTATCATTCATTGCTCCACATACATTCAGCGTAGCCAGACGGGCCTCCGCAATCCACTTTTCGCCCCTCCAGGAGACAGGACGTGACGGGTGGCGAACCTCGTCGCCGGTTTTCCTCCCGGAGATTCTTCGCACCCCTGCCCCATTAAAGGGGCGCCGGGAACTCGGGGCCATTTCATTCAATTTTTGGCTCATGGTGCGACATAAGGGGTGGTAGATTTTACACCGCTACCACACGGCGAGGAGCCGAATCTGTCGTTTCGGCTTTGTCGCTCGTTTAGCACCACCCGGGGGACACGTGTAGGGTGGGCCTAGGGTTAGGTGGTCGAAGCCTACGGACGCGAGCGAATCATCAAATATTATATGAAATGTGGTTCAAAAGCACTATTTAGAAGCGATGTGATAATATCCACTGCCATATATCGTCCCGTGGGTGTCGAAAGAGGTGACAGACTTCGATGGGATATAAAGGAACAGTGTTCAAAATCAGTAGTGAGAATATTTTTTGAAATCCAAACGAGTAAACACAGTTTTAGCGACCACTGTGTGTGTATATAATAGCTAACTCATAACTTATTCATATCTAAGATATCAGTTCAAGAATAAATTTATAGATAGCATTGTGATTCCTGAATTAATCTTGGCTTAAAAATTATGACCTGGGAATTGCAGATCTTTCTTTCTTTCTTAAGAATTTAAAACGTTACCCCCACACTAGGATTTTCTCCTGTATCTTGGAGGCAGTTTACAAACATAAATTGCACAAGGACATACATCCAGACCCGAAACAATTAATTGTAGGCCATACTAATACTTGCTCATGCGGGATTCGAACCCGCGACCCCCAGCGCAGCAACTCCTTGCTAAGCCCCTGCGCCACGGAGCCGTCGAAGTTTCGCAGAAGTAAGAAGGAGATCTCAGAAGTAAGTCGCATAGTTGTTGCCACCTTACGTTCCCTTTATCGTCTTAAACTTTCCTACCTTTCAAAACCACTGGTACATTCATTCATTCCACGTTTTATAGATTAAGCAGATGTATGTTACCAAGGTCTGTCACAAAATCTTCTAAACAAGTTGGAACGCCTTCTTAATAATTCCATAAGGTTTATTTTCGGTTTACGTAAGTATGACCACATAATATATTGCTATCGTTCAAAGCTTAAATTGCTACATAAACGTCAAAGGCGATTCTCCAGAATTTTACTTGTACTTTATTCAATTTTAAATAATCCAAGGTCGCTTTCTTATCTCAAGGATAACTTTCATTTTCTTCATTCCATTGACGGTCGAACCGTCAAACCGTCGCGGGATTAGTATCCCACGGCACTATTTTCAAGTTTAAGTTACAATTCTAAATATATCAAAGATAGCAACAATTTTGTAACATGATGGTAGTAGTCAGCCTCTTGTTTTACAATAAATTTAACAAACTTTGAGATAGCAGATACTCGTAAGTCAAGCTTAAAAGCTCTCTGCATTTAAGAAGTTTTCTAACATTCTACCAAAATTACCTTACATTACGTAATTGTGGAAAACTATGTAAATAATTAATCGAGGACTGGAAGGATGTATTTTTGTTAAGGTAATGTATATATTTTTTGTACACGATTGTGTTTTTTTGATAATTAGATGTTAAGCCCTTCTGTACTTGAGCTATCACATACGCAGCTATTTAGTGTTTGTAAAACTTTACCCACGTGGATTATCTATAAAATATTTTTTCATCCATTATCCATTCCATTACAACCTGTCAATGTCCACTGGTGAACATAGGCCTTCCCATATATTGCCTCCTAAGCGGGATTTTGCCATAGTTACCATGCTTGTCTGGAGGGTTGGTGATCACAGTATTTAATTTTCAAGTTGTTAGCCTGTCACTTCTTGTGACTACCAAGGAACAATATGGGGTAGTTGATACTCTTACACCCCCACTAAACAGCAATTTATTTACAAAACTATTCTTTTAATTGCAATGTCAGATTGTTTTATCTTAGCTTACATAGCTGAGCCATACATGTACGTCCAACGCAAATTATTCTAGCTAAGCTTTGTATGTATGAAAAACTAGCTCAGCTGTGCAAGCTAAGATAACCCAAGTTAGTAATTTGCGGTGGATGTTCAGCTTAAATGTTAAGTCGAAAAAGTTTAAAGTTTTAACCTATATACGTCCCAATGCTGAGCACAGACCTCTTCTCATTTTTGAGAGGAGTAAGGAACAATAAAACTGTAGCGTTGCTACAGTGCGTGTTGCCGGAATTGTGAAGCTCACCAACTTGCACTGGAGCAATGCGACTTCAAATAATTTTTATTTCTCAGACATGCAGGTTTCTCCACTATGTTTTCTTTCATCGCTGAATACGTAGTTATCAACAACGAAATTACATTTCACAATTTTTTTTCGCCGGCGGGGATCGAACCGAAATAGTTCGCGCACTAAGAAATGAGTGTCATGAGCGCTTAGCTCAAGCTTTAGTACTGTGAAATAATATTTTTTTTGTAATAATTGTAATTTAAGTATTTAATTGCCAATTTATAAGTGATATAACAGTCATATATAATTTTACTACCACGGGTCTGAAATAATACATTTTTGAGTAATATTTATTAACATCATCATCATCATCATTAATACAGTCCTTCACAACTCCACCGCTGAATATTGCCTACTAACTAAGGATTGCTACAAAGCACGTTAATGAACCACCTGCATCCATTTTCTTACTGCATGTCTTACCAGGTCGTCACTTCATTTAGTGGGAAACCGTCTAGATTTTATGTATAATAAATGGGTACTTAGATACCAATTTATTACACACAAGTAAAATAACAGTAATAGATATATATATATATATATATATATATAATTCTGCTATTTATAAGTATAATAACGCGTTCACCGTTTTCGTCGACACCGCGTTTTGTAAATAATCGTTCCGAATGGTGGTAGTGGTAGGTGTTTGTCAATGTGCAATTTATGTTTATAAAATACCTCCATAACATTCTCACAACGATTTTTATCGTGTATTTATTTAAATGTATATTACTCGTTATTTAGTACCTTATACTTAGACATTTCAAATTATATGAGAATAAAAACGGAAAATACGCAAACTATCACTATGTTCACGTTCTCATAGCTTTTAAATTTCTCTTTATATCTTAATTATATTCTTTTGCTATAATATAAGAATTGTGAACGTATTTTAAAAGCAATGCCAATAAAATACTTTAATTCTCGTGTTGTAGAATGATTTGTACGAGTTCCGCTCGCATTCAAATAGACGCAGATTAAAGATTTATCTCAAGTTTAATTAAAATATACCGTAAATCCGGGATTTTCGCTTTTCAACTTACATTTACGTGGCAAATGGAGTTATTTGTCTTAACTGATATTTAAGAATAATCCTCAAACGAGTTTTTAGACTACTGGCCTTTCGGATCAGATGAAATTAGGATGCTTAGCAGATTATTAGATTATAAAGACCTTCAATTAAAATACTAAAACCTTAACCATTGCTCAACTTTTTAATGATATTAGTGTGGCAAACGAGCAAACTGTCCACCTGATAGCAAGGGGCTACAACAGCAAATAACACCTGTAAGTAAATTTTCACTTAGTTATTTGTCTTAACTGATATTTAAGAATAATCCTCAAACGAGTTTTTAGACTACTGGCCTTTCGGATCAGATGAAATTAGGATGCTTAGCAGATTATTAGATTATAAAGACCTTCAATTAAAATACTAAAACCTTAACCATTGCTCAACTTTTTAATGATATTAGTGTGGCAAACGAGCAAACTGTCCACCTGATAGCAAGGGGCTACAACAGCAAATAACACCTGTAAGTAAATTTTCACTTAGGTTTCTAAAATACCGGAAAAGAAGTATTTAATGGTTGTGATACTTAGACGAGAACTCAAACTGAAACCTAAATAAGGTCCCTTAGGCACTTATATTTTACTGGTTTATGGTCGAAATGCAGTCTTACTGGTATGACTGTCACAAAGTTAAATTTTCGATAAAAAAATAAAATAAAGGAATAAAAGTTAAATGTTTAAGTTACAGCCTCTATACGTCCCACAGCTTGGCCTCCTCTCATTTCGGAGAGGGTCATATGGCAAGGAAATGTCCGCCGCGCTGCCCCTATGCGTGTTGGCGAACTTCACGTTTTCTAAAAAAATATTTATTATAGACACTCTTACCACGTGACTTAAATAAATATATTTTCGGATTTTGAAAGCTCATTACTAGAAGATGGCGTTAGATAGAACTCTGCCCTTTTATTGTTTGAAATATGGACATACGAGTTTCTTAAATCTCTCTATGATCGTTTGGGAACAGATGTGGAACTCAATATATTTAAGACACGTCTTTAAGTAGCATATGCCGTAACATGTACAGACTTTTTTGTGATAATATAATGTTAATGAAAATTATTAATAAGTAACCGAGTTCATTAGGTTTAAACTTTGATAAAACTATCGAAGTATTTACATAATTCAAACATGTGTCATACTTTCAAAACTCCAATATCATGTTTGCTTTAAAAATTAATCTTTAATTTTATAATAAATAAATAATTATCAAACAATTTGATCATATTAATTAAGTAAAATATTTCAAGCAAAACTTTTTATTCCGGTCTTAAAAGTACATGGGTAGGACTCGGAGATATATATATATATATATATATATATATATATATATATATATATATATATATATATAAAGTAACAAAACCCCGTTGGTCGTTTCAGGGACATATAGGTGCACATAGGCATGGCAATTATGATAATGAAATTTTTTTCGATTGCTTTAAATAGGGTTTTAGAGCTTCTAATCAGATAACTTACTAAATTTAATATTTCTAAAAACGTTCTTTGCTGCTGAACTTACCGACACGTACCGACATATTATCTACGGCCGTTGTAAGGTCACTAACACTACTGCCACAAAGCAAGCAGCTGCGCGGCGCGAGTTTTCCCAAGACTTTGGTGTAAAACGTTATACTTAGATAGGGGCACACAGTTGTTCTCCGAAAATTTAAACTACAAATAATAGGAATTATAATGTAATATATTTTGTTAATAATGTGCTGGCAGTTTATGAATATGCCATTTCGATATAAATATGTCAATATAAATAATTAGTTTCTTTTTAATGTGGTACATAATTTGTTTGTACTTTGTTCATGCTTTACTTTTGTTCATGTATTGTATTGTATGTAAATATCTTTTTCTTTCGCTCAAGCAAACCCAAACGGCTTTTTTCAAAGCCACCAAAAGTATGCAATTACTGATATGTCATACAATCTAACCTAGCAGTAGTATGCCTTCTGTGTACTTTGTTAAAAACGTCCTGGACATCACTGAATATGAAACTGAAGAGTGGAGAAAAAGCTAGCTTCTTTTGTCGCAGAGCATGCGGCCATGGACTCTGCTTCAGTAGTACATAATGCTACACTATGTTAACGTTATGTTGCCCAAGTTACAGCAGCTTGATTTTTCATAATTACATATCCAGTTAAAGACCTGCGCGTGCATGTATCTTTTGCATAATCTGCATCACTATAAGCTTCAAGGTTACTCTTCGAAGGAGAATAACATAAAACACACTCTATTGTTACTTTAGAGTATCTTAATATTTTCTTAACAACATTCTTATGAGTCTGATCATAACAATTCAGATATCTACTCACAAGACTGACTCCATACATGATATCAGGTCGGTTTACCACAGCTAGATGCATTAGTAACCCCACAGCCTCTCGGTACGGAATATTCTTATCTTATCAATTCTTATCTCCAGAGTAGTATCAGAATCGACTGGAATTTTATTGCAGTTAGCATCTTGCATATTGAATTTATGTAATAACCGTTCAATATATTTTGATTGGTGAATAAGAATACACTTCTCCAATCTTTCTATTTATAATCCTACAAATGTTTTTGGTTCACACTGTTTAATTTTCAAATTTTCTATTAATACAAAAATTAATTAATTTAGTTCGTCTTTTGAACTAGACATAAGAAGTCCATCATAGACATACAGTACCAAGTAAAATCTAGTATTGTTTATATTTCCAATGTAAACATATCAATCTGCAAGACTATTGATAAAGCAAATTTTTTTTAGTAGAATGTCAAATTTTTGATCCCAGCACCTTGGTGATTGTTTTAATCCAAAAAGCGAACGACAGATTCGATTCAATCTTCAAACCTTCTGGTCACTTTATGTATATATCCTTTACATCCTTTACATATCCTTACAAAAATGCAGTTTTGACATCAAACATGTTGAACAGCTTCTGAAAGTAAAACTCTGATTGAATCATATATCACTGTAGGAGAGTAAACTTCGGTATAGTCAATGCCTCGTTTTTATCCACATCCTTGGGGCTGTGCCAAATCTTGCTTAAAAGACTGGACCAGATGAGGCATTATTTATTCTGAAGACCCATTTACAGTCAGTTAATCGTACTCCTTTTGGTTTTTCAATTAGGCTCCAAGTTTTATTTTCTTCACGTGCTCTCAACTCATCTTTAATTGACTGTTTCCACTTCTTTGTAATCACATTTTTTGAAGATCCTCTAATTCTGAAACTTCATATATGTATTACATGCCTGCATTTTAGCCATTCTTTCTTTTGACCTTGTTATTATATTTCATGTTAATTCTGTTGTAATGGGGTTGTTATAAAATAATTTGCTTAATTCCGCTTAAAGAAAGAAAATGATGTATTCTGGCCAGTTTTAAGGGAACCTTCCACCATCCCTCAATCGCGCGCAATATACCCGTCGCCGTCAATCCCAGCAAAACCATCCCCAGCACCACCACACTAGGCACGACATACCACTCTCGAAAATACGACACGTGTTTTGCCCCTACACGAGGCATCCTCAGGTGAAGTAGACCCTGCGGAGGTTGCTCACTCACTTAGTGGCCAGTGTGGTGGTGCTGGGGATGATAGTGCTGGGATTGACGGCGACGGGTATATTGCGCGCGATTGCGGCATGGTGAAAGGTTCCCTTAAAACTGGACAGAACACATCATTTTCTTTCTTTAAGCGGAATTAAGCAAATTAGTTTATAACAACCCCATTATAATGGATCTTCGTGAAGTAACGCCTGATTCTATTTATTAATTCT
Source organism: Parnassius glacialis (assembly GCA_033319125.1). Lineage (NCBI taxonomy): Eukaryota > Metazoa > Arthropoda > Insecta > Lepidoptera > Papilionidae > Parnassius > Parnassius glacialis. The sequence continues at coordinate 22,096,189 of JAVANC010000021.1, forward strand.
GTTTGATCAATTGTTTGATATGGTTCAAAAAAGGATACTTCAACTGTGTGAAAAAAATCATCACTGTTTTCAGATTTTGTTTCAGTATCTTCAGATACATTCTCTAATGTTGTATCACTATTGTTAGGGTTATCTTCAATGATCTTAGAAACAGAAACAGAAACAGAAAATTTTTTTATTCAATATAGATTATAAATAATACTTATTGAAAGTCACTCTTTTGTATAATTACCACTGGTTCGAAAAAAACCTCTGTCCTGGGAAGAACCAGCAAGAAACCCAGCGGGACTTTTTTTTTAAATAACAGCTTACAATCATGTATGTTACACAAATTAACAACACAACAAATTAGAAATAGCTTGGGAGCGATCACCTCACTTCCAGGGGTTATTATCATCTATAAATTCTTTAATATTATAATAACCCTTTTTATACAAACTTAGTTTAATAAAGTTTTTGAACTTTGAGCAGGTCAAATTTTGTATATTTTCTGGAATTTTGTTGTAAAAGCGTATACATCGCCCCAAGTACTACTAGCTTGTGTCTGTTCCTAGTATTTACAGAATGAATATCACTTATTTTTGTAAAACTACTTTTATTTTTGTGTACGTACATTACATTTTCATAAATGTATTGAGAGGCCAAAGTTAATATATTAATTTCCTTAAATTTTTGTCGCAGCGACTCTTTAGGCTTTAAATCATAAATTGCTCTTATGGCCCTCTTCTGTAAAACAAATATAATTTCAGTGTCAGCTGCGTGTCCCCATAGCAAAATACCATACGACATTATGCTATGGAAATAGCTAAAGTAAACTAGTCTAGCTGTTTCAACACTAGTTAGACTTCTAATCTTTTTTACGGCATATGCTGCAGAACTAAGTCTGCTTGCTAGTTTTGATATATGGGGGCTCCATTGAAGCTTCGCGTCTAGTGTGATTCCAAGAAAAATGGTGGTATCTACAAGACTCAGTTTCTCCCCATTTAAAATTACATTAGTATTTAATTGTTTGACATTTGGAGTCATAAATTTCATACATTTCGTTTTAGTGCCATTTAAATGCAAATTATTAACATTGAACCAATTTACTAATTTAGATATAGCATTATTTACTTCGTCATATTTTAGCAATTGTCGACTTAATTTGAAAATTAAAGAAGTGTCATCTGCAAATAATACTATATCATGGTTATCTCCTACTATGTAAGGTAAGTCATTAATGTATAGAAGAAACAGAAAGGGACCTAGAATTGAGCCTTGAGGCACGCCCATCTGTACCATCGACCCGGAAGAACTCATACTGTTAATGACAACTTTTTGCGTTCTCTTACTTAAATATGAAATAATTAATTTAAGAGCATCACTTCTTACACCGTAGTGTTTAAGTTTCCTGATTAATGTTTCATGGTGAACACAATAGAAGGCTTTGGATAGGTAACAAAATATACCCAAAGCATCCTGTGAATTCTCCCATGCATTAAATATATATTTAATCAGCTCAACACCGGCATCAGTTGTCGAGCGACCCCTTGTGAAACCAAATTGATTTTTATGAAGTAAATTATTTATATTAAAGAAATTTAACATTTGATGAAGAATAATTTTTTCAAAAATCTTACTAAGTGTTGGTAGTACAGAAATAGGTCTAAAATTAGCGGGGTCTAATGTACTACCAGATTTAAATAAAGGTATTACTTTACTATACTTCATTAAATCAGGAAACACACCAGATTCGATACTAGTATTAAAAATAGTAGCTAAATGAGGCGCGATTGTATCTATTATAGACGCAATAACTTTAACGGAAATCCCTCACAGATCCGCAGTTTTCTTAACATCAATAGTTTTAAAATATTTTACAATATCTTTTGATGATACTTTATGAAATGTAAAATTCTTTGTACACGCATTTACATTTTGTTTAAGTAATGATTCGGCGACCGCAGGAGAAGAATTCAGTGACTTAGTGGTTAATATCGGAATATCAGTAAAATATTTCTCAAAAACCATTGCAACGTCCTGATCTGATTCGGTTAATTTGTTATTAACACTTAACTGGTAGTTTGAATTGCGAGAGTTAATCTTACCAGTTTCGTTATTAATTATACTCCATGTCATTTTAATTTTATTAGAAGCCGTCTTAATTTTGTTGCTCAAATGCAAAGACTTGGCTGTGGAGCACACTCTTTTAAATATTTTTGAATATTTTTTTACATATTCTCTAAATTCGACGCTATGATTATATGAACTTTCATGGTAAAGATCATATAACCTATGTCTGCTCTTATGGACTCCTACTGTCGCCCATTCATTAAATGACTTCCGACTGTTCAAGGAGAATGACTTAGAAGTAAAAGTATTATTAAATTCATTGCAAATATATTCAATTCATTTTGGTATGTAAGTGATGGAAGTTTTTTCACTATGTTACTTCTAAATTTCTCCAAGCGACGTGCATTTACTGGAACAAACACAACTTTCTTATCTACTTGCTTTTTGTGAACATATGGTAACGAAACTACTTGTCCACAGTGATCAGAACTTAATTTTTGAATTATACATTTATGCAACGGCTTCACATTTGTATAAATGTTATCTATACATGTTGCACTAGATTGAGCAATACGCGTTGGCTCTAAAAATAAATTAAAAAACCATATGATTTAAACAATGATCTAAATTTAATATTGATTGAGGAAGCTTCTAGGAGATTGATGTTAAAGTCTCCACATATTACAACAGTTACAGTTAGGTACTTAGACCGACTCTGATAATGGCATCATTGCATAATCTCTCTTAACTGAACTTTCAATGAAAGTTGCACCTCTGCTTATGAATATTTTTCTTGTCTTTGGATCTAAAAGCCTATATCATTTTGTCTGTTCACTTTAGCCAATAAAAATCATTTTATTTGGCTTTGAGTCCCACTTTTTGGCTTTTTCATTTGGAAAATGTACCATGGCTTCGCAGCCAAAGATTTTTAAATTAAATATGTCTAGCCTATTACCACTTTACTTCTCTTTTGGTGTTAAAATTTTTAACACTCGGATAAGGCACCTACTTGTGATGTAAGCTGCAGTTGGTACGGCTTCTGCTCAATACTGTTTTTGCAGTATAGAATTCAGTAGCATGCATCTCGCTCGATTTAAGAGAGTTCTATTCATACGCTCTGCTTAACAATTTTATTGTGGAGTGTAGGGAGCGGTATTTTGATGTTAAATTCCGGAACATTTAGGGAAAGTTTGAAATTCATTACATAAATATTCAGTTCCATTATCTGTACGGTACGGAGAGTCTTTATAGTCAAATCAAGTTGTTTCTCCACTAAAACTTTAAATTCTTTAAATCTTTTAAACACATCAGATTTCTAATTTAATATAAATACTTTTCTGGTAAAGTCATCAATAAAGTTAACAAAATAGCGAGCTCTTCCGAGAGATGGTATCTTCATAGATCCACAGACATCTGAGTGAATGAGCTCTAGCTTTACTTGTGCTCAAGATCCTTCCGGAGAAAAAGGTATTCTTGATTGCTTTCCTTCTAGACGTGAAATACATATTACCTTTTATTTATTTTCTAACTTGATTCCTGCAGTTTCTGTTAGTTAATTTAAATGTTCATTTATATATCTATCTCATATTGTAAATTTAAATGAGCCATTCTCTGATGCCATAGATAACAATCATTTTTATATGTAATCATAATCATTGATATATGTATGCTGGAATGCTGTCAGTATTTAGCCTGTACATATTATTTATCATCTTTGCAGCGGAAACTTCCTAATTTTTTTGTTTATTATCTTGCATCCTTTTTGATAAAACTGTACTTGACATCCATTTTCAATAATTTAACTAACATAAACAGAAACAGAAACTTTTTATTCATCATGGATTATAAATAATACTTATTAAAAGTCACACTTTTCTTTAATTACCACTGGTCGAAAGAAAACCTCAAAAAGTCCCTGGAAGAACCAGCAAGAACCTTTTATAAGCTAACACTATTTAAAAAAAATAACAGCTTATACTCATGTACTCGTATGTTACACGAATTAACAACTTAACAAATTAGAAATAGCTTGGTAGCGATCACCTCATTTCCAGGGGTTATTATCATCTATAAATTCTTTAATATTATAATAACCCATCTTATACAAACATAGTTAAATAAAGTTATTGAACTTTGAGCAGGTCAAATTTTGTATATTTTTCGCCCTAAGAATGAATTACTGACTCGATGGAGTCGAGTTACTGGTACTACTAGCTTGCGTTTGTTCCTAGTATTTATGGAGTCTATATCACTTATTTTTGTAAAACTACTTTTATTTTTGTGTACGTACATTACATTTTCATAAATGTGTTGAGAGCCCAAAGTTAATATATTAATTTCCTTAAATTTTTGTCGCAGCAACTCTTTAGATTTTAAATCATAAATTGCTCTTATTACCCTCTTCTGTAAAACAAATATAATTTCAGTGTCAGCTGCGTGTCCCCATAGTAAAATACTATACGAAATTATGCTTTGGAAATAGCTAAAGTAAACTAGTCTAGCTGTTTCAATACTGGTAAGACTTCTAATCTTTTTTACAGCATATGCTGCAGAACTAAGTATGCTTGCTAGTTTTGATATATGGGGGCTCCATTGAAGCTTCGCGTCTAGTGTGATTCCAAGGAAAATGGTGGTACCTTCAAGACTCGGTTTCTCTCCATTTAAAATTACATTAGTATTTAATTGTTTGATATTTGGAGTCATAAATTTCATACATTTCGTTTTAATCCCATATAAATTAAATTTTAAATTTAACAGAAAGGACATTGGTGGCTAGCCCAAGAACATAGAGAACATTCTGCACTTGAATTGTATTCATATTGGCATTGCTATTAGCAACATTTAAATTTATTTTTCTGCAGACTTCTAAAAAGTTTCATATGGTCACCTTGATAGTACTAATCGGAGGTGGGTTCATATTATAGAGCCAGCCACTTTGCATAGTCATATGCATTGATGCTCCAGAGTCGATGTACCACCCATTATTATTGCTTGCAATTGCAGAAAATACATCAACATAATTGGTTTTTTTATAGGATAAGGGTGACAAAGGAGCATACAGTCCACCTGATGGTAAGTGGTTGCTGTGGCCCATAGACATCTACATCTATACTCCATTACGAATCAAAATGAAGATGCGTTGTCACCAGTGAGTACTAAGATGTAATGCCTAGTTTACCGTTAAATGGGTCTCCGGTTCTCTACACTCACCATACGAAACAGCAGCGTTAAGCTGCTATTTGTTTATTATTTTTGTTTATTATACTTTATTTATGTTGGTATTCTGAGAGCGCGTAATCCTTCCCCGGTCGAGCCGACCCATTTGTACTACAACTATACCTACTACTAATATAGCTGCAGCATGGCTCTACCACGTTGGTACTATTATTATCTGACTTTTGTTTCTTATTTCGACAATATTTCCTTACATACCCATATTTATAACACGCATAACATCTGGGAACTTTAGACTTATTGATCTTGTCTGAAGCTTGTTTGGCACTCTGCGACTTATTATTGCCTTTGCTTTTATCAACATAATATAAGACATAAGATTCAGAGTTTCTCATATCTTGATGAAGTTTAGTTTTCACAAAGTCAACTGATATTGCCACACTGGAGCTTTCGAGTGCCATAATCATCGGCTGATAGACCTTGGGTAAACCAGCCAGGAGCAAGGTTGCAGCCATTCATAAATTACGCCAAAATTTATATTTCTTAATTTACGCGTGGTTGACATATTTTTTTACATAGTCTTCAATGCTTTGGCATGCTTCTAATGTGGTGGTTATCAGATCTCTCAATAAGCCATCTGTGCGTATCAATCCTCTGTCATCGAAGACTTTAGATAAGTTATTCCACACTTCTTTGGCAGTATTGGCCTCTTGTATATTTACATAGTTGATGGGATGAACTAATAAAATAATTTTGGACTTAGCTTTCGTATCTTGTTTGATATGGACCTTTTGTTCTGCTGTGACACAATGCCATCATAATTCCTAGTGTTCAAGAAATCTTCCGGTCAGTTTTTAATTAGTGCCAGTGTATTATTAGAAGACATTTTGCTGATGAAGAAATTGTGCACAGAAACACGTGTTAACTCATAGGTTATACTTATACGGAACTACTAATATCACAGTTTTACTTTTCCTTTTACCATTTTTACATTTCTTATTTACATTTGGAAGAAATCAGTTGGCTTGGACCCATAACCTGATGTATGTTTTGGTTAAAAGAATAAAAAAGAAGTTTTTAGTAACACGAAGTTTTAATATATGATACCACAGAGATACAAATCACAGATAAGTAATTTCTATGCAGTAATACCACAAAGAAAGAAAAATTGTTGTGTCTCGGTAATGAGTAAAGTACAATTTTATTATTTCAACATCTATGTAGGTATGTAAAGTTATCTTTTAATGTAATTTTCACCAACTTGTAGACGGCCGATTGACTTGAAAATTTGCACTCTTATCAAGTACCGATGACAATATTGTAATTGAATAACTTTATCCCAGTATCTTGATCGGGATCACCGGGATAAAATTAAAGAATTTTATCTTTAGCGTGTTTATTTAGTTTATTACTAATTCATGATTTACTTCTTAATAATAATTTAATACATTATTTTTATAAAGGCATGTATACAGGGTTATTTTTCGAAGAGTAGCTTAAACTTAAGTTTAAATATATAAATAAAAAATAGTGATATACCGTTATTGCAGTTTTTGAATTTTTTTTTAAATAAGGATTTTACTTTTATTTGAAATTATCCAAAATTGAATAATATTTATGGGTAAAAACGTTTTTTCATACCGATCGACCCGTACGAATATGTGCGTGCATAGTAAAATCAGTTAAAATAATGCATTACCACGCATTTTGAATTTAAAAATTAAAAAGGATAGAATGTTTCAGATTTAAATTCACTTTTCTTCACCATTTGTCTTTATTACTAATTGTGAACGTTCCCTACAAATTCGGCCGGTTATTGCAAAATATAATGTATATAAATATCCTGTATAAGCCCATGAAAGGTATTAGTCATTGTGTGGAATCTAGAACAACGATTGGGAATTCAGCAGCAGAGAGTCACAGTTATGCCAACCCCTTCATATTTCGGTGAAATTCATTTCAAGTACTTGAATTTAACTTACTAATAATGAATAGAAAATATCAATGAACCTATTAACTATTTAATAAGGGATTCTTGAACAAGAAGTACGAATAACAACCCTTCTAGAAGAATAATTATTTACCTATGCTCGAGACCCCTAAGGAGCCGTGGTAGCTCAGATGGTTAGCGCTCGCTGTATGTTCACAGTATACGAGCAAAATGGGTTCAATCCCCGCCGGCGCCAATGAAATTGTTAATTGCAATTTTAAGAGCTAATTTACCACGTGCTCGGCGGTGAAGGAAAGCATCGTGAGGAAACCTGCATGTCTGAGAAATAATTATAAAATTATTTCGAACACATGTGAAGTTTACCAACACGCATTGGGGCTACGCGGCGGATATTTCCTAGCCCTAAAACCCTCTCAGAAATGAGAGGAGGCCTGTGCCCAGCAGTAGGACGTATATAGGCTTATATATATTATAGGTATTTTTATGCTCGAGGCTCCATGTGAGTTGCGGTAATTACTATGAAACCAGTTCTTCACCAGAGAGTATGTTCAAGAAATTAATTTGAGCTATTAGACGTTAAGTAAAAGAACTTGTTTTTCTGCCGACTTCCAAAAAGGAGACGGTACTCAATTCGAGTGTATGTTTTTTTTTTTTTGCTTTTTTTTTATGTGTGTTACCTCATAACTTTGTACTGGGCGAACCGATTTCGATGATTCTTTTTTTATATGAAAGCTGATAGTTCTCGTGTGGTCCCATATGAATTTGATCAAGGTCAGACCAATGGTTATTGAGTTATTCTTAAATAACCTGTCTTGAAGTCGCTTATATTGAAGTCGGCTGTACAAAATTTTTAATTTTAAATTATTAATTTTTCAATAACTCAGTAGAATTATTGATAACTACTCTTATTCTCCATAAGATCGTTGAAAATGTATTAATGGAAATGACTTTCCCCCTTATCACTACAGGGTAGTTTTTTTTATATTCAACAAACGTAAAATACAGTTAATGAAAATATGTTTTAATTAAAATACGGCTACTAATTTTGAATTACCTCGGAAGCTAGCATAATTGTAGTAGAGCACAAGCTTATGCACTGGCATGACGTAATCGTTTATTCGAACATTACCATAATATTATGTAATGAATACCTCATGCGAGATCGAATGTAAACTGTTATAAATCCACTCCACACAATATTACCTAGACCAGACCGCCAGAATAATAGTATAAAGTAATTTGCTAGATCACGTGGAAATCAAATTAAATTCCCAATACAATTACAATATTTACAATTTTTAACTGCAATGGAAGGAGACGGTCCATTTCTGGCCCAGTCTATGTACAATATACCGTAAAAAAGAGAAAAATTCAAGGATTTTGTTAAAAATAAAATGGGAGAATTAATCAAAATAAATAACATGCAAAGAATAAAAATGCAATCACAAGTTTCTGATGGTTTTACAAGATGGTGCCCTTCCAGTCATAAAAAAGTAAAAAAGACACGGTTATTTGTCAAATGTCATTTCTGTCAAATGATATTTTTATTTATTTCAAGCTTGGTTGTGTAGTTCAGAACTCTACTCTCTACTTGTTTGACTCTGCTTTTGATTTTGGACTTAATGATTTACATGAGATTTTGATTTCATTGATATCGGACATCTGTATTCTGTAGAATCACATTTTGAATCAGTAAGCAGGTATGTACGAAAGAAGATGTTTCCTTAAGCTATTAAACGCATTTGAATGACATGCTTCTATCTGTAGTCTGTTAATAATTATTAATTTCTACATAAGTTCAAAAGGGCTGAAAAATCTTAATGTGATGTAAATATCTTTCAATTCACCTGTTAAAACATGTTGCACTGTTTAAAATGCGCTTCTGCAATATAGATAGTTTATTAAAATAAGATTGTTTTGTTCTAGATGGATGAAAATGCACCAAATTGTTCACAATGTTTTGCAAACGTATTACAAGAATTATCTGCCGGCACAAATCTTGAAAATGAGCTCCAGCGCCCTTATACCAATACTATCAGTATATTGTATGTTTGGTGTCAACGAAGACTAGGTAGCAGATAAGTTGTGACCCAATTAATATCATCCCAACAAGACTCTGTTTTAATAAGAGGCCGTATAACATCTCGCCATCACTCGAGCAGAGCTTATTATACATATTATATACTGTTGGCGAGACAAGGGACAAGTTGGTATGAGATGATTGCAGGTTATTATTGCAGTTGCTCTTCTGGACAACAGACAGTGAGTTACTGTGCCCACAATGACCGTTGTCTGGTATTTGTGTTGGGCTTGGTATCAAAATTCTATAACCGCACCGGCCTCAATTCTGGATGACATTTTAGTAAGAGAGGATATTGAAGTAGGATAAATAAATAAAAAATAAAAAATGTAGCTGTTTTATTTATGTTTAGTATCCAAAACATGATTGACCTAATGTTTCACTTTCTATAACTCATAGGAATGTTAACCTTTGGTATGACATTATCCAGGCTTCAAATGTCTGTCAAGGCTCAAGGCATACTCTGACACTGGATTTTTTAGGGTAGAGAAAGGAGTTACCCTATATTAACATATAATCTCGGCTTTGAGCTATCTGGCACTAAATTGAGGTGAAGTGTGCATTAGTACACACTAATGAATGCAATGAAATAATTTTGTGCGTAGCCACCGTTGTTTTATCTCAACAACCTTCTTGTCTGGAATTAGGTAGTACTTTTTACATTTGTTTTCTCCTGAACTGCATTTATGATATGCAAATATCAACAAGAACGTTAGTTGTTTTAAGACCAAAAAAGCACATACAAATCTATTATTATTCGTGTTTATTATCTTTATTCGTGTTTTCATCAAAAAATACAACTTTTATGCCCTACTTTCCTACTAGTTTCGAGACATTTTAGCTATTTTACATAATAAATCTACCTGGTAGGCTATAGGTGATATGAGTATATAACAGACTAACTAGTAGATTCTACCCGAGAGTATATTTCAGAGATGACAGCTAACGTCAAATCAAAACGACATCAATCCGTCGTTAGTGTTGCATTTATTGGTGAGAATAAAATATTAATTGCACTGAAATTAAGGCAAATTCGTGGATTTGAATGATCAAAAGTGGTTTAATATTTTATTTTAATTTATTTGCATGCTAGTACAAAACTAGGCCTACGCTTCATACAATTTTGGACCGTCTCCTTTTTCATATTGAATTTTGACGTTTATAATACAATTTAAAAATAATAAATACGAATAATTGTTGTAGTATAGATAGTTAGTCTGATACCAGAGCGACATTGATAACTTATCAAATCCACATCCAATAATAGTCAGCAAAAAGTCACTCACAATGAGGAGATTTGGGTTGGACCCTGATCAAATAGATACCTAACTATAAAAGGCCTTAAGTATAGCAATATCTGTCTAGTAAAAATTCCATAATCAAGACGAATAAATTTATTTCCACTTGAAATTTATTAATTTAATAATATATTGTAAATTCGTATTGTTTATTTGAGTTAAAAAATTTGCACATATTTTTTTCATTTGTGTGAGAATCGTTTAGGCTCAGGAACTGCGCTTGCCTAACTTTTTTTCGATCACTGCGTTCACTACTGAACGCATTTAAGTCTTGAGTTTCCACTTCGAAGAACGAAGCATTTTAAGTCGCAAGAACGCATTTTAAGTCTTGAGTTTCCACTTCGAAGAACGAAGTGGAAACTCAAGACTTAAAATGCGTTCAGTAGTGAACGCAGTGATTGAAAAAAAGTTAGGTTGTTCTTTATAGTATTTAACCAGTACTCGACCTCGACTTCAGTATAACTTGTAGAGATCTTATAGTAGGTATATTAGAGATTAAAACATTTAAATGTACCAAAAATTTATTTCCAGAAAATGAAAAGTTCGTAAACACGCATTGGGTAAGCGAGGTGCGCGCTGTGTAGTGGTTGTCTGTGAAATCTACAATTTACGGGGATAAGTTACTTTCGTCCGTAAGCATTAATTGCTGACCAATTTGTAGCCGATCCGCACGACCCAGGGGACAATCCCGGGTCATTAAGTACGTTAGGGCTATATATAATATTATAATGTAGGGCACAGTGATTCTACTTTCTTAAGTGTGAGATTGCACATTAAAAATGCAGTTGGTACTCTTGCTCAATGCTCAATCTCTTACTCAATGCTTCGTTCTTGTAATGTTCTGCAACTTTTTTATTCATAAGGAACTACATTTGCAATTCAAAAATTCAATTAGTTAACTGATTGGATTAATATGAATCCATAACTTTATCTTATCCTGAATGTTTCATTAATTTCTTCTACGGCAATTGCTAGTCAGACGTTATGAGCCTCGACAGGTTGTAACCATTAGAACAATTCTTCTAGGAACCGTATGAAAAAGTACAAAGTCTTCAACGGAATGCGTAGATGATTATAATTAAGGGTTTATTTATATAATAAATCTATCACAAGAATATCCGTAGCACAACAACAATAACTATGGCAGCAGTGCACCAGCCACATTACTCTAAAATCTACGAACCGATAGGAAATAAAGTATATTAAGTAGCAGCCATACATAATATGTTCAGAATTGGATTTTTGATAAGTGATAATAATAAATAATTATAAAAAACCAGTCTTTTCACAAAGATTATCACCTAGTAAAATACTAGTGACGGAGACTATTGACGATTCTATTTCAATATGGGGTAATATAATGCATACAATTTACCAGCGATTGATGAGATATGCAGAAAATCAATGTATACATAAGTTAGGATCGTGTTTAAGTTATAAACATAAATGTTTTCATAAATGTTTAGAAATTCTCCTAAATGTTTATAGATTTACAATTTCTTATATGAATATCGACCACATAACAAACATAGAATGCTTAACACGTAAATGTCGAAAATGCTTTGTATAATATACCCAGTTTTACTTCGAAACATTAAAACTTTACCCTGCTAAATAGATTTTTTTTAAAGCAGCACAATATAAAGCTTATTTGCTGTTAAAGGTAGAATTAACATACAAAAAAAATCGTGTTTTTAATTTGAATTTTATGGTTATATTATAATGTAATACCTAAGAAAAATATTTTCAAGTTAACGAAGCCTAGATATACAAGCGGGTTTAAAATCAGAGTATTTTATATTAAACTGATAGAATATAGCTTAAAATATTCAGTTAGGTTATGACCACATGAATAATGATCATTTTACTTTGTTATGATAAACTTCATCAAGAATAGTAAGTTAATGAAGAAGATCTTTTTTTATACAAATACAATAATACAAAATACAAAAACCTTATCACAAATATAAAACAAATAACATGCACATCAATAATAAAAAAAACTTTTCAAACATTTTGTGAGCACATGTTGTGTGATATACCAGAATGCACGAGTATAATTAATTATAATTAACTACATTGTGCGTAGATTATCAGAATCACAATTGTATGATATTTTAATAACTACTTCCTATACAAAGATGCAATATATTTAATTAAAAATTATGTCGCCACATATCGGGTCCAGACTTTGTTTTCATTACTAATGTTACAAGCTCTATAAGTCTAACTCCTGGACACAAGCATCCTCTAATTACTGAGGGGTTTTCCTCTGAACCATGTGTTTTCTGGCGGACTACAAATGTCTTCAAATTATTTTACTATACAAAGTTGTGAAATAAAATCTTGCAAATATTTTGTTTCGGTAAAACCCATACAGGTGATTTTATTTACTTTTCTGTTCCACCATGTGAGGTGTCGTTGGATAGTTCTTTAAAAAATATAGACACCATGAAAATTTTATTTTTCATTACTTTCACCTACATCGGTAGTTGTTTGGTAAACTACGTTTGAAGTATTTGACGAGTTTATTTTTGTAGTAAAGTTATCCTTACGCGGATTTACTGATGCGTAGTGATAGCGGCAGAAATGTATTATCGCTAATATTGACGCAACGACAACGGTATTGTATTATTTTATTTGAAATGGAGCCGTTTTCAGATTTAACAAAATAGAAGGAATTCTTAAAACTATAGTGTCACTACATTATTAGTTTTGATATACACGGTATAAAATTACAATTATAGAACGACTTGTAAAATTGAAATACTGTATAAACACAATAAAAATAATAATAATTACGACTTGGCATATGAGATTGTCCCTATGTGGGATGTAGATTTTACTATTATTGTACCAATAGTTGTATCATGCAATGGGATCAAAAATACGAATGATTGTCCAAGTTAGGCTTGGGCAAATGGCTGAAAGGATTAATTCAAAAAGCGGTCTTATTAAATACGACTCGAATAATAAGAAGGTTCCTATTTTTTTTTTGATATCTAGTGACTTCACCGAAGTCTTAGGAATAATAATAATTTATTATGAATATTTACGAAATAATAATTTATATAAAATTTATTTATGTTCATAATATTATAACAGATTTGTGACAATATATTAAATGATAATAAATAATAAATGTATTATTTATCTATCTATTTTACTATATTTGATGTATAGTTTATTAATTTTTAATATAATAAAGTTAATTGATGTATTTATCATTTTCTTTTATATATATTTATAAAGCCCAACCGAGTAGTGGCGGTATAAAAATATGTACTACCGCATATCACCCGTAGGTGTCGTAAGAGGTGAAAAAGAGTACAAATCAGGAGATGGGCAGCAGCGTCTTCCTAATAACAACTAAAAATAAAAAAAACTGCGGTTGCCAACATGCTTGCCAAGCATGGCAACCGTAGGGGGGGTATTCCTATGAGGCAATCTTTGGGAGAGGCCTATGTTCAGCAGAAGAGTTTAATAGGCTGTTATAGTAACGGTAACAGCCCAACCAGATGAGAATACTATATGAATACCCCAATAATAATAATAACAAGTTTCAACTAATTAACAGAATGAACTTTGTTGAACCCAAGACCTCGCTGATATCGCTTTATTTGATTGAACAATCAGCTTAACAAAAGCCTACAAAAAGTCATTAAGGGATCTGACTCAACGAGTTTGAAACACGGTTTGTTGATACTAAAGCCCTTCTATTTCAAACTGATAATACGTTTCTGACCTCTATCGGGTCTTAGCTTCTCTTGCATGTTGATTTATATGCTTTTAAACCCACTCTTGATTTACGTGCGCATATAATTATCTTTTGAGATATAACAAAGTTACGATAAATGGCATGAAAGCAAACATAATTGCTTGTAAAATTGAAAAAACGCTTGCACCTCAAAATATTACATTTTTGCGATAACAAGACTACGCAATCTTATTGTTAAATTTAATTAATTATGTGTTTTGTTATAAAAGTTTTAATAAATAAATAACATTAAAATAAAAAAGTAAGATCGAGAAACTTATACCTACCTACGTTAGTAAATACACGATTTAATATTTTTTTAATAAATTAAAAACTAAATTTAACACATAAATAAATTAAACTACCGTTATAAATAATTGGGGTACAAGCGCCAACAGAATGCATTATTATATTACGTAATAGACCCGTTTTGTATACGAAACCCACAGGCTGCTCGTGTAGAATGATCGGCAATATGCCTTAAAAAGAGATAATTTGGCTTGATTTGTCCACCAAGCAAATCTGCGGGTTAGCATATTAGATAGATAGAAAATTCTTCATTGCACTCAAACCAACAAACATTTGGTAAAAAGGCGAGCTTAATGCCAAAAAGACATTCTCTGCCAGCTAACCTTTTGGTAGTGTGGTGAGACGCAACAGAGAAAAAAAAAACTCTACTTATTTTCACATATTTTTCAATAATATAATATAATATAAATTACTCCTCACCACTAACGCTTTACACTAATTTCCAAGATATTTTAACATATCCACCCTTTGTGAAACAGAGCTATCAAATACAACTGTGGGAACATTCGATGGGCAATTATTCCTGTCTAAAATATAAGCACCTTACTTTTATTTGAGTTATACTTGAAACCGTGCTCCATCGTATACTGCTCAAAAATTTCGATCACTTTCCTTATAAAAATAATTTTATGACTCAGCAGCACCGTATTGTTAGCCTAGCTTTTTACTATAGCCTAGCTAATATTGTTGACACACATGCCGTCTATCTAACAGCCTACGCGGGTGCCGCCGAGTTTCTCAGTCGGTTGATTTACATAATGGTAATTTTATACCTGGTAGAGCCATGCTGCAGCTATATTAATAATATAGTTATAGCACGAATGGGTTGGCTCGACCGGGGAAGGACCACGCTCTCACAGAAAACCAACGTAAAATAGCAGCTTAACACTGCTGTGTTTCGTATGGTGAGTGTACAGAACCGGAGACCCTTTTTACTGGAAAAGAGGCATTCCATCTTAGTCCTCACGGCTGACAACGCATCAACATTTTTTCGCAAACGAGGATAGATGTAGATGTCTATAGGCCACAGCAACCACTTACCATCAGGTGGACTATGTGCTCGTTTGTCACCCTATCCTATAAAATAAATGCTTAAACAGTATATCAGACATTATTTCCCCGTTCCACGTTACAAAATGTAGTCATCCGACAATGTATCGGCCCATATCACCTAATTCTTTGGTTGACTATATCAGAATTGAAGATGAGGTTACGCTCAGCCAGTACACTTGTAACCCTCAACTTGCCCCATAGAATATCATAAACTACTCTATCAAATGCCCTAGACAAGACGAGGAAGCATGTATATACCGGTATGTTCCTTACCGTAAAATATTTGATGGTTTGCTTAAGGCCTAAAGGTTCTAAAACCAAACTGCCTATCCTGAATTCAATTTATAAGAATCAATTTATCACACCATCAAGTAGATACTTTTGTAGCTAGCAAGATAACGCGAAAGCGAGCGGCGACGTTCACCATCACTCACCTTATCATCAGCTGAGTTTATACACGAGAATATAGCGAAAAGTTCCTTTCACTTATTGGCAATGTATTTATGGTCACTTGACACTCACAGGCATACTCGGTTTAGAATTTTTGTAAAACGATTTAAAGTTCCCTGCCGAATTATTTGAAGCTAGGATCCAATTTAACTTGATTCTGCCTCTCTTAGCACCATTTCAGCTTTGACCTGAATATCCTCCTACTATCTACCATATTATTATCATATTCCTTATCGCCTAAAGGCTTACCGACTAGACCCCAACTAAAAATTTTCATCCTCGCTACTCGCGTAAGCGTCGACGACGTGCTTATTCCACCTTGAGATATGTAGTAGTTGCAATTAAAGACTTTTCTATATTTATTACTTTAATCAATATAATCAAGACAACAAGTTAAAAAACAGTTACTAATTATAATATATTCTTCATGTCTTTTATATATAAATTATATATTATATAATATATTTAAATATAATTATATATAAATTACGTATAACCATAGGCAATAGCTGCCAGTATTTTTCTCTGACTAATAACCTACTTGAATTTACAACAAGATATAACCACCTCTTCTCAAACAAATGCGCCCAAAAGATAATTATGAAGGTCTTGTTCAAATACTAGTTACATTATTATACATTTTTTGACTGATCATATCGGCACACTTCCTCTTCCAGAAGGGAAACTTACATACCTTAGCTTTCCGTGACATGGACATGGAGTGATAAAAATTATTTTTTTCTGATTTTCGATCTCTCCAAATGATTATATTGCAAGACAACTTAGAATTAGTATCACACACATACCCTTCGCCAAATTGTACAGAAATCCGAGGAGTACAATTTACCACTATGTCTGGTGTATGTGGACTATGAGAAAGTATTTGATTCCGTCGAAATTTGGGCAGTACTGCAGTCCCTTCAGCGATGTCAAGTTGACTGTCAGTATATCGAAGTACTAAAGTGCTTGTACAGTAGGGCTACGATAGCTATCCGAGTACAGAACTAGAGTACGAAACCTATCCAATTGCAGAGAGGTGTAAGACAGGGTGACGTATATCCCCGAAACTCTTCACCGCTGCATTGGAAGACGTTTTCAAGCTTCTGGACTGGAAAGGATACGGTATTAACATCAATGGCGAGTACATCACTCACCTTCGGTTTGCTGACGATATAGTCCTTATGGCAGAATCGCTGGAGGATCTAAGCACTATGCTCAATGATCTCAATAGCGTTTCCCAACAGATAGGTCTTAAGATAAACATGGACAAAACAAAGATCATGTTTAATGTCCATGTCACACCTATGCCCGTAGTTGGTGGGAGCACTAAGCTCGAAGTTGTTGACGAGTATGTTTACCTGGGACAAATAGTCTGACTAGGTAAGTCCAACTTCGACCGAGAAGTCAATCGACGGATTCAACTCGGTTGGGCAGCGTTTGGGAAATTACGGCACATCTTCTCGTGAAGTATACCTCAAAACTTGAAAACGAGACTACAACCAGTGCGTGTTGCCAGTGATGACCTATGGAACTGAGACGTGGTCCTTCACTGCTGGCCGGATGAGGAAGTTCAAGGTCGCTCAGCGAGCTATGGAGCGGGAGCTCGGAGTTTCTCTGCGTGATAAACTTAGAAATGAGGATATCCGCAGTAGAACCAGAGTGACCGACATAGCACAACGGATTAGTAAGCTAAAGTGGCAATGGGCCGGCCATATAGCTCGAAGAACCGACAACCGATGGGGAAAATGGTTCTCAAGTGGCGGCCTCGTACCGGCGGACGAAGTGTAGGGCGTCCCCCCACTAGATGGAGTGGCAGGTGGCTCAGGACCGTGATTTGTGGTATTCCTTGGGAGAGGCCTATGTTCAGCAGTGGACTTGTGAAGGTCTGTAATGATGAACATGATGATTCTGTGAGACCATGGTCCTTCGCCGGTCAAGCCGACCCATTCGTGTTACAACTATACTACTACTATAGCTGCAGCATGGCTCTACCACGTATAAAATTCTGATTGTTCTGTAACTCTCTTGTAAATTGCAATCTAGTGAAGATGTATTTACTGAAAGTCCACATGTCCACTCGGCTCAATATTTCATAACAGGGACACTTTGTATGGTAACAAATGTTTTAAAGCACATCGAATAAATACCGGAAAAAAGTGCCCTTTCTAATAGTTTCTTCTGTATTGTTAAGGTGTTTCACATACGAGTACATAAATTGTACATGGATGAACATCCAGACACGGCACCACTAATAGCTGTTTTAGAATGAAAAGTTGCTTTGAAATTAAAACCTGTATCCAGCAGCAACGTCGCGAAGCGATTAGGGTACGGATCATGGGAAAGCGTAGGACGGGGCGTGTAACATAGCAGCACGTTTGGCATACATTTTACTCATAAGTGGCCGCTTCTCAATATATTTTATAATAGAATAGCGTATGTATATGCCTTTCACGCCAAACGCCCCATCCCGCCAAACAATATCCACTATGGCTTTACCTCTTCTCTCAGGGCTCTTGTGAACTGTTTACAGTACTATGCGAATTTGGTCGATTGTGGAAAAGCCTTTACGAAAACCTTCCTACTCGATTAACTGACCTGAATCTGCTTTATTATTTTTTTCATTATTTTGTTGCAATAAATGAATAGAAAATGTATTTCGTCATGTCTACTTTTTAATTTTATAAATGCTTTCATGTTTCATGCATACTATAACAATTTATGAATTTCTTTACTTACTTTATCCATACAACCTAATGTTTCTTATAAATTTTTCCATACATTTTGTTTATTACGCTACAAACTGTAGAAGGTAGAAAACGAACGTAAAGCGTAGAAAAACGTTAAATTACTATCTAATCGAATTATAACTAAATTTTCTATTACATTCACAAAATATTAATATTGACAAAAATTTATTTTTGCTGCAAATGAAAAATATAAAACAAAACTTGTTTTAAAGGTTTAATAAAAATATTTAGTATTTGCTTTGTTAGATAAAAACATGTAACGGCTGACTCTCGAGCCCTTTTTAAGATCCTCAGCATTAGCCAATATTTATGAAAAAAAAATATAAAACTTAGCTCTTCATTCCAAAGTAAATTGCGATTCTTTCATTATTTCTGACACTGAATTATATTTATACCTACGTCTGAACACACTTGCGAGGTTCCGACATTTTAATACTTCTTACGCAGGTAAGGAATTCTAATTTAGTTTCCGGAATTGACCTGGAGATTTTTTAACTATACATGCATGTTAAGTATTTATATGTATACAAACTAATCAAACTTGAAGCAACAGTTATTTCAAAGTTTATCGACAAAATTAACGTATGATACTAATATCATAAACTATCTTCCAGTAAACAACATTGAGACAAGATTTATAGTTATGAATAGCGATATAAGTAGGTAATAATATCATTATTCCTTAAATTGTATTCCTTAATAAGCAACGTTACATATAAGGGTTAATTCTTCATAAAATAAGTTGATATTTTATTAAGTTGGACACACTCATGCAAGTGAAAAGATTTATCACCACAGTGCCCTTCAGATCGTCCGTGTGGGTGGAGCTCAGACGAAATAGGAGTTCGAACACGTGACCTTGACAGGGCGGCGCCAAACGTTTTATGTTTAATGTAAAATAATCCTAAAGACAATGCTTTATCTTTCATCAGATTGGCAAAATTTTGTAGTAATAAGTATTTAATGGTAAACAGTCGGAACATAAAAACTCTAGTAATTTTTTTTTAATATAATGTATTTCAAGATTCACTCCTATAGCGTGGAAAATGCTTTCTTCTATGGAAGAAGTCAAGTATAAATTATATATAGTTCATCAACAACTTTTGTTTTATTTTCGGCGCTAGTATATGAGAAGAAATATGGTCGTATTTGTAATTTAAGTAAAATTACAAATACGACCATATTTCTTTCTTTCTTTCTCAGCTTTCGTGGCAGCCTATTCGAAAATACAGATATGTTGGATTACTCTACACCCTTTATAAAACTATGAAGTATCGGTGCACATGTATTTAAACCTTGATTTCAATACATGGGAGATTATCATGTCTATTCCCGTCCCTCGGATAATCTCTGGTTGGTCACGTCGTTACACAGTTGACTTACTATTTAACAGTAACAGCAATAAGACTGAAACATCATCTTTCCTCACACCAAAAAATCCCAAGACTTTGTTAAAATAAGGCTCATGATTTGCTACCATTGCATGTTTGAATTAACGCAATTTTCTGCCGACTTCCAAAAAGGAGACGGTACTCAATTCGAGTGTATGTTTTTTTTTTGCTGAAGCTGATAGTTCTCTTGTGGTCCCATATGAATTTGATCAAGGTCAGACCAATGGTTATTGAGTTATTCTTAAATAACCTATATTCAAGTCAGGTGTACAAAATTTTTAATTTTAAATTATAATTATTACTAATGCTAAAGCTAGGCTCTATCGTCATGTTCATTTGCTTTTTCATCTGCCCGTAAATTTCCACCGCTGCAAATGGATATCTTCCGTTGTATTAATATCAATATCACGGCCATCACCACCACGGCCCATCAAAAGTTCACTGCATATAGGCCTCCCCCAAAAATGTCCTCATTTAATTAAGTTACTAGATTTATTTTATATTTTATTATAATTTTTAAGGAAAATATTTATCATAGTTGATTGGCTGGCGGATTGGTAACTGAAGTTTTTTTTTACTATGAAGATATTATCAGGATGATGCTGCTACCCATCTCTAGTTTCAGTTTCCCACTGGCACCTCTTAAAGCACCCATTCGATAACTTGGGAGTACGAGTATCTAAGATTCTGTTACCCCCTACTACACGATAATTATTAAGTGGCGAAGCTTGCGAAGTCACTTATTGATTTCACGATGTCTGTCCGTCTGTCCGTCTTTCCGTCTGTCCATCTGTCCGTCCGTCTGTCCGTCTGTCCCACGATTATCTCGAGAACGGTTTCGAATTTTCAAACTCTGTTTTCAGCAATCGATTACTGATCACCCAGGCATCTGAACCTCCTATTTTGAAACCGATTGCTCAACGGCAACCGTTAGAAACCGCTACAAAGCTGATTGCTTCGCCACTTTGCTATGCTGTTAGGTTGCTAGGTTTATTATTTATATGAATTGAAATAAAAATTTTATAGAAGATTAATATGCAATTATACTATTTTACTAATATATAATATTTATTTAAAAAAAGTTTATAAAAATATTATCATTTTTGTCTGTTTTTTATGCAACTCCGCCTACGTGTGTATATTTACGATAAGAATAATATTGGTTTGGCAAATAATGCGTTTAGGCATTGGGTCGACCGTAATAACTACATTTTTAATAATTTAAATAAATGAATAGCCAATTCAAGGAAGAGATAAATAGTTATGATTTGAATTTTTTATATATTGGTGCAAATTGTACGTAAAATTCTCATACAAAAACATCTTAAGAAATCCAAGAACTCAAGTCAAGTCTGCATACATTCATTACAATACATGAAGCCGGCATGAATACATGAAACATTGAGCATATTGGCCTATACATATATATAATGGATTTATCGATTACAGACATCTCTTAGATAAATCTTTATACATATCAACAAATTATTGAAAATGATAGTCTCAACATGTACATTTTAATAAAATTTTAAGCGTGGTATGAACATGACATTCAAAAAGTAATTTTCAGCCTCAATAATAAACGACTCTGCGTGTAAAGCAATTTTCGAATACAGAGCCTAATCTCATTTAAATTGTTTCAGAGAAAAATACATTTTCAATTGTGGTTGGGTTTTCTACATAAGCTACTCCAAACAAAAAATACAACACAACAAAGAGTAATAAAACATATTCTACGAACTTTTAATAAGGACGAGGGGAATATAAAAAGTTTTCCCCCTAATGTCAACTTTGCTTTTTTTATAGGATAGGGTGACAAACGAGCACACATTCCACCCGATGGTAAGTGGTTGCTGTGACTCAGAGACATTTATATCTATCCTCAACAAAGAATCAAAATGAAGATGCGTTGTCACCCGTGAGGTCTAATATGGAATGCCTCTTTTCTAGTAAAAAGGGTCTCCGGTTCTCTACACTCACCATACGAAACACAGCAGTGTTAAGCTGCTATATTACGCTGGTATTCTGTGAGAGCGTGGTCCTTCGCCGGTCAAGCAAACTCATTCGTGTTTGCTTCTGAAGACGAAGAAATGGAGACTCTTTATATAAAATTTATTGCTCACACATATTCCACGGGAAAGACCGTTTTCCTTCAAAATAAAGGAACAATCTAAGTTTGATTTCCCTCAATGCCAACGAAATTCTTAAGGGAAATATTAAGTACTTGGGTACAGTGTTTGTGAGAAGGACGTGCACAATCAACAGGGTCACAGCGTGCTTTTTCCTGTTCCCTCTCAAACATGAAAAATGGCCACATATTTCTGAAATATTCTTTATTACTTGGTTTCACCTAGCACTACATTAATTTCTTTTAGTTTTTTAGACGAGTGATTGATTATGTAACAAGTTATATCATAGGTTAAATCTTAAAAAAAGAAGTTTAGAAACTAAAAACAAAAATAGTATTTAGAAATAAACGAGAGACGTTCTTTCTTTTAAGTACTCGTATGTATACTAAAACCTGAAACTAATTTTGAGCAGAATTAAAGGTAGAATAAAAGGTAAATTAATAAGATCAATTCTGCTCTCGTACCGGCAAATAGTAGATAAGTATCGGGGTCTGACTTAGTTATAAATGTTTGGCATGTAGCCACTGAACAATTCGTATCACGTTTCTAGCATAGCAATCTAGATTTTACCATTATACAAAAATCTTGTCATTTTAAACGACATCTTGGCCTTTAAGAGATTTGTTAGTTGAAATGTTTCTTCATTATACATATTTTTTTTCTTTTATTTAAATTTGGAATCAATCTGGAATAAATGACAAAAATTTCATATTTTATAAAGAATTTTAATGTGGCCAGGTATTTTTTTAGTTGGTCAATGTTATTAAAAACTGCCCTTTATCGTGTTGATGTGAATATTTAAAGATTTTCCTGATATTTATTTCTATAATTTTTTAAAGTTAAAATATTAAGGGCTAAACTGTTTAATTAAACCAAAGCATATAAACCAAATTATTTCAAGAGGCAATTTCATTCAAACCCAACTCTCTTTTTACGAGAATTACATGGAATTTTAAGAAAGAAATAAAAATTACGAATTTATTATATAAGCTATATAAGGAGAAGTCAAGAACTCTAAAAGTTATCACGCTGTAACCTGTAAGGAACAAAAAGAATAAAGGTGGTAATATGTAACTAAGGATTTTATGATACCAGTGGAACCTTAAAAAGGAAAAAATTATGAGCCCAACTGAACTTCAAAATTTTGCAAAATAAAGAATAATTTTTTCTTTAATATTAAAATTTCATACTAATTGAGGATGATACTGTATCAAAATTTTTATATTCCAGTTATTTGGGACTACCTACTATTTCCTCATGAGTTGTCATCTGAGCTATATATATATCGATACATTTCCACATGAATTCCTATCTATGTTTATTTAACTGCATTGCATATACTTTACTACAGCACCAATTTCTTAAACTGTACTAGATTAGAATGATAACGTTTATATAGATAGAACTTTAGCCAAGCAATCAGAAATACCGTCCTTCAATTAAGTTAGTAGTTGGCTCCCGAAAATTGATCGTAATAGATTGTAGTGACGTTGGCAGATAAGTTCGCTCATTAATCACACGCCTTGTATTACTTGAATTATTTAGGGGAACACAGATGGTTAAATATAGCCACAGTTTGGACTATCTATTTTATTATTACAAACTGTATGGTTTAATTTTAATTTTATAGTATTAATTACAATGATAGTGTTAAATTGAGAAGAAGATTAAAACACAGTTATATATTTAGATATTGTACAAATTTCGATTAGTGTGATTTTTTTATAGGAGATGGCGCAAACGAGCATGCGGTTCACCTGATGATAAGTGATTAACGCCGCCCATGAACAACTACAACAACAGGGGAATTACAGATGCATTTCCGGCCTTTTAAAAAGGAGAACGCTCTTTTCTTGTATCGGTCCGGAAAAATCTCTGATTGTAGTCGATTCCACAAAGAAGTTGTGCGAGGAAGAAAACTTCTTTTAAATTGCCAGTCATCAAGATGGTATGGATGGTATCACGTTTTATTGCGATGTGCGTTGGTGAAATTGTGCAGCTGGAATTAATCCGAACAATTTTTCAGAGCACTTCCCGTGGTAAATGCAATAAAATACGCAAAGAGATGCAAACTCTTCGCAGTTCCAGTGAATCAAGCCGATCGGAAAGAGTTCAGTCGCCAACAATTCGAACAGCTCTGCGCTAGATGCGATCAAATGGAAGGAGCTGGCACTGGGGAACCCCAGTCCAGAGATAGGAACATATGCGTCCGAACCTGCGTCTTGTAAAGTTGCAGGCGGTGCACCGGCATGAAATACTGTCCCGCTCTGCTGAGCACGCCAAGATTTTTAGAGGCCAATTTGGCCATCTCTTCTAAGTGACCACGAAACTGCACGTCACTCGATATGTCAACTCCGAAGATTCCGATACCAGCTGAGGCAACAAGGCGAGTGCCTTGAAACTGCGGAGATACGACGAAGGGGTTCTTTTTAGCGGTAAACGCGCAACCTTGTGTCTTCTGGGGATTAAACTGGACTAGATTTAGACTCCCCGGGTCCGAGACTTTGTTCAACAAAGTCTCGATTTCAGACACAAGTTTATCCCGGTACTCGGCGAAGATTTCTCGAAAAATATTGGCACGGCCGGTGTATAAGGCATTACCAGTGCTGTCACCCGCATAGCTATGAATGTTACCGGTTTGCAACAAGTCATTGATATGCAGAAGAAACAAAGCGATAGCACGCTGTTTTTTTACTGCCTTATGGAACACCAGCGTTAATGGCCTTGTAATCGTAGCATGCACCGTCTTGATGATCTTGATGCTCCGACTTGCAAGAAAATTGGTGATCCAATTGCACAATTTTTCGGGAATCCTGTAGGAAGGCCGCTTCTTAACAAGTGCTTTGTGCCAAAACGCCTCCCCCTTGGACTCTACTGCCTCCGCCCATTTGTGAGTTAGGTAACCCAGAAGACTTCATCCGAGCGACCACGACGGAAACTGTACTGACGGTCACTAATCAGTTGGTGATCCTCAAGGTACTGCATGAGCTGGTTGTTAATAATGGACTCAATTAATTTAGAGAACGAGGAGGTGATGGCGATAGGCCTATAGTTGGACGGATCAGAGTGGTTACCTTTTTTAGGGATCGGGTGCACGAAAACTGTCTTTCTTGATTTTGGGACTACGCCTTGGGAGTAGGAGTAACGGAAAAGACGCGTTAAAACCGGTGCCAACTCCGGAGCACACGTCTTCAGCACAATAGGAGGGACGCTATCAGGCCCACTCGATATCTTGACATCCAGGGAGAGGAGTGCTCTGCGCACCGAGCGTTGGGTAAACAGCACATCCTGCATGGAGCACTCACACCGTGGGATGGTCAGCGGTGTGTTCCCCCCGTCATCAAGAGTCGAGTGGGACGCAAAGAGAGAGCCCAGCAAATCGGCTTTGTCCTTTGCGGCATGGGCCAGTGAGTCGTCCTCCCTCTGCAGGAATGAGAGAGGTAGTTGACAGAAGTTCCCTTAGACAGCCTTGGCGAGAGACCAGAATTCGTTAGTACAAGTATAAAGCAATTTAAATTGCCTTCAATTTATTCTGGTTCTTTTAAAAGTATTTCTTAAAACAATTCTATATTATGGCAAATGGTACTGAGGCCTTGAAGCGCTTTTGCTTAAAATAACAAAAGCCTATTCACTCATCTCTTGTCCATGCCGTCGTTTTAATTGGATGATAAGGTACGCTGGAAAAAAATATAATTCGTATTTGTTGTACGCATTACGAACAACGACGATCGACGTGCGATGGTACGACTACGACGACCTAAAATTTTCCTTAATACATATAAACGGAATTTACAAGCTTGAAGACGAATTTTGATTCGGTCGTCCTTCGATAATTTATTATATGTAATACAGCTTCAGCTTATTAAGGCCGTCTTGTAATAGATATACGATATGACTCTAGTAATGGCAATATTAGTAACCAGCATGTCGTTAAGATATGTTCGTGTTTTTAACAGTGGTAGAGCCACGCGGCAGCTCTTGCTGTTACACGGATGGGCCGGCTCAAACCGGGGTGGTACCACGACCTCACAGAAAACCAGCGTGAAATAGAGGTTTACCTCTGCGTTTCGCTTGGTGAGTGCAGGTGGCCGGAGGCCCTTTTTACTGGAAATGAGGCATTCCATCTTAGTCCTCACGGGTGACAACGCATCTACATTTTGACTTGTAATTGAGGATAGATGTAGATGTCTATGGGCCGCAGCAACCACTTACCATCAGGTGGACTGTGTGCTCGTTTGTCACCCTTATCCTATAAAAAAAAAAACGTTGAACACGTTCAAAATTGATTTTCATTCCCATTGCCTCCAATAAAATTGATCATTGCACACTCTTAATAGCCGAGAGATCAATCGATGGATTCAACTCGGCTGGGCAGCGTTCGAAAAATTACGACACATCTTCTCGTCAGGTATACCTCAAAATTTGAAGACGATAGTGTACAACCAGTGAGTGTTGCGAGTCTCAGTTATTAGTCTCCGTTATGGATCTGAGACGTGGTTCTTCACTGCTGGCCGGATGAGGAAGTTCATGGTTGCTCAGCGAGCTATGGAGAGGGAGCTCGGAGTTTCTCTGCGTGATAAACTTAGAAATGAGGATATCCGCAGTAGAAACAGAGTGACCGACATAGCCCAACGGATTAGTAAGCTAAAGTGGCAATGGGCCGGCCATATAACTCGAAGAACCGACCACCGATGGGGAAAAAAGGTTCTCAAGTGGCAGTCTCGTATTGGTAGATGACGTGTAGTGCGACCCCCTACTAGATGGATTAACGATATGGTAAGTCATGCAGGAAGTTGATGCATGCAGGTGGCTCAGAACCGTGGTTTATGGCATTCCTTGGGGGAGGCATATATTCAGCAGTGGACTTGTGAAGGGCTGTAATGATAATGATGATGATGAAGAGCCGTTTGAATAATTGCTTGGTGGCTCAGTAAAATTGTGCGACATGACTATTATCCCATTAATACTGCCATCCCTAACGGGCTGCAGGATCGCGGCGAGGCCGATTCAGTGCTCTGTGAGCTGAACTGACAATTAAATAAAGCATGCAGAGAATCAAAGTAATAGGCTAATTCAGGACCGTGATTTTCTTTAGTAGAACCTAATTTTCGGACTCGCGATGAATTATATTAAAAAAGGTAAATAGATAGACAAAATAAATTACATATTAAATATAATATATATACATGTAATATGTATAAGCGTTAAAAAGTAAATTTTCTCACGTGTGGAGACTATTTTTTATAGAATGGGGTGACAACAAGCACACAGTCTACCTGATGGTAAGTGGATGCAGTGGCTCATAGACATCTACCTTAACCTTCGGTAGGATCATAAGGATCAGTA
This sequence comes from Parnassius glacialis, assembly GCA_033319125.1. NCBI lineage: Eukaryota > Metazoa > Arthropoda > Insecta > Lepidoptera > Papilionidae > Parnassius > Parnassius glacialis. Next base: position 22,123,926 of record JAVANC010000021.1, read on the forward strand.
TGCAAATGCGTTGTCACCCCTGAGGACTACGATGGAATTCCTCGTTTCCAGTAAAATGGGCCTCCGGTTCTCTACACTCACCATAAGAAACAGCAGCATTAAGCTACTATTTTACGCTGGTAGTCTGTAGAGCGTGGTCCTCCCCCGGTCGAGCCGATCCATTCGAACTACAACCATAATATAGCTGCGGCGTGACTCTACCACTTAAAAAAACTACTATGTTGGCATTTCGTTTCTACAATAGATTATTATATATTATGCCATCCTTAGAAATGTTGGACTATCCTTACAATAGAAAAGATTTTTGTTCTTTGTACAGATTATAATTTAAATAGAAAAATTGTAAATTATGAATATAATATTTGGGAAGAAATTTTGAAAGTCAAATTCATCACTCTATTCATACTGTCGAATTTTCATTACCCTATACGCGCGGGACTTTCGTTACAAACTAAAATTTTACCCTCAAAGATCCTAAAAAAGTAAAACTTCAACAACCTACTTACTAACTTTTCACTTTGACTACAAAAATTTAAGGAAAATAGTATATCCAATTTGGTCTTTTAATATATTTAAGAAAATCTAATAATATATAAGTTGCATTAAAAATTAAAAACATCCATTTTCTTAACACTAATACGAGGGTGGATTGAAAAGTACTCGGCCTAACCAAGAAAATAAACACATACTAAATCAGTTATATTTTTATTTTTCTACATAATCACCATCAAGTTCAATACACTTTTGCCACCTCCCCTTCCAAGCATTTAGACCGTTGAAAAAAAATGATTCTTCCTTAGAGTCAAAATATGCGTCTACAGCTGCTTTGACCTCGTCGTTTGTCGAAAATCTTTGACCTCCCAAGTGCTTTTTTAGGTTAGGGAACAGAAAAAAGTCTGATGGTGCCAGATCAGGTGAATACGGCGGATGCGGTAACAGTTCAAAGCCACAGTTGTGAATTTCAGCCATTGACTGTACTGACGTGTGAACACGGGCGTTATCTTGATGAAACAGGACTTTTCTTCTGAGCATTCCTCGACGTTTTTCTTTTATTTCCTCTCGTAAACGACGTAGTAAGGTGCAGTAGTAATCAGAGTTTATAGTCTGACCCCTTTCAAGATAATCAATCATAATCACACCTTTCGAGTCCCAGAATACTGAAGCCATCACCTTATTTGCCAACAAAATCGACTTAGCCTTTTTAGGGGGTGGTGAACCAGGTCTTCTCCACTGTTTTGATTGTTGTTTTGTATCCGTTGTACAGTAATGAACCCATGTTTCGTCTATAGTAACAAAACGATTCAAAAAATCGTCTGCATCGGCTTCAAATAACTCCAAACAGTCGCGTGAAATAGTAAATCGCGTCCTTTTTTGTTCAACTGAAAGCAGTCGCGGAACCCACCTCGCAGACACCTTATGGAAACCCAACTCGTTGACAATGATGTTTTGAGTTCGTTCATAAGAGATGCCTATAATCTCGGCTATCTCTCTAATTTTTAATCTGCGGTCTCCCATTATTAAATCAAGTACTTTTTTTAATATTTTCGTCAGTAGTTGACGTCGAAGGCCTTCCAGAGCGGGGTTCATCTTTCACACTCTCTCTACCACGCTTAAATTCTGCTATCCATTTTTTGACGGATGAATATGACAGAGCACAATCGTCTAATGTACTGACCATGTCATCATGGATGGCTTTTGATGATAGCCCCTTCTTATGGAGGTACTTAATGACGGCACGCTGCTCGATTTGCTCCATTCGCGGAAATTATGTCCGATTACTTTGTTAATAAATTTATAAAATCACAACTAATTATCGCACACGTTTCGAACTTCACACAATGAACTAGTCTGAACTGAACTAAATAATGTGGGTAGATTTGATTTTTAGAATTGAATGGATCTGTGTTAGGCCGAGTACTTTTCAATCCACCCTCGTAAAAGGCACACGCTACTAATATCAGTTAGTGAACTCCATAGAGTCAGTAATTATTGATGGGGCAAAGTACATGCTTCAAAAAGTCCCATATAATTTACAAAAATTGTCCCACTGCTGGGCACAGGCCTCCTCTCATTTCTGAGAGGGTTTTAGGGCAAGGAAATGTCCAACGCGCTACCCCAATGCATGTTGGTGAACTTCAAATATTTTTTTCTTATTTCTTAGACATGCAGGTTTTCTCACAATATTTTCCTTCACACACACATGTAGTAGTAGTAGCCTGTAATGAATAGATTTACGAATGGTGACAACATTAATATAAATTAAAAAATACTGCCAATTTTTTTATGTCTGTCAGATATTTTCAAGTATTTTTAGTTTATCTTTTAATAAATCATATTACACCTAAATGATGCTCCCTGTGTTCTGCTTATAGGTACAAATTCCAATGAAATTAGGACACTGACAACACAAAAAATATGAGGAAAGCCAACTCTATAGGCTTGACAATTCCCATTGAAACGTGATTTATGTCAAGTGAGGCGCCTATATGCGCACAAGGGTTTTATTTCAGGCTGCTGCTGTCAGGCAAGCAAATAGAAATCGATTCGGAATCAAATCAGTAACTTATTCAGTACTAATTTAATGTATTCAAATCACATTGTAATAATTAATATAAAAGAATTTTATAATTGAAAAAGCATGTAATTGAACTTTATAATTGGAAAAGTAAAATCTAACGCAACGACAAAAAAAGAAAAAGTAGTAGTCGTTTAAAGTGGTAAATCATTATTCGCCCATACGTTGTGCAGATCCACTCAAGCAATAGCAATATAGATAATCACTTTTTGTTGAATTTCTTTTTATCTAGATCAGGTTCACATTTCGAAAAGATTTAACTTTACTTGAAGCAAGGCAATATTGACATTGAGCTTGATTGCTGATTGCCTATTATTCACTAAGTAAAATAAAAGTACGGTATAAGATAACAGGTTCAAAGACAAGAAAACAAGCAAAACTTTTGTTTCAGGATAAAAAACAAATCCCACCGAAGTCGGAATGAGACTAAGATTTATAGGATAAAGAAGCCGTATCGCCATTTGCTCGTGTGAGAATAGTTTGATAGTTATCCTGCAATATATTGATTTGAAGTAAGTTATGATATAATATGACGAGCAAGCATATGGGAGTATCTGCTTGGCATAATGTATTTATAATTATATTTCATAGTAATTGTCTTATAATAAACGTTGCCATTTTTTGCATGGAATAAAAATTAAAAAATATGTAGGCAACTCAATAAGTTTTGAGATGCTCGAAATTTAAAAATGGAACACACCCGTATATGTTTTTAAAAAGCAAAATTATTTAAAAATAGAACTCCATAGGCCAATTTCTCAATAAAAAAAAACAAAGTTCTATTAATTTTCCTGCAATGCTTCCCGCGCTTTTCATTTAAAACGATGGATCTTAACCGTGAACATTTGCGCGCTATGATATACTTATTATGATTTAAAATTTGGTTTAACCGAACGACTAAGTTTACACCGGTTGCAATTAGTATTAGGGGACTCCATTACGCTTAACAAGTTTTAATTGGTTTGCTGAATTCAAAAGGGTTAAAATTAATCTTAAACATGACCAAAGAACCGGCAAAACAGGCAACGGAAAACAGCAGTAACGGCATAAAATGTACTACTACTGAAAGGTTGGTGCAAGATGATCCACGAATCACATATACGGACATCGAAAAGACTGTAGGCATTAGTATGGGGAGCATTCATACCATCCTACGTCAACATCTTAGAGTGAGAAAGCTTTGTTGTCAATGAACTCTCGTTTGCTCTCCGAAAGCGAAAAACAGACTCGTCTGGATTGGTGCCATGAAATACGTCTACGTTTTGAAAACGGGGCATCTAGGCGTGTTTTAGAAATCGTTACTGGTGACGAGACAATGATCTATCAATTTGATCCAGAAAATAAAAGGCAATCAACGGTATGGGTCTACTCAGAAGGACAGTTACCGACAAAACTGCAAAAACCTCGTAACGTCGGCATAAAATGGTGGTAAGTTTTTTTTCGCGGAGCGGACATTTGTCGATATCAATGCTGGAAAATTGTAGGTCAGTCAACTCTGAATGGTATACTACAGTTGCATTAGCCAAAGCTTTTCAAGCTGTGCGGGAGAGAAGACCAAAGACCGGGCTTTGGGGAATCATGCTGCATCACGATAACGCCTTTTGACATACCTCCCATAGAACATAAGCATTCATTAAGGAATCTGGTGTTGAAACTCTAAGTCACCCACCTTACAGCCCTTATTTAGCTCCTTGTGATTTCTTTTTGTTCTCAAGAATCAAAGAAAAAATAAAAGGCAAGTTTTTTACAAGCGCCGAAGAAGCCAAGGCTGCCTACGAAGAAGCGATTTCCAACCTGTCAGATCAAGACTGGCAAAAGTGTTTTCAGAGTTGTTTTAGGCGAATGGAACTTTGTATAGAGCACGATGGAGAATATTTTGAAAAGATGTAAAATAAATATTAATAGTATCTAGAGTACTCTTTGTATATCTTAAAGCTTATTGAGTGTCCTACGTATAATACCTGAGGATATTATCCTCACCCGGTTAATATCGTCACTTTCTCATAACTCAAAAACTGTAGCCTTGTTTCCATAGAAGGCTCTGTGATACGATAGCTCTTCATTAGTTAATCAAATAATAAAGCGTCAAAAGGGTGTTACTTTATTGACGCCATTTTGAGAGTTGATATAATAGTAAACATTTAAGTCGATTTTGGTATTGTGTAGTGTAGTTAGTTTTTTTTATGTTGATTTTTCGAAGTATTCTTAATTACTAACAAAACTTGTTTGCTATTTTTTCTTTGTATATTAGTTATAGTATAAGACTTTGTCTCAGTTCCGTAAGTCATCACTGGCAACACGCACTGGTTGTACAATTTCGTTTTAAGGTTTTGAGGTATGTCTGACGAGAAAATGTGTCGTAGCTTCCCGAACGCTGCCCAGCCGAGTTGAATCCGTCGATTGACCTCTCGGTCGAAGTTGGACTTACCTAGTCGGACTATTTGTCCCAGGTAAACATACTCGTCAACAACTTCGAGCTTAGTGCTCCCAACAACTACCGGCATAGGTGTGACATGGACATTAAACATGATCTTTGTTTTGTCCATGTTCATCTTAAGACCTATCCGTTGGGAGACACTATTGAGGTCATTGAGCATAGTGCTTAGGTCCTCCAGCGATTCTGCCATAAGGACTATATCGTCGGCAAATCGAAGGTGAGTGATGTATTCGCCATTGATGTTAATACCGCATCCTTTCCAGTCCAGAAGCTTGAAAACATCTTCCAATGCAGCGGTGAAGAGTTTCAGGGATATAACATCACCCTCTCTTACACCTCTCTGCAATTGGATGGGTTTCGTACTCTGGTTCTGTACTCGGATAGCCATCGTAGCCCTACTGTACAAACACTTCAGCACTTCGATATACCGACAGTCAACTTGGCACCGCTGAAGGGACTGCAGCACCGCCCAAATTTCGACGGAATCAAAGGCTTTCTCATAGTCCACATACGCCAGACATAGTGGCAAATTGTACTCTTCGGACTTCTGTACAATTTGCCGTAGGGTATGTATGTGGTCTATGGTGCTAAAGCCCTTTCGGAAACCGGCTTGTTCGGGAGGCTGGAAGTCGTCAAGTCTGCGCGCGAGACGATTCGTAATGACTCTCGAAAACAGCACGTAGACGCGGCTCAGAAGGGAAATCGGTCTGTAGTTCTTCAAGAGAGCGTTGTCGCCTTTCTTGAAGAACAAGACCACCGCACTTCTGCTCCATGCCTCCGGTGTTATGCCACCATGGAGAACGGAATTAAAGAGCTTCTGAAGGACTTCAAGTAACGATCTTCCACCCGCTTTCAGAAGCTCCGCTGTAATTCCATCCTCCCCTGGGGCCTTGCCGTTTTTAAGGTGCTGGAGAGCCATTCTAATCTCGCTCAGACTGACGTCCGGGATATCTTCGGAATAGTGTCGGATAAGACTCGCTCTTGGATCGTTACTCACACTTGCGTGTGGATCCAACGATGACGTGTACAGCTGCCCATAGAACCTCTCAATCTCACTCAAAATTTCAGGTGCCCCGGAAACGATGCTGCCACATTCGGTCTTCAGCTTTGACAGTTGGCTCTTTCTGGCAGACAGATCTCTGGCAAAGACTTTGGAGCCTTGGTTCCGCTCGATCGCTTCTTCAATACGAGCTGTATTGAAGTTGCGTAAGTCCCGCCGCATGCATTTGGAGATCTGTCTGTTCAGTTGCCTGTATGCTGTCAAATCTGTTGAAGAATGTAGCCTCATCTCCCGTCTAACAGCTATGAGATTAAGAGTGTGATCGGAGAGTTTTTGTGTTCTTCTGCGGCGGGTCTTGCAGAACTTAGCTCCGACCACATGGACAGTTTCCACGAGCTTGTCATTCATATCGTCCACTTCATTGCAGTCTTCTAGGCACTGAAAACGGTTTTGTAACTCGAGCTGAAAGATTTCGGGACTTTGGATCAGGGCACGAGGGGGACGGAGCGTTGACTTCATCAGACGAGACCTCTCCAACTTAACATTTAGGTTCAGTGTGCCTCTAACCATTCGGTGATCGCTGCCGGTTTTCACCCTCGCGATCACTGAGACATCACTGAACAGTTGTCGTCTGGTCGTCATAATGAAGTCAATCTCATTTTTTGTCGAACCGTCGGGGCTCAACCAGGTCCACTTCCTGTGGGGCCGCTTCTTGAAGAAAGAGTTCATCATAAAGAGTCCCTCTTTCTCCATGAAGTCGGCCAGCTGCTGGCCCCTTGGGTTCCGTTGCCCTATTCCAAATTTCCCTACTTTCAGCTCACCGTTCTCTCTTGTGCCTAGTTTTGCATTGAAGTCTCCCATTAACACCGTATATTGGGTTTTGGAGGAATGCATGGCTCTAGAGATATCCTCATACATTTCCTTCACCTCCTCATCGGGGTGTGCCGAGGTTGGTGCGTAAACCTGTATGACCTTCAGCGAATACCGTTTGGTGATTCTGAGTATAAGGTACGCAACCCTCGTCGACACACTCCCGATCTTTACAACGTTGTTAACGAGAGACTTGTGGACGATAAATCCGACACCTCCTTGGGACAGATGTTCGCCCTCCCGGTGATAGAGCAAGTTGCCGGATTCGAGGATTACCGTGTCCTCCCCCTCTCTTCGGACTTCGGATAATCCTATAATATGCCAGCGCAACTTGTCTATCTCTTCTTCCAGCTCCACGATCTTCTCGTCAGTCCTCAGGGTGCGTGCGTTGTATGTTGCCAGGTCGAGTCGTCGTAGGTGGCAACCAAACCTCCACCGGAGATTCTTAGCACCCCCTGCCCCGCCGTTACCATGGTCGCCACCGTAGCCAGGAATAGTGGTCCTTCACTGCTGGCCGTATGAGGAAGCTCAAGGTCGCTCAGCGAGCTATGGAGAGGGCTATGCTCGGAGTTTCTCTGCGTGATAAACTTAGAAATAAGGATATCCGCAGTAGAACCAGAGTAACCGACATAGCCCAACGGATTAGTAAGCTGAAGTGGCAGTGGGCCGGCCATATAGCTCGAAGAGCCGACTACCGATGGGGAAGAAAGGTTCTCGAGTGGCAGCCTCGTACCGGTAGGCGAAGTGTAGGGCGTCCCCCCACGAGATGGAGTGACGACCTGGTAAGACATGCAGGAAGTCGATGGATGCAGGTGGCTCAGGACCGTGCTTTGTGGCATTCTTTGGGGGAGGCCTATGTTCAGCAGTGGACTTGTGAAGGGCTGTAATGATGATGATGATAAGACTTTGTGTTTTGGCCCTGTCCTCCGCCTTGTTTTGGTTTTATAGGGCGACAAAGCTAAAGGTGAGCAATCTACCCTCACGTATCTTATATTTTATATTTAGGCTGTAGTAATACCGTAACAGAATCCACTACTAGAAATAATTGTGTCGTATGAGTAGACAGAGGGAAATAGACCACGTACTACGTTGTAGTATCTTTCCGATAATTACTAAAAATAATTTAAAAATAAACTGCAGTAGTTAGTCCACCCGTCAAGCTTAGCAACTATGATAAATATCCCCCTTATAAGGCAATCTATGGGAATCATACGTGGTAGAGCCACGCTACAGCAATACTATGGCTGAAGCTCGAATGGGGCGGCTCGACAAAAATCACACTCTCACTGAGTACCAGCATGAAATAGCAGCTTTATCCCGTGTTTCTTATGGTGAGTGTGGAGAACCGGAGACCCTTTTTACTGGAAACGAGGCATTACATCTTAGTCCTCACGGGTGACAACGCATCTGCATTTTTATTCTTAATCCAAGAAAGATATTGATGTTTATGGACCACAATATCCACTTACTTCTTGTGTCGAGCTCAAGCCTCTCATTGTTGTTAGTGTTTACATACCCCCATGTGCTACTTATGACTATTTTGAAAGGATTGTGGAAGAAGTTTTGCTCAAACTTAGTAAACAGAACAAGTTTGTTGTAATATGTGGAGACTTTAACATCAATGTCCTTGAAACTTCTGCCATTAGTATTAAGTTTAGCTCATTGTTTAAATAGTATAATCTAGTTAATTTATTCTTAGAACCAACACGTATTGCTGGGCCTAGTGCGACATGTATAGATAACATTTTTACAGGTGTTAAGCCCTTGCATAAATCAATTATTCAAAATCTAAGTTCAGATCACTGTGGACAGTTGGTATCATTGCCTTACATACACAAGAAACAGAAAAATGAGAAAGTTGAGTTTGTTCCAATAAATGAACATCGCTTGGAGAGGTTTAGAAGTAATATAATAAAAAGACTTCCATCACTTTCATTTAAAAATATTGCTAATTATTTGTATGGTACGTTATTATAAATTATAACTTGTGAATTTAGTAGGATATTTACTTCTCAAACTTTTTCTTTTAACAGTGGCAAATCATTTAATAAATGGGCGACAGGAGAAATTTATAAAAGTAGGCGAAAGTTATATGAGCTTTATAAGGTAAGATCATATAATAGTAGTGTTATGTTTAGAGATTATGTAAATACATATTCTAAAATATTTAAAAAAGTGTGCTCCACAGCTAAGGTTTTACATTTAAGTAACAAAATTAAAACTGCATCTAACAAAACTAAAATGACCTGGATAATAATAAATAGTAAAACGGGCAAAGTCAAACCGCGCAATTCGGGTTTTCAATTGAATATTAACGATAATTTAACTCGATCTGATCAAGAAGTTGCTATGGCTTTTGAGAAACATTTTACTGATGTTCCTTTTTTGACAACTAAATCATTAAATTCTTCTCCTATTGTCGACGAATCATTGCTTAAGCAAAATGTAAAGGCTCGTTCAGATACTTTTAATTCCATAGAGTACTGCCAATAGATATCGTTAAATATTTTAAAACTATTGATGTTAAAGAAACGGCAGACATATGGGGGATTTCCATAGTTATTTTATCTATAATATATATAATAGCACCTTATCTAGCCACTATATTTAATACAAGCGTCGAATCTGGTGTGTTTCCTGATTTAATGAAACTTAGTAAACTCATACCTTTCGTATCATTTAAATGTGGTAGTACATTAGACCCCGCCAATTTTAGACCAATTTCTGTGCTACCAACATTTAGTAAAATTTAAAAATAAATTTTAGATCAGGTGTTAAGTTTCTTTAATAGTAATAAATTGCTCCATAAAAATCAATTCGGTTTTACAAGGGGTCGCTCGACAACTGACGCTGGAGTTGAGCTTATTAAACATATTTTTTGTGCATGGAAGAATTCAGAGGATGCTTTGGGTATATTTTGTGACCTTTCCAAGGCCTTCGACTGCGTTCACCATGAGACAATAATCAGGAAGCTACAGTACTATGGTGTCAAGAACACAGCGCTTAAACTTATTATTTCATATTTAAGTAATAGAATGCAGAATGTTATTATCAATGGTAAAAGTTCTTCCGGGTCACCTGTACTAATGGGTATCCCTCAGGTCTCCATTCTCGGCCCATTTCTATTTCTAATGTATATTAATGACTTACCTTCTCGTGTAGTGGATAATCATGAAATCGCATTATTTGCTGTTGATACTTCCTTGATTTTTAAACTTAAACGTCAATCATTTAAATGTAACGCAGTGAATAATGCTATATCAAAATTAGTGTATTGGTTTAACGTTAATAATTTACATTTTAACGGAAATAATACTTATTGTGTTAAATTTACAACAACGAATGTTAAAAATCTGAGTACCAATGTATTTTTAAATGTGAAAGAACTGAGCCCTGTTGAATCCATTGTTTTTTTGGCATCACTTTCGACGCAAAGCTTCAGTGGGGCCCCTTTATGTCCAAACTAGCAAGCAGACTAAATTCTGCAGCCTATGCTGTAAAAAAGATTAGACGTCTCACTAGTGTCGAGACAGCTAGATTAGTTTATTTCAGTTATTTCCATAACATAATGTCTTATGGGATTTTGCTATGGGGAAATGCGGCTGATTCAGAAACTATTTTTGTTTTACAGAAGAGGGCCATTAGAGCTATTTACAATCTAAAACCGAGAGAGTCTCTTAGAGATAAATTTAAAGAAATAAATATATTAACTTTGGCCTCTCAGTATATTTACGAAAATTTAATGTATGCTCACAAAAACAAAGGTAGTTTTAGTAAAAAAGTGATATACATTCAGTAAACATTTGGAACAAACACAAGCTAGTGATACCAGTTTCTCGACTCCACAGAGTCAGTAATTCATTCTTGGGGAAATGTATACTCTATTACAACAAGGTCCCGAAAAGTGTACAGGCTCTCTCTATTACCAAGTTTAAATGTTTTGTTAAGTTGAAACTGTATAAAAAGGGTTATTATAGTATAAATGAATACATGGATGAAAATAACCCCTGGGAATGAGGTGGTCGCTTCCAAGCTGTTTCTAAAATAAATTTTATACCAACCATTAATGTAAAATATGCTTTTAAAAAAAAAGTCCCGCTGGGTTTCTTGTTGGTTCTTACCAGGACAGAGGTTTTGTTTTCGAACCAGTGGTAAAGTAAAAAATGACTGTCAATAAGAATTACACATGTGATCTATATTGGATAAAAAATTATTCTATTCTATCATATGGAGTGTGTCACCACTTTGTCACACTCGTTTGTTGACCTTATTCACAAAAAAATCATATTCGCAGTGGAATTTTCATTGACTGTAATTTAAAATGAATAAAATTTTCAAACTTGTGAATTAGACAACAAGTCGATCAAAATTTCAACAACAACGAAATTTATAAACTAAAATTCGTATAATCATTGACGAATAAGAGTTTTACTTGTAACCCTATTAACTCTTCTTTTATTCTTGGTCTGCGATCAAATCGTTACTTTAAATCTTAAAAATTCATATCGGATCGACCGTAAATGCAAGAAAAAGAAAAGCTAACAAATAGTAGCGATAAAAACATGAGTTTAAGAAGGATGAAAAATGAACAAAAGCGTCTAAACCTTTTGTTCCGAAAAATTGACATCACTTTGCGCCATAAAGCTACAAGCACTTTCAGCGTTGGCTTTGAAGTTATTGTTTAAAGGTTTGGTACGGTTACAGGTAGGGTTACAGCAATTGGTTGTTTGTTGAGGGCGATTTACTTTACATTCGTTATGAATATATATATTTATGAGAATTCTTATGTCTTTTTATATAAATGACCGTCATGCCTCTAAATATGAACATTCGTAGTAGATTTCTCAAAAATTAAAACACATTGTACAATTTTTCTTTTAAAACTTTTAAAATAAACTAAAGATTTCAAAGTATAAAATTATATAATGCAACATTGAGAATCTGTAGCATTACTATAAAAGAATACTCACAAACACTTTGCATAAAATAACACGTCTATTTCATAGGAATGCGCAGTAAAACTTTTAGACGAGTTAGCCAATATTTGCCTTACCCTGAAAATATTTTGTGAAAAGAAATATATGGGCTTTTACAGCAGCAAGATTCATTTATAACAATGAGTTCAATCACCCCGCAAAATCCTTGTTTTTCAAGTCTTTCTCTCAAAACTTTTAGTATTAAGACTGTTGATATTGTCGAATTCATTTATTTTTTTCCTTTCATTATTCAAAAATTTTATACAGACTTAATGTTACGAAAAGAACGTAGAAAATAATGAAACGAACTTTTGAAAAAGAATCTAATTATTATAATATACAAATGGGATATTTAAGATATCGACCTTCAATAATCGATATTTATTTAATGGCAAGTTTAAATGTATTATTATTATTAGTACAACAGCATTTGTGAACTTTTAAGTAACTTGTCTGAACCAGGAATCAAACCAAATAAAGGTGAAAAAATATTATTACGTATTTTTTTATAGTGACAATTGATAGATCCAATCATATGAATCAAATATCGCCAGAAAACAATATGCATTGAAGGAAGACTATGTAATACAAATCGTTTTAATTTATTCAAAAATATTTGGCATTTACATATCAAAATTAGAAATTTTGACTGTGTCTACAACTTTAAAACATTTAACTCCAATACCATAGAGTGAGAGTTATTCATATTCTATCCAAAAAGCTGAATAACAATGTTGCTATATATACATTAAGAAAGTACACGCTATTGTATCAACATATTTCATAACAGAAATACTTTATTGTGCTATTTTCACAAAAAGGAATAAAAAGAGTAAATAATAAATAACGCAATTCTAATAATTTTGCTTCAATCTACGAATAAACTCTATTATCTATATATACCATATCGAAAATTTCCAGATCTCAATTACCCAAACCAGTGATATAGGGTGCGGTAACGTAGTCTCTCGACACGAGTAAGCATTCAGATGCACTGCGTGATAAAATTCGATAGGACAGATTGAGAATTGTACTTACATAAATTATTTCTTTATATTTTAATTAACTTATAACGTGATCTACAACCGTGCAAAGTTTATTTTTTTAGTTTTTCACACATTATTAAATACAGATCATGATCATTGTCCTCATTTCAGACTATCACAAGTTAACAGCTGAAAATAGGTCTCCACTAACTAATACCAAAAAGTATGGTTATGAACCATCTGCATCTTTCAACTCGCTGCCTCCTTTTTTTTACTACGGCTACTAAGCCCCCCCCCCCCCCCGGTACGACAAGCCGGGAACCCGTTCGGGGGGGGGGGGGGGGTCGCTGCCTCCGACAATTCGCATATCGATACAAGGGTGCCACTCAAAAACCTATCTCCACATTCAGTATTCTGTAGTCAGACACCGTCATTAAGAAGTACTTGAGTAAAAGTAAGATTTGCACAATTCATTCGGCGCCAAGAATATATAGGGCAAAATATTACGTTATAACTTTAATGACTTTATTTAACCATTTAAATATGTGAGGTCGGCAGCGTTTCTCTTTACTATCTCAATACTCTCTCAGTAGTAGTGGGAGGCCCATGTCCAGTAGTGAAACTTAGTCTGCTACATTTTAACTTTTAAAAGAACTATTAAACAGCTTTTTTTTCACAATCATTCACATTTTTTGAGATATAAAAAGATTGAATAAAACTGTTTTTTACGGATTTTATCGCGTTTATTTTATTATTTTTATTCCCGACGTTTCGAGTGCTTTTCAGCAACCCATGGTCACGGGGGGGACTGAGATGTTTCGACGATCAAATCAAATGCCAAACATCCATGTTAACGTAGAAACGATACACAACCGTTGACCACAGACACAAACAATAAACAACGCACGGTCTATAGTCTGTCACAACGAACACTGGACGAACCTACATTAAAAGTATTATCGAAGGGCCTGAATTTCGCAATAACACCGAAAGAAATTCCGTATGAGGAAATTATATGCAACGTGGAGGATTGTCTGTATAAAAACAATGTGGGAAAGGAAGATGTTGAGGCCATACGTCAAGACATTTCGTCCTTATTACGTCGTAATTCAGTGCCGAAATTAAATCTCCCCAAAGACGAGATTAAAGCGTTGTACAACTTACGCAACAGACCAGAGCTCACGATTATCCGTGCAGATAAAGGAAATGCTACGGTAATAATGGATACGTCAGATTATAATTTGAAAATACAACAACTTTTATCGGACGAAAGTACGTACAAAAAGGTCAAAACAGACCCTACAACCAATGTGCTTAAAACAACCAGCGATCTAATAAAGAATTACTCCGAAAAATTAAATCTCGACGTAAACTCGATAATACCACCGTGTACTAAAGCACCGAGGTTATATGGGTTACCGAAAATACACAAACCAAACGCTCCACTACGTCCCATAGTGAGCCAAATCGATTTACCAACTTATAAGTTGGCTTAACACCTGGCAAAAATTCTGTCACCACTGAGAGGACAAACTAGAGCACACACAAAGGATTCGTACCATTTTGTTAGTGAGATAAAAGACCTACATCTTGCTGACAATGAAACTATGGTCAGTTTTGATGTTCAGTCACTATTTACATGCTTACCTATTAAAGACTGCATCTCAATTGTAACCAGGAAGCTAGAAGAATACAACATGCCTACAGAATATGCAGTATTACTCAAGCACTGCCTTACATCTGGCTATCTATTGTGGAAGGAGGAGTTTTACAAGCAAGTAGATGGAGTGGCGATGGGCTCACCTGTATCTCCCATAGTCGCCGACATATTCATGGAGAACTTTGACGCTCTGGGAAGTCTGCAGTCTGTGAACATGTTCAAGATCGTCCCCGCCATTACATCAGATTTGATAGACCACAAATCCTTGCAAAAGAACACCGATTCCTACCAAGGATGATACGCGAGGCTATTGAAATTAAAAAACATCCTAATTTCAATAGAGAAGATGGATGGGTGCTGCCATCTGCTTGGGATCCTATAATTAACAAAATTAAATCCAAACCCAAGCATAACACTGCAAGACTTCAGGATACTGTAAGTTCATTCTGCGTAAATCGAACCAAAAATTAATATTAAAAAACTGAAGGTAGCCGGGCTAACTGTGACATCGGGACGTCAAACATCTCAGTCTCCCCCGTGACCATGGGTTGCTGAAAAGCACTCGAAACGTCGGGAATAAAAATAATAAAATAAACGCGATAAAATCCGTAAAAAACAGTTTTATTCAATGTGTAGTGTTCGCGTAAATATAAGAAATCATTATATAAAAGATTTTTGTAACCGACCTGTTTTTATTGGTTACGCATTTACACTAACGGGATTTTAAGGTAAAAAACCGAAAGTTTTAAAGCGCAAATTACTTAATATTTTAATGATGAGTAGAACTACGTTTAATACGGGATAGAGCCACGCTGTAGCTATATTATGGTAGTAGCGCAAATGGATCGGCTCAACCGGAGAAGGGCCACGCTCTTACAATGCCAGCGTGGAATAACAGTTCGATGCTGCTGTGTATCGTAGGCATTCCATCTTATCCTCAGATTTTTAAAAAGAATAAGGGTAACAAACGAGTACATAGTTTACCTGATGTTAAGTGAATGATATGACCAATATACATCTATACCTTTATCATCAACTCAGAATCAAAATGCAGATGCATTGTCACCCCTGAGGACTAAGGTAGAATGCCGCTTATCAAGTAAAAAGGTTCTCCGGTTTTCTTTTCTCACCATATGAAACACAATAGCAATAAGCTGCTATTTTTCGCTGGTATTCTGTGAGAGAATTACATCCTTCCTGACCCATGACCCCGTGCTCCATCCATAATATTATAGCTGCAACGTGTCTCTACCACATAGGAAAACATAAAGGGGTGACAACGAATTATGCATTTCAATTCGAAATCAAGGACAGATGTAGACGTTTATGGGCCACAGCATTTATTTATCGTCAGGTTAACTGTGTGCTAGTTTTTCAACCTTAATCCAAAAATAAAGCTCATCTGCATAATTAAGAAAAGTCATTTTTCTATGTTTCTATAGTATTAATCGTAGAGAAAAATAAACTACATCCATAGCGCCTGTTTTAATTAGCACGATAGTTGTATGTATTAATCATAATAATTAATATTGTCACATACATTGTATCGTGAATCAAAAAGAGACCAACATTATATAAAAAAGGATAAATTAATAAAAATAAGTAATAAAACAAGTTTCCAAGTTTTTGAGATTTTTTTCGGAATAGTTTTAGATTGAATTAAAAACAAAACAAAACAACGCACGGGGGTTAAGCTTGCCTTAAAAATCCACTAATGGACCGCGCGACAAGCGATCAAGTTTATAATCGCGCAGTTCGTCTTATTGTACAGTTTGAAACATTGAAGTTAAATACTTTAATAACTATTTATTGATAAAGGAAGACAGAACACTTATTTGGAAAAGGAAACAACGTCTAAGTCGTATGCGATTACAAATGTATCCTTAAACTGCAAGACTTCGCATTTGTATATAATTTTCCGAGAACATAGCGAAAAATACTTAAAGATTTTCACCTATCTACAACAAAGTTTTTACTATAAGAACTTCTATTAATACAAATAAGGACTGTATCTTTTACCATCTCAAAGCAAAGGCTGCTGAGAAAATTCTCAGGTTAAAGCACGTCACAAACTAATGCTAATTAACATTAATGCTTGTTTTTTTTTTCAGTAGCCTTTATATTATGTTGTAGTGTTTTGAAATCATAATTATTAATTAAATTATTTAATATCTATTAGCTTACTTTGTTTACTGAAACCATAAACTCTGATCAAAAAAAATACGATAAAGCTAGATCAATGCAAATCCTGCGTTAAATTGCAAACGAGCATGCTCACCGTGGTAAGTGCTCACCGTCGTCCATGAATACAACGATGACAAACAAAAGCACGATATTATTATATCACAATGATTATTATTCAGGAGATTAGCAATTGTAGTATCAAACATAGAGTACCCAAAACCCCACTTTTGGTCATCAGTCTGGATATTAATTTTTTTAGATTTTTTATTTAAAATTCACCATTATACAATACCAGATTAAATGAAATTAAATAATAATTAATAAATATTCGAATCGGCACTAACATGAAATAATTTAATGGGTGCTCTTAATCCGAAAACATAGTAGAACTGTAAAAGTTACCAATTTATAAATATGCAAGCATTCCGTATATAATGCATGTCCTATTGAAAAAAGCAGAAGCTACGGGGACTCCTATCACTATATCCTATAACTGTATTTCGTGCATATGTTCAAACTTTATTACTTCAATTAAAAATTTAAAAACCATTATTAATGTATACTTTCGTAATTATAACCTCAACATAAAGACAAAACAGCCAGTACTTGTTTATAACTATTTTATAAGCAGTAAAGAATATGGTCAAACAGTAAAGTTCTTTCGTCACACTAAATAGTATCAGTACACATTGTAAAAAATCAGGTTATCATTATATACTTTAGCAAGACTTATTCTTTAGCTTGTGTTATAACCAAGCCAAAGATTGTGACAAAGAACTAACTCGTATAATACAAAGATTGTTGTAATATCAAACGCAAACTTCATCTTACCCGACGGTCATCAGTCCTACGAGCTATGTGAGTCAGAGTGTGACTCGTCATGTAGCTCTTTTCCTATTTAACTTTTACTAATCTTGATCGTATGAAGTAATAGTAAAATTTGTTCTTAATGAAGTATGCAATTGTAAAAATTTGAGTTTATTTTATTGTTCATAAAATTATCATTATCATTAAATTGGTCTGCTCAACAAAGATAAAAAAGCACGAGTCACTCAGTCACGAAGCACAGTTCCGAGCCACCTGCATCCATTGACTTAATAGCACGTTTCAGATTTTCAGATAGTCCTCATGTAGTAAAGGGCCTTGTGCTTGTGAACCTTTCTTCCCTATCGGTTGTCGGTTCTTCGAGCTAAATAAAAATAGACCACCCAAAGCCACTTCTGCTGCTTGCATGAAAATGGCTAACATTAGTTTATTAACGATTATTTTCACCACAAATATTGTTTTATATCATTTGTTTTATCATAATTTTATTACAACTTCCGGTTTTGTTCCGGGAACGTTTATTTCATTTATGTATTCCATTGTAGATCCTTTGCTGCCAATATGCTATAGAGTTATTAAAATTTAATATGACCGCTCAATTTTCCTAAAGATCACACTTGATTGAAATACACAGTATAAAATTCAATTATCATCTTTAATATACAAAAGTATATTTCATTCACTAGTTCATTCATTTATTCATCATTTATATAATATTTATATAAATAGAGTGGTATTTAATGATTTCTTATATTTACGCGAACACTACACATTGAATAAACTTTTACGTTTATTACTTTTACTTTTACGGATTTTATCGCGTCTAATTAACTAAGTTTATTTTTATTAATTCCCGACGTTTCAGGTGCTTTCTACTAGCACCCATGGTCACGGGGGACTGATGCGATTGACGTCCAGATGGCAAAGTTAATTCCGAGTACCTTCAGCTTTTTTTAATTATTAATTTTGTTCCGATCTACGCAGAATGAACTTACTGTATCTTGAAGTCTTGCAGTGGTATGCTTGGGTTTAGTTTTAATTTTATTAATCCAAGCATTTATTGGATCCCAAGCAGGTGGTAGCACCCAGCCTTCCTTTCTATTGAAATTAAGATGTTTTTAATTTCAATAGCCTCACGTATCATCCTTGGCATGAATCGATGTTATTTCGCGAGAATTTGTGGTTTATCAAATCTAATGTAATGGCGGGGGCCGTCTAGAATATGATCACAAACTGCAGACTTCCCGGAACGTTGGTGCTTCACGTCAGCTGTGTGTACTTTTACGCGGGTTTTTATTGATCGTTTTGTTTGCCCTATATATGAGAGACCACAATAGACCAAGGTACTTTGAAAGTAAGCATTACCCATTTAACACAGTCTCAAAAAGAAAAAGTAACGTTCTATATTTTGTAACCGTTCCCTTACGTGGACATATCTCCCGTGGACAACATGTCCACAAGAAACACATATATCTACAAAAATGTCATATCACGAGAAATATAACATTTTTAGGATAGTCTGGAGACCAATCATGGCACCAAGTAGGAATATCACTTTGAAAGAACAAAAGGAAACACAGAGAACATAAAAAAAGTCAGTGAGAAAAAAGAATGAAAAAAAGTACAGAAACCTGTTGCTTTGGAAAAATGCAAGTGCAAAAATCGTGAAAGGTTTCATAAACAGAAAGCAGAAAATGAAATAAAGACGATTAAAAACTATACACCGCGGGAACAAAGGTTTTTGTATATAAAATCAGCAAGATAAGGCTCGAAAGTATAGGGAAAAGTCAAAATTGATAAAATACACTGAAGTTATTTTTAACACATCATCATCAAGTCTAGGAATCTTGGTTATTTATCTACTGCTTCTTACGTTTTTATTTAAACATGTGTTATATTTTTTGCAATGTGGTTCAGATAAGCATTGCAGAGATTATGAAATGAGATTAAAGTCAAAATTTTAAACCACAGGTATCTGATACTGATGAATAATTGTTATCGGATTCAGTTGACACTATTACCTGTCAGCCTCTCCCGCATAAACGAAGGAGGCATTTTGCTATTGGGTGTTCATCAGAAAGTGAGTATGAAGGCACATATGTATGTGCCTAGACAACAAGAAGAAGACAGTCATAATTAATTTGACTGAAACTTTACCTTAGCACACTGCCTCTAATAATGCTTTCAATTGTCCCACAAGCGATGATGATGAAACATGATTTAATAATGTAGCTTCTATATCTTCAGACGTAATTGACCATGTTACTTTTAAAGTTGAAAAACTTAAACTTAAAGTATAACACATTACAATAATTTATATTCATCATTGGATAGTGAAGAAGAAGGCCGGGTCTTACAGAACGTTAATGTTAATTAGGAAATGTTTTCTGTCGTTTCTCCTTCAAATCCTTAAATAATGGCTAAGTCTCACTTGTGAATTATCACGCAAGATGTTAAATTCATTTTTGATAGCAATAATAAAACAATTGTTTGAATATAGTCTTACTTTCAAAATTTTAAAAAGGCTACTGATTCTAACTTCCAGTGGTCTGAATAATAATATTTTTTGCAGTTTTATTTCAATAACATTGTGAATAAGGATTGCAGAATTAAGGGACGATGATTATTTTGTTACTTCTTTTGTAAGAGTTATTGGAATTTTATTTAGTTTTGTTTTTTATAGCTTATAGTGCTTCTGTGGTCTTGGTAGTAACTTCTGTTATCTCATAATGTAGATTTATGTATTTATTTTTAGACATTTTTACGATATGATCTCATTACCTGCAATCTATGTTTAAGTTAAACAATAAAGTGTTTTTGATATTTAAACATTTTTCATTGACCTACATTAAAGTGACCCTATTATTTAATACTAGGGTCAAATTTCCCTTGAAAGTTAAAAAATATTAAGTTTCTAAGTCAACGCAATCAACAGACAACAGACACATTTATATGTAAAACTCGCATATTCACTCATCGAAACCTACTTGGAATCATGAAATCTGGCAAAAACCATAGTCTTACAGTACAAGTAAAGGAAAAAAAACGAAAATCGTTAGTTTGTACTTAAATCACAGACAAAGCAATATTTTTTTTGCCATTACGGTCGATGCTCCGTTTTGTAGTTGGAGCATCGACTGTATTGTAGCAAGAATGGGTGAGTTTGATTTTTACTGCAAAGTAAATTTTGTGTTTCCATCTGACTTACTTTTTCGTTACAGAAATGTTCGGTGCTCACCTTAATTATAATTTATGAATATCATTTCAGTAACATAATTATTTTGATGAAAGTAGGTACTTACCTAATTTTACGGAACCCTAAGGGGCGAGTCGAACTCGATAATGATCAAAGGTAACAGTAGCTTCATGTAGGATCTTTTATTTAAATAAAATGTCAATATTTCTCATTGGAGAATGGAGTGATAAATAGAAACAAAATCGTGTTCATATTTATCCCGCCGAACCGCTTTTAATTTTTAAAGTAATTTAAAAATTATGGTAAGCTTTGTAGTATTCTCATTGACATTTCGATTATTTATTTATTTATAATTTACGACTTTGAAATGTTCAGGACACGGAACATTCGCTACGTGGTTCAGTACCAACATAGAAACGGCCATAACAACCTACTATGCGTATGCGCATGCTTGGCTGAGTTACGGCATCATTTTGTGGGGCAACAGCACGGATGCAGCCTCTCTATTCACCCTTCAAAAGAAATTAATCCGAATTAAAGCAAATATAGATCAGACTGATGGTTTCAGACCGCTCTTTTTTAAATATAAAATATTAACTTTATCCAGCTTATATATATTGGAGATGTGTAAATTTGTTCGAAAAAATAAGCAATTTTATACAAAACGTGAAGATTTACCATGTAAATACACGTTACGACACAAAAATAAATTAGTATTGCCAACTTCCCGATTAAAACTAAACAGTTCTAGCACATTAAGTTCTTCCATAAAATTATATAATATTACCTGATATATTAAAAAATGAAAATAATGACATCATATTTACAAAAAAATTAAAACAGTACCTAACTAATAAATGTTACTATAGTACTAATGAATATTTTACAAATATGTAATACTTATATAGGTTTTACAAAGTGATCACTAATTTAAATTGAAGTCTATCTCAATAAGTCACCATGACATTCTTATAAGTAGTTAAATAAGCTTCCTCTCTCCTAGCCCCTAAATTGCGTGCCCAACAGGGTCCATAACACTGGTCTCACATTATTTTATAACATCTTGTGTACATTATGGTTTAGCAATAAAAGTTTAAGTTTGAGTTTGAGTTTTGAGTTTGGATGTCATTTACGAAATATGTAGAGACAGAAGAGCTTGAGAAACTGATTTATTAATTAAGGTCTCTTAACTGAATCCGATCACGGCGAGAACTACATAACGAAAAGAAGAATATTCAATTTGGATTCTCGGTATATTCATGAAAGTTTAATGTATTTTTATAAAAACAAAAGCAGTTTTATTAAATCAAGTGACAAACACTCCGTTAACATCAAGAACCAACACCATATATCGACTTCACACAGTCAGTTATTCATTCACAGGACAATGTATACGCTATTACATCAAAGTCCCAGAAAACATACAAGGTATATCTATTACTAAGTTCAAATATTTTATTAAAATCTTTAATAAAAAAGGTTATTATTATATAAATTAAAACGTGGTAAAACATACCACTGCTAAGGAGGTCGCTTCTAAGCTGTTTCTTAAATAAATCTTGTAAGTAGTTTGTACAACCTGTGTTCTTAATGTATGATTAACTTTATAAAAAGTCCCGCTGGGTTTATGGATAGTTTTTCCCATGACAGGTTTTTCCGAACCAGTGGTTAAAATAAGTTATATAATAATAATTACTTGTAATCTACGTTCAATATAAAATTATTATATATTATTCCTAAACTTTTTTACGCGGTAGAGCCATGCTGCAGCTATATTAGTAGTATAGTTGTAGCACGAATGGGTCGGCTCGACCGGGGAAGGACAACGCTCTCACAGAATACCAGCGTAAAATAGCAGCTTAACACTGCTGTGTTTCGTATGGTGAGTGTAGAGAACCGGAGACCCTTTTTACTGGAAAAGAGGCATTCCATCTTTATCCTCACGGGTGACAACGCATCTGCATTTTAATTCGTAATCGAGGATAGATGTAGATGTCTATGGGCCACAGCAACCACTTACCATTAGGTGGACTATGAGCTCGTTTGTCACACTATTCTATAAAAAAAAACTCTTTTACTAAACTAATTTAAAACTTAAACTAATTTAAGTTATCATTTGGCACGGAGATATAGATTCATAAATGTTTACGTTAATACAAAAGAATTTACTTCGTACATGCTTGCTTACATTTTACACTTGCTTTACATATTCTTATGAAATTTTGGCGCTATCTAGAATTACATAAATCCCAAGACCTTCGCCCCGGTGCTGAGGTACGCCAAACATTTACTCGTTCGTCACCACTTAATTAAAACACAGCGAAAGACACTATCACAATTAAAAAAATAATGTAGACTACATTAAATCATTCAGGAATTTACCCTGGAAGAAGTGTATAATAAATTGAAATACGTTAAATCGGTAATCTTGTAATCTTTAGACAGAAGTAGTGAGAGTTGAAGTCGATAATCATCTATTCTAATGACACGTATGTCGAAAGGTGCTTCAGGCAAAGTCCTAGCTTATATTTGCATGCCCCATGCAAACATTATGTTTGCATGGGGGCATACTGACATTATTGTAATACCATGTAATGTAACCGATATTTGTTATTTAATAAATATTTCTCTCACACCACTATTTACTACTGTGTCTTTTATAATACAGAAATTGCGCATGGATACATATTTGTTCGGAAGAATCGGAACAATTATTTGTTGGCCTTGCAAACACGCATGTGTTTTCGCACGGGATTCGAACCCAGGTCCCGGCTACATTTTAACTAAGCGCTTATATGATACTTCAAAGAAAAGGCAAATCTAACATACAACAAATTCGTCAATGCGATTAAGCTCTTGGCGCTACAGAAGCATAAACACACGTTCACACATACTTCCACATACACATAATATGATATGTATGCATCTAAAGCAAAATCCATAAAATAGTGAGTGATATACTCTTATTACGTCCTAGCCTTTGCACCATAGGCAAGTAATGCTGAAATGAGCAAGCTTCGGCTACCTCAAACAGGTCACAACAGTGAGTGGTTTGGTGACTCAGAGATTTTTTTTATAGAAGAGGGGGCAAACGAGCATGCGGCTCACCTGACGGTAAGTGACTACTGACTACCGCCGCCCATTAACAACTGCAACACCAGGGGAATTGCAGATGCGTTGCCGTCCTTTTAGAAAGGTGTAAGCTCTTTTCTTGAAGGTCCCTAAGTCGTATCGGTCCGGAAAAATCGCCGGTGGTAAACAACTCCACAGAGAAGTTGTACGAGGTAGGAAACTCCTAGTAAAACGCACAGTTGTGGACCGCCAAGCATCCAGATGGTGAGGATGGTATCGTGAATTTTGACACGATTTTCGTTCGTGAAATTCGGCGACTGGAATTAATCCGAGCAATTCCTCAGAGCACTCCCCGTGGTAAATTCGATAGAAAATTCAAAAGGATGCGACATCCTTATGCAATGCCAGTGTATCGAACCAATCAGAATGAACTCGGTCGGCAACGATTTGAACCACCCTGTGCTGGATGCAGTCAAGTGGAAGTAAATGGCACTGGGGTGCCCCGGCCCAGAGATGAGAACAGTATTCCACGTGAGGCCGAACTTGCGCTGTGTAAAATTGCAAGCGATGTGCCAGCATGAAATACTGACTCGCTCTGCTAAGCACGCCAAGCTTTATACAGGCCAATTGGCCTTCCCTTCCAAGAGACCTCGAAACTGCACACTATTCCATATGTCGACGCCGAGGATTCCGATGCTAGCTGAGGCAGCAAGAGGAGTGCCTTGAAACTAAGGAGATACGACTAAGGGGCTCTTTTTAGCGGTTAACGCGCAAGCTTGTGTCTTTTGGGGATTGAACTGGACTAGATTTAGTCGCCCCCAATCCGAGACTGATAGACAGTATATAATATTATAAATAAAATAAACATCTAGGTTTATTTTCTAAAATTAATATATGTAATTTAAATATGGGATCACTTATAACAAAATTTAATTATTTCACATAAAAGTATCATGAAGGTAAGAGATTAAGAGGTCTCTTTACAGTAAAATTTAAATTAAGATTATAAATGAGTTAATTAACATTTTGTGTGACGAATTCAGCATCAGGCTTCTCTTTGAGAACGATACATAATTGCGGCCTTTAGTAAAACAAACCTTTATTCCTTTTTCTATTTCTTAAAGCAAAACATAAAGATTGATTTCTTACATTTACGCAAACACTACACATTTAAATAAAACAAGTTTTTACGGATTTTATCGCGTATACTAACTTATTTTATATTCCCGACGTTTAAAGCAATTTACAGCGTATAGGTGACCATAGGTTCACGGGGGGAACTGAGGTGTTTGACTCACCACCGTCCTTTAAAGTTAGCTACCATGGATAAATCTGTGTTAGAGCACGAGGGATCTGTGACAGTAAACACCTGGCCGCGGAGCTCCAACACGTAAAGCAAGTTTTGCACAACAACAAGCTTCGGGTTCCACGCCTACGTGACAGTGAACGAATGAAGCCGACCACAGTCGGGCGAGTGCCTGCTGTTCTGCCATATGTCAGAGGTGTCACTAACAAGATTGGTTACATCTTAAAGAACACCAATTCCTTCCAAGGTTGATTTGCGAGGCTATTGAAATCAAAAATATCCTAATTTCAATAAAGAAGATGGCTGGGTGCTACCATTAATAATTGGGATCCTATAATTAATAAAATTAAATCCCAACCCAAGTGTACAACTGCAAGAAATCAAGATAAATAAGTTCATACTACGTAGATCGGAACAAATATTAATAATTTTAACCTGGAGGTACCCGTGGTTAACTATGACATTGGGACGTGAAATACCCCCCCGTGAATATGGGTGCTATAAAGTGCTCGAAACGTAGGGAATATAAAATAAGTTAATATACGCGATAAAATACGTAGTAAATAATAATTACTTTCAAATAACAATTTGTTGTAATATATTTTTAAATGAGAAGTAATTAAATGTTAAGCCGTAAAAAATTTGGTTAGCCACAAAAAACAGCATTTAAATCATTTGGTTGGCATTCAGAGATTCTGTTCACAATTAAAAAAAACATTTAGCAATTCTTGTTTCGCAAATAATCTTGATAATGTTCAGTACTTTATTCATAAATAGGCAGCTTACAATAATATGAGTTTACCTAGTAAACAGTCAAACCGCAAAATACTTAATTAATCAGCAAGATTGACGATTGCTTAGCAAAGAAAATGTGTCTATGTACAAGCAGAGACCTAAATTTAACTGGTGGCAGCAGTAGTTGGTTAAATTTTGGTGCACTGTTAAATTTGTAAAAATACTGAAATACGTATTAAGTAACATCAACGACAGTATGTTAAGGTGCAGGCGTACATTTTTTTTATAATAATGATATTTTTATTATTTTTATATAACGTGGTAAATTGGCACATAAAATTAAAATTAATGATTTCATTGTTGAGGCAAAGATCGAACCTTGAATTGATTTACGGCTAGCCCTTAACGAGGAACTATGACTCTAGTGATAGCAATATTAATAACAAGCATAGCGTTAAGATACATTTGTGTTTGTTACAGGGAAAAGTGCTCACCTTCAAAATTGAGTATGCTTCCTATCGACTCCAATAAATTTGATGATTGGACACCTTTTAAGAGCTGTTTAACCACTTGCTATTTGATAAAATAAAGTATTTTAACGAAACCAGTACGCTTAATTAACCAAGTTAAGCAAACCTACGTATCAAAGAAATTAAACATATTATGTTATACTAATGCAAGTCTAAAAGAAACTGCCGACCGCATGGCGCTCACAATTGCGCTCAGTGCAATTGCGCGACATGACTATTATCCCATTAATACTGTCAACAGTGGTAGAGCCACGCGGCAGCTTTTGCCTGTCGCACGGATGGGCCGACTCGAACCGGGGTGGTACCACGACCTCACAGAATACCAGCGTGAAGTAGAGGTTTACCTCTGCGTTTCGCTGGATGAGTGCAGGTGGCCGGAGGCCCTTTTTACTGGAAATGAGGCATTCCATCTTAGTCCTCACGGGTGACAACGCATCGGCATTTTGATTCGCAAACGAGGATAGTTGTAGATGTCCATGGGCCGCAGCAACCACTTACCACCAGGTGGACTGTGTGCTCGTTTGTCACCCTTATCCTATAAAAAAAAACTGCCGTCTCAAAAAGGCTGCAGGAGCGCGGCGAGTTCGATTCAGTGCTCTGTGAGCTGAACTAGCGATTTGATGAAGCATGCAGAGAAAATCACGGCACGGAATTACCCCCTTACTGCAGCAAGGGGGTAGTTCAGGGCTGTAATTTTCTTTGGCAGAACCCAATTTTCAGACTCCCCATGAATTGTTTTAAAAAGTTAAATAGATAGACAAAAATAAATTATGTACTAATATAAGCGTTAAAAATTAAGTATATAAAAAAACGGCAATCAAAAAAATTAAGCAATAAGCCCAAAGTCAAATTATAAAATTTATAACCTGCTTTTTAGCAGGTATTTGATATAAAAAACATAATTGTTTATGGTAACTTTTTGTTCGAAAGAGAAGGCTTTAAGAGTTTTTATCATCATAATATACCATAAGAAAAATAACGCCTTTTAAGAGGTATAAAAAAATTACTTGTAAAAAGTCTGAAATTTAAAAGAAAGAAGCTAAAGAAGAGAGTTGATCTTGGCTACAATATAAGGTCACACTTACGATTGTCTCATGCTATATAATCTTAAAGAAACTGTAGCACAGTGGCATTAAAATGCTGTGCTATAGGAATGCGCGTTTAAATCTCGCACGGAATATTTATCCTTGTGCAATTTATGAATGTTTAAACGCCGCCAAGAAAGTAGAAAATCTCAGTGGGTAACTCTTATTATGACATGTGCATTTCAAATTTGAAGACGATAACACTAACACTTAAAATTTTGTCACGTATGGAGATGATGTTTTCACACACCGAATACCACGTGGTAAATCAGCACTTACATTTGCAATTAACCCATTTCATTGGTGCTGGCGGGGATCGAACCCTGGTTGCTCTCGTACTGTAAAGTTTATTTATTACCACGGCTCTGGGCGACGTAGCAGTAATAGGCTGTAATGAACGGATTTATGAGTGGTGACAACATTAAAATAATTAAAAAAAGAAAAAAATACGGCCAATTTTTCTGTCAGATATTTTCAAGTTTTTTTAGTTTATCTTTTAATATATTATATTACACCTAAATGGTGTTCCCTATGTTCTGCTTATACAAATTCGAATGAAATTAGGACACTGACAACACAAAAAATATGAGGGAAGCCAAATCGATAGGCCTGACGATTCCCATTGAAACGTGATTTATGTCAAGTGAGGCGCCTATATGGGCACAAGGGTTTTATTACAGACTGCTGCTGTCAGGCAAGCAAATAGAAATCGATTCTGAATTAAAGTAGTAACTTATTCCGTACACATTTAATGTATTCAACTCACATTTTAATAATTAATATAATTCAACTTTCTAATGGAAAAAGCATATAATTAAACTTTATAATTGGAAAAGTAAAAACCGAGGAAATGAAAAGAAAAACTAAAAGTAACACAAGTAATCATTGAAATCGTTTAAAGTAGTAAATAATTATTCGCCCATATATCGTGCAGATCCATTCAAGCTATAATAGCAATATAGAAAATCACATTTTGCTGAATATCTCTTTATGTAGACCAAGTTCACATTTTGAAGAGATTTAACATTACGTGAATCAAGACAATATTGCCATTGAGCTTGATTGCTGATTTTTTATCATTGACTGAGTAAAATAAAAGTACGGTAAAAAGACGACAAGTACAAAGACAAGACAGCGTGCCAAAGTTTTGTTTCAGGATTAAAAACAAATCCCGCGGATGTTGGAATGAACTAAGACTTACGTGATAAAGAAGGCGTAACGCCATTTGCTCGTGTGAGAATAGTCTGATAGTTATCCTGCAATATATTAATTTTAAGTAAGTTACGATATAATATGACGAGCATGCATGTGGAAAAATCTTGCTTGGCATAACGTATTTATAATTATATATCATGGTAATTGTCTTATATAACATGCTGCAATTTTTTTATAAATATCTAATAAAAATTAAAAAATATGTAATTTATATTTCATCATCATCATTACAGCCTTTCACAAGTCCACTGCTGAACTTAGGCCTCCTCCAAGGAATGCCACAAAGCACGGTCCTGAGCCACCTGCATCCAACGACTTCCTGCATGTCTGACCAGGTTGTCACTCCATCTAGTGGGGGGACGCTGAGTGACCTTGAACTTGGTCATCCGGCTAGCAGTGAAAGACCACGTCTCAGTTCCATAAGTCATCACTGGCAACACGCACTGGTTGTACAGTCTCTTTTTTAAGTTTTGAGGTATACCTGACAAGAAGATGTGCCATAATTTCCCGAACGCTGCCCAACCGACTTTTCGGTCGAAGTTTGACTCATCTAGTCGGACTATTTGTCTCAGGTAAACATACTCTTCAACAACTTCGAGCTTAGTGATCCCAACAACTACCGGCATAGGTGTGACATGGACGTTAAACATGATTTTTTTTTGTCCATGTTCATCTTAAGACCAATTCGTTGGGAGACATTATTGTACTGTACAAGCACTTCAGCACTTCGATATACCGACAGTCAACTTGGCACCGCTGAAGGGACTGCAGCACCGCCCAAATTTCGACGGAATCAAAGGCTTTCTCATAGTCCACATACGCCAGACATAGTGGCAAATTGTACTCCTCGGACTTCTGTACAATTTGCCGAAGGGTATGTATGTGGTCTATGGTGCTAAAGCCCTTTCGGAAACCGGCTTGTTCGGGAGGCTGGAAGTCGTCAAATCTGCGTGCGAGACGATTCATAATGACTCTCGAAAACAGCACGTAAACGCGGCTCAGAAGGGAAATCGGTTTGTAGTTCTTCAAGAGAGCATTGTCACCTTTCTTGAAGAACAAGACCACCGCACTTCTGCTCCACGCCTTCGGTGTAATGACAATTTATATTTAGGCTGTACTAATGGCATAACATAATCCACTACTCGAAATCATCGTGCTGAGAGAGTAGATAGAGGGAAAAGGGCCACGATTAATAATGACTAAAGGGTAGTTATGGTTCCCTTATTTTCGAAGAAAAAATCATATTTAGCCGTGAAATATTCATTGGCTGTAATTTAAAATGATCAAGCTAATTGTAAAATAAAATGTTATAAAAATGCCAACTATAAGAATAATTTGAAAATTATTGATCTTGTGAAGGAGCTTATTGTGAATAAGACAACAAA
This sequence comes from Parnassius glacialis, assembly GCA_033319125.1. Taxonomy (NCBI): domain Eukaryota; kingdom Metazoa; phylum Arthropoda; class Insecta; order Lepidoptera; family Papilionidae; genus Parnassius; species Parnassius glacialis. The sequence continues at coordinate 22,153,963 of JAVANC010000021.1, forward strand.
TTGATTAAAATTTTACGGCAACGAAATTGATTTGAAAACGGAAATTCGTGTAACCATATTGATTTTCTAAAAGACAAATGTATCAATTACAGAGATCGTCTTATTCGTCATATTATGATGAATAAGAGTTAATAAGTTATACTATTAAACTTATTAACTCTTTTTTAATCTTAATAATTCATATTGTATCGACTGTAAATGCAAGAAGAAGAAAAGCTAATAAATAATTGCGACAAGAACATCAAGTTTAAGAAAGATAAAAAATGAACAAAAGTGTCTAAACCTTCTGTTCCGAAAAATTGACATCACTTTGCGCCATAAAACTACAAGCAGTTTGAGCCTTAGGTTTGAAATTATTGTTTAAAGGTTTGGTACGTTTACGGGTAGGGTTACGGTAATTGGTTGTTTTGTCATATACAGGTTGGGGGCGATTTACTTTACATTCGTTATCTTTATATATAAAAATAACGTGTCACGTTGTTTGTCCGCAGGATAGGTTTTTTTCCCGCTAAATGACCCTCAAAATTTTTTATTGCGCATTTACGGATTTTTATACGAAAGGTCGTTGGAAAGGGCAGATCAACGTCTGCCTGTCCAGCTAGTGATTATATATGTTTATGAGAATTCTTATATTTTTTTATATAAATTACTGTCATGCTCATAAATATGAAAAAAAATCCTTACAAATTAAATAAAACACATTGTACAATTTTTCTTTTAAAACTTTAAAAATAAACAATTCGTAACTATAAAATTAAATAATGCAACATTCAGAATCTGTTTGTCAGTAATGCTATACTATAAAAAATACTCAGAAACACTTTGCATAAAATAACACGTCTATTTCATAGGAATGCGCAGTAAAACTTTTAGACGAGTTAGCAAATATTTGCCTTACCCTCAAAATATTTTGTGAAAAGAAATATATGGGCTTTTACAGCAGCAAGATTCATTTATAACAATGAGTTCAATCACCTCGCAAAATCAGTGTTTTTCAAGTCTTTCTCTTAAAACTTTTAGTACTAAGACTGTTGATATCGTCGTATTCATTTATTTCTTGTCTTTCATTATTCAAACATTTTGTAGACTACACTACAGGCTGAAATGAGCAAGCTCCGGCTAACTCAAACAGGTCACCACAGTGAGTGGTTTGGTGACCAAGAGATACGGACTGACTGGCAGTAAATAATATTATAAATATTATCTAGGTCTATTTTCTGAAATTAAAATATGTAATTTATATAATATGTGATCACTTATAACAAAATTTAATTATTTCTCATAAATGTATCATGAAGGTAAAAGATTAAGAGGCCTCTTTACAGTAAAATTTAAATTAAGATTATAAACGAGTTTATTAACAATTTGTGTAACAAATTCAGCATCAGGTTTCTCTTTAAGATGGATACATAATTGCGGCCTTTAATATAACAAAGCCTTATTGCTTTTTCATTTATTAAAGCAAAACATAATATAGATACTTTTAAAATTACAATTTGTCCTAATATGTTTTTAAATAACATTCTTCGCAATGAATTATGTTTGCAATGTATTAATTGTAAGACGATAGTATTAATGGAACCGAAATAAAACTTATTTATTAGGTTTTGATAAAATACTAGTGTGATCAATGACGTAGCCAAGAAGGCTCTTGCATAGTTACTGAAAAATTATGTCACCGTTTGGTTGGGTCCAAAAGTTGAAAATTTAAATTATGACAGTCCATTATTAATTTATAGTGTATGTATGCGTATATTATACATCGCCACAAGACGATTAAAATGAACGGAGTAAGAATATCCACTACCATATATTGTCCCGTGAGTGTCGCAGGAGGCAAGAGAGAGAAAGAATCAAGTTGGGCAGCTGCGCCTTTCTAATCACAACTAAATATAAAATACTGCGGTTGCCAATGTGTGGCATAAAATCCTATTAGGCAATCTATGGGGGAGACCTAACTTCAACGATAGACTTTGATAGGCTCTATCGGTATTGGTATATGTGTATACATATACCTTATACATATAAACTGTACAAAAAGGGTTATTATACATACATATACATAATACATAAACACTCACGCCTGTCACCCAGAGGGGTAGGCAGAGACTATGGACTTCCATTTGGCACGATCCTGACAGACCTCTCTCGCTTCCTCCACATCCATATACCTACGCATACACGCTCGTCGGTTAAAGGTACTATTGATTTGGCCCATTTTCAATATATCGCCAATTTGGTCGATAAACTTTCGCCTAGGGCGACCCTTCCCGACTCTGCCATTCACCTCTGCAACATAAATTTGCTTTGTCACTCTTTCCTCATTCATTATTTCTACATGACCAAACCACCGAAGCATTCTTTTCTTAATCTTGGTCACAACATCATCTTGCAAACCACACTCTTCTCTTATCACACTATTTCTCACCTTGTCATTCAGATTCAGCCCTAGCATACTACGTAATGACCGCATTTCTACAGCATTTATTCTATTCTCGTGCTTCTTCTGCCACACCCAACTTTCACTACCATACATTAAAGTAGGCACTAACACAGCATTGTGAATTGCCATACGTGCCTTTTTGGACACATTCTGACTTTTCACAATAGAGTGTAGAGCCCCATTCACTCTATTTCCTGCATTCACTCGTCGTTCTATATCCTTATCATATCTACCATCCTTGCTAAACACACTTCCCAAATACACAAACTCATCTACTTGCTCTACCAACACCCCTTCTATTCTTATTTCACATATCGTTTTACTTTCTTCTCTTTCAAAAACCATAACTTTCGTCTTACTTTCGTTCACTTTCATTCCCTTTTCTTTTAATGTCCTATTCATTAATGTAACCATCATTTGCAACTCGGCCGCCGAAGACGCAAGTATGACTTGATCATCGGCGTACAAAAGGCATTTGACGGTTAACTCACCCATTCTTAACCCGCATTCTTCTACTTTCAAATTTTCCAAACAACTGTCCATAAATAGGTTGAACAGCCACGGGGAAGCCACACAGCCCTGTCTGACACCTTTATGGATGCCAAACCAGTCCGAGTAGGCCCCGTTGATCCTGACACAGGCACTAGAGTCCCTATATAGAGACTTCAATGCCTGTATCAGACCAGCGCTCAACCCAAATGAGGTCAGTGTTTGCCATAACACGTTCCTGTCTACTCTGTCATAAGCCTTTTCCAAGTCCATGAACGCACAAAAAACTTTCTGGTTTTTGGCCAAAAATTTCTCCGCAATCATGCGCATGGAAAAGACCTGATCCATACACCCCATCCCCTTTCTAAATCCAGCTTGCACATCCCAAATTTTTCTATCAGTTTCTTCCATAACTCTTTCAATTAGCACCTTAGCATACAGTTTACCCACAATGCTAAGCAAGCTGATACCACGGTAGTTTTTACAGTCCTGCTGCGACCCCTTTCCCTTATATATTGGGACTATAACGGCTTTGCACCAGTCTTCCGGTACCCGCTTCAGCTCCCAACATAAGTTAAACAAGGTGTACAGCAGGCCTGCAACTACTCCCTCTCCAGCCCTTAGCATTTCGAGTGATACTCTATCATACCCAGCTGCCTTACCTGTTTTCATGCTTTTCATTGCTTTCATTATTTCATCTATACTTATTTCTCTACCTCTCTCCACTTCTTCCGGAATTTCTATTTCACTTACTTACTTATTATAATATCAAGGAATACATGAATTAAAATAACCCCTGGGAATAAGGTGATCGCCACCATGCTGGTTCTATGAAAATTCATTTAAAATTGTATAAACAAAATTATTGTTAAGTGAAATTATGTTTAAAAAAAAGTCCCGCTGGGTTTCTTGCTGGTTCTTGCCAGGACAGAGGTATTTTCCGAACTAGAGGTAAATAAAAAAAAATACTTTCAATAAGTATTATGTAATAATATATATTGAATAAAAATCATTCTATTCTATTCTAGATACCATCATATAAAATATAATAATATTTTAATGATTTCATTGCCAACGTTTATATAGTTGCGCACTAGTGAGTTGCAGGTTGGGGCGGTAAGTGAAAAGCTATCCAGTGCACTCCTCACTCCTCACATTGAGGATGAACGACCCTGTGTCTCTAGTGATCTGAATATAGCCTATTCGTTACTTGTTTCTGTCGACGATAATAATACTAATGGTGATACTACGTAAGAATTACCTCGAAAGGTTGTTCTTCTACTTCTACAGCCTCTCGTCAGTCCATTGCTGGGCATTGGGTACTTATCTATATTTGGTCTACATGAAATATTTTTTTAAAGCATTGTATAACAAACACATACACCAAACGAACTCAAGAGGCATTGTGAAAAGAAATTAAAAGTAAATAAAATATAAACGTATAATGAATTCATAAAATATGCATAAAAAGGTAAAGAATACTAAAGCAGAACCATTTTATTAAATCGTATACACAAACGTTCATGCCTACATTTTATATATTAATTAGTTCATTATATCAGTCGATCTTCTGTATTGACAAACATCAAGAAGTACTGAAAATCCAGATTTTTTTCTCTTCTGAATAATTTCTCAACAGTGGTACATCCACGCAGCGCCTTGAACCGGGGTGCTACAATGACCTCACAGAATACCAGCATGAAGTACAAGCGTACTTCTGCAATTCGTCTGGTGAGAGCAGGTGGTCGGAGGCCCAATTCTCCTCCTCCTCCCCTTAACATGGTAGCGGAGTTAAATAGATCATTACCCCAGGAGGATACCAGCACCCCTGGTGACGGAGAATCCCTCGCTGAGCATCCACACCCAAGCTACTTTTCCTGAGCGTTGGTGCTCAGGGTGCCCGCGTATTCGGGGGGGGGGGCGAAATTCCACTCCACACGAAACCTGCTCGGGGTAAGCGGAGCAATAAGACAAAGGCAACCCCTGCCACGCTTTCCGAGAATTTCTGCAATATCAGGGAATATCTCTTCTACCCGGGGTACTAATTAGAATACTCCTTCGTGCCCCAAGCTGGAGTTTGCCTCTACGTCAAAGAGGACATCTGGTTTTCGACGCCTCGGCAGTCTTGAAGGCACGGACCATCCATCCTATGGCTGCGCGTAGACAGCGACGACCATCCCGTGTCTACGGGTGCCTCTATAGGTCCCATAGCGCCAATGCCGACACAGACCGATCCATCGACTACGTTCGAATTGCCGCAGACTCCGCGCAATAACAGGTTCCATCCGCAGAGATCGTGATGCTGGGTGATTTTAACGCCCACCATGCTGAATGGCTTGGTTCCTGTTTAACCAATCCTTCGGGTAGATCTGTTTATGACTTCGCCTTGGCATATGGTCTGACACAACTGGTTACTTCGCCTACGCGGATTCCAGGTTTGAAGGATCGTGTACCCTCTCTCTTGGACCTTCTGCTGACCTCTCATCCGGACAGATATCAGGTCTCCGTCGATACCCCTTTTGGTTCATTGTCTGATCCGGAGTATGGTGCCACTCACGCTCCCATCGCAGTTGCGATCTGCAGCTTGCCGCCGTGTTTGGCACTATAGGTCGGCTGATTGTGACGGGATGCGGTTTTTTTTGCATCCTACCCTTGGGGACGGGTTTGCATCTCGCCGGATGATCCCAACGTTGTTTCTGATTCTGTCGTTGATGTGGTATTTCAGGGAATGGAATAATTTATTCCATCATCTTTGGTGCCTGTCGGAGGCAGAACTCAGCCATGGTTGATCTACTCCTGGAAAATTGCATCACGCTATAAGCAGGACTGCTACCGGGCCTGGACTGACGCATCAACGTCCAGAGATTTAAACACCAGCGCTCTTAAAAAGAAGTATAGTTCAGCCTCCAGGTCCTTCAAAAGTGTCATTGCCATGGCAAATTTAGAGCATATCGGAAGAATTGGCGAGAAACGAGTTTGCCTCCCTTCGGGGACACGTGCATTCTGGTCTCTCGCCAAGGCTGTCCAAGGGATCTTCTGTCAGCCATCTCTACCATCTCTGCACAGGGAAGACGACTCACTAGCCCATGCCGCAAAAGAGAAAGCCGATCTGTTAGGCTCTCTCTTTGCTTCCAACTCGACGCTCGATGACGGGGGAAACACACCGCCGACCATCCCGCGGTGTGAGTGCTCTATGCAGGAAGTGCTGTTTACACTTGCCTTTCTCATCTCTGGACGTGGACAAGTCAAGTGGGCCTGATGGAATCCCACCTATTGTGCTGAAGACATATGCTCTGGAGTTGGCACTGGTTTTATCGCGTCTTTTCCGGTACTCCAACTCCCTAGGCGTAGTCCCGAACTCATGGAAGACAGCTTTGGTGCACATGTAATCTAAAAAAGGCGACCGCTCAGATTCTTCCAACTACAAGCCTATCGCTGTCACCTCCTTGTTCTCCAAAGTAATGGAAACTTTTATTAACTGCCAACTTATGCGGTGCCTTGAGGATCACCAGCTGATTAGTTACTGCTAGTACGGTTTCCGTCAAGGTGGCTCAGCTGGTGATCTTCTAGGATACCTCACTCATAGATGGATGGAGGCAGTGGAGTCCAAGGGGGAAGCGTTGGCCGTTAGTTTGGACAAATCGAAGGCCTTCGCTGTTTCTTCTGCATATCAATGATATGTTGCAAACTGGTAATATATATTTCTATACAGACGACTATACCGGTGACGCTTTGTACATCGGCCGCGCCAATATGTCTCGGGATAACGTCGCCGAGTACCGGCACAATCTTGTGTCTGAAGTCGAGACTTTGTTGAACAAAGTCTCGGACTCAAGTCGACTAAATCTAGTCTAGTTGAATCACTAGAAGTCACAAGTTTGCGCGTTTACCGCTAATAAGAACCTATTTATCGTATCTCCTCAGTTTCAAGGCACTTCCTTTGTTGCCTTAGCCAGTATCGGAATCCTCGGTGTCGACATATCTATTGATGTGCAGTTTTGTGGTCACTTGAAAGAGAAAGCCAAATTTGCTTCTAAAAAGCTTGGCGTACTCAGCAGAACGGAACAGTATTTCATGCCGGCATACCGCTTGCAACTTTACAAGGCGCAGGTTCGGCCCCACATTGAATACTGTTCCCATCTCTGGATAGGGGTTCCCCAGTGCCAGCTCCTTCAACTTAACCGCACCCAGCGCAGAGCTATTCGAATTGTCAACGACAGAGTTCTTTCCGATCGGTTTGACTCACTGGCACTGCAAAGAAATGTTGCTTCATCATTTGTATATTTTATCGCATCTACCACGAGAAGTGCTCTGAAGAATTGTTCGGACTAATTCCAGCCACTCAATTTCACTACCGCATATCGCAACAATACTCGCGATACCATCCATATCATCTGGATGATTGACGGTCCATTACTATACGATTTAGAAGAAGTTTTCTTCCTCGCACAACTACCTTGGGGAATCGATTACCACTACTACTAGTGATTTTTTCGGACCAATACGACATAATGACCTTCAAGAAAAGAGCCCACTCCTTTTTAAAAGGCCGGCACGCATCTGCAATTCCCCTAGTGTCACTAAACATCAAGTGAGCCGCACGCTCGTTTGCCCCCTCTCCTATAAAAAAAATTATGAATTTCCATTAAGTATGACCTTGACAAGTAAGAAATTAAACTTTCTCTAAATAATGGATGATGTATTATTTATTATATTTTTTTATATTCAGGTGATGCTTTTTCTAGCTGTGATATTGTCTGAATATTTTAATTATAAAATCCCATTTCAAACAGTAATATTTTTGCAATATTTATTTCATACATTGATTGTAGGATTATTCTCTTTTTAAAATAGCATGTAAAAATATATATTGTAAGATGTCTGTTCCAAAGTCCCAAAACCTTTCAGTTCGAGTTACAAAACCGTTTTCAGTATCTAGAAGACTGCAATGAAGTGGACGATATGAATGACAAGCTCGTGGAAACAAAAAGGTCCATGCGGTCGGAGCTAAGTTCTGCAAGTATCGCCGCAGAAGAACACAAAAACTCTCCGATCACACTCTTAATCTCATAGCTGTTAGACGGAAGATGAAGCTACACTCTTCAACAGATTTGACAGCATACATGCAACTGAACAGACAGATCCCCAAATGCATGCGGCGGGACTTACGCAACTTCAACACAGCTTGTATTGAAGAAGCGATCGACCGGAACCAAGGCTCCAAAGTCTTTGCCAGAGATCTGTCTGCCAGAAAGGGCCAACTGTCAGAGCTGAAGACAGAGTGTGGCAGCATCGTTTCCGGGGCATCTGAGATTTTGAGTGAGATTGAGAGGTCCTATGGGCAGCTGTACACGTCATCGTTGGAGCCACACGCAAGTGTAAGTAACAATCCAAGAGCGAGTCTTATCCGACACTATTCCGAAGATATCCCGGACGTCAGTCTGAGTGAAATTAGAATAACTTTCCAGCACCTTAATAACGGAAAGGCCCCAGGCGAGGATGGAATTACAGCAGAGCTTCTGAAAGCGGGTGCAAAACCGGTAATTGAAGTCCTTCAGAAGCTCTTTAATTCCGTCCTCCATGGTGGCATTACACCGGAGGCGTGGAGCAGAAGTGCGGTGGTCTTGTTCTTCAAGAAAGACGAAACTCTAGAATTTTGCTTGTTCTTTTCTCAATTTTGAATAATCCAACTTCTCCAGCATATCTGAAAGACAAATTTCAATATCTCTTTTCAACTCATGATATGGTTCTTCGCTCCTCATCTAATCATATATCAGTATTCCATCTCATTTCACTGGATTCACCAACAATTCCTTTATAATTCAGGCAACACTACTCTGGAACTCCTTGCCCGAAAACATAAAAAGAGCGCCAAGTAAGGATTTTTTTAAAAGTTGGTACATGACTTTTTTTAAAACGAAGTGATGTTGGATGTTAAGAATGATGATGATATATTTTGACACATTTAGATGTTTTATTATTTGTAATTTCAATGTATGTATTTTTTTATTATATGTAACGTATATACCTAGTCAGGTCAGAAATTCTGTCACATGTTTAATATAAAATAATTGAAACAAGTTTATTCATTATGTAACCATTTATATACCAAAATGAACATAGGTTCTTATGTCACTAAAGTTCATTCAAAATGACCTCCGTGATTTTGAATACAGGCCTTCAATCTGCGCGGACAGTCGTCTATCGCAGCACGAACGAGGTCCATGTCAATATCGGCGGCTGCCTTAATCAAGGATGTCTTGAGTGACTCCAAATTGGGATGAGGCTTTGAGCACGCCTTTTCCTCCAAGTGTTGCCATATCTTGTAATCTAACGGATTCAAATCTGGACTGGAGGAGGGCCAGTCTTCGTGCCGGATGAAGTCAATTTCACGCGCCGCCAGCCAGTCTTGTGTGCTCTTCGCTCTATGAGCTGGCGCCGAATCTTGTTGGAATACCCAGTGTCTGTTATTGAACATGGTATAAGAAACAAGATCCACAAGGTTCGTCAGGACTGTATTTTGATACACAACTAGATTCGTTTTTACACCTTTCTCACAAAAATGTACCTCTGTTAAGCCCCAATAAGAAACTCCCAACCATACCATGAGCGAGGATGGAAAATGACATCGTTGGACACGCGGAATACGGTTGCTCGCTTCTTCACTACTATGTGCGTACACCTTATCATTTTGTTTGTTGTAGCTCTCTTTTACGGTAAAATTTTTTTCATCCGAAAAAAGAATTTCCCGATATTTTTTTCCCGCGTACCGCTTCAACAAAGCGCGGCATCTCTTCAGTCTCAGGTGCATTAGACGAGCATTCAAACAATGTCCTGTTTTTTTACGATATGCCCGAAGCCCTAAGTCTTCGTTTAATACCCTTTTCACCGTGGTTCTCCTTAACCCCATCTGAAGGACCAACAGTTTCTGCTTACGTTTGGAATTTCTGTGAATTCGCGCCTTCACAGCTTTTATCACTGCTGGAGTCCTAACAGACCGAGGGTGACCACTTCTTGACCTGCCATCTATACTAAAGTCTTCATTGTATCGTTTGATGGTACGATAAACGAATCTTTTGGTTATATTCAAATTTTTCAGTATGTCAAAAGTTTGATTTGGCGCGTAAGCGCAACGATGCAATGCAATAACTGCAACACGGTCTTCTTTAAGCGTCCACTCCATATTTAAAAATGAGTAAAATTCTAAAAAGTATACAGTTTTATTTTCATGAACAATTCGAAATTCGAATTCAATAAACTTTTTTGTGGCCAGCATTCTAAAAGAAAAGTTTTTACTGTGTGACAATACTTATGACCTGACTGTGTATTATATCTATGTATGATACATATTTTGTTCATATATTTATGAATGAATGCCGCTAGGTATTAAGACCGCCCTTTGTTACCCTTGTTATTAAGGTGTCAACAAATAAGATTAAATAAATAAATAAACGCTCTCTTGAATAACTACATACCGACTTCCCTTCTGAGCCGCGTCTACGTGCTGTTTTCGAGAGTCATTACGAATCGTCTCGCGCGCAGGCTTGACGACTTCCAGCCTCCCGGACAAGCCGGTTTACGAAAGTGCTTTAGCACCATAGACCACATACATACCCTTCGGCAAATTGTACAGAAGTCCGAGGACTACGATTTGCCACAATGTCTGGCATATGTGGACTATGAGAAAGCCTTTGATTCCGTCGAAATTTGGGCGGTGCTGCAGTCCCTTCAGCAGTGCCACGTTGGTTGTCGGTATATTGAAGTGCTAAAGTGCTTGTACAGTAGGGCTATGATGGCTATCCGAGTACAAAACCAGAGTATGAAATCTATCCAATTGCAGAGAGGTGTAAGACAGGGTGACGTCATATCCCCGAAACCCTTCACCGCTGCATTGGAAGACGTTTTCAAGCTTCTGGACTGGAAAGATACGGTATTAACATCAGTGGCGAGTACATCACTCACCTTCGATTTGCCGACGATATAGTCCTTATGGCAGAATCGCTGTAGGACCTAAGCACCATGCTCAATGACCTCAATAGTTTCTCCCTACGAATAGGTCTTAGGATGAACATGGACAAAACAAAGATCATGTTTAGTGTCCATGTCACACCTATGCCGGTAGTTATTGGGAGCACTAAGCTCGAAGTTATTGACGAGTATGTTTACCTGGAACAAATAGTCCGACTAGGTAAGTCCAACTTCAACCAAGAGGTCAATCGACGGATTCAACTCGGCTGGGCAGCGTTCGGGAAACTACGACACATCTTCTCGTCAGACATACCTCAAAACCTTAAAACGAAATTGTACAACCAGTGCGTGTTGCCAGTGATGACTTACGGACCTGAAACGTGGTCCTTCACTGCTGACCGTATGAGGAAGCTCAAGGTCGCTCAGCGAGCTATGGAGAGGGCTATTCTCGGGGTTTCTCTGCGTGATAAACTAAGAAATGAGGATATCCGCAGTAGAATCAGAGTTACTGACATATCCCAACCGATTAGTAAGCTGAAGTGGCAATGGGCCGGCCATATAGCTCGAAGAACCGACAACCGAAGGAAGAAAGGTTCTTGAGTGGCAGCCTCGTACCGGTAGGCGAAGTGTAGGGCGACCCCCCACGAGATGGAGTGACGACCTGGTAAGACATGCAGTTAGTCGATGGATGCAGGTGGCTCAGGATCGTGATTTGAGGCATCCCTTGGGGGAGGCCTATGTTCAGCAGTGGACTTATGAAAAGCTGTAATGATGATGACGAAGATGTCTCTGAATTTACATTATCTGCTATATCATCAGAATTGATGGTTCTTTGTTGTCGGGTTAAATAAATTGGTGAGGTGTGGCTTTTCACCAAGAGATTACGTCTTTATACATTCGTCAGTAATGTACGATACTGATGAATCTTTGAGCATCGTTTCGACTACGAAACGATGATGGGAACCCTAGAACGCTGTACCGGAGTTCCAAAATCAAAGGCGTGTCGAATATTATTACAAAAGGGGTTTTCACACAAAACCATATTCAAATAATTCAGCAGCTTTCGAAGAATATCCAAAAAGGGTGGCGTTAAGGTAGGAAATGTTGCTTGAGGCGTTAAGCTGTAGACGAAATTTTTTTCAACACGATTTTGTGAACGTTGAATACTGTATAAGCTGATGTATGATTTAAACGCTAACAATTATTGTTCTTGGAGAGTTGAGAATTCACACCTAAAACGTGCTTCCAATTTCCAGGATCAATTGAAGGATAACCTGTAGTCTTGGGTCTTAAAAGGTCAGCTGATTGGTCTGTTTGATCTACTTGATTAAACGACGAGTACTTTTTGAAATTTTTGTGATAAGATCTCTACTAATAAAACATATAAACTTAATAACGCGTAAAATATGACTTTTAACAATTGCAGCACTCGCGAGGATCGTTCGACAATATTTGACCAAAAAGTTTGAAAGCAAACGGATCGATCGCTTATTCCCCATAGCCGTCACGGTTCCACGATTTGAACCCCATTTATTTCTTCGTCTATGGTTAGTACAAATACAATAGAAAAAGTTTACGCTTAAAAAGCTGAAAATCTTATGGAATTACGGATAATTAAACTTTTAATAAAACGCTAAAGCTGACGAATTTTTTACAGCTACAGAATACGGTGCTAAGCCTTTTGCATTTGGTTTGATTGTTTTCAAAGTTTAGCCCAATTAGAACTCGTAAATTTATGAAAACTCTAGCATTTAATTCAAAGGTTTTGGTGTGACAAGCGATCCTAAAGTTTACATAACCTTAATTATGTACTGCAGTTCATTGACACCTGCAACAAATTAACCTTCAAACCAGGGTATCGTAGTGGGTGGTACGCTTCTGCTTGGTGGCAGAAAAAGGGGTTAGAAGGTACTGCCAACCTATATCGACTTCTGACCATAAAAAAAGTACCACGTAGCAAACTCCTCGTATTTCTTCCTTCTTACATTTCTTACCCGAAAATTCTCTTTTTGATTGTATCTATTCATATCTAGCAGTGCTACATGTAAAAAATAATCATAGAACAATTGGTCCACGCAAAATAAAACTATAGGTAATCCAAGTAAAGGAAACTCAGCACTTTACAGACATCACAGAAAATATCAAGTGACTTCCATTAGCGGACGTCATTGAAGAGGGTCCGTTTGCGTTTACTTGACACACAACCGTCTCTCTTGTATTAGTACTGTTAGTTATAAATCTATTATAGGTAAATTTAATTAATGATTATTCGAACTCTAGCAAGGGAATAGCTTACCTTAATATAACGGGATTCTTGCTATACAAATTTAATTCCATGACAAAAATAAAATAGTGAAAGAGTTTTATGGCAAAGAAGCTTCATATGACACTATAATTTTATATTATTGATTAAAGATTGAAAGCTCCAGGGTTTGTTAATAAATCCACATTCATTTCGGCCCCTAAGAATTAAATTTAGTGTTTTGTACGTGGTAAAACCACTTGGCGGCATATTAACCGGAAATAATAACCAATAATAAAGTGCCAAGTATACACACCTACAACAGAAAACCTGTGGTATAATAATAATAAATGCTTTATTTCACCAATAACTTCCAATTAATAAATTTAAAGTCTCTGACTCCTAAATTATGTGGACCTGTATCTCAGGAGGATTTTTTAAATAAATTGCTGACAATACACATTGCTCGCTCAACTCAGCCCACAAGTGTCCGAAATGACAGAAACATCGCTTAGCCTTCGATCAAAGGTAGACTAATCATACCAAAATATTCCGATAATAAAGCACACCAGGTGACGGAAACAATGTCAAAGATGTGAGACAAATGGCACTGAGATTAGGAATCTGGATTATTCGCCAGACTGTTGTAACTATCACGACAAATCTACTATAAGAAGCTTTTATTTTACATCATTAATATATAATGTTATGTAAATCGGATAAATTATGATGGCTATAATGGACTTTTCCAGAGGCCAATATTAACAACTCTTGTTGGTAAATATAATGTAAATTGAAGAATGAAAACGCTTGTGAAAAAATGTTTGTTTTCGTTTTCGCTCAACTTTATAACAATATGAATGTTCGGTCGGGATCGGGTCTGAAAATGGGGTAGCACTTGAATCACGACGAAGGAAAATTGAGGTCTCGGCACAAGGTCATTTAAATTGAGTGTATTTCTTACATATGATTTTTTTACCTTTTAACTTAAATAAAAGCAATGCGATAACTATATCAAAATATAAAGCAGTGATGTAGGACCCTTTTTACATCAAAAGCGCATGGGATTACACGGGCAGAAATAAATCGTATAAGCGAGGCAATTTGTCGGCTTTTCTCAATCCCCGTTGAGAGGTGCTTAACAAAACTGAAATATGTAAGTGCATTTTGCTTTAACCCTCGATTATAAGCTACGGCCACTCATATCAACTATAATATTTATAATTAATTTTTTTCTATGTCCTTTTATCAAAACAATATTTAAAATTTAATTAAAAAAATGAATAATTAAATTTTTTTTATTAAAAATCTGAGCTCAGACGAAAATAATACCGCCACTGAGATCATTCTGTTTTATTGATTTCTTTTTTTACGTATATTCCAGTCATCGAATAAAACTAATTTTGTTGCCTTTGTTTTAGAATTAATTTAAATTTCTGCCATTTTGAGTGCTTAACGGTACTATATTGCCATAGGGTGACTTAGTCTGACATCTTGATTTGGTAGTTTGAAAAGTTGGTTTTATATTAAAACTTAGTTATATAAAATGTTAACGCGCATATCATTATATCATTCGATCGAGAAAATAATACCAGGTGATTATTGTGTCATTGACAGATAATGAAATATTAATTTAAAAAAAATATCTAGACCGGACCTAAACCCAAGTGCGCGAGACAATTCATATTTATTAAGTATAATATAGAATATGAATTCCTGGCTGAATAGAAAGATGTGAAAAATGTATATATTTCATAAACTAAAATATCAAAATAAGGTTTGCATGTCTTTACTGTGGACCAACAGAGGCTAGCCATCTACGCAGATGCATAGGACGAGATTACCGTGCACGAGTGCGCAGGCAAGCACAAAAGCACTGTTAACTTTAAGACCACCTCCTGCTACTAAAAAATTTCTCGACAGGAAAACCCTATAACTGATTTTGGTTCGAGCTAGGATTCGAATCCAGGAGACTACATGATCAGCAGTCGCGCATACGACGAGTAGATCATCGAGGCATTTCAAATAGTTGTTAAACCACACGATAATATAAGTAATAGTACAACCAAAACTGACCTACGAGTACACTTTATTGAAACATTGACGTCTATAAATATCTTCAATTAATAATTAATATAACCTCACATTTAAATCTTACATTGAAAATCTGTCAAACAGTCCGTAAACTCATCTACATTTTGAAACAATTACTTCAATCTTCATATTCACAAAATCACAAAGATTGTTTGTGGCATTATGACACTGAATTTTATTTTATTGCATATTATCCACATAGTTAGGGCGGCTAAAAGTAATATTATACAACTTAAACGTGCGCAGAGAGCTGTTCTAAAATAATTTTGTTTTAAAACTCGTATGTTTCCTACAGACCAACTTTATCTATATTGCCAAGTACTAACAGTTAGACAATTATTAATTTTAACCCCTAGTCTCTAACTACTTGCTTCTACCCAATATATCTCAATATGGACACGACGTCACTAACTAGCCGCAACATCTACCCATATCAAAAGTTCATTTAGTCATAAGTTATTCATATTTCTTGGCCCCATCTATACAAATAAATAAAATTGAAGTATCTGTTTGTAATATCAAAATAACAGCTTTTCACTAAATGCATATGAAAGTATATACGGTATTTAGAAAAAAGCACAATTTTAAAATTTTTTGTTTGTCTGTTTGATCCGGCTAAGCTCCAAAACAGCTACCCCGATTTTGATGAGACTTTCACTCGCAGATAGCTGATGTCATAAGGAGTAACTAAGGCTACTTTTATTTACGAAAAATAATTAGAGTTCCGTGCAAAAAAATTAAAAACCTAAATTACACGCGGGCGAAGTCGCGGGAAACAGCTAGTTTCAATAATAAATTACATAAAACTAAACCAGGTCCTTAACAGGTCGAACATATCGACACTAAACTTATACAAATATAAAATGTTTTTAGATTCTAGTGTAAATTATTACATAAACACGCACACACGCCGCACAACAACAACATTCACACACACAAACACGCACACGTGCACACTAACTAACACAGGATTGTTTTTTTACCTTTATTTTTATTTTAAGTTATTCCTAACTTCCCAAAACCTTTAAGCTCGAGTTACAAAACCGTTTTCAGTTCCTAGAAGACTGCAATGAAGTGTACGATATGAATGACAAGCTCGTGGAAACTGTCCATGCGGTTGGAGCTAAGTTCTGCAAGACCCGCCGCAGAAGAACACAAAAACTCGCCAATCACACTCTTAATCTCATAGCTGTTAGACGGGAGATGAAGCCACACTCTTCAACAGATTTGACAGCATACAGGCAACTGAACAGACAGATATCCAAATGCATGCGGCAGGACTTACGCAACTTCAATACTGCTCGTATTGAAGAAGCGATCGAGCGAAATCAGGGCTCCAAAGTCTTTGCTAGAGATCTGTCTCCCGGAAAGAGCCAACTGTCAAAGCTGAAGACCGAGTGTGGCAGCGTCGTTTCCAGGACACTTGAGATTTTGAGTGAGATTGAGAGGTTCTATGGGCAGTTGTATACATCATCGTTGGAGCCACACGCAAGTGTGAGTAACGATCCAAGAGCGAGTCTTATCCGACACTATTTTGATGATATACCGGACGTCAGTCTGAGCGAGGCTAGAATGGCTCTCCAGCACCTTAAAAACGGCAAGGCCCCAGGCGAGTATGGAATTACAGCGGAGCTTCTGAAAGCGGGTGGAAAACCGATACTTGAAGTCCTTCAGAAGCTCCCTAATTCCGTCCTCCACGGTGGCATTACACCGGAGGCGTGGAGCAGAAGTGCGGTGGTCTTGTTGTTCAAGAAAGGTGCTCTCTTGAATAACTACAGACCGTTTACCTTCTGAGCTGCGTCTACGTGCTGTTTTCGAGAGTCACTACGAATCTTCTCGCGCGCAGACTTGACGACTTCCAGCCTCCCGAACAAGCCGGTTTCCGAAAGGGCTTTAGCACCGTAGACCACATATATACCCTTCGGCAAATTGTACAGAAGTCTGAAGAGTACAATTTGCCACTATGTCTGGCGTATGTGAACTATGAGAAAGCCTTTGATTTCGTCTAAATTTGGGCGATGCTGCAGTCCATTCAGCGGTGCCAAGTTAACTGTCAGTATATCGAAGTGATGAAGTGTTTGTACAGTAGAGCTACGATGGCTATCCGAGTACAGAATCAGAGTATGAAACCTATCCCACTGCAGAGAGGTGTAAGACAGGGTGGCGTTATATCCCCGAAACTCTTCACCGCTACTTTGTAAGACGTTTTCAAGGCTACTGGACTGGAAAGGATGCGGTATTAACATCAATGGCGATTACATCACTCACCTTCGATTTGCCGACGATATAGTCTTTATGGCAGAATCGCTGGAGGACCTAAGCATTATGCTCAATGACCTCAATAGTTTCTCCCAACGGATAGGTCTTAAGATGAACATGGACAAAACAAAAATCATGTTTTACGTCCATGTCACTACTACGCCGGTAGTTGTTGGGAGCACTAAGCTCGAAGTTGTTGACGAGTATATTTACCTGGGACAAATAGTCCGACTAGGTAAGTCCAACTTCGACCGAGAGGTCAATCAACGGATTCAACTCGGCTGTGCAGCGTTCGGGAAACTAACTAACTACTAAAACTAACTAAAAACTAAATTGTACAACCAGTGTGTGTTGCCAGTGATGACTTACGGATCTGAAACGTGGTCCTTCACTGCTGGCCGTATGAGGAAGCTCAAGGTTGCTCAGCGAGCTATGGAGAGGGCTATGCTGGGAGTTTCTCTGCGTGATAAACTTAGAAATAAGGATATCCGCAGTAGAACCAGAGTAAGCGACATAGCCCAACGGGTTAGTAAGCTGAAGTGGCAGTGGGCCGGCCATATAGCTCGAAGAACCGACAACCGATGGGGAAGAAAGGTTCTCGAGTGGCAGCCTCGTACTTGTGGTAGACGAAGTGTAGGGTGACCCCCCACTAGATGGAGTGACGACCTGGTGAGAAATGCAGCAAGTCGATGGATACAGGTGGCTCAGGACCGTGGTTTGTGGCATTCCTTGGGGGAGGCCTATGTTCAGCAGTGGTCTTGTGAAGGGCTGTAATGATGATGATGATGATTCTTAACTTAACCATTAACAGTTATTCTATTAATTACGACAAATGTCTAATTCTATAAAGTCACCCTTAGTTTGCTGTTGTATTTAATATGTATATTAATGGCATTTTTATAGAGCTGGACAAATCGTAATCTGTATGTAATATGAGTATCATACAGGCACTAGCGATCCGCAGTAAAATTTGTAAAAGAAAATAAACTTCATTATTATTATTTTATAAAATAATAACAAAATATCACACTATTAATAATGCGAAATTAATTATATAATTTCAAAGAAAAAAAAGAAAAAACACTTTGAAACTACCAGAAACCAATAGCTTTCTTACATTTCAATTCAGAAATCGTATCATAATAACATCTATAACATAGGAAAATGGAGAATTTTTTTTACTTTTGTTTTAACATACTGAATTTTAAATTTCAACGTAATGCAGGTAAATTAGAGAACTCAAATCTGGTTTATAAAATATCACTGATACAGACATATTTTATGATTTTATGTTCAATGTCAGCTTCAAATTTACTCACACGTTTATTTTTTAAAACGAAAACTTATAACAATCTACTTAAAATCTGTTAACAAGGTAGCAGAGCATGAAAAATATGGTGAAAGGGGATTGCAGATATGGATAATGGAAATCCTCACGATACAGATCGCAGCGAAGAATTACATTTGGATTTATGCTTCTTATCTTTATAAGACGGGCCTTCCTAACGCCTTAACTTGACCTTACTATAATTTATTACTTTTATGACATTCTGACAAAAAAATACGAATTTATTTTAAGACTACGAGCACGAATATTTAAAGAAATCAGTATTATTATCATAACATTACATTTACACAATTTTTGTATAACAACCCATTGCTTTTTACTGTCTTATGCTTTGAAAGAATCTTACTAAAAACCTAGTACATAATAGAGACACTCACCACTGCATCATGCGTATTTTTCATAGGTTAAGATGGGCAAACCAGCACACTTTCCACCTGATGGTAAGTGAATGATTTGGCTTTTTTTTAGTTTAAAAAAACGTTACCCCCACACTAGGAATTTCTCCTGTATCGTGGAGGCAGTTTACAAACACAAATTGCACAAGGACAAACATTCAGACCCGGGACAATTATTTGTAGGCCATACAAATACTTGTTCCATGCGGCTTATAAACACCTACGACTATCCTCGATTAAAAAACAAAATGCAGATGCATTGTCACCCTAGAGGACTAAGATGAAATTCCACGTTTGCAATAAAATGGATCTCCTGTTCTCTACACTCACCATTAGAAACACAGCAGCATTAAGCTGCTAGTTCACGCCAGTATTCTGTGAGAGCGTGGTCTTTCTCCAGTCGAGCCGAACCATTCGTGCTACAACCATAACATAGGTATAGCGGGGTTCTACCACATGTACTCTGAAAATCTTACCACTCTGTAATCAACATATAATCATCATCAGTGCTTAAGCTATCCACTCCAACAGTTGAGAGAATTTATTTATTTTATTTTATTTATCTTATTTTATTTCAACTAACAACTATCATAACATGAATAAAACCTAATGCGACAGTGTAGTACTTATCATGCATAACAAAAATGTGGTCATTAACTGTAACATATTGTAAACAATCCTACCCTAGTAAATTCACTCAAGGTGCAATAGAATAGGTCAATGCCTTCAGCCATTCTATTAAGAATGCGTAACGTTCGCGTTAAAGGCGCTTTATCAAGTAAATTGGTACGGGCTCGCGGTACAGACAGCAGCCGCGGCCGCCGCCGTTTCCATACGTACCCGTCTGGAACACACAGCCCCATTCGTCCCAATATGTCACTATTACATATTTTTCCTCTAAGTATTTTAAAAATATATAAGGCAAATGCTAGGTCTCGTCTTACCCTCAACTCGTTGTAGCCAACCATACCCAGAATAAATAAAGTTGGGTACATTAATGGATATATAGGGTAGATTCCATAACAGCGCATATATAAGTATCTTATAAATTTATTTTGCACTCGTTCCAGCATTGCACTATACCCATTTTCGTGAATGAAGCCCAAGTTTCTATACGCTTTTTTGCAGCAATAGATAATGTGTTCCCTAAATGTTACTTCACTATTTAGTAGAACGCCTAGATCTTTAACTTCGTGAACTCTTACAATTTGCAAACCATCCACTTCATAATTATATACAATGGGCTTGCGCTTTCTAGTAAATGAAATGGTTACACATTTGGAGGAGTTAAACTGTAAATGGCTATTCTTGCTCCATTCCACCACTCTGTTTACGTCCTGTTGTAGCTTTTCACAGTCTGCCCACGTTTCTATGACATGATACAACTTGAGGTCATCAGCGAAAAGAAGGCACTTAGATTCCTTAACTACTTCAGGCAAATCGTTAATCAGTAACAAAAACTGAAGTGGCCCTAAATTACTGCCTTGGCTTAGTCCAGATTTTGTTACATATGTGTCCGACGTATGGCCGGCATATTCCACATACTGCTTTCTACCTATCATATAGCTGGCAAATAATTTTAACAAATGTGGAGTGAAGCCAACTGCCGCTAACTTTTTTAGTAAGACGTCGTTATCCACTAAGTCAAACGCTTTTTTAAAGTCAAAGTAATTGGCGTCGACTTGCACTCCCCTATCCACTGCGGGCACAATTTCAGCCATGCAGCTAAGAAGGTTGCTAGTGGTGCTTCTCATTGGCCGAAACCCGTGCTGCGCTTCCGAGAGCTGCTGATTCACCTGCACGAATATTTTATCGTACATGGCCGACTCAAATACTTTAGCTACTGATGAAAGCACGGCAACAGGTCGATATTCGTCCACCTGCGATCCTGCATTTCCCTTTGGAACCGGAACGACCCTTGTTGTTTTCCATCTATCGGGAAAAATAGCACTGTCCAGGCATTTTGAATAAATGTACATTAACGGCTTACTTATCACGAAACGGCAGTCCCTGAGTATATACGGCGGAATGCCATCCGGGCCTGCGGACCTCTTAGGTTTTAGCTTTTGCAAGGCGCGTTGCACATCCTGAAGACTCAGACTTTCGATATGCACCCGCGCAGCTGCGTTGGTATCGCCAGCCGCTATTATTGCCTCGGTAACGCTTAGATTGTCTTGTTCCGTCCTATAAACTGAATGGAAATACTGAGCAAACTCTTCTACACATTGCTTACCACTCAATACTTCCCCATTTTTCAAAATTTGTTTTTTGTTTTTGCAGCTTCTTTTGGACCTTATGTAATTCCAAAAAGCTTTTGGATCTTCTACGAGATGGTTTTGAACGCGACTCTGATGCTGCTCCTGAGCGAGTTTTATCATCTTCTTAACTCTCGCTCGACACTGAGAAAATACTTCATAATCGTATTTTGATTTACTCATCTTATACCTCTTATGGCGATCTGCTTTTAATTTTAATTCGCGTATTATCTCAGCTGTGTACCACTCAGGATAAATATACTTCGACTTTACCTTACTTACTTTTTTCCTAGGTACGCAATTATCCGGAGACACTGAAGTGTCTCAAGCCAAGTACACGTTCAACATATGTATATGTATGTAAACGTGTAGGCGTGAGACTACAGTGTATATATTCTCGAAACAGATGTCAACATAACCTCACCAAATTTTTAACTTCATATATTTAATTATTAACGAAACGTCAACACTTTATACAATCATATATCATTTTGTTTATCAATTGTTTCCTTATAACAATAAAAATTATTTCTATCTATCAATTATTTCATACTTTTTAACATCTCAAATTTTTGCTTGCTCACTTTTCCGATTATACAAAAGATTTTATTAATTTCGGTGGAATTTTTAATTTTTTTAAAGATTGTTGCCTTGAATGCTTGTCTTTTAAGCCATGTTTTCATTTATTTATTTTGAAGATTTTTGGCTTGGATGCTTGTCATTTAAGCCATGTTTTCATTTATCTCAGCATGAAATGATTATAATCCTTTATAATACTCTGCTTTACAATATGTCGATGCGTCACATTGCGCAGCCCTTTGGCAATTTCGACGGCAACTCGAGCCAGCAGATAGTTGGCAATATTATCTCAAGGTGTCTAAGCAGATAGACACCTTATGTTGAGAATATTGGTATTGCGGTAGGGATGCAACATCGCTCATAAAAAAAGCGATATTAGAACCTCGATATTTTCGAAAGTGAAACATCGATTTAAAAAAAAAAGGGTTATTATAGTATAAATTAATACATGGTTGATAATAACCCCTGGGAATAAGGTGGTCGCTTCCAAGCAGTTTCTAAAATAAATTTTGTAAATAGTTTGTAATCATTTTCTATTGTAACATTAATTTAAAAAAAGTCCCGCTGGCTTTCTTCCTGGTTCTTACCAGGACAGAGGGTTTTTTTCGAACCAGTGGTAAAGTAAAAAATGACTTTCAATAAGAATTACTCATGTAATGTATATTGAATAAAAAATTATTATATTTTATTCTATAACTCTATTCTAAAAACATCAAAGTATATGAATAGAATGTTACTACATTCTATTGACGATGGAGCTATCACTCAAATGGGATCACTCTTTCTCAAAACTAATTCTAAATTAACTAATAGCAATAGAGGTGGAGCAATTTTGGATTTTTCTGGAGCACTTCAGGAGCAATTAATAGGCATTAAGTTTTATTTTAAAAAGTAGATATTTTATGTTTTATAGCAAAATAAAATTTTTAATACTTAAATTTTTAAAAATGAATGATAAATTAACTAATAGCAATAGAGATAGAGCAATTTTGGATTCTGCTGGAGCAATTAAGGAACAATTATTATTAGTTTTATTTAATATTAGTATTTATTAGTTTAATTTTAAAAAGTATATTTTTTATGTTTTATAGCAAAATTATTTTTTTTATATGATAAGGGTGACAAATGAGCACACAGTCCACCTGATGGTAAGTGGTTGCTGCGGCCCATAGACACCTACATCTATCCTCTATTACAAATAAAAATGTAGATGCGTTGCCACCCGTGAGGACTAAGATGGAATGCCTCATTTCCAGTAAAAAGGGCCTCCGGCCACCTGCACTCACCAAGCGAAACGCAGAGGTAAACCCCTACTTCACGCTGGTTTTCTGTGAAGTCGTGGTACCACCCCGGTTCGAGCCGGCCCATTCGTGCGACAGCAAAAGCTGCTGCGTGGCTCTACCACTGTTAAATTTTCGATGGTTAATTTTTTAAATTTATTATAAATTAACTAATAGCAATAGAGGTGGAGAAATATCGAATTCTGCTGTAACATTTAAGGAGCAATTAGTTGCATACAGTTTAATTTTAAAAAGTAGATATTTTATGTTTAATAGCAAAATTAAATTTGCGATAATTAAATATTTTTAATTAATTCTAAATTAAATAATAGCAATAGAGGTGGAGCAATTTCAGATTTTGCTGGAGTAATTAAGAATAAATTAATTTACATACAGTTAATTTTAAAAAGTAGATATTTTATGCAAAATATTAATATATAGCAAAATTAAATGTTCCAAATTTGTTTTTAAATTAATTCTAAATTAACTAATAGCAATAGAGGTGGAGCATTTTCGGCTTCTGCTGAAGCATTTAAGGAGCAATTAAGTTGCATGCAGTTTAATTTTAAAGAGTAGGTATTTAATGTTTTATAGCGAATTTCAATTTTCGATAACTATTTTTTTTAATTAATTCTAAATTAACTAATAGCAATAGAGGTGGAGCAATATTGGATTTTGCTGGAGCATTTAAGGAGCAATCAAATGGCATACAGTTTCATTTTTAAAAGTAGATATTTTATGTTTTATAGCAAAATAAAATTTATTCGATAATTAAACTTTTTAAAAATTAATTATAAATTAACTAATAGCAACAGAGGTTGAGCGATTGTAGATTCTGCTGGAACAATTAGAGAGCAGTTAATTGACATACAGTTAAATTTAAAAAAGTAGATCTTTATGTTATACAGCAAAATAAAATTTTCGATATTTTATTTTTTTAAATTAATTATAAATTAACTAATAGGACGTCAGTCTGAGCGAGATTAGAATGGCTCTCCAGCATCTTAAAAACGGCAAGGCCCCAGGCGAGGATGGAATTACAGCGGAGCTTCTGAAAGCGGGTGGAAGACCGGTACTTGAAGTCCTTCAGAAGCTCTTTAATTCCGTCCTCCATGGTGGCATTACACCGGAGGCGTGGAACAGAAGTGCGGTGGTCTTGTTCTTCAAGAAAGGTGACAACGCTCTCTTGAAGAACTACCGACCGATTTCCCTTCTGAGCCGCGTCTACGTGCTGTTTTCGAGAGTCATTACGAATCGTCTCGCGCGCAGACTTGACGACTTCCAGCCTCCCGAACAAGCCGGTTTCCGAAAGGGCTTTAGCACCATAGACCACATACATACCCTACGGCAAATTGTACAGAAGTCCGAGGAGTACAATTTGCCACTATGTCTGGCGTATGTGGACTATGAGAAAGCCTTTGATTCCGTCGAAATTTGGGCGGTGCTGCAGTCCCTTCAGCGGTGCCAAGTTGACTGTCGGTATATCGAAGTGCTGAAGTGTTTGTACAGTAGAGCTACGATGACTATCCGAGTACAGAACCAGAGTACGAAACCTATCCAATTGCAGAGAGGTGTAAGACAGGGTGACGTTATATCCCCGAAACTCTTCACCGCTGCATTGGAAGACGTTTTCAAGCTTCTGGACTGGAAAGGATACGGAATTAACATCAATGGCGAGTACATCACTCACCTTCGATTTGCCGACGATATAGTCCTCATGGCAGAATCGCTGGAGGAGCTAAGCATTATGCTCAATGACCTCAATAGTGTCTCCCAACGGATAGGTCTTAAGATGAACATGGACAAAACAAAGATTATGTTTAATGTCCATGTCACACCTATGCCGGTAGTTGTTGGGAGCACTAAGCTCGAAGTTGTTGACGAGTATGTTTACCTGGGACAAATAGTCCGACTAGGTAAGTCCAACTTCGACCGAGAGGTCAATCGACGGATTCAACTCGGCTGGGCAGCGTTCGGGAAGCTACGACACATCTTCTCGTCAGAAATACCTCAAAACCTTAAAACAAAATTGTACAACCAGTGCGTGTTGCCAGTGATGACTTACGGAACTGAGACGTGGTCCTTCACTGCTGGCCGTATGAGGAAGCTCAAGGTCGCTCAGCGAGCTATGGAGAGGGCTATGCTCGGGGTTTCTCTGCGTGATAAACTTAGGAATAAGGATATCCGCAGTAGAACCAGAGTAACCGACATAGCCCAACGGATTAGTAAGCTGAAGTGGCAGTGGGCCGGCCATATAGCTCGAAGAACCGACAACCGATGGGGAAGAAAGGTTCTCGAGTGGCAGCCTCGTACCGGTAGCCGAAGTGTAGGGCGTCCCCCCACAAGATGGAGTGACGACCTGGTAAGACATGCAGGAAGTCGATGGATGCAGGTGGCTCAGGACCGTGCTTTGTGGCATTCCTTGGGGGAGGCCTATGTTCAGCAGTGGACTTGTGAAGGGCTGTAATGATGATAATGATGATGATGATAACTAATAGCAATAGAGGTGGAGCAATTTCGGATTCTGCTGGAGCATTTAAGGAGCAATTAGGTGCTTATAGTTTTATTTTAAAAATTAGATGTTTATTAAAGTTTTATGCCTAAGTTGACTGTATAATGAATGGAGACTTTATTATATAAAAAAAACATCACTATTGTTATGAAATAAGTACCTATTTAATCTATTTCTTAAAAAAAAAATAAACAAAACCCGGTCTCGATACGTTAAATTTTTCGAGAGTTATCGTGACC
Source organism: Parnassius glacialis (assembly GCA_033319125.1). Classification (NCBI taxonomy): domain Eukaryota; kingdom Metazoa; phylum Arthropoda; class Insecta; order Lepidoptera; family Papilionidae; genus Parnassius; species Parnassius glacialis. The sequence continues at coordinate 22,180,066 of JAVANC010000021.1, forward strand.
ACGTAAAAAAAATCGGGACGTCCACGAAAATTTTTTTCAATTTTCTTAAAATAGCAAAATAAAATTGATTTGTACAAAATATGAGATAGATTGATTAAATTTTCTTGAAATAAATCTACTCATTATCTTATGAGTGCAAATCAGTTGTTGTAGAGGTAGTTAAAGAGCAAAAAAAATTTCTTGACCTTGACGTGTTGAGAGTAAAGCACAAACTCAACCACTTCGCGGTATGAGGTGTGCAATATTTGAAAAAAAAAAAGAAATTGTGTACTTTACAAAAAGATATGAAATCCGAACAAAAACAGTTTCACTGTAAAGCATCGCGCCAAGTACACTTTCAACTATAGTTACAAAAATAATAATTACATTTTTACAAAAAATTATAAAATAAAAAAAACCAAGTACATAACCGTTTTAGATTCGAAAAAAAATTTTGCTGAAAAAAGTAATAATAAAAAAATGATGTACTTGGTGTGCATTATACTTTATAGTACGAGCATAACTCAAAGTTATAAGAAACGACTTCCAATGTCAAGTTGGGTGATCGGATACTCTTAATCATGCACACCAAGTACACCATTTTTTTATTATTACTTTTTTCAGCAAAATTTTTTTTTTCGAATCTAAAACGGTTATGTACTTGGTTTTTTTTATTTTATAATTTTTTGTAAAAATGTAATTATTATTTTTGTAACTATAGTTGAAAGTGTACTTGGCGCGATGCTTTACAGTGAAACTGTTTTTGTTCGGATCTATTATATTATTTATAGTGCAATAAAAAAAATCAAGACTTGTTTCTAAATCTAAACCATACATTGGAGACCAGTCTATATCCTCTATAGCTTAATATAAGAGAGGAAAATTAGCATTGCTAAACTTCCAAGCAGGTCTCACGTAGCATTCGCTGTCAATGGATCCCTGCGCGGCAGCGGCTCCGCCTGCGACGAATTGCAAACACACTGTTATCTCAAGCGGAGGGTGGTGTGCATCCACTGGCACAAGCCCAGTGTCCGCCGCATACACCCTCACCGATTCCTCACCATCAAATGTACTTAACACTAAATCTAACTGTCGTTCATTGCAATTACCTATTCTATTGCTTTGAGAAAATTCACAGTATGTAACAAAATGTTCATAGTAATTACGTATAGTAGTGGAGCATGAATACAAATTAAAATCTCCTACCTAGAATATGCCCTAACCCCTCAAGTTCGGCAGACGAAATTACTTTCATCACGTCCAGAAATTTTAATCGAGACTCGAGAGATTAATATTTTTTTAACATCTAATGCACAACATTGAGTAATTAACACGCTGCATGATCTTGTAATCTAGATTGGTACATCCTCTTACATACCGTCCGTACACCAGCAATGCATCCGTTGCTGTGTTTTGTTTTGTAAAGTTTTTTAATCTTTATTTAAGAGCTTAAGGCCTTAACAGTGGTTGAAATGCCTAAATCTTGGATATTTAAGTTAAAAAATCTCAATAACTGTTCATTTAATCCACAAAGAAAAAATACAAGGTAACAGAAGAGGATTTGGTAAATGTTTCTAATTGAACAAAATTGTATTTTTGTCAACCCCTTATTACAAAAAAAATCCCTAAAGATTACCTATCTTTGTCATATTTTGCAAAATTTCTCCAAAACGGCACAAGCTTTTTAAATAGTTCTTATACTAAAAAAAAGGTCTTGAAAATATTAATATTTTTAATTGAGTTTTTTATTTTTATTCCCCGTTTTATAAGAGAATATATAATTTTTCCCTGAAATTGAATATATTTACACGAGCGCGCATGCTCCGTCGCCCTGTCAGCCTGTCAGAGTCCGTTTTCGGACATCGTCGAGGGTGGACCGCGCGTCGGTGTTGGGGCAACTTCGTTCAAAGATATATTAGTTTTTTAAAAGTTTATAGTCAATTATAAATATTTCTATGACTAGAAATAATTAATTTAGTTAATATCTGTACACTGGTAACTGTAAATATTATTTTCTAAATAAATTAATTTTTAAAGTGCCCAAAGAAGAAGAAATTTTCGCGGCGACGTTGATTAGTGAAACTGAAAAATGCATTTTTATATAATTTAGATGTGGAACGACGAACATGCTCTCGTTACTAAGATTTCGATAGTTTTAATACCTATGTAATTTTATAGTTGCATATTTTTATTAATTAGTTGAACTGAATTTTATAATAATGTATTACAATAAAACGCTGTTTTTATGAGTATGACTTTATAACATTTTATTGGGGAGGGAAATATAGATATAGATACTTACGTTTAGGTACACTGTTATCAAATTAAATCAAACAATTTAAATAAATAAAAAAATGGTGCTTCCCTAAGTATAAATAACTATATAAAGACATTCTTGGATTTTGGTTTTTTTTATGTTAGACAAACTATCATCTAAAAAATGTAAAAATTTTAAATTGGAGAGGGGTTTCTCTACGTGATAAAGTTAGAAATGAAGATATTCGCAGTAGAACCAGAGTAACTGACATAGCCCAACGGAATATTACAGTGAAATGGCAATGGGCTGGCTATATAACTTGGAAAACAGATAAAAAATAGGAAGAAAGGTTCTCGAGTGGCAACCTCGAAGTAGAACTCAACCTACGCGCACACGCGCACACCCATACACACCCATACACACCCATACACACACATACCCACCCATACACACCCATACACACCCATACACACCTATACACATCCATACACACCCATACACACACATACACACCGATACACACCCAAACACAACCATACACACCCATACACACCCATACACACCCACACACACCCATACACACCCACACACACACACACACACACACACACACACACACAAGAGGCAAGAGTGAATAGGTTTTTGTAAAGGCGCAGGTTGAGCAAAATGTCGCGCTAGGCGTTATTTGTGCGGTTTTTAGGAGCTATCTACTTTTTATTTAAAAGATATATCAACAAATAAAAAACACATTATATTGCTACATAATCTTGATTTCATAAGAGCTATATCCATTTTTTTTAAAAGAAATAAATCTTAATATAATCTCCTTACAAAGAAACCACATAAATGTGAAATTATTATTGATAACATGCATCTCCTCGTAAAGTAAGTATTATTTTATTTTGCGATTTATACCAATGGATAGGCAATTTATTAATGAACATTTCTATTGAAAATTTTTTTCAAAAGACACAATTTGATTTAAAACTAAAAAAAACTAAAAAAAAAGAAATATTTTAAAATATGGGCGTATTCATTGCCCACGGTCAGTGAGCGCTGAGCTCTTCGACGTGACACCCGTGTCATTAGAGCGTCTGCCGGCGCACACGCTCACGTCATCTTATCAGTCGATAATATTATTACTTATTAGGTTATTTATAGGTAGTATTATTTGTTTGTTTTGGGTATAATTTTTCATACATACATCATTTATACATATATTTGTTGTGTTTTTTACTGCGCGATGAAGCTTTTTGCGTGTACTTTCTTTGAAGTAAATGCAAATAAAAAATGAAGCACCATTAGCATGTAAGTTTCGAATCCATAATTAACATTTCGACATATATTATAATTTATAAAAGGCTAATTCAATATTATCAGTATAGTATACAGTTAAAAATAATTCTAATACCCAACCACAATATCTTAGCCTTGTTGGTCTAGTGGTTGTAGTAGCGCAACTGCTGATGAATCCTGGGTCGGGCCAAAAAGTCAGTTATGAGTTTTTCATTTATGTTCTAAGTTATAATTAGTATTACTAAGTTATAGTTTTTTGGTAAAATATAGTATATTATTTATTGCTTGTTTTTTCTTCTTTTTCAAAAAATAATTGAGTACATAAGGTGTTCTATACTTATAATTCGGTAAAAAGTATCTAAGTATATAGCATGATATAGCATGTGACCTGTTACAGTCTGACTTTAATATGCTTGCAAAATGGTGTCATGATGCCGGATTGGTTCTGAACTCCTCTAAAACCAAGCTGTTACACATAAAGTCTCCTTATATCAAGTGTACTTTATCCAAGCACATTGTTGCTCACAATCATAATTGCCTTCACTCGTCCTGTAAAAACACTTGCAGTTGCCCCTCTATAGATCTCGTCAATACCCAGACATAGCTCGGAATGCAGATCGATAGTAAGTTTACTTGGCATAACGACATCGAGGGTGTTTGTAACAAATTAAGACAATTCTTAGCTAATATTATAATACTGAAGAACAGAATTCCGTTCCCAGTTAAGATGATGTTATATAACTCTCTGGCAGAATCTTATATACAGTATGGTTTAGGTAGCTATGGTCGTACATTTAATACTTATTTAAACAAAATATATAATCACCAGATAAGAATCCTTAAAAACATTGTAACAGACAAAATTCGACGTCAATTTCATGATGACGATAGTATGCTCTTTAAGCACTGCAATATTCTACCAGTTCATACACAAGTCAAATATTTAGTTTAAAAAAAACACTTTTTTAATGAAGAGTTGAAATTAGAAATTAAGCATCCCGTGTGTACGCGCGACGTAAACAGCCGCAAGCTGCAGACGAGCCATGCAAACAATATGTACGGGGAACGAACGGCAAGTTACATTGTTCCACGACTTATAAACAACCTACCCCCAGATTTCCGCGATAACTTAAATATAAAAAACATTAAAAAAAAACTTAAATTGTACTTTTTGAATAATTTATAAAAAAAAAATAATACTTAAAACAGCGTATATGCGTTTGCTCAGGTCCTAATTAGGCTGTAATGTTTCCTTTTTACAAACTATATTAAATATACTTAATGTAACGTCGACTCTGGTCGCGTCATCACAAACCTTAGTGGTTTTCTGTATGCGACTTTTTAGTAATTTTTTTTTTGTAATGCTTTGTAATATGGTAAATAAATAAATAAATAATAAATAAGATACTAATATACCTACTTTTTACTATAAACTAAAATTTTTTAAAACTAAATTTAACTAAAATGACTAAACTGACCATTTATTTTTTAACTCAAAACAGGACATGGGTTTATTTATACTCTAAAAACTATAACTTTATACAATTAGTGTTCACTATGGAATTATATTCGGTATAGACGGTAATTATTAAATGCAACATATATTTTTTTTAATTATTAATTATATTTGTCAGTGGATTAAATTTGCTTGGTGATGATTTTAAATAAGAATAAAATTCTGGTCAAGTTTTTTTTATTGTTATCTTTGTAACAACATCGCCTTTAGAACTGGAACCGTAATTGTTTCTTTCAGACGTCCACAATTTATTCAAAATAAAAAAATACTCTTTCTACCCGAGCATTTGTACCAGGTAGACATAAAATATATTCGATTAAAAAAATGTTAAAGATTGTTGACTTTGAATACTTCCATCCAACGAGTTACGGGACAATTTTGTGTCCCGGAGCTTTATTTGGGGACAATGGGACAGGTGACCGAGAAAAGGGACAGTCCCGTTCAAAACGGGACGTATGGTCACTTTACCTATAACCGGCTACGGCTCCGTGGCACAGTGGCTTAGCAATCAGTTGTTGCGCTGGGGGCCGCGTGTTCGAATCCCGCACGGAAAAAATATTTGTAAGGCCTAAAAATAATTGTTCCGGGTCTGGATGTTTGTCCTTGTGCAATTTATGTTTATAAACTGCCTCCACGACTCTCATTCTATATTACTCTCACTCTGCGAAACATCCTATTTATTTGTTTATTCTTTATTGCACCAAATATTTGTACAAAAGGCGAGCTATCTATCTATTTACCTATAGTGAGTAGGTATCTTTTAAACTCACAATTTTCAATGCTTCATTTTTAATATATAATTAATTATAAAATTTCATAATAAGATAATATATGAGAATACATAATTATAATATAAGTCAACTAATATACTAAATAAAAAAATTAAAATACATTTATCGTTGTACGCTGTGTGTATTTCCATAAAATAGTTTATTGACGTTGAAAAAATACTACGTCCGTACAGTAGGTGGCGTCTTACATATTTCTTACGCGATGCTATATTGTAGCAAGTCGACGCGGCACGGCACACAAATGCTCAAGGTCGTTCGCATGGAGTATTGTCAGTGCAAATGTTAAGTCAGTGCAATTCACCATCTTAGGTTACATAACCACTTACCGATGGGATTGTAGTTGTTTTACTACTTGCTGGGTAAAAATAGTAAAAGAAACACATGCATTTAGATATAATTTTTCTAACCAACCATAAAAATATGACGAGGAGAAGAAGAAGAAAATATATAAGTATAAAGGTTACCTCACACGGCACAGTAATATAATATATATATATATATATATATATATATATATATATATATATATATATATATATATGATATTTTATCTACGCATTATCTACGCATGAAAACTTTTAAAATCTCTGAATCCCGAGGTATCTTCATATTAAGAGGCTGAATAGAGCCACATTGATATGCATGGGGATCGTTTTATAATTTCACATCGTTATCGAAAAAACATTGTACGTATTTCAGGTGGCGGTTTGCAAAACACGATTCCACAAAAATTCACTCAATAGAAAATAATTGCAAAGTTGCTTCTGAAAATACTTAAATTTTCAACGTCAATTTTCTCTTACGTGGTAGAGCCATGCTGCAACTATATTAGTAGTAGGTATAGTTGTAGCACGAATGGGTCGGCTTGACCAGGGAAGGGCCACGCTCTCACGGAATACCATGTAAAATAGCAGTTTAACCCTGCTGTGTTTGGTATAGTGAGTATAGAGAACCGGAGAACCTTTTTACTGGAAACGAGGCATTACATCTTAGTCCTCACGGGTGACAACGCATCTACATTTTGATACGTAATCGAGAATAGATGTAGATGTCTATGGGGCAACCACTTACCATCAGGTGGACTGTGTGCTCGTTTGTCACCCTTATTCTGTTAAAAAAAACTCAGAGATTTCAGTAAAATAATGTTAAGTATTGTAAGCACTCGTACAATTATGTATCTCATGTTAATAAAGCTATTGGACTATTTAGATTTTTAATAAAGTGATTTTACTTTATAGGTTAAATAATTTATTTACCCTTCTATATCAAGAACCGTTTTTCTGTCACTCCTATTAAATTTGACAGTGAATTTGAATTTGACAATCTTTAGATGGGTCAGAATCGCGCGCTGATCCGGCTGTTAGATATTGCAAAAGTAATCGAAAATATTTATTTTTACTTTCATGCCGAAGACTACCTTGTTTTATTTTATTACGGTCAAATAATATTTATTAGGTTATAAAGCAAGTATTTACAAATATTATCATTGTTTTGTTATTCTATGGCATGCCGAGCGCAAAGCGCGTGGGTATGATGTTCTACTCACGCCTAAATATCAAAATTCCAACGTTTTGTCGCATGAAATCGTATCCAGCAATCATATTATACATATAAATGATATAAAAAGCACATTGTTAGAAAGATAAATGATTGTTGAACTTATTAATATTTTTTTTATCGATTAATTGCTATTTTTAAATAAAAAAAGGGTTTTTAGTGGCTTATGGTGTGGATTTATCATGTCCCCAAGGCTTGTAAAAACTTTAACTTTTGAAAATATCAATTGCTTAACTCAATCTATTTTTTAATCTCTTCATCTATCATGTGGGAAGCCACTGAATGTAAATGGCAGTGTAATTTTGTTTTGTTTAGCTATAATTAATTTTTTTCGGCTCGAAAATGGCGAAATTTTCGATGATTTGGTAGCCTTGTATAAAATTATTTCTGTAAATGGGGAGCTTTTTTATAGGATAAGCGTGACAAACGAGCACACAGTCCACCTGATGGTAAGTGGTTGCTGCGGCCCATAGACATCTACATCTATCCTCGTTTGCGAATCAAAATGCAGATGCGTTGTCACCCGTGAGGACTAAGATGGAATGCCTCATTTCCAGTAAAAAGGGCCTCCGGCCACCTGCACTCACCAAGCGAAATGCAGAGGTAAACTTCTACTTCACGCTGGTATTCTGTGAGGTCGTGGAACTACCCCGGTTCGAGCTGGCCCATCCGTGCTACAGCAAAAGCTGCCGCGTGGCTCTACTACTGTAAACAGCCACAGAGTAGTTTACTCACTAACTCAGTTCGCCATTGCCAAAGATTACTGTATATATCAGTTCGCCGTCAGTCGCCGTAGTGAGTGGACATTATTTCCGTTGTTTGCAGCAACTCAAAAAGATCGCTGTTCAAATACACAATATTCGAATAACCAAATTTTTTAAATACTTGATTATAATAATAATAAGAGATTTTTTATTACAATATTTTAAAAGCACAGAATAAATAATAGTAGTACGTACTAAAAGTAAGTAGTATCAATTTTTTTGTCATGGGTGAAATTTTCATGGATTTCGAGGGTGTTGAAACCGATAGGGTTATCGAAATGTAAATCCAAGATGGCGGCCGCAATAAGTATGCCATCAAAAACATAACTTGTAAAAAAAGCCAAGTCTCGCAACTCAGTTCTTCTACCGTAAAAAGTTGTGAGATCCATGTAATACCAAGTCAGTTAATTTATTCAGTCCATAAATTGATACATAGATTGACTTGGCTTTTTTTACAAGTTATGTTTTTGATGGCATCTCATTTCTTTTTGTATATAGTTATATCTAGGTAGCTATTTACACCTATTATTCCATTATACATATATAGGTACACCGATTAATTCACTGCAAATGTAACTTTGTAATACTATATGTTTATATGGGATTACAAAGTTATTTATGCAGTTGGTGTATCTCGACAACTGGACCGAAATTGTAAAATATTTTAATTTTTCCTTGATTTATATACTAAAAAATAATTGTATTCTAAATTTGAAGTTTCTATGTCTGCTAGAAGTGCCTCAGAGTTTTGATGATCGGTCAGTCAGTGAGTGACAAAATTAAGAAATTTTGACTAGTTATAATTCTTAAACTATTGGTTCAAATTTAATGAAATTTGAAATATACTGAGTCTATACAATGCCTACTCGGTTAGTAAAAATTCAGGCTTCTAGTTTTATCCATAACGAAGTTATAGCGTTTCAGAAATGGCCTGAACTGCTTCGAGAAAAGGATGGTACGGCCGTGCCGCTTTTTGGCTCGACTTGGCGGGGGCACTGCCGTGCCCCCAGATCAATTTTTTCATAATGGGTGTCATGTTCATGGTTTTCGAGGGTGCTGAAGCCAATAGTGCTGTCGAAATGTAAACCCAAGGTGGCGGCTGCAATTGGTATAAATTTTTTCATCATGGGTGTCATTTTCATGGTTTTCGAGGGTGTTGAAGCCGACAGTGCTGTCGGAATGTAAATCCAAGGTGGCGGCTGAAGTACGTACCAATTTTTTCATCATGGGTGTCATTTTCATGGTTTTCGAGGGTATCGAAGACAATAGTGCTGTCGAAATGTAAATCCAAGATGGCGGCTGCAATAGACATCGATTTTTTCATCTTGGGTATCATTTTCATAGTTTTAGAGGGTGTTAAAGCCGATAGTGCTGTCGAAATGTAAATCTAAGGTGGCGGCTGCAAGGGGTATCAATTTTTTCATCATGGGTGTCACTTTCATGGGTTTAGAGGGTGTTGAAGCCGATAGTGCTGTCAAAATATAAATCCAAGATGGCTGCTGAAGTAGGTACTGACTCTTTCATCATGGGTGTCATTTTCATGGTTTTCAAGGGTGTTGAAGCCGATAGTGCTGTTGAAATGAAAATCCAAGATGGCGGCTGCAATAGATATCAATTTTTTTATCATGGGTGTCATTTTCATGGGGTTCGAGGGCGTTGAAGCCGACAGTGCTGTCGAAATGTAAATCCAAGATGGCGACTGCAATAGATATCAATTTTTTCATCATGGGTGTCATTTTCATGGTTTTCGAGGGTGCTGAAGCCGATAGTGCTGTCGAAATGTAAATCAAAGGTGGCGGCTACAATGGGTATCAATTTTTTCATCATGGGTGTCATTTTCATGGGTTTCGAGGGTGTTGAAGCCGATAGTGCTGTCGAAATGTATTTGTAGGAATGTGTAATTGAGTATAGTACAGAGACTAATTTTATAGTTAGAAATAATAATTAATTCGTTTACACGAATTAATTATCCAACAAGTCGAGCATAAACTAGTAACGAAATACGACAAGCGCGCCGTTCCACGTCAGAGCCAAGACTGCTTTAACGGCGGCCGCTCCGTCCATTTTATAAAAGCAGGACAGGCGGCACCGCAGGTGCAATGCCGCAGGTGTACGGTACACGTGTCGCTTACAAGAATTCTGTCTAGCTAGACCGACGCCGCCGCACCTGTAACGGTGCAGGTGCCGTCACGGCCATGCTGACATGCGTGCGTCCTCACACGCGCTCCATCACAATCTTACTTATCTGTAGAAAGAAAAATATCGTTCGATCATCCTGATAAAACAGCGTCTGGTCCGGTCCATATTGACCCTTCAAATTTGGGCGACAATCAGTTTTGTTCCGGCAGTAAGCCCTACAAAACTTTAATCATCTTTATGCTAGATCGGAATGATTAGTCTGTAGCTTTTCTATTTTCTCTTTTTTTTTTCAAGTACTGTTTTCGCTAGTCCGGAATCACTATTCCCTATAGCCATATCATTGGACCGGCACAAAGCCCTGCAATGATAGTAAGAACTATTTTTTTCTTACTCTTTTTTTTCCAAGTACTATTTGCTAGTCCGGAAACACTATTCACTGTAGCTATATCATTGGACCGGCAAACGCCCTGCAATGATAGTAAGAACCACTTTTTTTCTTACTCTCTTTTTTTTCAATTCAGTATAGAACAATTACAGACTAGCCATACCGCAAACATGTCCCTGTCACAATCACACAAAAGTGGTGTGCAAACCAACAGCAACACGACACATCACAGTGCAGAACAAACCAGCCTCTCAGCGACACCATCTTCCTTTCTTGGACTAAAAGAATTACTCCGCTAGAGTGATGTAACCTCTCTGTATTTTCTAGACACACAGACAAGGCTACCTCTGACTGTCGCGCGTCCTCGTGCGGTTGACAATGAACAGCATACGGCCTATCAGTTATCACCACCTGCTAACTGATATTAGCTCTTGTTAAATATCAACGGTATCAAATTAAACAACGGTCGACCATCCCAGACTTCATTTAAGTCTGGAACGCGCTGATATGGCTACCTCCAGGCAAACGCACTCCAGCTTTCCGTTCTGCTGCGTTCGTACCACATTCGCGCCAGCGAGCCGTCGCGCCGTAGCCGTACTAGCTCTAGCGAATCGTTGCACTGCTTTGTAAAATTAAAAGAAATCGAGATAAATGTATTGCGAACTATGGAATTCCGAGCTTCCAAAATTCATCACATATTCTCTTAAGAAACGGCAACAGTATGACATTTGAAAACATTGCAAAAATAACAGAAACTATGTGTAGAGGTAAATACCACAACATTTCAAAGGGAAGGAGGTAACTGCGCAAAATCTACGAAAGCCGACCTCAGACGTCCATTTACAGCGCCAAAGTATCATTTGTGCGGCGGCCGCTTAAATTGCCCTGCCGTAAGATCAGCCGATAAGTTACCGTCTGTAGCGGTGTAGGCTCAATCTTACCAGCGCTCGGCCGTACCTGACCATGTTCGATTAGCCGTCACAACATCTTCCTCATTGATCATTGTTGTAGAGACTTCTACGAATCCCTCGACATCAAACCCCAATCTTGTCGACGACACAATATTCGGAGCAAACTGCAACACTGATCAACACATTAGAACACAAAAATGTCACTTATTATTTTCAATTCATAGCGTGTTAAAGTTAATCCTTTATTTTGGTACATCCTTTAAACGTTTTGAACTTCAAAATATAGCAAATGATAATCATGTTTGGCGTGAACTATCAAACTACAACATAACTTGAATAAGTAAATTAGAAAGCCTTCAACTTCTTTCGACATTTGTTAACATATTTAGGTACATCAAGAAATAATGAAAATACTTGCGGGGTACTTTTAATACAAATCGAACAAATTAAAAAAAATTGGCTTAAATAATTTCACTTTATCTTTTCTCTACACTTTAATGATACGAAAATATCGTAAGTAGCATAGCAAATTTCATTACGGTATTTAACATAAAAACAGATTCATCAATGCGGAATGCATTACAGTCTTCCACAAATGTAATAATCCTCATACTATTCGAAGATTAAATGTGGGCAAAAATGGGGACTTTATCCTACTTCTGATGTAGGAATGTGTAATTGAGTATAGTACAGAGACTAATTTTGTAGTTAGAAATAATAATTAATTCGTTTACACGAATTAATTATCCAACAAGTCGAGGATAAACTAGTAACGAAATACGACAAGCGCACCGTTCCACGTCAGAGCCAAGACTGCTTTAACGGCGGCCGCTCCGTCCTATTTAAACTACTTTAAAAATATTCAAAAAAATTATTGGATTTACCAATATATTGTTTACAGTTATTATCACGTCTTAGCTTTACACCAAGAATTACATTAGAAATTCTTGATGGGATGCGATGTAACGCGCATACTTTATTTTTATTATAATTTCAAGTGAGTATTTTACATTTAAAGATCAGTTATAAGAGCCAAAATTCTTATTTTCATTTTGATTAATTTAATTCGAGAATACAATAAATGTGAAAGGGCCTTTTATCTGCAATAATAATTTTCATCAAAAATAACATAGACTTATAAAAGTCATATACTGAAGATTATCAATTGTACTACAAAATATTTAAAAGACTATTTCCAGTATAATGACCCGAATATCATCATTAATGTTTGACTGGCACACTTAAAAGTTTTATCATATGGCTAAATGATTGACTATTATATTATGATAAGGGCATGCTTTTCTATAAAAAGTTGTAAGAAATTTTAAATCACGGACCTATTGGTTTGTTATGCTTTTCACTTAATTAGTGAAAAACAAGATGGACTGATCTAAAAGTTTACTTTCTTGTGTAAAAAGTGCTATTTAGAATTTTATGCAAATGATAATTAAAGTTTCTATGTAAATAAGTGTAACATAGCGGGTATTATATTCAATGGTAGCGGCCATCCATATTTGCAAAGCCAGCATCATTTTCTGTACAGAAACCGGCAAAGTGTTGCTCAAGGCACTATAAACAAAGCAGCTGATAAAATGTTACACTCATAACTGTTAACAAAAACTGTTTCTGCAAATGGTCTTATAGATAATAATAACTATTCCGCCGTGTTAGGTGCAGGAGCTATTATTAGAAGGAGAAGAGGTAATTTTTTGTTTCAGAAATGCGCAATCAATATTGTTTTGTCTGCAATTGAGCATAAAATAAAAAATAACTTCAGCCAAAGAGCATAACTGCCATTATACTCAGGCCCATCAATTGGTCCCCCCCCCCGAACGGGTTCCCGCCTTGTCGTGGCGGGGGGCTTAGTAGCCGTGGCTTGGTCACCCACGGTGAACAAAGAGGAACCCCTTGGCTGGCCCGGGGTGTAGGGCCGGCCCGAGGTGGCCACTCCGAGTGGGCTTCGCGAGCCCACTTCGGATGTGTGTCGGTGGGGTGCTGCGAGAGGGGTATCCTCCCCCCCCCCCTCACGCTGCAGCCGAGGTGGAGCCGCGGAGGAAGAGGAGTGTTGGTATGGCGATGCGCCACTCGCCCTATCCTCCGTGACTCAAACGGGGCCGCACCGTTGATGCGGTGGTGGTGAGGCTGCGGGGGGAAAGGAGTGTCGGTATTGCGAGGCGCCGCTCTCCCTATCCTCCGCAGTCGAATCTTAGTTGCCGGCGGAGCCATAGACCAGATCCGCCGCTGGGGTCAGGAAGGCTGGTGCTTCTGAGTGCTAGTTTTTCCTGACCCCATGGCCTTCGCGCATCGGACACTGGGGCGTCCGTTAAAACAATTAAAACAAAACATACATATAATGATTTATGGCCGCTTAGTAACTGACGGTGACTCAGTATAACATCTTACAGTCACGCCGAAACTAAGAGGAGAGAATCACTGTAGAAAAGGTAATAATTTATTGCGGAAATTTTTTGATAAAATTAAAAAAGCGCCAAACAACGCGTTTTGATAGGATAGGGGTCAGTATAATAACAGATGGCAATCTACTTCACCTATGTCATTAAGATTGATAATGTTTATTTGTTAATGTAACATTTGTGACCTTTTTTAAAGTTAATTGCAAATGGCAGCCAGCCCACGGTGAATTAGGCAATCACTATCAGATGGACTGTAAAATCGTTTAGCACTCTAACATTATATAAAAACGGGCATATTCTCGTTGACATAAGTGCCGTAAAGACCTCAAAGTGACAGGAATCAAAATTAATTTCAAACAAATTAAACGCGAAAAACTGTAAAATGTATTTCATTTTAGAAGTATTATTTAAAGTTACATACATCATGCCACGCTTGAATAATTCTTGTATTAAAATGGACTTAAACGAACCGCAATTTTACTATTTAAATGACGATTTTCTCAAATTCAGCCTCTCGTAGGTGTTTAAAGCGAAAACGGTTGACCTCGATTGCGGTGAACGTATTTGAACTTAGTTACTGAGGGATTATTTACGGTCAACTTTGTTTGGAGTTGAATTTAGACGGAAAGTTTCGGTTTATGATAGATTAATGCTTATATTTGTAGTATATTATTAAGATTTTGGAATCGTTTTATTATGTTTTATCGTGTAATTTTAGGGGACTACATTTGTATATAATATGTAATATAATATATGTAACGGGTTTCTCGGAAACGGGTCCAACGGCTTGTATAACGTTTTGTATTTAAATAATGTTTTATTTTTCCAAGTTTATCTAGATAGGTTTCGTTCATGTTTGATAAAAATATTCTAGCACCGAGTGAAGCTAGGTCACCCAGATACTTTAAAATGTAAGGATGATGTAATCTGTCGTTTATTTTAAAATAAAATAAACGACAAGGAATATCTCGTAGTTGAGATATAGCGCTCTTAAATTTTTTGAATTGCATATTTTTATTACTGTCCCATGGTATTATATTGCTAGAAAAAGGTTTCGTTTTTCTATTTTATACATATCATCTCGTAAGAAGCGACAGTGGGAAATGAAACATGAGATAATAGAAGTAGCAGCTTCCTGATAACAACTCAATATAATACAAACTACGGTAGCAAAATCTGCCTGCCAATATTGGTCACTATGGCAGATATCCCCCGCTGAGGCTATCCATAGAGTAAACCTATATTCAGCAGTGGACTTTTGATAAGCCAAACATGCGGCTCATTGCTATTGAGTTGCCGGCCTTTTAGAAAATAGGCTATTTATTTGGAAGTCCATAAGTCATAAACCTAATTTTCTTCTTCTCCTTAATTAGCCTTGAGGGTACCACATATCGCTTTCCAGGAATCGATTTCTTTTAATTAATAATAAAATTCTGTAATAAGAAACATCATGTGGTCCGTGAAAAAATTATCATTTAATGTTTTAACGTTATGCGTAGTACTTATTAAAGATTTATGCTGTAAAAGCTTTTATGAACTTCTAATCCATAAATATATGTATGAAAACTTACCATTCGAGTCTCATAAAAATACCACTCATTAATTTACGACTCATAAACTTAGCTAGGCACCATATAAAGGAACGTTATTGTCGTGAGAATATACTTATTTTTATACAGATATTTTTATTATGAAGATAATATGCTATTTTATAAAATGCTAGCCTTTTGCCCGCGGCTTCGCACGCATGGGCTTTAATTTAGGAACGTCCTTAAGCGACAAAATTAGCTAATTGGATCATTTGCGGAGTCACTTTGTTATGTTTCATCTCTGTTTGTGACATGATGTTTTGTTTTTATTCTCAGAGAATTTTGGACGTATATGATTGATATATGGCATAGATACGAGTATAATATGCTACATAAACGACTTTTTATACGTATTAATATAATACGTCCTAGCAACACCTAGCACTTTTTATATCAGAAATGTCTGTCTACCGATGTATCCTTATGAAGGGTACATTGTCTTGTCAGTTTATTCTTTACATTTATTCAAAATTAAAGTTAATTAAGTATTGACTAAATTAGTTGAATGTGTAGTCTTTTTTTATAAATTTACGGCATAACATTTATTTGCGATTTTTGATACATATCGTTAAACCCATTGAATGAATATTGAGTGATACCATAAAATAGATATTGATATTTTTTGCCCGAATTGACTTTAAAATTTCATTATATACATATTTCTACTACTATTCAGCTACATTTCTTTAAATAATATTCATTAAAACTGAAAATAAGCTTTTGCATGATTATGGACCACACATACACTTTGTAATTAGACATCAAACGACGACAAGAACTATTCCATCAAATATAGATAAAAATCTCACAGTGCACTTAATTTTCAATTATCAGATAACTTGATACCATAGGAAGTCGGTGAAATTATTGATAAGTATGTCGATATATTGGGTATATAATATATTGGGTGTCCAATATATTATTTTCAACTTAAGAGCTTCTCTGTTAATCACAGTTTTGAGAACACAGTATCCAGTATAACGTTAAGTTTAGTTAGTCATTTTGCTAAACTTGACAATTACGGTAAATCCTGCAGATAATAGATACCCATTTGATTATTTTAAAATTGACATTTCATGATGCTTTACGAATATGTATTCAGTAGCATTCTATTTCATTTTATCAGTTATTTATTATGAGTATGTTTAGCAGTTACAGATTAAAACTATGAAAGCCAAACTAAAGTTATATATATTATGTCGTGGCTAGATCGTAGAATTGAACATATTATGGAGTGCCCGACCATTTCGTGAACCGCAACCATTTCATGATATAACCAATTATTACTGGTCAATCGTATAAATTTCAACGCTTGTCAATTTATCCTCCATTGACTATCGAATCATTTATTATACGAAATCAACCATCTAGTAATATCAGTGATAGTAGGTTGAGGTATGACTCAAAAATTTATATATTATTAGTGATCCGACACGGCTTTGTACGGGTAATTTCTGGGCATTAACAACAGCGCCACATACCGGGTCCAATTGTGAATCTAAACCATCCAGGGACCCACTCCAACACACAAAAAATTTCATCAAAATTAGTCGAGCTATTTTCGAGTTTTAGTGAGACTAACGGACAGCAATTTATTTTTATATATAAAGATAAATATATTCTAATGCGTTATCGGAACCGCTAGCATTGAATAATGAAACTATTTTTTATAGGAGAGGGGGCAAACGAGCAAATGGCTCACATGATGGTAAGTGACTACCGCCACCCATGAACAACTGCAACACTAAGGGAATTGCAGGTGCGTTGCCGGCCTTTTAAAAAGGAACAGGTTCTTTGCTTGAAGGTCCCTAAGTCGTATTGGTCCGGAAAAATTTCCGGTGGTAAACTATTCTCCTGAGAAATCATACGCGGAAGAAAACTCTTAGTGAAACGTACAGTGGTGGACCGCCAAGTATCCAGATGGTGTATATGGTGTCGGGAGTTTTGCCGCGATGTGCGTTCGTGAAATTTGGCGGCTGGGATTAATCCAAACTATTCCTCACAGCACTCCCCGTGGTAAATGCGAAAGAAAATGCAAAGGGATCCAACATCTCTTCTCAGCGCCAGTGAATCGAGCCGATCGGTGAGGACTCGGTCATCGACGATTCGAGCCGCTCTGCGTTGGACACGGTCAAGTGGAAGAAACTGACACTGGGGAGTCCCAGCCCAGAGATGTGAACGGCATTCCATGTGAGGCCGAACCTGCGCATTGTAAAGTTGCAGGCGGTGTGCCAGCATGAAATACTATCCCGCTCTACTGAGCACGCCAAGCTTTTTAGAGGCCAATTTAGCCTTCTCTTCCAAGTGAACATGAAACTGCACGTCACTCGATATATCGTTGCCGAGGATTCCGATACTGGCTGAGGCAACAAGGAAAGTGCCTTGAAACTGAGGAGATACGACAAAGGGGTTCTTTTCAGCGGTAAACGCGCAAACTCGTGTCTTCGGAAGATTAAACTGGAATAGATTTAGTTGCCCCCTATTTGAGGCTATGTTCAGCAAAGACTCGACTTCAGACACAAGTTTGTTCCGGCACTCGGCGAAGTTTTCCCGAGAAATATTAGCACGGCCGGTGTGTAGAGCATCACTGTCATCCACATAGCAGTGAATGTTACCGCTTCGCAACATATCATTGATATGCAGAACAAACAGCGTTGGTGATAGCACCCAGCCTTGTGGAATACCGGAATTAATAGGCTTGTAGTCGGTGCACCGTCTACAACGACCTTGATGCTCCGGTCTGCCAAAAAGGTGATGATCCAGTTGCACAATTTCTCGGGAAGCCTATAGGAAGGAAGCTTCAAAAGAAGCGTTTTGTGCCAGACCCGATCGAAAGCCTTCGCTATGTCCAAACTACCGGCCAATGCCTCCCCCTTGGACTCTACTGCCTCCACCCATCTATGAGTCAGATAGACTAGAAGATCACCGCTGATCGACCCCGACGAAAACCGTACTGCCGTCGTCGGTCACTAATCAGCTGGTGATCCTCAAGGTACCTCATGAGCTGGCAGTTTATAATGGATTCCATTATTTTGGAGAACAAGGAGGCGATGGCAATGAGCCTGTAGTTGGACGGGTCTGAGCGGTCGCCTTTTTTAGGTATCGGGTGGACCAAAGCTGTCTTCCATGAATTCGAGACTACGCCTTGGGAGTACAAGTACCGAAAAAGACGCGTTAAAACTCCGGAGTACACGTCTTCAGAACAATGGTAGGGACTTCATCGGGCCCACTCGGCTTGTTGACGTCCAGGGAGAAGAGTGCTTTGCGAACCGAGCGCTGTATAAACCGCACATCCGGCATGGAGCACTCAGATCACGGAATGGTCGGCGGTGTGTTCCCTCCGTCATCGAAAGTCGAGTTGGACGCAAAAAAAGAGCCTAGCAGATCCGCTTTCTCCTTTGCGGCATGAGCCAATGAGTTGTCCTCCCTGTGCAGAGGTGGAAGAGATGTCTGACAGAAGTTACCTTGGATAGCCTTGACGAGAGACCAGAATGCACGGGTTGCCGAAGGAAGGCGAACTAGTTTCTCGCTAATTCTGCCTATGTGCTCTCTCTTGGCAATGACTCTTTTGAAGAACTTCTTCTTAAGGGCACAGGTGTTTACATCCTGGGACGTTGCTGCGTCAGCCCAGGCCGGGTAGCACTCCTGCTTGTAGCGTGATGCTATTTTACAGGTGCGACTAAACCATGGTTAAGATCTGCTTCCGATGGGCACCACAGAGGTAGGAATAAAATGTTCCATGCCCTGAAGTATCGCATCAACAACAGAATTATCAACAACTTTGGGATCGTCTGGCGTGAAGTAAACCCGCCTCCAGGGGTAAGATGAAAGAAATACCGCATCCCAGCCCAATCGGTCGATCTATAGTGCCAAAGACGGTGGCAGCCTGCAGAAAGCAACCGCAATTTCAGCGTGAGTGGCACACTCCGCAATAGACAATGGTCCGAGGAGCACAGATGGGCATCAACCGGGACCTGATATCTGTCCGGATGAGAGGTCAGCAGAAGGTTCAACAGAAATCGGGCCTCCGGCCACCTGCACTCACCAGACGAAATGCAGAAGCTGAGTTTCCAGAGCTTCCATTTTATGCTGGTATTCTGTGAGGTCGTGGTACCAACCCGACTCGAGCCGGTCCATACGTGCAACTGCAAAAGCTACCGCGTGGCTACCACTACCACCGTTAAACTATTTTACGATATGGCCATGTCATGAAATAGCATTGATGTGTTTAGTTGTAAGTATCGTCAAACGATCTCTAACCATTTGATCAATCCTAATAATATGGTCAACAAACAGTGTCCATGTCAACGTCAGTGTTTCATGTAATGTCTTCATTTCAATCTTAATATTTTTGATAGATGTCACTATTATCTCTTTAAGTTTTAACACTTTTAAAATTAAATATCGACAACCTCAAAAATTAACGTTACAATTTTGAAATAATTTTATAAATATATATACGTTTTTCAAGTGCATATTAGGATAATATTTTATCAAATTAATAATCACACCTCTTTCTTTTTATTCTGCGAAAGACAAATTCGTCCATTTCAATCCGACTCGAACTACACTACATACATGCTTTCGTTAAGCCCTATTTCGCCAATCACTAAATACTGATTGGCAATCAGTCACAATCGCTCCGTTGAGACGGAGGCTTTGTACGCTCCCTTAACCGTCACGCTTGGCGAACTGATTAACGATCGCAGAACCAGACGATTCGCACCTTTGATGCTGCTCGCTGTCGCCAGTATGGGTGTTTCATGGCAGTCGTAAACGTGATGATACTCTACCGAATCATCGTAAAAAAAAAATAGAAATTAAGTTACTACCTCATACCATTTCTATCGGGATTTTTTTTGTTGTAATGTAAAATAAAGAAATAAAGCATTCTCACTGATGTAAGGTAAACTATGAATTTGAGAAATGCTTATCTCACTTGCACCCACGCACCCAGCTGATCTATGGGTGAAACTCTAGAGAGCGAATAATATCGGAAAATTAATTAAAAAAGAGGAATTCAGATACCATGGATTGTTGTATAGGTTGTTTTATACACACTGTATGAATTAACGATATTTAATTAATATTGAGAAAGTTGGAACAGCAAATGAGCGAAATACGAGTAATTTGTCCGCATATTGTCAATAAAATAATTGTTAAGTATTATACGACTAGAAATTTATAGAGTACCTCTTTACTAATTTAATTATTCAGTTGGGACAATTTCATGTTTTTGATGGAATATTTTAGCCCATAAGCTAACCACCGTCGATAATACGACACGTGTTTTGCCTTAAAACGAGGCGTCCTCAGATGAAAAACGTGTTGTATTTAGAGACGAAACACGTGTCATATTATAGACCGTGGTGTGTCTTTCCTAGTGTAGTGGTGTTGGGAGTAGTGGTGCTGGAATAAGTGGTGACGAGGATAGTGCACGCAATTGAAGGAGGGGCTGCTCAAACTAGGTAAGATACGATCATTATTTTATTACTCATCTTTAATATACTGGATTTCCGCCAAATTACGCCCGATTCTATTAATTAGTGATCACAAAATTTTTCGACGACCCAGAGAGCTGCCTACCGATTGATTTGGTGATACACTCGGATACACTGACACATTTTGAGAGCGGATGAACGACAGATGAGTGGAGTCAATGCAAGTGAACTAGTTCATTTTTATTACTAATTCGCAAACTCCCCAAATGTCAAAGGAAACGCTCTCAGCGTTCTACCAGCACCAATAGGGCTGAGTAAAAATTTTTAAGATTTTACTATTACTTATTTTATAATTCAATTCAATAATTTATTATATTACTAAGGGTATAGAGTATATACTGTTATCATAAACAGTTGAAAAATATATTTAATTTATATTATTTTAGCTATTACTTTATTATGTAGTATGTATTAAAGATACAAATAACAGTTAACAATATTTTGTCTACATTAACTAATCAGCTTGCTTCCATTTATTTATTTTATTTTTTATGGGTTACTGTATTAACTATCAGGCATTATTTTTCAGTCAATCCTAGGCGAAGTGATATAATGTGATGGGTGTAATAACATTGAGTTGGAAATTATCATCATCATTACAGCCTTTCATAAGTCATTTCACAGTTTCATCTTTTAGCTTTTCTGCAGCTTTTTTGTCAAACGGATGGGCTGACTCGAACCGGGGTGGTACCACGACCCCACAGAATACCAGCGTGAAGTAGAGATTTATCTTTGCGTTGCGCTTGGTGAGAACCGGTGGCCGGAGGCCCAATTCCCCCCCCCCCCGTCATCAACATAGTAGTGGAATTAAAAAAACGACTACCCCTGGAGAATCTCTCGGTGAGCATCCACGACCAAAATACTCCACTCCTGAGCGTAGGTGCTCAGGCTGCCCCGCGTATCAAATTCCGCTCGCGACTAATGCTGCTCGGAGCAAGCGGAGCAATACAACCAAGGCGACCCCTGTCACGCTATCCGTGAATTTTTGCAACATCAGGGGACTTCATTGTAACCTTAACGCCATCTAGAGACGGCGAAGCCGGCCTTGTTCTTTTTAACCGAGACTCAGGTGTCCTCTCCGGCTAATACTTCATATCTCTCCTACCCGGGGTACAAATTAGAACACTCCTTTGTGCCCCGGGCTGGAGTTTGCGTATACGTCAGAGAGGACATCTGTTTTCGACGTCTCGGCAGTCTTGAAATTACGGACCTGTCCATCCTATGGCTGCGCGTAGACAGCGACGACCATCCCCGCGTCTACGGGTGCATCTATAGGTCCCATAGCGGTAGTGCCGACACAGACCGACTCATCGACCACGTCCAAATGGCTGCGGACTCCCAACAACAGGTCCCATCCGCAGAGATCGTGATACTCAGTGATTTTAACGCCCACCACCCTGAATGGCTTGGTTCTCGTTTAACCCATCATGCGGGTAGATCTGTCTATGACTTTGCCTTGATATATAGTCTAACACAACTGGTTACTTCGCCTACGAGGATCCCAGATGTGGAAGACCATGTACCTTCCCTGTTGGACCTTCTGCTGACGGATATCAGGTCTCCGTCGATGCCCCTCCGGGCTCGTCGGACCATTGTCTGATCCGGAGTACGGTGCCACTCACGCTCCAATCGCAGCTGCGTTCTGCAGCTTGCCGCCGTGTTTGGCACTATAGGTCAGCCAATTGCGACGGGATGCGGTCTTTTTTTGCATACTACCCTTGGGGATGGGTTTGCTTCTCGCCGGAAGATCCCAGTGTTGTTGCCGATTCTGTTGCTGATGTGGTACTACACGGTATGGGACTTTTTATTCCATCCTCTGTGGTGCCCATCAGAGGCAGATCCTAGCCATGGTTTGGTCGCTCCTGAAAAATAGCATCACGCTATAAGCAGGAGTGCTACCGGGCCTGGGCCGATGCATCAACGTTTTGGGATGTAAATACCAGCGCACTTAAAAAGAAGTATAATTACGCCTCCAGGTCCTTCAAAAGCGTCATTGTCAAGGCAAGGTCTGCACATCAGCAGAATTGGGGAGAAGCTAGTTCGCTTTCCTTCAGGAACCCGTGCATTCTGGTCTCTCGCCAAGGCTGTCCAAGGGAACTTCTGTCAGCCATCTCTTCCATCTCTGAACAGAGAGGACGACTCACTGGCCCAAGCCGCAAAGGAGAAAACCGATCTGTTGAGCTCTCTCTTTGCGTCCAACTCGACTCTAGATGACGGGGGGAAAACACCCTCGACCATCCCGTGATGTGAGTGCTTCATGCCGGATGTGCGGTTTATAGAGCGCTCGGTTCGCAAAGCACTCTTCTCCCTAGACGTCAGTAAGTCGAGTGGGCCCGATGAAGTCCCTCCCATTGTGCTGAAGACGTGTGCTCCGGATTTGGCACCGGTTTTAACGCGTCTTTTTCGCTACTTCTACTCTCAAGGCGTAGTCCCGAATTCATGGAAGACAGCTTTGGTCCACTCGATCTCTAAAAAAGGCAACCGCTCAGACCCGTCCAACTACAGGCTCATCGCTATCACCTCCTTGTTCTCCAAAATAATGGAATCCATTATAAATTGCCAGCTCATGACGTACCTTGAGGATCACCAGCTGATTAGTGACCGGCGACGGCAGTACGGTTTTCGTCCGGATCGAACAGCTGGTGATCTTCTAGTCTATATGACTTATAGATGGGTGGAGGCAGTAGAGTCCAAGGGGGAGGCATTGGCCGGTAGTTTGGACATAGCGAAGACCTTCGATCGGGTCTGGCACAAAACGCTTCTTTTAAAGCTTCCTACCTATAGGCTTCCCGAAAAATTGTGCAAATGGATCACCAGTTTCCTTGCTAATCGGAGCATGAAGGTCGTAGTAGACGGTGCATGCTCTGATTTCAAGCCTATCAACGCTTGTGTTCCACAAGGCTGCGTGCTATCACCAACGCTGTTTCTGCTGCATACTCGTATCAATGATATGTTGCAAACTGGTAGCATTCACTGATATGCAGACGACAGCACTGGTGATGCCTTTTAAACCGACCGTGCCAATATTTCTCGGGAAAACGTCGCCGAGTACCGGGACAAACTTGTGTTTGAAGTCGAGTCTTTGCTTAATAAAGTCTCGGATTGGGGGCGACTAAATCCAGTCCAGTTCAATCCCCAAAAGACACAAGTTTGCTTATATAGATATTAATTTTTTGGTTAAAATTATTAAATAAAGATAGGCAATAATGATCATATATATACAGATTACATATATTTATGATTCAAATATAATATATAAGATTTAATATTGCATTTACAAATATACAAATAAAATATATATAAAAGATATATATATATATATATATATATATATATATATATATATATATATATATATATATATATATATATATATATATATATATATATATATAACAAATAACATAAGACAGAGTTAACTGAACGACAAAAAATAAATTCCATATTAGTTTATACCGGTGTCAACGCAATGTATTTGGATATTGCATTGTAAATGCTAACTCTCTGATATATTCTGGTAAAGTTTCCAAGAAGTGTAGCCTCAATAAAGAAATATTTACCAACTTTAGTGAAATGTTTAGGAATTCTTCACACTTAAGTAGATGAGGAACAAAGATACTTGTCATGAGAACACAGAAAACACTGAACTTTATCTTTACGAGAAGAAATAGTGATTGGATTATTTAAAATGCTAAAGGATTCAACTAACAAAGGTCTACTAAAAACACCTTTGTTTAACAGGAAGCGGCTTTATAATAATAATAAAAATAATCGCCACAAAAGAGTCACCTAGGCATGTCATCTCCATTTGTACGGCGCTTACTAACTCTAAATATTTGCATACAAACTAGTAACCAGACACAACTTAGTAGCCAGGGTTCTACACCAGGAGCGCGCTCTGAAATATGGTCTCGTGGATCGGAAACTGTCATATTATAAGTACTTGCCGGAAGCCGTGTTCGAAAATGACCGTGCCAAGCTCTACTGGGACCAGCCCATCATCACAGACAGGACTATTCTTGCGAATTTGCCTTTTATTATGCTGATGGACCGGGCACAGTCAAGGATATTTTTGGTCGACATTACCATTCCGTATGACGAGAACCTCCTGAAAGCCGAAACAAATAAGCGAACAGAATATCTGGCTCACGAGGTGACCGACATGTGGGGTGGTCTGCCGACCGAAATTATTCCTGTGGTCGTTTCTGCGAACGGGCTAACCCCAGTCAGCCTCTCAGGTAATCTGAGGCGACTGGGACGCCGTGACGGACCGCTCCGGGCTCAAATGCAGAAGGCGTTGCTCCTCGATACCGCCCGCTTCGTCCGCCGGTTTCTTTCCCTTTCCCCCTAACCCTCAGCCGTTTTGTCTCCCCTGCCGAGGGCTTCCATCTGTTTTATCATTTTTTTTGTATTTATTTTATTTTATTGATACTTATGTATATTTATCATTTTCGTTTACACGTTAAATTTATACAGCCCAACCAGATGAGAAAACTATATAGATACCTCACAGAATAATATTAATCATTCATTTATTTCGGACAAAAAATATCCATAGTTGTTAGTAAATGTTTTGTTATATTTAGTGTTAGTAACATATTGGTTGACGACACAAGTATGAAACTGCACCGTCGATGGCAAGAAGGCAGTCTACAAGGTAGCATGTAGCCGTATCCAGCGAGCCAACATCGACGAGTCCCAGCGGTCAGTCAGTGCACGCAGGATGGTATAAGTATATGTGAAGTAGCGATACACAGCGCTTGCGCATGATTGCAGCGAATCCGTCCGTGTGAGCTTCCGCGAACATCGCGGAGGCGCTGCAGTAGCGCGGCAGAA
Source organism: Parnassius glacialis (assembly GCA_033319125.1). Lineage (NCBI taxonomy): Eukaryota > Metazoa > Arthropoda > Insecta > Lepidoptera > Papilionidae > Parnassius > Parnassius glacialis. Next base: position 22,206,001 of record JAVANC010000021.1, read on the forward strand.
CCTTCAGCACCCTGAACGCGTTATTATATTGTACGCGCAGGTCGCTCTACGCCCTCTGCATATAGTCTACCCACAGACTACACGTGTAAAAGAACTGGCAATAAGCTTTAAAAACAGTAACCTTAACTTGACTAGAACATCGTGCAATTCTTCGAACCAACATGTTGCAGCGGACAGACAGCGCCTTCCTCACTTTTTCAATATCTAAATTGTCTTTTTGATCCTCCGTGACCCAGTGGCCCAAATAATTAAAACACTCCACCTTCTTTAAAGGAGTTTACCTAACGTAATATTCGTTATATTAGTGTAACGCTTATTATCCGGTCTAAATATTATAAATTCACTCTTTATAGCGTTGCATTTAAGCCTCTGGACCGCTATATAGGATTCATATATTGATCATTATCTTTAGAGCACCACTCAAGGGGCTCAGCAACACCATATCATCTGCGTAGCTGATATTGTTGACAAAGACTCCGTCTATATGATAACCGATACCGGTGCTGCTGAGCTCATCAATCAACCCGTTCATGTAATGGTTAAAAGCGTGGTAACCCCTGTCTCACACCGCAATCCAACCTATACTACTCGGAAAGCGAGCCTGCCCATCTTACATTGTTCGTTTGATTATTATACCAGTATTTAAAAAAGAAATACAATTTCTTGATGCAGGTCAGTCTAAAAATTTATTTTATTTCACAGGATTTCATAGGATACAAGGTTCAAAGCCTTCGATAAATCTAAATAGCAAGCATACACTGGATTGTTTTTGCGGTGTAGTACTGGAGAGTCTGCTTGAAGCACAAAATAGCACTCTCGGTAGAAAGACCAGGTCTGAAGCCGTCATTGAGCGAGATGTACTTATTTAGACGCCGACTAAGCAAACTGTCCAGTACTTTCGCAATTACCGTAGCAAAAGACATTGGTCTATAATTAGACACATGTGATGAGTCACCAGTCTTGTTTTTTATAATAGGTACAACTATAGTTGGCATTAGGCTTTCATAATACTCTTGGAAATTGTACTCCTGCGTTTTGTAGGTGCTCGATGCTGAGGCTGTCACGTTCAAGAGATTTGCCCCACATCATGCCTTTAATTATTTGCTCTACTTTATACACGGTAAATTTCACACTACGATATGTTCTGCACGCCTCAGTATCAAGCTCCCACCGCATAGGCCCCAGCGGAGAGTCAACAATCAGTCTTAAAGTGCCGCCGGCACATATTGGCGATATAACGTGGCTCATGAACAGCCGCCATGCTCACAGGGAGGCTCGACTTATTTTTTTTATAGAAGAGGGGGCAAACGAGCATGCGGCTCACCTGATGGTAAGTGACTACCGCCGCCCATGAACAACCGCAACACCAGGGGAATTGCAGATGCGTTGCCGGCCTTTTAGAAAGGTGTAAGCTCTTTTCTTGAAGGTCCTTAACTCGTATCGGTCCGGAAAAATCGCCGGTGGTAAACAATTCCACAAAAAAGTTGTACGAGGAAGAAAACTCCTAGTGAAGCACTCAGTCGTGGACGGCCAAGATTTCAGATGGTCAGGATGGTAACGTGAGTTTTCACGCGATGTGCGTTCGTGAAATTTGGCGGCTGGAATTAATTCTAACAATTCCTCACAGCACTCCCCGTGGTAAATTCGATAGAAAATGATCCGAAAGAACTCGTTCGTCGACGATTCAAACCGCTCTGTGCTGGATACGGTCAAATGGAAGGAGGTGGCACTGGGGTGCCCCGGCCCAGAGATGAGAACAGTATTCCATGTGAGGCCGAACCTTCGCTTTGTAAAGTTGGAAGCAATGTGCCGGCATGAAATACTGTCTCGCTCTGCTGAGCACGCCAAGCTTTTTAGAGGCCAATTTAGCTTTCCCTTCCAAGTGACCACGAAACTGCACACTATTCGATATGTCGACGCCGAGGATTCCGATGCTTGCTGAGGTAGCAAGGGGAGTGCCTTGAAACTGAGAAGATACGACATAGAGGTTCTTTTTAGCAGTAAACGCGTAAACTTGTGTCTTCTGAGGATTGAACTGGACTAGATTTAGTCGCCCCCAATCCGAGACTTTGTTCAGCTAAGACTCGACTTCAGACACAAGTTTTTCCCGGTACTGGGTGACGTTTTCCCGAAAAATATTGGCACAGCCGGTATATAAGGCATCACCAGTGCTGTCGTCTGCATAGCAATGAATGTTACCAGTTTGCAACATATCATTGATGTGCAGGAGAAACAGCGTCGGTGATAGCACGCAGCCTTGTGCAACACCAGCGTTGATAGTCTGGAACTCAGCTTATAGTTCAATTTGTTTGTATATTTCTAAAACTGCCCGAATTTATTATTTTTGTTATGCTCAACAATCATATTAATTTTTATTTGTTGTTAATTGTTCAAAGTAGTGTAGTAGCAAATTTTTAAATGAAAACTAAAATGGTGTCACTATTTTAGTTTTCATTTAAAAATTTGCTTGTATTCACGCATTTCATTATAAAAGCGGCCAGACCTGGGTATGACGTACAGTGACCACATTTGAAAGCAAAATCGAGCCCTACCGTGAGCATGACGGACGTGTCTATTCCAACCTGGCAGGTACTTAGCATGTCTCATATTTCTAACATTATGGCTGCAAACATCAGCTTCAGAAAATATACACACGATTTTTTTATACAAGTCATCCAACAATTTTCTGTGATTATTGCTTTTACATATACTGTCACAACAATTCATAAATTCCACAGGAAAATCTAGATATCTTAGTCTAGAATGACATTCACTAAAATATTTTAATATTTGATCAGCATCACGTTCACCCCATGTGATTTTATTCATACAATTATTATCTATTGTAGTTATCTTGGGTTTAAAAACACAAAATTACAGTTTACTAAGACAGGATTGTGATCGGACCAATAAGTATCGCAAAGCACAGATATAGAGCGTACCGAGTCCAGTGCGGCACTGGTCACCAGGCAGTGATCGAGCCAGCGGCAGCAGCCATGAGCATCACTAACGAACGTGTGACTATCTATATTTTTGCTAGAACCGCCATGCCTGTTTAGAACAAAAATTCAATAGTTCAGTAGCAAAAGATTCACCAGAGTGCGCATTGTAATCCCCTAACATAAACACTGACTCCACGTTATGACTATCAATAATGTTTTTTTTATAGGAGAGGGTGACAAACGAGCACACAGCGAACCTGATGGTAAGTGGTTACTGTGACCTATAGACATCTACCTTTATCCTCAATAAAGGATCAAAATGGAGATGCGTCGTCAAGCGTGAGGACTAAGATGGAATGCCTCTTTTCTAGTAAAATGGGTCTCCGGTTCTCTACACTCACCATACGAAACACAGCAGTGTCAAGCTGCTATTTTACGCTGATATTCTGTGAGAGCGTGGTCCTTCCCTGGTCTAGCCGACCCATTCGTGCTACAACTAAGTATAGTAGTAACTAATATAGCTGCAGCATGGCTCTACCACGTATGAATGGTAGCCATCTCACTGAGACAATCTGTGAATTCCACTAAATTTTCACTAGAGCCGCTAGGCATGTATACCGAGAATTATAACACAACGATCATTGAGCGTGACCTTTATTGCCGTAAGCCTTACACTACTGAACTATACTACGGATACCGTGGATAAAATAGCCTTTCTTCAAAGTTAGACAACTCCGCTGTATGACCTCCCGCGTAGCACGCTGGCCCATGTATCGATAGCAGAATTGCTCATGAAGGTGAATTTGTTGTCAATACTTCACAGGTATGTGATAACCCATAAATTATGAAAATTTAAATACTTTTATGATAATATATCAAAGTTTAATACCATACTAATCTACACAAATACAAAATGAAAACTGGTAATATGCTTACGTTATTCCATAGAAAATTATCGTATTACGTTCTAAAACTCCAACATCAACTGATGTTGACATAAAATATTCGATCGCCTACGAATTCAGTATTTGAAATATACATACGAGTGTCAAATAACAAACGTAAGCATCTAACTTTCCTGAAAGTTTAAAACAACTCGAATAGTATAGTAATTTCACGAACTGAACTTAAGACATTATGGTACCGATTGCTTTATCCTAATACTATTTAGCAATATAAATTTTATAGACATTGTAAATCAACTAAATATCTAAAACAAGTTCAGTGAAGCGTTTATATTTAGTGAGGTGCTAAAGTTTCTTTTTATTAATTAAAAGCAAACTTTCCTAAATACTGATAAATATAAAAACCTACTATATAGCCTTGAATGAGAATAATAGAACTAATACAATACTGTAAATTTATTGTACTACAATAATTATGCATAGTGTGCACTTGGCCGTTTTCATTCCTAAAAAATTCTTAAGTAAAGATGGATTCTTAAGACGAGAGGAGCGTAGCGATTGTACACAACGATTGCCTGTAGCGTGTAATTTCGTCCTATCTAAGTCTGAAAAAGGATATTCTAAGATTCTCAAGGGATATAAAAAGGTACATTTAGCTACAATAGCGTTCATGAAAATAAGTTCAAAAGATTATGGCCCCAGATGGTATTACAAATGATCTCTTTAATTTTGCACTGGATGCTCGAAACTCTGAGTAAATTATTGTCCATATTTGCCAAGTACTAACCGAACTTAGCTGTTTTAGTACCACTGAGTACCAAAGTAGCGAAGTTCGGATTATTTTACGAATATAATTAAATTATATTAATTCACAGAATAATGTAATTTTGCAAGAAGACTATTTTTTAATTATAGAACATAAGCCGCTTATAAATAAGGACTTTTCTCATTTTTTAGGTGCTGCTCTCAAGCAAGCAAGAACCCTCAGGGTCTTCAGATCTTTTTTCGGACGGAAATAACAATCAGTAAAATTTATAATACGTTTTATTATTTCTTATATTGATGCGAATACAACACAATACTATAAATTGAATATAACATATTTTAAGGATGTTATCGCGACAGGTTTTAGCTTTTTTAACTCCCGACGTTTCGAACATTTTAGAGCACCCAGTCAAGTGGGTCCAGTCCCGCCGTAACTTGATTTCACTCTGAGATATATCACTGCTACATAGGTTGGGGGTCCGAGGCGTTTCATTGATTATAGGGTCAAAACAGCTGGAAGGAAGTCAGGTATCCTTGCAAAGGTGCGGCAGTAGTTCACGCCGGGACATCCGCTTGCCCAAATATAACGCTAGTCCAGACGAGCATAAAGTATTTCTTTGTAAAGCTTTGTAAAGTATTAGACTCAATGGAAAGGGTGACTTATTGCTTATCTAAATCTGATTAAAGCAAATCTTAGCAGTCTCAAGCACAGGCGCTAAGTAACCAGACGTTTCGGTGTTCCATTTTTCACTGAGTTTCCGCAAAAATTGCATAACTTAATTCCTTCCTGTCCCTTCCATAATCGGACAACCAAACACTTGGATATTATCCAGACTTTTGTTGTCGACATACCACCATACATTCAAACGTAACTGGTTGCTTTGTAGTTCGTACAACTAAGGAGTGGAATAATTTCTGCTTCAGCATCTGTTTTTGCATCCGATCATACAGTGTAAATTCTTCAAGGCAAGAGCAAATAGGTTTTATTAAGCTTAGACAAAGCACTTTTTATCATCTTTGCCTATATTACCACTTACCATCAGATGGCATAGTAGTCAAGCACTAGTTTTTAATAGTTAATATTACATAACAGAAATAAATATTAAAAAGTTTTGCTTTAAATTATTTGACTTTAACCAATATTTTATTGAATGAATCAAGGATGAGAACACTTTGAATACAGATTAAAACCAATATGTTTTATTTAATTACAAAGATAAAAAATGAGAGCAAAACCAATACAAAGTGTGCATTTTATCGTTCACAAACGTGTTTTGTTATTTTATTCTTCTCGTTATAAATTTAATGGAACATTAAACAGAGGGCAAAGATGGCAAAGTATATCTGAATGTTTTTATCGCTTATTTGTTACCATCGCAGTATTTTCACTGAATTCAGTTTTACCTTTTTATGTGACATAATATTTTGTTTCCACAAGTATACAAAGGCATTATTTATGTATTCCGTTTCATATTAATTTTAAATTTTGTTGTTGGTTTCAAAAGAACTTTTGATTATTTTGTAAGGTTTCAAACATATTAGATGAAGTGTCTCAAATATAGTTCATTTATCATTCATCATTCATTTATGTCAAAAGACCTCTGCTAAACAAAGGTCTACCCAATAGATTGCAGCATAGCAAATATCCCCCGTTTGGCATATTACTTGGTGAAATTTCAACTTCATTTGTGACTTGCATTGGTTCAGTTTTTAATTGAATTATATTTTAATTTGTTCACTACTTATAAAAATTTATATATATATATATATATATATATATATATATATATAATAGATATTTGCCAAAGTTGTCTCGCTTCGCAGACGTATCCACAATCGCAGTTTCTTTTTACTATTTTCAGTTGCTATCAGAAATATACTTTTGCCGATTTCCCTTTTTCATTTCCCTCTGTCGCCTCTTACGACACCCACGGGACAATATGGGGTAGTAGATTCCCGCGCGCTGCCATTACTTGACACGCTCAAATATAATAATATTGTATATATTTTGAATATTATTTAGAAAAGAAATATATTATAAATAATTAAAATGCTTTTATAGTTTTTCAAAATTGTCAGTTTAGTAATTATCTTTACCCTGAATTTATAATCAAACATTACATGACTTTATAAACACATGCTGGACTTAGCACGCATTATTAACATTTTAAGTTGCTTATTATGAAATTATGAATACATTTACTTGCTTTAACTGAATGTAAATTTGAATTCTTTCATATTAAAAAATTACCCCAGACGTTAAATGGCGCCCGCTTCCCACAATTCTTATCAGTAATAAAATATTCAGAATTAATTCGATCTTAATTGGGGTACAGCCATTTACGGAAATGATTTTTTCAAACAATTTATTAAGCTTTCACGGAATTCAGTGAATCTGAAATGGCACATCACTATTTATTGTGTGATAGCATTGTGATGGATTGTACTATCCCGAAATATTGTTATAAATATCAAACGTTGTTTACTTCACGCATCGTTTCGGTTCCGGTCCTTTAGCTAGAATTTCACGCCTAAGTTGTTATGATAGACAAATTATATGATCAAGAACCGCATATTTGACTTAACTTTGACGGCTCCGTGGCGCAGTGACTTAGCAATGTAGTTGCAGCGCTAAGGGCCGCGGGTTCAAATCCCGCACGGAAAAAGTATTTCTATGGCCTACAAATAACTGTTCAAGGTCTGGATGTTTATCCTTGTGCAATTTATGTCTGTAAACTGCCCCCACGATACAAGAGAAAATCCTGGTGTGAAGGTTACGTTTTTTTTAAATTAAAAAAACTGCCAACTGAGAAAGGGGAATTTGTAGATTCGAATGACTGTCGTAGGCCATAGTAGGCAAATATTAAGAGCCGGGGTAGCTCAAAAAGAAGCGTTCACCTTAAATTTTTGTTTATTCTTCTCTCTCTCTTATTTCGGGTTTGATTACCGCTAGTATATTTTCAAACACTCTACAACATCCTTAAGGGCGTTGGACTTTACCATCGTACAAAACCCGCTCTTAAATGAGAGGTGGCTTTTGCCAAATAAATGTAAGTAAGTGTATATAGACTGCTTTTTTCTAGACAAACATCTACTAAGACCCATGAATTAGTTTGACCTGCCCGTTAGAGTTAAAGTTACAGCTCGTAGTAAATCAGCACATGTAAGCCAATTGCAATTGCCGGCGAGGATCGAACCCGGGTTGCTCACGTACTGAGAAATTTACAACGAGTGCTTAGTCCCTGAGCTATCACGGCACGACCTAACTGTGTGACTACATTGTATTAGATTAAAACATTACAATATAATATATAATTACTAGGTGTTTAATTCATATAATTATAGCTACATACATAATAAATAGTTAACATAACAACAAGATGTCATAGGTTTTATTTTTATTTTATAGGATAGGGTGACAAACGAGCATACAGTCCACCTGATGGTAAGTGGCCGCTGTGGCCCATAGACATCTACATCTATCCTCGTTTGCGATTCAAAATGCAGATGCGTTGTCACCCATGCGGACTATGATAAAATGCCTCTTTTCCAGTAAAATGGGTCTCCGGTTCTCTACATTCACCATACGAAACACAGCAGTGTTAAGCTGCTATTTTACGCTGGTATTCTGTGTGTGGTGTGTGGTTTATATATTACTTTATTATATAATTTTGTATTATTGTGTCCAATATTAGTAGTGCATAAGGTGGTTCATTGTTTTGTAAAAGAGCGGCTCTCGCCATCAAACGTAAAAGTTTGGCGAGTTTAGAATTAAGTAACACCACTGTATAATAAATTAATTAAAAAAGGTTACAACTATTTTTTATTTCATCAATGTATATTTTCCTAGATACCTGTTTACTCTGGTTTTAAATAAATGTACACATGTTAAAATACGAATTATTGTCCAATTCAACAAATAAAAAAAAAACAATAAAACAAAAATTCGAATAAACGAGTAACATGTGTGTCTGCTTATTTTTTATTTTTACTTCATCAGAATATATTGATAGTGTCCGTTCAATCAGCTCAGTCACTTTTCTGCCGACTTCCAAAAAGGAGACGGTACTCAATTCGACTGTTTTTTATGTGTGTTACCTCATAACTTTTTACTGGGTGAACCGATATCGATGATTCTTTTTTTGTTTGAGAGCTGGTACTTCTCGTGTGGTCCAATTTGATCAAGGTCAGACCAATAGTTTTTGAGTTGTTCTTAATAACTTATATTTAAATCGGCTGTACAAAATTTTTAATTTTAAATTATTTGTATATATCGGCAGTAGTCTCTTATGAAAAGCATTCAGAAACATAAACTGTTTTTTTAATATAGATTATAAATAATACTTATTGAAATTCACTCTACTATATGAAATGAAATAAAAACTATTAAAATCATGATCACTGAAATTTATTTGAATTAATTAAACACTTTAATGATGGCTATCCGCGTACAGAACCAAAGTACTAAACCTATCCAACTGCAGGGAGGTGTAAGACAGGGTGATGTTATATCCCCAAAACTCTTTACCGCTGCATTGGAAGACGTTTTCAAGCTTCTGAACTGGAAAGGATACGGTATTAACATCAATGGCGAGTACACCACTCACCTTCAATTTGCCGACGATATAATCCTTATGGCAGAAACGCTGGAGGACCTACGCACCATGCTCAATGACCTCAATAGTGTCTCCCAACGAATAGGTCTTAGGATGAACATGGATAAAACAAAGATCATGTTTAATGTCCATGTCACACCTATGCCGGTAGTTGTTGGGAACACTAAGCTCGAAGTTGTTGATGAGTATGTTTACCTGGGACAAATAGTTCGACTAGGTAAGTCCAACTTCGACCGAGAGGTCAATCGACGGATTCAACTCGGCTGGGCAGCGTTCGGGAAACTACGACACATCTTCTCGTCAGACATACCTCAATGCCTTAAAACGAAATTGTACAACCAGTGCGTGTTGAGAGTGATGACTTACGGATCTGAGACGTGGTCCTTCACTGCTGGCCGTATGAGGAAGCTCAAGGTCGCTCAGCGAGCTATGGAGAGGGCTATGCTCGGGGTTTCTCTGCGTGATAAACTTAGAAATGAGGATATCCGCAGTAGAACCAGAGTGACCGACATAGCCCAACGGATTAGTAAGCTGAGGTGGCAGTGGGTTGGCCATATAGCTCGAAGAACCGACAACCGATAGGGAAGAAAGGGTCTTGAGTGGCAGCCTCGTACCGGTAGGCGAAGTGTATGGCGACCCCCCACGAGATGGAGTGACGACCTGGGAAGACATGCAAGAGGTCGATGGATGCAGGTGGCTCGGGACCGTGCTTTGTGGCATTCCTTGGGGGAGGCCTATGTTCAGCAGTGGACTTATGAAAGGCTGTCATGATGATGATGATGATGAATTAAACACTTTAATTATCCTTGTACGAAATAGTATAATTTTGAGAACTCGTGGTGTTTAGACGATCAATGACGAAGAACGAGCATTTTATAATAGACAAGAATGAATAAATATTATAAAAGTTGAGCGTCAAATTAAAAAGCAATATTGGACTAATAGTCCTTAAGATTGCTTTGTTTCTTAATAGAACGTTAAAAGACGAAACAAAAATGGCCCTGACAAACCTAAGTACTGATTACCATTATTATCATTAACGTTAATATTATGTGTCATTAACGTTAATATACATATAAATATACCTAATGGTCTCCCCATAGATATTCATAGGACAGATTTTTTTCTTCTACACGATGTAAGAATATCCACTATCGATTAATTAATAATTACACGTCATCATCATTATCATATCATCATCAACAGTATTATAAGTCAGACACATAACATTTGAGTAAATTTTCCTAAGTCATCTCGCTTGGCAAAACAGTACCAGACGTGTCGCATGTAAGATGGTGCTGCCCATCGATAATAAATATACAGACACTTTCCGTAAGACTAGTTACAGATTATGGTGGTAGTTGCAGTTTTAACATCAACATAAAATAGCAGTGCTGATATCGTATAGTAAGTAACGACAACCGAGACCCTCAGCATTCATTGTTTGTCCTCAGGGGTGAAAACAACATTATAACTTTTAATAGAGGATACATGTACGTCATGTCTATGGGCCATAGTATGCACTTACCATCAGGTGCAATGTCTGCTCATTTGGCACCCTTAATTCTGTAAAAAGAAGTTTCCTTCTGCATCTATCGGATGTCATTAGAATTTACTAATATCTCTCCTATCCAACTTTTACGACAGTCATGTCAAGGAGATGATGAACTTCTACTAAAATATTGAAAAAATAATATTTAAATAATTGAGTGTTAAAAATAGGTATAATTTGCTTTTAAAATTATTAGGATGTTTAATTTATGATTTTGAGTGAAGTGGGATCAAATTAGCATGAATTGATACTAAACCAACCATCGATCCATCCATAGCACTTACAAACTGTAAAAGTCCACTACTGAAGACGGGCGTCCCCGATAAATTATTTTATAGCAACCGCAGTTTTTTATGATTTTGAATTGTTATCAGGATCTTTTGTTTCAGTCTCCCTATGTCGCCTCTTAAGACAGCCACAGAACGATATGGGGTAGAATATTCTTACACCACCATTACACGGTTATATATTTAATGATTAAATAACCTGCAGAATTTATATTACGAGATATGATATACCCTTTTTTGAAGTTATAAGATTCTAAGTATTTCGTACTTTGTACGCAATAAGTTGAACGAAGACAGTATGATAAACCGCTACTTTATTTTTTAGAAAATTTGTAAGACAAATGCAAGGGATTTGTTATGTAAGTAAAGACTTATGGATCACCTTCTTATTGAAAGCGATTTCTATATTATCAGGTGTTTACTAAATTGGATGAAAAATATTTAATGTTTATTTATGTTATTGAAGTGGTCATATAAGTGCCACCACTTAGCCACTAGCATCCCGAATTTGAGCGCCGCCGGCGACAATGAATTTGTTAATTTAAATTTTAAGTATTGAATTGCCAGGTGCCCGATGGTGAACAAATACATCGTGATAAAACTAGCTTCTTTGAAAAATGAAATATTCCATGACACGCCCTTGAACAACACATCTGATTTAATGGTCCACAACCCTTTAAGCAATGACAAAGCCTGTACTCAGCAATTCCCACTGGAAGGTATCTTTAAGTGATGGTATATGTTTCTTCTCAATTATTTTATCATAAAATAAAATAAAAAACGTGGATGTCATAAAGGAAGATCTAAAAATATACGAGTCTTTTTTCATCCATTACCTTGGAGAAATAAAAATTGAAATTTTAGGTTTTCCCAGACCAATTCGAGAAGCAACGACTAAAGTAATTTATATATGACGACGATGCTGGCAGCACAACCTAATTATCATGCTGCCAACAGCATTTTTAAAAAGGATAGTATATTATACTTTGCGTACGACATTTTATATTTCGTTGATGACCGGCGCTAGGTTTTTTCTTGATTAAGAAATCCAAATAAGCTAAGTGTTTGGTTGTGGCGCTGCTAGGCCGCGGCTTTAATTTCTGCACAGAACTAGTGTTTGTATGACTGTTGACTATTATTTGTAGTTCATCAGTCCGTAGTCCGTAGATCGTCCGTTCGGATCCAGATTTCTGTCCACGTACACTTTATGTATGTAAACCGTCTCCACGATACAGGAGAAAAGATAGTACCTTTATATAGTATAGTAACCTTTTTATTTTAACACTTTCACTGTCTTATTTTACACAATAGTAAGACAATAATAACCTATACGTAGTACACAGGTCAGCGAAAGGGTTCTAAAGAAATACAAAAACTAGTTCATCTTCATCATCATCAGCCGATAAAAGTTCACTGCTGAACGTTGGTCTCTCATTGTAGAAAAGATTTGCCTCGTCATGCTTGGCAGGCGAAAGCCATACGATTTTTCCGGTATTTCCCACAGTCGCTCCTTCCCTACCATTAAAAACGAGGTAATGGATTATCTTCAACCATCACACTACATGGATAATAATTTAGTTAACTAGATAAGTTTAGAAAAATATTTAAAATTTTCTTATATTTATGTTACAACTCTAATTTTAGAAAATGTATTATTACTAATTAAAAATATTTTTTTTGCAATTTTTTTTTTGTAATGTAATTATGAAAGTTGTTTCCGGTACCTTAGTTACGCAACCGCCGCACATAACGCGTACTAATTCATATGTTATTCGTTCATGACTTACTTCGCAGATTACTTCATCGCACATTGTTATAAATACCGCAATAATAATTTTCTATTGTATTCTATGTTATGTAAAGTATTTATAATTAATTAAATTGTTTGTTATATCATATAATTTAATTACAAACGCGTATTAAATTATAACGCGTGTAAAATTTGGCGCAAAACTACAAATTAGTCAACAGTAACATGAGCTAAATATGTTCAAAGCTTACCTGATCTTTTATACGATAACAGCATATTTTGCTTGAAAATGTCACACTAACTGTTAATAAGTCCTCGTATATAGTTTTTATAAGTCACGCACTAATGTAACCATATAGGTTACAATTCTCTAGGTCTGATACTCCTTTGACGTGGGTGGGATGAAAGTTAAAGCGGGCGGACAAACGTGTGGAGGTATCCTGTGCCGCCTGAAAAGTGGCGGGTGCGGGTGTGAGGGGTTGGGGACGGAGGTATAACGCATGCGTTGTTAGCCATCCGCCACTGAAGTCGGTTGACGTCACTCGGAGTCCGCCACGAGGCCGCCCGATTCGAAGACCCCCGGCCTCGACATACTAATATCGCTTGTTCTATGAACCGCCCATATAAATCTGCTTTACGGACCTTATAAGTGGTCTGAGCATTACCGATAAACTAAGAGACATCTGAAAGAAGTTCGAAATACGGGGCTTCATACACAGCATTTCAAAATTATTTGAATCTGTAATTTAGTTTTGCTTTAGAAATTATCTATACTTAATCGCCTTTAACACGCTATGAAATATTTTTTTCTAAATTTTTGTCTAAAACTTGTGTCTTTTACATTTTCTCCGTAAATATGTTTCACGAAATCACTTATCTAGTTTGAAAAATACAAACCATCAATTTAGTTTTTAAATTAAGAGAAAAAATTTATAAGAAAATAATATGAAAACACATTATGTTTATAAATCAGAATATCGAACTCATGTCCTATTAACGAAGCGAGTGATTTGCTTTCCTAGAAATAAATCCGGCAGCAAGTTACTCTAACAGAATTTTCATATCTCTCACGCAACCAATCTCTTTATATCAGGTTCCCAATACACTTTACAGTCACCGAGATTACTGTATCACTATCGGATTTGGTTTTTAGTCATGTAAAATAAAACAGTATTCTCGAAAACAAGATGACGGTTAATGCTTTATTATGCCTAGCAATTTATTTATTTCGCAACTTTTTAGTTTGTATTGGAGTATTATGTATCAAAAGAAAATCTTCATTATGGACAGTCAAGGTATACAGATATTTTTTTTTATATACACACAGAGCTTAGAAATGTAAACGGTAAATAAACTTTAATCCACATGAGTGTAGCACGCTTCTGAATAGCTGCGGATTTTTGAAATGACTACGATGTCCTCATTGACAAAAACGAGCATGCTCGTATCGTATATTCTTAAATATTATTGAAAAAATAAAAAATAATATGTCTAACAGGTCTTGTTGATATATACTTATAAAATAAAAGATGGGCTTTATAGAAATGACAGCGAATATGTGTCAAAATAGGCTAGAAAATGTATGGGGAACACGTTAATTTATTTTTATTTATTTCATTTTATTCACAATCTAGATCACTTCTAACTTATATGCCAATAAAAACCTTCTACATATAGGAATTATACATTCACAACGAATATTTACTCAGACACGTTACATACGAAATCTATTGTAAGAGTAGATTTAATGTTCGTAGTTCTATCACGGAATAAGTCAAAATCGTTGTTTTCAGAATACTTATTAAATAACCTCAAAACTCTTGGCATAAAACTATTACTTCTGCAATTAGTATGACAAGTTCGAACATTAAGTTATTCATAGTTTTTAACAGGGCCTCTTAGTGTGATTTCACTGATAAATTCCGGACAATCCATTTTCTTTGTGCGGTTTTATTAGAAGACAGACGTCAGCTCTGTCTCTGCATACGTTTAGAAGCAGTGAGTGAAGTCTTTTGCACCAATTCTCGTAGTCGGCAAAGGGTAGGTTAAATTTACGAATTAAAAATGTAATGATAAAAAAAGTTATGGGTAACGCTTTTATTGGTAACATAAACAACAACCATAGCGTGTATTTATTTTAGTGTCGGTATGAAACGAACCAAGTAAAAGAACCGGATGGAAGACAGAAAGTAACAGACTAATAAAAAGAAGTCATTTTCATATATAGAGAATTTATATGGAGCTACCTAGTACCGCTAGCGGTACTTGACTTGTCATATCTCTAAGATTCGATTTCAAAGTATTTTAAACTACAATATCGGTTATATCGGTGTAGCCTATGTGTATTATAAAAATAAATAAGTAGTTATAATATATTTTTATACTTCGCTTGCCAACTGAACATTTAACAGAACTTTGAATGCTGCAAAGGCAAAGAAATGTTCTGGAGTGGCAGGCTGGAGTGACGACCTGGTATGCCGGAAGTCGATAAATGCAGGAGGCTCAGGATTGTGCTATGTGGTTTTCTTTAAGGAGACCTATGTTCTGAAGAGGACATGTGATGAACTGTAATGGTGATGATGATGACCTTTTTACGTTTTAAATAGAAATAAAGAAATTCCTATAATCATACCAGAACACATAAGTATACGCTTTCAAGTAACCTTGTTAAAAGAGCCAAATACCAAGTTACCAATGTTATTATCGCGATCTATGTTATTCTTACCATATGTAGACAACTGAGCCCATCTTTACTTAGATCAAGGCAGCCTTTTATTTTCACAAAAGCTTTCATGTTTTTCATCAATCTTTCTAACGACATTCCGTCGCCATATGTACGTACGTACGTAACGTAACGTACTCATATCTTTTCTTTTTTTAGGGTTCCGTTTCTATTGGGTAAAACGGAGTCTTATTTATGTCACTCTTCTTTTTGTCTGTCCATATGTTACAGATCTCTAGCTCGTAGACCTAATTAGTTACAGACTGGTGATTGACTGGTATTAACTCAAAACTTGATTAAAATTCAGTTAAATGAACTTTCAGGGAAGAGGGGCAGGTCCATACATAAGTTTTTTACCCTAGAATGTAAAGTGACGTTTTCTGGAACTTTATGAGTGAGATAAAATACTTTTTTAATAGTTTTAATCATTAAAAATCAAGAAATAAAAAAGAAAAGCCCGTAAAATTTATCAGTTTTAGACCGTGACCGTTAATTGTGATATTATTGATTACTATGTATCATATACTTCTTTTGAATAAATAATAATGAAAATATCAATTCATGATGTAATTTGTTTTCTTAAACCACTAACATATTTTGGTACTACTTAAGAACTAAGATAGAAACTAACTCTACCCTACTTACCTAAATTAATAATATCTAGTTTAAAAATGTTATTTGGTCATATATGTACGGAACCCCAATAGAGCAAAGCCTTATTTACTCAGAATTTTATTTTGTTTATTACAAATTTCATTTTATATAACCTATGTGATTTTATTTTAAGCTAGGTGATAGAACTTCTTTCTGCCTAGGAGTCTGTATTGGTAGGTATCATACATTTATCTGTTTCTGAGAAGAGTATAGAAAACCAGTCTAATTACAGATAAAAAATTACAGATATTAAGTCATTCTATCTTAATCCTCAAAGATAATAACGCATTTGAAACCTTCATTGTTAGAAGATTGTTGCAGGTGTCTATTGATTTCAGTACTCACTTACCATGAGGTGAACCGTAAGGTCGATTGTCATTTAAGTTTTATAAAAGAAAAGCCCTTTTTATTCCATCTTTTAATCCTCAAGGCTGAAAATACATCTGCATTTTGATTCCTAAACAATGATAGATAAAGTTGTCTATAGTCGACACCATCCACTTATCATCAAGTTGACTATGTACTCCTTTGTGACACTTAACTGTATCGATGATCCATCCAATGCAACAAACACGTGTATAGTCACCCTAGAGGCACATTAACAATTTGTTAAACTTTTTACATTACTATAGTTTTTGTCTTAATAAATGGATAATCCTTCTGGTCATTGCATTACTTTAAATATTATTTCAACAAGATTAAATGATCGCAACTTACTGACTAAATGTAACGCAAAGTCATTTATTACTCAAACATCTGTATAAATCTCAGATTCCTGTCCAGAATTTGTATTCTAGCCAAGTATAGTACTTTAGTACTCGTAACTTTTCAAAGTGGAGAGTAGTTACACAGATCAAAATCGAGGGTAATCACATCGCATATCACAAACGTAACCTACTACGTAATCATTTACTTTTTTTCAGGTATTACGTTTTTCCCAAATGTGACGTACGATCCTAGCGTGAGGTTATTAACATTTTATAAAATGATACGTAGGGAGCTTTCATTCTGGACGTCGTATTTCTCGTATACTCAAGTAATATGTTTATTGAACGGAATTTGATTCGTAAATGATAAAATAATTGTTTATTTTTTTTCCTTAAATATTTAGTAAGTAAATAATATAGTTCTAGGTGGGTGATACTATTACTTTTGATTGGTATGCTAATACGCTTCATAATACCGATTAGAAAGAAATCCTCAACTCTGTTAATAACAAATGCAGCGAATGATGGTATATTTATCAGATACACACAAATTCAAATCGCACAAACTGGAAGCAGTAGCGGCCTAATCAGTGAAAAAATTACCGATTCTGTTCTGCTCTAGTAATGCTTGCCAGTTTTCATTTTAGAGAACACCTATAGTCAAATTCTGTTACCAAAACACAGCCTTTCAAAAGTCCGAAAATCAGGTCAGCCGCATGCTCGTTTGCCCCTTTTTGGCAGTTCTTTATATTTAAGTTGTTATTAGGAAGACGCTAATGCCGATCTTCTGTTTAGTATCCTTCTGATGCCTCTTACGAAACCCATATGCGATATGGGTTAGTGGATATGTTTACACTGCCACTACACAGTCAACAACTTCGGACAATAATAAGGCGGTATAAGAATACTTACAATGTGAGCCTCATTTGAAAGCTATGACAGGTTTTCACGTTAGTTATAGCGCTAGTCGAAAACCTTTAGCTAATGCGTAGCGTAACCTACAATCAACTATAGTGTCTAATCATTTGTTTACTCGTTTGGCTACTAATTTAGTAATGAAAATAGCTATCATCGTAGTTGAAAACGATAGAAAACGATATTCTCCGACTTAGTTTTTTGTTTCCCAAAATAAAGTTGGCAATGAAATGGCCATTTACACCAGAATATTACAAAGTAACCAGATATCAGATACAGTAATCAGTTCACCTAGTATGATTTTCATTTTGATTAGTTGTTTTTTAATAATAATAATAATAATAATAATCTTTATTTGCGTAAAACATGGTATATATGTTGTTCACAGGTAAAAATCGAGCGCTCATGTTTTGCTTACTTTACATAGCATGCAAATATTTTTAAACAATGTCAAATTTTCTTTAACTATTAGAAATACATTAGTCACCTAATTTAGTTAACAAAGAGAAATAATATTATAATAATTAATTACATGTCAATTTCAATATCTAGTAATAGTCGCACAGCTTAGTCAAAGAGATATTGTTACAATACTATATTTTATTATTTTATATTTTTACAAAAATGAAATGAATTTTTTTAATAAATATTATCTAGTACATAATCAAATTTTTTTTCCAAGAATTGTTTTACACTATAGAAATTATTTTCATTGAGCCATTTGTACAATTTCTTTTTGAACAATGTAATATTTAGGGTTTTAAGTTCGTCCGGGAGTTTGTTATATATTCGGACACACATGGTAAGGCAACTTTTGCCATATTTTTGTGATTTAGGTATATCCTTAAGTACGAGCTTGTGTGGGTCCCTACGTGAGCGAGTAGTCTGTACCTCACAAGCTTTTTCGAATAATTGTTTGTGTCTCTGCACAAAAACACAAACTTCTAAAATATACATCGTTGGTAGTGGCATTATTCCAAGACCTTTAAATAGAGGCTGACACGATTCATCGGGTCGTACTCCGCAGATTGCCCTAATGCACTTTTTCTGCGCAATAAATGCCCGATTCCAATCCGGACAATTTCCCCACATGACCAGTCCATAACGGAGTATAGACACGGCATATGCTCGGTAAGTCATAACAGACGTTTTTATGTCAGTCACTTTTTTTATTTGGTTAAGCGCGTAAGAACATTTGTTTACTTTATTACAAACTTCATCGATATGTGCTTTCCAGTTCAGATTCTGGTCTATGACAACACCTAAAAATTTAGTTTTTTCTATGTGATTGATTTTTGTAATGTTTAGCTTGAAATTGTATTGGTTATGCTTTGATTTATTAAATTGAATATAATTTGATTTTACGAAATTAATTTTTAAATTGTGAGCTTGTAGCCATTCAAGTATATTATCGATTGTATTATTTATGTCCAATTCGTGATTATATATTGAATTCTTAGTTTTTTTAGTCCTAACTATAACTGAAATGTCATCAGCGTATGTGATACATTCATGACTTGTCGCATCAGATATGTCATTAATATATATTATAAACAATATGGGCCCTAAGATACTGCCTTGTGGAACCGTGTGGTTATATGTTATTTGTTCCTTATTGATTAATTTTGTTATCGTGACACATTGTGTACGATTTGTTAAATACGAAGCAATCCATTGCAACGTAATACCCCTTATTCCTATTTTTTCCAATTTATTTAATAATAGATCGTGAGATACGAAGTCAAATGCCTTAGTTAAGTCAAAAAACAGTCCCGTAGTCAAATAATTATCATTAATATTGGTCAACAATGTATTGATTAGGTGATGAATAGCTAAGTTAGTCGATTTATGTTTTTGAAAGCCATATTGATTTTTATTTATAATGTTAAACTTGTTGCAAAATTCTACGAGCCTTTTATACATACACTTTTCAAATACTTTTGAAAGTATAGGTACAAGGGTAATTGGACGATAATTGCTAACGACGTTTCTATTGCCACGTTTGTGTATAGGCTTTACAATGGAGGATTTTAATGTTTCTGGAAAACTTCCTGATGAGAACGACAAATTGACAAGATGAGTCAATATGTCAATTATTTTATCAATGCATGACTTCAATATGTGTGTATTTATGCCATCGTAACCTACAGAGCTGGATTTATTTAAGGTCATTACCTCTAATTTTACTTCATTTACTGACATGGGTTTAAGGAACATTGTGTTTAAGTTAAAATAATATAAAATAATATAATGAAATGCTTTTAATGTATTCGCCTAAAATATGCTTATAGAAAATTATGCCGGTTAAGAAATCTATCTTTTATATATGCATATTCAAAATGAACAAGCATACCGCTTTGGAAGCAGCAAACGGAGCCACATTAACCATATGCGTGATTACAGAACTGAGACGTGGTCCTTCACTACTACCCATATATTTTTTTATTGGGAAACTCAAAAGCATATTCTTAACAAACATACTTAAAAATATATTGATACACTTAGCCAACAACAAGGTTTCACAACTTCCTGAATAACATTTACAAAGCAGAGAGGTAAAATTATAACTTTATATAATTTAAATTCATAATATTTTACTCAATTTTGTGTTTGGTATAGATTTGTGTGTGTTTGGAATAGATTTGGAAGAGATCCTAAAATCGACTCTACTTATACATCTCAAAAAGAAAATAATAGACTCTTGTATACTGCCATGCCTCACTTATGGATGCCAAACATGGATATTTAATAAATACAACAATGACAAGATCGCAAAATGTAAAAGACGAATGGAAAGGATAATTCTTAACATAAAATTGAAAGACAGAGTAAGGAACTCTGAATTAAGGAACAAGACAGAAGTGGTAGACGTTCTCCATCTTGGTCAAAGGTTGAAATGGTGTTGGGCAGGACATATAGCACGCATTTCAGACCAAAGATGGACAAAATCGGTGACAGAGTGGCAAGGACCAGCTGAAACACGTGAAAAAGGCCGGCCAAATGAAAGATTGGCTATAGCGGGGAAAAACTGGATGAACAAGGCACAGGATACCTAGTATCCTGTGAGCAAGAACTAGTACGTGGTAGAGACATGCTGCAGCTATATAAGCATTACAATTGTAGCACGCATGACTCGGATCGACCGGGAAAGGACCACGCTTTCACAGAATCTTAACCATCATCATCATTCATCATTACAGCCCTTCACAAGTCCACTGCTGAACATATGCCTACCAAGGGAATGCCACAAAGCACGGTCCCGAGCCTCCTGCATCCATTGACTTCCTGAATATCTTACCAGGTCGTCACTCCATCTAGCGCAGGGATGCACTATACTTCGCCTGCCGGTATGAAGCTGCCACTCAAGAACCTATCTTCCCCATCAGTTGTCGATTCTTCGAGCTATATGGCTGGCCCATTGCCACTTCAGCATACTAATTCTTAGGGCTATGTCTGTTACCCTGGTTCTACTGCGGATATCTTCATTTTTAAGACGATCACGCAGAGAAACGCCGATCATAGCCCTCTCCACAGCTCGCTGAGCGACTTTGAGCTTTCTCATACGGCCAGCAGTGAAGGACCACGTCTCAATTCAATAGGTCATCACTGGCAACATGCACTGGTTGAACAATCTAGTTTTGAGGTATCTCTAACGAGAAGATGTGTCGTAATCTCCAGAACACTGCCCATCCGAATTGAATTCATCAATTGACCTCTCGGTCGAAGTTGGACTTACCTAGTCGGACTATTCATCCCAGGTCCCCGCAGCTCCCAACAACTACGGGCATAGGTGTGACATGGTTTTTGTTTTGTCCATGTACATTTTAATACCTATCCGTTGGGAGACACAATTGAGGTTATTGAACATAGTGCTTACCTAAGCACTATGGAGGACCTCCTCCAGCGATGCTGCTATAACATCTATATCGTCAGCAAATCGAAGATGAGTGATGTACTCGCCATTGACGTTAATACCATATTCTTTCCAGTCCAGTATTTGAAAACATCTTCCAATGCAGCGGTGAAGAGTTTCGAAGATATTAGGTCACCCTGTTTTACACCTTTCTGCAGTTGGGTAGGTTTCGTACTCTGGCTCTGTACTCGGATAGCCATCGTAGCCCTACTGTACAAACACTTCAGTACTTTGATATAATGACAGTCCACTTGGCACCGCTGGAAGGACTGCAGCAACGCCCAAATTTCGACGGAATCGAAGGCTTTGTCATAGTCCACATACGCAAGACAAAGTGGCAGATTTTATTTTTCGGTCTTCTGTACAATTTGCCGAAGGGTATATATGTGTTCCATGGTGCTAAAGCCTTTTCAGAAACCGGCTTGTTCGGAAGACTGAAAGTTGTCAAGTCTGCGCGCGAGACGATTCGTAATGACTCTCGAAAACAGCACGTAGACGCGGCTCAAAAGGGAAATCGGTCTGTAGTTCATCAAGAGAGCATTGTCACCTTTCTTGAAATACAAGACCACCATATTCCACGCCTGCTCCACGCCTCCGTAATAGTGCCTCCATGAAGGAAGGAATTAAGGAGCTTCTGAAGGACTTTAAGTATCGGTTTCCACCCGCTTTCAGAAGCTCCGATGTAATTCTATCCTCGCCTGGGGACATGCCATTTTTAAGGTGTTGGAAAACCATTATAACCTTGCTCAGACTGACTTTCGGGATATGATCGGAATAGTGTCGGATAATACTTGCTCTTGGATTAATGATTTCTTATATTTACGCGCAGACTACACATTAAATGAAATCCTCTCTTAAAACCCGCGTGAAAAAAACATCTTCCAATGCAGCAGTGAAGAGTTTTGAAGATATTAGGTCACCCTGTTTTACACCTTTCTGCAGTTGGGTAGGTTTCGTACTCTGGCTCTGTACTCGAATAGCCATCGTAGCCCTATTGTACAAACACTTCAGCACTTCGATATAATGACAGTCCACTTGGCACCGCTGGAAGGACTGCAGCAACGCCCAAATTTTGACGGAATCGAAGGCTTTGTCATAGTCCACATACGCAAGACAATGTGGCAGATTGTACTTTTCGGTCTTCTGTACAATTTGCCGAAGGGTATATATGTGGTCCATGGTGCTAAAGCCCTTTCAGAAACCGGCTTGTTCGGGAGGCTGAAAGTTGTCAAGTCTGCGCGCGAGACGATTCGTAATGACTCTCGAAAACAGCACGTAGACGCGGCTCAGAAGGGAAATCGGTCTGTAGTTCATCAAGAGAGCATTGTCACCTTTCTTGAAGAACAAGACCACCACACTCCACGCCTGCTTCACGCCTCCGGAATAGTGCCTCCATGAAGGAAGGAATTAAGGAGCTTCTGAAGGACTTTAAGTATCGGTTTCCACCCGCTTTCAGAAGCTCCGATGTAATTCTATCCTCGCTTGGGGACATGCCATTTTTAAGGTGTTAGAAAGCCATTATAACCTCGCTAAGACTGACTTTCGGGATATTATCGGAATAGTGTCGGATAATACTTGCTCTTGGATTAATGATTTCTTATATTTACGCGCAGACTACACATTAAATGAAATCCTCTCTTAAAACCCGCGTGAAAGAACATGTAGCTGACTTGAAGCACCGACGTTCCAGGAAGTCTGCAGTAAGTGGACATGTTCTAGATCGTCCCCGCCATTACTTTAAATTTGATAGACCACAAATCCTCGCAAGAGAACACCGATTACTACCAAGGATGATTCGCGAGGCTATTGAAATTTAAATAATTCCTGATTTCAATAGAGAAGATGGATGGGTGCTGCCAGCTGTTTGGGATCGACTAACGAGAATATCCTGGAGCTGGAAGAAGAGATAGACTTAGAGTTAGAACTTAGAGGTTGTAAAGATTGGTAGTGTCTCGAAGAGGATTGCGTACCTTATACTCAGAATCACCAAATGGTTTTCGCTGAAGGTCATACAGGTTTATGCAATAACCTCGGCACGTCTCGATGAGGAGGTGGAGGAAATATACGAGGATATCTCTAGAGCCATGTATTCCTTCGAAACCTACTAAACGGTGTTAATAGGAGACTTCAACGGCGAATAAATATTGCTTCAATTGTATCCGATTTCCTCATGTAAATACGACCAGCACGAATCAAGGTTTTTTTTTATTTTGAGCTCATCCCCACGTTTACGATCTGCAGCATGCAGCTGCTTATTTTCAGAGGAGAGGTTCTCAAAACAAAGACAGGTTTCTTTTGTTCTGTGTTAAAGCCAGTCATGGGTTATGATCTTGTTCGCCTTGTTTACTTTATTATGCCTGTTTACTGCAGAAAGGACAGAATCTAGAATTTATGGTAAACTAACCTTCACTATAATTGTACGTAGTCTGGGGCTGGCGGAGTTAAGCTTGGCGACGCGTGAAAAGTACAAAATATTATGGTTACTCATTGTAAGGTTAATGGCGCATCCTAGCTGTTTTACTATACTAAAAACATTCTCTGTTTTTCTTTCGGGCACGCATTGTATCTTCAAGGAAAATGCATGGGAAAGTTGATCGATTTGGTTCAATTTATTATTGAGGGTGTTAATCTTGGAACTCAAAAAAATACTTTCCTTTTTTAATGCCAACATTTCTTGTTGTTGAATTTTAAATTTGTCTGAAATCTTATCAAACTTGTCACTGATAAATTCAATAGAACACTTAAGATTATTTATTTGCCCATTAATTTCGTTAATGCCAACCGTCAACGCCACGGTGCTAGACTTTAACCCCTTAGCTGTTACTCGGAGTTCTGAAGGACGCTCCTCGCTAAGCTACGCTAATTACTTGTATCATCTACAATGATATTAGTATCGAGTTTTGCAGGCGCCTTTGGACGGGAGACGTTATTTAACGAAATCTCGGTTAACGATGTAGGTGTTGAAGGGCCAGCTACCGTTTCGGAGTAGTTACCATTCGGTTTTTAACTCATACACATATGGCTAATCTAATTAGATAATGCGTCTGGAAGGAAGCCTGCAAATTTTCTGGGCGTATGTTAAAGCATAAAAAGTAAAAAATTTCTCTACAGTTTGCGTATTGCAAATGATCTTCTTTTCCGACTTCTCGGGTTCAAGCTGAACAATTCTTCATTATAACGACACACTATAGGTTAAAATTAGATAAAGACGGCAATTATGCAAGCATTTTCTTATCACAGCGGTGAGGAATACGGGCAGCCTGATTGCTTGTTGCGTCCGCGAACTGTCAATACACTTGGCTGTAGGTAACGATTGAAAACACTAAATAACTACAAGGGATACTGATCACAAACAGCACTGCTTTTAATTGGTTTGGTCACGATATTTGCGTAATCAAATAAATTAAATATTTAAGAGGATCGAACACACGTCCGCCTTGTAAGAAGTGCAAAGACGAATCGAGGAATATAGGTATGTCAAAAGATTCATATGAGGAAAATATGTCAAAGTCATTCATCGAACTAAGGAAATTTAATTTTCGGGGTTCCTCTGTGTGTTCAAATCTGAAACCAGAATATCCGTAAAAAATCTGGCTATATAGCTTTAATCTAAAATCTTGGAAGATTAACAGTTCTCGTGTGGGAGTCTCTAACCGGCAAGCACTCAGGAGGAGGTCGAGGAAGGGGTGTATATGTATAAGGTTGCTATCAGATCGGTTCCTTGGGGGAGAGCTGTGTTTCGCAGTGAACTGGTGAAGGGCTGTAATGATTATGATGGAATAAGGGTGACAAACGAGCACATATTCTACACATTAGTAAGTAGACGCTGTGGCCTATACACCTACATCTATCCTCGATTAAGTGTAGACGCGTTTATATCACTGAGGACTTTCGGAGATAATTCCTTGTTACCAGTAAAAAGCGTCACTGGTTCTCTACAGAAACTTTACAAAACACAACAGTGTTAAGCTGTTGTTTTAATCTGTAATTCTGTGAGAGCGTCATTGGCTGTACTACGTTAATAACTATTCAATATTCGTCAAATCGTTCCCAAAACTAAACTGTCTATTTTTTTGGATAGATTGTTGTATTTTCTTATGAAATGCTATTTGAGGTTGCAGCCAATCCTGTCTATGATACCTGTGCCACTCTGCTTGCCAGTGGCCGGTATTACTCTGTCACCGTAGCATAGGCGCGGGACTTAAATCCTGTAGTCGCCTTATTTGACGTACTAGACCTCGAATGTACGATGTTTTCGGGCTCAGATCCCCTGTACTCTCTCAAACAAAAATTTTATAATTTAACATCAAAAATTTTGTACAGCCGACTTGAATATAAGTTATTAAGAATAACTCATAAACTATTAATCTGGCTTTTATCAAATTCATATGGGACTACACAAGAAGTACCAGATTTCAAATAAAAAAAGAATCATTGAAATCGGTTCACCCAGTAAAAAGTTATGAGGTAACACACATAAAAAAACAAACATTCAAATTGAGTACCGTCTCCTTTTTGGAAGTCGGCAGAAAAAAAGACTAAAAGACTAGACTATAACATCCACAGTAAATAACTGTGATAGTAGTTGGTGAGATTCACCGTTTAAATATCTAGGTTCTTTGTCTTATCTAAAGTATGATTAATGGTGTTATAATGTTTTACTTTCCAAGTTTATCTAGACGGTTGTCTGATAAAATTTTTTTTCTAACTCTGCGAAAAGTTATATCCGCCCAGGTACTTTAAGATTTTGTATACTTCACACTTTTAAATTCTTATTCTTTATTGTCTGGGGTCTGTAAAAAGTTTTTTGCTTGTTTTTGGAAGTGAACACTTCTTTAGAATCGTTGTGATTTGAAATTCGATGAAACGAAAAAAGACAACAAAAAGAAAAAAAAAACATAGTAATCTATAGGATGAGATAGAATACAATATACAGTGTTTATTATAAATTTATTTATATTTAAATTACATAAGCCCAACTATTAATAATAACCCTACTCCTGATACTCTGCATTCGTTTCATTTTCTCGGAGTGTAATTTTCTGTAAGTTTAATTTCTGCCGCGTGTGAACTGCTCTCAGGTTTTTTGTTAGTTGATTGATTGAAAAAAATTAAACACGTAAAATAAATTATTCAAAAAACTAAAATATAATATATTTTTAAAATTGTCAGTTTAATTAAGTAAGAGTTGAATATTATGAATGTATCTGTATGATGTAAAATAAGACGAAGCACAAATTATATTACCCTAACTCAAGATTGTAGAAAAAATAGCTGTACATTTTTGTTAGTAAGCGATTTATTTAGGTCAAAATCATTTGCGTCATTTACTTTATTTTTGAAGACGTTTTTATTCCAAACACGGCGGACGCGTTCTATATCATTATCAATTTTGTATCAATATTGTTATCAATTTTGTATCAATATCATTATTAAGTTTAAATAAAATATTTTTTTCTTATATCATATATTATTTTAAGCTGTTCTGTACAATAGCTTTAGTCAAACTGTAAAAATTTAAATAATTAATAGTTGGCCCTCAGCATGAATTACACTCCCCATTTACTTCTTATTTTTTTACAGTATAAATATAAAATTATTTAAAGACTCGACACAGTGACGTTTATCAAGTCCAGATTGTATTTCTATTAGATCATTTGTATCGATTGGTTTTCTTTTTAACCAAAATTCATAATATTGTTACGAGCGCGGGGTTCGAGACAATTAAAAACTGCCGATTGAATTACCAAAGTTGACACTTTAATTACAGAACACTGATTACAATTTATTACTACACTAATAATAAAACAAAATTGTACTACTGATCACTATAGTTCGCTGTTATTTCGCTTCGATGTATTCGCTTGTATCGCCAATTCAATACCGACTCGGTCGTGGTCTATACCGGCCTTATATACGGCCTCAGATAGTTTCCCGAACCTTCTACTGTAGAAACATCTAGATTGTTCGAGTACATATCGGTCCCGAATTTTCTAGAAGGATCTTGACTCTTCTAGTTCTGCTACTCGACACTAGAGGGCGCTAGTGGTAACTAGTGTTGCCATTTACAAGACATTAATAGTGGCGCGCAACAATATATTATATGCATATTAATTTAATAACGAAACCTTTTGCTTCATTCCAAGTTTACGTTATACGTTTAAATTGAACCCAGAACGCAATTCGCATTTACATTCATACGAGATACGTACTCCCTATACCAAATAACAAACGAAGTGTTTCCCTGGTATCAAGGCTCTTATGAGACTGGTGTTATCAGAAGAGGTGCTTTTTTTACATTTTTAGTCATTCATTAGAGCCTCTAAAAGTCCACTGCTAAACATAAGCCTTAAGCATAAATTGCATCCATAATCAATCATAGGGGATTTTGCCATAGTTGTCGCGCTTGGCAGGCGATTTGGCATTTGTATTTTTTTATAATTATGAGTTTTTTTTTCAGTTTACTAGCGGGAAACTGATCACATCTCCTGTTTCAGTTTCCCTCTGTTGCCTCTTATGGAACACAACGGACGATATGGGACAGTGGACAGTTTGAATGCTTCAAATATGTTGGTAAGTACAAAGCAATTTACGTTCATTTGTTTTTATAGCGA
This sequence comes from Parnassius glacialis, assembly GCA_033319125.1. Classification (NCBI taxonomy): domain Eukaryota; kingdom Metazoa; phylum Arthropoda; class Insecta; order Lepidoptera; family Papilionidae; genus Parnassius; species Parnassius glacialis. The sequence continues at coordinate 22,234,343 of JAVANC010000021.1, forward strand.
TCTATTGTGAAACTACGGGCTAGCTTCAAATTATATTATATATCCACATATGCACAAACACGAGAAGGATATCCCTGTAAATAAAAGTAATTAAATTTTTTCAAAAAAACAATCACATAGGGTGCATTGTTTTAGATTAAGGTAGAATGGCTCACAAAAAGTAACGAAAAGTTTTAATAGATATTTTTACAAACACTGCTAAAAGTAAAATGTAATAAGAGAACAGTCAGAATCGCAAAAAAATCATAAATTATAACGTAATATCATAAAGTCAAAAGAAAAACAAACTAATTTTGCTTGGCACCCTCATTGTGGCTTTGTTAGTAATTCATTACGGAAAACAGCTCTTAACCATTAAGTTTCCAACCTAATTAGGATTTTTTAAATGTTTTTTGAAGAGAAACTGAAATTATAGTACAAGAAAGTTTGACGCTTTTCATAGTATGACGTTAAGATAATTAAAAATTAATTTGGATTTTACTTTTTTAGTCTATCGTTAAGATTCTAGTCTATTGATGTGTTAGTCTTACATTAAAGTTATATTGATCTAATTTTGAAAATCGGTTGTCGAAAACGAAGGACTATTATTGGAAACAATAATTTACTTAACTCGCAATTATAGGACATATTTCAGTTTTAGAATAATACTTATAATTGCTACATATGTACATATATTTGTATCAGTAATATTATATACAAAAAGAAGTATATAATATTGTTGGTGTTGTTACACTCTGCCTAAGTGTTGAATTATATCAAGCATATTTGCTGTATGCTGGTAGTGCAATGAAATTAATTGCATTATAGACCAACTACGAAAAATGATATAAGTATTTCATGACTTCAGCCAGACTTCAGATGGCTGTTAAACTATCTCCGAAGAGAAGCTTTAAATTTTTCTCAAAAAGGTGAAATTCCGCAAGTAAATTTTCATTTCTTCAAAAATAAATAGAAATATATACAAAATAATAAAAATTAATAAAATTCAAGGTTAAGACCAAAGAGTATGTAATAACTACGTCTTAGTTATAATTAAAATGTTGTCTAAATAGTTACATTAAAATCTTCATTCCATGGTTTTCCGTCTTTGAGGATAGAATTTTTTCTGCTTATCTTTAATATACCACCCCTAATAAATAGCATATTAAATAAATAATAAATAGTTTAAATCGGTTCCGTCATTTATATAACAAAAAAACTTACGTGTCGAATATAATAATTCAACCAAATATTTTTTTTATAACTACATATTAAAATAAATATTTTTTAACTCGGTTAAAAAGCGAAGCGGAATCGTTTATTTTTACTAACTAAATAAATCTAATCCTGATCTACTTAGGGCACTATGTATCAATGATAAACTTTCAATTAATATGATAGCACTATTATTATACATCCATTAAATCTAGAGAAATTAAAATAAAGACCCCTACAGTCCTACGATTTTACTGTCTCTATAAAAAACACAAATATAATTCCTCCAAATAAGGTAATTTAGATTAATAAGCGCTATGTTCAAAAATTTGTTTGTTTAACTTACGACTTCAAAGTCTAATGCTCATTTCACAGAATAAAGTACTTTTAAGCGAAAATTTCTAAAGTGCTCTCGACAATTTGAACCTAAAAAAAAAAAATTGGCACGCAGCCAAAGCATTGAATCAAATGCGAAAACACTGAATTCAAACTAATCATAAATTACAGAATCATTAATTACTACCGGTATTAGACTACTTAATATTCAGAATTACAAAGAAATAATAGAATAATTATTTAAATTCAAAATATTTTATTTATGCAGTAGCGAAATATCCAATACAAATAATATGTACATATATGTGTGTAATAATAACTTTGAGAATATCGATAGCTTGTAATTTTCAGATTTTTCCTTTGTGTACGTATGGCTTTGTGCAACTTGATGCCAACGCTCAGGTCTCACTTTCAGGTTGTATTATTATAGACTATTTTTTCGATCAAGTTCTTTTAAATTAATTACATAGTTTTATATATAAAAAATATTTTTGCAAAAAATATTTTGCACGTTCACCGCTAAAAAAATCTCTTTAATCGTATTTCCTCAATTTCAGGGCCCTTTCACTTTTCACCTTGGCGTCGATATTTCGAGGAACGTACAGTTCCACAGTTACTTGGGGAAAGTTAAAGGGGCATTAAAAAAGTTTGATATGCTCAATAGATCGAGCCGGTATTTTATCCCGGCCCACTGCGTGCAGCTTTAAAAAGCGCAGGTTCGGCCTCATATGGAATACTATTCTCATCACTGGGCTGGGACACTCCAGTATCAGCTCCTTTCAATTGACCTATTCAACTGTATTCAACGTAGAGCGGCCCGAATCATCGACGATCAAATTCTTTCCGATCGGCTTGATCCACTAACCTTGCAAAGAGACATTGCATCTTGTATCACATATATCACGAGGAATACTCAGAGGAATTGTTCGGATTAATTCCAACTGCTGAATTCCACTATCGTACACTGCGATAAAACTCGAAATTCCATCCTCATCATCTTGATGGCTGGCGGTCCACTACTGTGCGATTTACTAGGAATTTTCTGCCTCGCACGACGTAACTGTGAAATTTACTGTTGCCAGCGGTTTTTTCGGATCGATGCGATTTAGGGACCTTTTAGAGCCTACTCTTTTCTAAAAGGCCGGCAACACACCTGCAATTCACCTGGTGTTGCGAATATTCATGGGCGACCGTGATCGCTTACCATTAGGTGAGCCGAATGATGGTTTGCCTCCTCTTTCATAAAAAAATATGTTTATGCACAAAGAGCTTTGAAATTTCTAATTTTTTGCTTTGAAAATCTTACGATAAATATTAAAATATCGAAGTAGCCTAGAAGTGGCCTAGGTTTTTGATGAGTGAGTCTTGGAGAGATAACAACAGCACTTTTCAAGCCATATAAAATTAAAAACTATAATAGGCATATTCATGAAATTTGGTATTCTGTCTATTCAAAAGTTCCATAATGGTATGCAAATACAAGTTGTACAATAACTTTTGAATTATAAGGGGTTCGAAAGTGGCTCGACATATTCTTGTAGTTAATTATACACACTGCTGGTGCGTCGCCCTTTTTTTTTCAGAACTTGGCTGACATACTGCCGTGTGACTAAATCTAGAAACCATATTGTTTCATTTCATATTTGCCTCCAGCACGTGCTTAGGTTTTGGGAGCTTAATAGTCTCGAACAGCTAACATACTGCTGGTTATTCAAAAAGCGCGGGGAAACAAATGAATACCCGCCACTCACAAAGTCTGATCCAGGGATTTATAAATGCTAACTTTCGCGGAAGTTGTAACCTTTCTACCCTACTATGGCAAAGCCAAAAGAAGGGTTAAATATTTTAACAGGCTATACAACTATGTATTCAAACTACGCTCCGTAGTTTGACAACTGAACAGCTTTATGAAGTCACGTGAAATCCAACATAGCGGCTTATTGTGGATCTTAAGTGCTACCAAATAGTATTTCCATTCATCCATCCATCTATTACAGCCTATAAAAATTCACTGTTGAACTTAGGCCTCTCCAATACATTGAGTCAAAAAAAAACTAAATAACGTGTAAAATACTGTGTTTGATATTTAATGAAAGGTCTTCACGAGTTCTTTCCAAAATATAAGCATATATACAATACCACATATTTTTTTTAATTTTAAGACCGCAAAATTTATATTAAGCGTGTTAGGTCGTATAACGTCCTGTCAAATTAAATTTATTACATACTTATGAAATATATAAACAAATAATTAAATAAAAAGAAAACAAAATTAAAATAAATACGGCTAAAACACTCTTCATATAACGTTGTGCGAGTTAGACATTATATATGATCAAACGAACTTCCAAGTGAAGTTCGATCATTATTATGATGACTTGCTTCATTTGAAGATATGATTATAACCATGTAGTTTCCCTACTTACTTACTTGGTAACTTCGCACATAATTTAGAGATTATTTTAAAGCGGTTTAGTGACGTACTTCCGGTATGGCTACCTTGTGTTGGCACTTTGACGTAAGCTCATTTTTTTAGAGTTAAGTTAACAATATGATATAAAACTTTCTGTGTATCTGGGATCTTTGTGTATCAGGGAGGGAGGGAACTCATATCTTCAAATGAAGCAAGTCATCATAATAATGATCGAACTTCACTTGGAAGTTCGTTTGATCTTATATTATAATTCCTTGCTTCATTTTTCATATATGATTATAACCATGTAGATGTTAAGAGTCAGAAAGTTTTAGAGTGGAAAATAAACAATAAGTTAGCGAACCTTATAGTTTTATTTTTCGTCGAATCAGCCTTATAGTTATAACAATTTATCAAATTAAGTGAACTTAACATAAACTTCTAAGCATTGACTAAGACAAACTTAATACTAAGAAACATTACTGTTTTTTATTGTAAGAGTTTTATTATGAAAATATCACAATCACAACTGGTCTTCTGTTGATAAGCAAACAGACCTAGCAAATTCGCCTTCATTTACAATAGACCTGTTATAAAAACGGGCAAATGAATTAGATGAACTAGTCCACCCAGCGGTTTTGCGAATAGTTTCTATATTAACCCCGGCTAAACTCGCGGCCGAGGTGGAAGCGTGTCTTGTGCTGTGCGCACCAAATATACTGATGTCAACGCCACTTTCTGACAGCGTTTGTTTGATCCATCTGCTGATGGTTTGTGTAGTAGCAGGTTTGTGTGGCCGTTTGTAAGTTAACAACAGATTATTTGTACTCTCAGGTCTTATGTTTTTAGTTATAGAAATATAATCTGAGAGAACTGTTGCTGGGCAAATAGAAATTTTTTCCCTGAAGTATGGCAGAAACAACAAAGGCTGGACACTACCGGGTGCAGATGCCTTGATGATGTCTATTATGGCTATTTTTATGCCAGTGTCTGAAAATCGTATGTTGTCTAGTTTAATTAAGGAAAGCGTCTGTACTCTGTGAGCTGTACAAATTGCTAAGAGAGTGACGAGTTTTTTAGTGATTTTCTCCAGTGTCAGCTCACTGTTTGGGAACCATGTAGAGATAAAGTTTAAGACTAATTGAGGATTCCAGGTGGTGGAATATTTAGGTCTTAAAGGCCTTAATTTATACGCGCCTTTAAGGAGACGCTTTATAGATTCGTCTGAACCAATATTGTTGCCTATGAATGCTGACAAAGCAGAACGATAGGAATTCAGGCTGCCATACGCACACCCATTATTAAATTGTGATGCTAAGAATGATAGTAAAGACGATTTCGGTGTGTCAAATACATTAATTTTGTTTACCGTACAATTTTGCCACCAAAGTTTAAGTGAGGTATTATATAGCTGTATAATACCTCACTGGTACGGTGCTGGTAGAAAAAGACGACAGCATCAGTGCAGCAGAGTGTGCGCAGGCGCCCCGTCGGCTGAACGCCTGCCGGAGAGCCTCGCGACACCCAGGGTAAGGTTCTTGTGCAGAGGATGATACTCCCTGAAATGAGATTGCAAGAGATTTTTATTGGGGTTTAAATAGATGGCGTCAGAAACTATAAGGTTTTGCAATAATGGAAACCATGGTTGTGATGGCCAGTTAGGATAAACTAATATGCCGTGTGCATTATCATCGATTATTTTTCTAAGGCATTTTATTATCAGGGAAAAAGGTGGAAATGCGTAAAAGTAGTAGTTATTCCAGTCTGCTGTAAATGCGTCGACGGATACTGCGTCAGGGTCTTGTTTCCATGAAATGAATTTGGCACACTTAGTATTATCTCGAGACGCAAATAGGTCTATCTCAGGTTGACCGAAATGGTTTATTATGCTTTGGAAAGCTTCATTAGAAAGGGACCACTCAGTATCCGGATTAACTATTCTAGACGCAGCATCGGCACGGTTTTCTTTGGTATTGACATATGATGCATATACCCAAAGGTTGCGCTGCTCACACCATTTCCAAAGGGATCTCGCCAAGTCGTTTAAGTGGGTGTATTGAATACCCCCCATACTATTTATATAACTAAATGCAGTGGTATTGTCCATGCGTAGTAATATTGCACAGTTGGTTACCTCGTTAGTAAATGACTTCAAACGCAAAAAGGCTGCCTTCAGTTCTAAGTAATTGATATGGAATTCTCTTTCTGACGACTTCCATTTACCGTGTACTTGAGTGTTCTTATAAACTGAACCCCAGCCTGACCGCGACGCGTCGGTGTAAATTTCGATGGCAAATTTTGGCTGTCGCATAAAGTTGCGTGTTGTATCGATACTTGACAACCTTCACAACAAATCTTCTAATATAGTATCAGGTAGGTTAATTTTGACTTCGTAATTATTAGTATGCTTAAGTAACGCAAGGAACTTCTGACGCTCTAAGATCTTAGTGTACACCCAAGCGTACTTAGCGGCTGGGCATGCGGCGACTAGTATACCAATAAGCCGAGCTAACTCGCGAATAGAGCATGGATGTAATTTTGTAAATTTTGTAACCAACTGTGCAATGTAACGTCGCTTACTGTCTGGTAATTCTATGCTAAGGTTATTAGTATCGTAACAAAATCCTAAATATTTGCAGGATTGTCGCGGTTTTAACATACTTTTGTCGTAATTAACAACGAAACCTAGGAACTCAAGTAGTTTCAAAGTTTCATTGATGTTATCAAGACACTTGTCATAACTATCTCCAATACATAAGATATCGTCTAAATAAGACACTGATTGAAAACCGCGGTGCCTGAGGTAGGCCATAACTTCCTTTATAATCTTTGTGAATACTCGCGGGGCTACGGATAATCCGAACGGCATGCAATTAAAGCTTAATGTGTGAGTTTTATACGAATTATTGAAATTGAAATTTTAAATATTTGCGGTCAGAAGGCTTAATGGCTAAAAGGAAATATGCATCTTTTAGGTCGATGGTAGCGAGGTATTCGTCGTATCAATTTGCATGCAGTTCGATAATCCTCCATTTTAAAATATTCGTTTTTTATTAATCTATTTAATGACTTCAAATTTAATATAAAGCGGTTGTCGCCGTTAGGCTTCCTCGTGAGGAATATTTTAGATATAAATTGGTCTTTAGTCGTATTACACTCTGAGATAGCACCTAATGACTTTAATTTATTAATGGCTTTTATCATATCTGATTTTTCAATATATGATAGATTATTTTTAGGGGTTATTGATTGACTCACATGCGTGTGAAAAGGTATGGGACAGCCGTTTTTCAACCAATCAAGAATTACATTATTGTTTGTTATTTTACACCATTGCTCATAAAAGTGGGTAAGTCTACCCGCATGTACCTGCGTCAACGGTGAGACTGCGCGGGCGCCCGAGGTTTGTCGTGCGCCGCGGCACGCTGTAGCGGCTGCGCTGGTGAAGTGTAGGGGCGGCGACTCCCTGCCGTCGTCGGCCTCCTGTATGAACCCCCCCCCCCCTGTTCGCCGGATACCGAGGGGGCTGGCTCCAGTTTCCCTGGTAGGACGGACGGGCGCTGGGCTGTTGAGGTGGCTTTGCAAATTTTGCAGGCTTTTTAATGGAAAGACCTTGCTTCTCAATGGCTTTGGCGGCTTTAATTTTCTCAGACAAGGACGAACCAAATAGTGATTCGTCCCGTTCGGACTCTTTAACAATATTTAAGAAGGCCTTGTCCAGACTAGGAGTGATTAATTTTACTCGTGCCTGCGTTGTCAAGTAGTGTGAATCACAAAGTAGGCGGCAACCATTGCTCAAGTGTTTCATGGCCTTAGAAACCTGTTATCACCTAGAACCTTGTTATCACTCTTCAGCAGCAGGTCCATGCCTCTGTTGAAGGCGGTGATGCCCGTACCGAGCTGCTGTTGAGATGCTGTAAGTGTTTTGTCCCGGTTGCGAACCATGTCTGGTACTGCCGCCGAGATTTCTGCATTCAATTTCGGCGCTTGCAAAAGTCTACAATTGTCTGGTATAGGGTAATCCTTCATTAGGACGTCTTTACTAGGTATAGGCATTCCTTTCTTAAGCAAAGGAAGCCACAATTGTGATAAATTACCGTGAATATCATTGCCATAATCAGGTGAGTCCGACGTGGATTCACCGAGGGCTGACAGTAGATCAGGATCTAGCTCGGGTTCTGCGGAACTATTGGTTTCCTCTTGAGGACAGGGTTCCGTATGGCCGTCACGTTGATTATCATCGGGTACCGGATCCACATTGTGCGAAATATCAGGTCGCACGGATATTGGTTCCACAATGGGTTCGTTGTTGTTGCCCAAGGTCACGTCAAGATCTTCGGTACCTAAAATTACGATTTGCAATTTAAATTGTGAAGATAACCGATTGAGGGTACCGTGAAAATAAAATTAAAAATATTTGCACAAATGTTACATCTGTTTTAGATTGTACGTAATTTTGTGCATGTTTGTCATCGTTGAAGACTCGCAGTCAACCCCGATGCAGTTAAAGCAAATTAGCTAGGTGTTACAACACCTATTTTATAACTTAGTTTCAAAAAATGTCAAAGTTATTGACTCGCAGTCAATCCCAGGGCACTTACGAAGTTGATAACACTGTCCACTTTTTGATCACTAATTAAGGGTTGTATTTTCGCTTACCTTCGTCTTCTGACGATGATAGTTGTAAAGGCCTTATTCTTCGTCTTTGCATTTCTTTTTCCTTGATTTTACGTATTTTTCGAGCATAGTGTTCGAGTTTCGACTGTGCGCTTCTTTTTGGCATGTTGCTTGCAAAGCGCGTGCGTTAATTACCGCGCACGAAAAAGGAATGAGCTTACGTCAAAGTGCCAACACAAGGTAGCCATACCGGAAGTACGTCACTAAACCGCTTTAAAATAATCTCTAAAATATGTGCGAAGTTACCAAATAAGTTAGTAGGGAAACTACATGGTTATAATCATATCTGAAAAATGAAGCAAGGAATTATAATAATAATCATAATATATTGTTAGGAATCAGGGTTTTTTTTATAGGAGAGGGTGCAAACAAGCATGCGGCTCACCTGATGGTAAGTGACTACCGCCGCCCGTGAACAACCGCAATAGTTTAAAAGGTGAAGGCTCTTTTCGTGAAGGTCCCTAAGTCGTATCGGTCCGGAAAAATCGCTGGTGGTAAACTATTCCACAAGGAAGTTGTGCGAGGAATATAACATCTTCTAAATCGCACAGTGGTGGACCGCCAATCATCCAGATGGTGTGGATGGTACAGGGAGGTCAGCCGCGATGTGCGTTCGTGAAATTTGGCGGCTGGGATTAATCCGAACAATTCCTCAGAGCACTCCCCGTGGTAAATGCGAAAGAAAATCAAAGTGATGCAACATCTCTTCGCAGCGCCAATGAGTCGAGCCGATCGGAAAGGACCCGGTCGTCGTCGATTCGAGCCGCTCTGCACTGGACGCGGTCAAGTGGAAGGAGCTGGCACTGGGGAGCCCCAGCCCAGAGATGGGAACAGTATTCCATGTGAAACCGAACCTGCGCCTTGTAAAGTTGCAGGCGTTGTGACGGCATGAAATACTGTCCCGCTCTGCTGAGCACGCCAAACTTTTTAAAGGCCAATTTGGCCTTCTCTTCGTTGTGACCACGAAACTGCACGCCACTCGATATGTCGACACCGAGGATTCCGATACTGGCTGAGGCAACAAGGGGAGTACCTTGAAACTGAGGAGATACGACAAATGGGTTCTTTTTAGCGGTAAACGCACAAACTTGTGTTTTCTGAGGATTAAACTGGACTAGATTTAGTCGCCGTCAATCCAATACTTTGTCCAGCAAAGACTCGACTTCAGATACAAGTTTGTTCCGGTACTTGGCGGCGTTTTCCCGAGAAATATTGGCACGGCCGGTGTATAGAGCATCACCAGTGCTGTCATCCGCATAGCAATGAATGCTACCGGTTTGCAACATATTTATCATTGATATGCAGAAGAAACAGCGTTGGTGATAGCACGCAGCCTTGTGGAACACCAGCATTAATAGGCTTTTAGTCGGAGCATGCACCGTCTACAACGACCTTGATGCTCCGATCTGCAAGAAAACAGGTGATCCAAATGCACAATTTCTCGGGAAGCCCATAGGAAGGGAGCTTCGAAAGAAGCGTTTTGTGCCAAACCCGATCGAAGGCCTTCGCAGTGTCCAAACTAACGGCCAATGCCTCCCCCTGGACTCTACTGCCTTCGCCCATCTATGAGTCAAGTAGACCAGAAGATCACCAGCTGATCGACCCCGACAAAAACCGTATTGGCGGTCACTAATCAGCTGGTGCTCCTCAAGGTACCGCATGAGGTGGCAGTTTATAACGGATTCCATTATTTTGGAGAACAAGAGGGTGATGTCTATAGGCCTGTAGTTGGACGGGTCTGAGCGGTCACCTTTTTTAGGGATCGGGTGTACAAAAGCTGTCTTCCATGATTTCGGGACTACGCCTAGGGAGTAGGAGTACCGGAAAAGACGCGTTAGAACCGGTGCCAACTCCGGAGCACACGTTCTCAGCACTATTGGGGGGATTCCGTCAGGACCCACTCGACTTGTGGATGTCCAGGGAGAGGAGTGCTCTGCGAACCGAGTGCTGTGAAAACTGCACATCCGGCATGGAGCACTCACACCGCGGGATGGTCGGCGGTGTGCTCCCCCCGTCATCAACAGTCGAGTTGGGCGTAAAAAGGGAACCTAAAAGGTTGGCTTTCTCTTTTGTGGCGTGGGCCAGTGAGTCGTCCTCCCTGTGCAGAGATAGTAGTGATGGCTTACAGAAATTCCCTTGGACAGCCTTGGCGAGAGACCAGAATGCACGGGTTCCCGAAGGAAGGCGAACAAGTTTCTCGCCAATTCTGCCTATGTGCTCTGACTTTGCCCTGGCAATAACTCTTTTGAAGGACCTGGAAGCGAAGTTATACTTATTTTTAAGTATGCTGGTGTTTACATCCCGAGTCGCCGAAGCCGCAGCCCAACTTGATAACACTCCTGCTTACTGCGTAATGCAGTCTCACAGGAGCGACCAAACCAAGGCTGAGATCTGCCTCCGATGGGTACCACAGATGATGGAATAAATATTTCCATTCCCTGTAGCACCACATCAGTGACTGATTCAGCAACAGCATTGGGATCATCCGGCGAGAAGCAAACCCGCCCCAATAGGTACGTAGCAAAGAAAGATCTCATTCCGTCCCAATCGGCTGACCTGTAATGCCAAACACAGCGGCAACCTGCAAAACGCAACCGCGAGGGGAGCGTGAGCTGCACCACACTCCGAATCAGACAATGGTCCGAAGAGCCAAGAGGGGCTTTGACGGAAGCCTGATATCCGTCCTGATAAGAGGTCAGCAGAAGGTCCAACAAGGAAGGTGTATGATCCTCAACATCTGGAATCCGCATAGGCGATGTAAGCAGTTGTGTCAGACCATATGCCAAGGCAAAGTCATGGACAGATCTCCCCGCATGATCGGTTAAATGTGAACCGATTTCGATTCGGCGTGGTGGGCGCTAAAATCGCCAAGGATCACGATCTCTGCGGATGGGATCTGTTGTAGCAAGGAATCTTTAGCCATTTGGACGTGGTCGATGAGTCGGTCTGTTTCGGCATTACCGCTATGGGACCTATAGAGGCACCCGTAGACGCGCGGATGGTCGTCACTGTCTACGCGTAGCCAAAGGATGGACAGGTCTGAACCTTCAAAACTGCCGAGGCGTCGTGAACAGATTTCCTCTCTGACGTATACGCAAACTCCAGCCCGAGGCACAAAAGAGAACTCCAATTTGTACCCCGGGTAGGAGAAATAAGAAGTATCAGCCGGAGACACCTGCGTCTCGGTCAGAAAGAGCAAGACCGGCTTCGCCGTCACGAGATGGCAGTGGATGGCGTTAAGGTTCGAGTGAAGTCCCCTGATGTTGCAGAAATTCACGGATATCGTGGCAGGGGTCGCCTTGGTCTTGTTGCTCAGTTTGCCCCGAGCAGTTATTGTGTTGAGCGGAATTCCCCCCCCCCCCCCCATAATACGCGAGGCAGCCTGAGCCCCGCGCTCAGGAGTGGAGTATTTTCGTCGTAGATGCTCAGTGAGGGATTCTCCAGGGGTACTGGTACCGTCCTGGGGTAGTCTATGATGTAATTCCGCTACCATGTTTATGGGGAGGGGGGGGGGGGGCAGAATTGGGCTTCCAGTCACCTGCACTCACCAGACGAAACGCGGAAACAGAGCTTCCACTTCACGCCGGTATTCTGTGAGGTCGTGGTATTAACCCGGCTTGAGCCGGCCCATACGTGCAGCAGCAAAAGCTGTTGCGTGGCTCTACCACTGTTAAGGCATAAATAAAAGAAAATACGAAGAAATGAGGTTAGATCTGTAATCTTCCACCCGTTCTAGCAGTACAAAGTATCGCATAGGCAGCTAAGAGGGATCAATCTGTAATTCTACGAGTCTGGCTGACGTTACTATGCCTGTTGGGCTATTCTACTAGTTTAGGCAAGGAAGATCGTGTTGCTGACAGGCTGCTCCGTGTTACATTGAGATGAGTAGTGTTGCTGTTGGTTTGCATACTTTGGTGTTATCATGTAATTAGGTTCTTCACGTTACACAGGTATGTGTTTGTGACGGAAACATGTTGCTGTTGGTCGAACTGTATTGTTGTATACTGAGTATATGGTACAATACTTCTAAGAATACCTTTAATATAAATATTAAAGGTATTCTTAGAAGTATTTTTATTATTCCTTTACGTGCCCAAATATGTTAACAAATGTAAAAAAGAAATATTGAAGGTACCTAGATGAGCTATAATTTTGCATTCAGTGAAAATTAAACTGCTCAAGCAATGTTTTAATTTGATAATTCATGCGAAATATGATTAAATGGGCTACAATTTAAACTTCGAAATATTTAAGCGATGTAACAAAATAAACGTTTGACTTTAACGTGCTATGAATTGAAAATAATAAGTAGCCTTTTTGTATTATAATAAATTGATAAGTGTTACAGTTTACACCAAATATTATGTATTCAACAAAATTGGGGTTTGATGTCGATAGGTTCGTAGAAGTCGGCTAATTGGACATGGTCAGGTGCGGCCGAGCCTTGGTAAGTTTGAGGCTACACCGCTACAGCCTGCAACTTATCGGCGGATTTTACGGCAAGACAACTCAAACGGCCGTAGAACAGATGGTGATTGGCGCGACAAATGGACGTCTGACGCTTGCTCAGTTTTCGTTCCGAGTGGTGAGCCATGTCACGCGGAAATCTATCCTTCAGAGGCGATTTGATGACTATTTCGTTAGTCACAACTTAGATCGAATGAAGCTATAAGAGCCGCATAGGCTAACAGCAATAACATCACAGAAACCAACGTCGTTGATGACTATTGACATTGAAGACAGACAACCTCCACATTTTTATAATCGTATATTATGTATAGTACAATGCGCTGTTTAGTTGCTGAAAATGGTCGGTTTCGTAATCGGGAGAGTAAGTTGTGCATCCACTCTCACACCTTTGTTATTTTTGGCAATTGGCCTCCAGAGTGGTTTCTGAATAGTAAGGTTTTTACCGAGTAATATTCTTTTACTTAAATAATTTTGAAGATATTTTTTAACAATATAGTAAATTGAATTTGATATATATAGTGTTTGATATCTACCATGATTAGGTAGCAGTAGTAGTACTTAGTAGCTAGTATATTCTGATTTTACTTAATATATATTAATTAAAATTTATCAATTAACTAATAAAATTACATCTCTTGAATTTATAAAAATTAAAGAGATACTAGTCTATCTTCTAAGATTTCTCATCTTAAAAAAATTTAAATATTATTATAATAGTTGGGTTTTAGTTTTTAACTTTATTCTTGTTAATTGATATGGTCAGTTATTTGAAATAATTGTAATGCGGGAATTCAAAAAGAACTGAAGCCGGTGGAAGGAAAAGGGGAGATCTCCCGCCGGGCAAGGTGTTCTGCCCGGGGAGCGGCCAACGTTCCGATGGTAGTTCGGAGCTATTCTATATATATACTGCTTTAACTTCGAAACTTTGTTAGCGCGATTTAGGCTTCGATGTGTTTCGCTTGTGGCACGACGACAGCACCGCCACAGAACTTTGGATACTCCAGTCAGAATATAGGTCTTTAAATTATTTCTCCCAAGCTATGTGATACACAGTTTGGTTCTTCGGACAATAACGGTGTAAACTGCGGAAAACTTGTGCGATAAGTTTGTCTTCTGTCAGCTTTAGGTAGTAAAATTCTTGTGAGAGTTAATTGTTGCCATTTACGTTTATTTCCACTCCACTGTCGACTCTCTCTAATTTTGAGCGGCTTACTTGCGTAGGCACCTGATACTTGGTCATTATAAATTTTGCACATGCATGTCATCGTTTTACCATCCTTGAAAACAGTGACATCGCCTCGAGACATGTTTTGATTTCATCCGATACGCCTTTCTTCAATAACTAGCAGTGTCTGTTTTAAGTTACCTGTGAGTAGAACAACTACACCGTCGATCGAATTTTAGTTGCGGTGGATGTTTAAGGTCTCTACTAAGAGGTATTTACACAATAACGCTCGAAATCTATCCTTCAGAAACCGTTTACTTATTGAGATAAAGATCTGCTTATATCACTCTCCGGCCCATAATCTATTTCTATGCAAATACATTTCGATTCGTTTCTTCATAGCAGCGTGAAAGAAGGACAAATCGATAAACCTTAGATTTAACTTGTAGACAAAAACGAAGATTTTACGCAATTTTTAGTGAAAGATTTTTGGTGTAAAATATTTAATTTAAATAAAACTATCGAATTTCTGTTTAGATATATGTGTAAATATACAATATCAAAATATTTATCGTGGCAAATATTTTTACTTTGTGTGCATATTTACTTAATAATTACCTCAAAATTACAAAGCATTTACTATCCAAATATGGACATGGACCATCCTTATAGATATAGAGATGCCCTACATTCAGCAGTGGACTTTAATAAACTGTAATAATGGTAATGATATTGATGATGATAATGAAAGTTACAGCCTATATGTTATTATACGTCCCACAGCTGGGCACAGGCCTTCACTAATTCATGTGAAAATTATGGCGCAAATAGTCCGCCGAGCTGCTCCAGTACGTGTTTGTTGGCATCCATGAAATATTTTTAATCCTCATACATTCCTTATGAAATTTTCCTTAACTGACATCATCATCATTACAGCCCTTCACAAGTTCACTGCTGAACATAGGCCTCCCCCAAGTAATGCCATAAATAACGGTCCTGAGCCACCTGCATCCATCGTCTTCCTGCATGTCTTACCAGGTCATCACTCCATCTAGTGGGGGGACGCCCTACACTTCATACCCCGGCACGAGGCCGCCACTCGAGAATCTTTCTCTCCCATCGGTTGTCGGTTTTTCGAGCTATATGGCCGGCCCATTGCCACTTCAGCTTACTGATCCATTGGGTTATGTTGGTCACTCTGGTTCTACTGCGGATATCCTCATTACTAAGTTTATCACGCAGAAAAACCCCGAGCCCTCTCCATAGCTCGCTGAGCGACCTTGAGCTTCCTCATACGGCAGCAGCAGCAGTGAAGAACCACGTCTCAGATCCGTAAGTCATCGCTGGCAACACGCACTGGTTGTACAATTTCGTTTTCAGGTTTTGAGGTATGTCTAACGAGAAGATGTGTCGTAGTTTCCCGAACGCTGCCTAGCCGAGTTGAATCCGTCTATTGACCTCTCGGTCGAAGTTGGACTTACCTAGTCGGACTATTTGTCCCAGGTAAACATACTCGTCAACAACTTCGAGCTTAGCGCTCACAACGGCTATGAGCACAGGTGTGACATGGACATTAAACATGATTTTTGTTTTGTCCATGTTCATCTTAAGACCTATCCGTTGGGAGACACTATTGAGGTCATTGAGCATAGTGCTTAAGTCCTCCAGCGATTCTGCCATAAGGACTATATCGTCGGCAAATCGAAGGTGAGTGATGTACTCGCCATTGATGTTAATACCGCATCCTTTCCAGTCCAGAAGCTTTAAAACGTCTTCCAATGCAGCGGTGAAGAGTTTCGGGGATATAACATCACCCTGTCTTACACCTCTCTGCAATTGGATGGGTTTCGTACTCTGGTTCTGTACTCGGATAGCCATCGTAGCCCTACTGTACAAACATTTCAGCACCTCGATATACCGACAGTCAACTTGGCACCGCTGAAGGGACTGCAGCACCGCCCAAATTTCGACGGAATCAAAGGCTTTCTCATAGTCCACATACGCCAGACATAGTGGCAAATTGTACTCTTCGGACTTCTGTACAATTTGCCGAAGGGTGTGTATGTGGTCTATGGTACTAAAGCCTTTTCGGAAGCCGGCTTGTTCGGAAGGCTGGAAGTCATCGAGTCTGCGTGCGAGACGATTCGTAATGACTCTCGAAAACAGCATGTAGACGCGGCTCAGAAGGGAAATCGGTCTGTAGTTCTTCAAGGGAGCGTTATCGCCTTTCTTGAAGAACAAGACCACCGCACTTCTGCTCCACGCCTCCGGAGTAGTGCCACCACGGATTCAATTCCGATTTAAAGTCCAATTCCGTCCAAATTAAAGAGCTTCTGAAGGATTTCAAGTACCAGTTTTCCACCCGCTTTCAGAAGCTCTGCTGTAACTCTATCCTCACCTGGGGCCTTTCGGTTTTTAAGATGATGGAGAGTCATTCGTATCTCGATCAGAATGAAGTTCGGGATATCTTCGGAATAGTGTCGGGTAAGACTCGCTCTTGGATCGTTACTCACACTTGCGTGTGACTCCAACGATGACGTGTACAGCTACCCATAGAACCCCTCAATCTCGCTCCAAATCTTAGGTGTCCTGGAAATGATGCTGCCACACTCGGTCTTCGGTTTTGACAGTTGGCTCTTTCTGGCAGATAGATCTCTGGTAAAGACTTTGGAGCCTTGGTTTCGCTCGATCGCTTCGTCAATACAAGCTGTATTGAAGTTGCGTAAATCCCGCCGCATGCATTTGGAGATCTGTCTCTTCAGCTGTCAAATCTGTTGAATACTGCAGCTTTATTTCCCGCTTAATAACCATGAGATTAACCATTCATTCGGCCAGGTCCACTTCCTGTGGGGCCGCTTCTTGCCGGTCCGCCCCTTGGATTCCGTTGCCCTATTCCAAATTTCCCTACTTTCAGCTCACCTTTCTCTCTTGTGCCTAGTTTTGCGTTGAAGTCTCCCATCTACACCGTATAGTGGGTTTTGGGGGAATGCATGGCTCTAGAAATATCCTCATACATTTCCTCAACCTCCTCATCGGTGTGTGCAGAAGGTGGTGTGTAAACCTGTATGATCTTCAGCGAATACCGTTTGGTGATTCTGAGTATAAGGTACGCTCGACACACTTCCAATCTTTACAACGTTGTTTACGAGAGATTTATGGACAATAAATCCGACACCTTTTTGGGACAGATGGTCGCCCTCCCGGTGATAGAACAAGTTGCCGGATTCAAGAACTACCGTGTCCTCCCTCTCTCTTCGGACCTCGGATAATCCTATAATATTCCAGCGCAACTTGTCTATCTCTTCTTCCAGCTCCAGGATCTTCTCGTCAGTCCTCAGGGTGCGTGCGTTATAAGTTGCCAGCTTAGGTGGCAACTGAACCTGCACCGGAGATTCTTAGCACGCCCTGCCCCGCCTTACCATGGTCGCCACCGTAGCCAGAAATAGCGGGGCCGCCGGGGATTGGGGTCCGTCTTTTTGTAACACTTGTCATGGGGGGTATATTGCCATAGTTGCCACGCTTGGTGAGCGGGTCGGCAACCGCAGTTTTTTTTATTGTAATATTACAGTTATCAGGAAGATGCTGCTGCCCATCTCCTGCCTGTTTTCCACTGCCGCCTCTTACGACACCCACGGGAAGATATGGGGTAGTGGATATTCTTAACCGCCACTACACGGCGCTTAACTGACAAGCACGTGGTAAATTAGCGCTTAAAATGGCAATTAACATCTTCATTCAACACCTGGTTTGCTCGCGTATTGTTTATTATTACCTGCCTGCCAAGGAAGGGTTATGATTTTCATGCGTATCTTGTATGTTTCTAAATTTCTTTTTTACCTCGTATCTTTCAAACGGCTGGATGGATTTTGACAATTAAGGTATCGTTTTATTTTTCTTAGAAACCCAAGTGTTCTTAGTTCTTGTTTGAAATAAATAAACAAAATGGCTGTTTTTTGGCGTCAATTAATAATACGATAATTAAAAAATAACCAAACCAGGCGAGACTCAATTGCAAATTATAAACCCAAAAAAAAATAATAGGTTCCGCTTGCTACTAAACTTAATGCGTGTATTTTACTTAGGTTTTTAGCTCATATTATATTCTGTTAAACGGAAGTAGAGTTTACTTTGTTTATACTTAATTTTAATTTTATTTTCTATTCTCAATCTTTTTTCGGTCGTTTTAGTGCATTACTTTTAAATTATCTTTTTTTGCAGTTGGGTTTTTGATTTTTTTTTATTATTTATTTTTTTTACAGTGAGAGCTTAGTCTCTGAGCTACCACGACAAATACGAAAAATAAGAAACACGAAATAAGAAAATTCAACGGTGACGATGGCGCCTTTTCTCTGTTCACTCCCCAGTGGCCGAGCGCACGATAACGCTAAATAAACTTAGGACCGCCACATACATTCGGAATTCCATTTAGAAAAACCGTTTCGGAATATCGATTCGGGATTCCGTAAATACATTACACTCGTACTACGTTTATCTCCTTTCAGAATAACAAGGCTCAGTTGAGAGACACTAGGCATTGAGTCTAGACATTCTGCCAACGAATATAGAGGACAATTTTCTGATTGCAATTGCATTACATACAGCAGTAACATTGTTACTGAGTGCATTCCCTTAACAACGTAAGATTGCAAGATAGTCAATATTAAGTAAAACGTTCAGTCGTGCAACGCGCACTGCGCGCGTTCCGTACGGAATTTACGAATGTGTGGTGCGACTCATAAATAATCTATGGAAGACTTGCGTTCGGAACAGCTTTTTACCGTGCGGGATTTCAGACACACAGGCAATCATGCGGAAATTCGAATCCAAGAAAATTTCGAATGGAAAAGTAATATAAGTACGTGACAGGTCCTTGATATCATATAGATTTGCTGCGTTCGAAATGCCGAATCGATATTCCGAGACGGTTTTTAGAAACGGTATTGACTGTTTATGACCGGCCTTCGTTTCAAAAGTGCTTACCACTAAATGGGGTAAAGTAATATTATAATCAGCAGATATAAATCGTTTTTATGTAAACCTATTTATAAAATTATAGCGCTCGTAACATGACCTAAGCATCAAAACCACATCTAAACACCGGAATCTCAAAGGAAAGAGTTTTTTTTATATAAGATAAAGGTGAAAAACAAGCACACAGTCCAACTGATGGTAAGTGGTTGCTGTGGCTCATAGACATCTACATCTATCTTCCATTACGAATCAAAATGCAGATACGTTGTCACCCCTGTGGGCTAAGATGCAGGGGCGTAGCTACCGCCGTATCAGCCGTATCAATGATACGGGGCCCCCGGGCTACAGGGGCCCCCAACGTGTGTAAGCAAAAACTCCAAGGACTTCTAATGGGACAGGAAAGGCTATCACTATTCTCTAAAGAAGTAAAGAATTTAGTAAAACTGAAATCGTCTTCAGCTATGTTCGCCGAACAAAAGGCACGAAAATTAAATTGTTTGGCTAGCTTAGTTCCTAGGAGTATTTATTGTAAGTAATAACTCATAAGCCCGTGTAGTGGCGGGTAAGAATACTCACAACCCCATATCTTCCCGTGGGTGTCGTAAAAGGCGACAGACGGAAACTGAGGCAGAGGATGGGCAGCAGCATCTTTCTGATAACAGCAAAACAACAATAAAAAAACTGCGCTTGCCAACCCGCTCGCCAAGCGTGGCAACTATGGCAATATACCCCCATGAAAGTAACGAAGAGATGGCCCCCAGTCCCCGGCAGCCCCGCTATTCCTGGCTAAGGTGGCGACCATGGTAACAGCGAGGCAGGGGGTGCTAAGAGTCTCCGGTGGAGGTTCTGTTGCCACCTACGACGACTCGACATGGCAACTTATAACGCACGCACCCTGAGGACTGACGAGAAGGTCCTGGAGCTAGAAGAAGAGATAGACAAGTTGCACTGGAATGTCATAGGATTATCCGAAGTCTGAAGAGAGGGGGAGGTCACGGTAATCCTCGAATCCGGCAATTTGTTCTATCACCAGGAGGGCGACCATCTGTCCCAAGGAGGTGTCGGATTTATCGTCCACAAGTCTCTCGTTAACAACGTTGTAAAGATTGGGAGTGTGTCGACGAGGGTTGCGGACCTTATACTCAGAATCACCGAACGGTAATCGCTGAAGGTTATACAGGTTTACGCATCAACCTCGGTACACGCCGATGAGGAGGTGGAAGAAATGTATGAGGATATCTCTAGAACAATGCATTCCTCCAAAACCCACTATACGGTGTTAATGGGAGACTTCAACGCAAAACTAGGCACAAGAGAGAACGGTGAGCTGAAAGTAGGGAAATTCGGAATAGGGCAACGGAACCCAAAGGGCCAGCAGCTGGCGAACTTCATGGAGAAAGAAGGACTCTTTATGATGAACTCTTTCTTCCAGAAGCGGCCCCACAGGAAGTGGACCTGGTCGAGCCACGACGGTTCGACAAAAAATGAGATTAACTTTATTATGACGACCAGACGACAACTATTCAGTGATGTCTCAGTGATCGCGAGGGTGAAAACCGGCAGCGATCACCGAATGGTGAGAGGCACACTGAACCTAAACGTTAAGTTGGAGAAGTCACGTCTAATGAAGTCAACGCTCCGTCCTTCTCGTGCTCTAATCCAAAGTCCAGAAACCTTTCAGCTCGAGCTACGAAACCGTTTTCAGTGCCTAGAAGATTGCAATACAATGGACGATATGAATGACAAGCTCGTGGAAACTGTCCATGCGGTCTGAGCTAAGTTTTGCAAGACCCGCCGCAGAAGAAACAAAAAGTCTCCGATCACACTCTAATCTCAATGGCTTTTAGACGGGGTATATAGCTGCAGTCTTCAGTAGATTTGACAGCGTACAGGCAACTGAACATACAGATCTCCAAATGCATGCGGCGGGACTTGTGCAACTTTAATTCTGCTCGTATTAAAGAAAAGATCGAGCAGAACCAGGGCTCCCAAGTCTTTGCAAGAGATCTGTCTGCCAGAAAGAGCCAACTGTCGAAGCTGAAGACCGAGTATGGCAGCGTCGTTTCCGGGACACCTGAGGTTTTGAGTGAGATTGAGAGGTTCTATTGGCAGCTGTACACATCATCGTTGGAGCCACACGTAAGTGTGAGTAACGATCCAAGAGCGAGTCTTATCCGACACTATTCCGATGATATCTCGGACGTCAGTCTGAGCGAGATTAGAATGGCTCTCCAGCATCTTAAAAACGGCAAGATCCCAGGCTGGATGGAATTACAGTGGAGCTTCTGAAAGCGGGTGGAAAACCGATACTTGATGTCCTTCAGAAGCTCTTTAATTCCGTCCTCCATGGTGGCACTACTCCGGAAAGGTGACAACGCTCTCTTGAAGAACTACAGACCGAGTTCCCTTTTGAGCCGCGTCTACATGCTGTTTTCGAGAGTCATTACTCCCGAACAAGCCGGTTTCCAAAAAGGCTTTAGCACCATATACCACATACATACCCTTCGGCAAATTGTACAGAAGTCCGAGGAGTACAATTTACCACTATTTCTGGCGTATGTGGACTATGAGAAAGCCCAAAGACTTTCAATCAAAATTACGTCGAAATTCGGGCGGTGCTGCAGTCCCTTCAGCGATGCCAAGTTGACTGTCGGTATATCGAAGTGCTGAAGTGCTTGTACAGTAGGGCTACGATGGCTATCCGAGTACAGAACCAGAGTACGAAACCTATCCAATTGCAGAGAGGTGCAAGACAGGGTGACGTTATATCCCCGATACTCTTCACCGCTGCATTGGAAGACGTTTTCAAGCTTCTGGACTGGTAAGGATACGGTGTTAACATCAATGGCGAGTACATCACTCACCTTCGATTTGCCGACGATATAGTCCTTATGGCAGAATCGCTGGAGGACCTAAGCACTATGCTTAATGACCTCAATAGTTTTTCCCAACGGATAGGTCTTAAGATGAACATGGACAAAACAAAGATCATGTTTAATGTCCATGTCACACCTATGTCGGTAGTTGTTGGTAGCTCTAAGCTCGAAGTTGTTGACGTTTATGTTTACCTGGGACAAATAGTCCGACTAAGTAAGTCCAACTTCGACCGAGAGGTCAATCGAGGGATTCGACTCGACTGGGTAGCGTTCGGGAAATAACGGCACATCTTCTAGTCAGGTATACCTCAAAACTTGAAAACGAAATTGTGCAACCAGTGCGTGTTGCCAGTGATGACATACGGAACTGAGACGTGGTCCTTCACTGCTGGCCGGATGAGGAAGCTCAAGGTTGCTCAGCGAGCTATGGAGAGGGCTATGCTCGGAGTTTCTCTGCGTGATAAACTTAGAAATGAGGATATGCGCAGTAGAACCAGAGTCACCGACATGGCCCAACGAATTAGTAAGCTGAAGTGGCCATGGGCCGGACATATAGCTCGAAGAACCGGCAACCGATAGGGAAAAAGGTTCTCGAGTGGCGGCCTCGTACCGGCGGATGAAGTGTAGGGCGTCCCCCCACTATATGGAGTGACGACCTGGTAAGACATGCAGGAAGTCGATGGATGCAGGTGGTTCAGGACCGTGCTTTGTGGCATTCCTTGGGTGAGGCCTATGCTCTTTAATGGACTTATGAAGGGCTGTTATGATGATGATGATGATGATGAACTAGTGGAATTAGTACTTTTGCCGTTGTCGTGATAATTGACGATAATTTATGTGTACATAGAGAACTGAAGACCATTTTTATGTATATGTTTTTTATTCCTTTATTCGTTTTTTCATTCCTTGGACTTATGAAGGGCTGTAACGATGATGATGAATAACTTAAAATCAATATATAATAATTTGAATTCAATGCAAGCGTTTTTGTTCCTTTTATGAAATCTTTACTCTTCATTGGGGCCCCCCAACAAATTTTGATACAGGGCCCCTCGAAGGCACGCTACGCCACTGCTAAGATGGAATGCCTTTTTTCCGGTAAAAAGGGTCTCCGGTTCTCTACACTCTGCATACGAAACACAGCGGCGTTAAGCTGCTATTTTACGCTGGTATTTTGTGAGAGCGTGGTCCTTCCCCGGTCGAGCCGACCCATTCGTGCTACAACCATAATATAGCTGCAGCGTGGCTCTACCACGCGTTGATTTTATTTTACTATAAATATGTAAAATTTGCCATATATATGCCACTGACGACAAACATGCATAACGAAGATGAAAAAATGTTAAATACGAATCCAATGGTGGATTAAATATGAGAAATGAATCCACAAATGGTTCAAAGAAGCGAAAAAGCCACCTATACCATTCCTCGATTAAGAATCAAAATGCATATGCCAAGGGCTGAAATGGAATGCCTCGTCATTAGAAAAAAGTCTCCTGGTCTCATTATACATTACACAGAACAAAACAAAATTGTTCTTTTATCCCCGGTTGAGCCCAAACATACCGCAACCTAATTTTTTTTGAAGTATCATTGTGTATGTAGTCTAAGATTTACACTAAACTATACTAACAGAAGCACGACATCAATAGTGATGAAATAAATATATAAGATTTTAAAAATGATGATAACCGTGGCGCGAAAAAATATTTTAGACGATAATATTATAATTAGGAATGCAACATAAAAATATTTTTCAAAAGCGATAGTAGTGTGAGGCGCGTCTTTGGAATCCAGCAGTGGAATGTCGTAGGCTGTGAAATTCGTGGGTTCGAATACGCCATTCGTAAACCACTCCTAATTCAAACATTTAAAGCTTAGTCCGAGTGGTTATTTAGTAGAATATTACTGCTAGTATTATTATTCTACCGACTTCAAAAAGGAGACGGTACTCAATTCGACTGTATGTTTTTTTTATTGTGTTACCTCATTTTTTCTGGGTGAACCGATTTCGCTGATTCTTTTTTTTATTTGAAAGCCGGTGCTTTTCATGTGGTCCCATATAAATTTGATCAAGGTTTGACCAATAGTTTTTGAGTTATTCTTAATAATTTATATTGAAGTCGGTTGTAAAACATTTTTAATTATAAATTATTTTGATATAAGCTTTTTTTTCTTTTTATATATAGGAGAGGGGGCAAACGCGCATGCGGCTCACCTGATGGTAAGTGACTACCGCCGCCCATGAACAACTGCAACACCAGGGGAATCACAGATGCGTTGCCGGCCTTTCATAAAGGAGTAGGCTCTTTTCTTGAAGGTCCCTAAGTCGTATCGGTACGGAAAAATCGCTGGTGGTAATCGATTCCACAAGGAAGTTGTGCGAGGGTGAAAACTTCTTCTGAATCGCACAGTGGTGGACCGCCAATCATCTTGATGATATGGATGGTATCGCAAGTTCTGTCGCGATGTGCGATGGTGAAATTGAGCGGCTGGAATTAGTCCGAACAATTCCTCAGAGCACTCCCCGTGGTAGATGCGATAAAATACGCAAAGAGATGCAACCTCTCTACGCAGTGCCAGTGAGTCAAGCCGATCGGAAAGAACTCGGTCGTCGACGATTCGAACCGCTCTGTGCTGGATGCGGTCAAGTGGAAGGAGCTGGCACTGGGGGCCCCTGCCCAGAGATGGGAACAGTATTCCATGTGAGGCCGAACCCGCGCCTTGTAAAGTTGCAAGCGGTGTGCCCGCATGAAATACTGTCCCGCTCTGCTGAGCACGCCAAGCTTTTTAGAGACCAATTTGGCCTTCTCTTCCAAGTGACCACGAAACTGCACGTCACTCGATATGTCAACACCGAGGATTCCGATACTGGCTGAGGCAACAAGGGGAGTGCCTTGAAACTGAGGAGATACGACAAAGGGAATCTTTTTAGCGGTAAACGCGCAAACTTGTGTCTTCTGGGGATTGAACTGGACTAGATTTAGTCGCCCCCAGTCTGAGACTTTGTTCAACAAAGTCTCGACTTCAGACACAAGTTTGTTCCGGTACTCGGCGACGTTTTCCCGAGAAATATTGGCACGGCCGGTGTATAAAGCATCACCAGTGCTGTCGTCTGCATAGCAATGAATGTTACTGGTTTGCAACATATCATTGATATGCAGAAGAAACAGCGTTGGTGATAGCACGGAGCCTTGTGGAACACCAGCGTTAATGGGCTTGTAATCGGAGCATGCACCGTCTACTACGACCTTGATGTTCCGATCTGCAAGAAAGCTGGTGATCCAATTGCACAATTTCTCGGGAAGCCCATAGGAAGGCAGCTTCGAAAGAAGCGCTTAATGCCAAACCCGATCGAAAGCCTTCGCTATGTCCAAACTAACGGCCAACGCCTCCCCCTTAGACTCCACTGCCTCCGCCCATCTATGGGTCAGGTAGACCAGACCAGCTTATATATTAAATTAAGAATACTAGCAGTAATATTCTACTTTTCTACATTTTCCTCTTCTTTGCATTTCTTTAACATCTAAAACTAAAATTTTGTACTTTTTATTTATTTGATTGCAAAAAAGTATAAATGTCAATAGTTGGTGGTTTTTCGATATTTCATTATCGTTTCAAGAGTTTTGTTTATATCGATATTGTGAGGTCGATATTTTCAATATGACTGGATTTTGATATAGCGTTGCAAGCCTAGTAATCTCCTCCAGACCGAATTCCGATCATAGCGGCGTGTCTCAACGGAGACTAAAAATTCAAGTGTGTGCGCAAGTGTGAGTGCACTCTCTATTCCCTCACTCATATAGTCCGATGAGACAGCAGGAAGTTATAGTGTTGGTAAATCGTAAGAGGATGAGTTACTGATTTAATTCAATAATTTAATATGTTGCTTACATTTATGGTGGTTTTACTTTCAATAAACAAGTGATTATTTAGATTTTTTTTATTTTTAACACCTTTTTTATATCATATTCTTACTTTGTCATCCAAATTTGACCTATATTCAAAATTTTAAGTTTCCAGCTCATATGGAATTTAGTTTAAAATCAATTACTAAATTCCACCCGAAACGATAGACAAACAAGAAAGTAACTTAATAAAAAAGCGGCCAAGTGCGAGTCGGACTCGCCCATGAAGGGTTCCGTAGCAGCAAGTAACATAATTTACGATTTATGACGTATTAAAAAAAACTACTTACTAGATCTCGTTCAAACCAATTTTCGGTGGAAGTTTACATGGTAATGTACGTCATATATTTTTTTTTAGTTTTATCATTCTCTTATTTTAGAAGTTATCTAAAGTATATGGCGCAAACTATTCCGTTTAGAAAAAAAATATATAAGAAACCTCAATATCGTTTTTAAAAACCTATCCATAGACCTAAACATATATCCCACACGTATGGGTTTGATGAAAAAACATTTTTGAGTTTCAGCTCTAAGTATGGGGAACCCCCAAAATTTATTGCTTTTTTTATTTTTGTGTGAAAATCTTAATGCGGTTCACAGAATACATCTACTTTCCAGGTTTCAACAGCATAGTTCTGATAGTTTCGGAAAAACGGACGGACAGACAGACAGACATGACGAATCTATAAGGGTTCCGTTTTTTGCCATTTGGCTACGAAACCCTAAAAACGTGATAAAATCTTAAGTTTGTCCGCGGCTAAACAGTAATTCCACTAGTGCGCATTTAATTCAAACTGAAATTAAAAGCAAGCAATACAACCACGGATGGCTCCATGCTTGCATTTAAAATGTTAAAGTGATAGCTCGCGCGACTTGTTGCTTCGATCCCGAAATATAAAGGTAAATTATTGACTCCCATCGTTCTTCCTCGATCACCGTGACCTATTATTTATTATTAATTCGTTTTCCTTTGTTTTTATTATTTAAAAGAAAAGTTTAGCCATTAATATAAACTATCCCAGCCCGTTTTACTATTATATTGAAAATACACCAACTGTATTCAAAATTATAGGCGAGTATATTTACCTAGGACACGTTGTCCGACTTTAACTTTGGCAAGTAGGTCAATCGAGAAATCTAACTTTGCTAGATACTGTTCGGGAAATCAAAACAAATCTTCTAGTACAGAATTCTAAACTATTGATACCAACTAAAGCGTGTAGCCGGCAAAATCTTTATTGTTACTGCAATTTATTATTCGTTAAAACTATAAATTACTTAGACAGACTCTTGTATATTTTATTACATAACAAGCTGTATCACTCTATTTCACCCTTGAGTTTGCCAAAGTCTTGCCTAGTCGGTGTCTACGTCGAGAAAAGAGTATGTATGCCAAATTTCAAGTCAATCGGGCGTATAGTTTTGAAGATCTCATGGTGAGTGAGTGAGTCAGTTGTAGAGATAGAGAGAGAGTGAGAGAGAAGATTAACAATAATGCATGTTTAATATAGGTTAGTCCAAATGTAATTGCGCATTCAATATTTATGATTTTTGTCCAAATCAAAGAAATTATTTAAAAACCATGTACACTCATCTTTATTTCAATAATCATTTTGTAATTTCAGAATCATGAAAACTGCAAAATATACAGCGCGTAGAAAAAGTTAAATAATTACAGATCTAACTGATAGCATTGTCGTAAGATACCGATATTCTATGATATTAAAATACATTTTAAATTTGGCTTTATGAGTAAGTAATATGCTGTCACGTTAAGTGATGGCTTAAAAAAGCTTAGAAAAAAATCATCACCTTTCCTGTGAAGTCAGAATTTTGTTTCTATATAATAATAATCCTAGCCCACACCAAGACACCTGGTGAAATTTTTATTACTATAGTTTCGTTCAATCTACTAACTTGCATTAAACTCATCGGAGGTGTCCTCCCAATTATGATGAGGCTGTACGCTTCAGAGTTAGTACCGGTTCTAACGCGTCTTCTCCGGTACACCTATTCACTAGGTGTAGTTCTGAAATCATGAAAGATAGCTTTCGTACACCCGATCCCTAAAAAAGGTAACCGTCCAACTTTAGGCAGGAATCCATTATTAACTGCCAAACCATGCTGTGCCCAAATATCTTCATGTTTACTTAACACACCGATAGAAGCAGGTGGTCGAGTGCAAAGGGAAAGCCTTAGCGGTTAATTTGGACATAACAAAAGCTAATAGCCACACCCACAGCCCACCGCTTGCAACTTTACAAGGCGCAAATTCGGTGTCACATACAATACTGATCTCATTTCTAGTCCGGGACACCCCAGTGCCTGCACCATGATCGTATTCAGTTCATAACGACTCAAATTGACGGCAACCGAGTTATTTTTGATCGGTTTGACTATCTGGCGATACGAAGAGGTGTCGCATCCTTATGCGTAGTCTATCGCTTCTATCACATCTATCTAGCCACTTAATATCACTATCACACATCGCGACAAAAATCCACGATACCATCATACCATCTGGATGATTTGTGGTCCACAAGTGTGCAATTTACCAGAAGTTTTGTTCCTCGCACAGCTTCGTTGTGGAATCGACTTCGGGATGACAACTTGGGGACCTTCAAGATAATAGCCTACTCTTTTTCAAAAGGCGGTAAGTGCTCCCTTATACATAAATTCCTAATTCAAGCGTACAGCGTATCCACTAATTGGATGTCACTTCAAGCAGACAAGCTAGTTATGTGTTTCGTAATACTAAGCTATTTTAAAAACTTGTTTTTGAGATTTATTGGTTGGCGGTATAATTTATGAGTATAAAGTAAAGTATAAAGATAAAATTACTTATTAATGTTAAAAAAGGTTTAATTTCACTTTGATTGTATTATTTATCCCCTTTTTCTTATTTATCAAACCTATTAAACCCCGATTATCCAATCCTGACTGTAGTAGTCCACCGCTGGACATGGGTCTCTGCCAGTGTAGGAAAGATTTGTCTTAATAGCCTAGATAAGCAGGCTCTTAAAAGCAACAGAACGCTGGGGGTGAAAGGGTAAAATTACAGCGAAGTTTCGAAAATAAGTTGAAAGGCCATTAATTTAGAAGCAATTTAAAGCATCTGATCTTACATCCCATTGACCCAGATTTTAAAATACTTTGTTACGACTTTAAGGCTTTGAGTTAGATCTCAGCTGGCGCATACATTTGTGAAAAACACAAACTAGTTCTGTCCTGATTTTCCTTAATTTTTAATTTTATAATGTGCATCTTAATCTTATTTCTAATTGAAGGTAAAGCGCACTGACTTAACAAAAGCCTATTCACTCTTGCCTTGAAGACACCCACACTGTAATCAGATGGAAAGACAGATACTGGCAACTTATTCCACTCCTTTGCTATACGCAAGTAAGACAAAAGTGATGGTTTTTGAAAGAGAAGAAAATAAAACGTTATGTGAAATAAGAATTGAAGGGGAGTTGATTGAGCAAGTGGATGAGTTTGTATATTTGGGATGTTTATTTAGCAGGGATGGTAGATATGATAAGGATATAGAACGACGAGTGAACGCAGGAAATAGAGTGAATGGGGCCCTACACGCTATTATGAAGAGTCAGAATGTGTCAAAAAAGGCACGTATGGCAATTCGTAATGCTGTGTTAGTCCCTACTTTAATATTTGGTAATGAAAGTTGGGTCTGGCAGAAGAAGCATGAGAGTAGAATAAATGCTGTAGAAAGGCGGTCATTAAGGAGTATGCTAGGGCTGAATCTGAATGACAGGGTGAGAAATAGTGTGATAAGAGAAAAGTGTGGTTTGCAACATGACGTTATGACGAGGATTAAAAAAGGTATGCTTCGGTTGTTCGGTCATGTAGAAAGAATGAACGAGGAAAGAGTGACAAAGCAAATTTATGTTTCAGAAGTGAACAGCAGAGTCGGAAAGGGACGCCCTAGACGATAGCAGACGATAACTAGAGATTTATCGACCAAATCGGCGATACATTGAAAATGGGCCAGATTAGGAGTACCCTTAACCGACGAGCGTGTATGCGTAGATATATGGATCTAGAGGAGGCAAAAGAGGTGTGTCAGGATCGCGCCAAATGGAAGTCCGTAGTCTCTGCCTACCCCTCTGGGTGACAGGCGTGAGTGTTTGTGTGCTTGTGTGTATCTTAAAAATAACTAGTTTTTAACATTCGTTGTCAAACATTAACATTTTTTTAAAATAAACGAAATCAAAAATTATTATAGAGCATTTTTTATAATACAAAATGAAATATTTTAAGACCCCTATAACTAAACTTGTCACTATCCGAACTCGCACGAACAAACGCCTATTTATTTGTCTTAAAGTAAGCAATATGTCCCAGTTTATGCAAGTCATCGTTTCATCTCCAAATATGTCAAATAAGCTTTCTTTACTACCTAGCAAACTTGGCTTTGCGAGACAGTGGCTTACTAGTGAGTTGCAGCGCTGGGGGTCGCGGGTCCGAATTCCGCACGGAATAAGTATTTGTATAGCTTATAAATAATTGTTCCGGGTCTGGATGTTTGTCCTTTTGCAATTTATGTTTGTAAAATGCCTCCACGATACAGGAGAAAATCCTAGTGTGGGGATAATTTTTTTTAAAAATAAAATAAGACAAATAAAAATAAGACTAAATAAGATAATTAAATGTCTTAAACACAAGTATCATCAAGAAACATCGATCGCCATTTTAGAATCCACTGCTGAATATGTACTTCCAAGAATTCGCCAAACGGTATGCATTATGTTAAAGTTTTATACATCATCGTCATCATCATCATTATCAATCACAAGATTACAGCATTGCCAACAATTCTGGCATAACAAACTTTTCGTTGGCAAATCGAAAGTGAGTGATAAAATTAAGTAGCTTGAAGACGTCTTCCAATGCAGCGGTGAAGAGTTTCGGGGATATACCGTTACCCTGTCTTACACCTATCTGCAGTTAGATAGGTTTCGTATCCTGGTTCTGTACTTGGATACCCATCGTAGCACTGGTGTACAAACACTTCAGCACTTCAATATACCGACAGTAAACTTGGCACCGTTAAAAGGACTGTAGCACCGCCCAAATTGCGACAGAATCAAAGGCTTTCTCATAGTTCACTACGCAAGCCAAAGTGGCAAATTTTACCCTTCGACCTTCAGTACTAATTTCCGATGGGTATATATATTGTCTATGATACTGAAGCCTTTTCGGAAACCGGCTTGTTCGGGAGGCTGGAAGTCGTCCAATTTGCGTGCGGAACGTTTCGTAATGACTCTCGAAATAGCACGTAGACGCAGCTCAGACGGTTAATCGATCGGTAGTTCTTCAACAGCGTTGTCGTCTTTCTTGCAAAACAAGACCACCACACTTCTGGTCCACGCCTCCAAAGTAGTGCCACCATGGAGGACAATAAATTAGAAAGCTTCTGAAGGATTTCAAAAATTGGTTTTTCTCCCGCTTTCAGAAGCTCCGCAGGATTCCGGGGGGATAAAATCCTCGCCCGGGATAGTGCCGTAGGTGTTGGAGAGCCATTCTTATCTCGCTCAGACTGACGTCCGGAATATCATCGATATAGTGTCGGATAAGACTTGCTTTTGGATCGTTACTCACACTTGCGTGTGGCTCCAACGATTACGTGTACAACTGCGAACCTCTCAATCTCAAGTATCCCAGAAAAGATGCACCACATTTGGTTTTCAGCTTTAGCTTGGCTCTTTTTGGCTGATAGATATCTGGCAAAGACAACAAGCTGTATTGAAGTTGTGTAAGTCCAGCCACTTTAGGAGATCTGCCTATTCAGTTGCCTGTATGCTGTCATATCTGCTGAAGACTGCAGCTACATTTCTCTTCAAAGAGCCATGAGATTAAGAGTGTGATCTTTTAAGTTTTAAATAAATAAATTGACTTGGCAATCGCACTAAGCAATCTAATTTAATGTAATATGTATTACTTGAGAGATACATTGTGTTTTCATGCGATGGCCAAGTCAATCTATTTATTTAAAACTTAAAAGATTATTGATATTGATATGGTCACTATAAGATTTTGTTAGGTTAGCTAATTACGGAATAATTTAAAACAGAAGGAAGGAAGGATTACATGGATATCACAACTTTTTACGGTAGAAGAACTGAGTTGCGAGACTTGGCTCTTTTTACAAGTTATGTTTTTGATGGCATATATATATTACTTAGCATTTAATATCATGACAAAATGATATGTCAAGCCTGGAAAGACGTCAGAGTTCGGGGAGGATGCCCTTGCCAGTAATGCAAGATAGCAGCAACATATTTAATTGGCACTGAGCCAAAGTTTACGTTATTTTCACTTTATCAAATTAATCCTTTTGCGCAATAAAAAACGTTAAAAACGTTTTATTAATTTGTATCCTAGTCTAGCGTATATTAATAACTCGTTTCCTTAAAATTATTAGATTTAGCTTAAATAATATATTTATGTTATATTTATTTATATAATATAAATATATAATATATTGATATAATATATTGAGTGAGTTCCTTCTTTTATATATTTATTATAAATTTGTGTTCACAGGCGAACTAATCATGATAATTGGCTTTTGGAGTCCATGGACATCTGTAGCCAACTTTAAACAAATACAGCAACAGATTGTTTTCATGGTTAAGACACAGTGCCCAAGAGCCTGTAAATGCATCAAACTTGTAAAAAAACGTAAACATTGGAAAATAATTGAAGAATTAGAATAAAATCAATGTTGAAGTAGTCTACTAACGCGATCAATTTACTGGTATCACGAAGCTAATTATTCAAGTTTAACTTGCTCTTGATCCATGTTTAGCAATACTACTTAATGACATTTACAGCCCTTACTATACAACCTAGTCCACTCACTTCAAAAGAGGCTTAGTCCGACGCATTTTATGGGATGGTCAAAACTAAATTCATATTAAAATATTGTAGACTATATTGTGCTTTAGCCGCTTTAGATCTATCCTACAGGAACCATATGTTTTCCCAGGATAACACTCATATATCCTGGGAAAACATATGTATACTATCTCTCCGCAAAAAAGTCAAAACATTACGTTGCTCCGTTACGACGTAAAAGAAGGACAAATCTACAAAACTGCCATAACTTTCTTATGTTGGTAGGGATAATAACACACATAATAATACTAATGTCTTTGTCTATACTTTGTCAGTTAGAAATAAGTACATAAGCATAACTATTTCATTTTTAGAGAGACGGGTTTTCACACGTTTCACTAAAAATCGATCAATGGTTAACTCCAACACTGAGGGTATCGTATGATGATATATTTAAAAACTATTGTATATTAAAAAGTAAGGTACCTGCTGTTAATTAGGCATGTTCGCTAATAAAGGCAAACAGTGGTAGAGCCAGGCGGCAGCTTTTGCTGTCGCATGGATGGGCCGGCTCGAACCGGGGTGGTACCACGACCTCACAGACTACCAGCGTGAAGTAGAGGTTTACCTCTGCGTTTCGCTTGGTGAGTGCAGGTGGCCGGAGGCCCTTTTTACTGGAAATGAGGCATTCCATCCTAGTCCTCACGGGTGAAATCGCATCTGCATTTTGATTCGTAACAGAGGATAGATGTAGATGTCTATGGGCCGCAGCAACCACTTCCCATCAGGTGGACTGTGTGCTCGTTTTTCACCCTTATCCTATAAAAAAAAAGTAATAAAAATCGTATTTATAATAACCGCTCTCCCTCAATGAGGTAATAACAAACTCCTATTGCATGATAATGTCTTTACATGTTTGCAGAGACGCGCTACCCCGCGTCCTGCCACTATCATAAGATACGACCGGTCTGCACCAATAATAAACATCAGTCCAAATAAATCATCGCTTTACTTTGTAATATTACACTTAGCTATCTAAAATCGTAACATTTATCTTTATGAATACATGCTTTTTTATCTTGAAAATTTGAATAACGAATCGTGGTCTAATTTTTTTTATTTGGTTTTTCTTAAATACTTAGTCAGCGGTTATTAAGGCGTACTAAATTTCACCATAGGCCTTACTATACTCCTTTTCTTGTGTAGTTATTGTTTGTTTTATAATTAATGTCGTAGTCAGAAAACAAGCCGGTTTCAGCTGTGCAAATAGTGCAGTGTGTCGAATAATTAAGGAAGCTATTAAATTATGTGTAAATTTTTGGTCCTGCACCTAAACTCTCTCGGACTGTGTCGGATTGCGATTTGTTGATTGTGAGGGAATAGAGAGTGCACTTGTGGTTGTGCATACATTCGGATACAATAATTCTGTACCGTGGAGATAAGCTAGTTTCCGTTGAATATATAGCATATGGCTGCAATCGTTTTAAACTCTCTCCTCTCTCCTCTCTCTCTCTCTTCTCTCTCCTCTCTCTCTCTCTCTCTCTCTCTCTCTCTCTCTCTCTCTAGCAAATTCAATATAATAAGCAAACTATTTCCTTCATATTAGTTCAGCTTTTAGTGTAACGTGTGTTCTAAAAGTAAATATTTTTTGCAAAGCTGAAGTTTCCACAAGCATTTTATGTAGCAGTTTTCATTTTGTGTACGTTCATACAAAACGCCGACTACTAATTTGAGCACGAGCTAGCCACAGTTTTTTTTGTACAGTTTTGCGCAATATTGCTTCGAACCAATAACAAGCCTTTTGTTTTATGTCTACCAATAATTCTAAAACCTTACTTTATCTTAAATAGTAGCTATTCAGTTACTCTGACTAACAGTTTCGTATTTTATTTGCATATAATATATGTTATAAGAGGCTAATGTTATAAAAGCATGATATTTCTGCTTGCACAATTTATCACAGCAATAACTTTGGTTTTTTTATTATTATTGTGTGCTCACTTTTTTTTTTTGCGGATGGAAAATCATCAAATGATGCCTTTCGCTCTGGGTGGAGCGGAAGGGAGTGTCAGACTTTTACTGACTAAAAACCATCCGTGTTCCTTCAGTGCCCTTACGTTCCGGAGCCGCGGTATCTCTTTCGAACAGCCCGCAGCCCCGGCAGGCGTCGGCCCTTGCGGGCCCCTTCACGCTGCTGACAGCTCTTTGAAGCGCGCGTGGAACAAAACGCGCCGTCGACTCGGCCTGTCGTCGTTAGACGGACGGACGGCGAGCTACCCGTTACTCGCCGTCCACAGGCCCGCGCCTACGGTGGCCGGGGGCCACGACGTAGCCCCAACGCCCGGGGCGTCTCCCGCGGCGGCCGGGAAGGAAAGCTGCTGCTCTCTCCTTCTCCCGCTCCGCCACCTCCTCCGCTAGCATCACTGCTTCGCAGAAGGTAGTGACGGCATCCCATTCCGTCTCGCTCCGGACCATGGCTTCGACCAGGACCGGACGCGAGAGATCGCCGCCGCCTATCGCCGCTACGAGGACACGGCGGTGCTCCGCCCAAGCAGGGCACACCTCCACGGTGTGCTCCACCGTGTCCTCCGGTCGATCCTCGCAGTGGGAGCACCCGGGCGTTTCCTCCCGCCCGATTTGGTGCAGGAACCTCCCGAACACACCGTGTCCGGTGAGGACCTGCGTCAGGCGGAAGGTGAGGACGCCGTGGCGTCTCTCAAGCCACTCCTCAAAGAGGGGTCTTATCGCCGCTATAGTGGCGTGTCCAGCACGGGGTTGCGACAGTCGCTCTCTCCATGTCGCCATGAGATCATGCCGGAAGTCTGTCCGCTGCACGACAACTTGCCGCGGCAGCGGGGTTTCACCCCGGCATAGTGTGCTCCATTGTGTGCTCACTTATGTTCATATAAATGGCATTAGTACTTTAATCTTAACTGAATATATTCTACTACAATTTTTAATTATTTCCATGACTTGGTAAACATTTGACATACTTAAAAATGTAAACTAGTTAAAAATACTGAGCGATCAGATACTGACTCCTTGTCATGTACATATTTTTGGAGAGGTGCCAAAATCTGGCTCCTTGAAAGATGCTGGAACGCAAGCGGAGTGGTTGAGTTTTAATGTCTACTTAACATGGTCACGCTAACTGTTCTCATCTGGCTTATTATTTTAAGAGAGTGGCTTATTAGTATGACCATTTTATATGCATTTATCTGATCAACCATCTCAAGTTTCAGTTTCTCTCTGATGTCTATCACGACTCCCACGGGATTATACGGTACAGTGAATTTTCTTACGCCGCGACGAAGTACCAACCACATATATTCAACATAAATCATGAGTTTCAATAAACTAAGCTGAATATTTCTTTTTTGTGAAAAGTTTCTTTAATATTTTCCAAAACTTAAATGCTACTTTCGGATATTTAAAAACACAGGTTTAAAATTGTTTTAGAAACCTCATTATTATTTAAAAAGACTTTTCTAACGAATCATATTAACGAAAATCCAGAAAATATTTTCATCCCCCTTAATGTGTGCGAATAAAATACATACATGTCCGTTAAGGCCATAGAGCAGAGTAGCGGACTAAAAATGCATACAGCATCCGTAAATTTAAGTAAATTAATAGATTTTAATTTGATTTAAAATTACTAGAATTATAAGACAAGTAGGTAATTAAGACTTTTAATTCTAAAGAATAGGCGCCCTTATTTTATAAAACAAAATCGTATGGCCGGCGGCCATATGTAAAAAACTTGTTATTACAATGGTGATCCCAAGAAGAACATAGTGTACATACATAATAATAGGTGTATCAAAAATGTGGCAAGATGCTAACGTTGATGCATCAAATAGCGGCACTAGTGGCCATGAAGCGGTACTTTGCCGAGTAGGTAGTATCTTAATAAGATGCCGCCATTTTGGTATGAAAACCGATGCTTTGGTTTGCACAGTTGGATTGCCAATTTGCATTAGCTAACATTAACTTCGGATGTTACAAATATTATCATGCAATATCAGTGTTGGATCCAAAAATTGCTGCAGAAGTCAAAGATCTCATAATTAGACCACCGGTGAATGGGAAATACGACACATTGAAACGTGAGTTGGTTGCTTGACTAACTGCCTCAAGAAGCGAGCAAATCAAACAGTTACTCATAAATGAGAAATTGGACGATCGCAAACCGAGCCAGTTTTTGCGGAATATTTGCAGCTTCGCTGGATCAGGGTTCCCAGATGCATTTCCGCGTAAGTTATGGTCAAGCCGCCTACGCAGTTTGCTACAAACTATAATGGTTATGCAAGGTAATCTTCCACTCGATCAACTCGTCCAATTAGCCGAGAAATTAGTTGAGGCCACACCACAAATGTCAACACAGCAAGTAGCTACCACATCCACTTCATGCTCATCTCCAGCATTCGAAGATCTAAAGCAGAAGATTAATGCGCTGACCAAGATGACAAGATGGCTTGATGAAATGTCGGCAGCAAGAAGACCGGAAAGTTCTAAATTTTAACAGTGGTAGAGCCACGCGGCAGCTTTTGCTGTCGCACGGATGGGCTGGCTCAAACCGGGGTGGTAACACGACCTCACAGAATACCAGCGTGAAGTAGAGGTTTACCTCTGCGTTTCGCTTGGTGAGTGCAGGTGGCCGGAGGCCCTTTTTACTGGAAATGAGGCATTCCATCTTAGTCCTCACGGGTGACAACGCATCTGCATTTTGATTCGCAAACGAGGATAGATGTAGATGTCTATGGGCCACAGCAACCACTTCCCAACAGGTGGACTGTGTGCTCGTTTGTTACCCTTATCCTATAAAAAAAATACCTTACCGATACGCGTTAGAGACCTCCAAGAAAAGAGTCTACTCCTTTTTAAAAGCCCGGTAACACATCTGCTATTCTCCTGGTTCCCCTGGTGGTGCAGTTATTTACGGGCGGTAGTAGTCACTTACCATCACGTGAGCCGCATGCTCGTTTGCCCCCTTTCCTGTAAAAAATAAACCTTTAGGTTTATGTATTTTTATAACGTCGCATTTACTAGTGTACATTACATTTGTTTTGTAAGTTTTGAAGTTATGTTAACATGCCATTTTTAAAGTCGTTCCAGTCACGGAAAAGTTAAGCAATGCAGCAGTATAAGTCATATTATGAAAAGGGTTGAAATTAATTTACAGTAAAACCTAGATAACTTGGACCTTAAGGGACCAGCAAATTTGTCTCACTTAAAGAGGTATTCCACTTAGCTGGCTAATGTGTGTATCTTTAAGTGAGACAAAATTGTCTCAGATATCCAGTAAATATCTGTCTCATTTACAGAGGGTTCCATTAATAGAGGTGATAATAGAGGTTGTTTCAATTATATAGGTGTAATTAACATACGTTTTCAAATTAACATCCGGACAATAGCAAAAACTAAAACTGGAGGTCACTTTTACACAATTAGCCAAGTGCGGAATTTGCGGGTAGAATAAGAATAAGTAAACAAAATGTAGTCTCAGTATGAGATAAAATATACTTACTGTCTCAATTATAGAAGTAATTATGATGATAAAGTCGAAAGAAGTAATCCCAGATATAGAAGATTGTTTTTTCCCACTAACAGAGGTAATTCAGTGCTAAAGCGTCGGGACCTAAGCGTGAGTTCCAGCTATGGAAGTTTCTCACTTATCCAGGTCACACTTAACCAAGTGTTGCTGTAACAAAAAAAATGTTAGCTATGAAAGTGACTGGATATAAGGGTTGAGGGAAGTCTAAGAAAAGATCGATGTTAATTAACTTGAATGTATTAGATTTATTTAAATTTTACGATAAATATTTATTTTTATTAATTGTATTAAATCTGATCATCGTATATTTTCGTTATATTTAAATTATTTTTGTAATAGTAATAGTATTAATAGATACTGTTATAGTTGTAAATTTAAAATTTAAATGCATTATTACATATAATATTTTACTGTTTATTTTGGTGCTATGAAATGCAAAATATATTACATAAAATTTTCACACCAACGTTATAAAAATTTTAAAATCTGGCTTAAACTTCCTCATGGTGGTTAATGGTTTCGTAGCGATAGCCACCGCATCTATATCGATATCCACAGGTGCGTTTATCAGAAATAGTGACAGCACCAGCAGCCGACATTTTAGAAACAGAAAAAGCTATTTGCTTTAAACATTTTTATCAAAAAAAATGTGTAACAAATCTTAAAACAAGAATACATGGAATTATTGCGAATATTACTTGAAATGATTAAATTTAAATATTCCCTTGCTATAAACGAACTGGCGTTGCTCAACAGTTGAACGCCTGTAGGTATACGAGTATATTAGGTCATTACATATGAAATTAGCGTTTCGTCGTACTGACCTATTTGATCTTGGGATATGGAATCTTTTGAAGGGTTGAGGGAAGTCTAAGAAAAGATCGATGGACTGTGCTGTGCTGCGTAAGAAAGGTCACTCCTTCCTTTAGTGAGGAGATGACAACCAATAGATAAGAATTAAAGAGGGAGGCTTTGTGTGCGACCCTAAATAACTAGGGATAAGGACAGTAACAAGAAGAGTTAACATGCTATGCTAATTAACAACACCAATTATTAAAACAAACTCATTACAGAACAATGTTTAAGTTAGCTGAATTAAAATTTAAAGATCAGTGGGCGTAATTTCTTGCGATCCCTTACGCCCAAACGTTATTAAAGTTTTGAATTACATATATTAATAATTATAAAAATAATGTCACTACCACAGAAATGTCACTACCACCCACAGAAAATTCTAAAATTCAGTCCTGGGACTCGAATTCCTATCGAGACTGGGTCTAGATTTTCTATACATATAAGTATAATTGAAGAATCTGCCTGTAATATCAAAACTATACATTATACTGAACTGAGACATTTTATTCGCTGACTGTTTATTTGTGAGTCTGTGTATATGTAGAACAATAAAGCGTGAACGTTAGTGCCGACTGGCCGAACCATTTTACTAGTCCTACTAATATTATAAAGGTGAAAGTTTCTGAGGATGTATGGATGTTTGTAACTATTTCACGCCAAAACTTCTGAATGGATTTGAATGAAACTTTACAAGAATATAGATCATACATCAGAATAACAAATAAGCTATAATTAATAAAGATATTTTGTAAATTGGCCAAAATATAACGATAAATGTCAAGTACGTCTGAAAAAAATCTGTCATCTAGGAGCTATTTTGGCGTGAACACGCATCTCGCAAGAACATGTGAACCGATTTGGATGGGACTTTCATTGGCAGATAGCTGATATTATAAAAAGTAACTTAGGCTAGTTTTATTTTAGGGTTCTGCGAAAAAAAAATCCACGTGGGTGAATTCGCGGGTTTGTAATAAAATTTAATATAATAAATAAATGTAATAAAATTTCACAAGCAGAGAGCAAAGCTAGGAGTGATTTAGGCTATATTTCATCCGAAAGACTTGAACTTCTACAAAATATATGTTCTTTGATGATGTTAAATCTAAATATCGCCGCATTAATAGACTCTACCCAGGCAAAGCAAGAGCTCTAGTCCATCAGTCCCCGAAACGTATAACTATCAAATTGGTATCTTTAAGGCGAGAATGAGTGGCTGGTGTGCACCGTCTACTTCGAGGTTATCTTTAATCATCATTAGATGAAAATTCCATGAAGAATAACGCAGACTTAGTAGTTCGTATAGAAATTTAAATTTACCCAAAATTATTACGTCACTTAAATTTTGATATTTTGAGTTAATTTAAACCAAAATTGTAAGTGGTGACTAAAAAAAATTATAAATATTACCACATGGTATATTAAATTTGGAAACAGCTTGTCTATAGTTGTGTCAGTTCTTGTAATACATCTTCAATAAAGCTACACGAGTAAAGAAACCGTACAAAATATTTACGTATTTTGGTAGGGTTGGCACAGGAAAATAAAATTAAATTAAACGTTTATCAGCTTTTATTATAAACTTAAGATATAATATTTTTACAAACTATTTAAACAAACTACAAGCTTGTAGACTACACCTATTATAGAGCTGTTGTATTAAGCTTTGCCTCTGTACAGTACGGTTTCTTTATTCATGTGGTAAGGCCTTAAATAAAGGTATTATTTATTTAATAAAATATTTCTATTGCCCACATCAACATGACTACAACTTACATTTTATGTTTATTATATTTTTCTGTTATGCTTTAAATGAATTATTTCATTCATTTCAGATGATGATAAAGAGGCTCGAAATTCGAATAGACTTTTTACGCACTCTTCCCGCCATTTTCTCTAGATGAACAATCCATCGGAGTCTATGAGATATACTGCATAACTTTTTCACTAATATCCATGATCAAAATAGCCAGACAGAGCATCCTAAAACTATAATCAATCCTTCTGCCATACTTGTTTACGTTGAAAATCTCAGAAATATTTCTACGAAATATATTATAGTTATTTCAAAATGCATTTACATAAATGATATAAGAGATTCGTCATTCTAAATGTACCAGTCCCCTCACGTAATCACCATATCACTAAATGAAGCAGTAAAATCAGACCAGGATATAAAGTCACATGTAAGTCTAAAAGCTAAATGGTTAACAGTATTAACGTTTTTTTTTATAGATAATTTAAAATTAAAAAAATTTTACAGCCGACTTCAATATAAGTTATTAAGAATAACTCAAAAACTATTAGTCTAGCCTTTATCAAATTCATATGGGACCACAAGAGAAGTACCAGCTTTCAAACAAAAAGGAATTATTTAAATCGGTTCACCCAGTAAAAAGTTAAGAGGTAACACACATAAAAAATACAGTCGAATTGTGTACCGTCTCCTATTTGGAAGTCGGCAGAAAAGGGGGCAAACGAGCATGCGGCTCACCTGATGGTAAGTGACCATATACATAGAATATAGACAATAGGACTTGGAGAGAGTTATGTTCGTTGAAATTAAGTAGTGACTGTCATTATATATTTTTACATCAATAGATCAATATGTTTCATTCCCCATATACTCGTAATGCAAGTAATATTTTTATACGTGGTAGAGCCATGCTATAGCTATTCTAGTAGGTAGTACAGTTGTAGCATGAATGGGTCGGCTCGACCGGGAAAGGACCACGCTCTCACAGAATACCAGCGTAAAATAGCAGCTTAACACTGCTGTGTTTCGTATAGTGAGTGTAGAGAACCGGAGACCCTTTTTACTAGAAAAGAGGCATTCCATCTTAGTCCTCACGGGTAACAACGCGTCTGCATTTTGATTTTTTATCGAGGATAGATGTGGATGTCTATGGGTCACAGCAACCACTTACCATCAGGTGGGCTGTGTGCTCGTTTGCCACGCTATCCTGTAAAAAAAATATAAATTGCATTTTACATTCAGATCTAAAATAATCATCTTTTTCTTGCACAAAACTGAGCAGGACAGATCATAAGGGTTTTAATCGAAGTTTTACCCTCTCAGCAGGAACGCTGTTCCACAAATGAATCAAGTGGATGATACCCAACGATATGTGAACTAAGTAAACAGTTTACGTAGCCCCAAACGAGCGACCGCCTACTGTTTAATTTTATTGCTGTAGCAGTAGACCCTCTCTTTTACAACTTTATTGTCTTTTTCATTATTAGAAAATTATGAAAAAACTTTGGTTCATAGTTTGATATTGTATAGCACAATAAAATATAATACCAATGCTTAATATAACTGTTACACTAAAATTGGCTAAATCTATAATCAAATTTAAAAAATAAACTAATTCAAATTTCGTTAGGTACAGTAAATTCTAAGTAAATATTTTGTGATGGCATTAGAAGAGAACATCCCAATCGATCCAGTCTGTATCGAAAGAGCGGGACTTTGGGAAATTCCAGAAAGATCTTTTAAATTCCGATAGGTGACGAAATCATCATTATTACCATCATAAGCCCATCATTAGTAGACTGCTGTACATAACTCTCCCTGAAGGAATACCACAAAATGCGTCTCTATGCCATCTGCACTCATGGCTCATGGTCTTATACGGGCGGCACTGAAAATTTCGGGAAACAAGGAAGTGATACAACATTACTATTTAAAAATGTATTTATTGCTTTCCGAAGTATTCTCTGCGAAATTTGACTTATTTTTCCATACGATGGAACCAATCATTGAAGCAACCATTCCATTCGGAAGTTGGGGTCTCCAAAATGGCCGTTTTGTAGGCGTCCACAGCTTCTTCAGGTGATGAAAATCTCTGTCCACGCAATTTATTCTTTATTTTAGGGAAAGTATTTTTTTTTTATAGTAGAGGGGGCAAACGAGCATGCGGCTCACCTGATGGTAAGTGACTACCGCCGCCCATGAACAACTGCAACACCAGGGAGGGAATTGCAGATGCGTTGCCGGCCTTTTAAAAAGGAGTACGCTCTTTTCTTGAAGGTCCCTAAGTCGTATCGGTCCGGAAAAATCGCTGATGGTAATCGATTCCACAAGGAAGTCGTGCGAGGAAGAAAACATCTTCTAAATCGCACAGTGGTGGACCGCCAATCATCCAGATGGTGTGGATGGTATCGGGAGTTCTGCCGCGATGTGCGTTCGTGAAATTTGGCGGCTGGGATTAATCCGAACAATTCCTCAGAGCACTCCCCATGGTAGATGCGAAAGAAAATGCAAAGAGATGCAACATCTCTTCGCAGCGCCAATGAGTCGAGCCGATCGGAGAGAACTCGGTCGTCGACGATTCGAGCCGCTCTGCGCTGGATGCGGTCAAGTGGAAGGAGCTGGCACTGGGGAGCCCCTGCCCAGAGATGGGAACAGTATTCCATGTGAGGCCGAACCTGCGCCTTGTAAAGTTGCAGGCGGTGTGCCGGCATGAAATACTGTCCCGCTCTGCTGAGCACGCCAAGTTTTTTAGAGGCCAATTTGGCCTTCTCTTCCAAATGACCACGAAACTGCACGTCACTCGATATGTCGACGCCGAGGATTCCGATACTGGCTGAGGCAACCAGGGGAGTGCCTATAGAAATCATTAGGGTTTAGGTCGGGGCTGTACGGCGAGTGGTCTAATAATTCTATGTTTTCTTGCTCTAAAAACTCTTTGGTTCTGTGTGCGGTGTGAGAACTCGCATTGTCGTGATGAAGGATGATGCGGTGGTTGCAGTTCTCTTTACGAAGTTCAGAAACGACCTGTGGCAAACAAATGCTAGCATACCATTTTGAATTAACCGTTCTTTGTCCCTCAAGAGGAATAGTCGTAACATGGCCGGTTTTGGAGACAAACGTGGCCACCATTTTTTTGCAACACTCCGTGAACGAACAATTTTTGTTGGTTTTAACTCATTTTCGAACACCCAAATACATGACTGGTTTTTTGTTTCGGGTTCGTACGTGTAGGATCTTGCGTGGAATATTTCGAGAGTTCTGACGCACCAAGTAACGCGAGCCGCTTTTTGCTTTTCACAGAGCGAATGCGGTATCCATCGGGAAAACAACTTTTTTACACCTAATTGTTCATGCAAGATTATTTGTATTTGACTCATGCTTATGTCTACAGTTGCCTAAATTTCGCGGTATGTCACATGTCGATCTTCCTCAATCAGCTTACGCACAGCATCAACGTTTTCTTGGCTGACTGCAGTTTTTGGACGACCTTGACGGGGATCATCACTGAGCTTGACACGTCCACGTTGAAATTCAGCAAACCAGCAATAAATTGTGGTTTTGGATGGGGCTTCATCACCAAATGCAGAAATCATCCGGTCAACACACTGTTTTTGATCACTTCGAAAGTCATAATAAATCATCGCTCTTGAATTTTCTCGAGTCAATTCCATTTTCTCAACGACTAAACAAGTTTGACAAAACTTTGTGACAAGACCGAGAATCTTATTTTAAATAAATAAATGGTATTCGATTTTTAAAACCAAG
Organism: Parnassius glacialis; assembly: GCA_033319125.1. Lineage (NCBI taxonomy): Eukaryota > Metazoa > Arthropoda > Insecta > Lepidoptera > Papilionidae > Parnassius > Parnassius glacialis. Next base: position 22,279,144 of record JAVANC010000021.1, read on the forward strand.
GAGTTTTCAATTAAAAAGATTTTAATATGACAGGAACAGTGGAAATATTCCATTCCCGATACTTTTAGTGCAGCCTATGTACATGAGGGAATAGTGATCATAAATGGCAGGAAAAGAAAAAAATAAGAAAAAGAAATTAGAAGGAAAGATAATGTTCCTTAACTTGTTTTTTTAAGGGAATCTATTGTTTGAGCACGTTAAATAGACAACGATAAGGAGTTTTCCCGTATCATGCCAACATATTTGCTGAGTCTTTAGTCATTTTAGATTACGAAGAGTTTTGTCATCTGTAGTGCCTATCGGTGGCATATCCCATCCATTGCTTGGTCGCTCCTGGAAATTATAGCGCGACAATACGAGAGATTTACCAGGCCTGGGGCAACTGGTCGAGTGGCGTTCGGTTGCAAGCACTAGCGCCCTTAACCTTCGCGAACTCGTGCATACTTCTTGTCAGAGAAAAGAGTTTAATAATTATCTAACTCCTAATAATGGGGTGAGAAATTGTGTGATAAGGGAAAAGTGTGGTTTGAAAAATATGTAGTGCTTACGACTAAAAACGGAATGCTTTGGTTGTTTGGACACTTAGAAAGAATGTATGTTGGAAGAGCAACAAACCAAGAATTGAAGGGCAAAGCCGTCAAGAGATGCCCTAGACAGAAATTTATTATATCATTATTGCAAATACAAGCGAAAATATATTAAATCTAGCTATAAATGTGCTGTTTCTATCATAATAAAATAAAACCAATTACTTACTGCTGCCAAAGCTTATTTTACTTTTTAATTCAAATTTTTAATTAAAGAACAAAATTACTTCGTGTTTCGTTTGTTGCACAGCGCATATGCAAATGCGGTGTATTACTTGCTTGTCTTAATTGTTTTGTAGAAAGAATTGCATGTTTGAGAATAATTGACATGAATTTTAGATTAGAAATTAAGAAGAAATTTCTTTGGCGAACCCCCTGAGCCCTGTTATAGATTATTAGTGAGTGCAGACCATGAACAGTACGAGTAGTCAATAATAATATCCTTTATTTCCATATATACCAAATGTAACAAAGGACCGTGCTATGTGGCTACCTATTCACATCATGGTCAACCGTTGAATTCTCTAATATATTTATAAAATCTAGGCGCTGAATATTTACACTTGTAAAGTGTGTAGATATAATTATAGAGAAGACATTTAAAATGATAGAAAATACACAAAAAATTCGATTACTTTTATTGTTAACCCTTAAACATGCTAACAACCGGAGCAAGATGTAACCATTTAATAATTACACAAATAAGACTTTTTAAATGTACGAAATCTTCAGGCTAATGCTCATTGTTAAAATTTTAATTGTAACATGTTAAGTAAATTATATTTCGATCTTTAGAATTGCTCTTTTCAAGACAAAATTGAAGAAGGCTTCTTAGACATACGTAAATATAAAATGGAAAATGAAGTCTAAGGGTAATAAATTAAATATATATTGGTAAATCCAATTGGGCATACCTTAAGAGCATTAAAAAATTACGTATAACATGATTATACGGAATTTTTAAAGTCGTTTAAATACATTACGCAAGCACAAACACTACAAGCACTATCGGCTTCAACACCCTCGAAAACCATGAAAATGACACCCATGATGAAAAATATTGATACCTATTGCAGCCGCCATCTTGGATTTACATTTCGACCGCACTATCGGCTTCAACACTCTCGAAAACCATGAAAATGTCACCCAAGATGAAAAAATTGGTACCTTCTTCAGCCGCCATCTTGGATTTACATTTCGACAGCACTATCGGATTCAACACCCTCGAAAACCATGAAAATGACACCCATGATGAAAAAATTGATACCTATTGCAGCCGCCATCTTGGATTTACATTTCGACAGCACTATCGGCTTCAACACTCTCGAAAACCATGAAAATGACACCCAAGATGAAAAAATTGGTACCTACTTCAGCCGCCATCTTGGATTTACATTTCGACAGCACTATCGGATTCAACACCCTCGAAAACCATGAAAATTAAATTAAATATTGTAATAAAAAAATCTTTTATTATTATTATAATCAAGTTTTTAAGAAATTTGGTTATTCGAATATTGTGTATTTGTACAGCGATCTTTTTGAGCCGCTGCAAACAACCGAAACAATATCCACTCACGACGGCGACTGAAGCCGAACTAAACTACTCTGTGGCTGTAGCTCCCCATTTACAGAAATAATTTATATACGAGGCTAGCAAATCAACGAAAATTTCGCCATTTTGGAGCCGAAAAAAATTAATTATAGCTAAACAAAACAAAATTACACTGCCATTTACATTCAGTGGCTTCCCACATGATAGATGAAGAGATTAAAAAATAGATTGAGTTAAGCAATTGATATTTTCAAAAGTTATCGTGTTTACAAGCCACAGGGACATGATAAATTCACACCATAAGCCAATAAAACCCCTTTTTTTATTTAAAAATAGCAATTAATCGATTTAAAAAAATTATTCATAAGTTCAACAATCATTTATTTTTCTAACAATGTGCTTTTTATATCATTTATATGTATAATATGATTGCTAGATACGATTTTATTCGATAAAATGTTGGAATCTTAATTTTTAGGCGATAGTAGAACATACCTTGCGCTTTCGCTTAAGGTATGCAATATTTAAAAAAAAAACTTATACGACTAGCAGATAACCCTATTCCCTATAAACACTATCCTAATAAGGCCGTCACGTGACAATATACTTCATTACCATTATCATAACAGGACCACGCTTGGAAGGCCAACTGGTTACCACTGTTTATCTTTTAATAATTTCGACTTGTTTTTATTAACTCTTAATTCATCTCTCTCTGTCGCCTTTTACGACACCCACAGGATGATATGGTGTAGTAGATTTTCTTAGACTTCCACTACATGGCGACCTAATACTTAACATATTTAATAAAACATGTTTTCCTCTATCGTCGTCCCGTAAGGAAGTTATAAAAATTGAAATATTTGTAAGCTAGTTGTTATAAAGAAGTCGGGTGCGATTCGTTTCCTCCATTGTTATTCCTTTCTTCGTCATCTGACTTTTTTATGGTTTCTTTTGTTATCTTCAGTATTTTTCTACTTTATTTAACTGCCAAGAATCATTACATTTATTTTGTCGTGTGGCGGTAACATAATAGACAATGAGCCTGTGTCATAACTTAGAGAGCTTGGCGACTGATGTAAATGCCTCGAACTCGTTATTTTACGTACTTGACAAGAGTAACTAAAGACTAGCCTATTTTTGTATGAGTCGTTTCTTCTTAGAGAACATAATAAAATAACGTTATTTTATTTTCATTTTAATGGTATTGTAGAAAAATGATGAACCTTTGAAGGGTGTACTTAAATAATTATAATAATAGGTACTAACACAGGTAATAATATATCAAAATTTAAATTAAAATAGTTTAGAGATTTACATTTTGACGGTGTTGTAGGGTTGGTTCGATTCCTCCAAGGAACAATTTGTATTACATAAACTAAAAGTTTCAGTTATATGCAAAAAAAAACAGGTAACAGAAAATACTAAAAAAAATGCGTGGTCACGTCTTGACACAAGCTCGCCGTTGAAGTACATTGCTGATTTTCGAAGAAAATCTGTCTCGAATTGGTCAGGCTCGCCGGGAAATACTTCAAGTACCTGGACAATGAAAGTGTATGAAAGTGCGCAATTCTAATTAAAAAAATGGTGGTAAGGGAATTTCCTTCCTTTTTAAAAAAATCTATGTTTTAATCTCAAATATGTTACTTTATAGTTACATATTATAGGTATAACGGACCTTTAATTACATTTATTCTACTAAAAAGCAAGTCTGGATTCAAAATTAATCTTACTACTGCATTCTATATACTGTCCAAATATCATAGCAAAATTTCCTTTTTTGTGGTATGATAAATGATAGGGTACGTTAGAACTATAATTTATTCTGTGCACAGGTGCTGGATGAAACCTGCATGTTCAAAATATTTAGATTAGAGACAATGAGTCGGGTTATATTTATCTGGTCTTGCGGGTATTTCATCATAATGACTGCAATATTTCAGTATTTTTGAATTCCTAAAAATTTATAAGAGTTATCAATAATTACTTTTTAGTATCGCGTATCGCTTCTGATCGAAATTTTACCATTTAATTATTTAAACCGTTTTGTTTGAAAAAACGTTATGGACACGTTATTCTCTTTATTTTCTCTGCCTTAACGGCAACAGTAACATGTGATTTTTGTCTCCACATCAATAGCACCTTTTGAATGATATAATAAATATTATACTTAAAAACGTACTACAATGTGTAATAGCAGTATAAGAGAAGCTATCACCCCATCATCGTCGAGTAGCCTAAGAGGTGACTTCGCGAAACGCCAGAAAGAAGTCATGACTCCAAAAGAAAACGTATACCATTTTCTTTACCATGTTATTTTACAACACACAGACGGGTACGGGGAACAGCGTCATAAGTCAGTACCATGTGTATTGTTACTTATTACTCAGCTTCTATAAGATAGAGTGAGTAAAGCTTTAGTCCCACGTCTATTCAACCTCTAACCTCCGAACCCTCATCACAATTATAGCTCATATTTCGAAAATACCTTTAGATAGCATTGATTACATTTATTTCTTGGAGCAGAAAACACGGAATATTGAATTGTGGTAGATATCACAGAAGCTTTTAAGTTACTTTTATGCTAAAGGTATAATATTAGATATAACATATAGTATACTTTTATTAACTATATTAATTTACAACGGAATATAGTATGGGAAATTTTTGAAAAGTAGGTTTTGAAGTTATTCTTACCTCTCTTTTAATAAAAATACACTAGGCGGGATGTTTTTAATATTTTTCTATCTAAAACCTCAAGTAAATTTAGAGTTCATTTACAAACTGCCAAAATAATTTAACTTTACTTGAGCTCTCACCGCTTTTCTGGTAACTTCCGTAGTAAACTTTGACATCTCCAGAGAGCCGTGTAAATGCAGAAGTGACGTATATTAGACACAAGCTCAAATGTCTAGTATACTAAAAAACAATTTCTATCAACTTCGCGAGTTGTTGTTCTACTTTAATGACAACGTGATATTACTAAAATTTTAACTTTATATAGTATAGTATATCTTGTTTTTTAGTAAAATTACAAAGTTCAAATGAACATTTATTATTTATTTTGAAATCAAAGTGGACTATGTTTTAAACTCGTAATTATTTTTTTAAATAATTCTTACTGATTTCTTATATTTACGCGAAGACTACACATTAAATGAAACTAATTTTTACGGACTTCTTCGCGTTTAATTTAATTTTTTTAACTTTTTACTTCCCGACGTTTCGGGTGCTTTTCAGCACCCGTGGTCACGGGAGGGACTGAGGTGTTTGACGTCCCGATGTCATATTTAGCCCGGTTACCTTCATTATTTTGACTATGAAAAATTAAATTAAACGCGAAAAAAATCCGTAAAAATTAGTTTCATTTAATTCTTACTCCTAATTGCTTCACATAATGATTAAAAAATTAATACACATTAGTATGAATACACACGAGTATTCTTTTTCACAATAGTGTGAAAAAGAATACTCATTGAATGAAACAAATTTTACAGATTTTATCGCTTATTAACTTATTGTATATTCCGGACGTTTCAGGTACTTTACAGCACCCATGGTTACGAGGGGACTAAAGCAAAAAGTATCTGGGGGCACGGCAGTGCCCCCGCCTAGTCGAGCAAAAAAGTGGCATGGCCGTACCATCCTTTTCTTGAAGTAGTTCAGGCCATTTTCGACCCCCTTATAACTTCGTTGTGGATAAAACTAGAAGCCTTTTCAGTAATCAAGCAGGCATTGTATTAACACGGTATATTTCAAATTTCATTCATTTAGACCAGTAGTTTAAGAATTATAACTAGTCGAAATTTCTTAATTTTGTCACTCACTGACTGACCGATCATCAAAACTTTAAGGCACTTCAAGCAGACATAGAAGCTTCAAATTTAGAATACAATTAGTGTCTAGTGTATCAATCAAGGAGAAATTAAAATATTTTGCAATTTTGGTCCAGTTTTCTAGATACATAAACTGCGTAATTAACTTTGTAATCCTATATAAACATATAGGATTACAAAGTTACATTTGCAGTGAATAAATCCTGTATATACCTGTATATGTATAAATAGGTTTAGATAGGTACCTAGATATAACTATCTACAAAAAAAAATGAGATGCCGCCAAAACCATAACTTTTAAAAAAAACCAAGTCTTGCAACTCAGTTCTACTGTAAAAAGTTGTGAGATCCATGTAATACCAAGTCGGTTAATTTATTCAGTCCCTACTTAAGGGTCCTTCTGTCTTAAGTTATTGCGTAATTAGCTGACCTGACAACATCTTATAGTGACCATATCAATATTAAAAATCTTTTATGTTTTAAATAAATGGATTGACTTGGCAATCGCACTTTTTTTGACGGCATAATAAGTATACGGGAAGACTAAATTGTTCGACTTTCCAATGTCATGGTTAACTATGGCTATCTATTTGTCTTTAACTCCCTTGTGAACAAAATTTTAGAATTTGAGTACATCAATAAATAACATTTATTTACATCATTTTATGTAAATAAATGTTATTACATAATTGATTTCATTCATTGAGATCATTTACGATTTCTGATATTTTATTTTATTTGGGGATCTTACAGCTACATTTACAATCTAGAATACTATATTAAAATGTAAATGGCAAAAAAAAGCTTCCACATATAGGTATAATACATTAACAACAAATCGTTACTCAGATACACTACTTATGAAATCTATTGTAAGAGTACATTTAATGCTCGCAATACTATCACAGAATAAGTCTAAGTCGTTGTTTTCGGAATAGTTATTAAATAAGCTCAAAGCTCTTGGTATAAAACTGTTACTTCTATTATTAGTATGATAAAATGAAACATGGAGTAATACAGTAGTTTTTTTAACAGGGGCTCTTAGTAAGACTTTACTAAGAAACTCCGGAAAATCCATTTTACTTTGTGCGAATTTTATTAGAAAACAGACGTCAGCTATGACTCTGCGCATGTTTAGAGGCTACAGGTGACGTCTGTTGTAGTGATCATCGTAGTCGGCAAAAGATAGGTTAAAATTATGATATAAGAAAGCAGTGAATTTCTTTTGAATTTTTTCAATATTATTTATATAAATGGCATAGCACGGATTCCAAACCTGACAAGCGTATTCTAGATGACTTCGGACGTAAGCACAATACAATATTTTTAAAGGTTTCATTATTCTAAATTGTTTGGCATAACGTTTAGCAAAACATAATGCTTTATAAGCTTTATGTGTGATCTATATGGAGCGTAAACAATAGTTTATTGTCATGAATTACTCCCAAGTCGTTTATTTTGGATTCATTCATCAGAATTAGAATTAAAATAAAGATTATTTCGCTTAGGAGAGAACGTAATACAGAAACATTTAGATACATTTAAATTTAATTTGTTATTTCGATAATAAATATCTAATCTATTTAAGTCAACCTGTAAAATATATGCATCCAAGACATTTTTTATAACTCTAAAGAATTTCATGTCGTCTGCAAAAAAACGAAATTTGAGTAAGAAAAACAAGTACTAATATCATTAATAAAAATTAAAAACAAAACGGGACCGAGTAAAGATCTCTGAGGGACTCCAGAGCGAATACTTACCCACGATGATGAATAACCATTTAGTACAACCGCTTGCGTTCTATTTTGTACATAAGACGTGAACCATCTAAATAAATTGCCACGAATTCCCAAAGAATAAAGCTTCAATAGGAAAAGACAATGGTCAATTCGGTCAAAACCCTTGCTATAATCTGTGTAAATAGTGTCTATTTGATTATCTATTACTCGTTAAAATTTTATTAAAAATTATCAGGTTAGAGACCGTCGACCTACCTTCTAGAAAGTCATGTTGTAGGAGTAATAAATGAGGCTTAAGGAAAACACGAAGCTGCATGTATACTATACGCTCAAAAACTTTGGCCAGCAGACACAATTTATAAATAATTCTGTAATTTTCCACTTTTTGAACCTTTCTTATGGATAGGCGTAATAAAAGCTGATTTCCATATAAAAAGCACTATTCCTTCACGAAGTGAACGTTGAAATGACATGGTTATTGGGATGGATGATTCAGCAGCATAGTTAATCAAGAAGTTTTTCTTTAATGATTTTTATTAAAACTCGAATTATACCACATTTATAGTCACGAACTTGGCGTATTGGTATAAATTTTTGTCTAAGTTGTACAATAACACTATAGAATTATTCTACGGCACTTTCTAGACTAACAGCATTGACCAAATGAGACCAATTATTATTCGATAAGTTACTGCTAATGTAATCATAGTCACCCCGTGCATAAGAGAATACAGTAGGCTTGACTAATTTAAGTGCTTGTTATTCCAAAAAGATAGGCCTATTTACTAATGTTTTGTGATAAGGGTCTTCAGGCACAAAAGGATCTGGGTATGTAAAAACTTCGAGAGAATAATTGCATAGAACAAGATCTTATATTCCATCTGAAGCGTTTTTACAGTTATTGAATTGATGTAAATTACAATCATATAAACATTCTATGAATTATAACATGTTACAATAGATAACAGACGATGGATGAAGACTATAGTTAGATAATATCCATTTTATATCGCTCATATTAAAGTCCCCGATTATAATGAATATATCTTCAGTGTAGCAATCAACAAAACTCCGAAGCTTGGTTAAGAAATTATTAAGTTGAATAAATAATGATTTGCCTTTATTTTGATTACAGAGATAGATCGTACAAATATGTACGATGTATAAAATTGGATTTAGTCTTTGGTTCGCGAGTATTAAATGTTACCCACAGGTCTTCAGCACTTGATTGTCATTCCGGCACGTAGGTAGCATGGAGATTCCGATGGACTGTAATTGCTACTCCACCTCCTTTCGATTGGTGCGTTAGAGTATAGTTCCTATCTCGTCGGAATACAATATACCTGTCGTCGACAAGTTTACTGCTATCCATACTATAATATATTGACCAAGTCTCGCTTAACATAATGTAATCGTAGTCATTTAAAGTCACACGATGTAAAAAATTGTTAGTTTTAGTCCGAAGTCCTCTGCAATGTTGGTAGTATATTAAAAATATTATTCTTTGCTATAAATTACTAAAAAACCTATAATCATAATCATTATAATAAAAGTCGTAAATAAACTATGTCCCACATTTAAAACTAATAATATTATAAATCCAACAAACATTATAAGTACATAGTTCTGCAAGATACAATAAGCGATGCAACGCGTAGTCTTCATTATAATACTTGCAATATTATTTCTAAAAGAAGGAAGTTTCAATTACAGATAAGAAGTTGCAATAATTATGAATAGGCGAGATAGGTATATTAAATTCATAGTAGCTAAGCAAATATCTGTACAGATCAATGCATCATAACAACTGGAGGTTCTCTAACTTACCGAACAACAGGTAAATACTTCACAATTAGATGAATTTAAGTAATATAAATATATTAACAAATCTTGGTTAAATCGCAGCCATTTTTTATTGCTATAACCTTTGATTGCTGATCTTTTCTTGCAAATATTTTTGAGTTTTTTACCCAAATTAACTTAAAATCATGTCCCTTGCCACGGTATTTGGCTTTGGTCATAAGTAATTTATTTTTTACAGTTAAGTGATCATTTATATAAATTATGTCAGTACCAAGCAAATCGATATCAGCAGGAAATAAAGTTTAACAACAACGAGTAGCAGCAATAAAGTCTTCTTTTACGTAACGATTAAAGAAAGACACTATAATTGGCTTAAATTTACTATCGCGGGAGGGAACTCTTGCTACGAAATCGATATTCATTTTATTAATTGGATACATAAGTTAAGAACCTATTTACGCAATAATTTCATGCAGGTTTTCATTGTCTTTCATAGGAACTCCCTTTATTTCCACATTGTTGAGTCTCAACCATTGAGTTTTGTCATTGAGATCCTCTTCTATCTGGGCTACTTTTCCTTCTAAATTAGAGACTACCTCTTGCACTTTCTCCATACGTTGTACACGATCTTCTACGTTTGAATCTTGCTGTACAGTTCACCTATAGATGCTTTGTAGGCAGTTACTTAATTTTTAATTTCCTTAATATCGGTAATAACCTCCAGCAAGAGAGATAAAGTCAACTTAATATTAGCCAACTCCTGCATAACATTTTCTAATGAAGCTGACTTGGGCGAATTTCGCTTAGAATTGTTTCCTAACTTACACGTAGGACATTTCCACGATGCTTGTCGTTCACCCAATTTGCGATATCATGCTTCAGTGATTCCAGAACACGAATAGTCAAAGTCTTTCTTGCACGAACTACATTTAATTCTATCCAAAACGTTTTCACCACATCTACCACACGTGGTAACCATGTTAACTGATCTATCATCAGCCACTACTTGCCACAATTATAGTTAGTTGAGAACCTTTTGTAAGGTACAACGAGTACAAGACCAATAACAGCGTGCGCTTAGTATGATTTACGTGCGAGTGCGCTTAGTACCAGACTGATTAATAGACTGAAAGATGAATATAAACACGTTGAACAAAAAAATATGTTTTCTCGCACACATATTAACGTAATATCATATTAGGAAAAGTACATTAGTTAATGAGTGTGATCCATAGATTGTGCTGTGCAAATGTAATGTAGTAGTATTATCTTCCAATTTACTGCTAATCTTTATAAAACTCATAATCGGAATAACTCATATAGCAATATAAACTTCATTATGTATTTCTTAAAATAATGCCCACCAGACCTAATTTCGGTCACGTCGGCCAGCCTCAATGGAGACTAGCTATCGGCGCAGAACAGGATTATAGTGCCCAAGTGTATGTGCAAGCACAAGTACACTCTCTATTCCCTCACTCTCATAGTCCGATGGGACGATAAACCGACACTACCGAAGAGAGATCAGGTGCAGAACCAACGGCTTAATGTGCTTTCCGAGGTTTGTGACTAACTTCCTGACACCGGGGACTGACAATTTCTTGACGGAAACACTCAATAGTTGAATTTTTTGGCCCTACCCGGGATTCGAACAGCAGTCGCATTTACAACCACTAGACCAACGAGCAAGTATATTCTTAAGATATAATAATCGTAATCGTAATCGTATAGCTAGAATGAAAACAACCCTTTAAATAAAAAATAATGTGATTTTTTTCGTTTCATAACTATTAATCTGTTTCTTTCCTACTGTTGCAGGAATTATTTATAAATTGTCCTGTTTCCGAATATAAAAAAACTGACAGAACTGAACCGAACTCCCATCTCGAATAATTTATACATATAATAAATCTGTAGAAAAATTGTGTGTTCACGATTTACGCAAAAACTACCGAACGAATTTCCATGAAATTTTGTATGTTGGCAGTAAAAGACCGTGTATAGCATACAGGCAAATTTTTAACAGCTTACGAAGTACTTAGTAAAAAAAGGGTTATGCTTTTCACTTTTTTCTACCTACATCAAAAAGGAGACGGTACTCAATTCGACTGTATGTATTTTTTGTGTGTGTTACCTCATAACTTTTTACTCGGTGGAGCGATTTCGATGATTCTTCTTTTATTTGAAAGCTGGTGCTTTTCATGTGATTCCCATATATTTTTTTTTTCAATTTGTCATAGTCTGACCAATAGTTTTAGAGTTATTCTTAATAAATTATATTGCAGTTGGTGGTAATTTTTTTTAATTTTAAATCATTAAGTTTATTGTCATTATGACTGCTGATAGTTCTATTAGTCCTAAATAAGATTTAGCTATACGTATAATAAATCTATAACAAAGTGTGCGTGTTAAAATGAAACTCATCGTACCACCAACCAGTAAGGGCAAAATTACATCTGTCGGGCCAGCTAGTAGTCACATATATCATATTATGAATAAAATACTTTTTATAAGAAATATTTGACTTTGATTATATATCCAAAATGTTTTTTTTTATATTTGTATTACTTTCTGTACGTTACCCATTTATAGGAATTGTTATGAATTGTACTTTACTAATGTAAATTGTTTTATGTTAAAGGAAAACTTAAAAATATACAAAAACTACATTTTAAACACAATTCTTTCATATTTCTTTTAAATACATCGCTAATGAAATTTCGTGTATATCGGACAGACTTAAAATCTGTAACAATATCGATAAATTTATAGTTTACATTACCATCGCAATGTTCAATATAGTTTAACTTTTGATTTAGTTTGTTTCGCTGCTTCTGCTTTGATGCTTAACATTACAGATATATGCCACTGTCCACTTTTAAAAATCTTAATCTCAAAATATTTACAATGGTTCACGGTACAAAACAATGTCGTACCATACACACAAATATTGCCATCGAATATGATGTTTTATGATGTCGGATTGAACCGAGTCTAAAGAAAATATGAAAGCTACACGTATCTTAATTAACGACAAACTATTTTATAAGTCACATTAAAAGTAAAAGAAGTAAAATAGCAGCTTACATGCATGCCGACTGTGCACTGTGCTGCTCATTGCATATAGTGTTTAGCGGGTGGTCTGATATAATGATGAAACAAACATTTATGTGATCTAAAGAAAATGTAAAACAGGAAAAAGTGTTAATCTTTCCCTGCTACCTGGGTTAAGACTAACAGTAATGTTTTTAGTTTAACGTACGTACTTTATGCACTTTCTAAAGAAAAATCGTAAACGTTTACCATGGTTACTTTCAGGCTTCAAGCTGATTAGATTTTCAAGTCATCCGGTCAAGCCTAAAATATTTTCAAAAAATAAAAACCAATAAAAAAATTATAATAAATAATAAAAATAATAATAAAGTCACATAGATTTTCGAGTGTTGAGCTTGAAAACAAGTAGGAATATCTAGGGATATCATGCAGGGTCAACGGTTCTTCAGATTTTTACTTAAGTGTTTGTACCTACATTAATTTTTTGCGTTAATTAAGACATAGTTTTTACATAGAACTATAAAGTAAAATTATCCAACAATAATATATTCCTTACTTCTGGCACAGGGGAAGCCTACATACATTTTTCTTGCCTCTGACAAACTGACAGTCTTTCCCCGGCTTACGTTTTCTAGGTAATGTTTTTTTTCGTTAAATATTTAAGAAAAACGTTTGTTTTTTATAGGAGAAAGGCAGACAAACATATAGCTCACCTGATGGTAAGTAACTACCGCTACCCATGAACAACTGCAACACCAAGGGAATTGCAGGAGCGTTGCCAGCCTTTTAAAAAGGGGTAAGCTCTTTTCTTGAAGGTCCCTAAGTCGTATCGGTCCGGAAAAATCGCCGGTGGTAAAGTATTCCACAGAGAGGTCGTACGCGGAAGAAAACTCCTGGTGAAACGTACAGTACTGGACCACCAAGTATCCAGATGGTGTGGGTGGTATCTGGAGTTACCGTGATGTGCGTTTGTAAAATTTTGCGGCTGGGATTAATCCCAACAATTCCACAGAGCACTCCCCGTGGTAAATGCGAAAGAAAATGCAAAGGGATGCAACATCTCCTCGCAAAGCCAGTGAATCGAGTAGATCGGTAAGGACTGGGTCGTTGACGATTCAAGCCGATCTCCGCTGGATGTGGTCAAGTGGAAGGAGCTGGCACTGGATATCCCCAGCCCAGAGATGGGAACAGCATTCCATGTGAAGCAAAACCTGCGCCTTGTAAAGTTGCAGGCGGTGTGCCGGCATGAAATACTGTCCCGCTCTGCTGAGCATGCTAAGCTTTATATACATATAAGAAGGGAGCTTCGAATGAAGCACTTTGTGCCAAACCCGATCAAAGGCCTTCGCAATGTCCAAACTAACGGCTAATGCCTCTCGCTTGAACTCTACTGCCTCTGCCCATCTATGAGTCAGGTAAACCAAAAGATCACCAGCTGATTGATCCCGACAAAAATCGTATTGGCAGTCACTAATCAGCTGGTGATCCTCAAGGTACGGCATGAGCTGGTAGCTTATAACGGATTCCATTATTTTTATGAACAAGGAGGTGATGGCGATAGGACTGTAGTTAAATGGGTCTGAGCGCTCGCCTTTTTTTGGTATCTGGTGAGCAAAAGCTGTCTTCCATGTTTTTGAACCGGTGCCAACTCCGGAGTACACGTCCTAAGCACAATTGAGGGGATTCCGTCAGGCCCACTCGACTTTTGGATGTCCAGGGAGAGGAGTGCTTTGCGAACCACGCACTTTGTGAAACGCAAATCCGGCATGGAGCACTCACACCGCGGGATGGTCGGCGGTGTGTTCCCCCCGTCATTGGGAGTTGGGTTGGACGGAAAGAAAGAGTATAGTATATCGGCTTTTTCCTTTCCGGCATGGGGCAGTGAGTCATCCTTCCTATGCAGAGATAGAAGAGACGGCTGACAGAAGTTCCCTTGGACAGCCTTGGCAAGAGACCAGAATGCACGGGTTCCCGAAGGAAGGCGAACTAGTTTCTCGCCAATTTTGCCTATGTACTCTGACCTTGCCTTGGCAAAGACTGCTTTGACGGACCTGGAGGTGGAATTCTACTTCTTTTACACCAAGGCAAAATCATTAACAGATCTGCCCGCTGATCGGTTAAAAGTGAACCGAGCCATTCAACGTGGTGGGCGTTAAATACGCCAAGGATCACGATCTCTGCGGATGGGACCTGTTGTAACAAATCCTCTGTAGTTATTTGGACGTGGTTGATGAGTCGGTTTGTTTCGGCATTACCGCTATGGGACTTATAGAGGCACCCATAGCCGCGCGGATGGTCGTCGCTGTCTACGCGTAGCCAAAGGATGGACAAGTCCGAACCTTCAAGTCTACCGAGGCGTCGAGAACAGATATAGATACTAACCCGGGTAAAAGAGATACGAAGTATCAGCCGGAGATGACACTTGCGTCTCGGTCAGAAAGAGCAAGGCCGGCGACGCCGTCTCGAGATGGTAGTGGATGGCGTTTAGGTTCAAGGGAAGTGCCCTGATGTTGCAGAAATTCACGGATGGCGTGGCAGAGGTTGCCTTGTTCTGATTGCTCAGTTTGCCCCGAGGAGTTATTGTTTTGAGTAGAATTTTGCCCCAAAGAATACGCGGAGTAGATGCTTAGCGAGGGATTTTCCAGGGGTCACGTACCCTCCTGGGGTTGTCTTTCATTTAATTACGCTAGTTGATGACGGGGGAGGGGGGCGAAATTGGGCCTCCAGCCTCCCACACTCATCAGACGAAACACAACAGCAGAGCTTCCACTTCACGACGGTATTCTGTAAGGTTGTGATACCATCTCGAGCCGGCCAATACGTGCAACACCAAAAGCTGCTGCATGATTCTGCAACCTTAAATCGATTTTAGAATAAATTGATATAACTTCCTAAAACACAATCTTCGTAGTATGCTACTTATGTTGAAAGCACTTCGAGTTTTGCTCAATTTGCACCAAAAATTTTAAGTATCCGTTAACGCGGTAAATTTAATAAATTGTTATTACCTCTTGCATTTTTAACGACGTGTTTCGGCCATATTTAATTGTAGTAGCAACATCTGTGTTTTGAGCCAAGAACTTTTACGTATGAACTGTTTTACAAAATAATTTCGTAAGGAAGCTAAACTTACCAAGATACTAAAAAGTGACTTTCTTACTCCGGTAATAGTCTTACCCCACTCACACCTCACTCTATTGAATTTTCTGTTGAGAAATGCTCAGTAACAATGTGCCCTTGCCTAGGAAAAGAACATAAAGCCGATTTCCTGGACCAGATTTTTCTCCAGTCGTTTTGAATTGCCAACCCATCGGACTATGAGGGAATAGAGAGCGGGCCGCTGTGACTGAAATTCATTCTGGAGGATATTATTATTATCAGTATATTTTCGCTTATTCAAATTTAAAATTGTAACGTACGAATTTCCCCATCAATTCTGCGATTGCTAGCTAAGTATCAAAAATATGTAGTATCAACTTAAAAATTTCTTGGAATTTCATTTTATTATTATACATTCATTAAATCAGATACGGAGAAGAAACGAATAGGTATTTCTGTTTGCGTTTTTTATTTACTTACTTTTAATGTTAATGGGAGTTTTCAAATGATGGCGGAATTTATTTGTCCTCAAAACATTTTTTCCTCAAACATATGGATTTTCTCAAGAAGTTATACTTCACCGGCGACCAGGTGGTAAATCCTCACATAAAATATATTTCATTGGTACCTGTGGGTATCGAACTAAAATTACTGTGTCCAAGGAATACAGCAAAGCACGGTCCTGAGCCCTGCCTGCCGGTACCAGGCTGCCACTTGAAAATTTTTCCTCCCCATCGGTTGTCGATTCTTCGAGCTAACCCGCCCATTACCACTTCAGCTTACTAATCCGTTGGGCTATGTCGGTTACTCGAGTTCTACTGCAGATATCCTCGTTTTCAAATCTATCACAGAAAGAAACCCCAAGCATAGCCCTCTCCATAGCCCACTGAGCGAGTTTAAGCTTCCTCATACGGCCAGCAGTGAAAGACCACGTCTCAGATCCATAGGTCATCACTGGCAACACTGGTTGTACAATTTATTTTTGAGGTTTTGAAGTATGCCTGGCCAGAAAATGTGCCGTAGTCTCCCGAACGCTGCCCAGTCGAGTTAAATCCGTCGATTGACCTCTCGGTCGAAGTTGGACTTACCTAATCGGACTATTTTTCCCAGGTAAACTCGTCAACAACTTCGAGCTTAGTGCTCCCAACAACTACTGGCATAGGTGTGACATGGACGTTACACATGACTTGTTTGTCCATGTTCATCTTAAGACCTATGCGTTGGGAGACACTATTGAGGTTATTGAGCATAGTGTTTAGGTCCTCCAGCGATTCTGCCATAAGGACTATATCGTCAGCCGTTTGGTGTAGAAACGCTGGGGCCGTGGGGTCTTGAAACAAGTCCTTTGTACAGAGATATCTCATTATGCCTTGTCAATGTCTCTGGTGACCCAAACGCTGGCAGATATTTTGGTAAGCGGATCAGCCTCGCAATACAGTGAGGCAACTCAGCCAGTCTTTTGGGCACACTACCAACAGATTTAGCAAGTATTTTTTACTTAAATTAAGCTTTACATACCGTATAATTTTGTATAACACTTTTTTCCTTTAATTTATTTATTATGTTAATTAGATGTATTTATATTTTAATTCCATTTGTTTGTGTTGTATTTTATGTTATATTATTTGCTATGTTTCTAAAATAAAAATTATTTGTAACAACTAAAAAAAAGTGCAACGAACAAAGAAAGACTTACTCTTTGGGATATACTGTAGATCTTATTAGTTTGTTTTTTTTTTTTTTTTTATAGTAAAGGGGGCAAACGAGCATGCGGCTCACCTGATGGTAAGTGACTACCGCCGCCCATGAACAACTGCAACACCAGGGAGGGAATTGCAGATGCGTTAAATTGTGCTGTAGATATTACTCTCTGCCAGGAAATGTATTTGCATTACCTAAAAACACTTTTTATTTTTGAAATAAACATTTAGCGACATAATACGTTATAAAAATATATAAAATAATATTACATAAAAAATATTTTAGCCTAATATTCCAAATCATGCTTTGCAATTGACGCATTCTTTGAAAGTCTTATATCCTGTGCGTCCATCCAATATACTCTATAAAAGTCCACTGCTGAAAATAGGCCTCTCTCATGGCCTGCCTCATTTTACCGTAGTTGCCACGCAAGTGGGTTGGCAACCGCAGTTATTTATTATTTTAGGTTGTTGTCAGGAAAATGTTGCTGCTGATCTGCTGTTTTATTTTCCCTCTGTCGCCTCTTACTACGCGGTTAATCCTATGTGTGGTCATATTGTATTTATAAACAAGTTATTTATAATTATAAAGGGCTCTATCTACAGGTTATTCATCCGTAACTTGGATGACCATAAAAGAGAAATAATTTTGTTTTGTAAGAGTAAGTACAGTTTTATCAAACATAACTTTATTCGTTGCTCAACTTTTGAAAATATCTTACAACTTTTGAAATCACATTGCAAGAGATATTGTTAAAGTTAAAATTGCTCTGAGTCATTTTTACAGCCATAAGAGAATGTTATCTACTTGCGTACTTTGTTATAGCGTTTGAATTATTTTAATGAATATCAGTCAGTAAATTTTAATGTCGTGTAGTGGTAACGTACAAAAGCCTACATCCCCAAATCATTCTGTAGGTCTCGTAAGAGGTGACACAGGGAAACTGCAACAGGAAATGAGCAGCATCTTACAATAAAAAAACTGCAGTTGTCAACCTGCCCGTGAAACGATATACGCCCTACGAGGCAATCTTTCGGGGAGCCTTATGTTTAACAACAGACTTTTAATGCGCTTGTATGACTATATTTAAATAAATATACATACATATATAAATCATAAGCTCTCACGCATTTCACCCTATGGCAGAGGCAGAGACTACGGATTTCTACTTTGGTACTCTATCTCGACGCACCTCTCTCGCTTCCTCCACATCTACATCATATATGAATCGTTTATTATGAAGGCTCTGTGGCGTAGTGGCTTAGTAACTGAGTTGCAACGATAAGGGCCACGGGTTCGAATCCCGCACGGAAAAAACATTTATATGGCCAACAAATAATTGTTCCAGATCTATTTATTTATTTAAAAAAGGTCTACCTACAATTGTTACAATTTAACATACTGAATCTAAATGTATAATAAAGTCTTATACTAATTGCACAATTACTTACAGGTAAACACCGCTAAACCATAATTAAAATCTAAATTTACATATTATGTTAAGAAACAAAAATATAATTAAAACATTTTAAAACAAAACAACAAAACAACCAGTGATATAGATATTATGTGTAATAAAGATACAAAAAAATAACTTAATTTGAAATTGTATCTAACAAGTACTTGCGAAACTTGTACGAGGAAACAAAATTTATATCTGTTCGGCTACTGACCCCATTATAAAGTTTACTTAACCTAGCTACAGGAGAGTTGTTACCAAGCACAGTCCAACGAAACGCAGGGGCAAGTCGAAGAATGGGAGCTCGCGGGAGTGTCCTGGGCACCCTAAATTTAAAGTAACTTAGAAGTTGGGGACAGTCTATTTGACTTCTTATAATTTTGAAAATAAAAGTTAGGTCGATAATAGCTCTGCGTTTTTCAAGCGAGTCCATGTTAAAATGTTTTAGTCTGTGTACACAACGATAAATTTAAAGTTCACTTAATTATCACTTGTTTGAGTATTTTAAACGTTCTTAACATCATCATCATCATTCATCATTACAGCCTTTCATAAGTCCCCTGCCGAACATAGGCCGCCCAGCCAAGGAATGCCACAAAGCACGGTCCTGAGCCACCTGCATCCATCGACTTCCTGCATGTCTTACCAGGTTGTCACTCCATCTCGTGGGGGGTCGCCCTACACTTCGCCTACCGGTAGGAGGCTGCCACTCAAGAACCTTTCTTCCTCATCGGTTGTCGGTTCTTCGAGCTATATGGCCGGCCCACTGCCACTTCAGCTTACTAATCCATTGGGCTATGTCGGTTACTCTGGTTCTACTGCGGATAACCTCATTTCTAAGTTTATCACGCAGAGAAACTCCAATCATAGCCCTCTCCATAGCTCACTGAGCTATCTTGAGCTTCCTCATACGGCCAGCAGTGAAGGACCACGTCTCAGATCCGTAAGTCATCACTGGCAACACGCACTGGTTGTACAATTTCGTTTTAAGGTTTTGAGATTTGTCTGACGAGAAGATGTGTCGTAGCTTCCCGAACGCTGCCCAGCCGAGTTGAATCCGTCCTCTCGGTCGAAGTTAGACTTTCCTAGGCGGACTATTTGTCCTAGGTTAACATACTCGTCAACAACTTCGAACTTAGTGCTCCCAACAACTACTGGCATACGTGTGACATGGACATTAAACATAATCTTTATTTTGTCCATGTTCATCTTAAGACCTATCCGTTGGGAGACACTATTGAGGTCATTGAGCATAGTGCTTAGCTCCTCCAGCGATTCTGCCATAAGAACTATATCGTCGGCAAATCGAAGGTGAGTGATGTACCCGCCATTGATGTTAATACCGTATCCTTTCCAGTCCAGAAGCTTGAAAACGTCTCCCAATGCGGCGGTGAAGAGTTTCGGGGATATAACATCACCCTGACTTACACCTCTCTGCAATTGGATAGGTTTCGTACTCTGGTTCTGTACTTGGATAGCCATCGTAGCCCTACTGTACAAGCACTTCAGCACTTCGATATACCGACAGTCAAATTGGCACCGCTGAAGGAACTGCAGGACCGCCCAAATTTCGACGGAATCAAAGGCTTTCTCATAGTCCACACACGCCAGACATAGTGGTAAATTGTGCTTCTCCGACTTCTGTACAACTTGCCGAAGGGTATGTATGTGGTCTATGGTGCTAAAGCCCTTTCGGAAACCAGCTTGTTCGGGAGGCTGGAAGTCGTCAAGTCTGCGTGCGAGACGATTCGTAATGACTCTCGAAAACAGCACGTAGACGCGGCTCAGAAGGGAAATCGGTCTGTAATTATTCAAGAGAGCATTGTCACCTTTCTTGAAGAACAAGACCACCGCACTTCTGCTCCACGCCTCCGGTGTAATGCCACCATGGAGGACGGAATTAAAGAGCCTCTGAAGGACTTCCAGTACCGGTTTTCCACCCGCTTTCAGAAGCTCCGCTGTAATTCCATCCTCGCCTGGGGCCTTGCCGTTTTTAAGATGCTGGAGAGCCATTCTAATCTCGCTCTAACTGACGTCCGGCATATCTTCGGAATAGTGTCTGATAAGACTCGCTCTTGGATCGTTACTCACACTTGCGTGTGGTTCCAACGATGACGTGTACAGCCGTCCATAGAACCTCTCAATCTCACTCAAAATCTCAGGTGCCCCGAAAACGATTCTGCCACACTCGTTCTTCAGCTTTGACAGTTGGCTCTTTCTGGCAGACAGATCTCTGGCAAAGACTTTGGAGCCTTGGTTCCGCTCGATCGCTTCTTCAATACATACAAGCTGAATTGAAGTTGCGTAAGTCCCGCCGCATGCATTTGGAGATTTGTCTGTTCTGTTGCCTGTATGCTGTCAAATCTATTGAAGAATGTACTTTCATCTCCCGTCTAACAGCCATGAGATTAAGAGTGTGATCGGAGAGTTTTTGTGTTCTTCTGCGGCGGGTCTTGCAGAACTTAGCTCCGACCGCATGGACAGTTTCCACGAGCTTGTCATTCATATCTTCCACTTCATCGCAGTCTTCTAGGCATTGAAAACTGTTTTGTAACTCAAGCTGAAAGGTTTCAGTACTTTGGAACAGAGCACGAGGGGGATGGAGCGTTGACTTCATTAGACGAGACCTCTCCAACTTAACGTTTAGGTTCAGTGTAACTCTAACCATTCGGGTCCATAACATAAAGAAAAAAAAATTAATTCACGTAGCAAAATGACACCGCCGCGTTCGCAGCGAAGCGGAATTCTTGATGTAGATGTTTTTCCTTGTGCAATGAGGGCTAATAATCTTCCACTCTCCAGATGTCGCTTATTGTGACTAAGGTAAAGTTTTTTGTAACACAGTGTCAGTTAATTGAGAAATTAGTTTTTAATAATAGTTTATCATTTTCTAGAGTATTTATATTAATACACAACACAATGCGTCAGTGGTTTGATTTTAATTTTTTTGCACTTTATAACTCTTTTTTTTTTAAATCCGCTTTTGTTAAATTTATAGTTTGGTTTATTCATTTCTAATGTAATTAATATAAAATGTAATTAATAATACACAAAGAAATCTTAAAGATTACATTTTCCTAAGAAATTATCGTTCCCGCTATCGGCACCGCCCTGGTGGCAGAAAAAATTCGTGGATGCCCTCATTCATGTTTGTAAACTACCTCCACGATACAGGAGAAAATCCTAGTGTAGAGGTTATGTTTTTAAAAAGGAAAAAAATAAAAAAATCCTAGAGCACCCTTGCCGTTTTTGCCTCTTACTTATTCAACATAAATTTTCCCTTTCGCTGTTTTCCCATTCATTCTATATACATATGTGTCCGTTTTTAATCCCGGTCTAAACATACTCCAAACTATACTATTCTTTTATCTCACCATTTCTCACCCTATTATTCAGAGACACTCTTTAACATACTTCTTGATCCTGAAAGCAATTGCTGACAGGTTCAATTGTATGTATTGTTCATGTGATGTCAAACTGTTCCCGTCTTAGGTTAAGCAACTTTATTATATTAAACTATATTAATTTTATTAATATAGTTTTTTACTAAGAAATAGATTTAAGGTTCTTGTATTACACATATGATCTACGGTGGTCGACACAAAATATATTTTTTATGGCCGCATTTCTTCAGAACCAATTTTAATCTCATTGTTGGCGACGCGCTTAAAAAATCGTTTAAGTCATTTTTCGTTTCATAAAAAAAAGTAAACTCGTATTTAAAATTACTTGCTATTAAAGTATAAAAATCATTTCAAATGATAAGGCAATCTGCGCCGATTGTCGATCACGTCATGTGCGTCACTTAGCAGTGGGTGTACGCACCGTAGTCGGAGCGACATACTCGGCCGTACGTTGAGATTCAACTCCGTTAGGCTTTGAGGTTGCTCTGATCCCTCCAGGCTGATCAGCCCAACGCGTGACAGATACGCATCGCAACCTCATCGCTGCAGATAAGCTATACTAGGAAGTGAGCTCCTAGGGCCCGGTACGTCACTACTCAGGTGTACACGCACTTGACAAAGACTTACTCGGCCCTATGTTGAGATCCGTCTCCGTAAGACTTCGAGGTCACCGATCCCTAAAAAGATCCTTCCCTAGGGCGCGAAATTCACCAAGATAATCAACAACGCCGATAGTTAAAACGGCTCTGTGGTAGAAGGTCACTTACCAGTTGTCCTCCGTTTGTAGGACCCTTTCACTCATGCTTCTCTACTATACCTAACTTTCACTATGATGCTTTGAGGGAGGGACTAACACAGCATTATGAATTGCCATATTACTCTTTTGACACATTCTGACTTTCCATAATAAAGTGAGGAGTCCCATTTATTCTGAATCCCGCATTCACTCTGTTCCCATGTTCGTTCAATATCCTTGTCATGTTTACCATTCCTGCAAACACACATAACACCACCTAGAAAAATATTACAAAACTTTTCACAGCTTACATTTTACCAAATATTTGGCATAGCTCTATTTTTCGAACTTTCCACATGCTATTTTATCTACGTATCGCAACGGTGCACAGAACTGGATTTTGAAACGAACGAAAGAACGAAATTGAAACATGCTGGACGCTTTAGACCTTAGCTGAACTATACTATTTCTAATACAAGATTTCTATAGTTATAACTTCTATAGGCATTGCAGAATTCGGTTGGTTGGTCAAAACCTCATTCATTATTTCTATTTGATGGTTTATGTTGTATATAATATGGACAAAATAATGACGGAATATAATTTATGGATTTAACTATAAACGTGACAAGAGTGCCTTATTAGCCTTAGTACTACGAATCTTAGTTTTATGTGACTACTTCTTGCAAAAAATATCGAGTCAGACAATGATCTTATATTTTTCTATAAAATCATTGGAGACAGAAATAAAAAGGAGAGGATCTGTCTATGAATAATAACGATAAAAAATAAAAATATCAAAAAACTTTTAAGACAACAAGTGTACGTGTTGTCTGTCTTTGGAAAGGTGAGGATGCCTACAAGGCACTTTTCACATCTACCCGTGCAACGAGCCGACCAATTAGTCGCTAGTTCTTCAAGACTCTCGTCAAATAAGTTCAGTTTGTTTATGAAGCACATGTTTTTATATTTATACATCAAAACGCTAGATAACTTTATGTAAACAAGTACAAAATCTACAATTACAATACCGCCTGGAAGCGGATTAAGAGAATCGTAATGCTTCACCGACAGATGGCGGTATAACCACTCCTTTCTAGCTAGACATAAAAATACTCAGATATTATGTACCATGCAGCAGCGGCAACGGTGCGATACGTCTAGTGAATTCTGTCTGTGTAAAAGATTGTAACTAACAATAATTTTAATCTATACATTTCATCAAATCTTAAACAGTTTTTTGACTGTTTGCCCGTGCGTCTATACACATCGGCTGTGTCTGTGCATCTCCACAATGGCTGAACCAATTAGGATATTGTTTTTAGTGATGATGAGGTAATGTTGAACTTACATTTAGTGTAGATTTCAAATCCATTGCATTGCATTGTCACGACTGAGAACTTAGATGGATTGTCTCGTTTCCAATAAAAACGCAGTAGTATTTTACGTTGGTATTCTGCGAGGGCGTGGTTCTACCCCGGCCAAGCCGACCCATTCGTGCTACAGTCATAATATTATAGCTGCAGCATGGCTCTACCACGTTTTTTTTAAACGTTTGCCCTACACTAGGATATTCTCCTGTATCGCAGAGGCAGTTTACAAACACAAATTGCACAAGAACAAACATCCAGATCCGGAACAATTATTTGTAGGCCATATAAATACTTGTTCCGTGCGGGATTCGAACCCGCGGCCCCCACCACAACAACTCATTGCTAAGCCACTGCGCCACGGAGCCGTCAAAATATTACTACGTAATAATTAATATAATATAAAATACGTAGTAACTAAATACGTTAAAAAAATTGTTCCTCATACACAACAGAGTTTCATTTTTCTGCCGACTTCCAAAAAGGAGACGGTACTCAATTCGAGTGTATGTTTTTTTTTTATGTGTGTTACCTCATAACTTTGTACTGGGCGAACCGATTTGGATGATTCGTTTTTTATATGAAAGCTGATAGTTCTCGTGTGGTCCCATATGAATTTGAACAAGGTCAGACCAATGGTTATTGAGTTATTCTTAAATAACCTATATTGAAGTCGCTTATATTGAAGTCGGCTGTACAAAATTTTTAATTTTAAATTATGTATTATTGGGACAGAGTGTAGCGTAGCCCCTGTATCCCTGAATACGATGCAATTTTTATTAGTATCTCCTCGGAAACTAATTTTCAAGCAAGCAAGGCAATCTACGTATTGTGGACAGTGCATGGATTTATTTTCATCTCTAGCTGCTCTTTAAAATAAAAATAGAGATATCATATACACACAAATTTGAGTATATAAAGAAATACACAACCGTCTGATGGCACAAAGCTCATGATATTTTGTGTTGATACTTGTGTATCAACTACTGGTGAAATAAATAACTCAGACTCGCTTTTATCCGCTATATAGTAATATTAGAACGCGTAAATTATACATGTACCAATCGTGGACAAAGCTAGTTCATCATCACCAAATTCGTCATCGTTAAATTGTAAATCAGTACAATTAATGTTTCGATAACCTAAGATTCAACAACGTATAAGATCATATAATTGGACACAATGTTAACCGATTTTCTTGATTACGGCAACTAATGAACACAATCTCTTTACCCGCCTACGTTTTATAATAGAACGACGTGACGTCTAATTAGCTGTTAGTTTAACGAACCACACGGTGCTCCTAATTGTTTATATCATTGTACATATTCTTCAGTGTAATTCATTATTCGTTCCTCAAGCATGTATATCGGTAATTTAACGTAGATGAGAATAGATATCCTTATTCGTTAATTTGCTCTGTCAGTTTTATATTTATATCGTTTTAAAATGGTAAAATTTTATATGTCTCGAAAATACGGTATGTATTTTAAGGTTATTAGAGTTTTGTGCTAACAAATGTTTTGATTTCGAACGTTAGATTTTTTTTAAAAAAAACCTCATAAATCGATTGAAATAATTTTGGGCGGAATTTGCGTTCCAATTGATATTATATATTATTGAAAAACACTGAACACATATTTCACAGACCAGTGATGTAAAGCAATCGTGGAAGCAATATTATTATTGCAAAATCTCTCTACGCTTACCGCCCTATGCCTAAGTGTTAATTTTATACAAATCTACAAAATTAAACTGGGTAATTGACGCATTCTTAAAAAGTACCATATTTAGTGTGTTGTCATTTTATATACCTCGTGTAGTGGCGGGTAAGAATACCCACTACCCCATATCTTCCCGTGGGTGTCGTAAGAGACGACAGAGGGAAACTGAGGCAGAAGATGGGCATGTATGAGGATATATCTAGCCATTCACTCCTCCAAAACCCACTATACGGTGTTAACGGGAAACTTCAACGCAAAACTAGGCACAAGGGAGAAAGGTGCGCTGAAGGTAGAAAAATTTGTAATAGGGCAACGGAACCCAAGAGGCCAGCATCTGGCCGACTTCATGGAGAAAGACGGACTCTTTATAATGAACTCTTTCTTCCAGAAGCGGCCCCACAGGAAAGTGGACCTGGTCGAGCCACGACAGTTCGACAAAAAATGAAATCGACTTCATTATGACGACCAGACGACAACTGTTTAGTGATGTTTCAGTGATCGCGAGAGTGAAACGCGGCAGCTATCACCGAATGGTGAGAGGCACACTGAAACTAAACGCTAAGTTGGAGATTTCACGTCTAATCAAGTATAACGCTCCGTACCCCTCGTGGTCTAATCCAAAGTCCTGAAACCTTTCAGCTCGAGCTAGAAAACCGTTTACAGTACCTAGAAGATTGCAATGCAGCGGACGATATAAATGACAAGCTCGTGGAAACTGTCCACGCGGTCGGAGCTAAGTTTTGCAAGACCCGCTTCAGAAGAACAGAAAAACTCTCCGATCACACTCTTAATCTCATGGCTGTTAGAAGGAAAATGAAACTGCAGTCTTCAGTAGATTTGACAGCATACAGGCAACTGAATAGACTGATCTCCAAATGCACACGCAAGTGTGAGTAACGACATCAGAACAAGTCCTATCCGACACTATTCCGATGATATTCCAGGTACGTCAGTCTAAGCGAGATTAAAATGGCTCTCCAAGATCTGAATGTCTTTTAGAAGCTCTTTAATTCCGTCCTCCATGGTGGCACTACACCGAAGGCGTGGAGCAGAAGTGCAGTGGTTTGTTCTTCAAGAAAGGCGATAACGCTCTCCTGAAGAACTAGAGACCGATTTTTCTTTTGAGTCAAGTCTATATGCTGTTTACGAGAGTCATTACGAATCGTCTCGCATGCAGACTGGACGACATCCAGCCTCCCGAACAAGCCGGTATACAAAAAGACTTTAGCACCATTGACCACATACATACCCTTCGGCAAATTGTAGAGAAGTGCGAGGAGTACAATTTTCCACTATGTCTGGCATATGTGGACTATGAGAAAGCCTTCGATTCCCTCGAAATTTGGGCGGTGCTGCAGTCCCTTCAACGGTGCCAAGTTGACTGTCGGTATATCAAAGTGCTGAAGTGTTTGTACAGTAGGGCTACGATGGCTATCTGAGTACAGAACCAAATTACGAAACCTATCCAACTGCAGAGAGTTGTAAGACAGGGTAACGTTATATCCCCTTAACTCTTCATCGATGCATTGGAAGACGTTTTCAAGCTTCTGGACTGGAAAGGATACCGTATTAACATCAACGGCGAGTACATCACTCACCTTCGATTCGCCGACAAAATAGTCCTTATGCTCGGAGTTTCTCTTCATGATAAACTTAGAATTGAGGATATCCGTAGTAGAACCAGAGTGCTCGACTTAGCCCAACGGATTACTAAGCTGAAGTGGCAATGGGCCAACCGTATAGCTCGAAGAAACGACAACCGATGGGAAAAAAGCGTTCTCGAGTGGCAGCCTCGTGCCGGTGGACGAAGTGTAAGGCGTCCCCCCACTAGATGGACTGACGACCTGGTAATACATGCAAGAAGTCGATGGATGCAGGTGGCTCAGGACCGTGCTTTGTGGCATTCCTATGTTCAGCAGTGGACTTGTTAAGGGCTGATGATGTCATATTGTATCTAATGAACTATAATTAAAAATAGGTGTACCATTTGACCTATCCCGGTCGACACGATCCATTCATACTGCAGCCATAATATAGCTGAAGAATAATTAATACTTTGAATCAAAGTAAATATCTTTTTCTTTAATAAAGTCATGCACAGGTGACGGCTTACATAAAAATTAATAAGTCACATCTTACAAAGTTAACCTCTGATAGGTTGGCATATTTTTGATAATGAATTCTATGCAAACAAGGAGCTCGACGAAATGAAAGAAAACATTATTTATTTTCTTTTAAACCTTATAAATATTAAAAACCGACATCTATATAAAACAACTGTTATTTTATCATATACGTGCAGCAATTTACCTTTAGGATTTTTGGCTATGCCCAATAGATGGCGCTTGACTCTGTATCGAAGTTTTTTATTAAATTAATAATTATCAGTGCAAATGTATTTGCGAAATCATTCGTAGTGCCTAAATCCGCTAGGAATACAGTTAAAGTTAAATATATTTAACTTCATTAGAATTGGTAAAGCGCGCAGTATAAGTTCAAACGATATCCGTTCTAAGATACATATAAGGAAATTGTATCATCGTCATCATCGTATAAATAAATCGGGTTTGTAATATTAATAGTAGGTAGTTCATTATTTGTTGAGCCATACTGCAGCACAAATAAATTTACTCGGCCGGGGAAACCACGCTCGCACAGAATAACAGCATAATACTGTTGTATTCAGTATGGTGACGACAACCGGAGACTTTACTGATAACGGGACTCCATTTTAGATATTGCTCTGTGGCATATTCACAATTTCGCATTTTGATTTTGTAGGCGTTTTTGTGTTTCAGCATACACTTATTATCACGTCAACAGTGTGCTCGTTTGTCTCTCTTAGTTATATAGAAGCGCAGGATGTGAAAGTGATAATGACCTTTCCATACTATGATATTTTAAAGACGGCTCCTCCGCGCTTCTCTAATGGGTTGGTTGATTTGAAACGTCTATGATGTTATATAAATTTAAATTTAAATTCTCAGACATGCGAAATCGCGGTAGACCCACTCTGCAGCTATATTATATTTGCAGGTTTCAGTATGAATGTGTCGGCTCGACCGAGGAAAGACCGCACACTCACCAAATATCAGCATATAATAGCAGCGTAATGGTTGATGTTTGTTGTATGATGTAATGACTGTTTCGCATGATGTATATAGAGAACCGGATACCATTTTACTGGCAACGAGGAATTCCATCTTTTTTTATAAAAGAGGGGGCAAACGGGCATGCGGCTCACCTGATGGTAAGTGACTACCGCCGCCCACGAACAACCGCAATACCAGGGGAGTTGCAAATGCGTTGCCAGCCTTTTAGAAAGGTGGAAGCTTGAAGGTTCCTAAGACGTATCGGTCCGGAAAAATCGGCGGTGGTAAACAATTCCGCAGAGAAGTTGTACGAGGAAGAAAACTCCTAGTAAAACGTACATTCGTGGACCACCAAGCATCCAAATGGTGAGGATGGTATCGTGAATTTTGACGCGATGTGCGTTCATGAAATTTGGTGGCTGGAATTAATCCGAATGATTCCTCGGAGCACTCCCCGTGGTAAATTCGATAGAAAATGCAAAAGGGGTGAAACATCCCTACGCAGTGCCAGTGTATCGAGCCGATCAGAAAGAACTCGGTCGTCAACGATTCGAACCGCTCTGCGCTGGATGCGGTCAAGTGGAAGGAGCTGGCACTGGGGTGCCCCGGGCCAGAGATGAGAACAGTATTCCATGTGAGGCCGAACTTGCGCTTTGTAAAGTTGCAAGCGATGTGCCGGCATGAAATACTGTCTCGCTCTGCTGAGCACGCCAAGCTTTTTAGAGGCCAATTTATCTTTCTCTTCCAATTGACCACGAAACTGCACACTATTCGATATGTCGACGCCGAGGGTTCCAATACTAGCTGAGGGGGAGAGCAAGGGGAAGGCCTTGAAACTGAGGAGATATGACAAAGGGGTTCTTTTTAGCGGTAAACGTGCAAACTTGTGTCTTCTGGAGATTGAACTGAACTAGATTTAGTCGCCCCCAATCCAAGACTTTGTTCAGCAAAGACTCGACCTCAAACACACTGGGACAGCTTTTCCCTGTACTAGGCGACGTTTTCCCGAGAAATATTGGCACGGCCGGTATATAATGTTACCAGTTTGCAACATATCTTTGATATGCAGGAGAAACAGCGTTGGTGATAGCATGCAGCCTTGTGGAACACCAGCGTTGATAGACTTGAAATCAGAGCATGCACCGTCTACTACGACCTTGATGCTCCGATCAGCAAGGAAACTTGTCGTCAAGAGTGACAAAGCATCTACATTTTAATTCCAACTAAAAGATAGATGTAGGTACCTATGGGCAACATCATCCACTTAACATCAGGTGCACTGTGTACCCGTTTCTCTCATCTATAATAAAAAGCACTTATTTCATTAATTGCCGAGCATTTATGTAATTTTTTTTTAGGAATTGTTACCGCCACATTATTATTTCCTCCTATATTGCTGAAGTGTTTAAAAAATAAATTGCATAAGGACTAACATCCAACCCCGAAACAATTATTTATAGGCCACACAAACACTTGCTCCTTACGGGATTCAAACTCACGGTTGTGGTTGTCGCAACTCAATGCTTAACCAAGATGCTATAGAGCCTATACCGATAAATAATTTTAATTATATCGGTGGATATTAATGTCAGTCGGCAATATCCTTCCGTAACCAAAACAAATTTTGCGACATAATTTTATTATTTTCTTAAAATTTTCGTTCATACGTTCAGCACAGCAAAGAAGTTACTTATAAAACATTCCTTTTTTTTTAATGTCTAAGTATGTCAACGCACGCACCCTGAGGATTGACGAGAAGATCGTGGGGCTGGAAGAAGAGATAGAGAAGTTACGCTGGCATATTCTAGGATTATCCGAAGTCCGAAGAGAGGCGGAGGACACGGTAATCCTCGAATCCGGCAACTTGCTCTTTCACCGGGAGGGCGACTATCTGTCCCAAGGAGGTGACGGATTTATCGTCCACAAGTCTCTCGTTAACAACGTTGTAACGAATGAGAGTGTGTCGACGAGGGTTGCGTACCTTATACTCAGAATCACCAAACGATATTCGCTGAAGGTTATACAGGTTTACGCACCAACCTTGGCACTCCCCGATGAGGAGGTGGAGGAAATGTATAAGGATATCTCTAGAGCCATGCATTCCTCCAAAACCCAATATACGGTGTTAATCGGAGACTTCAACGCAAAACTAGGCACAAGAGAGAACGGTGAGCTGAAAGTAGGAATATTTGAAATAGGGCAACAGAACCCAAGGGGCCAGCAGCTGGCCGACTTCATGGAGAAAGAGGGACTCTTTATGATGAACTATTTCTTCCAGAAGCGGCCCCACAGGAAGTGGACCTGGTCGAGCCCTGACGGTTCGACAAAAAATGAGATTGACTTCATTATGACCACCAGACGACAACTGTTCAGAGATGTCTCCATGATCGCGAGGGTGAAAACTGGTAGCGATCACCGAATGGTTAGAGGCACACTGAACCTAAACGTTAAGTTGGAGAGGTCTCGCCTAATGAAGTCAACGCTCCATCTCCCTCGTGATCTAACCCAAAGTCCCAAAACCTTTCAGCTCGAGTAAAAAAACCGTTGTCAGTGCCTAGAAGACTGCAATTAAGTGGACGATATGAATATCAAGCTCGTGGAAACTGTCCATGCGGTCGGAGCTTAGTTCTGCAAGACCCGCCGCAGAAGAACACAAAAAATCTCCGATCACACTCTCAATTTCATGGCTGTTAGACGGGAGATCAAGGTTTATTCTTCAACAGATTTGACAGCATACAGGCAAGCGAACAGACAGATCTCCAAATACATGCGGCGGGACTTACGCAACTTCAATACAGCTTGTATCGAAGAAGCGACCGAGCGGAACCAAAGCTCCAAAGTCTTTGATCTGTTTGCCAGAAAGATCCAACTGTCAAAGCTGAAGACCGAGTGTGGCAGCATTGTTTCCAGGGCACCTGAGATTTTGAGTGAGATTGAGAACTTTTATGGGCAGCTGTACACGTCATCGTTGGAGCCATACGCAAGTGTGAGTAACGATCCAAGAGCGAGTCTTATCCGACAATATTCCGAAGATATCCCGGACGTCAGTCTGAGCGAGATTAGAATGGCTCTCCAGCACCTTAAAAACGGCAAGGCCCCAGGCGAAGATGGGATTACAGCGGTGCTTCTGAAAGCGGGTGGAAAACCGGTACTTGAAGTCCTTCAGAAGCTCTTTAATTCCGTCCTCCATGGTGGCATTACACCGGAGGCGTGGACCAGAAGTGCTGTGGTCTTGTTCTTCAAGAAAGGTGACAACGCTTTCTTGAAGAACTACAGACCGATTTCCCTTCTAAGCCGCGTCTACGTGCTGTTTTCGAGAGTCATTACGAATCGTCTCGCGCGCTGATTTGATGACTTCCAGCCTCCCGAACAAGCCGGTTTCCAAAAGGGGTTTAGCACCATAGACCACATACATACCCTCCGAAAAATTGTACAGAAGTCCGAGGAGTACAATTTGCCACTATTTACAGCGTATGAGGACTATGAGAAAGCCTTTGATTCTGACCAAATTTGGGCAGTGCTGCAGTCCTTTCAGCGGTGCCAAGTTGACTGTTGGTATATCAAAGTGCTGAAGTGTTTGTACAGTAGAGCTACGATGGCTATCCGAGTACAGAACCAGAGTACGAAACCTATCCAATTGCAGAGAGGTGTAAAATAGGGTGACGTTATATCCCCGAAACTCTTCACCGCCGCATTGGGAGACGTTTTCAAGCTTCTGGACTGGAAAGGATACGGTATTAACATCAATGGCGGGTACATCACTCACCTTCGATTTGCCGACGATATAATCCTTATGGCAGAATCGCCGGAGGATCTAAGCACCATGCTCAATGACCTTAATAGTGTCTCCCAACGAATAGGTCTTAGGACGAACATGGACAAAACAAAGATCATGTTTAATGTCCATGTCACACCTATGCCGGTAGTTGTTGGGAGCACAAAGCTCGAAGTTGTTGACGAATATGTTTACCTGGGACAAATAGTCCGACTAGGTAAGTCCAACTTCGACCGAGAGGTCAATCGACGGATTAACTCGGCTGGGCAGCGTTCGGGACACTACGACACATCTTCTCGTCAGACATACCTCAAAACCTTAAAACGAAATTGTACAACCAGTGCGTGTTGCCAGTGATGACTTACGGATTTGAGACGTGGTCCTTCACTGCTGGCCGTATGAGAAAGCTCAAGGTCGCTCAGCGAGCTATGGAGAGGGCTATGCTCGGGGTTCTTAAACCTTACGTTTGGATATTCTTAAACCAACACTATACATTTCATAACTACTCAACCGTCCACGGTGACTACAGTCCCCAAAAAAATTATTGATTTACTTGTCCATGGTGACTTTAATAGTCACCAAACAACATCTTTTGTTTTAAACGTGTTTTTTTTTCATAGTATAAGGTGACAAACGAGCACATAGTCCACCTGATGGTAAGTGGTTGCTGCGGCCCATAGACATCTACATCTATCCTCTATTACAATTCAAAATGTAGATGCGTTGTCACCCGTGAGGACTAAGATGGAATGCCTCATTTCCAGTAAAAAGGGCCTCCGGCCACCTGCACTCACCAAGCGAAACGCAGAGGTGAACCTCTACTTCACGCTGGTTTTCTGTGAGGTCGTGGTACCACCCCGGTTCGAGCCGGCCCATCCGTGCGACAGCAAAAGCTGCCGCGTGGCTCTACTACTGTTGAGCGGTACAGCTGTACAGCGCAAAAGATAGCTATTATTGATACAATAAAAAATTATAGATGTTGCTATTTGAAATTTGTCATCTGTGAGAGTGAATTTATCTGTATAATAGTAGTAACAAAATATTTAGAAAAAAAAATACAAATTAAATTTCGCTATTTTTGTGGACTGTTAAAGTGTGAAAAATTCGATCAAAAATGTGATATGTTTTCTGTTTTTATACGTTATTTCTAATGTTATTGTACATCAAACTAATTGTGAAGATATTTTCTTTAGGAAATATGTATCGTTACGACAATTCCAAAACGTTTACATATAATAATTTAGCTCGAAATTTTAATCATCTTTTATCATATCATCGTTTATTGATTATACGAGTAAGTTGTTTAAAATTTATTCTAATCAGTTTTTGTGTTACTCGTAAATGAATGCTAAATATAAAAGAATGCTTCACTATTAATACGTTGATAGTAATTTACGAGGGTGGATTGAAAAGTACTCGGCCTAACACAGATCCATTCAATTCTAAAAATCAAATCTACCCACATTATTTAGTTCAGTTCAGACTAGTTCATTGTGTGAAGTTCGAAACGTGTGCGATAATTAGTTGTGATTTTATAAATTTATTAACAAAGTAATCGGACATAATTTCCGCGAATGGAGCAAATCGAGCAGCGTGCCGTCATTAATTACCTCTATAAGAAGGGGCTATCATCAAAAGCCATCCATGATGACATGGTCAGTACATTAGGCGATTGTGTTCTGTCATATTCATCCGTCAAAAAATGGATAGCAGAATTTAAGCGTGGTAGAGAGAGTGTGAAAGATGAACCCCGCTCTGGAAGGCCTTCGACGTCAACTACTGACGAAAATATTAAAAAAGTACTTGATTTAATAATGGGAGACCGCAGATTAAAAATTAGAGAGATAGCCGAGATTATAGGCATCTCTTATGAACGAACTCAAAACATCATTGTCAACGAGTTGGGTTTCCACAAGGTGTCTGCGAGGTGGGTTCTGTGGGACTGCTTTCAGTTGAACAAAAAAGGACGCGATTGACTATTTCACGCGACTGTATGGAGTTATTTGAAGCCGATGCAGATGATTTTTTGAATCCTTTTGTTACTATAGACGAAACGTGGGTTCATTACTGTACACCGGAAACAAAACAACAATCAAAACAGTGGAGAAGACCTGGTTCACCACCCCCTAAAAAGGCTAAGTCGATTTTGTCGGCAAATAAGGTGATGGCTTCAGTATTCTGGGACTCGAAAGGTGTGATTATGATTGATTATCTTGAAAGGGGTCAAACTATAAACTCTGATTACTACTGCACCTTACTACGTCGTTTACGAGAGGAAATAAAAGAAAAACGTCGAGGAATGCTCAGAAGAAAAGTCCTGTTTCATCAAGATAACGCCCGTGTTCACACGTCAGTACAGTCAATGGCTGAAATTCACAACTGTAGCTTTGAACTGTTACCGCATCCGCCGTATTCACCTGATCTGGCACCATCAGACTTCTTTCTGTTCCCTAACCATAAAAAGCACTTGGGAGGTCAAAGATTTTCGACAAACGACGAGGTCAAAGCAGCTGTAGACGCATATTTTGACTCTAAGGAAGAATCACTTTTTTTCAACGGTCTAAATGCTTGGAAGGGGAGGTGGCAAAAGTGTATTGAACTTGATGGTGATTATGTAGAAAAATAAAAATATAACTGATTTAGTATGTGTTTATTTTCTTGGTTAGGCCGAGTACTTTTCAATCCACCCTCGTATAAACGAAATATCTGTTGAGATGTGTCTAGAAATTATTAAACCTTTTATTTATTTATTTACTTATTTATTCAATAGGCATACGGGATTCCATTTATAAAAATATTTCAAAATTATACTCAATATAAATAACGTTTTCCTATCTAAATCACCGCCGAATAGCCGGGGATAAAGTTTATTTACAAAGTTACTCGCGCGAGGCGCTCACGAACTAATAGTCCGAAACAAATGCCACAAATAGTCTAACTCCTATAGAAATAATTTGCATAGCAGTTTTTCAATCTAGCCGCCTCTGATGCTGCTGATAAAATTTTTATTTAAGTTGCTTCGTGGTATGATTTCGCCAATGTAATACGTATTTAGCTTCACCTTTCTTTGGAGGCTCATATCCATGGAGACTCTTTTCTTTTATTTAAGTGCCTTTCTTAATCCACTGATATATTAAATAATTTAGCGCATATTTCAAAACAAGGATGCCGTAGATGACCCCTTTCTTTTGCGACTTTCTGAAAGATTTGCCCATGAGGATTTGGATTAAGAATTATCGTATGGACAATGGACATACAGTAATTTGTAGACCGTCAGTCTCCTTTGTTAATTAGCAAAGTACACCACCTCCCGTAATTGGCACCTGGGGAAAAGATTTCCTCATTCTGATTACAGTTCTCAAAATGTCTTAGTTTCCGATGGTTAGCTCAAAAGGTTCTCGATTTACTTCAAAAAATATTTGGTTTTCAACTGAACTTGATACAAAAAAAAATATTTAATTCCGCTATTTCTATATTGTTATTTCCTATAGATGGATGCGAGAACATTAGAAATAACTAATTGCTAGTTTTATTTGATATTCGATTTATTTTATTACAAATTTTGGAACCATATCTACATTTGACAAATCAATCAATATAATTAATATGTTTCTTTTGACGACTAATATGCTATACTGATCGAATATGTCCTCTCACTAGGTTAGGAATAAATACCCCCTTCCCCCCAACGAATTCCCGCCTTGTCGGAAAGGGAGGCCTTAGTGGCCGTTGCTTGGACAACTGCGGTGACCAAGAAGGAACCCACATGGCTGGCTCGAGGTATAGGGCTGGCTCGAGGTGGCCACTAAGAGTGCGCTTGGCTAAACTTACTTCAGATGTGTGTTGGTGGGCTGCGGCGAGATAGTTACCCTCTCCCCCTACCGCTGCAGCCGAGATGAAGAAGCGGAAGAAGAGGAGTTTTGGTATGGCAATGCCCCACTCGCCCTATCCCCCGCGACTCTGAAGGCGCCGCACCGATAATTCGGTGGTGATGGTCACGGGACGCGCTACCGGTGGACCGGAGGGAAGTAGCCATAGCCTTTTTCCCCGACTGCAAAAAATGACACAGAACTGTGTCATTTTTTGCAGGGGGAAATCTGCGCACACAAAAACAAACGTCTGTCACTACGAAACTAAAAACTAACAATTTCACACATAATATACATGATACATTATTGCTCGGTGAGAGCGACAACTCGGATCAGTCGCTCGACCAATCTACATATTTTATGAGGGTGAGTGCGGCCTGTGTTGGTAAACAAATACGAAACAAGAGAACCATAATATTTGTAATTTTAAATTTAAAAAACTATATAGCAATAAAGTGATCAAAAATTAACGTAAGTTTGACGTGACAGATCTCTTCAAAAAAACTGTACAATTTGGGTTTTTGTAGGATGTCGATTCAGCTACGGACCAAGATTCAGTCTAGTGAGCAGTGCGGCTGCAAATAGTTTTATTGTAATCATAGAACCGCTTGGACTTATACTTTAACAGAGGGAGTTATCATTGCAGTCCTTCACAAGACCACTGATCAACATAGGCCTCTCACCTATCCCGCCATCTTTCCCATCTAAATCCTTATTCTTTTGGATAAACCTGGTTCGAGTAGCTCGCTGCTCTTTGGACTTTGCCTAACTAGGTGCTAAGCTAACTACATCTATTGAGTTGCAGCATCTCTTATCAGTCACTTTTTTGGTGTCTCTCAGTAGAAATTATTCAAGCGACG
The DNA here is from genome assembly GCA_033319125.1 of Parnassius glacialis. Taxonomy (NCBI): domain Eukaryota; kingdom Metazoa; phylum Arthropoda; class Insecta; order Lepidoptera; family Papilionidae; genus Parnassius; species Parnassius glacialis. Next base: position 22,316,810 of record JAVANC010000021.1, read on the forward strand.
GTGATGCTTTCTTGAATTTCTGAAAGTGCTTTGCATTAAATATTTTAAGTTTGACGTTGAAAACTAAAATCTCTACATAGTCATGTTTATAACTTAAGTAAGGTAGGTACGTGATATTTTTTTTCCTTCTTATGTATATATAGAGGCTGCGGACATATATAGAAAGGTATTTACTGTGGGCGGACATTTAAGGTAGATCAGGATATTAAAAATTCGAAAACATGTTGATAATTAAATTAAGAATTTTTAATTATAATATTATGTATGTATCTTAAAACTAGGCAACAGGTTAAGTAAGCTACGCCCTCAAACATTTAATTTCATATAGAAAAATAATAATGTGTTTGTGTATAAATAAAAATTTGAGTGTTAGAACAACCTTGTGGACTATTAAGTCGATTTTATAAATTTTACTTGTATATATATATAAATTTTATTTTGTCTTATTTTGTCTTTATTTTGTCTTATTTTGTCTCCGTGATCGCAAGGGTGAAAACTGGTAGCGATCACCGAATGGTTGACACTGAACCTAAACGTTAAGTTGGAGAGGTCTCGTCTAATGAAGTCAACGCTCCGTCCCCCTCGTGCTCTTTCCAAAGTTCCAAAGTCCCGAAACTTTTCCGCTTGAGTTACAAAACCGTTTTCAGTGCCTAGAAGACTGCAATGAAGTTGGCGATATGAATGACAAGCTCGTGGAAACTGTCCATGCGGTCGGAGCTAAGGTCTGCAAGACCCACCGCAGAAGAACACAAAAACTCTCCGATCACACCAGCGTGAAGTAAAGGTTTACCTCTGCGTTTCGCTTGGTGAGTGCAGGTGGCCGGAGGCCCTTTTTACTGGAAATGAGGCATTCCATCTTAGTCCTCACGGGTGACAACGCATCTGCATTTTGATTCGCAAACGAGGATAGATGTAGATGTCTATGGAGCGCAACAACCACTTACCATCAGGTGGACTGTGTGCTCGTTTGTCACACTCATCCTATAAAAAAAACACTCTTAATCTCATGGCTATTAGACGGGATATAAAGCTGCAGTCTTCAGTAGATTTGACAGCATACAGGCAACTGAAAAGACAGATCTCCAAATGCATTCGGCGGGACTTGCGCAACTTCAATACAGCTTGTATCGAAGAAGCAATCGAGTGGAACCAAGGCTCCAAAGTCTTTGTCAGAGATCTGTCTGCCAGAAAGAGCCAACTGTCAAAGCTGAAGACCGAGTGTGGCAGCATCGTTTCCGGGACACCTGAGATTTTGAGTGAGATTGAGAGGTTCTATGGGCAGCTGTACATGTCATCGTTGGAGTCACACGCAAGTGTGAGTAACTATCCAAGAGCGAGTCTTATCCGACACTATTCCGAAGATATCCCGGACGTCAGTCTGGGCGAGATTAGAATGGCTCTCCAGCACCAAGACAAGGTAAGTCCCCGGGCGAGGATTGAATTACAGCGGAGTTTTTGAAAGCGGGTGGAAAACCCGTACTTGAAGTCCTTCTGAAGCTCTTTAATTCCGTCCTCCATGGTGTTACTACTCCGGAGCCGTGGAGCAAAAGTGCGGTGATCTTGTTCTTCAAGAAAGGCTACAACGCTCTCTTGAAGAACTACAGACCGATTTCCTTTCTGAGCCGCGTCTACGTGCTGTTATCGAGAGTCATTACCAATCGTCTCACACGCAGACTTGACGACTTCCAGCCTCCCGAACAAGCCGGTTTCTGAAAAGCCTTTAGAGCTGCCTTTATTACACATCTGCCGCAGGGTAGATTGTACAGAAGACAGAGGAGTATAATCTGCCACTTTGCCTTGCGTATGTGGACTATGAGAAAGCCTTTGATTCCGTCGAAATTTGGGCGGTGCTGCAGTCCCTTCAGCGGTGCCAAGTTGATTGTCGGTATATCGAAGTGCTGAAGTGTTTGTACAGTAGAGCTACGATGGCTATCCGAGTACAGAATCAGAGTATGAAACCTATCCAACTGGAGATAGGTGTAAGACAGGGTGACGTTATATCTCCGAAACTCTTCACCGCTGCATTGGAAGACGTTTTCAAGCTACTGGACCGGAAAGGATACGGTATTAACATCAATGGCGAGTACATCATTCTCTTTCGATTTGCCGACGATATAGTCCTTATGGCAGAATCGCTGGAGGACCTAAGCACTATGCTCAATGACCTCAATGGACAAAACAAAAATCATGTTTAACGTCAATAAACGGCCGTATGAGAAAGCTCAAGGTCGTTCAGCGAGCTACGGAAAGAGCTATGCTCGGGGTGTCTCTTTGCGATAAACTTAGAAATGAGGATATCCGCAGTAGAACCAGAGTAAACGTCATAGCCCAACGGATTAGTAGGCTGAAGTGGCAGTGGGCCGGCCATATAGCTCGAAGATCCGACAACCGATGGGGATAGAAAGGTTCTCGAGTGGCAGCCTCGTACTGATAGGCGAAGTGTAGGTCGAACCCCCACTATATGAAGTGACGACCTGGTGAGACCTGGTGAGGTACAAGAAGTCGATGGATGCAGTTGGCTCAGGACCGTACTTTGTGGCATTCCTTGGGGGAGGCCTATGTTCAGCAGTGGACTTATGCAGGGCTGTAATGATATATTATGACGTAACTATTTAATGAAAAAAAAATTAAACCGGTATATAATTGATAAAGATTGTAACTTACATACAATAAAAACAGACAGTCCAAACATACAGTACAGTACAGGGCCGTAATATGATGATGATATAAATTTTACTTGAGATTATATCCCACGACTTTTAACGTTGCAATCCAAATGATCCATTAGGCTACTCAGGCATTTCTAATAAGTCAACAAATAGGACATCAAGAGCACAAAGGTAAGTGCTACATCGCACCCACACCTTTATAATTTTTATTTATATACTAGCAACCCGCGGCTAAAATTATTTTCTTTTTAATTTTTTGAAGTCGGCTTTTACTTTTTATTAAAAGTTATCTTTTTAACGAGTTGATGTTATTCCTATTCTATTAAGACATGAATAATTAATTAAAAAATCTGTCTGTCTGTCGGCCTGTCTGTCTGTCCGGGCTAATCTTCGAAATCGCTCAACTTAACCGACTGTAATAAAACTCGACGAACAGATGCAGGGCAATGCCACAGTGACCTAGGCTATATTTGATTTTTATCCGATAACTTGAAATTTTTTGAGTAATGATCATAAAAATATAAATAGTCTCTAATGACTAACTTAAATCTAAATAACGCCATTAAAAGGTCCTACCCAGGCGAAGCCGGTGCGGTTCTTTAGTAAACAATAAAATTTTACTGAGTTGCAGTGTTATTAAAAAACATAATTCCATTTCCCCGATGGGTATTGTAAGAGTTGACTATGGAAAACTAAAAAACTAAACAGATTATTGGCTTTCTTAGAGTATTCATACTCTAAGTTGGCTTCCAATGAATGGGCTATAACTTCTTTACTCTAGGCATAAAATGCCCAAACCGGCGATGCAGCGCTATAGCTTAGAGTAGTCAACGCTATAGGTACGAGACTTCTAAAAAAAACTTAACTGTGCTGCCAAGTGCCGCGGATAAGGCAAATCGTCCACACACGTATACACGTACAACGGCAAAAGCCCATATCCAGCAGTGGAATTTTACGGACACATGAAGAAAAAGGAGACTGTGAAACGATGCTGCCCTAATAAATCTCATACATACAAGAAAAGATGGTACAGCCCATTTCATGTGGATATTATGTGACTTGTTGTTGATGTGTAACTGAAGTTATTATATGGCTGCGAATCTTCATGCGAAACATGCTGACCGGTTGTGCTAGATTTTTATCCATTTAGGAAATTTCATCCTAAAATGGGAGAGACCCAGTCAGTCCAGAATTATACAAATTTTATTGTTGCCCGAAGTTACCTAAAGTTAAATGTAAACATTATTATTAATAATGATTTGAAATTTCTCTCTTCCTTGACTTTCTTTTCTTTTAAATAATGCCGCTCTGCGAACAAAATAATAATCTCGTGTATCGTTATTTGTTCCATTTATAGTAACGACTGATAGTATCAAATTTTGTACCCCAACATACAAGCAAAATTAAAGTCGCCGCAATAGTTTCTCATATGCCTGAATACTTATCGTGGTCTTGCTTGAATTCATATTGTTAATAAATGGAGAGAAACTCGAAGCCGACCTTGACGTTCACTACATGTTCACATAATATTTGGCGGATCTCGTGTTGTCGGACCGACTCCGGTTACAGTTGTAATGTTCATATCAAATTATGGCCAGTAGCCACACAAGTGTTATTATATCGGAAATTCTTTTGTGTAAAAATTTGTCCGTTATTTACAAAAAGAAAAACAATATATACAAAGGGGTTTGATATGCTTACATACAATCTTCGCTGGATGAAAGTTTTGTCAAACTAGTAAATCATCACTGATTTTTTTTCTGAAAGCAGAATTTTATGAGATTTAGTAAAAGAAATGTAATCCAACAATCTACATACAGATTTTAGACCTTAGGTTAATATTGTTAAACATCAAGTTACCAAATACATATTAAGTTTCCTAAAATCATAGATTTCTTCCTCTTTCTCGTTTACTTGAATATTTTATGCACAATATTATCTCAAAGCACATAGATGTGAACAACAAAGCAAATGCAACTGCCAATACTAACTTGTTCCACTAACATAAAATACCTCAGACTTGTCATAGCCTACCCACTGCCTATCTTGGTCATCGCATATAAGCAACTTAACCTGCCGTATTATAAAATTTCATTTAATTTTACGTATAAAATAAAAAATTGCCTTTTGAATAAAATTCAATCATAGTATTATATAATTTTAAGCAAGCAAATTTGGCTGAATAGATAACATTTAATATAAAAAATTACATATTATATATATATATATATATATATACAGGGTATTTTTGGAATGCTCACACAAATAAATAAATCCACACAGTCACAAATAAATCCGATCCTGATGAAAAAAAAACATCTTTTTACAACGTTTTATAAATTTTATTCACGCGCCATCATGTTAGTACAGCTAAATGAAACGATAATTTCATAAAAAAAATCATGAAAATACTGAAACATAAAACCAGCAGTGGAATAACTCAATTCATATCAGCTGATTAAAGGTCAATGTACGCGCGAACGCAAATTCGCGCGGTCCGCAACTAGCGGGCTATACCACAATACCTAATAATTTACAACACTTGTCTAAATACCTAACTTATCTACTTAACCTACTATTTTGCCACTGTGCTTGTCTCCACGTAACCATTTTAATTCGAATTTACAGGTTAAATAACCCAAATAACTGGTTCGATTTCCCTGTGATGGGCGATATAAATATAGATATAGCAAATTATACAACGGATAACAGATCAACTGAGTATCTTAATCTAAATGCATTTCACGGACTTATTCCTGCTCATAATATGCCTACTAGGCTCAGTGCTTGTTTAGATCACGTTATGTTGCGGTCAACTATGGCAGCCACTACAATAGTGTGTAATTCGACGGTAACTGACCATCAAGCTGTGATATTATGTTTAAACACCAAGCAAAAAAATAATTTAACATCTAGAACTCGAACAAAAATTGATTACGACAAAGTTAGACTAGAATTAGAACAAAATAACTTTGATTTTGTATTCAAATGTTCTAACGCAAATGAGGCTGCTACACTTTTTGTATCATATTTACAACAATTATTAATAGCGAATACAATTAAAGCTACAATTTCGAACCGCTTAAGACCTATTAAACCCTGGATTACATTAGGAATTTTAAAATGTATACGAAATCGTGATAATTTATTTAAAAAATATAAATTTTTTCCTGACAATAATATTATAAAAATAACATATACTAGATATCGAAATTATTGTAACTCCATGATTAAAAAAGTTAAAATGGCTTATTATAGAGATAAAATTAGTAAAGCAGGTAAAGATAATAAAAAACTTTGGGAAACCAAAATGAAAACTGATTCCACCGAACTGCTTAACAGCGCAAAGAAACCTCAAGAGGCTATCAATTCAATTAATAATTATTTTGTGAATGTAGGTAAACAACTTGCTGATAATATTGCAGTTAAGGAAAGGGTTACAAGTTCTTTAGCAATTAGATCAATACAGAACTGTACGTCGTCCTTTGTAATACTCGAAACTGACGAAGAAGAAGTTTCCAGACTCATCATGAGCCTAAAAAACAAATGTGCTAATGGATGGGACAATATCTCTAACTGTTTTATAAAAAAAATTAAAGAATATATTGTTGGGCCATTGACATATATATGTAATCTTTGTTTTAATGAAGGTGTATTTCCTCAAGTTTTTAAACGGTCTATTATTCATCCAATTTATAAATCTGGAGACAGAGATAATGTCGGCAACTATCGACCGATTTCAATTCTTCCATGTTTTTCGAAAATAATTGAACGAATTATAAACAAACAACTCATGAACTACTTAGAAAGTAAAAAACTTCTATCCCCTAACCAGTTTGGTTTTCGGCAGGGCAGATCCACTGATGAAGCAGTGCATGACTTAACAGATTACGTAGTTAAAAATTTGGACAAAAATAATAAAGTTATTGGAATTTTTTTGGATCTCGCCAAGGCGTTTGAAACTGTGTCTACCTGCATTCTAATAGAAAAGTTGGAATTATGTGGTATTAGAGGAAAGCAACTTGCTCTATTTAAAGATTATCTATGTGATAGAACACAATGTACTAAAATCGGAGATTACATTAGTCACGAGGCATTAATTTCCTACGGTGTGCCCCAAGGCAGCATTCTTGGTCCCACATTATTTCTCGTCTATATAAACGATCTCACTTCTATTCAGCTTCCTTATGGACATATAATATCATATGCTGATGACACATGCCTTCTTTTTTCTACAAATTCCTGGGAAGCTGTTCAGGATGCTGCCCAGATGGGGCTTGATTTGATGAATGAATGGTTGCAAAGTAATTTTCTTACCTTGAATTCTGAAAAAACGAAATATATTGCTTTCACAATACGTAAAGAACGCCTTGATCATATTATCAATAAACCTCTGATCTCACACAAATGTCTCTCAAATATTAATATAAAATCATGTAAATGTAACAAAATAGAATTAGTCCATAACATTAAGTATCTTGGTATAATAATAGATTCCAACCTTTCTTTTAAAAATCATATCTAAGTATTATCCAATAGACTATCTAAATTAATATACATATTCAAAAATGTACGCCATGTGCTAGATAAGACAGCTTTAACACGTATCTACTATGCCCTAGCGCAAAGTCTTCTTACTTATTGCATCACTCGTGGGGCGGTGCTCCTAAAACAAGTATGAAGCGCGTAGAAATATCACAAAGGGCCATTTTAAAAGTTTGCGGATTCTTCTCTTATAGATATCCAACTGAACTTCTTTATCGACACTGGCAGGTACTAACGGTACGTCAGCTGTTTATTCTCTATACCTTGTTGAAGCAACACAGTGGAATTACTTATGATCGCCATAAATTTGTAGGAGTTAGACGTAAAAACATAGTTTGTGCAACATTTTCAACAAAGAAGACATATACAAAAAAATTCTTTTGCTACATGGGTGGATTCTTATACAATAAAATAAATGAAAAGCTATCTATATATTCTAACAATAAATATGATTGCAAAAAAAACGTACATGATTGGCTACTGAAATTAGATTATGATTTAACGGAATCGCTCCTATCAAGATAAATATAATGTACGCACACACACACACCCAAAATCACAAACACACACACACCCAAAATCACAAACACACACACACACACACACACACACACACACACACACACACACACACACACACACACACATACACACATACAAGCGCGCGCGCGCATACTATACACTACACTACACGAACATAAATATATAGCACTATACATACATATATGTATTTATACATTTTATATCATAATACACTCTTAATTAGTATTTTATCCTGGATTTTCGCTGTAATTTAAAAAATATAAGAATTCCTTTGTTTATCTATCTATCTATTGTTTTCCTAGAATATTTTCATACAATGTCATAGCATTCGAGGGGTGAGAACCTGGTGACTTGTACTACAGGCTTATATATGCCTACTTCAGGCACCAGCTTCTCACATAATAGAATTCTGTATATGTACTACATTCTGTACATTGTTTTACTTTATGTTATGTGAGAAGATAAATAAAGACATTATTATTATTATATATATATATATATATATATATAGGGTATTTTTGGAACGCTCCCGAAAACTAAGACAGGCGACAGCACCAAGTATACCTTTGATCATGGGTCACAAATAAATTTGATCCTGATGAAAAAAAAATCATATTTTTACAACGTTTTATTAGCGTTATTCACACGCCATCATGTTAGTACAGCTAAATGAAACGATAATTTCATAAAAAAATCATGAAAATACTGAAACATAAAACCAGCAGTGAAAACTGAATTAATATCACCTGACTAATGGAGGTTAATGTACGCGCGAACTGTGAAAAAAGAACGCTGGCCTTGAACTTGGGCACAGCGATTTATCACATATTGGTACGAAGGGGGCGCGACGGGGGAACAATCCGCCAGTATTACTGTGCCTGCATGCTATTGGTTCCCGCGCTTTGTTCGCTCCAAAAATACAGTCGCATACACAGCTTACTTTGCGACTCGCGACGATGTTTTAAAAAGGAAGGAAAGAAAAATTATTTATATCTATTGTTTTACGACTAAACTAGTGAACGAAAAGGTAAATATGATAGGAGAAGGTGAATGGGGAAAATTGTGCAGTAAATTTAAAAGTGTTGAGGAAGAATACCGAAAAAATTACCATGTGATCGACCTGATGACGGAAGCTCAAGCGAAGATGAAAGTGATGATGAAGTAGCATCCAGTAACACCAACACACCTTCAACATCTGGCTTCCATGTGACCCAAGACGACATAATGGACGGCGTGCCACCCTTACCTTAAGTTTTCTTGTTACAAACTACTTTATATTTTACGATAGAAATTACAAATAATGCTCAAGTAAACATTATCCATTTTTAATTCCAAGTAAGGCACCTATTATGATTCTACAATAAAACAATTAATTACTTACTATAATATTATAAAACAATATCCCAATACCATGTGGTACTTTAGAACGCGACTGTAACCTCCCTCCACTCGACCGCATCGCATCACGCTGTTACGCAGTAGGTTTCAGTTTAATTGTAGTTTTTGAAACAGTTCCGTGTTGATTTTGTTACTTGTTGTTACGTTTTTTGTTTTAATAATGCTTAACGCGTACGTTTATAGTGATTGTGAATACGACAACATGTTATGTATCCGAACCTAGGTACACGAAGTATCGCTAAATAAATTGTTAAGACGTCGGGATGGAACAAGTGTGTCATACTGTGCAGTGCACAAAGTGCTGAAGCGTAACCGAATGCGCCCATACAAATTGCACAAAGTGCAAGCTTTAGTTCCCGGCGATCACGACCGCCGACGAGTTTTCTGCCGTTGGTTATTATACCAGCAACAACGTGTGGCTGGTTCCACTGAGCACATTATCTGAACGGATGAGTCGACATTTACCAGAAACGGCCTGTGGAACCGAAGAAATACACACGTGTATTCAGAGGTTAACCCGCACGCTGTTCGACAAACCGGGCACCAAACCCGATGATCGGTTAACGTATGGGCAGGTTTATTTAAGGACCAGTGTTTCTGCCACAGCGACTGAACGGACAGCGATACCTAAACTTTATAAAAGAACAGTTGACAGACATTTTAGACGACGTATCGTTGGCTGAATATCGCCGCACATGGTTCCAGTATAATGGTGAGCGCCTCAATGAGCTATTTGATGATCGCTGGATTTGGCGGACTAGGACCACACGCTTGGCCACCTCGCGCACCAGATCTGACCCCGTTAGACTTTTTTCTGTGGGGTATGTGAAAGAAAGGGTTTTTAATCGTGAGTGTGATAGTGCTGACGAAACTACAAAAGGATCGTGGATGTTTTCGACAAACTACGTACGGACTGTGTCGAAGATCACACGATGATGCCCCGCCTCCATGAGGAGATGCAACACCGAGCCCAAATCTGCCTTGAACTGAATGGAGCACAATTTGAGCCGCATCTCATAAGACCACGGAGGATTTAGAGCGGTAAGCTGTTTCATAACTAATTCTTTTAAATAACTTAGTACAGAACTAATCTGAATACATACATAACTGAATACATGAGAATAATAAACATACCTACACGATGAATAAAAACGCATGACTTTAACCTTGGTTACATTTCATTTATGTATTTTGTTATTAGCGGGAAATCGAACCAGTTATTTGGGTTATTTAACCTGTAAATTCGGATTAAAATGGCTACGTGGAGACTAGTACAGTGGCAAAATAGTATGCTAAGTAGATAAGTTAGGTATTTAGACAAGTGTTGTAAATTATTAGGTATTGTGGTATAGCCCGCTAGTTGCGGACCGCGCGAATTTGCGTTCGCGCGTACATTGACCTTTAATCAGCTGATATGAATTCAGTTATTCCACTGCTGGTTTTAGGTTTCAGTATTTTCATGATTTTTTTTAATGAAATTATCGTTTCATTTAGCTGTACTAACATGATGGCGCGTGAATAAATCTAATAAAACGTTGTAAAAATATGATTTTTTTTTTCATCAGGATCAAATTTATTTGTGACCCATGATCAAAGGTATACTTGGTGCTGTCGCCTGTCTTAGTTTTCGGGAGCGTTCCAAAAATACCCTGTATATATATATATATATATATATATATATATATATATATATATATATATATATATATATATAATATTCATTTAGTTTCGATTTGTAGTTAGTTTACTATTTAATAATTGTGTAAAAAAAACGGTACGTAGTACGAGTACTAGGTGCCATTTTGCGAATTAGTATTTATTAGTAATTAGTAGTAGTAAGTATTTTTAGCATTCTAAGCTCACATATTCGGTCTTATTACAAAATATTATGTTTTACAGATAGTATCGGGTTTTAAGATGAGTCTTTGTCGCAAAAGAAGTCCCTTAGTCGCGGCACCACAGTATTCGCAATGTTCGATATTCGCTGTCGAATTTCATACTTTACATTTAAGTTCGCATGTTTTCATCGGGACTTCTTTACAGAAAACTTCTTTAAAGAAAAATACAAATTCTCGGTTAAACCTGAGACTAAATATAAACTATTTTTTTAATATGATAGATTGTATCCTATAAACAATTGATAGGCCGGCCGTAATCCAAAACAAGGTGTAGCAAGGGTCCTAGAAATAAAACAAGACAAGAAAATCGTACAAATATTGCAGTGGTCGAAGAATATATCAATATAATCCAATGGAAAACACTCAAAAACTAAACGAAAGAAAAGAAAGAATGTAAGAAAGCATTATTTGTTGCTCTTACATACAACACTTGTTAGAGACGAAAAAATTAATTATATGTAAACAAAACATTTTGCATGCTACGACCAGCACCGATTGATTAAATATATATATATATATATATATATATATATATATATATATATATATATATATATATATATAAATATACATATATATATATATATATATATATATATAAATTAAATAAAATTGTTTGTCTGTGATATCGAAATACGAGTAACTGGTGTAATATTAAGAAGAAACTTTTCCCCGATCTAATACTTTTTCTGTAGACATCTTGGGATTTTCGATCATAAAAATGCGACAAGTAGGTTCGAAAGTCTTCTCTTGATAATAACCTAACACTACCCAAAGAATTCTAAAGAGTGTGTGAGTGAAAGGTTAGGACTATATGGTGAATGCATTAACACTTCTCAACCATGCTCTCTCAATTTTTGCTGTGTGGCCAAAGATCAATTCCAGCCGTTTTTGTCAATTTCTTGATTGAGTCTCATTATTTGTTGAGAGTAGAGATCCAAATCGTTGGTTTTGCCCGGCGGTAAAAGCTCATATTAAACACCATTAGTGACACTGTATTAGGTTCATAAACGTAACAAATTCTTTAGCAACTAGTGTCGCATTTTCCCTTTCTTTATTATAAAACTTTAGAATGTATCAAATTTCTTCGTTAGATTCATTCATTTCGGGGGACAGAAAAACAATTGAAAAATGGCGGGAAAGTTTATTTTACTTTTTCTTTTTCTTAATGTTCTATTATTGATACCAGCCAGGTATAAACAGTACAACTAAAGAGATTTTTCTTCAATTTTATACAAACAAAATACGAAGGAACTCTTTCCCCGACCTATTATTATATTGAGCTGAGGGGTTACCATGTAGTGGCAACTTAAGAATATTCACAACCTTCTATCATCACCTGGGTGTTGTAACAGGCGACAGAAGGAAACAAATCAGGACAAGGGCGTTTTTATAATAAGTATTAAAAATAAAAACTGCGGTTGCCAACCCGCTTACCAAGCGTCGCAACTATGGCCGATATCCCCTATAAGAGGTAATCTATGGGGGAGACCTATGTTCAGTAGCGGACTTTATTAGGCTATAACGGTGACGTTAACATAGAGATTTATTTACATGAATAACCAAGTTTAAATTTTTGTCTATTTCCTGTTTTTTTGTCTGTCTGTCCAGGCTAATCTTCAGAATAACTGGACTGATTGTAATGAAAATTCATGATCAGGTAGAAAGATATCCCTGGAGTGCGTATATTTTATTTGAAAAGTTTTGAAATTATTTTTCCAAAACAACAAAAATTGATAAGATAAATTGTTTTTGATTATCTTAAATCTAAAAAACGCTACAACAATAAATCCCACCCAGGCAAAGCAGGGGTAGATCGCTAGTAATAACAAAAATAAAATTATGCTATGACGAACAAAGCCAGAATACAATTCTCAGGCAAACTAACATTTATTACGTTAGTACATTTTAGTCTGAAGTAACAAAATGGTTACATAAAGGATAGTGCATAAAGAAAATACATATAACATTAAAAGGGAACTGATTAGCATATAACATTGAACAAACAATTACATGCTAGCGTCTTATCGAATTATATAACAATCAAATTACATTGATTAACACATTTACTAATTAGATACACCTGAATTAACGACTTATTGTAATAACAACAATGATAATCAGGTATATACAACATAGAAATAAAAAACGGATTAAAATAGAAGAAAGGACGCAAATAAAACTAATACTAAAGACGAAGAAAGACTGGAATATTAACATTTTATATTATATTGTCTTTGCCTAGGAACATCCAGTCTTGCCCTGCTTTTGCAACGATATCATCAAACCACCGTCTAGCTGGTCTGCCGACATTTCTTTTGTTTAACGGTCCTCTCCAACGTGTTGTTTTTATGGTTCATCTATCATCTGTGACCCTAGAGATATGGCCGGTCCATTGCCATTTTAGTTTTAAGGCTTCTGTTAGAGCATCTTTTATTTTTGTTATTCCTCTGATTATTTCTGATCTGGTTTTGTGTATTTTCCTCAAGTTTAATATACTTCTCTCTATTGCCCTCTATGTTGTTCTTATTTTTTGTTTTATTTTCTGTGTGTAAATCAAAAGGCTCCTAAAAATCCCTAGGCAAAGATAGAGAATAATGGAAGGAGAAGGATGAGACCTTTACCCAAGAGGGATCCACATTCTAGAAAAATATCTAACCACACTAACGCTAGACTAATAAGTTAAATGTACTAACACAAGTAACAAACCTTTAGAATGTAAAATATTTTGTTGTGGAAATAAGAGGCTTATTATTATTATTATATTATACTAGTGGTCATCTAGTGGTCGCCTACTGGTCGCCTAGTAGTCGAAATTCAACCGTAATTCATTAATTGCTTAAGTTTGTACATTAAGCAAATCACTATATAAGGCTGTCGCGACGTGAAAGATGTGTAGAATAGGATAGAATAGAATATTTTTTATTCAATATAGATTACATGTGTAATTCTTATTGAAAGTCATTTTTACTTTACCACTGGTTCGAAAAAAACCCTCTGTCCTGGGAAGAACCAGCAAGAAATATGGTGCCAATGTCCTACGATTTCTATTAAACTACATTTTTTGACGTGACTGATCGCAGAATTGACTGTGACGTGACGGAACTGTGACTGACAATGTGCGTTCATGAACCATACGAGAACTTACATCCATCTATTACCATTAAACAGAAGCAAAAATCAAACAACCAAAAATTTTTAAATTGGATTGATTATCATGAAATTATTCACATAACTCGTAATTTTATTCGTGATACAAACTCATATTTTTGAAAATGTCTAAGTGTTTTATGAGAAGACTTGTCTAGTACCTTACTATAAACTGAATAATGCATTTTTATAGGAATAAAGGTGCCAAACAAGCTCACAGCCTACCTGATGGACATTTGTCCTCAATTAAGAATCCCAATGCAGATGCGATGTCACCTTTGAAAATTAAGATGGAATGCCTCGTTTCCAGTAAAAAGGGTTCCCAGTTCTCTACACTCACCATAAGAAACGCAGCAGCATTAAGCTGCTATTTCACGCTGGTATTCTGTGAGAGTGTAGTAACTTTCCGATCAAGCTTACTCACTGCTACAACCATAATGTAGCTGCAGCATGGCCCTACCACGTATAAAATCTTTCATCATCGGTTTCAACACCAATTTTTCAGTGAAATTGACAAATTTTTGACACATTTTCTGAACATTGTATAGTAGTTTTTCCTCGATCGGGCCGCCCCTTTCGTGCTACAACTATGATGTAGCTGCAGTGTGGCTCTACTTCGTAAAAATCTACCCCATAACTAAGATAGAATGCCTCGTTACCAGCAAAAATGGTATCCGCTTAATTACACTTACTATAGAAACACAACAGCATTAAACAGACATTTTACGCTGGTATTCTGTGATAGCTCAGTCCTTCCCCGAGCCGGTCTAATGGTGTTGCAACTACATAAAATTATAGCTGCAGCTGGGCTCTAACACGTTACTTATTACATAATGAGTTGTATACCATTAGTGCTGAAACTACATAACATTATAGCTGCAGCTGGGCTCTAACACGTTACTTATTACATAATAAGTTGTATCCCATTAGTGCTGAAACTACATAACATTATAGCTGCAGCTGGGCTCGAATACGTTATTTATTACATAATGAGTTGTATACCATTAGTGTTGAAACTACATAATATTATAGCTGCAGCTGGGCTCTAACACGTTACTTATTACATAATGAGTTGTATACCATTAGTGCTGAAACTACATAACATTATAGCTGCAGCTGGGCTCGAATACGTTACTTATTACATAATGAGTTGTATACCATTAGTGTTGAAACTACATAATATTATAGCTGCAGCTGAGCTCGAACACGTTACTTATTACATAATGAGTTGTATACCATTAGTGCTGAAACTACATAACATTATAGCTGCAGCTGGGCTCGAATACGTTACTTATTACATAATGAGTTGTATACCATTAGTGTTGAAACTACATAATATTATAGCTGCAGCTGGGCTCTAACACGTTACTTATTACATAATGAGTTGTATACCATTGGTGCTGAAACCACACAATATTATAGCTGCAGCTGGGCTCTAACACGTTACTTATTACATAATGATTTTTATACCATTGGTGCTGAAACTACATAATATTATAGCTGCAGCTGGGCTCTAACACGTTACTTATTACATAATAAGTTGCATACCATTAGTGCTGAAACTACATAACATTATAGCTGCAGCTGGGCTCTAACACGTTACTTATAACATAATGAGTTGTATACCATTGGTGCTGAACCCACACAATATTATAGCTGCAGCTGGGCTCTAACACGTTACTTATTACATAATGAGTTGTATACCATTGGTGCTGAAACTACATAATATTATAGCTGCAGCTGGGCTCTAACACGTTACTTATAACATAATGAGTTGCATACCATTAGTGCTGAACCCACACAATATTATAGCTGCAGCTGGGCTCTAACACGTTACTTATTACATAATGAGTTGTATACCATTGGTGCTGAAACTACATAACATTATAGCTGCAGCTGGGCTCTAACACGTTACTTATAACATAATGAGTTGTATACCATTGGTGCTGAACCCACACAATATTATAGCTGCAGATGGGCTCTAACACGTTACTTACTACATAATGAGTTTTATACCATTGGTGCTGAAACTACATAATATTATAGCTGCAGCTGGGCTCTAACTCATTACTTATTACATAATGAGTTGTATACCATTAGTGCTGAAATTCATAATTCCTGGGAATTAAACAGAAGCAAAAATCAAACAACCAAAAATTTTTAAATTGGATTGATTATATCATGAAATTATTCACATAACTCGTAATTTTATTCGTGATACAAACTCATATTTTTGAAAATGTCTATGTGTTTTATGAGAAGACTTGTCTAGTACCTTACTACAAACTGAATAATGCATTTTTATAGGAGTAAAGGTGCCAAGCAAGCTAACATTCTAACTGATGGGCATTTGTCGTCAATTAAGAATCCGAATGCAGATGCGATGTCACCTTTGAAAATTAAGATTGAATGCCTCGTTTCCAGTAAAAAGGGTTCCCGGTAAAACACAGCAGCATTAAGCTGCTATTTCATGCTGGTATTCTGTGAGAGTGTAGTAACTTTCAGATCAAGCTGACTCATTCGTGCTACAACCATAATGTAGCTGCAGGTGGCCCTACCACGTATAAAATCTTTCATCATCGGTTTCAACACTCATTTTTCAGTCAAATTGACGAATTTTTGATACATTTTTTGATCATTGTACAGTCGTTTTTCCTCGGTCGGCTCGCCCCTTTCGTGCTACAACTATGATGTAGCTGCAGTGTGACTCTACTTCGTAAAAATCTACCCCATAACTAAGACAGAATGCCTCGTTACAAACATAAATGATATCCGCTTAATTATATGTATATATCATCGCAATATTATAGCTGCAGCTGGGCTCTAACACGTTACTTATTACATAATGAGTTGTATACCATTAGTGCTGAAACTACATAACATTATAGCTGCAGCTGGGCTCTAACACGTTACTTATAACATAATGAGTTATATACTATTGGTGCTGAACCCACACAATATTATAGCTGCAGCTGGGCTCTAACACGTTACTTATTACATAATGAGTTGCATACCATTAGTGCTGAAACTACATAACATTATAGCTGCAGCTGGGCTCTAACACGTTACTTATTACATAATGAGTTGCATACCATTAGTGCTGAAACTACATAACATTATAGCTGCAGCTGGGCTCTAACACGTTACTTATAACATAATGAGTTGTATACCATTGGTGCTGAACCCACACAATATTATAGCTGCAGCTGGGCTCTAACACGTTACTTATTACATAATGAGTTGCATACCATTAGTGCTGAAACTACATAACATTATAGCTGCAGCTGGGCTCTAACACGTTACTTATAACATAATGAGTTGCATACCATTAGTGCTGAACCCACACAATATTATAGCTGCAGCTGGGCTCTTACACGTTACTTATTACATAATGAGTTGTATACCATTGGTGCTGAAACTACATAATATTATAGCTGCAGCTGAGCTCGAACACGTTACTTATAACATAATGAGTTGCATACCATTAGTGCTGAACCCACACAATATTATAGCTGCAGCTGGGCTCTAACACGTTACTTATTACATAATGAGTTGTATACCATTAGTGCTGAAACTACATAATATTATAGCTGCAGCTGAGCTCGAACACGTTACTTATAACATAATGAGTTGCATACCATTAGTGCTGAAACTACATAATATTATAGCTGCAGCTGGGCTCTAACACGTTACTTATTACATAATGAGTTGCATACCATTAGTGCTGAAACTACATAACATTATAGCTGCAGCTGGGCTCTAACACGTTACTTATAACATAATGAGTTGTATACCATTGGTGCTGAACCCACACAATATTATAGCTGCAGCTGGGCTCTAACACGTTACTTATTACATAATGAGTTGCATACCATTAGTGCTGAAACTACATAACATTATAGCTGCAGCTGGGCTCTAACACGTTACTTATAACATAATGAGTTGCATACCATTAGTGCTGAACCCACACAATATTATAGCTGCAGCTGGGCTCTTACACGTTACTTATTACATAATGAGTTGTATACCATTGGTGCTGAAACTACATAACATTATAGCTGCAGCTGGGCTCTAACACGTTACTTATAACATAATGAGTTGTATACCATTAGTGCTGAAACTACATAATATTATAGCTGCAGCTGAGCTCGAACACGTTACTTATAACATAATGAGTTGCATACCATTAGTGCTGAACCCACACAATATTATAGCTGCAGCTGGGCTCTAACACGTTACTTATTACATAATGAGTTGCATACCATTAGTGCTGAAACTACATAACATTATAGCTGCAGCTGGGCTCTAACACGTTACTTATTACATAATGAGTTGCATACCATTAGTGCTGAAACTACATAACATTATAGCTGCAGCTGGGCTCTAACACGTTACTTATAACATAATGAGTTGTATACCATTGGTGCTGAACCCACACAATATTATAGCTGCAGCTGGGTTCTAACACGTTACTTATTACATAATGAGTTGCATACCATTAGTGCTGAAACTACATAACATTATAGCTGCAGCTGGGCTCTAACACGTTACTTATAACATAATGAGTTGCATACCATTAGTGCTGAACCCACACAATATTATAGCTGCAGCTGGGCTCTTACACGTTACTTATTACATAATGAGTTGTATACCATTGGTGCTGAAACTACATAACATTATAGCTGCAGCTGGGCTCTAACACGTTACTTATAACATAATGAGTTGTATACCATTAGTGCTGAAACTACATAATATTATAGCTGCAGCTGAGCTCGAACACGTTACTTATAACATAATGAGTTGCATACCATTAGTGCTGAACCCACACAATATTATAGCTGCAGCTGGGCTCTAACACGTTACTTATTACATAATGAGTTGTATACCATTAGTGCTGAAACTACATAACATTATAGCTGCAGCTGGGCTCTAACACGTTACTTATAACATAATGAGTTGTATACCATTGGTGCTGAACCCACACAATATTATAGCTGCAGCTGGGCTCTAACACGTTACTTATAACATAATGAGTTGTATACCATTGGTGCTGAACCCACACAATATTATAGCTGCAGCTGGGCTCTAACACGTTACTTACTACATAATGAGTTTTATACCATTGGTGCTGAAACTACATAATATTATAGCTGCAGCTGGGCTCTAACTCATTACTTATTACATAATAATGAGTATACTTTCTTATTAATACACATTTACGTCAAAAAATATCATCATCGTTACAGCCTATCCAAAGTTCACCGCTGTACATAGGTCATAAATTATCACGTAGGAGGATATTTACCATGCTAGTGGGTTGACCACTGCATTGTTATTGAATAGTTGTCAGGAAGTCAGGAAGATGCTGTTGCCCAACTAATGTTTAACTTTCCACTGTGGTCTTTAACGACACACACGGGATGACATAGGGTAGTAGATTAGACCTCTACACGGACGTCACACTATGTATATAATAAAATAATACTTAAAATAAATATATATATATATATATATATATATATATATATATATATATTTTATAGCACAGACGCTCGGTAAAAAAGAGTTAAAAAAGCTCAAGAAATGAAAAGTTCGTCATTTATTCAAAAGCATGTCAACTTATCAACTTATAACTTAACATTTTAACTCATAATAAACTTTAACAAATGATGATTAATACTTTCATATTCATTTCTTATTTGTTATGGGAATATTCTGTTACATATTCCTTCCATCAATCTACAGAGTAAATAAATGTTCCCTGAAGATGAACCGAAGCTATTTTCTAACGAAAATAATAGCTCATTTCTTTTATTACCCCAATCGCTTTCATTACGCAGCAGTATTTTGGAATATTTTACAAACATTAAACATTATACTTGGTAGAGTCATACTGCAGCTTTATAAGTAGTATAGTTGTAGCACGAATGATTCGGCACGACCGAAGAAGGACCACGTTCTCACAGAATACGAGCGTAAAATATTCGTAGTAGAGCCATGCTGCAGCTATATTAGTAGTTTATTTGTAGCACGAATGGATCGCCTCGCCGGAGAAGGACTCCGCTCTCACATAATACCAGCGTAAAATAGCAGCTTAACACTGCTGTGTTTCGTATGGTGAGTGTAGAGAACTGGAGACCCTTTTTACTTGAAAAGGCGTATTCCATCTTAGTCCTCACGGGTGACAACGCATCTGCATTTTGATTCCTTATTGAGAATAGTTGTAAATGCCTTTGGGCCATAGCAAACACTTACCATCAGGTGGACTGTGAGCTCGTTTATATCGTCGTTTATAATAGATTTTCTAAACTTTGATCGCAGAGCTGTTCTAATCGTCGGCGACCGAACTCTTTCCGATCGGCTTAATTCACCGGCACTGCGAAGATGCAACATGCATCTATTTGCGTATTTTATCGCATTTACCACGGGGAGTGCTCTGAGGAATTGTTCGGACTAATTCTAGCCGCAAAATTTCACTATCGCACATCGCGACTAAACTCGCGATAACATCCATACCACCTGGATGACTGGTGGTCCATCACTGTATGATTTATAAGAAGTTTTCTTCCTCGCACAACTTCCTTGTGGAATCGATTTACACCAGCGATTTTTCCGGACCGATATGACTTATGGACTTTCAAGAAAAGAGTGTACTCCTTTTCAAATGGCCGGCAACGCATCTGCAATTCCCCTGGTGTTGCACTTATTCATGGTCGGCGGTAATCACTTACCATCAGGTGAGCCGTATGCTCGTTTGCCACCTCACCTACAATAAAAAAACTTTTATAAGCCAAAACTTGACTACTATTCCACCTGATGGTAAGTTGCGATGGAGTGGAAGATTGTAAAGCGCACTGACTTATACATTTTTTAATATAGAACAAGGGTAACAAATGAAAACACACAGTCCATCTGATGGTAAATGGACGCTGTGGCCCCTAGACATCTTACATGTATCCTTGATTGAGAAGCAAAATGCAGATGCGCTGTCACACATGAGGACTAAGATGAAATCCCTCATTACCAGTACTAAGTGTCTCCGGTTCTCCACACTCACCATACGAAGCACAGCAGTGTTAAGCTGCTATTTTTCGTCGCTATTCTGTGAGAGCATGGTTCTTCCCCGGCCGAACCGACACATTCGAGTCACAACCACTATATATATGTAACATGGCTCTACCACGTAAACCTTAACAAAAGCCCATTTACTCTTGGCTTGAAGACACCTATGTTCCGATTGTTCACACATTTCATATATAAAATAGGTGCCATAATGTTCACAACAAAATGCAATGAAATTTAGGATACCCATATGTCTTCCAGGCTAAACTGGATTACAATGTACGAGTGTGTACACAAGCACATTTTAACAGTTGTAGAGCCACGCAGCAGCTTTTGCTGTCGCACGGATGGGCCGGCTCGAACCGGGGTGGTACCACGACCTCACAGAATACCAGCGTGAAGTAGAGGTTTACTTCTGCGTTTCGCTTGGTGAGTGCAGATGGCCGGAGGCCTTTTTTACTGGAAATGAGGCATTCCATCTTAGTCCTCACGGGTGAAAACGCATCTGCATTTTGATTCGCAAACGAGGATAGATGTAGATGTCTATGGATCGCAGCAACCACTTACCATCAGGTGGACTGCGTGCTCGTTTGTCACCCTCATCCTGTAAAAAAAAACTCTTACAATACGATTGAATGGAAATCCTACACGACTGGATAGAGATCAGGCACAGAACGAAAGGTTTTACGAGGCATGCAGTTGAAATACCGCCTACTTTCTGACTCTGAACTGATACTGAAAATTTCTTCACAGAAAACCCCATATAACAGATTTTGATCCGACCCGGGATTTAAACCCGCGATCACATGATTAACAGTAATGCTTACGACCACTACTCCAGAGAGACAATCAAGTTAGATTTTCATATTATCATTATTGCAACATTTCGCAATTGTTTAGTAAAGTAGAAAAATAATAATGGTTTGGTAAATGCTACTTGTAATAGGTAGAGTGGCTCTACTGTGTACTTAACATAGTAGAATCACTGTGCACTTTGATATGACTGCATCACGAATGGAATATCTAGGATATATGTGTCTTAGGGCCTAAGCATCCACTTACCATCAGGCAGCCTGTATGTTCTCTTGTCAGACTGCTATATAAAATATACCAGCTTCATTATATGAGCGGAGCATATTGCACGTATGACTAAGAAGGTCACTAAATGGGCTGGCCCTACTAGAAAACGAAGAAGCGGTAGACCTCTAGAAAGATGGACGGATGAAATTGAAAAATTTTCTGGAGACGATTTGATTTCTGTGGCCAAGGATAGAGAAAAGTGGAAGAATCTGGAGGAGGCCTATACTCGTAAAGAGGTCCTTAACAATAATTAGATAAATAAAAACTCATTAAATATGTTTCAGAAAGTGGATAGTCATTATTGATTGAAACGATAATTTTATCTTATTTAATTGTATTTTCTTTCATGATCTGATCGTGTTATGATTTTGTTTCTAATTTTAAATTATTTAATTTAATAACATCTTTATTTACATAATACTTATTTTTATCTACAATACTAAAAACTATAATAATAATAAAAAAAAACTAAAACTAGAAACTTAAATATCATATAGTCCTACTCCCCGCGGTATCGTGCCAAGAACGCTGGCTGCGTTTCCCCGCTGAATGGCTATACTGAATACTGCTATAATGAAATTAATAATTAATGAAACGTATTTTTATAATTTTGTTAAGGAAATAAATGGCTTTATAATAATAATTATTATTATTATATAACAGTCAAGAAAAAATGTTTATCGTTGTATATTCACATACAGCGTTATGAGTAGGCTACGAAGCCGATTTTAAATGCCTACCAAATCATCATGTTATGATATTACCGTGTAAAGATGACGTAAAGAGTCCATCACACTATGCAGTCCCGTGGGTGTCGTAACAGACTACTAACATTTTTGTCTGTGTATTTATTCCGGTTAATCTCCGAAATGGCTGGGCCGATTTTAGCAGGACTTTTACTGGTAGATAGTTGATGTTATAAGGAGTAATTTAGGTTACTTTTATTTTAGAAAAATAATTTGCGTTCCGCACAAAATAATATTAAAACCCATAAGAGTACAGATACCTAGTATCCAATTAAAAAAGCGCCAAGCCACGAGAGTTCTGGTACACTTATTGGTCATAATGTATTTATACAAGTTCATGGACTAACAGCATGACTTTATTGAACTTACATCCTTATGTTATAAAACGAAAGCGTTTTCTTACAAATTAATATAAAAAACTTAACGGAAATTATTTGGATGTGTGTACATTGCACATATTTGTCTCAAATGGAGAAATCAAAAGTACTGTAATGCTATAATTGCTAAAAGTAGTTAAAATCTTTTGTTCCTTATTAACAGGAAGGTTGTCACTAACATATTGAAATTATTTGCCTTAAAATGTTTAAGACTAGTGGGTTTATTAAATTTAGATAAAATCCGAAATGTTAGACGTAAGTTTAATACAAAAAGTTAAAATTAAATTTGCACTCTATTTAAGTCCGATTGCTGGGCACAGACCTCTCATTTTTTAGAGGGATATTAAACAATCAATACGCCGCGCTACTTCGATGCATATTGATGGAATTCATATATCCTAAAAATATTTTACTTCTTATACATGCAAGTTTCAGCAAGTCAAACATCTTAGTCGTGACCTCTTGACCTTATGGTGGGTGCTGTAAAGTGCCCGAAAAGTCAGGAATTAAGAAAGTTTAAATTAAAAGTGATAAAATCCGTAAAATTTGTTTTTTTTCCAGGTGTATTATTCGCGTAAATATAAAAAATCATCATGCAAGTTTTGTTTTAACATTTTAATAACCGTACAAAATTCAAGCACGTGGTAGACCAGCTCTTAAATTTGAAATTAACAATTTCTTGGTGCGGGCGTGTATCAAACCCGGGCTTCTTGCGTAATTTTTTTTTCTCTTTTAAAAAACGTTATCCCCACACTAGGAAATGTATAATAATGTGTAATGTTTATGGCGAGTGCTTAGCCTTTGAGCTACCAAGGCTTTAAGAATCCTCTTTCAAGAGATCTATTCTTTAAATGCCTTTCGCCGGTATTAACGCCCGTTAATACCGGCGTTCGGACAACAACAACCACGATAGACAAATGTAACTTATACTGATTATACTTATTACAAATTGAAGAAGTCATCATTCCGTACGCCTCTGTATCCTCTTTTAATACTGGAATTAGATTTAAATGAATAACAACCATATATGTAAAAATCTTTTCTTAATTCTTCTCTTTTAATTCTTAAATTCGTTAACTTGGTTTGTAGGATGTTTATCTATTAACTGAGTAATTTTAGTAATTTTACTTTTAAAATTGTTAATTTATAGGGAAATACAAAACATGCTACTAGCATAATAGAACCATATCTATATGGATTTCATCGTGAGAAAAGTTCTAGTGTCTTATCTAAAAAGAAAACAGAGGAATATATTTTTATGGACTAAACGCGGCCCGTATATAAAATTAACGGTTTAATATAAACACAAAAAATCTAAATGCATTTTTTATAAAATATGATTCAAATTTCAAGCGCAGTTGTTTTTTTTTTACTAAACCACGCTAACGGCGCATTGTTTGATCTGTTTATGGATAATAGCATTTGGAATGTAGACAACGAGCTATGACTTATATGGCAAATGCAAGAGATAAGATTAAATATTTTTTGGACTTTTTCATGCATTAAATGATTATAATCTTTGGTTTCTATCTTGGGAACTAAATATCTAGTTTTATAGATGTGTCGGTATATTTAAAGAGACACAAACGTACCGATGTTTCATATATACCAGCATAGGTGAATATTAATTGGATAAAACTGTTTTTTACGGATTTTATCGCGTTTATTTTATTATTTTTATTCCCGACGTTTCGAGTGCTTTTCAGCAACCCATGGTCACGGGGGGGACTGAGATGTTTGACGTCCCGATGTCACAGTTAGCCCGGCTACCTTCAGTTTTTTAATATTAATTTTTGGTTCGATTTACGCAGAATGAACTTACAGTATCCTGAAGTCTTGCAGTGTTATGCTTGGGTTTGGATTTAATTTTGTTAATTATAGGATCCCAAGCAGATGGCAGCACCCATCCATCTTCTCTATTGAAATTAGGATGTTTTTTAATTTCAATAGCCTCGCGTATCATCCTTGGTAGGAATCGGTGTTCTTTTGCAAGGATTTGTGGTCTATCAAATCTGATGTAATGGCGGGGACGATCTTGAACATGTTCACAGACTGCAGACTTCCCAGAGCGTCGGTGCTTCACGTCAGCTATATGTTCTTTCACGCGGGTTTTAATGGATCTTTTTGTTTGTCCTATGTAAGAGAAACCACATTCACAATCAAGCTTGTACACTCCTGCATCTTGTAGAGGGATATTACACTTGACGGATGGTAAAAATTGACTAATCTTCTTCGGCGGCTTGAAGTATGTTTTAATAGAAGCTCGCTTCAAGATGTAGCCAACCTTGTCTGTGACTCCTCTGACATTGGGTAGTACAGCAGGCACACGCTCGACTGTGGTCGGCTTCACTCGGTCACTGTGACGTAGGCGCGGGACCCGAAGCTTGTTGTCTTGCAATACTTGCTCGACGTACTGAAGCTCGGCGGCCAGATATTTTCTGTCACAGATCCCTCGTGCTCTCTGAAACAAAGATTTTTCCACGGTAGCTAACTGTGTTATGACTGAATATAAGGTTGTGAACTCAAGACTTCTCTGGGTTCGCTTTAAATTGGGACTGACGAAGTTATTCCTTTTGGCTGTTTATGCGCCGGTAGCTTCGTCGTCCAGGGCTGAGCTGGAGGAGTTTTGGGAGAATGTAAGAGAAGTTCTAGATTTGGCTAGGGGAAACGAAAGAATTGTTGTATGTGGTGATTTGAATGGATGGGTTGGTACCGCTCGACCAGGGTACGAGTCGGTGCTTGGAAAGTTTGGCGATAAAAGGGTTAATGATGCTGGCAAGCTTATACTGGCGGTATGCAAGGAAAAGGGTCTTCTTGTGACAAACACTATGTTTAATCACAAGAAGATCCATATGTATACTAGAGAAAGTAAGAATGAGAGAAGTATGATCGATTTGTTCCTGGTGGATGACCGACTGCGAAAACAGGTGATGGATACGCGAGTGTTCAGGGGTGCTGACCTGGGAACGGATCACTATCTAGTGATTACTAGATTTAGGGGTCTGTTCGCGGGTTGGCGCTACCGGACGGCAGTAACAGAACCACAGTCGGTCTGTCGCATCCGAAGCTGGAAGCTTCAGGAAGCGGATACTAGGGACAAATATCATGCGAGGGTAGCCGAAAAGCTTGACAACATCGATGGCAGAAAAGAATGTGTTGAAAGAACATGGCAGAACCTTAGGGATGGAATGGTAAGTGCAGCGGAAGAAGTGTGTGGAACGATTAAAAGAGGCAGTAGTAAAAGAAGAGATGCATGGTGGAATGATGAAGTGAAAGAAGCTGTAAAGATGAAGAAGAAAGCATGGTTAGACTACTTGGCCTCTAGAAATGATAAGGATATGAGAGAGAAGATGAAAGAAAGATATAAGCTGCAGAAAGTTCACACGAAAGCATTGATTGAGGAAGTGCGTGAAAGGTGTAGAATGGAAGCGGACGAAAGGTTGTCGCACAACTTTAAGGAGAACTCCAAACTCTTCTGGAAAGAGGTTGGAAGGACCCGAAGTGGTGTGACGGCCTTAAGAATGAACAAAGTGCTTTCGAGAACTAATGACGTCCTCTCAGAAAAATCGGACGTCACGCAGCGATGGAGCGAATTTTATAGAGAAATGTATGCGTGTGATGATTTTAGTGAGGGATCCGGGGATGACGTCGAGACTGGTACGCCAGACCCGGACTCGATGACACTGAGGTCATCAGTATAAAAGAGATTGAACGTGCGATTCGAAGTTTGAAATGTGGTAAGGCTGCGGGACTAGACAGAGTTACTGCTGAAATGGTCAAGTATGGTGGGCCTCGCGTCTGGGACAGCTTTCATCTGCTGTGCAATTTGTGCTGGCGGACGGGGGATGTCCCGGATGATTGGCGATCCGCAGTCATTGTGCCTTTATATAAAGGTAAAGGTTCACATTTTGACTGCGGGTGCTATCGGGCGATCAGCTTGACCAGTTTAGCAAGTAAAGTTTATTCGAAGGTTTTGACACGTAGGATGCAAGAGAAATCGGAAAGATTTCTATGGGAGGCACAATGCGGATTTAGACCTGGAAGAGGATGCACGGATCAAATGTTTTCTCTCCGCATGATCACGGAAAAGCTTCTGGCTGCTAACCAGAAGATTTTCTGTGCTTTTGTGGATCTTGAGAAAGCATTTGATAAGGTTGTAAGGAAGAAAATGTGGGAACTGTTGCCGGGGTATGGTGTGGATGGTCGATTGGTAAGGGCTGTGCAGTCACTTTACTGTGACTGTAAAGCCTGTGTGCGGGTAGGGCATGACCTGTCACCCATGTTTAGCGTCCAAACGGGCGTAAAACAGGGTTGTGTCATGTCTTCCTGGCTTTTCATACTGTATCTCGACAGCTGTTTACAGAAACTGAAAGATAGCTGTTTGGGTGTGAAATTGGGTGACATTAAAGTAAATTGTCTGCTGTATGCTGATGATGACTGCATCATCAGCATACAGCAGACAATTTACTTTAATGTAAAGTAAGCACTGGCTTATTGCACCATCAGAGGCAGAACTGCAGGCATTAGTCACGTGTATGAAAGAGGAATGTGAAATTAAAGGTCTCCGCTTGAATGCTAATAAAACTAAGGTTCTGGTATTTGAAAGGGACGAAGAGAGAACGAAGTGTGAAATATGGGTAAATCAGGAATGTCTAGAACAGGTAAATGAAATTGTATACTTTGGGAGTGCTTTTAGCCGGGATGAAAGATGTGATTTAGATGTGGACAGGCGTGTCGCTGCCGGGAACAAAGTCAATGGTGCCCTGACTGCGTTAGTCAAAAGGCAAGGCGTAGTGAAGAGTGCACGCCTTGCAATACATAACGCAGTGTTGGTACCGACTTTGTTATATGGCAGCGAAACCTGGGTATGCCAGAAGAAGCATAAAAGCAAGTTGAATGCAGTGGAGATGCGATCTCTTCGTAAAATGTGCGGCGTCACCATGGCTGACCGAAAGCGAAACGAAGAGATTCGCAATATGGCAGGTTTGAAAGATGACCTTATCACAAAAATTGATAAGGGCGTGCTTCGATGGTTTGGGCACGTTGAGCGAATGAGTGAAGACCGAATGGTGAAGAAAATATATAGCGCGAAAGTTAATATTAAAAGGTGTCGAGGTAGACCGAGACTAACTTTCGAAGACCATGTGAGCAAATTGCTCGAAGAGGGGAGGGTCAAGAGTACTCGGATACCTAGACGTGCATGTATGAAGAAGATGATGAATCTGAAAGAAGCGAAAGAGGTATGTAAGGATCGTGACACTTGGCGATCTGTTCTCTCTGGCTACCCCGTCAGGGATTGTGCGTGACGATAAGTAAGTTAGTAAGTAAGTAAGCTAACTGTGATGGATGATGGTGCGATTCACCATTTAAATATCGGTTAGTATGGGTCTTTTTTCTATACACAGTATGACCAATAGTGTTATCAGGATTTCGGATGAATAAAACATCTAGGAAAGCTAAAGAATTGTTTGCCTCTAACTCCATTGTGAATTGTATTGTAAATGACTATTAATTGCTTAAAAAAACAATGTAAACGCGCGGTCATATACTATTTGTTTAGTTTTTAAATGAGTTCTCTCGCATCTGAGAGACCATTTTTTATCACAAGTCCTATCGCCTAAATCACTTCTCCCCGTGAAGACGACTCACTGGCCCATGCCGCAAAAGAGAAAGCCGACCATGTAGCCTCCCTTTTTGCATCCAACTCGACTCTCGATGATGGGGGGAACACTCCGCTGATCATCCCGCAGTGTGAGTGCTCTATACCTGATGTACGATTCACACAGTGCTCAGTACTCAAAGCACTCCTTCCTGAATATACACGAGTCAAGTGAACCTAACGGAATCCTGCCAATTGTGCTGAGGACGTGCGCTCCAGAGCTGGCATCGGTGCTAAGACGTCTTTTTCGGTACTCCTACTCCCTGGGCGTTGTCCCGAATTCATGGAAGACCGCTTCCGTGCACCTCATTCCTAAAAAAGGTAACCGCTCTGATCCGTCCAACTACATGCCTATCGCCATCACCTCCTTGTTCTCGAAAATAATGGAGTCCATTTTTAACTGCCAGCTCATGCGGTACCTTGAGGAGCACCAGCTGATTAGGGACTGCCAGTACGGTTTCCGTCGGGGTCGCTCAGCTACTGATCTTCATGTTTACCTAACACAATGATGGGCGCAGGCGATCGAGTCTAGGGGGAAGATATTGGCTATTAGTTTGGACATAGCGGAGGCCTTTGATCGGGTCTGGCACAAAACGCTTCATTCGAAGCTTCCTTCCTATGGGCTTCCTGAGAATATGTGCAATTGGATCACCAGTTTTCTGGGTAATCGAAGCATCAAGGTCGTTGTAGACAGTGCATGCTTTAATAACAAGCCCATTAACGCTGGTGTTCCACAAAGCCGCGTGCTATCACCAACTGCAATCACTTGCAATCACTGCGTTTTTTCTGCATATCAATGACTTTTTGCAAACAGATAACGCGCGTTTGCGCGTTTACCGCTGAAAAGAACCCCTTTGTATCTCCTCAGTTTCAACGCACTCCTCTTGTTGCCTTAGCCAGTATCGGAATACTTGGTGTCAACATACTGAATGACGTGCAGTTTCGTGGTCACTTGGAAGAAAAGGCGAAATTGGCTTCTAAAAAGCTTGGCGTGATCAGCATAGCAGGACAATATTTCATGCCGGCACACCACCTGCAACTTTACAAGGCACAAGTTTGGCCTCACATGGAATACTGTTCAAATCTCTAGGCTGGGGCTCCCCAGTGCAAGCTCCTTCCACTTAACCACATCCAGCGCACAGCGGCTCGAATCGACGACGACCGAGTTCTTTCCGATCGGCTCGATTAACTGGCGCTGAGATGTAACATCTCTTTGCGTATTTTATTGCATCTACCAAAGGGAGTGCTCTGAAGCATTGTTCGGACTAATTCGATTCGCTCACTTTCACCAACACACATCGCGACAACATTCGCAATACCATCTGTATAATAAGCGATCCACCACTGTGCGATTTAGAGAAGTTTTCTTTCTCGCACAAATTCCTTGTGGAATCGATTACCACCAGCGATTTTTCCGGATCGATACGACTTGGAGACCTTCAAGAAAGAGCCTACTCCTTTTTAAAAGGCCGGCAACGCATCTGCAACTCCCCTGGTGTAGTCGTTGTTCATGGGCGGCGGTAGTCACTTACCATCAGGTGAGCCGCATGCTCCTTTGCCCCCTCTCCTATAAAAAAAACTTACCATCAGGTAGATTATTAGTTTTTTATTACTTAAATTATATAAAATAATATCAAACAATTTTTATCGCTTAAGAATCAAAGAAGGCACTCAGGACCAAGAAAAACTGTTTCGTCATCTATAAAAAATGTCTCGTATATGCTGTATTCTAAATGTTCATTATATGCTGTATTCTAAATATTTTACGCTGATATTCTGTGCGTGGTCCTCCCCCGGCTGAACCAACCCATTTGTACTTACACCATAACATAGCTGCATCATGGCTCTATAAAATCTAAAGGGTAAGTTAAAGTTCTAACTATTATACTGTCACTGCTGGACACAGGCCTTCTGTTATTTCCAAAATGGGTATGGAGTAATAAATCCGCCGCCCTACACCGGTGCTCGACATGTCTTCATATTTATTCCACAGACGTTTCTTTTTTACTTATTATAAACCAGTGCTTACAATTTCATATGATGGTAAATGGTAAGGAAGCCCTAAATAGTAAATTGCACTGTTTAATCGCAACACAAGTCTATTCACTCTTGTATACCCTTTTTACTGGAAAAGAGACATTCTATCTTATTCCACACGGCTGACAACGCATCTGCATTTTAATTCACAAACTTAGATAGATTTAGATGTCTATAGGCCACAGCAACCACCTACCATCAGATGGACTGTGTGCCCATTTGTCACCCGTATTCTATAAAAACAAATTGGAGACACCCGGATTGTCATCGGATGGAAAGGCAGATGCTGGGAAATTATTTCACTCCTTCATTTATTGTTGTACACAAAGCAAACCGTTTATTTTATGCATGGAACATTAACAACAAAAGGGATGAATGCCCACTAATCACCTCATTGTAAGTTGGTGGAAAAGGGAGGTAGGAATTAAGCCATGTTATCCCAGCGCACGCTCTCCAATATGCATCCTATGAAACATACGAGTAGATAAGCTGACTACTCTGCGCCTGTGCTCGAAGGTGACAAGGTTTCAAACAGTTATTTAAGTATTTTAAGGTCACTCAATCAATCAGACTAAGACCAATATGCCGTACGCTGCAAGCTTGCCTAAAAAAGCTAGCGTGCCAAACCCTGTCAAAAGCTTTCGAGATACCAAGGTAAACATGACCTTTATGGCTGAGCAAATGTAATAAATTAACACTTAGAATTAAAAATTAACAATTTAATTAGTCTGCAAAATAAACGGCGAGTGCTAACCTGAACCTTATCAATTTTAATTTTCTTATTTACTCGTGATTTTTTTCTCTATCTTAAAAAATATGAAACTAATTTCAAAAATTATAAAAAAATTCTTGTCTTGTTATATTTTTATAGGTTTTATTAATTTAATATACATGTGTTGCAATTCTTCTAAGCTCACTTAAGTTTCATCGTAATCTATTCGGTTAATGGTCTAGGAACGCCGATTTTAACAGTGGTAGAGCCACGCGGCAGCTTTTGCTGTCGCACGGATGGGCCGGCTCGAACCGGGGTGGTACCACGACCTCACAGAATACCAGCGTGAAGTAGAGGTTTACCTCTGCGTTTTACTTGGTGAATGCAGGTGGCCGGAGGCCCTTTTTACTGGAAATGAGGCATTCCATCCTAGTCCTGACGGGTGAAAACGCATCTGCATTTTGATTTGTAATAGAGGATAGATGTAGATGTCTATGGGCCGCAGCAACCACTTACCATCAGGTGGATTGTGTGCTCGTTTTTCACCCTTATCATATAAAACAAAAAAACGCATACAGAATAAACGAAAATCGTTCATTTTATACACATTTTATCAATTCAGGAATTTAACCTAACAATTCAAGTAGTTTTCAATCTCCTCAATTATAGTGATGTATCACCTTGTTCTTCCTATTTATCATAGTATTGTCACTCTTTTAAAATTCTATCCAATGAAGAAATAACGAAACGAATCTATATAGGATTTTATAACAATACTAAGAGCCTCAGCACTTGTCTTTTTTTTTGTCTTTTCTTTTTCATTATACGCAAATAATTCTACAACTTGTTTTTTTTAATAGGAGAGGGGGCAAACGATAATGCGGCTCAACAGATGGTAAATGACTCCCGCCGCTCATGAACAACTGCAACACCAGGGAAATTGCAGATGCGTTGCCGGCCTTTTAAAAAGGAGTTAAAGAATGTTAAATAATTGTCATAAAATAAAATGTTTTAAAGATTAGTAAGTAACAAAGATTGAGGACGGTATTTAGAGACATCTCGGGTTAAACTCAAACTTCACAATGTCATAATATGAAACTACGTATAGTCTATGGCCTAGCCTAAAATTTAGATATTGCCACAATCACCGTGCATGGCAGGCGAATTGGTAAACACTGTACCTGATGTCACACAATTGATGCCCCTCTTTGTCTTCGTATTTTACATGTGGTATATCGGTACAAGATATTAATATCACAATTTATTTATTGGATCTTACTGGTTTTTTCTTAGTCAACTCTTACCACACCCAAGAGACGCAATAGAGTTTAAGATGTTCTTACACCGCTAACAAACAGCTTATTTAATTACCTCATGCTTGTCTAATTTTTGAAATGAAATAAAAAAAAATATTTTATTCCTTCTATGGTAGAAATTAACTTTTATTGTGGATTAAATTTTGTTGGTCAAAAATGTCATTTTTAGGGTTCCGTGCCCAAATGGTATCCAACGGGACCCTATTACTAAGCCTCCGCTGTCCGTCCGTTCGCCCGTCCGTCTATCTGTCGCGGGCTCTGTCTCATGAACCGTAATAGATAGACAGTTGAAATTTTCACAGAATGTAAATTTTTGTTACCGCTATAATAACAAATAATAAAAAATAAAGTAAACTAAAAATTAAAAGGGACTCCCCTAATAGAAACGTGTATTACGATAGTACGGAACTCTTCATGCGCGTGTCAGACTCACACTTCGCCACTTATTAGATCTACTGCGTTTGAATATGAAGTTATTCTGACAAAGGAAAAATACACACACAGAATATCAGCGTAAAATAGCAGCAGCATTCTGTTGCGTTTTGTATGGTGATTATAGAGAACCGGAGACCATTTTTACTATAAATGAGGCATTCCGTTCTAGTCCACAGAGGTGACAACGCATCTCCATTTTGATTCTTGACTGAGGATAGATCTAAATGACTATGTCCTCCTTTTGTACATTTCAAAGATTAAATACAATAATAAGTATTTTGTTATAAAACACACGAAAGACTTAATACACTTAATGTAACCAATAAACCACACGCAAAAATGTTGATGCTATTTTTGAGAAATTCATTTATTTAGGTGTATAGAAAGATGTTTATGCCAATAACCGAAAAACATTTCATGTACTTTTATCCTGGCACAGGCCAGGAAAAAAGTACAAGAAATCAATCGGTAATGATCTTTTCCTCAACGTCTTTTTGTATTAATAAAATTTCGTTGACATTTCGTTGCATTCCGTTAAATACATTAGCACAAGGTTGGAATGTGCACGATACTGAGTTGTAACTTTGCTCTAACAAAGACATACCAATTGAAGCAAAATTCATAGCAGGTTGCAGGATGAATTCCTCAATAATTCGTCAACGCAATACGATCCATGTCTATCAAAGTGTTTCTATTGATTACTTATCACGATATACTTACATAATATATTTCACTTAACAAAAATAGCTAACCCTTGGAGACAATCCTATATACTCTTAACAGTTACAAGTAATTTCATCGTCTACATAGAGCTCTCCATCTTTGACTTTGTTTTCTGCTTCTTCTTTCTTTATCAGCTTCTCTACATGCCCTTTCAAAGATACACCAAATAGCGTGGAACCTTGAATGATTAGGTTTTTGACTTTGATAATAGTAAAAAAATTAAGAATATGCAAACCTTTACTTGCCAGTCCACGCAAGGAAGTAAAGCTATACTTACCTAAAATTTCAATGAACCGTGACCGGTACTTGCAAAGCTATATAATTTTAATCTTGCACAAACAGTTTGTATATCGCCTTTATAACTTTTCTAATATAGTCGCCACTGATGAAAAGAGACAACTCTGTTTTTCTCTTTCGTGAACGCGCAAGCGTGGAGTAACAGCGCAGCGACCGCGAGGTCTCCGCCGAGCCGCCTAGAGCAGCACGTCGCGCAAGTAAAAGTAACTTTTAACAATACCTTGGCGGCGCCTGCGCGCTGCGTACGTCAGTTTCGCCAACTCCCCCTGCAGTACAGAACGCATTGTTAGTTTTTACGGACTTCAAGGTGGTTTCCAGTGCTTTTTTTTGACGGACAGGAAAATTTTAATTATTTAAAATACATAGTGATTTTGACTCTACATGCATTTATGTGACGTTCTAAACAGTTTTTAACGTTTATGAAATTTAAATATTTTCTGAAGGTGTTATATGCTGCAGTTATTGGATGTTACACTCCATTGAACGTAAGTGATATTTGATTTTTTTAAAGCAATAAAATTTAAGCGCATTTGTGACCTCTTGCACATCATCTGCCTACACGCATATGTCACACATCCGTTCGCAAATGTTATCTTTACGAATGTAATTCAAATGAAAAGTTATAGAGATGTAATGTGATTTTATTTAATATAACATGGCTTATTACTTATAAATCATCATGTTTAATTTAACACGGTGGATAGTTTTACAAATTAAGTGACGAAAGTTGTTATTGGTTGCCCGCTGGTAACTGGTCACCAGGCACCCGATGGCCTACTGATTACTTGTGAACAACCTATATTACTAGAACAGGTTTCAGTCGTTACAGACACATGTAGCCTTGTCGATAATAGTGAAAAGCTAATGCTTTAGCGCTTAAATATTAGCACTTGTCGTTTACGTGTTACCGAGTATTTCGGTGGTAAGCATATTGTTTTACTATGTTACAGTCCCCAAAGTTCGAGTGCAACCCAAAAACAAAAACAAAAAAATAAAGCATCTACTTTGACGTTCTACTGCTGGGCATTGTCCTTCTTTTATTTTTGAGGGATTTTAATCACAAAACATGTTTAATAATAATTTAAAATTAAAAATTTTGTACATCTGACTTCAATATAAATGATTAAGAAAAACTCAAAAACTATTGGTCAGATCTTTTCCATACATTTTAACCAAATTCATATGGGACCACATGTGAAGCACCAGCTTGCAAATAAAAAAAGAATCTTCAAAATCGGTTCACCCAGTAAAAAGTTATGAGGTAACACACATAAAAAAACATACAGAGGTATTGAGTACCGTCTCCTTTTTGAAGTTGGTAGAAAAATTACAATTTTCGAAGAAATATGATTCATGTTAAAAAGGATGATTGGCTACTACTGGTCGAGTTGTTAGCGGATTTTATACAAGGAAAGTAAATTCAGTGGTCACTGCTCACAGCATATTATGTGAACTTGATATACAAGGTCAAATAACCAGACGTTGCGAACTCTATTTTTCAAACTTGTATATGATAATATATGAGCTAAGGAACGTTTGTTTCAATTTAAAAAAATAACGTTATGCTATAACTACGTAAGAATACGAAATATAATGGTAAATAATAAATATCATTTAATTTGAAGCTATAATCCCAGAAAGGGCTCTACTCGTAAACACTGTTGTAACAAATCTAGGCAATATATATATATATATATATATATATATATATATATATATATATATATATATATATATATATATATATATATATAATCAACCAATTTACTATTCAACTAAACTGGTTTTGTTGAATAAAATCTTGTCACTCGTGGAACAGACTTGAACTTTACT
The DNA here is from genome assembly GCA_033319125.1 of Parnassius glacialis. NCBI lineage: Eukaryota > Metazoa > Arthropoda > Insecta > Lepidoptera > Papilionidae > Parnassius > Parnassius glacialis. The sequence continues at coordinate 22,353,290 of JAVANC010000021.1, forward strand.
TGTGTTTAAAATGATTTACTTATAGAATTTTAAGTAAATGATATAAAACTTGTGTGAGGTGGTACGTGTGTAGACACTTCATTCTGGTACTCATCTCAGAATACTCCGTTAATGACCGGGCTGATATTAGAAGTGGATGAAACATGAGTATGTAAGATATGACTATGTATTTGTGTAATTTGTTATGAAAGCTAATTGTCTGTGGGGGTTACACTAGTTTCTAAAACATTCGCGACTAACTGTCGTCTTTGGTGACAAGCGGGTAGGTACTTCTCTTGCCTTAAGTCTTGATAGAGCCATTTCGCGAGGAAAGACAGACAACTTTCCAAATGTTGTAAATATTATATACTTGGGTTTTCCCCTAACTTCGCGTAGAATACATGCAGATCTACAATAATAGTATTTGGGGAATAGTTCAAGTAAAAAAAAAATCACCTTGTACTTAGTTCTTGCTTATAAGTATTAACTGTTATTAAAATTATATGCAGTAGTAAAAGAAAATGGTTAAAACAAAAATTGAAGATTTATAACAACAAAGTCGACACGATTTTTGTGTCTGACTTCTGAATATCATATTTTGGTTTATTCTGCGTTACTAATAAATAGAAATATATTTTTTCAAGCAGAGCAATATTTCGAATTTTAAGAAAAATTACAGATCTTTTCATAATTTTATCACAAATTAGAATCGGAATTTTTTTGCGGAACATCGGAGTCCTTTTCATTCAAGAATAATTATTTGTAATACTATAAACATGTAAAATAATAAGAAAATCAAATTCAAATATGAATATTTTTGGTGATTTTCTTATGTTTGCATGGACTACCACGTATTATATTTCAAATATAATCTCCCATCATATTCTGTTTGTACCGCCCTTGGTAATGTCGTTCAAGTCTATCACATCTTGGTGAAAATGCTCTCCTTCCTCCTTTGAGAAAGCTCACATATTATCTTTAAAGATTAGAGTAAAAATCTTTATGACATTTTTGCCAGTTCGACGCTTTCTTGGGTTAACGATATAACGATATAAAAATCCTGCTCACTCAACATGATAACTAGGCTCCCTTTTTATCTTTGCACTGCAAACTTCATATAGGTCGTTTTTCTCCTCGATATTAGGCTAAAATTAACAAAAACAACAAGTGCAATTACAGCTTTTTGCGTAAAAAAAATACATAACTAACGTTATTTTATAAGTTTATTTCCAATAAATTATTTATTTAAAAAAATATGAGAACTGAGATCAATTTTAATTAATAGTGATGATTTTTCCGTACATTTATTGAGTTTCAAAAATTCAAGTTACAAAATATTGATATGTTCTATGTTCGAAACTTTATTAGATTTTAATTTTGAGGTTCTTAACTTCTAAATTATTTTTGCAGTTAACACATGCAAAGTGAGGCAACACCATTTCTTAAATCGGTAATTTACAAGAACGTTATTACTGCTGTGATAGACCAGTAAACACGCACTACTTGTGTGCCTTACGAGTATCATGCATTTTGATACAATTTGCTACCGTTTTGATCAAAGTACTATCACCTGCTACTCATAAAATCAATTAAAATTTTCAAAACTTACTTATGGACTTAAAGAAAGAACTAAATTATGAATTTAAACAGAAACTCAGAAACAAAAATATTTATGTCGACCCGTGCTATTTATCTTACCTTAAACCACTCATTGTTTTGTTGTGTAAAATGGCGTTAAATTGAAAGGGTTAAAAATTGATTTTTCATTATAATATTCTTAAGATAGAAGATAATTTTTTTTTACTAAAAATACTAGTAATGCTATTAAACATTACTAATATTCCCTTTAACTACTTCTGGTAAGCTTAAAATGCTTGTGCTAGAAGTGGTTCACGACAGTAGTCGAATGGCGGATTCGAACCCACGACCTTTCGAGTTCGCTGTCCGCGCCCCGCCATTAGACTACTGACGCTTTAAAAAAAATATAACGACCTCTTTTGTGTAAAAAAAAAAGAATTTCGTCTGAAACATTTTATATATCCATTAAATCATGAGATAATCATCAAAAACCATTTATTTTATCAATTTTTAGATTCTGCAAAAAAACTTCCATGTTCTTCGGATAAAAGCCTAGATCACTCCTGACGTTGCTGAATGTATTCGTGAAGTTTCATTACAATCGGTTCAGCCATCTCACAGACAGACAGACAGAAAAAAATAGTAATACATGTATGTATAAATAGCATGCAAATAACCGCCTGAGCATAATATGAGCCAGCTATTTCAGTACTTTAAAAAAGGAGGATTCGCGATTCAGGTGCGTAGTATTATTTGGGTTGTATACTTATGTTACGCGAAATCTTCATCAATTTTAAACAAATTTCAATTTTAAATAATAAAGTAGACCTATGCTTTGCTACGGAGGCAGGGCAGACATGGCAAACGCTCTGTCCTGGTGAAAATGTTCCACTGGAAGTTAACCAACAAAAACAGTGGGATATTCCGTTGGTACAGGGCGTGCAGAAGGATTTGTTTCATAATCTCCATAGTGACCTAGATAAAGCACGCCTTCTAGCTGTTTCGACTAAGGAATCTAGTCACTGGTTACACGCTTTACCATCAAGTAATCTCGGCACATTACTTGATGCGGAAAGCTTACGTATTGCCGTAGGAATCCGACTAGGAGCGGCAATTTGTCAACCCCATCAGTGTCCCTGTGGTAGCAGCGTCGACAAGTTTGGGCTCCACGGACTTTCATGTAAGAAAAACGCTGGTAGATTTTCACGACACAGTTCTCTGAACGATTTCATCCGAAGGGCTCTTGTCTCTATAAATGTTCCCTCGGTTTTAGAGCCTTGCGGAATATTTAGAGACGATGGCAGGAGACCCGACGGTATGACATTGGTCCCTTGGGAGAGAGGTAAAGCCCTAGTGTGGGATGCTACTTGCGTAGACACTCTGGCGGTCTCTCATCTCAGGGGTACCTCGTTTAGAGCCGGGGCTGCATCAGAGGCAGCTGAACTGAGTAAGTGGCGCAAATATGAGTCTCTTAGAGATGACTACATATTTGTGCCATTTGCTGTAGAGACTATCGGTCCGTGGGGTCCACGTGCGGTGAAGTTCCTAAAGGAACTCCATTCGCGGCTGGTCGTTGCTGCTGGTGATAAAAGGACTGGTTCTTTCCTCGCTCAAAGACTAAGTATAGCCATTCAGCGGGGAAACGCAGCCAGCTTTCTTGGCACGATACCGCGGGGAGTAGGACTATATGATATTTAAGTATCTACTTTTAGTTTTTTTTTTATTATTATTATAGTTTTTAGTATTGTAGTTAAATTATTGTTAATAAAAAAAATATTTTATTAAATTTCAATTATATTTTTTTATTAAATAGGTTATACTTCAGGGATATGGTCCCATAGATCCCGTATAAATTGGGAAAGCAAATTCTATCCCTAATAAGTTGGCAAAATAAGTTGTCTTTAATACAACTTTTAACAAGATATATAATATATTGAGAGTAGTAAGAAATATATAAAATATTCCTTAGTCCACTCAAAACGGTTAATAAAACTATAAAAAAAAGTAAAGGCAGATTTTAGAAGAAAAACGGACGAAAGAGAACTAAAAATAATAAAACAATTTCACATTAAGAAATCGGGAATTGAAATCTTATGTATACTATGTTTTTACCCTTTTGAGTGGAACAAGGAATCTAGTTATATGTATAGATATCCTTTTATATGTGTAATAAAGAAAATAAATTTGAAATTGCAATATAAAACGTCGAAATTGAACTTTTTCGAGCACTCACAACTCGACGTTCATTTTACTTACAAATTAAAGATGCGTCAATTGACTTTCCGTTAACTTATTCGCTATGCGATATACGAAGGTAAAACGGTTCACGTTTTTAAGGTGAATCATAGTGTCGATAACGCGAATAATCCTTGCTATAGAAAGTGCCTATCTCTAGCAGTACTGCCACAGCGTGAAAACTAATTAGACGGTGGTACTACTGTATACTGATGAGAATAAAATAAGAAATTAATTTTGAAGTTTCAATTTTTGTTACTAATTTACAAAACCAATGAAAATGCATGCAAAAACAATATATAAAACGTGACGTTCTTATTTGATACTTGAGTAGATCGAAGAAGAACGAAGATCTAAAAAAATCTAAGAAGAAAACTTCAATAAATAATTTTAAAATAAACGTAAAAAAGTCAGTTTTTTATTAATTATGTAACACACTTTCATTCATTCATTCAAATTGTTTCCATTCCGAGAAATTCAAAGCGTGATTGGATTATTAATTTATTAGGTATTAACATTAATTTACATATCCGTAACACAAATGCCTGGATTGCAATAAAGATGAATACAGTAGCTCAATAACACAGTCACTTTATATTGAATGTTATGAAAATTCGATTAACTCAATGACATCGTAAAATATAATTAGCTACTTTGTTATGATAATATATAGATGATAAAATAACTCTCAGGTTAACGTTCGCAATAAATATTTTACATTTGCAATATTATATCAATATAAAAAATTAATGAAATTGGGCGTTTATGCTAATCTGTTATCTACTTACGTAATCCCTAGAACATTGGCGACGAAAACAAAGCACGCGTGATGATATAATTAAAAAGTAGTTCATTAAGTTAACGATAGCGTCGCCTATTTATGAAGTAAACGAAACAGGAATATACGTGGTAGAGCCATACTGCAGCTATATTTTGGTTGTGAAACGAATGGGTCGAGTCGACTGAGGAAGAACCAGGCCCTCACAGAATACCAGCATAAAGTAGCAGCCCAATGCTGCTGAGTTTCATATGGTGAGTTTAGAGAACTTGAGACCCTTTTTTTCATCTTAGTCCTCAAGGGTGACAACGCATCTACATTGCGAACCTTATTAATGATAGATGTAGATGCCTATGGACCACGGCATCCACATACCATCAGGTGACTGTGTGCTGGTTTGTCACATTTATTATATAAAAAATATCGTGCAATATGGTGAATTTTTTGCACGGATACATATATTTTTTATAAATTATAATCGATTAAATGATCGATTAGCATTCGGCCTTTAAAGAGTGACGTGCGCCTGCGATTTGCTCCAATGAACACTTTCTATCGACCCCACTGTACGCTGAAAGCTGAAGTGTTATTACTATCTGCTCTAAAAATAACCTTGGATGTTGATTGTGGGCCAAATAACTAGTTTTTGTAATTGACTTTTTCCCGAAAGATGTCAATAGCAATGTAGTAAAATGTAATGAAAAAAAGTAATGAATTAAGTAAGCCCGGTAAGGTTAACCATTGACATAAAAAGTTATAGTTCCCTGTCAATTTATTCCTAATTTCCACGTGTCCATTTCCTGAAAGATAATAACGTTCTTTTTCTATCTATCAACTTTGATATCAATGAAATTGGTGACCTTTCCACATCTATAATTACATTTTTTCAGAACCCTCAATATTCGAGCTCTTCTCGTTCTTGCCTTGTTTTTTTTTTCAATAGATCGAGGTTTATTTAATAGAACAAACGCTTTTGCATGCAGTTTCTCACATCATCTCAAATTCGACTAATTTTCGATCTATTAAAGGTTTAGCCATTCAATGGGGAAACGCAGTCAGCGTTCTTGACATAATTCCACAAGGAGTAGGACTGTATGATAAATTTAGTGTTTCTTTATTATAGTTTTTTTTAATATTGTACATATTTCAATGTTATGTAAATAATTATAAACTTTAAATGTTTAATGTTACCGTGTAGACGCGGTGTAAGAATATCCACTATCCCGTGGGTGTCGTCAGGCGACAGAGGGAAACAAATCAGGAGATGGCAGCAGCGTCTTCCTAATGTCGACTAAAAATAAACAACTGAGTTTGCCAACCCGCTGGCCAAGCGTGGCAACTACAGCAAATAGTTGCTGCCCCTATGGGGGAGGCCTATACTCAGCAGTAGACTTTAATAGGCTGTAACGGTAACGGTAAAATGTTAACTCTTGCACGAAGTGTAGGGGTTAAGCTTTACTGTCAACTTGACAAGGTCACGCTACCTGCTGCCATTAAATCTAGCTCCTTGATTTTATACTGCTCTAATAATTAATATTAAGATGAAACACTAATGGATAAATCTGACGTTTTTATTTTATTATACTTTAACTAAATACTTAAACTATAGTATGTTATATACTAAAATTTATTTGCTTCGATATGATGTCATTTTTCGACATCCTCGCTAACTCGCGGCTCCGAGCTAAAGTTTGTTTGTAATAAAGCAACACTGAATAACCTAATTCTGTTGTCATTTAATTATCGGAATATTATTTCTTTAGTGTAATTTGAATTTACCATCAAGCAATTGGATAATCGAGTATTTCAACAGCTACTTAGCATGCGTCTGACACGGCGGCCTTTGACGACGTGGCATATTATGATGAACGATGAGTATGAAGCATAACGACCTCCGTATGTAATCGTACGCATCTAATCACAAATTAGTCATCGCAAATTATGTTCAGATGGAAAGTTAATAAAGGTCAGGGTAAAAACTGCTATTATTATTAGCCTAAATGACACAATGTTGGTAAGATAATTTGCGATATCTAAATATCAACTGCTTCGAACTTAAAGCTAAAGTACACACCATATACATTAAGAACTTAATTTCAACATAGATAAAACATGTTTATAAAAGAAATTTGAAGTATTTTACAATGGATATTTCATTAAAAATGATACGTGAGAAAGTTATTGCGCTAAAATAAAAAATTGATGCCTTCTTTGGTTCTTCATAGACCTGCAAGTCAAAAAATTTCAAGAAGAAATCATCGATCACTAATAAAAAAAATATTAATGATCGATGGTAGAAATATGTCAAATGCTTATATTAATGAATAAATAAAAAAAAACAAATAAACACACCTTTGAAAATAAACCCTTTTACTGGAAAAGAGGCATTCCATCTTATTCCTCACGGGTGATAACGCATCTGCATTTTAATTCGCAAACGAAGATAGATGTAGATGTCTATGGGTCACAGCAACCACTTACCATCAGGTGGATTGTGTGCTCGTTTGTCACCCATATTGTATAAAAAAAACGAGACGAAAAATTAAATCATATTTTCTAATTTTATTAGCACGTCACAAATTTGTCTTACTAATCTCGCGTACCTAGGCAACAAGTGCATTAGGCTTCCAACCAGGAATTAAACGTTATCGGAAGACCTTCGCTGACCCCGATGCAACTTTTTGCACAAAAATATAAGTGTCTAGCTCGGTGCTTCTCAAATATAATGAAAATACGAAAAATATCGAGCGAAATGTGTGACTTAAAATCTATACAAGGACGTTGCCAATATGTAGTGGCGATCCTCAAAAGCCTACAGACTATAATAAAGTTGAAATAAAATAACTGCTAGCAAATTGCAAAAAGATATAAATTGCTTGATTCATTATTCACCTTATACCAATAAATTTGCAAAAAATTCCTATATTTTTCAGCAATAGCACAATTAGCAGCTTAAAAGTATACAATTAACAGTTTGACTGTCCGATTTTCAAATACAGTATTAAGACAATAGCAATGAATTATATTCAGACAGTGAATGGGTTAATAATAACATTAATTGAAAACTTTAAAAACCCCTTATAAGAACCCTAACTAACAAAATAGCTGATGACCTTGAAATGTCTGAACCGATTTTGATAAAACATATCTATAAATCACCGCTACAAAACCTGCTTTTAACTAAAAAGTCGCACCTAAATCGGTTTCTCCGTTTAAGAGCTACGGTTCCATAGACATACACCCAGTCAGACAGACAAACACACAGACGACAGACACACATTTAACACCCGTCTTTTTGTATCAGAGGTTAAAAATTAAATGTCGAAAAAGTAACATTTCTTAGGTGATCATTTTGCCTTGCCGACAGAAATATCACAAGCTCAATGTCACCGCTAGAATTTCGTCTAAACGGTTACATTAAAAACTTCTTCCTCTATTTCGGACCCCTAGAATTGAATTCAATGGAAATTTTTCTCCAGTTTCTTATGGGGAACACAGTTTATCCTATTAATTAAAAAGGAATCATCAAAATCAAAAGATCACCAAACCAAAAAAAATTGCTGACTGTCCAATGGAAATAGGAATTTAAAGACTAACGTTAAAGTTTTAAGTTAATAGAAGATATCTTGTTCGATTGTTATTCCACCCAAAAGTGAGTTTATAAGAAAATTTGCAACTTTGAGTCAAAGAAAATTTAGCAGCGACAATTTTTTTTTTTGTTGAGAAGCAATGTCTTCTACACTATTCACTGAAACGTTCATCGTTTAATACGACCACAACTAAATATAATGTGTATTTAATAAGAAGAGCACTATATGTAAAGAACTGATATAAGGAACCGATTTTTATTAATAGCGAACCAAAGTTTGAGAAGCCACGGGCGTGATTATAAGGTCGCCGAATCGTGTAGAAGACACCCCGCGATGCGCCTCGTACAGGTTGACGCAAGCGCAATGAGGCAACGTTGCATTACGTATACTCTTATACGTGCCACCGCTCTATACGATGACCTAATTTATGCCAGCGCCAGCTTAAAAGCCAATATCTACTTTCTTCTGCGAATATATTATGTGTACGCGTATTTGAATTTTATTTTCAATATTTATTTATTCTTTTAAAAGTGATTCTCTTCAATATGATATTTCTATAAAAATATAATTTCTGAAAACGATTTAACGTCTAAATGGCCAATATTTTGATTGCGGTACTGCAGGTCTTTGGTTTGAATCCCGTATGGAACAAGAATAGAATAGAATAGAATAGAATGAAATGATTTTTTACATAATACTTATTGAAAATAATTTTTTATTTACCACTGGTTTGAAAAATACCTCTGTCCTGGGAAGAAACAGCAAGAAACCTAGCGGATCTTTTTTTAAACATATTTCACTTAACAATAATTTGTTTATACAATGTTTAAACGAATTTTCATAGAACCAGCATGATGGCGATCACCTTATTCCCAAAGGCTATTTTCATTCATGTATTTCTTGATATTATAATAACCCTTTTTGTACAGTTTTTCTTTAATAAAACTTTTAAACTTGTTTATTGACAAACTTTGAACATGTTCTGGGATTTTGTTGTAAAAGCGTATACATATGGGGCCCATAAATGAATTACTGATTGTGTGAAGTCTAGTAACTGACATTACAAGCTTATGTTTGTTCCTAATGTTTAAGGTATGAACATCCTTATTCTTATTAAAGCTATTTATGTTTTTATGTACATACATTACATTTTCATAACTATATTGCGATGCCAAAATTAATTTGTTTATTTCATTAAATTTTTCTGCGAGGTACTCTACAATTTAGGTTATCAATCGCCCGTACATCTCTCTTTTGTAAAACAAAAATATAGCTTCAATATCAGTCGCATTACCCCATAGCAAAATTCCATAAGACATTACGCTATGAAAGTAACTAAAATACACTAATCTAGCTGTCCCAACATCTTCTGATCTTTCTTACAGCATATACTGCAGAACTAAGTCTGCTTATTAATTTAGATATATGGGGGCCCCATTGAAGTTTCGCGTCAATAGTAATACCAAGAAAAATAGTGGTATCCAGAAAGCACAACTCCTCCCCATTTGGTAGTAGTAGTAGTAATAGTAGTAGTAGTAGTAGTAGTAGTAGTAGCAGTAGTAGTAGTAGTAGTAGTAGTAGTAGTAGTAGTAGTAGTAGTAGTAGTAGTATTCGAATGTTTTACAAGACAAGTCATTGTTTCGGATCTGGATGTTTGTCCATGTGCAATTTATATAATATGTTAATAATAATTTTGTACATAAAGTGGTATACGTATACCTCAAAACTTGAAAACGAGACTGTACAACCAGTGCGTGTTGCCAGTGATGACTTACGAATCTAAAACGTGGTCCTTCACTGCTGTCCGTATGAGGAAGTTCAAGGTCGCTCAGCGAGCTATGAAGAGGGCTATGCTCGGGGTTCCTCTGCGTAATAAACTTATAAATAAGGATATCCGCAGTAGAACCAGCATAACCGACATTACCGAAGTGTAGGGCAACCCCCCACCCTCCCAGTAGATGGAGTGACGACCTGGTAGAACATGCAGGAAGTCAACGGATGCAGGTGGCTCAGGACCGTGCTTTGTGGCATTCCTTGGGGGAGGCCTATGTTCAGCAGTGGACTTATGAAAGGCTGTAATGATGATGATATACTTTCATATGCATTTAGTAAAAAGCTGTAATTTTGACATTACAAACAGAGACTTCAGTTTTATTTATTTGTATAGATATCACAAGATTTAACGAACAAAATTGTACCCTAAGCAACATGAATCGCTTACTCGACGAAAAACTGATGTGCTGGACTAAGTTCATAAAAACTTTAATGATAATCAAACAAATCCTAATGGAACTAATTATAATGTCGTGATCGGGAAGCGGTGTTAATTGCACTAAACTTACCTGCTGTTTATGTATGTATACGTGCGGTAAAACAGTCCGCTATTAATAACTAGCGATAAGCAATCACGGCTGTGGCTCACGCGACGGACGAGATGCGCGGGTCGTCGACCCAGCCATGTGTAAATACTTAACCGGTGACGCCGCATACCATACACATGCAATCGCATTGTAATTGGGAACCAATGCCGTTACAAATAAGCTCATTTTTACAAGATTTCCTTTGGAGACGACGCCTTATTTGCGAACCAGCGTGGCCAGTCCGCGGCGCTAACGTAACTCTTACTCTCCATATTATGTTACTTCTGCTGCTCTTAGACACGCACAGGTACTATTTGTATTAATGCACGATGTAATTTATTATTTTTATTTGAAACCGGTTGTTTAAATTGTTGATAAAGCAAGTTATTTATAAATTTTCACGCTAAACAACTTAATTACTACATGGTCTGCAACAGCCAAAAATCACTAAATAATTCAATGTAACTTAAGGTTTATTTCGTCTCGTTTAAATTACAAAAGATATCCTGTAAATATTAAATAAACTGAAAATGGTAACAGAAGAACCTTAATAAACATAAGTGATGACGGCGTAAAAGAATTAATCAACTTATTTCGTCTCGAGGACGTTGTAAGAGGTGGTCATTTATTGGAATACCAGAAAAATCACCTGACTTTCAGTAGCTGGTGGCATACTCATTTCACTTACATCAGGCGTAAAAACAGAGTGGCGATAGGAAGGAAGCATAGTTGCAATTTCAAGCAGACTAGTATACCAATCAGTCTATCAAGTGTGGCGATTAAGCCAAATCTTTCCTACAACAGAAAGGGCTCGTAAGGAGAATTTTGCTTTGTAAATTTTATAGTTTTGTAGTTTCGTTAGATTTTTATGCAGTTATTTGATTGACTTTTTTTTTTGAAAATCAATTAACCGGATCAGTGCGGGTGGCACGCCAGGCGTGCCATCGATTACTTTTGCGTGTGGCGTATGACACACGAGTCGTGTCTTTTTAAAAATCGTTATAACTCGCTCAAATTGCGTTTTTGGAAAATTTATCCAGAACAAAATATGAATTATTTTGCAAGTAGTTCATGCATGCGGCTTCGTTTCTGGATATTTTGAAAATTTGAAATTTTTAGGGGTTGACAACCTTTTTTCAACTTGTACATGGTACTCTTTTTACTTTGTGGTTTTCAATCATGTTGTGGAAAATAGTCTAATAAGTAACAAATAATAGCACTCATTGCGATCGCTCACAAACTCTAGTTGTAAATAAATTTCTGGAAAACTAGTGTCCTGTTAAAAAAAAACAATGCGTTTGTCTTATTGTTTAATTTTGCTTAAAATGGTTGAACTGCCGTCGTATTACTATCATATGGCCGAATAGACCTACGAAATACCACGTGCTCTTGTGATATGGTATAAGGTTTATGTTTGCTTGAATCAGTTTGAAACCGTTCATGCATAAAAAAAGTTCGCTAATAAATAGTCTTTTGTCAATCTGCCGCCGTATAGCGCCGACGTTTGTTTCCTTTTGAAAACACTTGTTTTGCTATTCTTACTAATTAGACGTTTTAGAATCGACTTTACTTTTACATTTGTATAACATTAAATATTATTTAACATTTGTAAATATTAATGAATCATAAACCTTATTTTGTTCTAAATTAAGGTTCTTGATTATTTGATATTTACAAATATTATTATTAGGTGAAAATTTAATTTAATATAAACCAAGGTTTTCCAGGGTGATTTAGCTGTACCTACTTATGTAAATATTTTTTTTATAAACAATAAATAGTACAAAAGGTTTGTAATCTCTTCATAAAAAAGTCACTTTCTCAATTTCAAAGAAAACACGTAGTTACCCTCTAAAAACAAGTATCCTTCCATTTGTAACTTATGTTTGATGACAAATAAACTTAATTAGGTCTAAATAAGTTAAAAAAAACAGGTGTATCATGAAATATTTGTTCGCCGCCACAGCTAAAATTTGTCGAAAATCGGTGCCGCAACGAATCGGTTAATTACAAATTATTTTATGATCAGTAGTAGGCATAATAATCAAATATGAATAAACAAATAAAATACGACAAACAACCTAATCACGAGCGTAATTGATTATTAATTTTAACAATATAAAATCAATAGAAATATTGTGCAGTATTTTTTATCGAAAAGCATTTATTTGAAATCTATCAATAGTCTCCTTTAATTTCAATAATTATATGCCCTGAAAATAATTGATTGTCATTAATTATAATGACTGTTTAAACCAAAAAACAATATATTATTGAAAGATTTTATCAATTAAGAAGATACAAGTGGATACATAGACACAAATGCTCTCAGTCCTCCTTCATAATATCCTACATTTGCTGTTTACTATTCATAATATCAGAGAAGGGCTAAATTTAGCGTGAAAGACAACTGAAGTAAGAACCTTATACTTACACTACCAATATTTCATCAATTTAAAGTACAGTCAATGTGAACTATAAATGTACGCACGGTAAGGTACGTTGAATGTTAAGACGCATTCCTAGAGTTATAATAACTCATCTAATAGTTTAGGTCACGATACGTTTCGAGACGGATTGCGAAGTGGATAAATTGAACGAATGTCCACTTGATTAGTTATCGACATCATCTCTGGTCACGAATTCGAATAAACGAGTCGTCAATAGTACGCCTATCCTTAACTTTCTACATCTACCATTACGACCATGTCTAGTGACATTAGTGGAACGACAAAATTCATTGTCCTCATTCACTTACAGATGGCCTCCTTTTTCTATGTGCAAGTAATAAGAAACGATGTAGAACTTTTAAACAAATAGCCTCTTTTATGTGAAATTCTATATAATGTACGTTTCGCGATAATTCGTTCACATACTACGAGTATATTAAAAAAACTTGCTCTCCAAAATAATCTACGAGTATGTACACCAATTATAATATATTTAACAAACTTACTATATTTAAAAGCGTTTATGGGCTTTATGTTAAAAATAAATTTGTTGAGAGCATTTTATTGTGAAAAGGGATTTCGTTTCAGATTTAGGTTACATTAGGGCTCAAGAAGAGGATATGTAAGCATCAAGGTGTAAACAACACAATAAACGAAACAACGAAACAAACAACTTGAGATTCTCAATTATGGGAACCTCCCAGGTATTTATATTAAGATTTCATTTCAGAAGCGTAAAAATCAATCAGAATTGTGAAAAGAGTCCAAAGTATTCTAAAATATCTGCGTTGTCGTCGCATAGGCAGCTAGTAAGGCTGAGTATTTAAATGATACGATTGGAAGGAACATGCTCGATCAGTTGACTAAACTTTAATCGATAATAATCAAAACTTTTAGAGAAAAGTTGCACGAACTCTTGACTCGATAATAATCTCTTGATTCACAATATAAATATGGTTATTCGACAAATAAAATATAACATAACTCTCTGTGATAGATTTTAGCTTAAAGTAATTGTAGTAAATTACTAAATAAATCTCTTATTTTAATGCTTTATGACTGTAGCTATTACATTATTACAAAAATGCTGCTTAATATGAATATGCATTAAATGATAATTTCGTCACTACAACGCTTAGGTAAATGGTATTTGCTTTTTATTGCTGTGTTACATAGTGAATGTGTAACATTAGGCAGCATGACGAAGTGGATGCTAGAACGGATATCAATCTTGATATGGTTGCCAGTCTGTTTATTGCACCTTTAACCTTGCACTTTCAAAATACCACATTCCACATAGTTATTACCGATACAAGCGACCTGCCATCGTGGGACTACTATTATTCCTCAATTAAGACTTAGTTATTATTGCTTTAACTATTTTACCGGCTGTTTGATTTTAAATCTATATATTATTAAATTATAAATATCAAGCAGACATGTAGTGGTAGCATAAAAAAAATCAATCACTTATTCTTATATATAATTTTAAAAATCACTAGACTAGTAAGATAAAGCAGTAGAAGCTATGATATATGGTAGGCGGAGGTCGTACGCTTAATTTTTGCCAGATTTTCTCGGTTACTGTATCGTAAGCGCAGGTCTCGATTGTTGTCATACAAAACTTATATAACGTGAAGGACTCGGTCTGTCTATGCTTACTGCCATGAATTTGTTGCGCTCCCATAAACAAAAAATATCCTATTGTATCTGTGAAGGATGGTGATCTCATTAAATATATAAAATTAAATTATCTTACAGTAGCTTAATTGCTATAGATGAAGACGGCAAAGTCGGAAATTCGTGGGTTAAAATCCGTCATTCGACTACTATTGTGGATCACTATTAACTCCTTAGTAATGTTAATAGCGTTATATTATGTAATAATGGGTGTTTTTCCTACATCCTACATGGTTCAAGGTATTATCAGGATTCCAAAGAAGATGGAGACGTATCCATATATTCTTAGGCCCAGGTGTTAAAAGTAGGACTATTTGAAAATTTACATATTAACAATTCATAGCTGAAAATCTGGCAAGATTTGTCAATCTAGGAGCTGAGTTATGGAAGATTAAGTATAAATGAGCTTATATATTATCTACACTGTAACAGTCCTCTTTCTCTTTTCAGAAACGTTACTCCCATACTAGGATTTTCCCCTCTTTCGCGTAGGCAGTTTACCAATATAAATTGTATAAAGAGAAATATCTAGACCTAGAACAATTATTTGCAGGCCATACAAATACTGATCCGTGTGAGATTCGAACCCGCGGTCCTGAGCGCTGCAACTCATTGCTAAACCACTGCGCCACAGAGTTATCAGTCGGTTTTTAACTATAAGAATTGAATAGAATATTTTTTATTCAATATTGATTATTAAATAATTCTTATTGAAAGTCATTTTTATTTACCACTGGTTCGGAAAATACCTCTGTCCTGGGAAGAACCAGCAAGAAACCCAGCGGGACTTTATTTTCAAACATATTTCACTTAACAATAATTTCATTTATACAATTTTTAAATGATTTTTAATAGAACCAGCATGGTGGCGATCACCTTATTCCCAGGGGTTATTTTCATTCATGTATTCCTTGATATTATAGTAACCCTTTTTGTACAGTTTTTCTTTAATAAAACTTTTAAACTTGTTTTATGATAAACTTTGAATATGTTCGGGGATTTTGTTGTAAAAGCCTATACATTGCCCCATAAATGAATTACTGATTCTGTGGAGTCTAGTAACTGGTATTACAAGCTTATGTTTGTTCCTAGTGTTTAAAGTACGCACATCCTTATTCTTATTAAAGCTATTTATGTTTTTATGTACATACATTACATTTTCATAAATATATTGCGATGCCAAAGTTAATATGTTTATTTCTTTAAATTTTTGTCTGAGGGACTCTTTACAATTTAGGTTATAAATCGCCCGAACGGCTCTCTTTTGCAAAACAAATATAGCTTCAATATCAGTCGCATTACCCTATAGTAAAATTCCATAAGACATTACGCTATGAAAGTAACTAAAATACACTAATCTAGCTGTCTCAACATCTGTGAGACTTCTAATCTTTCTTACAGCATATGGTGCAGAACTAAGTCTGCTTGCTAATTTAGATATATGGGGGCCCCATTGAAGTTTCGCGTCAAAAGTAATACCGAGAAAAACAGTGGTATCCACAAGACTCAACTCCTCCCCATTTAATAGCACATTGGTATTCGAATGTTTTACATTAGGTATTGTAAATTTAACACACTTTGTCTTATTGCCGTTTAAGAGCATATTGTTGGCGTTCAACCAATGTACTAATTTCGATAGAGCATTATTTACATCGTCATAATTAATTAACTGCCGTTTGAGTTTGAAAATTAAGTCGTCAGCAAATAATAGTATATCGTGATTGTCCCCCACAAGAGAAGGTAAGTCATTAATATAGATTAAAAACAGGAATGGGCCAAAAATCGAGCCCTGAGGAACGCCCATTGATACTACCGATCCGGAGGAACTTTTACCATTGATCACGACTTTTTGAGTTCTGTTACTTAAATATGAAGTAATAAGTCTAAGTGCCAAATTTTTTACACCGTAATGTTGTAGTTTCCTGATTAATGTTTCATGATGAACACAATCGAAAGCCTTGGAAAGATCACAGAAAACACCTAAGGCATCCTGTGAATTCTCCCAGGCATAAAAATATATTTCATAAGCTCAACACCGGCGTCAGACGTCGAGCGACCCTTGTAAAACCAAATTGGTTTTATGAAGTAATTTATTTGAATAAAAAAAATTAACAATTGTACCAAAATTATTTTTTCATAAATTTAACTGAGAGTTGGTAGTGCAGAAATAGGTCTAAAATTAGCGGGGTCCAATGTACTACCGGATTTAAATAAAGGTATTACTTTACTATACTTCATTAAATCAGAAAACACACCACAATTGATACAAGTATTAAAAATAATAGCAAGATGAGGTGCAATTAAATGTATTATGGACGCAATAACTGTCACGGAAATCCCCCACAAATCTGCGGTTTTCTTTACATCAATGGTTTTGAAGTATTTTAAAATATCTTGCGGTAATATTTTTTCAAATCTATATTCTTTTAAACAGATATTAACATTCTGTTTAAGTAATGACTCGGCGACAGTTGGATAAGTATTCAAAGACTCTGTTGTCAAAATAGGAATATCAGTGAATATTTCTCTTACATCGCTGCGACTTCTTGATTTGATTTAGTCAATTCATTGTTAAGTTTTAATTCATAGTTTGAGTTACGAGGTTTTTCTTTACAAAAAGAAAGAGGGACTCTTTATGATGAACTCTTTCTTCAAGAAGCGGCCCCACAGGAAGTGGACCTGGTCGAGCCCTGACAGTTCGACAAAAAATGAGATTGACTTCATTATGACGACCAGACGACAACGGTTCAGTGATGTCTCAGTGATCGCGAGGGTGAAAACCAGCAGCGATCACCGAATGGTTAGAGGCACACTGAACCTAAATGTTAAGTTGGAGAGGTCTCGTCTGATGAAGTCAACGCTCCATACCCCTCGTGCTCTAATTCAAAGTCCCGAAACCTTTCAGCTCGAGTTACAAAACCGTTTTCAGTGCCTAGAAGACTGCAATGAAGTGGACGATATGAATGACAAGCTCATGGAAACTGTCCATGCGGTCGGAGTAAAGTTCTGCAAGACCCGCCGCAGAATAACACAAAAACTCTTAGATCACACTCTTAATCTCATAGCTGTTAGACGGGAGATGAGGCTACATTCTTCTACGGATTTGACAGCATACAGGCAACTGAACAGACAGATCTCCAAATGCATGCGGCGGGACTTGCGCAACTTCAATACAGGTCATATTGAAGAAGCGATCGAGCGGAACCAAGGCTCCAAAGCTTTGCCAGAGATCTGTCTGCCAGAAAGAGCCAACTGTCAAAGCTGAAGACCGAATGTGGCAGCATCGTTTCCGGGGCACCTGAGATTTTGAGTGAGATTGAGAGGTTTTATGGGCAGCTGTACACGTCATCGTTGGAGCCACACGCAAATGTAAGTAACGATCCAAGAGCGAGTCTCATCCGACACTATTCCGAAGATATCCCGGACGTCAGTCTGAGCGAGATTAGAATGGCTCTCCAGCATCTTAAAAACGGCAAGGCCCCAGGCGAGGATGGAATTACAGCGGAGCTTCTGAAAGCGGGTGGAAGACCGGTACTTGAAGTCCTTCAGAAGCTCTTTAATTCCGTCCTCCATGGTGGCATTACACCGGAGGCGTGGAGCAGAAGTGCGCTGGTCTTGTTCTTCAAGAAAGGTGACAACGCTCTCTTGAAGAACTACAGACCGATTTCCCTTCTGAGACGCGTCTACGTGCTGTTTTCGAGAGTCATTACGAATCGTCTCGCGCGCAGACTTGACGACTTCCAGCCTCCCGAACAAGCTGGTTTCCGAAAGGGCTTTAGCACCATAGACCACATACATACCCTACGGCAAATTGTACAGAAGTCCGAAGAGTACAATTTGCCACTATTTCTGGTATATGTGGACTATGAGAAAGCCTTAGATTCCGTCGAAATTTGGGCGGTGCTGCAGTCCCTTCAGCGGTGCCAAGTTGACTGTCGGTATATCGAAGTGCTGAAGTGTTTGTACAGTAGAGCTACGATGGCTATCCGAGTACAGAACCAGAGTACAAAACCTATCCAATTGCAGAGAGGTGTAAGACAGGATGATGTTATATCCCCGAAACTCTTCACCGCTGCATTGGAAGACGTTTTCAAGCTTCTGGGCTGGAAAGGATTCGGTATTAACATCAATGGCGAGTACATCACTCACCTTCGATTTTCTGACGATATAGTCCTTATGGCAGAATCGCTGGAGGACCTAAGCACTATGCTCAATGACCTCAATAGTGTCTCTCAACGGATAGGTCTTAAGATGAACATGGACAAAACAAAGATTATGTTTAATGTCCATGTCACACCTATGCCGGTAGTTGTTGGGAGCACTAAGCTCGAAGGGGGACAAATAGTCCCACTAGGTAAGTCCAACTTCGACCGAGAGGTCAATCGACGGATTCAACTCGGCTGTGCAGCGTTCGGGAATCTACGACACATCTTCTCGTCAAACATACCTCAAAATCTTAAAACGAAATTGTACAACCAGTGCGTGTTGCCAGTGATGACTTACGGAACTGAGACGTGGTCCTTCACTGCTGGCCGTATGAGGAAGCTCAAAATCGCTCAGCGAGCTATGGAGAGGGCTATGCTCGGAGTTTCTCTGCGTGATAAACTTAGGAATGACGTTATCCGCAATAGAACCCGAGTAACCGACATAGCCCAACGGATTAGTAAGCTGAAGTGGCAGTGGGCCGGCCATATAGCTCGAAGAACCGACAGCCGATGGGGAAGAAAGGTTCTCGAGTGGCAGCCTCGTACCGGTAGGCGAAGTGTAGGGCGTCCCCCCACGAGATGGAGTGACGACCTGGTAAGACATGCTGTGCCGTTAGGGGTACAGAATAGGTGGGTTCTTAAAAAACCAAGATTTACTGTAAATTATTTATTTATCCTACTTCCGTACACGTACAAGTAAGTTCTATGAAGGGGATCACTGGCCTGACGTAGGGCGAAGTCCAAGCGCTGTTCCTCCAGGGCCGTAGACAACCAGCTAGCAGAAGGGGCCGGTGGGGCCCGATAGTGATGATGGCTGTTGGTAGGAGGGTAGGCCAACACTCCGTTAGCTCGCGGCTCGGCAGCAGTAGCCCATAGGTAGCAGGTAGATGCTTAGGTAGTAGGTAGATGCTAGGTGGTAGTAGATCCTAGGCAGCAGTAGATTTTAGGCAGCAGTAGATCCTGGAATCCCAGACGGAGGCCAGTATTAGGGAAACTTCCTATAGCGTTGTTTGGAGGGTTGCAATGTTTCATGACATTTACATTCTTCGAGCTTATCGAACAGACTCTGAGTTTGAAATGCTTGCACGTTATTAAGTAATGTATTGTTTAAATTGTGAAATCTGCTCATTAGCTTCAGTTAATTGTAATTTCAATGCAGCAATTAATCTGAGGGCTTCCTCATATTCTTTGCTGCATCGGTCAAACTCATCGACTGTCCCCTGAAGCTGATCCCTTTCCTTTATAATATCTGTATAGTCTTTATGTATGTAAGTGATTGAATTATTCACTTTCGCAATATCTTAAAAATATTAAAGGTGGTAGAAGATTTGAAGAAAAAATAATATTTATAGACTCACATAATATGTACCTACTGTAGACGTAAGAACCTAAATGGAGGTTAATGCGTACTTGCTTAACTTCTAGTGGATTTCACAAATAACAACATTACCTCATATTTTATAAACTGTCTCATCGCTGGACACAAGCTTCCTTGTAATTCAAGTAGTAAATGAATAGTCAACCAAGCTGACATCACTTACTATGGAGAATACTTAGGCAAGCAAGAATTTTTCTCACAGATGTAGCCTTAACCTTTAAAGCGAGTGATTATCAATTTGTAATACGAAAAAGAGACCTCTACATTCGGTAGAATTTACTTGTTAGTCTGTGGCCCTCTGACTTTGATACGTGCTTTTCTCAGATCACATGTACGTTCCAAATACAGGTAGTATATATCGTCAAGGTATGTGACACTACATTGTCCTGGTACAATGCCCCATTAAGTTATCATATAACTGATGTAATATAGGTCTTTATTTCTCTTAAATATTACTTTACTCTTTGGTCTTTATGTAATAAATATGCCAGTCGTTAAGCCAAAATTAACACAACGGACCATGACTTCAATATCCATTCGATAGGCTTGTGCCTTTTTAGATAAGAAAATAATGGTGAAAGAAACGATAAATGAAAGTAGAAACAGGAAACAACAACAAGTGAAGTGAACAGTGGGCATGTCGATCTGAGATTTTTTATAGAATAAGAGTGAGAAGCGAGCACACATTCCACGTGATGATAAGTGGATGCGGTGGCCCATAAACATCTACATCTATCCTCGTTTGCGAATCAAAATGCAGATGCGTTGTCAGCCGTGAGTACTAAGTGGAATGCCTCTTTTCCAGTAAAAAGAGTCTCCGGTTCTCTACACTCGCCATACGAAACACAGCAGTGTTAAGCTACTATTGTACGCTGGTATTCTGTGAGAGCGCGGTCCTTCCCCGGTCGAGCCGACCCATTCGTGCTACAACCATAACATAGCTACTGCATGGCTCTACCACATGCAATCAAAAAAAAGATCGATTAATTAAAATAAAACGTTTATTTGTTGTTGATGAATTGATTTTGATGAAAGAACTCGCCGAATCGGACCGATTCACATTTTAGCTACTTAGCTGAGATAATGTATTTTAAAACAAATTATCTTTATTCAAGATGTGTGATAATATTTAAATAAATTGAATGCATCTATACATAATAACATCTAAAAAGTTAACCTTATCATTAAATAACAGATTCTATTGCGCTCGTTTCGAATCTAATCAAAAATCGGTCTTGTCCATGACAAATCGACGTGCCTAGTGAATAGTTTTGAATGTTTAACTGTCCAGTTTAAAAATTAGAAGAGGATTAGTCTAAATAGCGCTAAAAACGAGAATTCCATTAGTTGATTCTTTATATTAATTGATTTATTGACATAAAACAGTTGATTTCTTGTTTGCTCTGCAAATAATATATTTTTTGCATGAGGAAAAAAGATTTGATTTTTTTTTAATTTGAATGGAACCTTTGAATTTTTTGATTTTGAAATGAAACCTTTATTTTTTATTTTTTGGATTCGAATATAAATAAAACCGATTGTATTAATATGATCGATTTTATAAATTCTTTCTTATTTTAATGTTTTTTCAAGTTCTAGATTGTCTAGGTTTTTATTTTTTACGTACAAAAATATTGCCAATTTTTAAGGTATATTATATTAATTGGTTGACTTCAGGCCCAAAAATCCCATGCTCCTTTAGTACATATTTACTATTATACCTATAAAATCTAATAATTTTTAATCTCTCCACACCATTGTGAAACTCCATCATGAATTGAATTTTAGTATTTATTGTGCAAAGATAGTAGGACTATACTCCACGACACAATTATTAAAATTATACCAGCTAATTTTAAATTATGAGGTAATATATAAATTTCTTGTAATCGTTAAAAAATCAATTATTCAGATCGTTTAATATTCTAGTACTGTCTGCGGTTGCTGGCATGTCTGTGTAGAGTTGGGTATGATTAATTAAAAGTAATGCACCAATTAATCAGCAACAAAATGACGTGATAATTTATATATTTATTATTATTATTATAAAAAAGACGGTAAATGAGACAAAATCTAGCTAATTTTGTATTTTTTATCATATTCTTGCATTATCATCCGAATTTTAACTATATTCAAAATTTAAAGTCCAAAATTTTCCGGCTCATCGGGATTTAGTTTAAAATCAATTACGAAATTCTACCCGAAACGACAGACAGATAAACAAACAAGCAAGTGACTTATTAAAAATGTAGTAAAATCAATAGTTGAGTAGAATAAAATCGTGACACGAGGTTGGTGAAATTATTCGGTTGGAAGTCGTATGCTCGAATTTTTTACAATTGCTATACTTTAACGTTTATTTTTAGTACGCTTTACGTTAATTTACTCTTTTGTTGCCGTTTCCGATGCCTTTTTTATAACCAACTGTCCGCATAAAGCGTCATTTAAAATTTTAGAAATAGGTTTTATGACTTCCTTAACATTATAAGCTAAAATAAATGATTGTGTATTATTTTAATAAAAGCTAGAATTAGCCCAAAATAGGATATTTTTTTGTATTTGTATAAACATTTGAAACTTCTCTGATATAAGCGACGTTATTAGATTTACAATAATACTTAATAATATTTGAATATTTGTACAAAACTAAATCATATTAAATATTTGTAAACTGCCGTGATTTTGTTGTTGGTGGCGAGGTGTGGCCGTCGTAAAATTATTGAATTAAGAGAAATACGACTTGTCTATTATTTCCAGATCGACCTGCTTACGAGAAACATTGTGTGTTGTAATGGCTTTAATAAGGCAATCATAGTAAACCAAGCTCACGTAACCTATACTTGATTCAGAAAATAATGTCCTCCAGACAAGAGATTCAGACAATAATAATATGATAACAAAAGCACTTTAAGAATGTAACAACCACTTACTTGGTAGAGCCATGCTGCAGCTATATTATGATTGTAGCACGATTGGGTCAGCTCGACCGGGGAAGGACCACGCTCTTACATAATACTAGCGTAAAATAGCAGCTTAAGCTGCTGTGTTTCGTTTGGTGAGTGTATAGAACCGGAGACCCTTTTTGCTGGATACAACGCATCTGCATTTTGATTCTTAATCGTGGATTAATATGGATATCTATGTCACAGTATCCTCTTACCACCAGGTGGACTGTGTGCTCGTTTGTCACTTTTATTCTATAAAAAAATATTATATATATTATTGTAGTTCCATTGGTAGCATCATGGACTTAGAATTAACAAAATTCGTTATACAACGGTCAGAAGTTTTTCCTTATTCATACATATGACAGTTAGCTTTATTAGAATATAAGATAAAAAAACTGTTACACTGTGACAACTTGTTACAGTTCTCATAAGCTCTGTCATTTTCTCGCGTAGGTTCAGCACCTTAGTTAGAAACAAAAGTACCTACCAAGACTGTAGAGACTGTTATTTTGTAACAGGTTTTTGGAACTGTTATTTATGTGGGACTGGAACAGGTGGAAGCGATTTTACCTATTACAGCCCACTCCTAGGGCGGTCGGGCATACTACGCGCGAAGTGGGGTAAACATCGCTCACCGCCGCGTGAGCAAAATGTACCTCTTCACGCTTAAACCGCTGAACCGATTTAGATGATCTTTGGTATCGATATAGTTTAAGTCCCGAGGAAGGAAATAAGATGGCTTAGATCACGGAAATCATCCCTAAAGAGGGTGATGGAATTTACTATGAAAGTGTGATTATTAATGAATCACCTACGGTTTAAAATATAATATTTACGCGGAGGAAGTCGCTGGCTAAAGCTAATATATCATAAAATCAAAATGATATACAGACAAATTACGTTGTAGCTGAGGTACTAAGCGGACGTTGTAAACTTCAAAGTAACCGAGCAATAAGATGTTGATCCCTGCCACCAGCAATGAGATTGATAATTGAAATTAATATGTGCTAATTTATGACGTGCTCGGCTGTAAATAAATATATCACGAGGAAACCTGCATGCCCGAAAATAATATATTTTAAAGACATATTACAGGTATACGCGTATGCAGGTCGCCTTAACACTCTTAGAAATGTAAACCTGTACCCAGCACTGGAACGTACATATCCTACAACTGTACTTTTATACTATTTTTATATATTTTTTTTTTTACTTATTATAAGCCAGTGCTTGACCACAATAAACATAAATATGCAATAAACATAACAAAGCAATTATTGTAAGAACACTTACAGTAATTTACTAGTAAATAGCACAACTGTTGCATGTCTACGTAATTATTGCAAACTAGTGATTTACTGATTATGTTTACAGATTTCAAGTTTCAAAACATTTCACTCAACACCATGGCTGTCATTAGTAAATATTCGATTGCATTGTAAGAATAATGTGTTTTAACGTTTATGATTATTTAAAAATATCGCTTGACTGGAGTACTTTCGCGGATCTTAGATTAAAATTTTAGCCAGAAGCAATTATACGAGATTGTGCAGGAGCACAGATTTTTCGTGTTAGATTATGTTATATTGCTTCCGTGATAAGCTGAGTCGTGCCACCAATCTTATCGCATAACTTATTACTGGTACGAGTAAATATGAACATGTATTTAATACCTCCTGCGCAAAATCCGAATAGGTACCATCTTCTAACTTTTTTATAGATCCAGTGTAACAAATGAATGCACAGTCCACCTGATGTTGAGTAGTTGATATGGCCCATAGACATCAACATCTATCATCGGTTAAGAATCAAAATAAAAACGCTTTGTCACCGTTCACTCTCCAGGTTTTACTTCACCCCTTGAAACACGAAACACTGCAGCATTATGCTGCTGTTTGATGCTGGCATTCTATGAGTGTGTGATCCTTTCCCGAACAAGCTGACCTTTACATACCACCGCAACCATAATATACTCTTAGCTAAAGCAAGGCTCTACCACGTTACATATTTAATTTTCTGGATTATTATTATGAATTTATTATTTAGCTTGAGTATTTAGATTTTGTTACGATGGGCAAAATAGGCCACATGAAACATCATCATCATTATTTTTAAAATATTAAATGCAAAATCGGTGCATAAGTATTAGACTAACTCATCTACTTATTTAGTTACATCAAAATCCTAATAAGTGTACTGAATACAGGAATTTCCAGAAATGCGCCAGCTGCCACTTGACATGCGGTGCTTGGAAGTTTGTTTTTACCATTATGGAGACACTATGGTGCAATACATCTTGGTTGCTAAACACAGCGCCATTGCTTGCGGTAACTTTGCTCCACATCACCGGTCACCAAAAATCCAACTTTTTTTTCATTTAGATAAAGATTTCCCATTAATCAATCGCACGTCGATGTAACGATTCGGAAAAAAGCGTATGTAATACTCCCAATTGATGATGAATGAAAAGAGGGATGTAATATTTATAATGTATTTGTATTATAGTACGTGTCGTAAGAGACAGCAGAAGGAAATGAAACTGGAATTGGGCAGCATCTATCTGATAACAACTGACTATAATAGAAATATTATGGTTGCTAACCCCCGTGGTTAGCAACGTGGCAGCTTTGGCAAATATTAGCCCTATGAGGCAATCTACGGGGGAGGTCTCTGCTTAACTGTGAACTTTCATAGGTTTTGCTGACGATGATGATAATTCTGTGGAGTTTCTACATAGTTTTCTCATCTGGTTGGCCTGTATAAATATATAAATGTAAATGAAAGTGATAAATATACATATATATATAAAATAAAATAAATAGATTATTATTATTCTTATACATTATTATTATTATTCTAATTATTATTATTTGTTAGACGTAGGGGAAAAGACAAAAACAAGTCCTTTTAAATGTTGTAAATATATCATAAGTCTTCATCAAAGAACGCATCTGCATTTTAATTCGCAAACGAAGATAGATATAGATGTCTATGGGCCAAATCAACCACTTACCATCAGGTGGACTGTGTGCTTATTTGTCATCCTTATTCTATAAAAAAAAATTCAAAGACCAAAAATTACTTTTATATAAAATAAATTATATAAAATACCGCACTTAAAAATACTAAATAAAAATGTTTGACTAAAAGACATCAACGAACGCCCATAAAGACAACCTCTTATTATATTACTTTTGCATAAATTTTAAAACAAAATTATGTAAATAAGCGCTGATTAGACAACATCCTGTTAAATGCCATCTAATATTACTTGAAGTTGTAAAGTCACTTTTTGTGATGTAATCATCAATGGTTTTAATATTTTTGGATCATTTAATAAATTAATTCATACATTCATTCATTACTGTTTTTTCCTCATTGATCTAGTGGTCGTAAACGAGACTGCTGATCATGAGGTCCCGGGTTCGAATCCTAGGTGAAGCTAAAAACAAAGAAATCCTTAAGAGCAGCCCGGAGTCAGTAAACTAGAGGTGTTTCAACCCCGTGCCTCGAAAAGCACGTAAATCCCATGATCACGTGCCTTATCTTTTTTCGGTCGTGTCGGCTTGTTGTCCTATTGAAATATAAGAGTTAGAGAATAGAGAATGCTTGCGTGCTTGCGCATACACTCGAGCACTATAATCCTGTCCTGCGCAGTCTCCGTTAAAGACTGACCGCCGTGACCTAAATTCGGTCTGAAGGACATTATTATCATTATTATTATTTAGTACATATGGGGGATATTTGCCATTGTGAATATTTATCTTTCACCGTTTATACCCTTTTTCAAATTATGTTTTTGATGTACCAAAATACTTTCTCAGCAGCGAGGAGAGACCTGTACTCAGGGGTGGAGCTGTAACTGTTACGTTTTACTGATTTCTTTTTTTTTATTTACTCCACAGGAACTAAATGTCAACAAAGTTATTGTTGCGATTAGTTTCAAGTACTATTATATGTGTCATCATCATCATCATCATTACAGCCTTTCATAAGTCCACTGCTGAACATAGGCATCCCCCAAGGAATGCCACAAAGCACGGTCCTGAGCCACCTGCATCCATCGACTTCCTGCATGTCTTACCAGGTCGTCACTCCATCTCGTGGGGAGTCGCCCTACACTTCGCTTCTGGTACGAGGCTGCCACTCAAGAACCTTTCTTCCCCATCGGTTGTCGGTTCTTCGAGCTATATGGCCGGCCCACTGCCACTTCAGCTTACTAATCTGTTGGGCTATGTCGGTCACTCTGGTTCTACTGCGGATATCCTCATTTCTAAGTTTATCACGCAGAGAAACTCCGAGCATAGCCCTCTTCGTAGCTCACTGAGCGAATATGAGCTTCCTCATACGGACAGCAGTGAAGGACCACGTCTCAGATCCGTAAGTCATCACTGGTTATATGTGTAATAAATACCAATAATGGGTCAACTTCTTTGTTATACCGCAAAATACCTACAAGGCCGTCTTGACTTCAAGTCGCTAAAAATATACAAGAGTTGTCACAAAAACATTTCCTTAAATAATAATATCATAACATTATATTTTATCAGTATGCTTCCTAATAATTTATTTTTCTATACAAAGATACGAACTAATTACTACTTTACAAAACTAGTTGCGTTCCGCAGCTTCATTTGATTCGTTGTGATGGAAACTAGGGCTTGTGCTGGTAGCTACCTACCTAATTTTACTATATTTACCTATATAGCGGTATCTCAGGTATTCCGCTTAAAATATTTGATAGGAGGTTGAACAGAATAAATATAGCTGATTAAAATATACGTTGGTTCTGTTTATATTTTTCCGCCTCGTTACAGATGTGCAACAGACAAAAATCTATGTTATTTTTATTATTGGGCTTTTTTAATTGTTTTTGTTGAATTTAGCAATATAATGAATTCTCATAATTGCATATAATTCAATTAAAAATCGTGATGAAAGGCATCATACGGTTATTAGAATTCAATTTCACTTAAAGCGTGATACAATCTTTCCCAATATTTCAAAATAATATCGAATAATATCATGTTGCTGGATGAACACCAAAAGCGTGAAACTGATTCCATGTATGTGACACTCCTAAACGGACATACGGGTACGCAAGCGAAGCCAACCGGTACTACTCCGAAGGGACTCCATGCTCCGTCATACCGCGCCCCATCGTTGCTCCGTCCAGTCGCCGCATTTGTTGAAAATTAGTATTTATTACATATATGGTACCGTATACTTCTAAGCGTATCACAAGTCAAGAACTTTGGTAGACATTTGGTAATCAAAGGAACGGCTTATTAGGCATGTAATTATATTTATATGTCTTATATATAATGTTTGAGTTATGGGAAGTGTCGAAAGCAGCTATCAATACTTCGTGTAAATACACACTGCCGATATATCGCCCTTTTCTTATCCAACGATGACTATCACACTGATATGTATCTAGAAAAAAATAATATTAAATAAATATAATATAAAAATACAATAATAGCCATGATGATGAACGTCGAAATATTGTTTTCTACACGAATTGTATTATGATTTCAGTAAATAATATTCTTGAAATCATAGATAATTTTTTTAATATTATTAAAAAAATATGATCAATTTAAACTTAATATGATCAGTTTCTCAAACTAATTTGACATTCAATTTTCATTTTGTAAGTATGTAGTATCTGAATACTACTTACAACATTCAAATTGAAGGTCAAGGTAATTTATTAATGATGATGTCAACTGACCAAATACATTTTTAATCTACAAATTTAAGATAATCACAATTTGAGCACAAGCACCCATTTATGTAGAAAAGCCTATAAGGCTCTTTTTATAGAATATTTATACAGTTTTTTGCAATAACTGATAAATCAACTGAGTAGTAATAGTGTTACGCTTTTGTTTATATGCATGGCCCACAAAATTCTAGCATAAGCGGTCGCTATGTTTCGCAAGTATTTTCGCAGTCACATAATAAGTTAAAACACCTACGCAAAATATGAACTGTATCAACTTTTCTTTTATACCTAGAATTTACTAAGACGATGTTGTTTTGCCATATTTTTGTTCTTCAGCATGTAAAAACCTATTTTCTTTCTTTTTTTATAGGATAGGGTGACAAACGACTACACAGTCCACCTGATTTTAAGTGGTTGCTGAGACCCATAGACATCATCCATCCTCAATAAAGAATCAAAATTCAGATGCGTTGTCACCCGGGAGGACTAAGATGGAATGCCTCTTTTCCAATAAAAAGGGTCTCCGGTTCTCTACACTCACCATACAAAACTCAAAATATATTTCAGAAAATTTAAAGTATATACATAAAATCAAAAATAGTAATACAACATTTCAATACGTTTAACACATACATGCAAGTAATCCAGTAACTCGAATCCACTTAATCAGTACCTTATTCATTTATAGTGCAATATTTACACTTTTACTACAAAATTCCAGAAAATATACCACCAAGAATGTCTGCCTTCCAAAGAGTTATTACTTAAGTAAAATTTTAGAAGACAGTGAAATAAATGGTAGATAAAACCTCGTTAAATGTTTAAGTTCTTAGTTTACCTAGTCGCTGCGTATTCACACTGTATAACTTACGTATACTGTCGGGTCCTTAGGTAACAGAAGAAGCTGCAATGTGATGGTCGCACGTCTAAATGCCACCGCCTTTCCCACGGCCGTTGACTGTGCGCGTACTGTGTCTAGTTCAATAATTAGTTACTATTCTTCGTTAAAACTCACGCACGCATAACACAATAAACATTTAGAATTTTATGGTCCTGTCCTCAATTTCCTATAATGTGGTAACACGCGTAATTGTTATATAAGATGCATTATTTAATTGCAAATTCAAAATTTTGAAAACTTTATTTTCAGAGACACGTGTAGATATATTATGTTAGATAACAATGTCGCAGCCTATCTATCTCAATCGTATATATGGCTAGTATTGTCGTATTTTTTTTAAAGAATACTATCATTGCGTCTACGATTATTAATATTTCAGCCAAACACTCCAGCTAATCTTAAATGTTTGTGCTATTGGAACGTTCACGATAAAATAGTAGATAAATGTTACTTTTTAGTTTACGACATTAAATACTCGTAGAATTTTTCCATTCATTACAGTCGATCAAAAGTCCATTGCGGAACGTGTGGGTGTTGTAAGAGACAGCAGATGGAAATGAATCAGGTGATAGGCAGCAGCATATTTCTGATAACAACTCTTTTTTTTTAACGTTACCCCCACACTAGGATTTTCTCCTGTATTGTGGAGGCAGTTTACAAACACAAATTGCACAAGGACAAACACCCAAACCCGGAACAATTATTTGTAGGTCATACAAAATTCTTGCTCCGTGCGAGATTCGAACCCGCGGCCTCCAGCGCAGCAACTCATTGCTAAGCCACTGCACCACGGAGCCGTCAAAATAAAAATAAAAACTGCGATTTCTAATCCACCTGCCAAGAGTGGTAACTATGGCAAAAGTGAACCCTAGAAGCAATCTAAAGAGGAGGCAGCAGTTCAGCGGTGGACTTTTGATAAGTTGATTACAACTTAACTTAACTAAATCATTAGATGATGATGATGATGATGACGACGATATGGCTAGCAGCATTTTGCAAAGCGTTTAATACTTATGCAGTCTTATTACCGCGATATTTCTATCACTCATCGGACTTATTATTCAACATCAAAACATTGTCTATTAAAGTGAATATATTATGAAAATACTTGTTTTATACAAGTAAGAATGACAAACGAAAGCTCAGTTCACCTGGGATAATTAAATTCTATGAACGATAAACATATAATTTCTTCATTATACCCCTATGTAACAAGGTAGAATTCCTCATCACTAGTAAAAAGGCAGTCACACACATAGATACTCGTATACACATAGATACACGTACAAACAATAGTCTACTATTACGGAAGTCAGAGCACCTAATGTCTGAAGAACTACATCAATTATTATCACTTTATTTACTGGCCTTGGATGCATATAATCAATTTCAGTACTGTTTAAAACAATGTATAATTACATTAGCGTAGTAGCTTCTCTTTTAAATTCAAGGCGAAAGTTGTAAAACTCTGCTTCCGTAAAACCTGGCGATTATAAATAAAATGTAGCTTGAGATACAAGTTCCAAGGATAACTTAATTAATATTTATACAATTCGATGAAGCCGAAAATACTGGAAACCAAATTATTTAAATAATATTTTAAGTGCCATTTGTGTAACAAAAAAATTTTAAAAAGCTACAGCACAATAACAAAATTATAGTTAATTAATTTCCTTTTTTTTTAATGTAACACACAGCCTGGTTGAAATCGCTTATTTTTCTTAAGCCATGTAAAATATAATACTTATAATAAGATGCGAATCACCAATGCAACATTTTCTTAATGTTGCATTGGTGACCTAAGATACATGTACTGTTTTACTGAAAATAGATTAAGCTTTTTCATATGTTTGTAAATTAATAAAACCCACTAATAAGACCCAAGTTCTGAAGAGTAACATATATATTTATTGTAATAAATTAAACAGTGTAAGGCCTTGTGGCAATGGAGTTACAAAATATATCATCCTATCCCATACTTCGATAGATATCGTCGATGTCTTGCCAAATGTACGGAGGTCGGATCCTACGATCGCCAGTTAAACGGATTGGCTAAACAGCGACTTGGCAGATGGCGAAGCAAATTGCGTAAATCATCTCTATCATGGTAGAGGCCTATTGGGTATCGACCATGGTAGAGGCAACTTGCGTACAACGGTAAAAAGACTAAAAGAGATTAAAAAAGACGAAGCGATATAGATTACGTTGATTATCGCAAGTTTAATCTGTTGCTCGAAAGTGTAATTTTAATCTCAATAGCTGCAACTAATATCGTTGTATGAATAAATCCCTGAAATTAAAGAACACTACAAAATGCGAAGTCAGTCGCCCCTACGCAATTTGACCTGTGACATAATTGCACAATTACAACAATTTTTTCTGCCAGTTCTCTGAGAGTATTGAGAGTAGTTCTCGCCGATATATTTTTTTCTTCAATAAAATTCACCTTTTGTACCGCTGATTTTTGTATGTTATGAGTGTTAACGATATTTTTTATAGGATATGGGTGACTAACATGCACTCGGTCCACCTGATGGTAAGTGGTTGCTGTGGCTCATAGACACATACATCTATCCTCGATTACGAATCAAAATGCAAATGCGTTGTCACCCGTGAGGGCTAAGATGGAATACTTCCTTTCCAGTAAAAAGGGTCTCCGGTTCTCTACACTCACCATACGAAACACAGCAGCATTGTGCTGCTATTTTACGCTGGTATTCTGTGAGAGCGTGGTCCTTCCCCGGTCGAGCCGACCCATTCGTGCTACAACTATATACTACTACTATAGCTGCAGCATGGCTCTACCACGTACTGAAATTAATTTGTTTTGGGCATTTTGTGTGAACAATTATTACATTATACTATTGAATATTACTTTACCAGTCGAGGTCATTGCGGACGTGAGGCGCACGACCCCGCTGCTACCACCTTGAGACAAGCTTTTTGCATCGGACAATGATCCGGTCGTCCTAAATAATCGAAATACACTTTCTAGTCCTATTAAAGTACGTTTATAGACTAATTAGTTACCTACTTAGCATAATAAGAAAATAAATTTATATTGATGTCGATATGAACGAAACGAAATTATGTGATTTTTGTTTTTTCATTATTAACTTCCTATGATACTGGATTTTAGTTAGAGTTTAAGTTTTTACTGTATCGGTTTTACTGAAGAAAAGTTGAGCTGTGGCAGCCAGCAAATATTTTTGATTTTTTTATATGTTTATATATTGCTATTGTTATATATTTATGATAATTTGTTAATTTGAACAATGTCGATATAGTCAAGATAATAAGACGTCTACATGGTCAAACTCGTAAATTAGACCAATTAGATCAAACTCGTAAAAAGACACGTAGAAACCATAGATCTTTTCTTAATATTTTCAGAAATATGCACATCTAATTAATTTCCATCTTCGTTTTCTTTATTAACATTTTTGATTGATTGTTGTATACATGCCTTTGGAGAATACGAAAGCTGACGTACATCATGTGAATAATTAACGGATAATCACAACGTTAGGTCTGCCTTGATTAGCACAAAGACAATACACTCGCATTGGTAACACTGATCCAACTTCACCAGGCAGTTACTGGAGGATCGTTCATTAATTTATTAGTAGAGGATACTGCATGTAGGTTCTCTTTTATATAACCAGAACACCCTTATTACCGATGATCTTATTTATGTAATAACGTTTCACTGACACCTAAGTTCATAACATAACATAACATAAACACTCACGCCTGTCACCCAGGGGGGTAGGCAGAGACTATAGACTTCCATTTGGCACGATCCTGACAGACCTTTCTCGCTTCCTCTACATCCATATACCTACGCATACACGCTCGTCGGTTAAAGGTACTCTTGATTTGGCCCATTTTCAATATATCGCCAATTTGGTCGATAAACTTACGCCTAGGTCGACCCTTCCCGACTCTGCCGTTCACCTCTGCAACATAAATTTGCTTTGTCACTCTTTCCTCATTCATTCTTTCAACATGACCAAACCACCGAAGCATTCCTTTCTTAATCCTGGCCACAACATCATCTTGCAAACCACACTCTTCTCTTATTAAACAATTTCTCACTCTGTCATTCAGATTCATCCCTAACATACTCCTTAATGACCGCATTTCTACAGCATTTATTCTACTCTCGTGCTTCTTCTGCCACACCCAACTTTCACTACCATACATTAAAGTAGGCACTAACACAGCATTGTGAATTGCCATACGTGCCTTTTTGGACACATTCTGACTTTTCACAATAGAGTGTAGAGCCCCATTCACTCTATTTCCTGCAACCACTCGTCGTTCTATATCCTTATCACATCTACCATCCCTGCTAAACACACATCCCAAATACACAAACTCATATACTTGCTCTACCAACTCCCCTTCTATTCTTATTTCACATATCGTTTTACTTTCTTCTCTTTCAAAAACCATAACTTTCGTCTTACTTGCGTTCACTTTCATTCCCTTTTCTTTTAATGTCCTGTTCATTAATGTAACCACCATTTGCAACTCGGCTGCCAACGACGCAAGTATGACTTGATCATCGGCGTACAAAAGGCATTTGACGGTTAACTCTCCCGTTCTTAACCCGCATTCTTCTACTTTCAAATTTTTTAAACAACTGTCCATAAATAGGTTGAACAGCCACGGGGAAGCCACACAGCCCTGTCTAACACCTTTATGGATGCCAAACCAGTCCGAGTAGGCCCCGTTGATCGTGACACAGGCACTAGAGTCCCTATATAGAGACTTCAATGCCTGTATCAAGCCAGCGCTCAACCCAAATGAGTTCAGTGTTTGCCATAACACATCCCTATCCACTCTGTCATAAACCTTCTCCAAGTCTATGAACGCACAAAAAACTTTTTGGTTTTTGGCCAAAAACTTTTCCGCGATCATCCGCATGGAAAAGACCTGATCCGTACATCCTATTCCCTTTCTAAATCCCGCTTGCACATCCCAAATTTTTCCATCAGTTTCTTTCATAACTCTTTCAATTAGTACCTTAGCATACAGTTTCCCCACAATGCTAAGAAGGCTGATACCACGGTAGTTTTCACAGTCCTGCTGTGATCCTTTTCCTTTATATATTGGGACTATCACGGCTTTGCACCAGTCTCCCGGTACCCGCTTAAGTTCCCAACATAAATTAAACAAGGTGTACAGCAGGTCTGCTACCACTCCTTCTCCAGCCCTTAGCATTTCGAGAGATACTCTATCATAACCGGCTGCCTTACCTGCTTTCATACTTTTCATTGCTTTCATTATTTCATCTATACTTACATCTCTATCTATTTCGTCTTCTTTCGGAATTTCTATTTCATTTAATTTAAACGTCTCATCACTCATAAACACGCTTTCAAAGTATTCCTTCCATCTCCTTAAACTCAAAACTTCGTCATTCAGAATACAGCCATTCTGGTCTCGTATAGCATTCATTCTAGGCTGTTTTGAATGTCCCCTGGTAGTTCTTACGAGTTTCCAGAACATTTTAATGTTTGCCTGGAAGTTATCCGATATTCTTCTATCATTCATATCCGTTCTTTCTTGCTTTTTCCTTTCAACTACTTCTTTTACTCTCTTATTTAGGTGTCTAAAGACTGCCTTTTTCCTTTCAATATCACCATTCGTACTGCTAGAATTACTAGCCTTGGTTGCTAGTAAATCTAGCCATGCTTTCTTCTTTGCTTCAACTTCCATCCGTACCTCATCATCCCACCATAACGTGTTATTTTTCCTTTCATTCTTTCTCTTACTTACACCACATACTTCGGTAGCTGCATCCACTAAACCTTTCTTGATATTATACCACACAGTCTCCAAGTCTAAATCATTCATACACAATTCAGCCACACTACTTATATTTTCTCTCAATCTACATTTGAACTTCTCTTTCACACCTTCATCTTGTAACCTCTCTGTTCTTATACGCTGTAACGCAATGGTAGACACAGATGTCCGATGCCTCCAACGTCTGAAAAGACCATTAATTTGGCATAAGACCAAGTAATGATCCGTCCCTACGTTAGAGCCCCGGTAAACCCTTGTATCTACCACCGCGCTCCTCATTCTTTCGTCAACAATTATGAAATCTATCATACTTCTATCATCACCTCTTTCCCATGTATACGTGTGAATCTTCTTATGACGAAAGAAAGTGTTCGTCATAAAAATACTCTTTTCCACGCATACGGCGAGAAGGCTTTCACCATTCTCTTTTATACTTTCATCATCAAACGTTCCCAATATCCTTTCATAACCAAGCCTCCTCACCCTAACCCTTCCATTAAAATCGCCTAATATCACAATATTTTCATTAACCTTGCATTTCATTAGCACCATCCTTACCAACTCCCAAAACTGCTCTCGGATATAAGTAGTCTTAGACATGTCTGGGGCGTAGACCCCTAAAACAAACAACTTCTTTAAGCCCACTTTCATTCGTATCCATACTCGGGCTTACACATTCATACTCTTTCACACAATGACCCATTCTTTCTGAAAGGATGATACCGACTCCCTGGCATGACCGCTCGGTCTCGTCTACACCAGACCAGTACGCGGTATACATGCCATGTGTAGTGACATCCTTTCCCTTCCGTTTCGTCTCATTTACACATAACACGTCTATTCCTCTATCATGCATCATATCGCATACTTCATCCATCTTATCATTCATTTCTCCACATACATTCAATGTAGCTAGACGGGCTTCCGCAATCCACTTTTCGCCCCTCCGGGGGACAGAACGTGACGGGTGGCGAACCTCGTCGGCGATTTTCCTCCCGGAGATTCTTCGCACCCCTGCCCCATTAAAGGGGCGCCGGGAACTCGGGGCCATTTCCTTAATTTTGTGCCTCATGGTGCGAAAGTAGGGTGTGGTATTTTTACACCTAAGTTCATAGCCAAAATTACACAGTGTAGTGACACCTGAGAGAATCCAACCCTCCGTTTCGTCCCGTGGATGATACCTACAAGCGGCAACTTTAGAAACTCCCGGAAATATGTCACGGCTTCCGTTAGATGGCAGAATAACCATCTCTTTTATGAAAAGGACCAGGCACCAGGCCAAAGATGCGTGAAGAGAAAACGCGTACTCCACTAGTGCTTTCTTGTTATATCTATCTATTCCTCACAAATAACAGTTCCAGGAGCTTATTCCCAAAACAACAGTCTATTATGTCTATTATTTATGTAACAGTATATTATCTTGCAAAATGTTTCGTTAGGAACTATCATTTAACTGTGCCATGTATCCCTGTTACATTTGTTCTGTTTCTATTACTCTTGTAATAAACTATCGCTTCATACTTACTGCCCAATCGTGCTACAAATTCTATTTTTATCACCAGAGATATGTTTTAATCATAGGTAAAATTTCAAACAGAAACGGCTATAACAAATAGATTGAAACAAAAACAACAAATAAATTGTCTCCCACAACGGCTGGTCTCCGCGGGAGCACTAGACCAAAACCCTCCAGCAAAAAGAAGTGAAACATTTAATATTGCAACACTCAACACAAGAACTTTGCGAACACAAGAAAGCTTACTTGAATTGGACAATGCGTTACAAAATATAAAATTTGATATTCTGGGCATATGTGAAATGAGAAGGTCAGACGAGAAAATAACGGAACGAAACGATTACATATTATATCAGAAAGGTGAAACAGCAGGTCAAAGAGGAGTGGGCTTCCTAATAAAAAAAGAATTAAAAAATTATATACAAGAACTGATAGGAATTTCAGACAGAATAGCAATACTCAACATTAATATGCCAAGGTACAAAAAACCATGGACAATTATAGAAGCATATGCACCCACAGAATTATCATTAGAAAGTGAAAGTGAAAACTTTTACTGCACCCTGTCTGACATTATAAAAAAATACCGTAATAACTTCCTTATTGTCATGGGTGACTTTAATGCACAGGTTGGCTACAGAGAATCTGGCGAAGAATTGATAATGGGTAAACATGGATATGGAAAGAGGAGTGCAAACGGGCACCGACTAATTGAATTTCTACTACAAAATAACTTAATATTACTCAATTCAGTCTTCAAAAAAAAAACCCAAAACCAAGTGGACCTGGATATCACCTGATGGTAAATATAAAAACGAAATCGATTTCATAATAACTAATAAGCCAATGTTTTTCCAAGATACACACATTATTCAAAATTTAAATTTTAATACAAACCACCGCATGGTACGCTGCCGTTTAAAAAAGCATCCAACAAAAAGAGGTAGAAATAAAATTAAAAATAATTTGAAATTAGAACAACACAGAGAAAAAATAGATCCTTCGTTCATCAACACACTGAAGGAAATAGTAAACTCTGACAGAAGTGTCACAGAAAAATACGATTACATGGACAAAGGACTATTAAAATTGCGGAAAGTAAAGGTAACTAAAGATGTGAAGTTTGGTGAGAAGACAATAGGGCTCCTAGAAGAAAGAAAAGCACTAATGACAGACAAATCAAAAACTGAAGAAAACCGTAACATAATATCTAGACTGAGCAAACAAATTCGAGAAAATATTAGAAGGGATAGGAAATTAAGAAGAATGAAAAAACTAGAAGATGAAATCCAAAGAACAGGGGGAACAAAAAAAGCTTTCAAGGAATTAAAAGAATATGGAATGGAATGGATACCAAAACTAAAAAGCAACATATCCAAACAAGTAACAAATCGTAGAAGAATCCAGAGCCTTGCCACAGACTACTATCGAACTCTTTACTCAAACAATGACACCGATCGAGAAATTAATGCTACAAACGATCCTAATGTGTGTTATAAAAATGTCCCATCAATACTCTTGCAGGAAGTACAGAAAGCCATCATATCACAGAAGCTAGAAAAAGCTCCAGGACCTGACAATATAACAAATGAGCTAATCAGAGGCACCGAAGAAGAAATAAGCCCAATCCTAACTAAGCTATTCAATGATATTATAACAACAGGCACCATCCCGAAACAATGGAATGAATCACATATCATTCTCCTACATAAGAAAGGGAATAAAGATGACATCGGCAACTATAGACCAATTAGCCTAATATCAAATGTGTACAAAGTATTCGCAAAAGTAATTCTAGAAAGAATAACAAGGGTCTTAGACGAAAACCAACCGATCGAACAGGCAGGATTTAGAAAGAACTACAGTACTATAGACCACATCCACACAATCAAACAAGTCCTGGAAAAATACAATGAATACCAGAAGACATTGTATATCTGCTTTATAGACTACTCCAAAGCATTTGACAGCCTAAAACACAAATCTATCTGGCTGAGTCTAAAAGAACAAGGAGTGGACGATGTCTATATAGAGCTAATCAAGTCCGTTTACAAAAAAAGCAAAAGTAGTATTAAATTAGAGTCAAAAGGAGACCCCTTTTCAATAAACAGAGGAGTGAGACAAGGAGACCCATTATCTCCAAAGCTTTTTAATGCTGTGCTGGAACACATATTTAGAAAATTAGACTGGGATGATTATGGTATTATAATCAATGGAAGCCGCCTCAATCATTTGAGATTTGCAGATGATATTGTCCTATTAGAAGAAGATCCTAAGAAACTAGAACATATGGTAAAAGACATAGCAGAAAAAAGCAGAGAAGTAGGTTTAGAAATTAATGCAGATAAAACAAAACTAATGACTAACTCAACAGAAAGCAACATAGAGGTCTACGGAGCAAAGTTCGAATATGTGAAAGAATATGTATACCTAGGACAAATTATATCTGCTGAAGACTCCATGTCCAAGGAAATAAACAAAAGAATAGCCTGTGGTTGGAGGAAATACTGGTCCTTGAAAGAAATAATGAAGAACAAAGATCTAGGCATACATATCAAGAGAAAGACTTTCAACACTTGTATTCTCCCCTGCTTGACATATGGCTGCGAGACATGGACATTAACGGACAAACATAGAGAAAAACTTGCTAAAACAGAAAGAGCAATGGAAAGAAGCATGTTGGGAATCAGGCTTAGTGACAGAATCCGAAATGTGGAAATAAGAAGGAAGACAAAAGTAACAGATATAATAACTCGTATAGACCATCTAAAATGGAGCTGGACAGGACATATGCTACGTTGCAAAATAAATAAATGGAGCAAACAAGTAACCTTATGGTATCCAAGAGGAGACATCAGAAGACAGGGACGTCCGAAAACAAGATGGAGTGACGATATCCGCCTAACTCTAGGACCATACTGGACCAGAGTTGCAGAGGACCGGGCTCAATGGAGAGAGCTGGAGGAGGCCTATGCCAAGAGGCACGCCGAATTGCGTGATATAATATAAGAAATAAAATTTATAAAATCAAAAATGTTAAACTGCATGTAGTTCGGAATAAAAGGGCTTTATTATTATTATTATTAACATTTCTAAGCAACATCATAGAAGTGTATGTTCCAAGCTATTGTAAGCCATCTTTTCATTGGTCGCTCGTAAAAAAGAAACAGTTAATAAGGGTGAGGCGCAACAATTGTAATCTGTTATTTTTAAGAACCTGTTGTTTTTCCCTGTTACGGTTAATACGCCTCATTGCTATGAGTGATGCCCATTTACAGCAGTAGCTATTACGGGCTGATGGTGAAGCTCATTTAGGAGATGTTTCGGGAGATGTGAGGTAAATTAAAATATAAAACGTTTTATAGACGAAATAAATCCACAATTTTAGAAATTTCAGGTCGTATGTTAATTTCT
The DNA here is from genome assembly GCA_033319125.1 of Parnassius glacialis. Classification (NCBI taxonomy): domain Eukaryota; kingdom Metazoa; phylum Arthropoda; class Insecta; order Lepidoptera; family Papilionidae; genus Parnassius; species Parnassius glacialis. Next base: position 22,393,850 of record JAVANC010000021.1, read on the forward strand.
CGGGCAGATTGAATCTTTCTTCATTATCGACTCCGAAATCTTACGGTTGACTTTCTGAATGTCAGCTATCAAATCTCTAATATAAACTTTCAAAATTCTGTATAGTTATATGATCCTTTAGGGTAGATAGGCATAATATAATATTTGGATTAATATTTTGTTATTTTTTATTTCTTTAAATGATAAAATAACATTTTGTTATCCAAGGGATATATTTTAGTCTCATATAGTCAAACATTTAATAACACCAATAAATTAGACATATAAATATAATTAAAATGTCTGTAATGTCAAATTAATGAATGAACGGGTTTTTTACTTGCCAATAAGATATGCATTTAAATTTGAAATTAAAATCTTTGTCGGTCTGTCACTTCGGGCTTATCTTCGGAACGACTGAACCAGTTGTAATAAAAGTTCACTGATAGAGAGAAATGCCAGGAGTGTTCAAGACTATGTTTTGTCTGAAAAACGAGAAATTTATAAAATACTCGTAAATGGACTTTTTTCAAAGCAGGTCGCTTTTGATATATAACGTCACAGCTAGATCTACGACTACCTACACTAATATTTTAATCTAGTGATTTGTGTATGAAATCTCGTAATTGTAATTTTTTATATAGAACTAACTGTTCCCCGCGACTTCGCCCGCGTGTTTCTTTTTTATATGATAAGGATGATAAACGAGCACACAGTCCACCTGATGGTAAGTGGTTGCTGCGGCCCATAGACATCTACATTTATCCTCTATTACAAATCAAAATGTAGATGCGTTGTCACCCGTGAGGACTAAGATGGACTCACCAAGCGAAACGCAGAGGTAAACCTCTACTTCACGCTGGTTTTCTGTGAGGTCGTGGTACCACCCCGGTTCGAGCCGGCCCATCCGTGCGACAGCAAAAGCTGCCGCGTGGCTCTACCACTGTTAGAAGTTAATTTATTACGATTGGATTTCATGGGTTTTATTTTTTTTACGCGGAACCCTAATTCTTTTTCAAAAATAAAAGTAGCTTAAGTTATTTCTTATCATATCAGCTATCTGCCAGTGAAATTCCTTTCGTCAAAATCGGTTCAGCCGTTTCGGAGATTAGACGGAACAAACAGACAGACAGAAAAATAGACAAAAATTTCAAAAATTGTGTTTTTGTTATAAGTACTTTCATATGCATTTAGTAAAAAGCTAATATTTTGACATTAGAAACAGACACTTCAATTTTATTTATTATGTATAACGAGCATACAATCCACCTGATGTTATGTGGATGCTGTGGCCACAGACATTTACATTTATCCTTGCTTAAGAATCAAAATGCACATACGTTATCACCCCTGAGGACTAAGATAGAGTGCCTCGTTTCCAGTAAAAAAGGTAATCGGTTCTCTGCACTCACCATACGAAACACAGCAGTGTTAAGCTGCTATTTTACGTTGGTATTCTGTGAGAGCGTGCTCCTACCCCGGTCGAGCCGATTCATTGTGCTACAACCATAATAAAGCTGAAACGTTGCTCTTGCTACTTATAAAATAAACATGAATATGAATAGATAAAATAGATAAATTATGAAATTGATAGCTTAATATTACAAAAGTATATTAGTATTATTATCACCTGCAAATTTTTTTTTATTCCATCTTTAATTAATGAACGAGTTCTTAACTCGTGTATGTAATAGACTATAGAGATAAAAGTTTTAAATTGCCATTACCATACCTCACCTAGCAATAAATTTTATTGAATTCTTCTGTCATACGCTTAGTCAATGAGATATAAATAGTTAACCGATTAAATCATCTGGTATTTATTTAAGCGGACTCAAGTGATCTTTAAACAAACCGGTCTGATGACATTTGACTTATTAAACTTCGACATTATATGCCGCCGTACCTTAATCAGGTGACCCAACATTTTAAATCTTGTTTTATCAAAATGATCACGTAACTGTTAGGCATTTTAATGTTTCCTTATCAGTATAATTATTTATTTATTTTTTAGATTTAGTGTTGTAGTATAAAAGTTTCCTTGTTGAAAATTCATCATCATCATTACAGCCTTTCATAAGTCCACTGCTGAACATAGGCCTCCCCCAAGGAATGCCACAAAGCACGGTCCTGAGCCACCTGCATCCATCGACTTCCTGCATGTCTTACCAGGTCGTCACTCCATCTCCTACACTTCGCCTACCGGTACGAGGCTGCCACCCGAGAACCTTTCTTCTCCATCGGTTGTCGGTTCTTCGAGCTATATGGCCGGTCCACTGCCACTTCAGCTTACTAATCCGTTGGGCTATGTCGGTTACTCTGGTTCTACTGCGGATATCCTCATTCCTAAGTTTATCACGCAGAGAAACTCCGAGCATAGCCCTCTCCATAGCTCGCTGAGCGACCTTGAGCTTCTTCATACGGCCAGCAGTGAAGGACCACATCTCAGTTCCATAAGTCATCACTGGCAACACGCACTGGTTGTACAATTTCGTTTTAAGGTTTTGAGGTATGTCTGACGAGAAGATGTGTCGTAGCTTCCCGAACGCTGCCCAGCCGAGTTGAATCCGTCGATTGACCTTTCGGTCGAAGTTGGACTTACCTAGTCGGACTATTTGTCCCAAGTAAACATACTCGTCAACAACTTCGAGCTTAGTGCTCCCAACAACTACGGGCATACGTGTGACATGGACATTAAACATGATCTTTGTTTTGTCCATGTTCATCTTAAGACCTATCCGTTGGCAGACACTATTGAGGTCATTGAGCATAGTGCTTAGGTTCTCCAGCGATTCTGCCATAAGGACTATATTGTGTGCAAATCGAAGGTGAGTGATGTACTCGCCATTGATGTTAATACCGTATCCCTTCCAGTCCAGAAGCTTGAAAACGTCTTCCAATGCAGCGGTGAAGAGTTTCGGGGATATAACATCACCCCATCTTACACCTCTCTGCAATTGGATAGTTTTCGTACTCTGGTTCTGTACTCGGATAGCCATCGTAGCTCTACTGTTAAAACACTTCAGCACTTCGATATACCGACAGTCAACTTGGCACCGCTGAAGGGACTGCAGCACCACCCAAATTTCGACGGAATCAAAGGCTTTCTCATAGTACACATACGCCAGACATAGTGGCAAATTGTACTCTTCGGACTTCTGTACAATTTGCCGAAGGGTAAGGCTAAAGCCCTTTCGGAAACCGGCTTGTTCGGGAGGCTAGAAGTCGTCAAGTCTGCGCGCGAGACGATTCGTAATGACTCTCGAAAACAGCACGTAGACGCGGCTCAGAAGGGAAATTGGTCTGTATTTCTTCAAGAGAGCGTTGTCACCTTTCTTGAAGAACAAGAAAGTATGAATGAAGTGCGGTGGGCACTTCTGCTACACGCCTCCGGTGTAATGCCACCACGGAGGACGGAATTAAAGAGCTTCTGAAGGACTTTAAGTACCGGTCTTCCACCCGCTTTCAGAAGCTCCGCTGTAATTCCATCCTCGCCTGGGGCCTTGCCGTATACGTATGTATGCCGTATATATATATATATATATATATATATATATATATATATATATATATATATATATATATATATATATATATATATATATAATGTTGAAAATTAAAGGCATGTAAGTTTTTAGTTTTATAAAGGAAATAAAAATTTTACTATTATAATACATTACAATATTTTAAAATATTATAACCAGAAATAAATTGAATTAATAATTTTCCCTTACGTTATATATAAGAATTTTACATATAATTTTTTTTAGACCTTAAAAAAAATAAATGACAATAACATTGACAACACAAAATATATTTTATTTTTAAGAATTACTTTTTTTTATAGGATATGGGCGACAAACGAGCACACAGTCCACCTGATGGTAGGTGGTTACTGTGACCCATAGACATCTACATCTATCTTCGATTACGAATCAAAATGCAGATGCGTTGTCACCCGTGAGGTCTAAGATGGAATGCCTCGTTTCCAGTAAAAAGCGTCTGCGGTTCTCTACACTCACCATATGAAACCCAACAGCGTTAAGCTGCTATTTTACGTTGGTATCCTGTGAGAGCGTGGTCCTTCCCCGGGCTAGCCGACCCATTCGTGCTACAGCTATACTACTAATAGCTGCAACACAGCTCTACCACGTATAGCATGGCTCTACCACGTACTTAAATCATCCTTGAAAAAAAATGTTTAGAAATCCGTCCGTTTGTACCCTCAGTACATGCCTACAAAGTGTATAAATTGTTCTTTTGATTATATAGAACACCTCGTAATTATATAAGTATATTATACCGGATTCGTCAAGGCAATGTATAAAATATTTTACTTTTTAACCTAGGCAATGTATTAAATATCTAGATCTAGGATAATTATGATGAATATCTAAGTGTTATAAAAAATAGCATTATACCTAACACAGAATTAGTAAATAAAAATGTCTAAAATTTACCAAAACACCTATCGAACTATATCAGCGACAGTAGGTTGAGGTACGGCTGAGGTCGCCCTTGGGCCTTGGAAGTGCCAAGACACGGTATATCGAAGAATACTATGTCTTGGCACTCCTGACTTCAGAAACAATTATGTGAAAATTATTTTAATTTTAATATAAGTTTCATTTTCTGTCAAAGTCACAATGTTACATTTAAAATGTTGTCCAAAAAGTTACAATGAAAACTTTAAGAATTTTTTTGTCTAGATTAAAATGGACCAACCCTAATTATTATCTATCGCAATCAATAACCTTTTCTTCTGTATTCTTCATAATACAATAACGAGATGACCAATATCTCCAGCTCTTTTTTTACAATAGACTTGATATTTTAAGATATTGCAAATCGCATTATAAATTAGTTACATGGCATTTTACACAACACTCTTGACCTTATGACTTTTTGTTAGGCATTTCGTTAAAATAATGCTGAGATACTACTATTATTTCATGTATATTATTATCATATAACTTTTTAGCTTATGTCAATCATGATTATTTAACGACACTTGTCCACGCAGATTAGGATTCCATTATCGTGAATGAATAATTTGCAGGGAGTTTTGACGGGTACTTAAATGCAAATGGATATTCTTTTATTATCGTTTGCATAATGGCTTGAAGTAGATTCTGATACATAAAAGTGGTATTCCGATGCGATGACGATGTATTGTACTAGTCATAAATAATTTTACATTTTAAAAAGTTATTTTTTCTGAATTGAAATTCGGAATACGTTTAATATATTATAATGCCGGATGCCCATCACAGATCATAGAAACAAGGGATGTAAACCTACTTATGTAGGTTTCGGAGGTGTCAGAGCAATGGAGCAGCTATGTTATATTTGTAGCACGAATTGGTCGGCTCCACAAAACATCAGCGTAAATTAACAGCTTAATGCTTCTATTTTACCTTTTGCCACACCCAAGAGACCCAATAAAATGTTCCTATACCGCTAACACATGGCATAATTAATTGCCTCATGGTTGTCTAATTTGTAATCGAAATAAAATAAAATAAGATTACTTCATTCCCCCAACGTAATAAATTAAAATTATTTTAAAAAAATGTTGAAAAAACACATACACAGAACACCAGCGTAAAATAGCAGCTTTCTGCTAACGTGTTTTCTATGGTGAGTGTAAATAATAATAATTCTCTTTCGTAGACACAGTCGCCTCCCTCCACTGGTTTTGGTGATCTCTTTGGGGAAGCCGAGGGTTTTGTCTGTGCGATACAGGATCAGGTTATTAAGACCAACAGCTATCGGAGATACAACCTAAGGGATAACTTGTCGCTATCCCGGTGGATTACTTAGGCATGTCATCTCCGGTTGTTTCTTCTCTGAGTGTCTAACTCTGAGTATTTGCACACACAGCCTAGTAGCCAGGATTCTATACCAGGAGCTTGCTCTGAAATACGGTCTCGTTGTTCGGAAACTGCCTTATTATAAGTACTAGCCGGAAGCCGTGCTTGAAAATGACCGCATCAGGCAATATTGGGACCGGGCCATCGTCACAAACAGAACTATCTTGCTCTTGCGAATAAGCCTGATGTATCGTCGGGTACAGTCAAGTATATGTTTTGGTCGATATTATCATTCCTTATGACGAGAACCTCATGAAAGCCGAAACAGATAAGCAGACAAAATATTTGGACCTGGCTCAAGAGGTTACCGACTTGTGGGGGGTCTACCGGCCGAAATTATTCCTGTGGTCCTTTCTGCGAACGAGCTAATCCCGGTCAGCCTCTTGGGTCATCTCAGGCTACTAGGACTTCGTGACGGTCCGCTCCGGGCTCAAATGCAGAAGGTGGTGCTCCTCGATACCGCCCGCATCGTCTGCCAGTTTCTTTCCCTTTCCCCTAATCCTCGGCCGTTTGGTCTCCCCTGCCGAGCGCTTCCATCTAGTTTGGGCTTTATTTATGTATGTATTTATTATTAGTATAACTTAGGCATAAGTGTCATAAAAGTTGATTAGAAAATATCTCTATATTTGCCATTCCTAAAAACCTTTTTTTCTTTTCCTGCTTAAATAATACAAATAGTAGTAATGCTATTGCCATTAGCTTATATCAAAGGATATATGGGTCTAGTGAACAATACTTATATTCAAGCAACCCCTCCAGGTAAGCTTAAAATGCTTGCGTTAGGAATAGTTCACGACAGTAGTTAATTAGCTGATTTGAACCTTTGTGTTCGCGATCCGGAGCAACAGAAGCCTAATGATAGAGCTCAGGCTTCTGTCACTCACATAAATATTCAGGTTAGTAATAAAAGTGAAATCTCTCGTACTATGATCGCCATTCTAGTCGGATTCCAACATAATGTATTTATATAGTTACAACAAATTCATCAGATCAATCAGATTGGGAGAGACCTATAATCAACAAATGACGGATTGCAAACTAATAATCAATCTACTATGCATTAATTATATTTAATATTATTTCTAAGTATTATTCATTTTAAAGGTAAATTTGGACTTATACTCAAAATACTAAGTATAGAATATATAGAGTAATTAACAAATAAATTCAAGAATGCTTATGCCCTCGTTTATAATAGTGGTTTAGTCATCAACTTAGAACATAATATTTTTGTATCCGGTAGGCAACATTTTTAGTCTAAATTATTCTTTATGGTATTTAATTTTAATATACGTATTATATTAGCCATTTTTAAATTCCTCGTTGGTGTCATTCTATGTAATTTATTTCAATTAGCACGAGTTGAATTTTAATAACCGCCACTATTACACAATTGTCTTAAATATTAAGCAAGTAAATGCAAGTAATCTAATTTATTTTTACAAATATTACCTAAGGCTCTAGGAAATATTTTACTTTTATATGTTATTTAAATTTAATAAGCTGTTAGCCTGGTGGATTTGGGAGCAATTTTAAAAAACACACATTGAGAAGTCACCGAGTAAGGAAATCCACGGAGGAAATATCGGAAATATCGGAGGATTTACTGTCCTTTCCCATCAGCTCCTCTTAAGATACCCTCAGGACAAAATGAGATAAAAGATTTCTTACGTCGTCACCAAACTGCGAGATTTTTAACGTGCGTATGATTAAATATACTGCTCTAAACATAAAGTTAAAAGTAATCGTTTTACAGAAAGTTTTTGTAGATTTACATACCTAAGTCAGGAGTTTTACATACCTTAGTCAAACTGAATCATCAACATTCCTTTTAAGCATAAAAGTTTTGCATCTGTTTGTCTACGTCAGCGTCCTCGTTGGATGTCAGATGTTTGGCATCCGCATCAAGTCTACAAGTAATTTATTAGTTCTCGATATGCTAACTTTTTCACTCAATACCTTATACCATTCATATAAAGAAGTCAGGGAAATGATGTTAAATCTGTCACCATACAGATATGGCCTCGTACATGTTTGCATTTATATAATGGAATAGAATAGACTTTTTTTTTAAATATTACATGTAATTCTTATTGAGTATGTTTTTACTTTTACCACTGATTCGGAAAAAAACCTCTTTCCTGAGAAGAACCAGCAAGAAATCCAGCGAGACTTTTTTTTTCAAATTAACTTATACAATAAGAAAGGTTGTACAAACTATTTACAATATTTATTTTAGTTACAGCTTGGAAGTGACCAACTCATTCCTGGGGGTTTGCGAAAACTTTTTTATACAGTTTTTGTTTAAAGTGTTTAAACGTGGTAATATGAGACTTTGTATATTTTTTGGGATTATGTTGTAATAGCGGATACATTGCCCAATGAATGAATTAATGACTCTGTGGAATCGAGAAACTGGTATTACCAGCTTGTATTTGTTCCTGATGTTTACAGAGTGTATATCACTTTCTTACTAAAACTTCTTTTGTTTCATTATACTAATGTAACACATTAATTTTTCGTAAATATAATGGGAGGTCAAAGTTAACTTTTTTTTATAGGATAGGGTGACAAACGAGCACACAGTCCACCTGATGGTAAGTGGTATCTGTGGCCCATAGACATCTACATCTATCCTCGTTTGCGAATCAATATGCAGATGCGTTATCACCCGTGAGGACTAAGATGGAATGCCTCTTTTCCAGTAAAAAGGGTCTCCGGTTCTCTACACTCACCATACGAAACACAGCAGCATTAAGCTGCTATTTTACGCTGGTATTCTGTGAGAGCGTGGTCCTTTCCCGGTCGAGCCGACCCATTCGTGCTACAACTATACCCGAAATATAGCTGCAGCGTGGCTCTACCACGTACAAATAATAATTTTTTAGTTAATATATTTGTTTCTTTAAATGAAACTCTCTCGGTTTTAGGTTATAAATAGCTCTTATGGCTCTCTTCTGCAAAACAATAATATAACCCATAGCGAAATCCCAGAATAGTATTATTAATATTACGGTTTCAAGATATTTTAGTCCCACTTTGAAAAAAAATTTTGCAAATCTCAAATTCTTTCCACTAAATCCAAGTACAAAAATTTAGTTAAATATTATCAACTTCATACTTATATATATATAAATTTAACAGTTCTCTACAATGACATAATACTACTAGTAACGGGTATCATAACGGAAAGGTGTTATGCCTCGTTGCCAAATTGAGACTAGTTTATGAGTTTTCTTTAACCATATATTATGTAAGTTAAAACTATCTCAGACAAAATTAACACAAACAAAATTAAGTAAGCTGCGTAGGGTCAGCTCACAACTCAACGGACTGTCTATCTCTTAAGCGTGTTCATTAAAATTTTATAGAAAGCGAGAAATTTTTTCCAGATTTTGAGTTTTGCTATGCTATAAATATATAAAATATTTAATGTGACGGGCGCTACTTTGAATCCTTTTATTTAATTATTACCATCGTCTGCTTGCTGGATCGAGTGGCAGCATCGTATGGGTCGACAAAGTGTAGGGCGGCCCATCACTAGATGGAGTGATAACCTGCTAAAACATGCATGAAATCGATGGATGCAGTTGTTTCCTTGGGGGAGGAATGAATGAAAAAACAGGCTACTCAGAAGCTTTATATGTTGACAATTTAAAATTAAAAATGTTGTACAGCCTACTTCATTATAAGTTATTTAAGAATAACTCAAAAACTATTGGTCTGACCTTGATCAAATTCATATGGGACAAAACGAGAATTATCAGCTTTCATGTAAAAAAAATTATCATCGAAATCGGTTCACCCAGTACAAAGTTATGAGGTAACACACATAAAAAAACATACAGTCGAATTGACTACCGTCTCCTATTTGGAAGTCCAGTATGTAACCTCATAATTATTATTGAATGCCTACCCTACTCAATATCAAAATTCTTATCTTGAAGACCTATATCGGGAGAGTATACCTACACCTAATGTTTTATTATATTTGGTCAAAAACTCTCAAAAAGTCATAATGCGATAACGTGGTAGTACTAGATGAGATTAAAACTTTTCTAATGCTTTGCAATTCAAAATTAAAAGTAAGATAGTTTCATTACATGGGTATATAAAGTCAAGCAGGAGTTAAAGGAAGATAGTGAAGTCAAAACTTTTTTTGCTTAATACACTGAATATTTTTAATTTAATGAATAATATGTGCATCTTTCTCTTACAACAAACACGCCTTTCCAGAACATGGACAGATGAATGTACTGGAGCTGGTGAGGTGATATGAGGTAGAACACGCGGGTCACAATGCGGACTTCACGACATACTACAGACTAGCCGACACGCTCTCACTGCACTCTACTGTTTAGATTGAGGTAAGTCTCTTATACATTTTTATTTTTAAACATTCCTTTTCCATATCAAAGCAAAAGCCAACTTAAGGATTTTCTAATTATCAGCTTAACATTTTATAAATTAATACAGAGAAATAAAAGCTACACTTTGAATCAGCCAAACTCTCAGACCAATAAATAAAGCGGAGCGGTGCGTACATTTTAAGTAAAGTCGAAAATATTTATTTGTTCATGGGCGGCGGTAGTCACTTAACATCAGGTGAGACGCATGCTCGTTTGCCCCCTCTCCTATAAAAACCATGCTCAACTTCTTGACATTGACTTATGGACACGTACGGTTTTTTTCTTTCTATAACAGCCTGTAAAAGTTCAGCTTCGGGACGCACACATATTTACCAAAAACCATGTTGATGATTGCAAATGCTTTTAGATGTGTTTGTGAGTGTGGGTGGGTACATCAAGTTAAGAATCGTTGAGCATGGTTCCCGCGTCGTTAGAATTGTAACGCTACTTCTATATTTATTGTTGATCTGATAGCTTAAGAGCCAGTGAGCGGCAGACTTACGGTATTTCAATAAGCTTCACTTTTTTTTCAGTTAATCCCCTATACCTAAGGTACATGAAACGGGGACTCTTTAGTTTGACCTACGGTCGATATAGAGACGCTCAGGTGTTAAAGGTGTAAAAAAATGACCCAAAAAACGTGATAGCAATAAGTATGCCGCTTTGACATCTTGAAATATTTAATAAAAGTTACCGAAAAATAACATTGGCAGACACCTAGGACGGTTTCAAGATCATGGCAGACAGGTTGAAAAATACAATTTTTTATTAATAATTTACGTTATTTCAATAAAGCTGCAATTTATATATATTGTTGATAATATTATTTGACATGTATAGTTTTCACGGCAGACACATATTGTGGTTGTATCACCCAGGCAGACAACAAACTTCTGGGGCGCACACAAGCGCGTGCTATAATAGCGCTCGCTCTAATACAGTCGTTAGATCAATTTAAAAAAATAATTATATTAATTGAAAGTAAATACGATCCTTTCATATTTATTGCAATTAATAATAATTACGGGTTATAAAATAAATAAATGTCGAATAAGCACACAATAGTAATATTTATTTGTTTATGTTTTAATGTTATTATGTCATAATAATATTAATTTATTCATGCAAATGTTTATTACGCATTTTATTAAAAACTCAATAATTTTAGTAATTAAAAAAAAAACTTAATAATTTGTCTGAGTTGTAGCCTTCAGGTTCATCGTCAGAATTCAGAAATTCCATCGAAATCTACATTCTCAGCATCAGACGTTAATAATAAGTTTCAAATAATAAGTTTCAATTTGTTAATCAAGCCAATTATAATAAAATAAATAATTTAAAAGTATAAATTCTTATACCTGGTAGATCTGCGACTAATTCGTCCACAAAACTAGGCAACTGATCTCCATCAAACTATTTAAATATATACGTATCATTTTCTTCAATCCAGCTGCGCTCCAGTGGATCTAATAATACTGGATATTTTTAGTGTGCGTTTTTCCAAATGCTATACATTAAATATGTACTATATAATATAATGCCACGTAAAAATTGCTGATACAGCTCACGTTTACACGGTGGTAAAGAGCTTCCATCAAAACTGTAATGTAAGTGTAATTTCTTACAAAATTTTTCATTGAGATCTTTTGGTCTATAATTATTTATAAAGAGATAGAACCTGCCATCATCTACATCTACTGATTTCTTTGCATTATATATTTGACAGGTAAACTTTTGGCCAAATTAAAAAGGTGTTGTTTTTGGTTCTCAGCTAAATTATTGTAACCAAAAGCTGCGAAGTGTTCTTGGTATGCCTGAGTTTTCTGTAGTAAGGCAAAGGGTCGTTTTTTTCCCAAATTCCAAAAAAAGTTGGATTATAATCACAGCCCGTGAATACATAGAAACTAAGCAAACTTTCACTAAATAAATCACCATGTTGCTCATAAATTTTTGAAATATTTATGAATCGTTCATTATTTCCTGTTCCCGTGAGAATCCATACTTGAGAAGAGCTATTTTTTAAATGTAGCATATTACCAAGCATGATTATTATGATATCCGTATCAGAGCGTACAAAACTAGAAAGAAAAATACTGGATTAGAGCGAGCGCTATTATAGCACGCGCTTGTGTGCGCCCCAGAACTTTGTTGTCTGCCTGGGTGATACAACCACAATATGTGTCTGCCGTGAAAATTATACATGTCAAATAATATTATCAACAATATATATAAATTGCAGCTTTATTGAAATAACGTAAATTATTAATAAAAAATTGTATTTTTCAACCTGTCTGCCATGACCTTGAAACCGTCGTATGTGTCTGCCAATGTTATTTTTCGGTAACTTTTATTAAATATTTCAAGATGTCAAAGCGGCAGACTTATTGCTATCACGTTTTTTTGGGTCATTTTTTTACACCTTTAACACCTCAGCGTCTCTATATCGACCGCCGGTCAAACTAAAGAGTCCCCGTTTCATGTACCTCAGGTATAGGGGATTACCTGAAAAAAAAGTGAAGCTTATTGAAATACCGTAAGTCTGCCGCTCACTGGCTCTTAAGCTATGAGGCCAAACTAGTAAAAATATTTAAAATAATCGATGAAATTAATCAGCTTGTAAAGGACTAAAAGAAAAATAAGTCAGCATTTTACTATTTTTTAATTAGATTTTACGCAGCACTTATTTTTCAATATATTTTAAAAATATTAAAATTTTGCTCTACCACGTATATTAACTATACTGACTCTTTTGAAATATTACGGTTATTTTGATAAGGAATGACTAAAAATTTAATGAACATGAGTACAAGTCTTCCTTATTCATTTATGATTTGGCCCATAGACACCTAGGTCTAACCATAAATAAGAATCAAAATGCAAACGTGCGACCCCTGAGGATGCCAAAAAAGGAGGTCTTACATCTACAAAGCAACAACTGTTTTTTTTTTATTTAATTAAGTAGTTATTTATTTAAGTAAGTGGATTTCAATACATTTTTTTAAACATTAAATTAAAAATATGTCCAAAGTCAAAATATTTATCTACATGTTTTGCATTTCCATATATTATCCACAAAACATTACATAATATTTAATATTACAATAATAATAAAAAATTAAACGCTAAAATTATCATACAGTCCTACTCCCCGCGGTATAGTGCTAAGAGATCTGACTGCATTTCCTCACTGAATAGTTATAACTAACTTTGTGCGAGAAAAGAACCAGCCTTACCCAGCCAGCTCTTGTCATCAGCAGTGACAATCAGTCGTGGGTACAGTTTTTTCGAAACTTCACCACACGTGAACCCCACGGATCGACGGACTACGATAAATGCCATAAATATGTAGTCATCGCTCTGAGACTCATATTTGGGCCATATACTAAGTTCAGACTCCTCTGATGCTGTCCTAATGAATGAGGTATGCCAAACGGTCCATATATTCCAAAGGATCAAAATCATACCATGAGCTCTCCTGCCATCGTCTCTAAATATTCCATTAAGCTTGAAAACAGGGCATATTTACAAAGACAAGAACACTTCGGATTCATTCAAAATCCTAAAGTAGTTGGTACCGCTAGCACATGTGTGACAGAGTGCCACTTATATTCAGATTCCTACGCCTATGCGCAAACTTTTCCGGTTAATTAATTTGGCGAGATGACTTCGTGACAGGGTAAGAAATTTTGTGATAAGAGAAAAGCGTGATTTGCAAGATGATGTTGTGACCAGGGTTAAGAAAGGATGTTGATGTTGCATCTCTTTGCGTATTTTATCGTATATACCACGGGGAGTGCTCTGAGGAATTGTTCGGACCAATTCCAGCCGTTCAATTTCAGCATCTTGCTTGCATCAAACTTGCGATACCATCCATACCATTTGAATGATTGACGGTCCACCACTGTGCGATTTAGAAGATGTTTTCTTCCTCGCACAACTTCCCTGTGGAATCGATTGCCAACAGCGATTTTTCTGGACCGGTACGACTTAGGGGCCTTCAAGAAAAGAGCCTACTCCTTTTTAAAAGGCCGTCAACGCATCTGCAATACCCCTGGTGTTGCAGTTGTTCATGGGTGGCGGTAGTCACTTACCATCAGGTGAGTCGCATGCTCGTTTGCCCCCTCTTTTATAAAAAAAAGGAATGCTTCGGTGGTTTGGTTATGTAGAAATAATGAAGAAGGAAAGAGAGACAAAGCAAATTTATCCTGCAGAAATTAACGGCAGAGTTGGGAAGGAACGCCCTTGGCGAAGGTTTATCGGTCAATTTGGCGATATATTGAACAGTGTTGACCGATAAACAGGATCGTGCCAAATGGAAGTCCGTAGTCTCGCAACATCCCTCTGGGTGACAGGTGTGAGTGTTTATGTAAGTATGTATACATGACTTAATGGTAATACGTGTAATCAGTGAATAAGTCGAAGCAAATAGAAGGCAGGCTTAATCTTGGTTGTTATGGAAATTATGAAACAAATCCTTCTGCACATACCATACCTTTGGAGTGGACTGTGAAGTAGAAAGCAGACATAGCTATGTCTGCCTTGCCTTTGGAACTGTGTTGCATAAATCAAAGACCCACGTTAGCAAGGAAGGCGGGTAATGCAACGCTAGAAAAATTTCTCATATGGATTCCTCCAAATTTCATAATCAGCAGAGCTTATCCAGGCTGATGATTTTAAAGATGACATTTTTTTCTATAGTAGTAATGTACTTTACAGCACCCATAGTCACGGGAGACTACAAAGTAGGACCATGGGTGCTGTAAAGTTTCCGAAACGTCGGTAATCAATAAAAAACAACTTAATTAAATGCGATAGAATCCATAAAAAGTAGTTTTACTCAATGTGTAGTGTTCGCGTAAATATAAGAAATTAATAAGTAATGTTACGTTTTGACCGTGGCAAGAAAAAGGAGAGATCTCCCGCCGGGCAAGGTGTTCTGCCCGGAGAGTGACCAAGTTGCTTTACACCTTTACTTCAGAATTTTGATAGCGTGATTTAGGATTCGATGAGTTTCGCTTGTGGCTCGACGACACATCCCCCCTGCTCAGACCGGAGGTCGATAGCACAGTCCGATTGCCGGTACGTCATTTAATGTCGGTGGAGAATGCATGCTGTGTACATAAGGGCATGTGACGCCGGTACGGACGATATTCCGGTGTGTAATGCATGCCGTACTACACACTTGCCAGTGGTGCCGGTGAGAACGATGGGCCGGAGCAAGTGCCAGAAGTCTGCCTTTAAATCTGCGGTGAATCGAGATGAAGACAATTTGCATTAGCTTGCAGGAACTGAAGACTGCAGGAGACGATTCTCGGAAGTGAATGGTAGGGGTACTTGAGGAACGATGAAGACTTGAAGTTATAGTTTCCGAAGGTTGTTGGTTGCGTGTTCACAACACGTCGGGGTCACCACCAGTTGGGCCGTGGTAAGAAAAATGGGAGATCTACCGCCGCGCAAGGTGTTCTGCCTGGGAAGCGGCCAACGCTCTGAGTGGTAGTTCGGAACTATTCTATATTATAGGTACTGCTTTACTTCGGAACTTTGATAGCTCGATTTAGGCTTCGACGTGTTCAGCGCCGCCAAAACGTGAACATTTGTCACTTAAATTCAATAATATTTTTTTTTGAAATATCACCACAATTCATAAACCAAAATGGTGTTAGCTTCATCAAATATGACAAAAGTTTAAGTAGACTAGTTCGATGGCCTGATGATTACAACGTTATTCCCAGATTGTCATACTTATAGTTTTCATTGTCACCAAACATACTGTGGCCCCATTTAAGTCGAGAGAAACGCACATTTTTGTATGCCAAGGCCATTGGACAGATTGGTATTTTAACAGCGAGAATTTGCGCAGTAGTCCCCCAACTATTAAGCATTTTATTGCAAGACAATTTGACATGTGGCTCTTTAGGAACTGCCTGAAAATAAAAACAATAAAGTAAAATAAAATAACAACAGCAAAACTAAAACAGAACGTACCCCCGTCTTAATCAAAATTGACATTTGCAAATAGCTCTGAATTGCCAGTTGACAAAAAAAGCATTATAAATCTAAAAGTTTTACTAAGACGGTGTAACTGTATCCTCAAACACTTACAGTTGTCACTTTCGAGATGGTTTTCCCATCGCCTATCGGATGAGGCAACAAAATATTGGCAATTTACTTTGCAATTCTCACGAATTCTATGAGAGGTAATTTTACAACAGTCGATACAAAGTATGTAAAATTTTATTTTTTTAAACCATCATGAGTAGATGTCATTTATGCATACTTATAATTAATATGTTTAATTTTTCTTCAGCATATTGAAAATATATGGCTCTTCATTTTAATAGGTAATCATTATCATATTATATTGACAGTAGCCTACTGGTAATTATTTAATCTGTGCTACTGGTTAAAGGTCGCAATTTAACTTCTGTCTTGAACCACTTCTAAAACAAGCACTTTAAGTTTGTTAGTGGTTAACGAGAGTTATTAGTTGTTTTAATATCATTGTTAGTGTTCTTGGAAAAATATAAAAAATATCACTTCGTCTATCGTAAATCCACTGCTTTTTCTCTCTTCTCTTATCTTTAAAAAACATTAATTAGTATTTTAACAGCGAACAGAGATATTTAACAGTTACTGCGGCCCTTACCGCTACAACTCATTGCTAAGTCACTGCGTCACAAATTTAATCTTTCTGAATAAAAGTTTTTGCAGCTACAGTGGAGTTATTATAAAAGAATAAAATGTATATTTAAAAAGAATATAGCCATAAAAATAGTTTTCATTTTGTAATGAAATCTAGAGGAATAGAGACCTTTAGGTCCCCCATCACAAATCCACAGCTGAAAAGATACATCTCCCTAGAGATATAAAATTTCTTTATGTGATTATCCATGCTCTTCACCGACGATTTCAGATAAGAGGTCTTTACCTGTGAAATTGATGTGCTGCAGTACTGGACATTTCAAATCAAAATAATTTTTGTTTGGCTAAAATTCCAATTTCAAATTTATTTTATTTTAAAAACTTGGAAATCATTTTTCAAATTAGTCATTTGTTTATTAATCAATATTAGGGTTCTCACCGCATTTGAATCTCTTTTGTCATCATGAATAGGTACGTTAAAAATTCGAGTAATTATGGAATATGCGTACCACCTGTTATTGGTTTGCGCGCTTCGTTAAGGAAATTTTGACCTGAAAAATGAACCTAGTCGTCCGAAAACTTTGGTCAACAATGACGAATGGTGATTGTGAAAGCTGATGACACACAATCTACGGCTGAATTAGCAGCAGCTTCTGACGTTAGCATCAAAACAATGTTGGTCCATTTGCGTCAAATTGGCAAGGTAAAGCCCATTTGTCAAGCTGTTTTGCTTGACAAATGGGTGTCCCACGAACTCAATGATCACCAGCGCGAAGTACATATTGAAAGGTGCCTTGCACTGCTCAATAGGCACGTCGATCCAGTTCAGGTTCAGCATCTAAACAGTGCCCTAAACGAAAACTTACCCCTAGAAAAGTGATGGTCACTGTTTGGTGATCAGCCGCCGGTGTGATTCATCACAGCTTCTTACCAAACGGGATGAGCATTACTACAGATATTTACTCTGAAGAACTGAACACAATGATGAAGAATCTCGCACGTCTCTAACCAGCTTTGTTCAATCGCTCGTCCCCGCTGCTCCTGCACGACAACGTCCGACCTCACACTACAACAAACGATCTCCAAGTTACAAGAGGTGGGGTTGGAAGCTATGCGTCATCTGCCGTACTTACCAAATCATGCGCCTACAGACTTCAACTTTTTCCAGAATTTGGTTAACTTTTTGGCGGAAAAAAATTCAATACCCTAGAGGCAGTGCAAAATGCCTTTGAAGATTTTGTTGCCTCCCGTCCAGCTGATTTCTTCAAGAGGGGCATCAATAAACTACCACTGCGTTGGCAATGATGCATCTATTGCATGGGTGATTACTTTGATTAATTGATAAAAAATATAGTAAAATATTACGTTAAGTTATTTCATAAATAAACGGCAATTTCATAGGTATTAATATAATTTGTTGAAACTATGATATTTTAATAATTTAGCCTTTAAGATTACTTCTAATAAATATACGTTTCACTCAAAGTTCAAACAATTACTATATTATAATAATAAAGCAATAACTTTTAGCATGTAATATTTAATAACAATAATTACATAATAATGAATATAAAATAAATTTTTGGATAAATTCTTCTGCTGTACAAATCTTTCAAGTGATTGCAATATCATTAATTCTCATCAATCATAGCGGTTCGAAGCATAACGAATCCTCGCTAATGATACGCCTTAATGACTATATTCAAATCTAACATTCAAAGTCATATTACAATCGTCTGCAGTGGATCCATATTGAGCTTTTACTGCTGAAATAACAATACCACCTGAATGTATAGTGTGATCACTTCGCACATCTAACAACAAACTATACCCTATATTCAGTTAAGTTATAACGTGAATATAAAGTAATTTTTACGCGTTGAGAGTCTCAATAAAGGAAGAACCACCACTGTACTTACAATCTGGTGTATTGTGTGCTCATTTGTCGACACCTTTCCTTGTTTTAACAATGAATGTCAATCAACTAGCTTAATAAAGATCACGCTTTTAACATAAATTCCAGGTTTATTTAATGCAATATTGAATCAACATTCGATTTCAAAGATTCTTTGCCATTGTCCTCATTTTCTCTTCCTTATCATTGTTTTGAGATGAACTTATATCCAAATCAAAACATTATGTTTTTTATAGAATAGATATACATCTACATCTATCTTTAATTAAGAATCGAAATGCATACGCGTTGTTACCCTTGAGAACTAAGATGAAATGCCTTGTTTCCAGTAAAAACTGTCTCCGGTTCTCTACACTCACCATACAAAACACATCAACATTAAGCAGCTACTTTACACTAGTATTATGTGAGTGCGTGGTCCTATCCCGGTCTAGCCGACCCATTCGTGCTACAACCATATTAACTGCAGCGTGTCTCTAACTCGTAAGAAATGTTGGTGTGAGTTTAAATTTTAAAACGTAATTGGTTACATATTCGTTTGTGAAGGAAACATACTAAATTTGACATATTAGAAGACATCCACAAGTAACAATATATTTTTCCCAAGAAATAATTGTTCCACACCCGAAACAATACTTTTTACTTCAATAAATTTTTGTCTGTCTGTTTGTTCCAGCTAATCTTTAAAATGGCTGGACCGATTTTGACGGGACTTTCACTGGCAGATATCTAATGTTATAAAGAGTAACTTAGGTACTTTTATTTTTTTTAAATCAGGCAAAAAAATATAATCCATGAAATAGTTGTAAATTACACAGCTAATATTAAGTACTAAATTTCTACAAATCATTACTAATGTACATAATCGTAATCATTGCATTTCATACATCAAAATTATTTTCTTTGCATTACAAAAGGTTAACAATATATATTTTCGATGAAATACCATATCAATTGGACAACACAAGAAATAAACAGGAAAATAATGCATAAATAAAAAGGCTTGATGCTTGATTTGGTTGGCTACTATCAGATATTCAATGCACAAGTGTGTTATAACTGTTCATGGTGTACACCAGCCACAATTACGCGACTCACTTACCTACTTTCATAGAAAGCTTATCGTATTTTGTACTTATAAACTACCAGTTTATGTCCCTCCATGTTACTTAAATTGCTGTGAAATAACTTTATTTTTAATCAAAGACAATATCTTATCTGGATAATAAATGAACTGGCAAAAATTTTTTTTTGAAAATAGTTTTATCATTGGAATAAAAATATCTTATGAGTATATATGAATAAGAAAGATTTGCTTGAATAAATTTGCTAATGGACTTGTTTAAACAACTGTTTTCGAACGACTAATTGAGGAAGGTTACCTTGTGAAGAGTTTCTATTTTTGGTTGTTAAATAAAAACAAGTTATGCTTCTTAAAACCAGGAAAAGGATCGATAAGCAAGTATTGATTATAAACCCGATAAAGTAGTAATAACCAGTAAGCTTTAAATAGAAAAGAAACCATATTTTTTGGAACTGCATCCACATTCCAGGCATAAAAAATAAATCTATTCCCCATAATATATTCTTCGTAGCACGTATATTACGGCCGACTTTAAATATTTCAAATTAAATGTAGAGCTGTTGTAGCTCTAGGAGCGTTCGCCATAAATCTCACAGTACATATGCAACCAGAATTCGAGTCCACCGGCACCAATGCAATATTTAATTGCAAATATAAGTGCTGATTCATTACGTGCCCGAAGATGAAGGAGAACATCGCGATGAACCCTGCATGTCTGAGGAGTTAATATATATATTATAGTTCGGCCGTTCAGAGAATGCGTTCCTGACACGTCGCGATTGAACTGACGACGTAACTTTGTAATGGCGTTGCAGTTACGATAAAAATATTTTTGCTGGTTGTTTACCGTTTTAACAATTGATGAGCATTAAAACAACATTATTTTATCAATAATCAATGAATGTTATAATTTTGTGCCAAACTGAGTGTCAAATAACTTGGTAAACAATATTTTTCTAAGTCTATACTGCGCTATTACAAGGTTATGTCAGCGCTTTATATTTGTAGTGCTGTGCTAACAATAACAGGCAATAACAGTATCGTAATCTGTTCTTATACAGTTATACTTTATAAAATAATAAGTTTTGTATTTCTTTTTAAGAATTTGAAAATAATGGACTATAAGATAACTTTTATTAAATATAAAAATAAAACTACGACCAAACCGAACGCGCGAAAGAAAATAGCATTTTTATATTTAGGTTGAAAATGGTAACCCCAAATGCCAGTAACGCGTTGTGGAGAACGTGTTACTGGCATTTCAATAAAAAACCACAAATGACTACCACGAGGAAATGAATGCCACTACATTTAAAGAGTGGTTCCAGAACGTGCTTTTGCCCAGCCTACCAGAGCCTTCTGTAATATTCATGGATAATGTCTCCTATCACTCGGTTCAAATATAGAAACCACCTACCCAAGCTAATAAAAAAGAAGAAATGGTGGCTTGGTTACAAGCAAAAGGCATTGACGCAAATATGCAGATGCTAAAACCAGAGCTAATTAAATTAGTTAAAGAAAATAAAGCGGCAAATGTGCGATACGAAAGCGATGAACTTGCTCTGGAGTACGGTGATCGCGTTCTAAGAATTCCACCGTATCATTGCCAATATAACGCGATTGAGCTAATCTGGGCTCAAATAAAAGGTTACGCCGCCAGCCACAATATTTCCCCGCCATTCAGCACGAAAAAGATGATGACCCTATTAAAAGAAGCCTGCGGGGAAGTCACAAGAGATGACTGGGCAAAGGTTGTTGAGAAGACTAAAAACCTGATTGTGGAACATTTTGACCGAGATATCAGGATTGATTCTGTTATTGATAATAATATAATTATACATGTAGGCGAAGATGATGATGAAGACACCACCTCCTCAAGCGAATCGGAGTCTGATTAATATTCTGTACGCACATTCAATTCAATGTACTTTATTGCATATAAATACAGATTGTAACTTTGTAACAAAGAATAAATAAAACAATATTATTATATTAATATTACCTTTTTTTGGTTTCCACTTAAATTACTAAAATATAAATTTTAAATGATTCCGCCAATTTAAAACGAAAATAATCTTAAAAATAACGCGGCGGTTCATTTTGGAGGAACAGTAACGAACTCAGTGTTATGTTGTGCCCATCACTAGTCGTGACTAACTGATAGGTGTCAGGAATGCATTCTCTGAACGGCCCAACTATAATAATTATATTTTTGCACTGGTGCAGCGCGGCTTTCTCCATGACACTCTCAGAACTGTAAGAAGACTTGTGTTCAACAGTGGGACGTTATAGGCTACTACTGTACTATAATGATGATACTGTATATAGTGAGATATAGAGAGTATAAGAAACACATGATTTAACACATTATTTACAGATTTTCACCAGTCAGTTCTTTATCAAATAGAACTTGTCATTTAAACTCATTGCACATAAACGTTAACAACAACCACTTCATATAATAATTTTTACTAAGTATATTTATTTGAAAAAGTCTTTTTTGAATGCAAGAGACTACCTACCATCACACTGGATTGAGTCAATTAAAACTTTTATGCATATTAATGAACAACAACCAGTAAACTTTAGTTTCTGGTCTTATAAAAAATAAAGAAAATATCCGTGCGGAGACGGCGTCACCGGAAACGATGAAGGAATATGAATGAACGGAGGAACATCGCCTTACAATTAGCGACAAGTTTCAGTAGCAACCGTATATAATGTGGACTCAAATAAAACAGCAAATGCGTGCACAGCAGCTCGTCTTTGCCTTATTTATCATTGTTTTACTAAGCTGACGCTATAGTGCCTTCGCGATTTTACTCGTGAGAAGAAAGGTCAATGTTGTATCCCTGAAGACGCCTCGTTAAAAAGGCAGTAAATCCTGAGAAACTAGACAAATTGATAAAATATAATGCTCTCATATGGGCAGTAATCGAATGTTTCTATAGCAAGCCCATGATAACTAAAGGAAAGCTTACTGCAAATCCAGAGGAATAGCTACTGCCTTATAGGTGCAAAGCTACTAATCTTACACAAAAATGTCAATTTTTGTGGTATCGCCCTATCAAAACCAGCTAAGGATAACTTCTACTACTAAGATACTTCTTTAATTTTTTATACATATATAATTATACAATTATGGGTGCGACGCTACTGATCATACTCTAAAATGTCAACTTAAGTGATATCATCCTATCAAAAGCAGCTAGGCATGTTTATAATTCTGCTACTACGATACTGCTTTTATTACACTAAGATGTACAACATGTACTGGCTTACAATTAGTAAAAAAAGGAATTTGTCCGACTTACTTACTTTACTATGTTTGCCTGGTGATATCCCAAAAAAGTGCAATTAGAGTTTCTTAAAATTCATTCATGCACAATTATGAAGGTTTCGTTTAAAAGTCTGATTTAGCGATGTGGCTTGAGAGACGACTGGAAGTGTAAAGAAATGTCATGAACGAAGTTATATCAATCTTCGAAAGTTTCACATTTATATGTTCTATCTCCTTAAATTAAAAGTAGCATTTAATAATTTATAGTTTTTTTTTTTGCATTTATTTTACTTATTTTTGTTATAAAGGAGTTATTATTTCCACTATTTTTAATTCGCCTACTCAATCTTATAATTCATCATCATCATCATCATTACAGCCCTTCACAAGTCCACTGCTGAACATAGGCCTCCCCCAAAGAATGCCACAAAGCACGGTCCTGAGCCACCTGCATCCATCGACTTCCTGCATGTCTTACCAGGTCGTCACTCCATCTCGTGGGGGGACGCCCTACACTTCGCCTACCTGTACGAGGCTGCCACTCGAGAACCTTTCTTCCCCATCGGCTGTCGGTTCTTCGAGCTATATGGCCGGCCCACTGCCACTTCAGCTTACTAATCCGTTGGGCTATGTCGGTTACTCTGGTTCTACTGCGGATATCCTCATTCCTAAGTTTATCACGCAGAGAAACTCCGAGCATAGCCCTCTCCATAGCTCGCTGAGCGACCTTGAGCCTCCTCATACGGCCAGCAGTGAAGGACCACGTCTCAGTTCCGTAAGTCATCACTGGCAACACGCACTGGTTGTACAATTTCGTTTTAAGGTTTTGAGGTACGTCTGACGAGAAGATGTGTCGTAGCTTCCCGAACGCTGCCCAGCCGAGTTGAATCCGTCGATTGACCTCGCGGTCGAAGTTGGACTTACCTAGTCGGACTATTTGTCCCAGGTAGACATACTCGTCAACAACTTCGAGCTTAGTGCTCCCAACAACTACCGGCATAGGTGTGACATGGACATTAAACATGATCTTTGTTTTGTCCATGTTCATCTTAAGACCTATCCGTTGGGAGACACTATTGAGGTCATTGAGCATAGTGCTTAGGTCCTCCAGCGATTCTGCCATAAGGACTATATCGTCGGCAAATCGAAGGTGAGTGATGTACTCGCCATTGATGTTAATACCGCATCCTTTCCAGTCCAGAAGCTTGAAAACGTCTTCCAATGCAGCGGTGAAGAGTTTCGGGGATATAACATCACCCTGTCTTACACCTCTCTGCAATTGGATGGGTTTCGTACTCTGGTTCTGTACTCGGATAGCCATCGTAGCCCTACTGTACAAACACTTCAGCACTTCGATATACCGACAGTCAACTTGGCACCGCTGAAGGGACTGCAGCACCGCCCAAATTTCGACGGAATCAAAGGCTTTCTCATAGTCCACATACGCCAGACATAGTGGCAAATTGTACTCTTCGGACTTCTGTACAATTTGCCGAAGGGTATGTATGTGGTCTATGGTACTAAAGCCCTTTCGGAAACCGGCTTGTTCCGGAGGCTGGAAGTCGTCAAGTCTGCGCGCGAGACGATTCGTAATGACTCTCGAAAACAGCATGTAGACGCGGCTCAGAAGGGAAATCGGTCTGTAGTTCTTCAAGAGAGCGTTGTCACCTTTCTTGAAGAACAAGACCACCGCACTTCTGCTCCACGCCTCCGGTGTAATGCCACCATGGAGGACGGAATTAAAGAGCTTCTGAAGGACTTCAAGTACCGGTCTTCCACCCGCTTTCAGAAGTTACGCTGTAATTCCATCCTCGCCTGGGGCCTTGCTGTTTTTAAGGTGCTGGAGAGCCATTCTAATCTCGCTCAGACTGACGTCCGGGATATCTTCGGAATAGTGTCGGATAAGACTCGCTCTTGGATCGTTACTCACACTTGCGTGTGGCTCCAACGATGACGTGTACAGCTGCCCATAGAACCTCTCAATCTCACTCAAAATCTCAGGTGCCCCGGAAACGATGCTGCCACATTCGGTCTTCAGCTTTGACAGTTGGCTCTTTCTGGCAGACAGATCTCTGGCAAAGACTTTGGAGCCTTGGTTCCGCTCGATCGCTTCTTCAATACGAGCTGTATTGAAGTTGCGTAAGTCCCGCCGCATGCATTTGGAGATCTGTCTGTTCAGTTGCCTGTATGCTGTCAAATCTGTTGAAGAATGTAGCCTCATCTCCCGTCTAACAGCCATGAGATTAAGAGTGTGATCGGAGAGTTTTTGTGTTCTTCTGCGGCGGGTCTTGCAGAACTTAGCTCCGACCGCATGGACAGTTTCCACGAGCTTATCATTCATATCGTCCACTTCATTGCAGTCTTCTAGGCACTGAAAACGGTTTCGTAACTCGAGCTGAAAGGTTTCGGGACTTTGGATTAGAGCACGAGGGGGACGGAGCGTTGACTTCATCAGACGAGACCTCTCCAACTTAACATTTAGGTTCAGTGTGCCTCTAACCATTCGGTGATCGCTGCCGGTTTTCACCCTCGCGATCACTGAGACATCACTGAACAGTTGTCGTCTGGTCGTCATAATGAAGTCAATCTCATTTTTTGTCGAACCGTCGGGGCTCGACCAGGTCCACTTCCTGTGGGGCCGCTTCTTGAAGAAAGAGTTCATCATAAAGAGTCCCTCTTTCTCCATGAAGTCGTCCAGCTGTTGGCCCCTTGGGTTCCGTTGCCCTATTCCAAATTTCCCTACTTTCAGCTCACCGTTCTCTCTTGTGCCTAGTTTTGCATTGAAGTCTCCCATTAACACCGTATATTGGGTTTTGGAGGAATGCATGGCTCTAGAGATATCCTCATACATTTCCTCCACCTCCTCATCGGGGTGTGCCGAGGTTGGTGCGTAAACCTGTATGACCTTCAGCGAATACCGTTTGGTGATTCTGAGTATAAGGTACGCAACCCTCGTCGACACACTCCCGATCTTAACAACGTTGTTAACGAGAGACTTGTGGACGATAAATCCGACACCTCCTTGGGACAGATGGTCGCCCTCCCGCTGATAGAGCAAGTTGCCGGATTCGAGGATTACCGTGTCCTCCCCCTCTCTTCGGACTTCGGATAATCCTATAATATGCCAGCGCAACTTGTCTATCTCTTCTTCCAGCTCCACGATCTTCTCGTCAGTCCTCAGGGTGCGTGCGTTGTACGTTGCCAGGTCGAGTCGTTTAAGGTGGCAACCGAACCTCCACCGGAGATTCTTAGCACCCCCTGCCCCGCCGTTACCATGGTCGCCACCGTAGCCAGGAATAGCGGGGCCGCCGGGGACTGGGGGCCGTATCTTTGTTACTCTCGTCATTGGGGGGTATTTGCCATAGTTGCCACGCTTGGCGAGCGGGTTGGCAACCGCAGTTTTTTTTTTATTATAATATTGGCTATTATCAGGGAGATGCTGCTGCCCATCTCCCGCCTGATTTCCCTTTGTCGCCTTTTACGACACCCACGGGAGGATATGGGGTAGTGGATATTCTTGACCGCCACTACACGGCATCTTTATTCAATGGCAATCTTATAATTGCCATTGAATAAAACTACTTTTACGGATTCTATCGCGTTTAATTAACTATGTTTATTAAATTAATATTGCAAAATTCGTGCTATCACCAACGCTGTTTCTTCTGCACATCAATGATATGTTGCAAACCAGTAACATTCATCGCTATGCGGACGACAGCACTGGTGACGCTTCATACACCGGCTGTACCAATATTTCTCGGGAAAACTTCACCGAGTACCGGAACAAACTTGTGTCTGAAGTCGAGACTTTGTTGAACAAAGTCTCAGACTGGGGCCGACTAAATCTAGTCCAGGTCAATCCCCAGAAGATACAAGCTTGCACTTTTACCGCTAAAAAGAACCCCTTTGTCTTATCTCCTCAGTTTCAAGGCACTCCCTTGGTTACCTCAGCCAGTATCGGAATACTTGGTGACGACATATCGAGTGATGTGCAATTTCGTGGTTACTTGGAAAAGAAGGCCAAATTGGCCTCTAAAAAGCTTGGCGTGCTCAGCGGAGCTGGATAGTATTTCATGCCGGCATGCTGCTTGCAACTTTACAAGGCGCAGGTTTGGCCTCAAATGGAATACTGATCGGATCTCTGGGCTGGGGCTCCCCAGTGCCAGCTCCTTCCACTTGACTCCATCCAGCGCAAAGCGGTTCGAATCGTCGACGACCGAGTTCTTTCCGTTTGAGTTGACTCCCTGGCACTGCGTAGGTATGTTGCATCTCTTTGCGTATTTTATCACATCTATCACGGAGAGTGCTCTGAGGGCTTGTTCGGACTAATTGTAGTCGCTCCATTTCACCATCGCACATCGCGTCAAAACTTGCGATACCATTCATACATCTGGATGATTGGCGGTCCACCACTGTGCAATTAGGAAGAAGTTTTCTTCCTCGCACAACTTCCTTGTGGAATCGATTACCACCAACGATTTTTCCGGACCGATACGACTTTGAGACCTTCAAGAAAAGATCCTACTCCTTTTTAAAGGCCCAACTACGTATCTGCAATTCCCTAGGTGTTGCAGTTGTTCATGGGCGGATGTAGTCACTTACCATCAGGTGGGCCGCATGCTCGTTTGCCCCTTCTCCTATAAAAAAATCGTTAAAATTTAAAAACCTACCTAGATTAAAAAACCGTTTTCAGGGATAGTGAGTCCCTGAAAACGGTTTCCAACGTTCTAGCGATAACTGTTAATTACTCTATAATAGACAAAATGGCTACTTTGTGAATCTAATGCTATTGTAGTCCTTGGAATAACAAGCATTTGGGTTGTTATACAGTCTTATAATACGAGTTTACACTTATTTACAAATCAGTTTCTGATTATGTAGATCAATATGTTATTTATTCACTACCTGTATTATTTCTCGCTTCATATAACAGTACCGAAAAGGAAATCAACGCTTTGAAATTATGAGTTAGCATTAGCAAAAAATTCGGCTTTGAGTTTTTATATCTCATTCCAGCCGTTACGAGGAAAGTAAAAGTTTCTTTACCTTGCATAAGTAGGCCCAGTTTGTCGAACCATACGAAATGAACCTTCAATCTGTAAGAGAATAAATTTTATAGAGCGACAAGAATTACACTCAAAAACAATTAAACATTGCTATAAAACTAGATTGTAAACATAATAGAAATATATAATCAAAAACCAAAAGAGCATCTGAGCGAAAAACTTAAAGAAATAAATATATTAACTTGCTATCAACATATTGACGAAAATTTTGTGTATGTACACAAAAACAAAAGAAAAATAATATAAAAGTAATTCTCTGTAAACACTAGGAACAAATACAATCTAGTGATATCAGTTACTTAACACCATTCAAGGAGTAATGTTTACGTTTTTACAAAAAAATAATTGATTGTGATAATTAACCATGGGAATGAGATGATCGCTGCCGAGCCGTTCCATAAATTAATTTTATAATTAATTGCACAACTTATTTCATGATGAAATATTAAAAGGTCCCGCTGTATTTCTTGCCGATTTTTGCAAGGGCATTGGCATACCAAACAAGATTTAAAAGTAATAAGTAAATTTCAAAAAGTATTTTTATATCAATGTTTAATAAAAATTATTCTATTCTTTAGATTGATAGACTCAAAATTACCTATTTTCTCATTTTCTAATATGCTGCAAAGTGAAAACGTTTATAATTTAATAAATACACGTGACATCTGTGACACTAAAACAACCCCCCACCAACTACATTGAGTAACTGATAAGAAACTCTTCAAAACTTCGCAAATCATACCTCAACATATAGACAAAATGTAGAAAAACTTTAAGCACACACACACAAACAATCCCACCTGTCACCCAAAGGGGTAGGCAGAGACTACGGACTTCCATTTGGCACGATCCTGACACACCTCTCTCGCCTCCTTTACATCCATATATCTACGCATACACACTCGTCGGTTATGGGTACTCCTAATCTTAAACTTTAAGCACTAATATAATAATGATAAGTTAATCATTCCAAGTAAGCCTAAAATGCTTGTGTTGGGAGTAGTGCACGACATCAGTCAAATGGCGGATTTGAGCCCACGACTTTCCGAGTTTGCGGTCCGCATCCTTAACCATTAGGCTACTGTCGGTTAAACAGTTGTAAAATAATAACCAGATAATTGTCTTTGCTTAATCTAACATTGGTCTAAATGTTGTAGTTTATTGCGAAAAGACATTTTACGAATGCAGACCAAATAGCCGCCTATCAGACGCTAAACTAGAAATCGCCTTAGACTATATAAGTAGATAAGTCGATCAATCTCAAGTGTGTTAAAGAATTAACAATAACAAAATGTTACAAGAGCAAACCACATGCGCATTCCATGTGAATACAAATTTTGATACAGTTTTACGTAATTGAAGCATTCCATGTAAACGAGTCTCGAGTAAAAGCGGGTTGAATGCGTTCCGACGTTGTGCAACATTGCGCGGCTAGCGTCACGAGCCGACCGCGGCCACGCGGCCACGGACCGCCCCGCTGCGCTATGCAATTCTTTACAGAATGGAAACATTTAAACCAAAACTACGAGTACATAAATTACTCTGGAGGCGTCAATCTATGTGGTATAATTTAGGTCAATGTTATAAATACATAGTGTATAATTGCTTTGAATGTATGCTACCTAGCTCGCGTGGATTCAGCCTAATATCTTATGTGTTAAATTTAAAATAACTGATATATTTTAATCACTATTTGGCTGTAATTTTCATGCAACGGCTGTGTAATCTGTAATATGCTTCATTCAATTCATCGTTACTGTTGGAACATTACAATTAAAGTATCCAAGATCAAAAACCTTTTGTAATTCTTATTTTCTTGTGCAATTCATAATTATTATCGACTTAATATTTTTGTACAGCAAGATATGCGAAGAAACACATGTTTGATAATTTTAAAATAATTTATTACCAAACGTAATTTATTATTTTTGTAAGACACCGCAAATTAGGGTGATGAGCGACAACTTTTTTTATAGGATAGGGTGACAAATTAGCACACATTCCACCTGATGGTAAGTGATTGCTGTGGCCTATAGACATCTACATCTAACCTCGTTTGCGAATCAAAATGCAGATGTGTTGTCACCCGTGAGGACTAATATGGAATGCCTCCTTTCCAGTAAAAAGGGTCTCCGGTTCTGTACACTCACCATACGAAATACAGCAGTTTTAAGCTGCTATTTTACGCTGGTATTCTGTGAGAGCGTGGTCCTTCCCCGGTCGAGCCGACCCATTCGTACAACAACTATACTACTAATATATGTAGCTGCAGCATGGCTCTACCACGTATAATGAACAACTCATGAAAAATAGAGACATATACTATGTACCTATATATATCTTACAACAGCGCCATCTACCGGGGCCAATTGTAAACTAAATCATTCTCGAATCAACTTAATGGCACACAATTTTTTTTTATATTAGTATAGAGATTACAAACGGCGTTTGATATTTTGTAGCCTTAGAGATTAGAGATTATGTCGTAGGAAACGTAATTATCGTCCTTGGCATGCCGTAACAATGAATGGTAGTCAATGCATTCGTCTCCGCTCCGCACTGCGACGCCCACCACGCAGCTAATTTAACATCCTGCAGATGAATCACTAAAATACGATTTACAGTAACATTATCCGCATACGTGAGATAAAAAACGTATAACAATTCTCGTCGTTACACAAGATTTGGAAAGAATCCAAAGGCTTTGAACACAATACAGAAAAAGGAAATTAAATTGCAATATGATTTAACAGTTTTTAATCACAAAAAATTATTTACAAAGGCATAGACATCAAGACAGCAGATACAAAATATTAAATAAACTAATAACAATATTATAATAAATGGTATTGCATATACGATACATACTCGTATTAGTACAGGTTAAATTATTTTCAGCCAATTATAACCATCACTTTCGGCACTAACACTATTTTTCGAAACGGTTTTAATTTTTCCATATTGCCTCTTAATGCACTACTCCGTACGAGTATATCGATACGTCCAATTATGTAAGTTTCATTGTTTACATAAACACTCACGCCTGTCGCAGTGGAGCAAGCAGAGACTACAGACTTCAATCTGGCACGATCCCGACACACCACTCCCGCTTCCTTTACGGATGTAAAGGACGAGCATGTATATGGATATATATCTACGCATACATGCTCGTCGATTAAGGGACGAGCATTGGCTTATTCTGGCTCATCTTCAATATATTATCGCCAATCAGTCTGAGCGAGATTAGAATGGCTCTCCAACACCTTAAAAACGGCAAGGCCCCAGGCGAGGATGGAATTACAGCGGAGCTTCTGAAAGCGGGTGGAAGACCGGTACTTGAAGTCCTTCAGAAGCTCTTTAATTCCGTCCTCCATTGTGGCATTACACATCGATGTTTACAATATTCATTAAATTTGCCTATTTACATTTACATTGTCTTAACGATGCCAACTCATGTTAATAGAAATTACATTGTAGAAGACAAGTAGATAACAATTGATGTTTACTTTCTCCATTGTCATCTATTACTATAGTGGTGATCGCATTGCCGCTAACAATATTAATGCAACAGGTATTGCGATTGCTGAAATCAAACACTGGCTCAAGTTGTACATAACTTGTTCAACATAACGGCGGCGTTTTAGCGCCTCGCCGTGGCTTATAATACACAATGTTATGTTAATTTATTACTTAACACAATTGCCCTTTTAATAAAAAGTAAAAATTGACTTTAAAAAATTAAAAAATATATGCTACATTTTATTAAAAGTTATGTTTGTTCACCCTTTTGAGTGGACTAAGATATGTTACAATCTTATGGTAACGAATGTCGCTTTTATAGATTCATTCCACTTTTCTACTCTAAGGTTGGTTTTTTCCCGAATGTATATAATATGACGTAACTATTTAATGAAAAATAATAAACCGGTATATAATTGACAAAGATTGTACTTACATATAAAAAAAACATACAGTCCAAGTGAGAACCTCCTCTTTGATAGTCGCCTAAAAAGCATGCTGGACTTTTTTTTTGCTTTTTGCTTTTTTTATGGAAGAGGAAGCAAACGAGCATACGGTTCACCTGATGGTAATAGATCACCGTCACCCATAAACATCTGCAATACCAAGGGAATTGCAGGTGCGTTGACAGTTGTACAATTTTGCTTTCCTAATGTATAGTAAGTGTAAAGTAAGTGAATTATTGAAATACCAATCGCCTCTGTATTATAATATAGAAGGCTTCAGTACCAGTTAAGATTTCAGTTTATCATCACTCGTGATAAGTGTCAAAGCAGCATTATGCAGCTATTTTACGCTGGTAAAAGCATGGTATTCGCGGTAAGGCAGCCATTACACGCTGCAGCGTAGTTCTACCACGTAAAACGTCCGACCTGAAACATGTTTGCCTTTAATTACGATTATAGTAACTCATGTAACTGCTGATTTATCACAAGATCGTCGGTGCAAGAAATCATCGTGAGGAAACATGTCTGAGTAATTAAAGAAATATATTTCAAAGACATGTAAAGTCCACCAACATGCATTGGGCCAGTGCGGTGGAAATTCCCTTTCCATTAAACCCTCCCAGAAATGAGCGAAGGCCTGTTCTCATGGAGCATATTTACGCTAAATCCTTACTCTGTCTTTTATGTGTACAAATAAAGAAATGTAAACGCACTCCTTGTATAACATATTTGAATTCGAAATAGAAATAGATTTTTTTATTCAATATTAGATTATAAATAGTAATTATTGCAAGTCATTCTTATGTTTAATTTACCACTTTTACCGAAAATTCCTCTGTCCTGGGAAAAACCACCAAAAATCCAGCGAGACATTAAAAAATACGCTTTAATGTAAAGATAAAACGTAAGATCGAATACTGGGGTTGCCAAGCGTAAATCGATATTTTGTCACTTTTCTTATTAGGGCAGCACGGCGTTCTCTTGCCTGCTCAAGCAACTCTCAAAAACGGAAGCAGCAAGACAAATGGAGGCTAATATATTATTTATTTTGTTACTTTCCAATTAATTTTCCATGTCAAATTTAAAATGGATATCAGTAATCTTTTGTGCTATCAATTTAAGTAAGTACATTGTAATAATGAAGATCCATGGTAGCTCAGGGGTTAAGATCTCGCTGTAAATTTCATAATACGCGAGCAACCCGGGTCCTATAGCCACCGGCACTAATAAAATCTTTAATTGCAATTTTAAATGCTGATTTACCACGTGCTCGGCGGTGAAGTAAATCATCGTGAGGAAACCTTCATGTCTGAGAAATGAAAAAAAATATTTGGAAAACATGTGAAGTTCACCAACACGCATTGGGGCAGCGCGTTTCCTCCACGTTTCCTTGCCCTAAACCCTCTCAAAAACGAGAGAAGGCCTGTGCATAGCAGTCCGACGTGTGTATAGGCTGTAACTGTAACTTTTTAACTATACTGTAATAAATATGTCCATTTCAAATTATTTGTTTTTTTTTATAGATAAAGTTATAAAAAACAACATTTAATATCTGAGGAAATGTGCATCTTATTTTCATAGAATACCTGAGTGATATAAAGTAGGCAAACAATAGTTTCCTCTACGAATAGTTTCTTCATATGACCTAAATCATAATACAGCAGATCAGTCTGACTTTCAAAATAAAACAGACAGGTAGCACTATATTATTTTGCCATCAAGCAGCAACCGTTCATTAGGTAGCGTCGGAATAGAGACAGCTACTTAATTCTGCATGAAATCGACTCACCTAATTACGAAATATTAATTGTTACGCAAATACCTTCTCTGTTAAAGATAATGAGATTAATTAAAGATGTTTGATATAGATACATAATACAAATTACTACTTATGATATATAATATGATATAAGTTTTCTTTTGACTGTTATAAAGGGTTAACAGACTTTATATTAATCTTTTAGCAGGAAAAGTTTTTATTATTAAGGATGTGTAATAAACTGGTAATACCTAACGTGCCTTTTAAGTTTTGTCGTTTACATATTTACCGGAAATTATGAATTTGCAACTGTTCAATATTCAAATTTGTTTAAAGTCATGATTTCAAAACAATTGAAAGTATGAGGATTAATGATATTGTTTAGTCACAGAGTCGTTTTGAATCTGTCAGGTCACGTATGAAAATGAATCTTACTAAGGAAAATATCCGTGCAATAATTTTCTACAAATTTCGAAGAGGTCTAACAAGGCTTCAGTGTTTTGAAGAGCTAACTTCTGTGTACCATGATGAAGCCCTATATCTGAGGACAGTAGAACGCTGGTATTTAGAATTCCAGCGTGGAGATACCAATTTTAGTGACAAATTTCGTGAAGGATGTCCAAAATCAGCTTTCATTGAAGATAACATCGTTGTTGTGAGAAAACTAATTCTCAAAAATCGTCATGTAATATATCGAGACATAGAAGCGTTTTTATGCATGTCAGGGACAACCATTCGGAAGTTCTTGCATGAAGCGCATGGTGTGAGAAAGATAATTTGCCGTTGGATCCCGCGTTTGCTTTCCTACGATCATAAGGCGACACGCGTCAAATAGTGTATGAAAACTCTTCAAAGGTTCAATCGAGGAGAGTCAAATCACATCTACGACATCATCAGTGGTGACGGATCTTGGATCTATGCCTTCGATTCCGATTTTAAACAACAATCTACAATCTGGGTCTTCCAAGACGAGCCAAGCCGATTAAAGTTGTTCGCTCTCGAAGCATTTAAAAGAAAATGGTGGGCACGTTCATTGCGAAAACCGGCCATGTTGCGACTATTGCACTTGAAGATCGTAGAACGGTTAATGCAGAGTGGTATGCCACAGTTTGTTTACCACAAGTCATCGCCCAACTTCGGAAATCTAACCCAAAGCGACGCATCATCCCACACCATGACAACGCAAGTTCACACAGCGCTGTTCAATCGATTCAGTATTTGAAGCACGAAAACGTAGAAATTCTTGATCATCCACCATACAGTCCTGACCTAAACCCTAACGATTTCTTAACATTTCCTGAAATTAAGAAAAATCTTCGTGGTCAAAGTTTCCAGTCCTGTGAAGAAGCAGTGGACGCTTTCAAAACAGCCATATTGAACACCCCCAGTTTGTAGTGGAATAAATGTTTTAATAACAGGTTTGAGCGAATGGAAAAGTGTATTAAACTACGTGGTGAATACCTTGAAAAACGATAAAAGTACTATAAGGTTCTAGTTTCGGTTCCGGTAAAGGAGACGGAACTCAATTCGACTGTATGTTTTTTTTATGTGTGTTACCTCATAACTTATTACTGGTTAAACTGATTTCAATGATTCCTCTTTTATTTAAAAGCTGGAGCTTCACATGTGGTCCCATATAAATTGAAACAAGGTCTGAGCAATAGTTTTTGAATTATTCTTTATAATTTATATTGAAGTCAGTTGTAAAAAAATTTTAATTTTTAATTATTTTGGTCAAACGACAAAACTTAAAAGGCACGCCAGTAAGTGGAGCTGCAACTCAATGCTAACATTGACTAGCATTGAGTTACAGCGTCAAGTCCCGCTGGTTCGAATCCCGCTCTTGATGTTTGTCCTTGTGCTTGTGCAATTTATGTTTGTAAACTGCCTGGTAACGTTTTTATATATAAAAAAGTAGGTAATAATAGTAATTTTGTGATGTGCTTTATAAATAATAATATGCTTCCACTTCCTTCCAAACGACATTTAAAAGCGGTACAAAATACGTCTCAAATATAAGAAAAACTGGACAAGTGCGAGTAGGACTCGCGCGCGCATATAAATTTATTGTTTTTAGATAGCTCACTCATTCCGGGAATCATAGGCAAAATAAACATTGAAAATTGCTCTAACAAAAAGGTACGACAGATTGAAGGCAGACATAACTTTACAGTGGAAAAGTGTTCCAATATACTCATACATGGGATTACATCGCAGTCGATGCTCCTACTGAAAATGTAGGTTTTTAATTACAAAATTATGTTTTTATGTGATGTGTGCATATATGTGTGTGCCTATGGGCCACAACATCCACTTCCCATCAGTGTGCTCGTCTATGGTCATTATTACCAAGTTTAGCAGGCATTTAGCGATCGCATTGTAAAATAGAAGTCTCGCCACCACGTCGAATAGAAATCTAGCCACACCTTTGACGATGCTCACCGTCACTTACACACGTATTTTAAACGGTTCCAAGAACGTTGTACATTCCTTTAGATCCTATGATTGAAGCAACTGCTACGGAGCTTGGTGCTCGTTTGGATCTCAACTTTTTAATCGACAAACTCGAACGTCGGTGGGTTCGGTGTTCCTTTTCATATTTGCATACTTTGATGTCTTTTTTCATGTTATGCTTTTGGCGGGATACCTTGAATCATTATTCTTGTTTTATTTTATTTTAAAAATGAAACATATATTTACGTCTTCTTCTTCTTTTCGGCCCATAATAGTCCACTGCTAAATGTTGTCTCTCCTGTTGTAGGACGTACCTTAATCGTCACGCGTGGTTCGTATGATACGTATATCATAAGCCATAATATGTACTAATACGTAACATATGCATATGATACGATGCTTTTATAGCAATAGCGCACAATAATTAATATTCTTCCGATAGTATATAAACTATATTGTATATAAGTAGTTAGATAGTATATTAACGCAGTATGATAAATTATTGGTCATTCTTAAACTTTGTATGCAAATGTTCGTGTAGAAGTGAAGGAAATTAGGAAGTATTTCCTCTTTGATGTAACAATTTACTGAGAACAAATCAAGAACACGCGGCAACGTAAGGAAGGTCATGGGAATTTTGATACCAAGGCTTGATGCTTCCAGTATCACGTCTCAATACGACTATTTAACTTTAAATTAACATCTACAATTATAAAATATTATTATTACCCTTGCAAAGGCCGTTCAACAATTGAACGTGATAAACCGGAGACGAATAACACTAAGTATTGTTTTATAGGATTGTTAAATCGATATTCCTATGTGAGTTTTTTAATTAGCTATTAAATTATCAAAAGCAATGTGAATCCAAATATTTAAAAGTCCCTTAGTCTGGTCCATCCCACCGTCAATTAGACGATCAGTTTAGCAACCGTCTGACTAGAATGATACTGAACTGATGGAACGGTACTGATTTACATAATAAAGATTACCTACTTAGAAACAGAATCGTTTGACAAATATATTTTGTTTTACGAACTGCGTATTCTAGTACATACATCTTCATAAATGTTATTTGTGTATAACATACAGAAATGCACATACCGTCTGATGGAAGTGTAAGAGAATGCATTGCCTTTAGGTGGAATCTCCAGGGTGGCCTGCGAAATTCAAATTTTCTTACGTTTTCTCAAATTTGCAGGTCAGTGTCAGGTTGCATGTTTAACAAAATATGATTCACGACCGTAACGAGTATGTATTTACAAAATTATAATCATTATAATTATCAATACATCCAATGTATGGCTATTTTCAGAAAAACTCATTCAAAGGGATTATATGAACTCAGAGGGTTGTATTGGTGATTTTAATGATAATAATGCTATAAACACATACTTGTTACGGTCGCGAATCATATTTTATTAAACATTCAACCTGACCCTGACCTGTAAATTCCAAAAAACGCAAGAAAATTTGAATTTCGCGGGCCACCCTCGAGCTTTCACCTTAAGGGAAATGCTAGAAATATTTTATTGATTACGGTTTCCATTAGATGGCGGTAGAAGCAACGGCAGCATAACATGTGTGAGACAGGTGAAAAAAAACTAGTTCTGCGATCATCAATACGCCTGCCAAGCGTAACGATTAAAACAAATCCTCTCTACGAGGGAGGGCATAATGTCGAACTGTGAAGTTTTACAGGCTGACATCTATATATAAAAATATATCTATAAAATTAAAAATTTTTGTGGGTAGGTCTACTAGAAAAACATCAACTTGAAGGCCAAATGGCATTTGAAAGTTTTATTTATTTATGATATGTAATCTAGTTTATTTAAGCCCTTTTTATAGATCGTATTTTATCTTTGATACAAGTTTAATACGGTACATTTACAATGAAATGTCTTATATCGCAGCAGTAAAGAATTCAATTATTAAGTTTACTTAGATGTTATTGTTACAAGACTAACATTTCCGACGCAATAAAATAAACAAAACGCCATATCTAAAATCTTATCTCCCTATTCGTGCCAAGAATCTTGTACATAAAACCAGTTACTTAATTTCGGTTCCTGAACGGTTTGTTTTATTTAAATACTTTTATTTAAGTACAAAAATCTACCAAAAATACCGAAAATCTACCGAAAATAAACACACATCTAATCTTATTCCGGCGTAATTAAAACTCTTGACAGGCGGAGTGTCGATTGACGTTGTTTTTAATTTCATTAATTTTTATTTTTCATTAGCTTTAATTTTAAATAGCATAAGGATAACAAACCAACACAAAGTCCACCCTATGGTCAGTGGATACTGTGGTCCATAGGCACCTATATATACCTATCTTGCATTAAGAATCAATACGTAGATACGTTGTCACCCCTGAGGACTAAAATGGAATTTCTCGTCACCTGTAAAAACAGTCCACATGATGGTAAGTAGTTACTGTGACCCATAGACATCTACATCTATCTTCAATAAACAATCAAAATGCAGATGCGTTGTCACCCATGAGGAGTAAGATGGAATGCCTCTTTTCCAGTAAAAAGGATCTCCGGTTCTCTATACTCACCATACGAAACACAACAGTGTTAAGCTGCTATTTTACTCTGGTATTCTGTGAGAGCGTGGTCCTTCCCCGGTCGTGCCGACCCATTCGTGCTACAACTATACTACTAATATAGCTGCAGCATGGCTGTACTACGTAGAAGCGTAGAAGTTATATATTGTGTCTAAAAACCGGACAGTGAAAGTGTTAATATATTAAATTTCGGTTCAATATTGATTTCAAATTGGTGGCTTCAATGGAATTATTACGATTAAATACACTTCAAAGCGTATATATATATATATATATATATATATCATAAAGTGTTTTTATTTAAAATAATCAATTTATCTAAATATTTAACCTGGGTGTCGTAAGAGGCGACAAAGAAAAAAACCAGGAGATGAGCAGCAGCGTATTCCTAATAACACCTAAATAAATTAAAAAAAACTGCGGACCAACCAGCCTGCCAATCGTGACAGCTGTGGCAAATATCTCCCGACTTCAATTAATTTTTTGTGTAAATATGTCATAATACTTACTTACTTACTTATACTTATCTTCACAATCCCTGACGGGGTAGCCAGAGAGAACAGATCGCCAAGTGTCACGATCCTTACATACCTCTTTCGCTTCTTTCAGATTCATTATCTTCTTCATACATGCACGTCTCGGTATCCGAGTACTCTTGACCCTCCCCTCTTCGAGCAATTTGCTCACATGGTCTTCGAAAGTTAGTCTCGGTTTACCTCGACACCTTTTAATATTAACTTTCGCGCTATATATTTTCTTCACCATTTGGTCTTCACTCATTCGCTCAACGTGCCCAAACCATCGAAGCACGCCCTTATCAATTTTTGTGATAAGGTCATCTTTCAAACCTGCCATATTGCGAATCTCTTCGTTTCGCTTTCGGTCGGCCATGGTAACGCCGCACATTTTACGAAGAGATCGCATCTCCACTGCATTCAACTTGCTTTTATGCTTCTTCTGGCATACCCAGGTTTCGCTGCCATACAACAAAGTCGGTACCAACACTGCGTTATGTATTGCAAGGCGTGCACTCTTCACTACGCCTTGCCTTTTGACTAACGCAGTCAGGGCACCATTAACTTTGTTCCCGGCAGCGACACGCCTGTCCACATCTAAATCACAACTTCCATCCCGGCTAAAAGCACTCCCCAAGTATACAATTTCATTTACCTGTTCTAGACATTCCTGATTTACCCATATTTCACACTTCGTTCTCTCTTCGTCCCTTTCAAATACCAGAATCTTAGTTTTATTAGCATCATCATAGCATGTCATAACACATTTACTATTAATCTTTCAATTATGTTATCTGTTAGAAGGATTTACCAGAGAATATTAAATATAAAATTTTGACTCTCAATTTTAATTCTCAACCTTAATTTGCGTGGAAGCTAATGAACAATAAAAAACTTCCATGAATGAAAGAGGAAACGGCGCGGAATGCGACAATGATGGCGCCGGTCGAATTATCAGTTAGTAAGAAACAAGTATTCAAACTCAAACTTTAATTTTGTGGCAACCAGTGATGAAAAATAAAATCCTTAACTTAACTTACTCTATTAAACATTAAACTATCTTAACATACTTTTCAAGTTTAATTTTTCTTAACAGACCACATATTTTATTTTAATATTTCAATGAAAATGACGACATTGTTTAGTATTTCAAATAAAAAATTATTGAAGCTCCTTAATCTTCCATAACAATTCTCAATAAAATTTTAGTAAAAAGAAATTCTAAAACTTTTACATAAGTTTTTTTTTAACAACCGGGTTACGCTTATACTTATGACTTGCTTACATAGCAGCAGCTTATGTGACAAGTGGTGAAGTCCAGCCCACGCGTTCCCACAACCACAATCCCGACGCGTGCGCGTGCCACTCGACCTTCATCCTGCATTCTATTGCCGACTCATCCAGGATACGCATTACTGTCCTGTTGTGTTCAGGACAATAACCTCTTATGCAATATTTGATTGCGGTTGTTTTTTTTTTCGTTGTTCGATACTTGAATTAAATTGAATGATAAATAAAATTATATTAGAGGTTTAATAAATAATTTGAAGCCTAAAATAATACTAAAGCAGTCATACAAAAATCATAATCGGTTCAAAAATACTTTATCGGTCCATTTGACTCAGTCAACCTTTTCTTACGAATAGCGCAATACCTTAGTTGCATCCTCTATACGAGGCACCTTTGTTATGATCTCAACAACTTGTACCATAGTCGCGACATCACAGATTAAATTGAGAGTCGTCTCTACGGGCCACAGTCATGTTTGTGTTTCAAAATAAGCTAAAATATTTAAAAAATCTAGAAAAATCATGAAAATGTTTGTAGCATGCCTAATATTTTCAAAGGAAATCCATCCACAGGGAGTGGTGTGTTTCAACAGGCAATTCTTCTTCCTTCTTAATTGTAAATTTTAAATTCACGATAAGCGGGAAAATTGAGTTCAACCATCCTCACACCCAAACCTGGAGTAGTGTAGTAATCTGAATTCATTACATATGAGATGTTTTATTTGTAAAATGACGTGCCTTAAAGAACCATATTTATCATCACTAGCTGTCCCCAAGATACGGATACCATCACCACGTATATAGTTAGTAATGCAACCTTGAGAAACCCACAAAATGTTTCATAACCAAATAAATGGACTTGTTGTACATGTTTAACTTATTCAACACTGTCACCATTAATTAAAACATCTCAGCGTAAATGGAATATGTTGAAATAAGAACAATATCGTAATTTCATATACGTTCACCAAAAACTCATACTACCATAAAGGAATAACAATTGAAAGCACTAGCGGCGTAGGCGGGAGAGTGACACGTAATGATAAGCATAATCAAGTCGTGAATCAGTCACGGTATTACGTACATGAGTAGTAGTTAAATAAACCTTTTATGACTTTAATAACATTCAGCACACGTGTCG
Source organism: Parnassius glacialis (assembly GCA_033319125.1). NCBI lineage: Eukaryota > Metazoa > Arthropoda > Insecta > Lepidoptera > Papilionidae > Parnassius > Parnassius glacialis. The sequence goes on from JAVANC010000021.1 coordinate 22,435,805, forward strand.
CCATAGGTCAAAGTTATTAGTTTGTCTTCCCTGAATAGATAACATTCTTGCTTGGGAAGAGACCATAACGTTATCACGTTTTAATCCTGGATGGATTTATTTAATGTCTGCTATTAATAAAGAATCGAAAGTAAGTTGGTGAACTAGATTTTGTCTTTGAATGTTCTTTCACGCGGGTTTTAATGGATCTTTTTGTTTGTCCTATGTAAGAGAGACCACATTCGCAATCAAGCTTGTACACTCCTGCATCTTGTAGAGGGATATTACACTTGACGGATGGTAAAAATTGACTAATCTTCTTCGGCGGCTTGAAGTATGTTTTAATAGAAGCTCGCTTCAAGATGTAGCCAACCTTATCTGTGACTCCTCTGACATAGGGTAGTACAGCAGGCACACGCTCGACTGTGGTCGGCTTCACTCGGTCACTGTGACGTAGGCGCGGGACCCGAAGCTTGTTGTCTTGCAATACTTGCTCGACGTACTGCAGCTCGGCGGCCAGATGTTTTCTGTCACAGATCCCTCGTGCTCTCTGAAACAAAGATTTTCCCACGGTAGCTAACTGTGATGGATGATGGTGCGATTCACCATTTAAATATCGGTTAGTATGGGTCTTTTTTCTATACACAGTATGACCAATAGTGTTATCAGGATTTCGGATGACTAAAACATCTAGGAAAGCTAAAGAATTGTTGGCCTCTAACTCCATTGTGAATTGTATTTTAGAGTTTATGGAATTAAGGTGGTCTAAAAATGCAGTTACTTTGTCAGATGGTAAAATTGTGAAAGTGTCGTCTACATACCGCTTGTAGAATCTTGGATTTACAGGAGCAGTAAGAAGGGCTTTCTCCTCAAAGTCCTCCATGAATATGTCGGCGACTATGGGAGATACAGGTGAGCCCATCGCCACTCCATCTACTTGCTTGTAAAACTCCTCCTTCCACAATAGATAGCCAGATGTAAGGCAGTGTTTGAGTAATACTGCATATTCTGTAGGCATGTTGTATTCTTCTAGCTTCCTGGTTACAATTGAGATGCAGTCTTCAATAGGTAAGCATGTAAATAGTGACTGAACATCAAAACTGACCATAGTTTCATTGTCAGCAAGATGTAGGTCTTTTATCTCACTAACAAAATGGTACGAATCCTTTGTGTGTGCTCTAGTTTGTCCTCTCAGTGGTGACAGAATTTTTGCCAGGTGTTGAGCCAACTTATAAGTTGGTGAATCGATTTGGCTCACTATGGGACGTAGTGGAGCGTTTGGTTTGTGTATTTTCGGTAACCCATATAACCTCGGTGCTTTAGTACACGGTGGTATTATCGAGTTTACGTCGAGATTTAATTTTTCGGAGTAATTCTTTATTAGATCGCTAGTTGTTTTAAGCACATTGGTTGTAGGGTCTGTTTTGACCTTTTTGTACGTACTTTCGTCCGATAAAAGTTGTTGTATTTTCAAATTATAATCTGACGTATCCATTATTACCGTAGCATTTCCTTTATCTGCACGGAGAATCGTGAGCTCTGGTCTGTTGCGTAAGTTGTACAACGCTTTAAACTCGTCTTTGGGGAGATTTAGTTTCGGCACAGCACTTCGACGTAACAAGGACGAAATGTCTTGACGTATGGCCTCAACATCTTCCTTTCCCACATTGTTTTTAAACAGGCAATCCTCAACATTGCATATAATTTCTTCATACGGAATTTCTTTCGGTGTTATTGCGAAATTCAGGCCCTTCGATAATACTTTTAATGTAGGTTCGTCCAGTGTTTGTTGTGACAGATTATAGACCGTGCGTTGTTTATTGTTTGTGTCTGTGGTCAACGGTTGACCCCAAAGACGAGTTTAAAGCGTTGTACAACTTACGCAACAGACCAGAGCTCACGATTCTCCGTGCAGATAAAGGAAATGCTACGGTAATAATGGATACGTCAGATTATAATTTGAAAATACAACAACTTTTATCGGACGAAAGTACGTACAAAAAGGTCAAAACAGACCCTACAACCAATGTGCTTAAAACAACTAGCGATCTAATAAAGAATTACTCCGAAAAATTAAATCTCGACGTAAACTCGATAATACCACCGTGTACTAAAGCACCGAGGTTATATGGGTTACCGAAAATACACAAACCAAACGCTCCACTACGTCCCATAGTGAGCCAAATCGATTCACCAACTTATAAGTTGGCTCAACACCTGGCAAAAATTCTGTCACCACTGAGAGGACAAACTAGAGCACACACAAAGGATTCGTACCATTTTGTTAGTGAGATAAAAGACCTACATCTTGCTGACAATGAAACTATGGTCAGTTTTGATGTTCAGTCACTATTTACATGCTTACCTATTGAAGACTGCATCTCAATTGTAACCAGGAAGCTAGAAGAATACAACATGCCTACAGAATATGCAGTATTACTCAAACACTGCCTTACATCTGGCTATCTATTGTGGAAGGAGGAGTTTTACAAGCAAGTAGATGGAGTGGCGATGGGCTCACCTGTATCTCCCATAGTCGCCGACATATTCATGGAGGACTTTGAGGAGAAAGCCCTTCTTACTGCTCCTGTAAATCCAAGATTCTACAAGCGGTATGTAGACGACACTTTCACAATTTTACCATCTGACAAAGTAACTGCATTTTTAGACCACCTTAATTCCATAAACTCTAAAATACAATTCACAATGGAGTTAGAGGCCAACAATTCTTTAGCTTTCCTAGATGTTTTAGTCATCCGAAATCCTGATAACACTATTGGTCATACTGTGTATAGAAAAAAGACCCATACTAACCGATATTTAAATGGTGAATCGCACCATCATCCATCACAGTTAGCTACCGTGGGAAAATCTTTGTTTCAGAGAGCACGAGGGATCTGTGACAGAAAACATCTGGCCGCCGAGCTGCAGTACGTCGAGCAAGTATTGCAAGACAACAAGCTTCGGGTCCCGCGCCTACGTCACAGTGACCGAGTGAAGCCGACCACAGTCGAGCGTGTGCCTGCTGTACTACCCTATGTCAGAGGAGTCACAGATAAGGTTGGCTACATCTTGAAGCGAGCTTCTATTAAAACATACTTCAAGCCGCCGAAGAAGATTAGTCAATTTTTACCATCCGTCAAGTGTAATATCCCTCTACAAGATGCAGGAGTGTACAAGCTTGATTGCGAATGTGGTCTCTCTTACATAGGACAAACAAAAAGATCCATTAAAACCCGCGTGAAAGAACATATAGCTGACGTGAAGCACCGACGCTCTGGGAAGTCTGCAGTCTGTGAACATGTTCAAGATCGTCCCCGCCATTACATCAGATTTGATAGACCACAAATCCTTGCAAAAGAACACCGATTCCTACCAAGGATGATACGCGAGGCTATTGAAATTAAAAAACATCCTAATTTCAATAGAGAAGATGGATGGGTGCTGCCATCTGCTTGGGATCCTATAATTAACAAAATTAAATCCAAACCCAAGCATAACACTGCAAGACTTCCGGATACTGTAAGTTCATTCTGCGTAAATCGAACCAAAAATTAATATTAAAAAACTGAAGGTAGCCGGGCTAACTGTGACATTGGGACGTCAAACATCTCAGTCCCCCCCGTGACCATGGGTTGCTGAAAAGCACTCGAAACGTCGGGAATAAAAATAATAAAATAAACGCGATAAAATCCGTAAAAAACAGTTTTATTCAAATATACAAAATTTTAAATAATAATACCAGTGACCAAAGGCGAGCAGTCAAATATATTACGTTCTGAGTGATGGTTACGGTAAATTATCTAAACTAGGAAGCCTTAGTAGATCTAGCAATGATCTGTATAAAGACCTATTACTATAGATACTAAAATACGATGTAATATGTTTTTCCAGATTTTTTAATCCAGGCATTTGGACGCCGGCAAAAATTTGGGTGTGTTGTGTTAATACCTTCTATCTAATAATAACTATATCGGATACTATTAGGTTAAAATGAATAAATGTCACTGTGTGTAATCTGAATTCATGACATGTGACAAGTGGTGGTTGAGGTGTTGCATAGCTGATATGCCTAGTTAATAACCTTAGAACTTACGATCATTCGGTTAATACCATGGTTGAATATCGAACTGGAAGAAAAAACTATATTGTGTTTCAGGACTAACCATGTCGTACTTTTGTACATGATAAAATTATTATAGCAATAACTATGATATATAATATACTTTGGAGTGTAGTAGCGGAGATAAGAGAATCTACTACCCATATCATTCCAATGGTGTCGTAAGAAATACAGAGGGAAGTAGAACAGAAGATGGGCAGCATCTTCCTGATAACGACAAAAATGTATGCAAATATTTTTTTTAATTTTTGTATGTCTATCTGTCTGTTTGCTCCGGCTAATCTCCGAAATGGCTGAACCAATTTTGACGGGACTTTCACTTCCAGATAGCTGATGTTATAAGTAGTAACTTAAGCTACTTTTATTTTAGAAAAATAATTAGGGTCCAGCGTAAAAAAATTAAACCCATGAAATCTAATCGTAAGAACTTCTACACGGGTGTAATAATCTGCCAAGTGAGGCAACTATTGCAAATAACCCGCGTGAGGTTATTTATTGGGGAGACCAATATTTAGCTGTAGACTTTAATGGACAGTAATTATGATGATGATGATGAAGATTAGAGTACTTATGTACAGATTAATCGTAATATATTATCGATAGCTTGGCGCAATGAATATGCATTTGATTACAGCTCTGCGTGCTGCGGGTTTGGTTTCTGCAAGCAATAAGTATTTAATTATTTATTTAATATTATTTATATATCTTATAATAAGGGATATATCGTAAAGAGCGGGCCCGCAATTTTTTTCAAAAAGATATCACAAACAAACAATAGTCTAAAGAGAAATTGGACCAATTTCGTGACTATCTGTCATAAACATAATTACTTTTTGATAGGTACTAACTAATGCAATGGCCGACAAGTTCTGCAAATGGAAAAGTAGTTACGACCGACGTACCAACGATGCCCCATTCATTGTGCAACGTTCACTGAGACAAGGCTTTTTGATCGATGTTGTGTGAATAAAGAAGATACTCTTTATAGGACATTTGAATATTTATATTAAACTTTACTTCCAATAAAGTTCTCACCGATCGTTTTGTATACTTACATTCATTCTTAAATATAATCAACGCTAATAAAAATAAAAGTAAAAAATTAAATTCTTAAACTGTCACATCGATGACGGAAATAATTAAGCATTTTACGAATTTATTATTTTACATGTTTTATGGATACAAATTTGAATATTGTAAAGATTTTAAATTAAAAAAATGTAAAACTTTGATAGGAGTTTATCGTATTTTGTGAGTACATAATACGGATTATTAAAATTTAGTTATTAGTTCAGATTTTATTTAAATCATTTACGTAACCAACAATACAGTTCACATGTTCCGGTAACATAGTGACCGTCATACGTTCGCCGACAACTGCCACTTACGATTGGTACTGATATTAAGTATAACGGACTTCGACGTCGACGTTGAAATATAATATATACGATGGCTCGTTAGACCCGTTACAATGTATCGTGCCACAAAATTAGGCGCACCAGTCACGCGTTTGACTAATTTTAATGAACATAACACATTCAGTAATAACCGTAGTTCCTATTACTAACAACTTATTACTACTTATACACACAGGACTTTAAATTGTTTAAAATACAATTTATACGTATTGTATCTTCAATATATCAGATAAGGAGACGGCCATGTTACATAAATATGTAATATCTGTCAGAGTCAGAGGTAATCTTCTCTCAATATTTGATTAACTCGCATGTTACGTATTTCTTGGGACGGGAATGGAACAGACGGGGTGGATAATCGAAATCCATATATTATTTTTCTTCCGATTTTGTCTCTCAATTGTGTATATTAATTTATAGAAACATGATAAAAACTAGCTCAAGATACTTAGTAGACATATCTATAAAAATATATAGGTACCTACATATTTCTTGTTTGAAAGGTCAATGTCCAAATAAAAGGAGTGCTTCACAGGACTACAAATTGATTGGAATCTTGGCATAAACTATTTTCAAATGAAGTTAAAGACACAACGAAATTTAGTAAAGTTTTTAAAATGCTTGACAAAAAACGCCCAGCTTTTCGCTAACATATCTGTTGTAGCAAAGAAATTTAGAAAATTATTGAAAATGTTCATTTAAAGAGACGAATATAAACAGGGTATAAAATGACATGTACTCAATAATGAAATTAGTGTTTATATTATTATTACATAAGGACACACCTTTATTATTTTCTGAAAAATCTCTCAGATTCTTTAATATTATGGGAAAGGAGAAACAAATATTTTCATTCTAACTATGACACTTGTTTTCATCGTTAACGTGTTGATTATTCAATACTGACTTATTATAATTTTATCTTCGTGACATTATTTGATACAATCTTTATATCAAATAAATTATTATTTTCTAAGTAACAAACTGCTGTTGCCAACCCGCTTGGCAAGCGTGGCAACTATTGCATCATTGACTTTTGATAGGCTGTAATGGTAATCTGATATACTCTTTACCATACAGCAACACGAGCATCCGGCGCTGGCTGCTGATGGCCCGTGTTGCTCTATACTTTATACATAAGATTTTGGAAAATTAAACACTTTTAATTTCTTTCAAAGAAGGTATGGAAAAGATTTTTCTTTGACATTTCTTTTTAATACTTTATGGTTGTATTTCCAAAAAGCTTTCCTTATAATAGTGCTTGCCTACGTTATGACAATAATCTTTGTACAAGTTTTAAGCCCAGCGATCAAAGCTATTGACATACTAGTCAGTTAATTATGATAATAATGTTTACATTGTAAAATATATGGGATTTAGTCTCATACTCATAGTCCACAAGGTAATAGTTACTCAAAATTACATAACTATATACTATGTTAGGATTTAGTCACACTTGATATTCAACACGAGGCTAATAAAATTAATTCTCCAGATGATTATCAGAATTTCTTCACTTCATACACAAGGCAATTAACACTAGTCATGCTCTAGATTTAATCCGGTCCACTGGCGATTGGTCTTATATCTAGGAAGCTGACGAACTCTGGGAAAATCTGACATAACAACTTCCCAGTGTTGTAACTTTTACAATATCGAATAACACTAAACATACAAAGTGGCCAAACAAATATACATTTTTAATTCTTTGTAGTATCTGAATATCCTAATCAATCACTATCATAGTATCATATTTACTGTACTTGGTATTGACCTTTTCTTTATTAACTATCAGTATGCTTATTTTTATTAATTTGTGTTATAAAGTCATTGCGAAATATCTCGCACTTAGATTTGAACACATCCAGCCTCCTGAACAAGCCGGTTTCTTAAAGGGCTTGAGAACCATACACCACATTATACCCTTCAGCAAAATGTACAGTGGACCGAAGATTATAGTCTGCCACATTCTCTTGGATATGAGTACTATGAGAAAGCTTTTGATTCCCGCGGTGCTACAATCCCTTTAGCAACCATGACTTATTTTATTGATCATGTTTTTCATTTATTTCTTTTATTCGGAAAATTTACATAGCTATTAAAAGGTATTGGCATATGGAGATCTTAGTAGATCTTTATGGAAGTCTTAGATTTATATTATGTTGTTATTGGCAACACTTTTTTTACGTGGTAGGCCATGCTGCAGCTATATTAATAGTATAGTTGTAGCACGAATGGGTCAGCACAACCGGGAAAGGACCACGCTCTCGCAGAATACCAGCGTAAAATAGCAGCATATTGCTGCTGTGTTTCGTATGGTGAGTGTAGAGAACCGGAGACCCTTTTTACTGGAAAAGAGGCATTCTATCTTAGTCCTCACGGCTGACAACACATTTTAATTCGCAAACGAAGATAGATGTAGATGTCTATGAGCCACACCAACCACTTACCATCAAGTGGCCTGTGTACTCGTTTGTCACCCTTATTCTATAAAAAAATATAGTGGTTGTACGCTCTTATTTTCAGGTTTAAAAGTAATGGTTACGAGATTTATCATCTCCTGAATGCTGTTCAGCCAAGTTAAATCCACCGAATGACCTCTAGGACGAAATCGGACCTATCTATATTACTTACAACGCAGATGTACTACATTCAGCAAATTGTGCAAAATACCAAAGAGTACAATCTGCCACTTAGTCTTGCGTATTTGGACTGTGAGAAAGCTTTCGGTTCCGTCAAAATTTGGGCGGTGCTACAATCTCTACAAGTTGTGCCAAGTTGACAATCGGTTTATTAAAGAGCTGAAATGTTTGTACAGTAGGGCTATGATTCCTATCCGAGTACAAAATCAAAGTACGAAACCAATCCAACTTGAGAGATGTAACATGGTGAAGTTATATCTTCGAAACACTTCACCGCTGTAGAAGAAGACGTTTTCAAGCTACTGTACTGAAGAGGATACGATGATAACATCAATTACGAGTTCATACGAGAGTATAGAGAATACACTCACCTTCAATTTGCCAACCATATAAAAATTATATTCGGGATATTCCGAAGATATCCCGGACGTCAGTCTGAGCGAGATTAGAATGGCTCTCCAGCATTTTAAAAACGGCAAGGCCCCAGGCGAGGATGGAATTACAGCGGAGCTTATGAAAGCGGGTGGAAAAGCGGTACTTTAAGTCTTTCAGAGGCTCTTTAATTCCGTCCTCCATGATGGCATTACACCGGAGGCGTGGAGCAGAAGTGCGGTGGTCTTGTTCTTCAAAAAAGGTGACAACGCTCTCTTGAAGAACTGCAGACTGATTTCCCTTCTGAGCCGCGTCTACGTGCTGTTTTCGAGAGTCATTACGAATCGTCTCGCGCACAGACTTGACGACTTCCAGCCTCCGGAACAAGCCGGTTTCCAAAAAGACTTTAGCACCATAGACCACATTCATACCTTCGGCAAATCGTACAGAAGTCCGAGGAGTACAATTTGCCACTATGTCTGGCGTATGGGGACTGTGAGAAAGCCTTTGATTCCGTCGAAATTTGGGCGCTGCTGCAGTTCCTTCAGCGGTGCCAAGTTGACTGTCGGTATATCGAAGTGCTGAAGTGCTTGTACAGTAGGGCAAGGACGGCAATCCGAGTACAGAACCAGAGTACGAAACCTATGCAATTGCAGAGAGGTGTAAGACAGGGTGACGTCATATCCCCGAAACTCTTCACCGCTGCATTGGAAGATGTTTTCAAGCTTCTGGACTGGAAAGGATACGGTATTAACATCAATGGCGAGTACATCCCTCACCTTCGATTTGCCGACGATATAGTCCTTATGGCATAATCGCTGGAGGATTTAAGCACTATGCTCAATGACCTCAATAGTGTCTCCCAACGGATAGGTCTTAAGATGAACATGGACAAAACAAAGATTATGTTCAATGTGCATGTCACACCTATGCCGGTAGTTGTTGGGAGCATTAAGCTCGAAGTTGTTGACGAGTATGTTTACCTGGGACAAATAGTCCGACTAGGAAAGTCCAACTTCGACCGAGAGGTCAATCGACGGATTCAACTCGGCTTAAAACGAAATTGTACAACCAGTGCGTGTTGCTAGTAATGACTTACGGATCTGAGACGTAGTCCTTCACTGCTGGCCGTATGAGGAAGCTCAAGGTCGCTCAGCGAGCTATGTAGAGGGCTATGCTCGGAGTTTCTCTGCGTGATAAACTTAGAAATGAGGTTATCCGCAGTAGAACCAGAGTAACCGACATAGCCCAACGGATTAGTTAGCTGAAGTGGCAGTGGGCCGACCATATAGCTCCAAGAACCGACAACCGATGGGGAAGAAAGGTTCTTGAGTGGCAGCCTCGGACCGGTAGGCGAAGTGTAGGGCGACCCCCCACGAGATGGAGTGACGACCTGGTAAGACATGCAGGAAGTTGATGGATGCAGGTGGCTCAGGACCGTGCTTTGTGGCATTCCTTGGGGGAGGCCTATGTTCAGCAGTGGACTTATGAAAGGCTGTAATGATGATGATGAAATGATGATAGTAATTATGACAGAATAATTGCAGGACTTCAGCATTGTGGCCTTACCTTAAGAGTAAAATGAACATGGACAAGACAAAAATCATGAGTAATTTCCATATCACACCTACGCCACTAGTAATTGGGAACAATACGCTCGAGTATGTTTACCTGGGACAAACAATCCATAGGTAAGGTCCAATTTCGATTAATCGATCAAACGACGGATCCGGCTCAGCGATCAGGAGATCTTGCATCATGTCGTCACTTCCAGAAAGAATTCCCGCATCTTGTGTAAACATACATAAATAATGTAAGAGTTTAAGAAAACTTAAACAACACGCATTGATAATGAGCTATGATGACCCTTTTTTTTTGCGGATGGAAAATCATCAAATGACGCCTTTTGCTCTGGGTGGAGCGGACTTTTACTGACTAAAAACCATCCGTGTTCCTTCAGTGCCCTTACGTTCCGGAGCCGCGGTATCTCTTTCGAACAGCCCGCAGCCCCGGCAGGGGTCGGCCCTTGCGGGCCCCTTCACGATGCTGACAGCTCTTTGAGGCGCGCGTGGAACAAAACGCGCCGTCGACACGGCCTGTCGTCGTTAGACGGACGGACGGCGAGCTACCCATTGCTCGCCATCCACAGGCCCGCGCCTACGGTGGCCGGGGGCCACGACGTAGCCCCCGACGCCCGGGGCGTCTCCCGCGGCGGCCGGGAAGGAAAGCTGCTGCTCTCTCCTTCTCCCGCTCCGCCACCTCCTTCGCTAGCATCACTGCTTCGCAGAAGGTGGTGACGGCATCCCATTTCGTCTCGCTCCGGACCATGGCTTCGACCAGGGCCGGACGCGAGAGGTCGCCGCCGCCTATCGCCGCTACGAGGACAAGGCGGTGCTCCGCCTAAGCAGGGCACACCTCCACGGTGTGCTCCACCGTGTCCTCCGGTCGATCCTCGCAGTGGGAGCACCCGGGCGTTTCCTCCCGCCCGATTCGGTGCAGGAACCTCCCGAACACACCGTGTCCGGTGAGGACCTGCGTCAGGCGGAAGGTGAGGACGCCGTGGCGTCTCTCAAGCCACTCCTCAAAGAGGGGTCTTATCGCCGCTATAGTGGCGTGCCCAGCACGGGGTTGCGACAGTCGCTCTCTCCATGTCGCCATGAGATCACGCCGGAAGTCTGTCCGCTGCACGACAACTTGCCGCGGCAGCGGGGTTTCCCCCCGGCCTAGTGCCTCCGTGCGCCATTCGTGCAGGCGCGCGAGGACTATCGCCTCCAGATCCCATGGCGGCAATCCGGCAAGGAGGCACGCCGCCTCGCGGGAGATCGTGCAGTAGCCGCGAACCATTCTCACGGCGACCACCCTTTGGGGCGCGTTCAGGTGGTGGACGGCAAGCCGCGCCAAACCACGCGCCCACACCGGGGCCCCGTAAAGGGCCATGGACCGCACAATCCCCGCGTAAGCTATGATGACCCTAAAGGTTAAAGTTATTAAATTATTGTATTTTTCAAGTCAATCGGTCATCTACAAGTTGTTGAAAATTACATTAAAAGATTTCGTTTCATAGATAGATAGAAAGACTCATACACAAACATAAACACGCGAAGCTTATAAAAACGTGTTAAAAACATACGCTTCCAAAATAGAACCACTTCGTTTCGTCAACTCTGTTCAAAATAGCGCAAAGAAATTCGTAAGAAATGCGAAGCAAACTCGCAAAGATTATTTTGTTTCACTAAGATAACGCGACGTTGCGATGGCAGCAATTCGAAAGGACTTTGAAGTATATACTTGAGCATCCTGCATATTACACTCACTAATAAAATTAACTTTTTAACCATACCGTAACAATCAATCAAAAGTCCACTGCTGTACACAGCCTTTACCCATAGATTACCTAATAGGGCGGTTAATTTATTGCGAAATGGAACGCTTACTTCTATTTCCAAATCGGGTACAAACCAGAGGTATTTGAACAAACGAGTTTTTATATCAAATAAGTTTCCTTTAAAAATGTCGAAAAACAAAATATTATATTATATTTTAGTTATAAACTTAAGTTTGAAAATAGCCCACTATCATATTGATTCCATTTCTGTTGGTAAAAACGTTGTATGTGGCAAAAATAGTTCAATAATTATTATTCGAGAACGAGCGGCAGCTGACAGCAAGGACTTATTGAAGGCGCCAGTGTAAATGCAGTGATTTTTATATTATGCGGCAATGCTATGGCGGCAACTAACACGTACCCACAAACTATATAGAAACATTACGCGTTGCACGTACCTAGCAACAAGATTATTTCCCGTATTTCACAGAGCACTTTGCCTTATAGTCTTATAGTACACAGTTGGTATTCTCCATAGAAAAATGTGTATTCATAATATGCTCCTTACAGTTTTCTCATATCTCGAGTTTCTTCTTCTGAGTTCTCGGGCCGTCTTCAAAGCGAGTTTTCTTATAATTTTTTTTATGTATTATTTAATCGTTGGTGCCTGAAGTCCCCTGATGTTGAAGTTCGTAGTAAGAGGAGTTTTGTCGACCCCCCCCCCTCCCCCCCCCCCCAGAATACGCGAGGCAGCCTGAACACGCACGCTCAGGAAGATTAGGGTAGCTTGGCCGTAGATTTTTCCATTACCAGAGGTGCCGGCTGTGGTAGTCTTTTAGTTTTTAATTTCCGCTTACCATGTTCACGCTGGTATTTTACGAGGTCGTGGTACATCCTCATTCAAGCCGGCCCGGCTTTGGTTGACTGAGATTATATTCATTTAACGTATTTGTTTTGTCGATGGTTTGTATAAAAGTGGTGGTGCGATTCACAATTTTGGTATAGTGTGAAAAAAGATTATAAAAATATGTATCTGATAGATGGCACTGTAGTCGAGTTATAAATCAATTTTCTACGTTTAAATACGTTGAAAATATTGAATGGTCTAGTGGTCGTAATCGCATCTGCTGATACTGAGGTCCCAGGTACAAATTCTAGGTCAGGCGAAAAAAAATTGTTATTTGGTTCTTCTGTCAAGAAATTCTCAGAAGCAGCTCGGAGTCGGGAAATTTACGGTGTTTCAACCCATGCCTCAGAAAGCACGTGAAACCGTTGGTACTGCGCCTAATCTCTCTTCTGTCTTGTCGGATTGCCCCATCCATCAGCTGGACAGATGAGAGATTGCACCTGTGCCTGTGCCTACACTCTGGCACTATAATCCTTTCCTTCATCTCAATATTTCAATCATCGTCATCATTACAGCCTTTCATAATTCCACTGCTGAACATAGGCCTCCCCCAAAGAATGCCACTGCCACTTCAGCTTACTAATCCGTTGGGCTATGTCGGTTACTCTAGTTCTACTGCGGATATCCTCATTTCTAAGTTTATCACGCAGAGAAACTCCGAGCATATCCCTCTCCATAGCTCGCTGAGCGACCTTGAGCTTCCTCATACGGCCAGCTGTGAAGGACCACGTCTCAGTTCCGTAAGTCATCACTGGCAACACGCACTGGTTGTACAATTTCGTTTTAAGGTTTTGAGGTATGTCTGACGAGAAGATGTGTCGTAGCTTCCAAAACGCTGCCCAGCCTAGTTGAATCCGTCTATTGACCTCTCGGTCGAAGTTGGACTTACCTAGTCGGACTATTTGTCCCAGGTTAACATACACGTCAACAACTTCGAGCTTAGTGCTCCCAACATTTACCGGCATAGGTGTGACATGCACATTAAACATAATCTTTGTTTTGTCCATGTTCATCTTAAGACCTATCCGTTGGGAGACACTATTGAGGTCATTGAGCATAGTGCTTAAATCCTCCAGCGATTATGCCATAAGGACTACATCGTCGGCAAATCGAAGGTGAGTGATGTACTCGCCATTGATGTTGATACCGTATCTTTCCAGTCCAGAAGCTTGAAAACGTCTTCCAATGCAGCGGTGAAGAGTTTCGGATATGACGTCACCCAGTCTTACACCTCTCTGCAATTGGATAGGTTTCGTACTCTGGTTCTGTATTTGGATAGCCATCGTAGCTATACTGTACAAACACTTCAGTACTTCGATATACCGACAGTCAACTTGGCACCGCTGAAGGGACTGCAGCACCGCCATTTCGACGAAATCAAAGGCTTTCTCATAGTCCACATACGCCAGACATAGTGGCAAATTGTACTCTTCAAACTTCTGTACAGTTTGCCGAAGGGTATGTATATGGTCTACGGTGCTAAAGCCCTTTCGGAAACCGGCTTGTTCGGGAGGCTGGAAGTCGTCAAGTTTGCGCGCGAGACGATTCGTAATGACTCTCGAAAACAGCACGTAGACGCGGCTCAGAAGGAAAATCGGTCTGTAGTTCTTCAAGAGAGCGTTGTCACCTTTCTTGAAGAACAAGACCAACACACTTCTGCTCCACGCCTCCGGTGTAATGCCACCATGGAGGACGGAATTAAACAGCTTCTGAAGGACTTCAAGTACCGGTCTACAACCCGCTTTCATAAGCTCCGCTGTAATTCCATCCTCGCCTGGGGCCTTACAGTTTTTAAGGTGCTGGAGAGCCATTCTAATCTCGCCCAGACTGACGTCCGGGATATCTTCGGAATAGTGTCGGATGACGCTCTTGGGTCGTTACTCACACTTGTGTGTGGCTCCAATGATGACGTGTACAGCTGCCCATAGAACCTCTCAATCTCACTCAAAATCTCAGGTGTCCCGGACACGATGCTGCCACATTCTGTCTTCAGCTTTGACAGTTGGCTCTTTTTGGCAGACAGATCTCTGGCAAAGACTTTGGAGCCTTGGTTCCGCTCGATCGCTTCTACAATACGAGCTGTATTGAAGTTGCGTAAGTCCCGCCGCATGCATTTGGAGATCTGTCTGTTCAGATGCCTGTATGCTGTCGAGTCTGTTGAAGAATGTAGCTTCATCTCCCGTCTAACAGCCATGAGATTAAGAGTGTGATCGGAGAGTTTTTGTGTTCTTCTGCGGCGGGTCTTGCAGAACTTAGCTCCGACCGCATGGACAGTTTCCACGACCTTGTCATTCATATCGTCCACTTCATTGCAGTCTTCTAGGCACTGGAAACGGTTTTGTAACTCGAGCTGAAAGATTTCGGGACTTTGGAACAGAGCACGAGGGGGAAGGAGCGTTGACTTCATTAGACGAGACCTCTCCAACTTAACGTTTAGGTTCAGTGTGCCTCTAACCATTCGGTGATCGCTACCAGTTTTCACTCTCGCGATCACGGAGACATCACTGAACAGTTGTCGTCTGGTCGTCATAATAAAGTCAATCTCATTTTTTTTTGTCAAACCGTCGGGGCTCGACCAGGTCCACTTCCTGTGGGGCCGCTTCTGGAAGAAAGAGTTCATCATAAAGAGTCCCTCTTTCTCCATGAAGTCGCCCAGCTGCTGGCCCCTTGGATTCCGTTGCCCTATTCCAAATTTCCCTACTTTCAGCTCACCGTTCTCTCTTGTGCCTAGTTTTGCATTGAAGTCTCCCATTAACACCGTATATTGGGTTTTGGAGGACTGCATGGCTCTAGAGATATCCTCATACATTTCCTTCACCTCCTCATCGGGGTGTGCCGAGGTTGGTGCGTAAACCTGTATGAACTTCAGCGAATACCGTTTGGTGATTCTGAGTATAAGGTACGCAATCCTCGTTGACACACTCCCGATCTTTACAACGTTGTTAACGAGAGACTTGTGGACGATAAATCCGACACCTCCTTGGGACAGACGGTCGCCCTCCCGGTGATAGAGCAAGTTGCCGGATTCGAGGATTACCGTGTCCTCCACCTCTCTTCGGACTTCGGATAATCCTATAATATGCCAGCGCAACTTGTCTATCTTTTCTTCCAGCTCCACGATCTTCTCGTCAGTCCTCAGGGTGCGTGCATAAATTTATGAAAATGTAATGTACGTACACATAAATAGAAGTAGTTTTACGAAAATAAGTGATATTCATTCTGTAAATACTAGGAACAGACACAAGCTAGTAGTACCAGTTACTCGACTCCATCGAGTAAGTAATTCATTCTTGGGGCGATGTATACGCTTTTTCAACAAAATTTCAGGAAATATACAAAATTTGACCTGCGCAGATTACAAAAACTTTATTAAAGTAAGTTTGTATAATGGGATATTATAATATTAAGGCATTTATGGATGATAATAACCCCTGGAAATGAGGTGATCGCTACCAAGCTATTTCTAATTTGTTGTGTTTGTAACATGTTTGTTGTGGTAATTGTGTAACATACATGATTGTAAGCTGTTATTTATAAAAAAAAGTTCCGCTGGGTTTCTTGCTGGTTCTTCCCAAGACAGAGGTTTTTTTTCAAACTAGTGGTAATTAAACAAAAGAGTGACTTTCAATAAGTATTATTTATAATCTATGTTGAATAAAAAGTTTCTGTTTCTGTGTCTGTGCAGATGGCTAATATCTGTTGAGACTCGCCGCCCTGACCGAAAGTCGTTCTAGAGATCACTCGCTTTTTATATTGTACAGTCCTTGATGCGTCTGCTAGCGAGCATGTAACTTCTAAATGTCTGAGCCAATTGAGGTTATATTCACAATAATATTATTATTTATTCGGTCGAGACGCTGGTTTATAGATAAGTATATCCTAGTAGGACCTACGATAGGCTACGCTTTAGTTAATTCACAAAATCTCAACCCGAGCTGACGCTGTGGTCGAGTTAGTAATAGATTATTAATAAGTTTTATTTTTACACTGTATATAGTCAGGAGTGAATTCAGAGTAAACGCATTATGCCACCTGCCGGAAAAGTCGGAACAACGTTAAGGCGGCTTCTTCACGTTGGCCAACATACTGGCGAACGTGTTGGCCAACAACGATGGCTATCGTGTAGAGCGGTTGTTTATGCTTACGTTGGTATGCACTGGAATGATGGCCCGCAATTTGGCGCGAGATTCGTGTGGTGTTGGTTTTTTACAAAAGATCAAAGGGTTGTGGCAGAGTATTGGCCGCCGCGTCCACACGTTGGGCGCACGTTCAGTTTGCTACAAGCTCCCAGAGTGATCGCACGCACCTGATTTAAATTTTATATGCACGCATCGTAACTAGTGTCTATATAATTGCAGTAACAATGACCAATGAAAATACTTTTCGCTTTATAGAGCCCTACCAAGCTGAAAATTGTTTGTGAAACACAAGTCTTTCACACAGGTATTTTTAAAATAAAACGTTACCCCCACACTAGGATTTTCTCCTGTATCGTGGAGGCAGTTTACAAACATAAATTGCATAAGGACAAACATCCAGACCCGGAGCAATTATTTGCAGGCCATACAAATACTTGTTCCGTGCGGGATTCGAACCCGCGGCCCCCAGCGCAGTAACGCATAGCTAAGCCACTACGCCACAGAGCCGTCAAAAATTTTTTATCCCCCTTTTCTTATACACATTCACATTGTAGTGGTATGCTGTGAATAAATAACCGCAGCAGCCGTTAGCGCCTCAATAATCAAATTCACTTAGTTTTACACTTAGTTACACTTAGTTTTTTTACTTAGTTACACTTAGTTTTTCACTTACACTTAGTTATAAAGCGATAATGTAGTACTAACCCATGGATCTTTGTTGTCTGAAAATAAATGAATTTGAATTGAATTTGAATTTGAATTGAATTTGAATAATCATTTTAATAAATTCGTCCGCACATTGGCCTGAACCAAAGCAAACTGAACGACCTTCCAACGTGTGGACGCGATCACAAATTCATGGCCAATATCTTTGCCAACACATTCGCCAGTATGTTGGCCAACGTGAAGAGCCGCCATTAGTCGAGCTCAAGTAAAGAGTCAACCTAGGAATTGTAAAAGAAATAATATATATTCTAAACATACATTTTTTTGTTCACAAAATTAAGGATAAAGCGATTCTTTCTTTATATTTTTCTCCATCTTGAATTAGTAAAGATCGGGGCATATTTTCCTTAATTTAATAGGTATATCAGTGCATAATTTTAGGTTAAACATATCGGAACAATTCATGGTACCATGGTTAATTGTAAATCTCGAAACTTCATTGTTAAACCATGATGCTCGTGCGAATAGAACGACCCATTTCATTGCCCACCGTTGCTTTATTGTAACCGGCTATTACAATGTAATCTAAGTTAATGTTTCTTAGGAACTCTTTTTGTAATGGTTCATCTGATACTGTGATGCTATTTCCGCATGCTATGAAATATGATTTACTTTTAACCGATTTCAACTACGGCAGTGATTACTGAATACTGTCGGAAACTCTCAACTGCACAAGAGATGAGATGGTACCACAAATCGCTAACGCTTACACTCGTTCTAACATATCCGTGTTCGATATAACTTATCGACTTATGTGATAAAATCAAATGTATAATATAATACTATGCATTGTAACATTTTTTATTTTCGTACAAATGTTGTTATTACTTTTAAACCAGGAATTGTGGAAGTTATGGGAACTTGGAAGTGAAGTACTCAACTTGGTCGACTTCTAAATAAAAATGATACGATTTGTATACATTATATTTATTAAAGTGTATAATGTATATGCTACATACATTTCATTTCTTATTAAATTAACAAACGTAAATATACATCTGTAACGTAATTTGTTTGGAGTTGACTTCACTTAGGAAATCTTTAACATGGTCCAGTTTCTAAACGTCTATGGATCGCGGCGTCCACTTGCCATCAGGTGGACCTTGGACAATGAGGTGGGCTGTGTGTGTACTCGCTTTTTATCCTTATTATATTATAAAACATTGATCTCATTGTAAAAGTAACTCTAGTTTAAATTTTATGGTATTTTCTTAAAATTAACTTCTGTTGTTTTGAATGCACAATATTTGAATCTAGAATCGTCTGAAAATAAGATAAGAGTGCCGTAAAGAGATAGTAACTTAAATAAAATAAAGAATTATTATATGCTATAGAATTAATTAAACTTATTATAATTATTATACCTTTTACGTTCTATTCTAAAATGCCAAAATAATAGATAAAAAAACCTAAAGAAAATGGCATGCAATCAGTCTTTGAGCTTCCATAAGAAGTACGTGAGCACACCGTGAGGTACACGCCTTATGCAAAGCTACAATAAAAAGGTTTTATAGTTAAAGTTTTTATTTTTTTATTTTTGATACCGCGGGGAGTAGGACTATACGATATTTAAGTTTCTAGTTTTAGTTTTTTTGTTTTTTATTATTATTATAGTTTTTAGTATTATTTAAAATTAAAAATATTAAATACTGATGTAATTTTAAAAAAAAAAAAAATTAAATATTGTAAGGAACTCTCCATCACTCAAAACACTTTTTCCAGTCCAACACAGATACCTTTTCTATGGTCTGCCCGAATGCTGCTAACGCGTCTTCCATCAATGAAACTGTATTTCTCAGCTAATGTTTTATTTTAAAGAAAAAAAAAACAACGTGCTAAATCAGGGCTAAAATGTGGTTAACCCAAATGCTTAACCAGTGTGACCTGACCAGGACCCTCGTTTTGTGCAATGAATGTATGGACGCTTTGTTTTAGTTTAGCAATAGTTAGCAAAGCTCTATATCCGGTTACTTGTTGCTCACCCCAGTGAATATTTCTGTATTTATTATTTAATTATTCTGTATACATTTTTCAAAGAACACAATGTTTGTTTTTTTAAGGTCGTCAAAAACCTGAAGGGAAATTTAAGATGGATATTGGTATTTTTGCGTAAGTAGTTGTATTTTCAAAATATATTATAACTGGCCAGTATCTCATACAATATTTTTTCGCAGTCTACGTAAACTGTCGTATTACTTACATAGTGACGTGCGTATGAGCTGATCTATTTTACTAGCTTACTGTTTCTTCTTTAAATAAATATAAACGGCCTTTTTTGAAGTGAAAACGTCTTTAGCGGCGTTGTGCACTTTTTTTGTAATGGGTAAAAAATGTTAAACTCGCGTCAGGTCACTTGTCCTGATCGAAAATTCGTAAGACGGACGGAGAGTAGACAGCCGGCGCGGCGTAGGAGAGGAAGTAAGTTACGTTTAATTAATTTTCATTTATTAATTAATATAATTTTATTATTAAGATTAGGTTTCGATCGAGTCTACTGCACTGCTTGACGAAATTATTAATATAGATACATATGTATGTAATATTTGTAATATGTTTATACTTTATAGCATTAACCTATATTTTCATAACATCACGATAAACACATGTGCGGTGTAGGTTAACCAAACAAATAATTTCGAATGAAAATAAATGAAATAAGATAATAATAAATAATCTCCGCCATTCCAAAATATCAAAAATGCACAACGTTAATATTCAAGTTTTCACTTCTGCCGGCACTCCTGGAATGCAACCCGTCGTTTTTTTTTAATTTAGAGAATGCATTCATCGTTATGTAATATGACTCGAACCTTTATTAACACACAAATAATTGATTTCCGGAACTTAGTATGTTGTGTAAATCCCCATGTAATTACACTGTATCCATGCCTTCATCCAATCTTAGTATATCACAGTCACGTCAAGTATTAATATAAGATAAGGATAATAATAAACCCTCAGGGTAGAGCTATCGATCAAAGCAACAATTTCTAATTGCAATACGAGGTGTTCCAATAGATAGTTTATATTTGATTAATTTACTTCGTAAACGCAACAAATCTGAAGGGTGCGGAGTTATGCCAATCGATTACCTGACTTCTTAGATCTTAGGCTCTCTAGAAATACTGATGCGCCGAGAAAATTTTGTAGTCATCGTGATGTTCGTAACTCAAATGATGCGCTTAGCTCCTCTCTTTCAAAAATAGGTCGAACAGTTTGATTGAGACAGAGAGATTGGCTCAACAACCAAGAACGGTTGAATCCATAGAGGGTGTAAGTCTGGCTGTCTGTTCAACTGATGATCCAAACTTTTTCATTAGTAACTGCGCATTTTTTTTAAATTTACAAAGATCATCACTACAAAATCCAATTAATGCAAGAATCAAAGCTCAAGGATTCCAGTCATAAACTCCAATTCGTTAACTAAGTAATTCTTTTGACTCTTAAGCTATTTCACTCAAGTAACTGTTAAGCTGTTCAACATTTTCAGTGACATTTTATTTCGTATAAGGCATTTTCACCTCAACAGATATGTGAAGAAGTAGACAGTTTTTATGAAATTAAAGTGACAAGCGAACTGACAGTGCATCTGATGGTAAGTAGCTACTGCAGCACATGAACACCTGGGTTGTAACCTCTGAGGACCAACATGCTTTGTGCTTGGTTCAAAAAGCAAGTTTCTGCAATTTCAAGACGGAGAAGCGTCACAGGCCATGCCTACACGTCGCTACCTTGAGTTCGTAATTTTTCTTGCGCAAATTGGCCATCACGCTATTCTGATTTGAAAATGTACTTTTTCTTATGGGAATATGTCAAATCTAAAGTGTACATCAATAATCCGACTGATCTGACGTAGTTTTTAAGAGAATGATTTACATTCACATAACATTATTTTCGAGAAGTAAATTTCCAAAATGTTTTTTTTTATTATTACAATGAAACGACAAGGGACATTACAGTCCACCTGATGATAAGTGACTATTGCAATCCATGGACACAAACAACCAACTTCAAACAATGAATACTACAGATGCGTTGTCACCACTGAGGACCGCGATGGAATATAATTATGCTATCTCTCTATGCCCTTTTAACCAGGACACGGCACTACAAGTACCTACTGCAATTCCGTTTAAAGGTCAAATGAAGGTTTTATCAAAAAACTTTCTTTTATATTGATACATCAACTATGAACTCTCTTTTGACACATCTTTTATACTAAAAAATGCTGTTATTGAAACTTCATCACCACACACAATTTTGAACTACTATAACCTATATCAATTTTTATCAATATAACATTCTCTATTTCAGATGCGGCGGCAGGCACGGGCCTCAGTTGGAGACGCGCTTGTTGTGCGTTCCGCTTCTGCTCTACAAGGTAAAAAAGTATAATTAAAATCTTTTACTTCCAATTTTCGAAGAACTTTAAATGTCCACTTATTACTTACTAAACTGGCGTTTTTTTATAAAATCATGACAACAGACTGACAATCGCAGAGTGAGTCCATAGCAAATTAGTTACTAAGTAACACCAGTCGGAATATTAAAGTTATTTTTTTAAGTATTTATTTTTTATTTTTTCTAAACGTGGTAGAGCCACGCTGCAGCTATATTAGTAGTATAGTATGTAGCACGAATGGGTCGGCTAGACCGGGAAAGGACCACGCTGTCACAGAATAACAGCCTAAAATAGCAGCTTAATACTGCTGTGTTTCGTATGGTGAGTGTAGAGAACCGGAGACCCATTTTACTGGAAAAGAGGCATTCCATCTTAATCCTCACGGGTGACAACGCATCTGCATTTTGATTCGCAATCGAGGATAGATGTAGATGTTTATGGGCCACAGCAACCACTTACCATCAGATGGACTGTGTGCTCGTTTGTCACCCTATCCTATAAAAATAAAGTTCTGCTATTTATCGTAAGTTAGGAGACTTTTGAGAATGCTTTTCTAAGCCACCATACAAAATTGATATTTTATTCTATCTATAAAATAAAAAAGGATAGTCGGATAGCATGAATGTTAATTTTGACAGGTTACTAAAGGAATTATTTTTATTTTTATTGCTACATGAAGCTCTCCTATAGACAGCAGTCTAACCTACTTCTTAAAATTATAATATCTATAAATCCTTATTTCATATATATATATATATATATATATATATATATATATATATATATATATATATATATATATATATATATATATAAATTCTTTTTATGCAAAATCCTTATCATAAAATTTATTTTCAATTTCAGTATGGCTATGGTTGCTGATCTTTGTATTCCAGAATGAATTTAGAATATCAAGGTCCATTCAACCAGGCGTAAGTTCTTTTTTTACTATAATATACAGTTCTTTTTTGGTACAAATTTAATATACCTACCATCACCTCAAAGAAGTTTCGAAATGATCTGTCACCTTCATGTTGTGTAATTTAATCTGCCAGGAACATAGAGCAACATGGACCACAGGTGGACTGGAATAGAGTAGTATTTCCCGATACAGAACTGTCTGTAATTAGTTACGGGTAGGAGAGGGGAGGATCTGCACACACAAAAACAATCGTCCGTCACTACGAAACGCACACATAACAATTAAAACAATATACTAATAATTTCACACACACATAGATATATTATAGCACTATCACCCGGTGACAACGACAACTCTGATACGGACTCGGATCAGTCGCTCGACCGATCTGCATGTTGTATGCGTGTTGTAGGGTGGCTTTTGTTGGTAAATAAATCCAAAACAACACGACCGGTATTATTGTAGTTTTTAAGTTTAAAAAGAGGTAAATAGCAATAATGATTAAAAATTAGTTATATATGAAAGATAACGCCTTTTTGCAGAAAAATCTGAACAATTTGGCAATTTTGTAGGGCGTCAATTTAGCCGATTTTTTTTTATAGAACCGCTTGAATTTATACTTTGACAGAGGGGAACGTATGGCTACTTCCCTGTGGCCCGCCGGTGGTTTGTGTTGATCTATGGCCCGGTGTAATAGTATTATGTGACTCCAGGGTACGCATTATAATTATGTTCATATTTTAGTAGTTTTTGGGCAGGCGAATTGTTGACCATAGCGCTGATACCCTCGCTCTAGTAACGTTGCTCCTAACTTCCAGTTTTTAGGTTTTGGGGTTATCAATAAATTAAGTAGGTAGGTACTTATTTGTAAGAATAATTTAAAAATTGGGTTTCACACCGTAATGCACAAGCCGCATCCCTTACGCACAGTGCGGGGGAGCGCCAACAGCATTCTCAGAGTTATCAGTGAAAAGCCTGATTGTCATGTTGCAGGGGTGTCGCGTAATGCAGGCACATATTTAAACTAGAATAAATATTTTCCAAGAAATGTTACTAACATAGTTTTTAAATCTCTTTTTTTTTATGCTACTAACAATATTATGGACAAACGTCTGAAATAAATCAATTATATTTTTTTATTTATTTAAATTTTAGAGCAAGAAATCATCGTCGTCAGGATTGTGGACATTCCATAAATGGTTATAAGCCTAGCTCTTTATATTTATGTTACGGCTAAAAGACGAAGAGTGTTTACTCCTAGGCTTAGTTGATTACAACTAGGGGCAGATTTATTCATGGCGTGTACGGGTACCGTTACTGTCACAGCCCCTCAAAAGTCTACTGTTGAACGCAGGCCTGTAATCTTATCTATGGTTTTTAAGATGTCCCATAAATATTTGCCATAGTTGCTACGCTTAGCGGGCAGGCTGGCATCCGTATTTTTTTATTTTTAAGTGTTATTGGGAAGACGCAGGCGCCAGTCTCCTGGTTTATTCCCCTCTGTCGCCTCTTACGACACCCACGGGATTACATGAGTTAATGGATATTTTTACACCGCCACTACATAGTGTAATTAGGCCTTACACAAATATTAACTGTATATAACAGAATAACATTAAAATTTTAAATATTAACTCTAGCTTTAGTGAGCATTCAGACGACCTGAAGAGGTTATGAGTAGTTTATGGTGTGCTTTTAAAGGAAACTTTCTATACTAATATTTGTTATTCGTATACCTTAGTTTTAAATCTTCTTTCCTTTATTTAAAATTTTCAGTACTTGGACTTCGACAATCTGCCAGAAACAAACTTCACTTGTGCTGGCAAAGTAATCGGAGGATATTACGCTGACTTGGAAACATCATGCCAAATGTTCCACGTGTGTACGGTCGGTCAGCAAGATGAACCTATGGACATCAAGTTCCTATGTCTTAACGGCACTGTTTTTGATCAGGTATTTATATTTAAAGAAAATCCTGTCCGATCCGAAAAGGGCACATAAGTACTTTAATGATATTACCAAAAAAATTGGACATGAATTGGACAGAACGAAGGAGTCGGACAGGGTAATCTTTAAAAATGGTATATTAACATTAACTTTTAATTTTGCCATTAAATAAAATATGATATAATTTTAATTCAAAATTACTCTTTACTTTTTTAGGAGACAAGAGTGTGTGAAAGGGTAGACGAAGTTGATTGCACGAAATCTGAGAAATTTTACAGCCTAAATTTAGAATTGTATGGCAGCACGACACCGCCCATTATAGAGCCTGATAAAATGACCACTAAAGCTCAAAGTACTGAACAATCACAACACACTACGAAAACCAGTACAGAGGTCTTATCAGATCCTTCTGTATTTGATACACCCACGACATCAAATGTTAAGTTACAAGGTCTATCTCCGGATGCATTCGATTCAACAGAGGACCCAATACAGGAAATAAAGAAAGATGAATCCCAAATTTCTCAAAGTCCGTCGACACAGTCAATACCCATAGGACAAGTTGGAGGTTTTCATGATGGTAATTTTAATATTTTAAATTGTTAATTCTCTTTGTTGTATCTTATAGAAAATTAACAAGTATATAAATATTTCCTTTCAATGGTTTTACAGAATATCAGTATGAGGATGAATACGAAGAAGATTATTCGCAACCGTTAAAAACATCAACTATTCAATCTTTAATTACAACAACGTCAACTACAACCAAGAAACCACCCTCTACCAGCGCTTTGACGACAACTTCAACCACCCGTCCATCTCCTTCTTCCCAATCAACATCCTCTTCACCCACAGTATCTTCACTTGCCCCCAATATACATACCTCGTCTCCTCTACCCGCCCTCCCTTTAACCACTATTGATCCATCCCTATTATCGCCTCAAGAATTTATTTATAGACATCGTGGACCCGGATCTGAGGCCATCTCTTTCCAACGACAAAGTTTTCGTCCTGCCGATGGAGTTTTTATCACGCATGCATCACCACAACAATTTGATCACTTTCAGTATGAATCGTCAAGAACTGCGCCGCGGCCAATATCTCGTCCAACTCCATTTGTACAAAGACCACAACCATTCCGCGCCACTACTCCTGACCCACGAGACCAAATTCTGCGCCCGGGACCTTCGTCTCAGCCCTCTGAGAGGCACGAAACTTCCGTGAAACATCGTCCACAAACTTATCCTTCAGCCTTACCACCTCAACATACTCTGCCATTTAATCCATTTTATTACGATCGAAAACGAAGCGACGAATTTACATCTGAAAAAGAAACACCGCCCATTGCTCGATCTGTAGCACCACCCACCGTAACTGAACGACCCCCTACTAAACTGAAAAGTCCTCCACGAGTTATCGTTACCGCTAGTGCTTCAGTTAGTGATAGCAATGGCAAAAAATTGAACTATACAGTCGGTAACGTAGTCAGTGCAGTAAAACCGATAGTAGCAATAAACTACGATGACTATAAAGAATCAGATCTTATTTTCGACCCCTTCTTTCTTGATGTGCCAAAATTAAATAAACGACGGAAAACAAGATCCAACAAGCATAGAAAAATATTTACAATACCCGCAACCGCAACTGTGCCAACTAATTTAATTTCTAAAACTAGTTTAAAAGCAACACTTTCTCCAGTCACTTCAAGAGCAACTACAACTACAATTTCATCTACTCCACCTACTACAACAACTACAACAGCTGCTTGGAATCCTGAAGATTATGTGGATGACAACTATGAACCTCATGCATATTTACCTCCAATACCTCCGCTCGCCGTTCTAGTGACCCAAGACAGTGTTAAATTTTCAAAACTTAAAAAACCATCGACTAAGGATTTAAACAAAGAAAACGAATCTAGAACAGAAATTTCATCACCAAATTTTGGCCCGAAGGAACAGTCCTGGCCCACGCCATCTGCTATGCAGATAATCTCTAGTCAAAGTGCGGGTTCGGAGGCGGTGGTATCTATAACTGGTGTAACTACACCATCGCCAATCAAGGCGCCCGCCTGCGCCTCATCGCGCTCTACTGACTGTCGGAATCGTGCCTAATAAGTAGCTCACTTTATTTGTAGATAAGTAGATCGATATTTAAATAGGTAGTAAATTTTATAATTTTTCAAATAATATTAACTAAGTACAGCAAGGTTGGTCTTTTACAATGTTTAAAACTCATCTTAAAACAATTAGTAGAAGAATCAAATGAGCGCGATATTTACATATGTTGCGTATTTATAAATTTCCTGAAATAAACACTGTACATAAACAAGAAAATAACAAGTATATAAATACACCTCTATTTTATATAAAACTTGTAAATTTCAAATAATTAAAGTAATGTATCTGATAAAACTTTAAGAAGACTTTTGTAAATATGTATCCCAAAATATAATACTTAAGCTGTTTAAACTCTTGGGTTTTTATTAATCTTTCGAGAAAACCTATATTTACGCAAGTACAGATGCATGATTTTGTAGATAACTTTATTGGAATCGCCTGCCAAGCGTTACCGTGAGACCTTAACCACAGTAAATATATAGTAGGAACAGTACGGAAACTTCCTACAAACGCTCGAAACGGCACACTCACACAAACATGCGCAACGACGAGACTTCTAAGCGCTCGTCGCGGTGCTCTCAGTAACGAGTGTCGCCTCAAGACTTTAAAAATGCCACGAACGTATTGCGTACGGCTGTTTGAACTCGGCTTCATCAAAACCGGAGCTATCTTATTTTAAGCTTCCTGCTGATTTTGAAAGGTAAGAATGATTTTTATTGTCATTGTTATAATCGTTATCGAATTATAAGTCCGTGTGATCGATCATAATAAATTCGTGAACTTATTTGTACATCCAGAATGCTGCGGTTTTGAGGCTATTTAAAGCTGATAGTGTAATAGTGGTAACAAAAAGTATATCCAAGATGGCGGCTGCAATAGGTATCAATTTTTTCGTCATGGGTGCATCGATCACTAATAAAAAACATGGGTGTCATTTTCATGGCTTTCGAGGGTTTTGAAGCCGATAGTGCTGTCGAAATATAAATCCAAGATGGCGGCTGCAATAGCTATCAATTTTTTCGTCATGGGTGTCATTTTCATAGGTTTTTTTTAGTATGATAAAGCCGATAGTGCTGTTGAAATGTAAATCCAAGATGACGGCTGCAATAGGTATCAATTTTTTCGTCATGGGTGTCATTTTCATGGTTTTTTAGTAAGTTGAAGCCGATAATGCTGTTGAAATGTAAATCCAAGATGGCGGCTGCAATAGGTATTAATTTTTTCGTCATGAGTGTCATTTTCATTGTTTTTCACTGTGTTGAAGCCGATAGTGCTGTTAAAATGTAAATCCAAGATGGCGGCTGCAATAGGTACCAATTTTTTCGTCATGGGTGTCATTTTCATAGTTTTGAGTATGTTGAAACCGATAGTGTTGTTGAAATGTAAATCCAAGATGGCGGCTGCAATAGGTATCAATTTTTTCGTCATGGGTGTCTTTTTCATAGTTTTTCAGTATGATGAAGCCGATAGTGCTGTTGAAATGTAAATCCAAGATGACGGCTGCAATAGGTATCAATTTTTTCGTCATGGGTGTCATTTTTATGGGTTTTGAGGGTGTTGAAACCGATTTTTCGTTGTTGCTTTAAAAAAGAACACATAAACTTCAAAGTAGCTGATCTAATTTACAAAAAAAATAAACAAAATCGGTTTCATAGTACCCGTTCCTTGTTTCCCAACAGTTTATTTAAAGAAAATCTGTTCATTAGAATGATATTTTTTTACACAGTTAAATTCAATAATAAAGAATTCCGAACTTTTCGTAGCAGACGAAAATATTTTTATGTAAATAATTTGTAATAATCTATACAAATAAATAAAATTGAAGTGTCTGTTTATAATGTCAAAATAATAGCTTTTTACTAAATGCATATGAAAGTAAATACGGTACTTATAAATAAATAACAATTTTTAAAATTTTTGTCTGTCTGTCCGTTTGTATGTCCGTCTATTTGTTCCGGCTGATCTCCAAAACGGCTGGACCGATTTTAACAGTACTTTCACTGGCAGATAGCTGATGTCATAAGGAGTAACTTAGACTACTTTTATTTTAGAAAAATAATTACGGTTCCGCGCTAAAAATTAAAGACCCTAACACGCGAGCGAAGTCGCAGGGAACAACTAGTGAAGAATAAAGGTACGTTTTCGTCCAACTGCGGCTCGCGTACGTTCCCGCCGAAACTTGTAAAAGGTTACGCCGTAATGACAAAGTTAAATTTCTACAAGTTGTTGTGTGTTAATATTAAATTGTTTTCCGTGTTTAAACTATCGTTTTTTGCTGAGATTACCTATTTAAATTGTATTTGTAAGCTAGTTATTTAAATTCGATTGATTGATCACTACAGAACAAAAATATAAAAAAAGCAATATCAAAAAATTAAAAGTTACAACCCTATTGCTTCAATGGAGCTTAGGTAATTATATCCTAAACTAGGCTTAGTTTCCATACTGTTCATATTTATACTGTGCCTTAACGTAACGTAACGTGAACGTTAACGTACTTTCCAGTACAAAATGAGCTTTGATGGGATTACGATTCTATTAGACATGTATTCCTGAGAGAAATAAATGTTCCGAACGCCTTACATGGTTTTATATGAAATCCCGGTTCTCTTTTTAGAACGTTTCAGTTATGACCCGTTTCATTACGTGAAAAGGAAAAAGTAAGTTATATATTTATTTATCTAAACAAAAACATCAGAAATACAGACATCCGTTCTTAAATTAGAAACAATCTATAGTATATCGCGCCAAATGGAAGACGCCGCCTGCCAAGCGTGAAAACTATTGCAAATATGCCCGATAAGAGGCAACCTGTAATGAGCAAATGAATATAATAGTTTTTTATTGGTAATGAAATCAAAATGTAATGAAATACATGCGTCTTATATATAGGTAAGTAATTTCTGTGACTGTGCTATTTCATTTTAATAAAAATATAAAAATAAAAAACTAGATACACAATCAGTGACAAAAAATGTCCTTACCGAATGAGTGCCCACTCGAACATTTGGGTGCGCTTTTTATTTGTACGTAGCTTTGTGTATACAACAACTTTAGGCAATGCATTTAAGGTTGAATTGACATTTATGTTTATATATTTATTTCAACTAGAATTACGTCACAATAATTGGCGACAGTTTTAAGAAAACTTTTGCATGATATCTAGTTTTTTATTCTGCTACCGTATTATTTACCTAAGTAATAATGTGAAATTGTATACCTTTGTGAAGAGGAAATATAATGATATTATTAGTGATGATGCCTCGCTGACATTTTCAACATACATGGTCATCAAAAGAACGCGCGCATTTTGAACTCTATGTATCAAAAACTCAGTACGAGACAGAATGTAATTCTAAGAAATTCAGAAATTCTAATCTAATCATAAAAGTGGTGTTCCAGCTCATTTCACTGGATCCTACAGGAAATCCTTTATCCTTTCCTCTTCAGGCTACTCTACTCTGGAATTCCTTACCCGAAGACTTACGAAAAGCAAATGCCCGTTCAAGAGATTAAATTGTGAACACCTTGTGAAACAAGACATTGTTTCATGATAAGAATGGTTTCATTTTATATTAGTTGTATATTATAGTTTATATATACGTATAGATATGTGTGTATAAGTACCTATATAAATATTTTATTTTATTGTTTTAAAGATCATAAAGCAAGTTTACACCTACCACAATAGCTCACCACGCTACGGGTTCACTGGCAGATAATGTAGACAGGCATTAAATCCGCCCATTCTTACCTTATTTATAAGGTGTTACAATAAAAAATAGCATAATTAAGCTTTGAAATTACCAAAGAGTCTTATTCCTAGATCCTCCTTTTCTTTGTTCAAAATGCATGTATCAAATTTTTTACTTCCGACTTATTATTAATATTTTGCTTTCAAATATTACTTTTATATACCTGTGGCTGCCGAGACATGCGAAATGCCTAGTTTTATTCTGTCTCTATGACTATAATAATTAAAAAACTAAAACTAGAAACTTAATTATCATATAGTCCTACTCCCCGCGGTATCGTGCCAAGGACGCTGGATGCGTTCCCCGCTGAATGGTTATACTTAGACTTTTTAACAGTGGTAGAGCCACGCGGCAGCTTTTGCTGTCGCACGGATGGGCCGGCTCGAACCGGGTGGTACCACGACCTCACAGAACACGAGCGTGACGTAGAGGTTTACCTCTGCGTTTCGCTTGGTGAGTGCAGGTGGCCGGAGGCCCTTTTTACTGGAAATGAGGCATTCCATCTTAGTCCTCACGGGTGACAACGCATCTACATTTTGAATTGTAATAGAGGATAGATGTAGATGTCTATGGGCCGCAGCAACCACTTACCATCTGGTGGACTGTGTGCTCGTTTGTCACCCTAATCCTATAAAAAAAAAGAACCAGTCCTCTTATCACCAACAGCAAAGACCAGCCGCGGATGGAGTTCCTTTAGGAACTTCACCGCACGTGGACCCCACGGACCAATAGTCTCTACAGCAAATGGCACAAATATGTAGTCATCTCTTAGAGACTCATATTTGCGCCACTTACTGAGTTCAGCTGCCTCTGATGCCGCCCCGGCTCTAAAGGAGGTAGCTCCCAAGGGAGAGAGGTAAAGCCCTAATGTGGGATGCTACTTGCGTAGACACTCTGGCGGCGTTTCTACCTAGGAAACATTTAAACACACAAGAGCCCTTCGGATGACGTCGTTCAAAGAACTGTGTCGTGAAAATCTACCAGCACTTTTCTTACATGAAAGTCCGTGGAGCCCAAACTTGTTGACGCTGCTACCATAGGGGCATTGATGGGGTTGACAAATCATCGCTCCTAGTTGGATTCCTACGGCAATGCGCAAGCTTTCCCCATCAAGTAATGTGCCGAGATTTCTTGATGGTAAAGCGTGTAACCAGTGACTAGATTCCTTAGTCGAAACAGCTAGAAGTCGTACCTTATCTTGGTCCCTACGACTGTATTTATAAGAAACACTTCGTTTGATAACTTACAAGTGATCTCTATATATAAAAATTAATTGCTGTCTTAGTCTCGCTAATACTGAAAAACGGCTTGACCGACTAGATTTACAATTGGAACCGGTACGTAGCGCTCTTTCTGACATCCAGAATTCAACATTTGAAGCCGTGACGGATCGCTAGTATTAAATAAAACTAATTTCTACGGAATTGATTCTTTTTTTTTTCAATAAGTATGATAATTCAAGTCATCAAAATGAAATCTAATACATGAAACTACTATAAATCCGTGAAGCCATATTATTTTTGGTTAGGTATATTATCTAATCTAACCCCAAGAAAGTTTTATGTATACTTTTGATTTTCTAGCACAGATATTCAATATACTAGAAGCTAGAAGGATAGTATGATTAATATACGTCTCACAAAGTAAGCAAATATATTGCACAGAACACAATTACTCTCTACCGAGAGGTATATTGTATTTCTGCACAGAGTAACACAGTCAGCCGGTGGCCCGTCTTGCTCTATGTATTTCTGTGTTCTCTAGTATGTACTTAGAGTAATCATACATACATACACAGGTGCATAGTGTAAAGCTCCCCCTCTATTTATATAAAGATAAGTCCGTCTGTATAAATATCAATATAAAATAAATTAATTTTCGTGACTATAAATAATCAT
Source organism: Parnassius glacialis (assembly GCA_033319125.1). Classification (NCBI taxonomy): domain Eukaryota; kingdom Metazoa; phylum Arthropoda; class Insecta; order Lepidoptera; family Papilionidae; genus Parnassius; species Parnassius glacialis. The sequence continues at coordinate 22,468,480 of JAVANC010000021.1, forward strand.
GATTATAGATAATTAATATCTTTCTCAAAAGATCTTTATAAAGGTTCAGTCGTTTGTTATATTTATGACATGATCGTCTCAGTCAGGACACATATTTATGTTGTGTTGGTACTTGAAGAATAAATGAATATTTGCTAGAGCAATTGAACGTCGTTGATAGTGCCTTATAATTAATTTAACCACTCAGGCGTCGACACAATTACCGTGTAATGGTAGTGTACGAATATCCATACCATCCTATGGGTCTCGTAAGAGGCGACTAGACTTAGAGAAAAGTGTTTTTTTTAAATTACCGTGACCGTTGTTCCGGTTACCAAAAAGTCACAATGAAAAATCATCGTGACTTTATTACGTTGATAAAGTTGGATAACTACTTAGAATATTGAAACGACTTATAAAGTGACTTTAAATACGCATTTTGAATTTAGTATTATGTTTTATTTCAGTAGTCGATTTTTTATTACCTTCCTTACCTAAGCTACGTGGCTATGTTGTAAGTACCTTTCTAATAATTATTTCTGAAATATAAGAATTTCATCTAACCTAGGCGATCAGCCAGTGTACTGTAACATGGTAGATATAAGTTAGATGAATAACTAATTTTATTTTTAGAAACTTGTATTGATGTCCAACGTCAATAATAATTTAATAATTAAGTAAGTAAGTTAATATAATATTAGAGTAATTACACATAGAGTGATAGTGTCATGCAAAATTCCGTTCAAAGTTGAAGCAAAAACACAATGAATGTATGCATAAGCGGCCTGTAATTACGTTTTTCCACACGCACACAAGCAAATGAGTAATGTTTGCAAGCTAATGACATTTTACCCAAAAAGTGGGAAAAATATAATAGTGAACATAGTCATAGAATTAATATTTAGGTTGCGTTTATAATTATTTAGTAACTATTTGCAAAGATAAAAATGTAACATTATTTATTTTTGTTAACTTATATAATATTTAAATTATTTATATACGTAATATCTTGTGTTATATTCAGAAATCTATTATGTTATTATATTATTCTGTTAGAAGTAGTATATTTATATAAATATCTGTTATTTATCTTCCCTAAAATCTTATATTATTTGTAAATATTAATTTTTAACAGTGGTAGAGCCACGCGGCAGCTTTTGCTGACGCACGGATGGGCCGGCTCGAACCGGGGTGGTACCACGACCTCACAGAATACCAGCGTGAAGTAGAGGTTTACCTCTGCGTTTCGCTTGGTGAGTGCAGGTGGCCGGAGGCCCTTTTTACTGGAAATGAGGCATTCCATCTTAGTCCTCACGGGTGACAACGCATCTGCATTTTGATTCGCAAACGACGATAGATGTAGATGTCTATGGGCCGCAGCAACCGCTTACCATCAGGTGGACTGTGTGCTCGTTTGTCACCCTTATCCTATAAAAAAAAATATAATACTCAATGGCCTTATTCTATGATATATAGGGAAGTGGAAGAAATGGAGGAGGCAAATGCCCACGTCCATTTCATCCAGTTTTTTCCATCCAGCCCAACTTACACATAACAAGTGAATAGTTGTCAGATAATCATTTTAGCTGTCAGATATTTTTTCATTAGTTATTCATTACTAGCTATGGCTGTGGCCTGCGGCTTCACCCGCATATTAAAGCATACACTGATCTCGATTCTTTCCATTCTAGGAATCTGCGTGATATATTTAATTTAAATCGGGTTCAACGTAAAGGTTACAATATACAACTTTCACAGAATGGATATAATATTAGAAGAAATCACGAGACTTAAGAGTGCGGTCAGCTTCAAGTGATTATTATTGTTACTTTATTGGATATTATGTTTTAAATTAAAACAAAATAAGTTTCGGAAGGAGATAAAATATTGAAATAAAACATGAAATTAAAAATGTTTATTAAATAATATAAAATAAAATATACTCATGTACTTAAAAAATATCTCTTAATGACCCTGAAACTGCAACTGTTTTCTAGACAACTGCCTCTTTGATAACGCTATCCTCGAAATGTTATCTTTTTTAGATTCATAAAAGAATCGAACTAAATGTTAAATATGTGTAAATTTGAATAAAAAATACAATCATAGGCTATGTTATTTATCCTAAAACCAATACCATAAAAAGGTTAAAACAACTGTACATTATCAAAACAAAATAAATCAACACATTTTTTTCGTGGCAAATGGGAACCCTAATAATATTTGGCAAATAAAATTACCTATTTATATGTGAATGAGACTATTGGCAGTATGTATATATTTTTTTCAATACACACTATTTTATAATTATAATAATAAGAAAAAATGGGGTAAAATATTTTACTATACCTAGCAACATTTTTATTACATTGGCGTCTGTCAAATTTATTATTTTGACAGATTTTGATGAATGTTTTTTACAAAAATATAAGATGCTAGGCAGTAGTTACCCGTGAAATGATATTTTTACATTTTTTTCGTGACTATGTGATGAGTTGTGATACCCTTTCACAGTACAGTACGTCATTTTTTTTGAAAAATTGTTCGAACTGTTTACACGACTACGTGGACTCAAACTCGAGTACTAACGCGGCAAAAGTCGTACTTAGCCTTTAAAGGGCCCCCGAGACGGTCAAACGGTTTGATTCAAACCTCACGTGTTTGACCAAACCGTTTGATGTCGCTTTGAATTCGCATCAAACAGAAGCGCGTAATGTGGCTTCAAAGTTCAAACAAGAAAGTCCCATGGTGGTTTCAAAAAAAACCGTCGACTATGGATAAAGATTTTCTCGCGTTTATTGTATTAATGTCTTGCTTAAGTAATAAGAAAAAAAGTTGGTGCAAAGAATGGTACAAATTAAGATATCGTTTCACAGACGAACATCTGCAAAAAGTGCTAGAAACTAGCACACCAGATGATTATAAGAACTTTCTAAGAATAGACAATGATTCTTATGATTTATCATTTCAAAAATAGGATACTAACATGAGGAAAGCTATTCCAGTAAATCAAAGATTGCCTATAACCTTGAGGTATTTAGCAAGTGGGATGGACCTGGAAAATTTAAAATTTACGTGTGTTGTCTACCCTCGAACATTATAAATAATAATTATTGTTAACTTGTTTTTTGTGCTATAATTGTACCTCCAGGATCCCTTTTTACAACATCTTGTAGTATTCTACATTAAATCTCTGCTCCCAATAGCATATCAACTTTATGAGGTGTATGATATTGAGGATCTGCTAGTTGTACATTGTTTATTTCCACCCATTTTAATTCAGTTATTTTTCTTGTAGGAAGAAAAGATGTCATTCATTTCAAGACGTACGCCTTAACTATAAAACTCAACAGTCAGATCATATTTTGATTGAATTTTTATGTAAACAATTGATTTTGATATTAAACTATTATCAGCGGCAACTCCGGAAATAATTTCCTTGGTGGGTTGTTTCTTTAAACCTAAATATTACATTATCCTTTCAGTTACGAAAGGATCTTGAGAGGCCTGATCTAGTTGCGCCCGAATTGCGAACTCAGCTCCATTTTTAAACACTGCTGTGACCAGAGCTGTAGCTAACAACACTTGGCTAGCGTACCCTTTCGAAAAACAAACAACCATATCACCTTGTTCTTCAACTGCATTATTTGACAGTTCTGCAGATTTGCAGCTGCAACAAAAACTCAATTGATGGGTCAACTACCTACCATAAGAGTCACCCCTATTAGACCCTTCAAACGAAGTGGAGTAGATTACGCGGGCGCTATCAGTCTAAGGACATCAAAGGGACGTAGACACCATGCGTACAAGGGATATATTTGCTTGTTTGTATGCATGGTTACTCGTGCTGTGCACCTTGAAGTTGTCAGTGATCTCTCCACTCAAGGATTTCTTGCAACCTTTAAACGTTTCGTCGCACGACGTGGTAATTGCAGTGAATTTTCGAGTGATAATGGGACCAATTTTGTGGGAGCTTCAAGGGGTTTACAGAAACTATTTAAATCTGAGCAGTCTGGAATTGCCAAGGATATAGCCGAAGCTTCAAACAAAACCAAAATATAAATTTCCATCAAACGAGCTTCAAACACGTAACATTTGATCAAACCTGTCAAACCAACGGCGTAAACAATCAAATTGGTTTGACTCAAACCAAAATCTACGTGTTTGAATCAAACCGTTTGACCGTCTCAGGGCTTAAGGCTAACATGAAATGGCTTCACTTTGTGTACGCCTACTGCGGTTCTAAGCCTATTACGTCTATGAATACATATAATATTTTCCTACAAATCTTTGTGTGCATTTTATTTAATTCTGACTTAGAGATTTAGATAGAATTGATGGTTCCCATACGTAGCCTACATGTTTAGAAACTAATGTTATTAGTTCGACCAGCTATTGATATATATATATATATATATATATATATATATATATATATATATATATATATATATATATATATATATATATACTAGCTGACCAGGCAGACGTTGTTCTGCCCTTTCCAAACAACCATTTACTTTACCAAACAAACTCCTGAAATTAACAATAAAAAAATTGAGGGTCACTTATCGGGATAAAAATTATCCTATTTCTCAAGTTGGACCAAACTGCACACAGTCTGCAAAATCTCATTGAAATCGGTTCCATCTGTTGAATACTTACAGCAACACGTGGTGGTTATACTACTAAATTGTAGCTTATATTAAACGTTTGTATTTAACATAGTGCCATCTATTGAATATTTACTCAATCCAATCAACAGATATCGTCATCTGACAGAATCGTTTGGAGCTAACAGAAAATTGTGACTGTCAAATAATAGGCAAATAATTTTCAATAAAATAATATTGTATTGCGACTATAAATTAAGATGTAAGCTATCCTATCTTTTAAGTTGGACCAAATTGCACACAGTGTGCAAAATTTCATTGAAATCTGTTCAGTAGTTTAGGAGTCCATCACGGACAAACAACGTGACACGTACTTTTTATATATAAAGATATATATCGCATCGATATTTTAACCAGCATCGATATATCCGTCCATCCATCCATCTACGAGTATTACAGCCTCTTATAGTCTACTGCTAAATATAGGTCTCCACCATAGATTGCCTCATAGGAAGGTTATGGTATCGATGCCACGCTTGGCAGGCGGATTGACAACCGCAGTTTTTAATTATTTTGAGTTGTTATCAGGAAGACGCTGTTGCGTATCACCTGTTTCGAGTAATTTAGTGGTGGTGTAAAACTATCCACTACCCCATAGCATCCCGTGGGTGTCGTAAGAAGCGACAGAGGGAAGTCGAAACAGGTGTGCCTGTATCCACTTGATTTCTGTGAATAGTTCCGCTTTCACTTAATCGTTTGAACTCGTAGGTAGCTCCGAAAACGGAAACATGGGGAAGCCCGTGCTCAGGAAAGCAACGTTGATATTCTCTTCGAGCCCCAACTATATATGATACCGGCATATTATCTATTAGATTATGATGCCATTTTAACTTTGATGCACAAAAACAGTAACAATGAACATTCAGTAACAGATAATGGTAACAGCAATAATAACAATAACAATAACGACTGAAAATAATAACAAATGAATTAACGCGATGAGAGTTTATTAGAAGGAAGTTTAAACAAGTACTTGAGGAGCGATAGTAGAAACTAACTAACGAGTGTCGCTACGACTCAATTTAAAATGGCCGCCGACTTTCTGAACAATTGTCAACAACCAATCAGTCGCCAAGTGACTTAAAGTGTGCAAGTTCGTTCCTAAGAGCAATTATTCTTTACCGTTCTCTACCTGCGTTAAGTAAAAGACCCTTTTATAATTGTTATTCATTGACTTCACCGCAATATTATTACCTTTTTGGATAGCTGATTAAATGGGCTTATTTTTTAAAATAATTTTATATTTCATGTGATAGTATTTTTTTAAAATACGTCACATTTTATGGTACATAAAGTCAAAGTCTATGCATAAAGTGTAGTATATAATATATATAAATACTTTTTTATTAAAACTCATAATTTTTATTGTGAATACTTTTATACTTTTTATGATTGTATTCGCTTGGTTGAAGCTTCAAGAAAATAAATAAACTAGAAAGAAAGCATACAAACAAAAGGGTTTACAATTAATACAAAATTCTGGGTGATTATTAAAAAACCTTTAAAATCTCAAGAAATTCTTTGGGGTACAGGTTTAAGAAATGTAAACGTAAACGCGATTTTTTGGTGCAAAGACCTGAAATAGCAGCCTGGAGAGCAAAATATTTAAGGCGATTGAAAGAAAATGACGAATGTGGAGCCGAAAAAAAACCAGTGACCTCCATCGACGAAACCTGGATACATTCACATTACACTGTCTCGAAATGTTGGCAAAATAGTAGTGATTCCAGTATTCGAACTAATCACTCTCCTGGTCAGCGCTGGATTGTGGTACACGCAGGCAATGAGAATGGTTTCGTACAAGGTGCCGAGCTCCTTTATAAATGTAAGTCAACAACCGGTGATTATCATGACGAAATGGATGCATCAAATTTTACAAAATGGATCGAAGAGAAATTGATACCGAATCTTCCACCCAACGGTATCATTGTCATGGACAACGCACTGTACCACAGCAAGCACGTGAATAAGCCGCCAAATTTCAGTGCACGTAAAAACGTAATGCAAATGTGACTGCAAGAACACAACATCGAATTTGACGAGAAAATGACAAAAAGAGAACTGTATATGTTAATTAAAAGACATAAGCCCGAGAAGGTATATATCATCGATGAAATATTTAGATCTCATGGACAAGAGGTATTACGTCTGCCACCCTACCATTGTGACCTTAACCCAATTGAGTATGTTTGGAATTTGATGAAGCAAATGGTGGCAGACAAAAATGTAGACCAATCAGAAAAAGATATAGAAAGACTAACAAAGGAAGCAATACAGAGTATAACCCCAGAAGATTGGAAAAAAGAATGCAACCATGTCGATCGCTTAAGAGACAAGTTTTGGCATGCTGATAGATTGTATGAACTTGAGGAACAGGAACTAGTAATTTCATTAGGTGGAGAAGATAGTGACAACGAAAGTAATGACAACATTTTCAGCGACAATGAAGAATTTGACAACAACGACAGCGAAACAATGTCTGGTGTTGAGGCTTTTTAAAAAATTAATAGACCACTTTTGAAAACGACAGTACTTAATTGTTTTAAATTATAATTTTAATGTTAAATACCTGCTAATTAAATGGCTTGAAAATTATTTGATTTTAATTTATTATACTTACCCTAGAATAGAAATCTAAAAAAAGCATTTCTAACAACAAACTTTTATACTTAATATGGTTTCTTGTATTTACTTTTTCCAGTATAAAAGCGTTACATTGATATATACAAATAGTTTTATTTTTAATAGGAATGTATTTTTTATTTTAAATTTATTTTAAGGCGTTGTATAGAAGTATAAAAATAAATAGGCGCACAAAAAATATATTTTATTTTTGCATCTCGATTTTTTTGCTATCTTTCCATATTGCATGACGTCATCAAGCCAGGTTCGTAGATATTTCCGACAGGTTGTACATATGTTGGGTCAAATTTGTAGCATTTAGACTCCCCTAGCATGTCCTGTCAGGAAGTTGTCGAGTTCCCAGTAACCCTGTATAATATTATTTTTAAAGAGGAGTAAATTAATTAGATTTTTGTGTTTGATTAATAAGCATCGTTTCATAAAATCGCACCTATGTTTTATTGAGCTAAAACATACTTTAAATTATCGCTTACCTAATATTTACCAATACTTACATAATCAAATTAATAACTTGAGTACAGTAACGCATAGGCATCAATCTTGGCGCATCACTATTCATCCAATCTCAACTATGTATCAGTAGCTATAAAACATCTGGTTACGCTTGTCATAATGTGCATTGAGCGATACGCGGGCTCTATACCTTACTTATTTGTACTCTAAGTTCTGAACACTCTTATCTATTGTTCTAAGGGATTCCTTCTAATCATGAAGCAAATACAAAGAGGAGACGTTGTAATTAAATTTCACTATGTAACAACGCGTGACAATTTGCGGGGTGAGGGGATGCAAAGCCCCGCCCACTTTACATTATCTACATCTACCATCATAAATAGTAAAACTACTCGAATCTTTCCATATCGATGTTGCAATGTAGCTTAGCTACCTTGATGGTAGATGGCGGCATGTCCACAAAATGTTATAAAGTATAAAAATTATATTTTGGCGATTAAAATTTCTTTATGACTGAATGCAAAACAAATTTCAGCACCTTCGTATGATTCTTTTATCATTATTGAGCTCTACGTACCTTTATATTTTTAGTTCACATGACACAAAGTGTCGCCATCTAGTGTGGAATATATTTAATTATATTTTAAAGCCGACGCAAAGAGATTTTTCTACAACTATTTTAATAAATTAGGTGTAAAATTATTTACAAATGAAATGTGATGCCATCCATAACATCAGAGCGTCTATCTGAGTAGTTTTTACACAATCAAACACAACACTTCATCCTTTTCTTTTTAATATTACGAAAATACACCGATATGCGATTTTTTCAACACATAAGCACACAGGACGAATGCTGACAGTGTACTAACTAAAGCCACGCCCACTATGATGACGTCAGGACCTACTTAGAATCACAGTGCACAGTTGATTATGCCGTCTCCCCTTTGTATTAGCTTCATGCTTCTAATTATTACAAACTATTTGGTGGAGTTTAAACGTAGAGAGAGAATGAACTCCCTCTACGGGTCTAAAACTTTGACAAGTAGATCGCCATACGGATACGGCCGACGCTTGATAGCTGTGCGTAAGTGCTCGCTGCCCTGATACAATTAACCGTCCCAAAGTAAGCGCGTTACGACAATGACAACTTATTTAATTTTTTTATATTAAATTAAACTGACCAAATATTTATATAAGCTGACCAATTATAAGCGAATGCTTCTCGATCGCGCATAGGTGGATTTTTTTATTTTTTTCGCGAATGAGGTGCTAAAATTTCTCAATGACCTTGATAAACTGTAAACCTTAATAAAAAAAATTCTAACGCTGACCAATTAATAAGACCTACTGACCTTTTATGACCAATTTCTGACCTTTCAGATGGTATAATTGGTCAATCGAAATTCCGCACATGAAGTGCTAAGATTGCGGAGCTGGCAAATAGGGCTTCGCCATACTAACACTCCTCTTCCTCCGCGACTCCACCTTGGCTTCAACGTTAGGGGAGGCCAGCACTCACCTCGGGCCAGCCACATGGGTTCCTCTTTATTTACCGCGGATGATTTTGCAGTATCAAATAGCAGCAATAGGGTTCCTTACTTGCGTTACAAAGAAAAAATACCTTTGATGAAAAACTTTATTACCATTGTGTTTGAGTGATAATATGAGACATAAAAAAAACCTAACCTAATGTATATTTTATTACTCTGCCCAATAAGTAACGGGCTTTATTCATAAAGACCGGTCAATTTAATATACACAACATATTATGCAATTGATGATTCCGTTATAGGTCAATGACAATATCAAAAAATCCGTCAACAACGTTAAGTCGTTTTAAATACTAAAATAGATTAAAAGAAATCTCAAAATACTTTGTGTATAAGTACAAAGAATCCACCATCACCCACACCATAGTTTTTCATTAAAGTATACGTAACTTCTATAGAAATTAACTATCTGCATCTGGGGGCACGGCAGTGCCCCCGCCAAGTCGAGCAAAAAGTGGCACGGCCGTACCATCCTTTTCTCGAAGCAATTCAGGCCATTTCCGAAACCCCATAACTTCGTTATGGATAAAACTAGAAGCCTGAATTTTTACTAACCAAGTAGTAATTGTATAAACTCGGTATATTTCAAATTTCATTAAATATGAACCAGTAGTTTAAGAATTACAACTAGTCAAAGTTTCTTAATTTTGTCACTCACTGACTGACCGATCATCAAAACTCTGAGGCACTTCTAGCAGACATAGAAACTTCAAATTTGGAATGCAATTATTGTTTAATATATAAATCAAGGAAAAATTAAAATATTTTACAATTTCGGTCCAGTTTTCGATATACACCAACTGCATAAATAACTTTGTAATCCCATATAAACATATAGTATTACAAAGTTATATTTGCAGTGAATGAATCAGTGTACCTTTATATTATGTATAATGGAATAATATGTGTAAATAGCTACCTAGATATAACTATATACAAAAAGAAATGAGATGCCATCAAAAACATAACTTGTAAAAAAAGCCAAGTCTCGCAACTCGGTTCTTCTACCATAAAAAGTTGTGAGATCCATGTAATACCAAGTCGGTTAATTTATTCAGTCCATAGATTGATACATAGATTGACTTGGCAATCGCACTAAACAATCTTATTTAATATAATATGTATTACTTGTGCGATATATTGTTTTCATGCGATTGCCAAGTCAATCTATGTATGAATCAATCAAGTCAATCTATGGACTGAATAAATTAACCGACTTGGTATTACATGGATCTCACAACTTTTTACGGTAGAAGAACCGAGTTGCGAGACTTGGCTTTTGTTACAAGTTATGTTTTTGATGGCATTTCTTATACAGAAGCCATAATTAGGTATTTTATGACAAAAAATATTGTAAAATTAATAAAGTGATTTATGAGCGTTATTATTAGGCATGGCCTATTTATCCTTACCAAGGAAAGTTACTTCATCATCAAGACAATTTTATGAAGATAAACTTTGTTCTTTATACCATGTTATTTGGACGCATAGTTTAAGAGATAGTGTAAAATTAAAATAATTCAATACTTGGCTGGGCGCGCCAACGACACATAAACCTTAGCCGCCCGGTGAGAACTGCGAGAACTGCTCAACCGGGAGGGGGAGGGAAAGTGGATAAAACTTAAGTTCGCTCTACATCATACATAATATGCCGACAGATAAAAGTACTCCATTAATTATGCCAATTTTTCCATCCATTGCTATCAAATAAAATATTTCATTGCAATTATAAAATGCTTGAACTAAGTCATGTCGCGCACCTCCAACACGTGATGACGCGGGTGAAACCGCGGAGCACAGCTAGTATGTACATAATAATCTATGGCTTAAAGTTTTACGTGTCAAAACGTAGATAAATAATATTTATATATTTGAGATGTCAAATGCTTAGCAGACCGCCTAGATTAAAATTTATTGATATTTAACGTTATTTTATGCACCGACTATAAAATGTCGAATTCTAATATTTTAAGTGTGAGGGAAATGATTGATATGGCTTTCGGTGTCACCGATGTAAGTAAATATTCATACCTACAAAGCTACCTTTTTAGTAAACATCGTACCCGAAATAAGAAAAAGTACATTTTAAATCATCAACAATCATCTTAGTCACCAGAAAAATTAACTAAGTGCCCATTTTTATATAAAGGAACAGTTTATTACATCCTTTTGTAATATTTATATTGCATTGTCTATAAATATTTTCATAATATTTCTTTACTATAAAACTGATAAAAAAACCAACATTCTACCTCATCGTAAATGATCTGCAGCCAGCTAGTTCAAAAACAACATACATAAACGCTCACGTCTGTCACCCACAGGGGTAGGCAGAGGCTACGGACTTCCATTTGGAACGATCCTGAGACGCCTCCCTCACCTCCTTTACGTCCATTTACATACGCCTACATGCTCGTCGGTTAAGGGTACTTTTAATCTGGCCCATCTCCAAATATATCGCCAATTTGGTCGATAAACTTTCGTCAAGGACGCCCCTTCCCGACTCTACCGTTCGCTTCTGCAACATAAAATATTTTTTGTATAAAAACAAGTTTTGATATGAAGAAATATAGACGATACGTGTGGCATTTATGTATCTTTTAATACGTTCTCCACAACTGAAATAATGTAGTTCTTGGTATAAATTTTAGAAGTAAAAATTAGTATGAACTTCCCCATAGAACTTGAAAGTAAAACTGGGTGTTGTGAAAAAATTATTATAATTATATATTGAGTTGATAATAATAATAATGGCCTCCAGACCCAATTTCGGTCACAGTGGTCATTCTTAATGGAGACAAGCCATGTGCGTAGGACAGGATTATAGTGTCCATGTGTATGCACAAGGACAGGTGCACTCTGTTTCCTCGCTCTCATAGTCCGATGGGACAGTAATCGCACACAACCGGAGACAGACAGGCGCAGGACCAACGGCTTTACGTGCTTTCCGAGGCCAGAGGTGAAACACTGCCAACTTCCTGGTTGCTACTGAGAATTTATTGACAGAAATACCTAATAACCGACTTTTGGCCCGATCCGGGAATCGAAGCTGGGACCTCGTGTTCAGCAATCGCGTTTACGACCACTAAACCAATGAAGCAGTTAGTTAAAATTATTTTAGATAATATGAGTGACTAAAATTGAAGGGTATTGGACCAGTTTTTATGGAAATATAATTTCTAAATAATTCTGTAAAAGTGACGTGCGTGACAACGTTTGCGCCGCCACGGTATTTTTTTTATCATATTTGAAACTGTATGAAAGGCGTCACACCGCTAAAACTTAGTGATTATATGCATATAATATTTAAACACCGCCTGCGTTATAACATAATAACGTAACAACTAGTGCCATAATGCATTCGCGTATTAACGTTACGCACACGCGATCTTTAATATCCATTCATTTACTCGTACGTACGACATGAAGCCGATATATTTTATATTGCAACGTTACATAGAGTTGCATCAGATCCACGCCACGCGACACAACGCTATGGACGCGAGTTCAATTACCGACGTGAAGATCAAAGTTGATTGCAAACATCAATGAAGTATTCATTCAACTGGTTCGGCAGTATACTGTCATTTATAATACAAAATTGCGAGAGTACATAGACACCGCCATAAACTACTTTAACTTGTGTGTGACATGCGAATATAAAGCGAGCTTAGCTGCTTCTAAATCTGCCTTAATGTTATTCATTAACTTCCTTTTTTCTTAAGTTAATATTGTGTTTCGTATATTTATCCTACTGCTAACAAAATCCTCACTCAATCTACAAGCAGCTTGAAATGCGTGAGCAACGTTGCGCAACGCGTGTCTGTTTTGTGTACACACAAATGTTAAACTTGTGAAACGTCACAGATGTGAGCATGGCCTAATGTATTTCTCGCCGTTTTTATTAAATATTTTACATTCACTCGCACTAAATATAATAGATATGTCGTATCAACACACACAGTAGCCAAATCCACTGACCACTGCCCCACCACCAAGGTCGTTATCGTTGCATATCAAAGGCTCTTTAGAAGAGAAAATATTTAGATACACCTTTTCATTTGTATTAATTCAGTATGTTTGTATAATCTTCATTGTAGGTCAACATAGTGAACTTTAAAATAATACAGACAATTTTATACCTACTCGCCCGCCAACTGCGACTTTTGGAACGCCGTGTTGAAGTTAACCTAGATCCATCTTTAAATGTGGCTTCGCAATCTAGCATAACTGTGACTGAAGTTAAAATGCACGCTGCTGTGCCTAAAAAGAAGAAAAGAGCAGAGGGCGCAATAACTAACAAAGAAGATGAAATAAGTGTAGGTAGAACATCAAAACAACTGGATGATGCTACGGAAATAAAAAGATTTAAAAATATAGATGCAGTAGTTCCCTTTTCTGAAAAACGTCCCTTAAATAAATCTGAACCGTTAACCAATAGACTTGAGAGCAAAATAAAAGATAACATATCTACGGAACAGATCTTTGAGAAAAGCTCAGATCACAAAACGGATAAAAAGGTAAGTTATTTCATTATAACGACTTACTTATTTTAAAACCACTACATTGCCTTAATCATAGATTGATACAGTCTTTCTAACAGGATTATCACAGACTTATGGAAATTATAGAAGAGCAACGAGAACAGGAACTGCGTGTTATTCGTCAGGTCCAGTTTACTTTTGAATTTACTACGATGTATTTTTTTTTGTTTGTTTTTTCAGATGAGCAGTCTTTTAGTGTCTTTATTTATCGTTATTTTTATTTATTTTTGCTCGCTATCCACTTCAATTATAATTTGTAATAAGGTATGTATAATATTGATTTTGTAATTCGACCTCAGTTGAGCAAAAATCTAAATACTATCGAAATTCTTAGCCGCTGTAATGTCAATACACCTGGCAGTGAATTAGCCAAATTCGGAAAGAAAAAGGCGATGCACCAGCAGTGTGTATCTTTACATGAACCATTTAACAACTACATTCGACCCCATCAAAAAATTACTAGACCTACATACTTGTAATTTTTTATTATTACTTTTTTTTTAAGTCTTTGAAGAACTAGAATCTCATTTCAACAAAACATTTTTTCTATTTCTTGAGTAATTATTGTCTGTAAAGTGTCATTTTGTCACTTAATGATTCTCTGGTCACAGACTCACTTATCAAAACTTAGATCACTTCTAAGGCTGAGATTTATAGACCGTACTTTGACTTTGCTTAGACTACTTACGGAAAAGTTAATGATTATATGTTTAGCATAATCTTTGATTCTGAATTTATAGTTGTATCGGGCTAAGATTAAGCTAAGCTTATGCTAAGGCTCAGGCAGTCAAAAAAATAATGGATTCTTCATTCCACGCATTATGTTCTTAACTTCCCTGTATAAAAAAAATTCAAAATCGAAAACAGTCCAAATCGTATTTCATAAATAACTTATTAAATAAAAGCACATTTAGCTAATTTTAGTTATATATTAAAATGAGAAAGAAACAGAACGTTTAATCAGCAGTTGCTGTCAAATCACTATTTCAAACGTGAAGCTTTTGGTTAATTGATATTATGTGCGTTTTAAATTTTTATTTATAAACTGGCTTGTTCAGGAGGCTAGTAGTTGTCGAGTCTGCATGCGAGACACGGCTCGGAAGGGGAATCGGTCTGTAGTTCTTCAAGAGAGCATTGTCGCTTTTCTTAAAGAACAAGACCACCGCACTTCTGCTCCACGCCTCCGGTGTACTACCACCATGGAGGACGGAATTACAAAGCTTCTGAAAGACTTCCAGTACCGATTTTCCACCTGCTTTCAGAAACTCCGCTCTAATTCTATCCCTGCCCGGGGACTTGCCGTTCTCAAGGTGCTGTAGAGCCATTATAACCTCGCTCAAACTGACGTATTTCATTTATTTTATTTTATAGGATAGGGTAACAAACGAGCACACAGTCCACCTGATGGTAAGTGGTTGCTGTGACCCATAGACATCTACATCTATCCTCGTTTGCAATTCAAAATGCAGATGCGTTGTCACCCGTGAAGACTAAGGTGGAATGCCTCTTTTCCAGTAAACAGGGTCTCCGGTTCTCTACACTCACCATACGAAACACAGCAGCGTTAAGCCGCTATTTTAGGCTGGTTTTCTGTGATAGCGTTGTCCTTCCCCGGTCGAACCGACCCATTCGTGCTACAACTATACTACTAATATAGCTGCAGCATGGCTCTACCAATATCATCGGAATAGTGTCGAATAATACTTGCTCTTGGATCGTTACTCACACTTGCGTGTGGCTTCAACGATGATGTGTACAGCTGCCCACAGAACCTCTCAATCTCACTCAAAATATCAGGTGTCCCGATAACGATGCTGCCACATTTGGTGTTCAGCTTCGACAGTTGGCTTTTTCTGGGACAGATCTCTGACAAAAGACTTTAGAGCCCTGGTTCCGTTCGGTCGCTTCTACAATACGAGCAGTATTAAAGTTGTGTAAGTCCTACGGCATGCATTTGGAGATCTGTCTATTCAGTTGCCTGTATGCTGTCAAATCTACTGAAGAGTGCAGCTTCATTTCCCGTCTATCAACCATGAGATTAAGAGTGCGATCGTAGTGTATTTGTGTTCTTCTGCGACGGCGACGGAGAGATGACTTCATTAGAGGACACCTCTTTAACTTAACGTTTAGGTTCAGTGTGTCTCTAACCATTCGGTGATCGCTACCATTTTTCACCCTCGCGATTACTGAGACATCACTGAACAGTTGCCGTCTAATCTTCATAATGAAGTCAATCTCATCTTTTGTCGATACGTCGGAGCTCGACCAGGTCCACTTCCTGTAGGGTCACTTCTAGAAGAAAGGGTTTATCATAAGGAGTTTCTCTTTCTCCATGAAGTCAGCCAGCTGCTGGTCCCTTGGTTTCCGTTGGCCTATTCCAAATTTCCATACCCTCAGCTCGCCATTCTCTCTTGTGTCTAGTTTTGCGTTGGGGAGGCACACTACACTATTTACAAGTACTTAGTATATATTTAAGTTTATATCCTGAGTTTTACGTTGATATCCTTGACTATTTCTTTGCTGAGCGCGCACTTAGCACCATTTTGAAGTTAGCTCTATAAATACCGACATTGTCTTAGCTCGAAAGTAAAGTCTAAGCAAAGTTAAAATAGAATAGAATAATTTTTAATCAATATTGATTATTACATAATTGTTATTGGAAGCAATTTTTTATTTACCACTGGTTCAGAAAATACCTTTGTCCTGGGAATAACAATACCTCTGTCCTAAGGGACTCACAAATTAAGTTGTAAATCACCCGTACGGCGCTCTTTTGCAAAACAAATATAGATTCAACATCAGTCGCATTACCCCATAGCAAAATTCCATAAGACATCACGCTATTAAAGTAACTAAAATAAACTAATCTAGATGACATTGGTAAGACTTCTTATCTTTCTTACAGCATATGCTGCAGAACTTGAATTGAAGCTTCGTATCGATAGTAATGCAAATAAAAATAATGGTACCCACAAGACTCAACTCCTCCTCATTTAAGAGCACATTGGTATTTGAATGTTTATCATTAGGTATTGTAAATTTAATACATTTTGTGTTATTGCCGTTTAAGAGCATTATTTACATTGTCAAAATTAGTTGACTGTCGTTTGAGTTAGAAAATTGAAGAGATATCATCAGCAAATAATACTATATCGTGATTGCGCTAAGAATCGAGCCCTGAGGAAGGCCCATTGATACTTGTGATCTGGAGGAACCTTTACCAATGACAACGAAATTTGAGTTGTTATTTAAATATGAAATAATAAGTCTAAGATCAATATTTTTGACACCTTGATGTAGTAGTTTCCTGATCAATGTCTCATGATAAACATAATCCAAAGCCTTGGAAAGATCACAAAATTTCCTAAGGCAACTTGTGAACTCTCCCAGGCATTAAAATATATTTCACAAGCTCGACACCTTCGCCAGTCGTCGAGCGACTCCTTGTGAATAATTTCTTATATTTACGCGACAGTGGTAGAGGCAAGCAGTAGCTTTTGCTGTCACACGGATGGGCCAGCTCGAACCGGGGTGGTACCACGACCTCACAGAATACCACCGTGAAGTAGAGGTTTACCTCTGCGTTGCGCTTGGTGAGTGCAGGTGGCCGGAGGCCCAATTCCTCCCCCCTCCCCATCAACATGGTAGTGGCATTAAATAAAAAACTACCCCAGGAGGGTACCAGCACCCCTGGAGAATCCCTCGCTGAGCATCCACGACCAAACTACTCCACTCCTGGGCGTGGGTGCTCAGGCTGCCGCGCGTATTCTGGGGGGGGGGGGGGGGCAAAATTCCGCTCAAGACGAAACCTGCTCGGGGCAAGCGGAGCAAGAAGACAAAGGCAACCCCTACCACGCTTACCGTGGATTTCTGCAATATCAGGGAACTTCATTCAAATCTTAACGCCGTCCACTACCATCTGGAGATAACTAAGCCGGCCTTGCTCCTTCTACCCGAGACACAGGTGTCGTCTCCGGCTGATACTTCGTATCTCTCCTACCCGGGGTACAAATTAGAACACTCGTTTGTGCCCCGGGCTGGAGTTTGCGTGTATGTCAGAGAGGACATCTGTTTTGGACGCCTCGGCAGTCTTGAAGGTACGGACCTGTCCATCCTATGGCTGCGAGTAGACAGCGACGACCATCCCCGCGTCTACGGGTGCCTCTATAGATCCCATAGCGGTAATGCCGACACAGACCGACTCATCGACCATGTCCAAATGGCTGCAGACTCCGTGTTACAACAGGTCCCATCCGCAGAGATCGTGATACTCGGTGATTTCAACGCCCACCACGCTAAATGGCTTGGTTCTCGTTTAACCGATCATGCGGGTAGATCTGTCTATGACTTTGCTTTGGCATATGGTCTAACACAACTGGTTACTTCGCCTACGCGAATCCCAGATGTGGAAGACCATGTACCTTCCCTGTTGGACCTTCTGCTGACCTCTCATCCGGACGGATATCAGGTTTCCGTCGATGCCCTGGGCTCTGGGCTCTTCGGACCATTGTCTGATCCGGAGTACGGTGTCACTCACGCTCCAATCGCAGTTGCGATCTGCAGCTTGCCGTCGTGTTTGGCACTATAGGTCAGCTGATTGGGACGGGATGCGGTTTTTTTTTGCATCCTACCCTTGGGGGCGGGTTTGCTTCTCACCGGAAGATCCCAGCGTATTTGCCGATTCTGTTGCTGATGTAATACTTCAGGGTATGGAACTTTTTATTCCATCCTCTGTGGTGCCCATCGGAGGCAGATCCCAGCCATGGTTTGGTCGCTCCTGTAAAATAGCATCACGCTATAAGCAGGAGTGCTACCGGGCTTGGGCTGACGCATCAACGTCTCGGCATGTAAACACCAGCGCACTTAAAAAAAGTATAATTCCGCCTCCAGGTTCTTCAAAGGCGTCATTGCCAAGGCAAGGTCTGAGCACATCGGCAGAATTGGCGAAATGCTAGTTCGGCTTCCTTCGGGAACCCGTGCATTCTGGTCTCTCGCCAAAGCTGTCCAAGGGAACTTCTGTCTCTGCACAGAGAGGACGACTCACTCGCCCATGCCGCAAAGGAGAAAGCCGATCTGTTGAGCTCTCTTTTTGCGTCCAACTCGACTCTAGATGACGGGGGAAACACACCGCCAACCAGCCCGCGATGTGAGTGCTCCATGCCGGTGCGATTTACACAGCGCTCGGTTCGCAAAGCACTCATCTCCCTGGACGTCAGCAAGTCGAGTGGGCCCGATGGAGTCCCTCCCATTGTGCTGAAGACGTGTGCTCCGGAGTTGGCACCGGTTTTAACGCGTCTTTTCCGGTACTCCTACTCCCATGGCGTAGTCCCGAATTCATGGAAGAGAGCTTTGGTCCACCCGATCCCTAAAAAACACGACCGCTCAGACCCGTCCAACTACAGGCCTATCACCGTCACCTCCTTGTTCTCCAAAATAATGGAAGCCATTATAAACTGCCAGCTCATGAGGTACCTTGAGGATCACCAGCTGATTAGTGACCGCCAGTACGGTTTTCGTCGGGGTCGATGGGCTGGTGATCTTCTAGTCTACTTAACTCATAGATGGGTGGAGGCAGTAGAGTCCAAGGGGGAGGCATTAGCCGTTAGTTTGGACGTAGCGAAGGCCTTCGATCGGGTCTGGCACAAAGCGCTTCTTTCGAAGCTTCCTTCCTATGGGCTTCCCGAGAAATTGTGCAAATGGATCACCAGTTTCCTTGCTGATCGGAGCATCAAGGTCGTAGTAGACGGTGCATGCTCTGATTTCAAGCCTATCAACGATGGTGTTCCACAAGGCTGCGTGCTATCACCAACGCTGTTTCTCCTGCATATCAATGATATGTTGCTATCTGGTAGCATTCATTGCTATGCCGACGACAGCACTGGTGATGCCTTATATACCGACCGTGCCAATATTTCTCGGGAAAACGTCGCCGAGTACATGGAGAAAATTGTGTCTGAAGTCGAGTCTTTGCTTAACAAAGTCTCGCATTGGGGCCGACTAAATCTAGTCCAGTTCAATCCCCAGAAGACACAAGTTTGCGCGTTTACCGCTAAAAAGAACCCCTTTGTCGTATCTTCTCAGTTTCAAGGCACTCCCCTTGCTGCCTCAGCCAGTATCGGAATCCTTTGCGTCGACATATCGAATAGGGTGCAGTTTCGTGGTCACTTGGAAGGGAAGGCCAAATTGGCCTCTAAAAAGCTTGGCGTGCTCAGCAGAGTGAGACAGTATTTCATGCCGGCACATCGCTTGCAACTTTACAAAGCGCAAGTTCAGCCCCACATAGAATACTGTTCTCATCTCTGGGCCGGGGCACCCCAGTGCCAGCTCCTTCCACTTGACCGCATCCAGCGCAGAGCGGTTCGAATCATCGACGACCGAGTTTTTTCTGATCGGCTCGATACACTGGCACTGCGTAGAGATGTTGCATCTCTTTGCGTATTTTATCGCATCTATCACGGGGAGTGCTCTGAGGAATTGTTCGGACTAATTCCAGCCGCTCAATTTCACCATCGCACATCGCGACAAAACTCGCGTTACCATCCATATCATCTGGATGATTGGCGGTCCACCACTGTGCGATTTAGAAGAAGTTTTCTCCCTCGCACGACTTCCTTGTGGAATCAGTTACCACCAGCGAATTTTCCGGACCGATACGACTTAGGAACCTTCAAGAAAAGAGCTTACACCTTTCTAAAAGGCCGGCAACGCATCTGCAATTCCCCTGGTGTTGCGGTTGTTCATGGGCGGCGGTAGTCACTTACCATCAGGTGAGCCGCATGCTCGTTTGCCCCCTATTCTATAAAAAAAAACGCGAACACTACACATTGAATAAAACTATTTTTTACGGATTTTATCGCGTTTAATTTTACTATTTTAATTCCCGACGTTTCGGGTGCTTTACAGCAACCCATGGTCCCCCCCGTGACCATAGGTTGCTGTAAAGCACCCAAAACGTCGGGAATTATAATAGTAAAATTAAACGCGATAAAATCCGTAAAAAATAGTTTGACCGCTTGTGAAACCAAATTGAATTTAATCGAGTAATTTATGTGTGTACTACCAGATTTAAATATAAGTATTACTTTACTATGTTTCATTAAATCAGGGAACACACCAGATACTAATATTAAAAATAATAGCAAGATGAGGTGCATATTAAATATATTATGGACGTAATAACTGTAACGGAAATCCCTCATAAATCTGCGGTTTTCTTTACATCAAGAGTTTTGAAATATTTTACAATATCTTGTGGTAATACTTTTTCAAATCTAAATTCTTTTAAACGGGTATTAACATGCTGTTTGAATAATGAATCGGCAACAGTTAAAGAAGTATTCAATGACTTTGTTGTCCAAATAGGTATATCAGTGAAATATTTCTCAAACACCGCTACGACTTCTGGATTTAGTCTGATCTAGTCAAAGTAAGGTCTGTAGATCTCAGCCTTAGTAATTTAAAACTTATCATCAAGGTGACATGACATGATTATACAAAGAGAAAAGTCTGAAAACCACAAAATATCGACATTCTATGTTCAATTATCGACATTGTATGTAAAAAAGAAAACAGTGAAATGTAAACGCAAGAAAAGAAAATTGAAAATGATGTATTTATTTAGAATAAATTAGGACCGTGTGTTGGCAGCGGCATAAGAGAATTTATCACCCCATTTCGTTCCGTCCATGTCTTAAGAGGCAACTACGGGATATGCTAGAAGGACCTTATGGCTATCTATAATTGGTAACATAACAATCCCATACGCACCAGGCGTAAAAAAACAGACAGCGACGTAGAACAGCGTCAAATAATATATGAAATATCTGGTATTGCGACAGTAAGTACCGCGTGCCAAGCGTGACGAATAAGACAAATCCTTTCTCCAACGGGAGGGGCATATGTTCAGTAATGGATTATGATAGGCAATAATCATGAGGATGATGAATATTTCACTTATAATTATTGCTTTATTAGCGTAATTTTTGTGACGTAATAAAAACATACGTTTGTCAATAATTTCTCTCTTATATTAAATTAAATCTCTTTTATATTATAATTTATACAACAATTTGTTTTTATTTTAATAATATGTATAACATAAACATGAATTTATCCTATTATAGCGAGCAAATTCGCGAGAAGAAGCAGAAAAATCTCCGACGCCGATGACTTCACTTAATTCATTGGGTACATTTTATTCATTTTGCTTCTATATTTTGCACCCATAACTTGTTCTTTCTTCTCTTTTTTATCATCTACCGTGAAATATTAACTTCACATTATTTAAATAAAATATCAAAGGTATTTAATCAGAGGGCCATCATTGTCATGAAAAGAAGCTAGATACTCCAAGATTATATTTTTTTTTTACTAGATACTAGTATCTACCTTTTCAAATTATTTACCTTGGGCTCATATTATACAGTTTTCCATACATCTAAACCACTCAACAAATAACTCTGATGGGTCGTATCAGAAATCTCGAAATTATTATCAGCCAGTGTATTTTCTTTGCTTTCAAACCTTTTTTCCTTGTAATTTTTACCCGCTAGCGTAAATTTCTTTGTGATGAATTGGCACTAAATCTACGCTACGGTCGTAAACTTATCTATCTCACTTTTTTTGGCATGCCTTTTGCAAATTCGTATTTTTGTATTGCTTTTTGTAAGCATAAATATAATCTTTAATCTAATCTTTTTAATGTGTCCACAGAGATGCAGTATGAAAAATTGTTAGTAGGTATGATTAAATTGTAATATTTTCTTATATAACTTGTTTCATCTAACTTTTATTTCCCTTAAACGTTTGTTATGTAAAATTATTTATTTTTAAATTTCATGTCGAAGTTGAAAGATTACCATCTGAGGAAGCAAAAGCAATTTCGGGTAATTCTTACTTACTTTACATTGTTGTCGTAATAGCATACGTTTATATAAATAATTTTACTTAAAAAAAATCAAAATTAGGTCGATCTAAAAGTGGGAAAACACGTAAGCTAGCGGTTGTTACACAAGATCAATTTCAAGCACTATCCAGAGTTGTAGAAGATCTACAAAATAGATTTGGGGAAGTCTCTTCAGCCTATCTTCCCGAAAACATTGAGCTTATGCAGGAGCTCCATAAAGGTGCATCACTAACAGATGCCATGGCTGCTTTGCAACTGTCTGCTCGTCTTGATGCAGCCGAAAAAACTTTAAATCGAATGTTATCATTAATTACTGACCTAGCTAGTAGAACGCCTGGAATAGACGTAACCGCGAAATACGAGGTACGAGTACCTATAATAAACACGTTATATATTTCATACCCATTTTAATTTTCTTTCTTCAAAAATCCTATGCTATTTAAAGGGTCAAAATGAAGAGCAGACAATGGAAAATGAAAAACAAATGCAAGTGCACTATAAAAAATCTCAAAAGGTGGCTTCTGAAACACAATCTTTTCAGGCATCAACTACAAATAGAACACACGTGGACGTTGCCGAATCGGAGACAGATATTTCTGCGCCTAAAGATAAAAATTGGATAACGTCTTATGATTTAGAGTAATTCTTAAAAATTCATTTATTTTAATAGTCTTATATCACTAAAGATAAAAATGTACCGCTAAAGTAAAATCTATATAGGTCCCGTTTTAATACTTTCATATACCGTCAGGGCCGGCCCTACCATAGGGCGAACGGAGCGGCCGCTCCAGGCGCCAAGTCTCAGGAGGCGCCTTAGTCAAATTTTATTATAGCATAGTTACCTACATAATAGAAAAATACAATTTTTTAGCTTATATAATTTTATCCACCTGAGTCAACCCTACCAGAATAGGTAATAATTTTACACGCTCCTTAGAAGCTTAGTCTCTGTTCCGTTTCTTTGCTCATGTGCCTCGTCACTTTTTATATATCGATCCGCATCTGAATGTATCAATGTATATTTACAACTCATTCACTCAAGGCGTCTTTTGACTTTTCTTGTAACATCTGTGTCGCAAGCCGCATTGCGCACGCTGATTTCTATTATACCTCGGCCGGAACGGCCGGCCTTTCCAATAGCCAATTTAAGGAAGATTTCGGAAAGTCCATAGTACAGACGTTTTTTTCGCGCCTCACTATTTAGAATGTTATGTCGCCCTTTCGCAAGATGGAGAGAGTGAGTTGTTTGACCATTATAAACTGTCATACGTCGGCACAAAAAGGTAAATTAATAAACATAGCAAGCTAACAGCATAGCAAAGTGGCGAAGCAATCAGCTTTTTTTTTTAGCAATCAGTTTCAAAATAGGAGGTTCAGATGCCTGGGTGATCAGTAATCGATTGCTGAAAACAGAATTTGAAAATTCGAAACCGTTCTCGAGATAATCGTGGGACAGACAGACGGACAGACATCGTGAAATCAATGTGTCTTCGCAAGCTTCGCCACTTAATAAGTCAATGACTGGTGCAAAAGGCTTAAAGTCGTTAAGCGGTACGTGAACATTTAAGTATTATACTGGTTTCAACTGTACCTACGTGTACTTTGCCTATAAATTTTTTAGTAAGCAATGCAAACAAATTTTGGTCATAAAACCATAGTTTATGAGAAAGTTTTATGACCGTAATTAGTAGTCGTTCATATCCATAAAAAAGTAGAAAAAAGATTTGTGCGGAGTATTGCCCACTCCTCGATTACATCGCCATTCGCCAGTATTGCGTTGCCATCCGACCGTCCGTCGTCATTTTAGTTAGCGCGTCGACTTTAAAAGTTCGCCACCATAGATTACTGTATATATACTAGAGACGTGTTCGCCACGTTCGCTGAGCGTGTTCCCGCGCTTTCTTGTTGTCGACTCAGTTACTGCACTGTAAGTACTATTATTCATTAAGATATTTTGGCGTACTTTACATTACAATTAATTATGTCCAACGCGGAATCCTGTCTCTAAAATATGTTATATATTATTTTGACTGATATTATTAGCTTTTAAAAAAAATAAGTTTATTAATCTTGCTAATTTAAAGACGGAAGCATACTTTTGTGCATTCCGTCTTCGGAAATAGGATTACCAATGATCGGAGTAAGTTAACCCTTTAACCGACAAAACGTAATAATAATAACTTATGTGTAGTGTATTAGTATTTCTTTTTTTTTAAAAACGTTACCCCCACACTAGAATTACCTCCTGTATCGAGGAGGCAGTTAACAAACATAAATTGCACGAGGACAAAAACCTAGACCCGGAAAACTCGCATTCTCAAAATCGGAATGAAATCTATAATTTCCTTCTTTTGATAATTATTAATTTTCAAAGCGTGAAGTTAAAAAAACTATCCCGTGGCGCCACTTTCCGTCGGGGGTGCGTCCTAAAATTAGTTGTTTATTAACTATAGACGAAGTTTTAGAAGCTCGTTTTTTGTTCATTAATTGAAGGTTTATATTCTTTGTCATGAATAAATAAAAATGCATTTAAAAGCGTTATTTATTTCTATACAATCAAAAATATATGACAGCAAGTATGAAGCCGCTATCGGTTAAAGGGTTAAGCTATTTTACGCAAATTTGGCAAAGCCCATGTTGAAAAATCTGAACTCGTTAATGGTTTTTCTGGACCTTTTCGTGATATTTTAATGTTTTCGTTTCGACACATTAAGAAATAACAGTATTCTGAAATTCTATAACATCCATATTTTGCCAAATTTACGTAAAATAGCACTACCTAGTCCAATCACTGATTATCACACAGTTTCCGAGCATTAGATGTATTGTAGGTAAGTGGAAGCTATACGTACTTATTTATTTTTGTTTTAGTAACATCAGCTTAGAATGTCGCAAGCGTCCAAAAAATTATCAGGAGCACAAAACTTGAAGCGAAAAAAACAAAGAGAAGCTAATAACGAAAAAGGCGCCTAACAGCTAGCCGAATATCTTAAAATTGAAGAAAAACCGTGTTCAAGTCAACCAACAGACTGCATAATTACTTCAGACAATATTCCGAATAATGTGGCGGAGTTTCAAGATAGACCTGATGATGCAGAATCATCTCATAATGCTGCTCAATCAGCTGCAAAAGTATCAGTCATATCAACGACCCCCGTAGAAATATCTGTGGATATTGCTCAGTGGCCATCGTCCTTGTCGTCCAAAACAATAGATTCCATAATACTGCAGGGCCCTCACAATGGAAAGCTGGCAGATAAAGATTACCCGCATAATGAAAAAGGGCGCCATTTTTCCAATGCACATTTTCAGCGAGTCATGTCAAACGGCGAAATTTATGATCGGAAATGGTTGATATATGCAAAGTAAAGAAGATTTATTGTTTTTGTTGCTATATATTTAACCGGGCTAAACCTTGTAAGCTCGGCAACGCGGGCTTTGACGATTGGTCACATGTATCCCCAGTACTAAAGGCCCATGAAAATTCAGACGACCACCAGTCAGCTTTATTAATGTGGCTCGAAACTTCAAAAAGATTAGGTACATGTTCTGGAACTGACAAAGCTCTTCAAATGCAACTGGAAAATGATAAATCAAGATGGTCTTCTGTGCTAGAAAGAATAGTAGCAATCACACTTTTTTTAGCGGAACACAACTTATCTTTTCGTGGCAGTAGTGACAAATTAAATACACCAAAGAATGGTAACTTTCTTGGTTTAATCGAGTTACTAGGAAAATTTGATCCAGTCATGACAGAGCATTTGCGACGGATAATGCACAAGGAAACCAATCAATACTATTTCAGTAAAAATATACAAAACGAAGTGATACATTTATTAGGAAAAGAAGTCAGAGGGCAGATCATATCTAAAATTAAAAAAGCCAAATATTTCTCTATTATTTTAGACTGTACACCCGATGTGAGTCACACTGAACAAATGAGCGTTACGTTTAGGTTTTTTGATATTGTTGAATTCTGTGTGCGTGAATGTTTTCTGACGTATAAACCTGTGACAGACTGCAGTGGACAAGGGCTAACAGGCATATTTTTGGACGAAATTGTCGATAAATACGACATTGATATGAATGATTGTAGAGGACAAGGGTATGACAATGGAGCTAATATGGTTGGGCAACAAAAAGGAGTTCAGAGTCGCATAACTAAAAAGTTTCCCCGGGCATTTTTTAATCCTTGTGGCTGCCATAGTCTCAATCTTGTTGTAGCTGATGCAGTTAAAACTTCAGTCAAATCAGTTTCCTTATTTGGCATTCTCCAGCGCTTATTTGTATTTTTTTCAAACTCTACAAAACGATGGGAAGTTATTTCAAGATATATGAAGAGCTTAACTTTAAAGAAGGTGTGTGAAACAAGATGGGAAAGTAGAGTAAACAGCTTGCAGGCGGTGCGGTATCAGTACGCCGAAGTAAAAAGTGCCTTGGAAGAAGAGTATCGGCACTCATCTGACCCCGTGGCAAGTTCGGAAGCCAAGTCACTTGCAGTCAATTTGGAGAAGTTCGAATTTTTACTGTCTCTAGTCATTTGGTACGAAGTTTTAGTGCATGTTAATCTTGTCAGCAAATCCATGCAAGCAGAGCGCACAGATCTATCAGACGCTACAAAAATGATGCACAAATGTTTAACATTTTTAAAAGAATATAGAGACGAAGGATTTACAAAGGCTCTCATTGCAGCTAAAGATATAGCTGAAGAAGCTGAAATAAACCCGGAGTTCGAAAGAATCCGCGAAAAAAAAAAGAAGAAAATGTTCTCATATGAAAATGAAGATGACGCGCCAACGGATCCAGAAATGTTATTCAAAACAAATATTTTCTATCCAATGTTAGACACCGCCATAAACTCAATAGAGACACGTTTTACACAACTTGCTACAATTAATGAGACTTGGCGTTTCCTTTATGATTTGAATAAGACCGATGAAAATTTGAAGGAAGTATGCCTAAAGCTGGAGGAAAAATTAACACATGATCATAATCGCGATATTTCGGGATTGGAGCTGTCAAGAGAAATCATGTGTTTGAAAATGTTTTTAGATATTGATAAAGGTCACCCGCAAGGAGTCCTTCACCTTTTAGCATTAAGTGATTGGCAAGATACGTTCCCTAATATTTGGACAGCTCTCCGGATTTTTGTAATTATCCCGGTTACGGTGGCCAAAGGTGAACGCAGTTTTAGCAAGCTTAAGCTAATTAAAACGTACCTGAGGTCGACTCTCGCAGAAGATAAGCTTTCTGATCTAGCCTTGCTGTCAATTGAAAATGATATAGCTCAGACATTATCGTATGAGGAGGTCCTAAAAAAATTTGCAAGTGCAAAAGTGCGTAAGCAACGATTTAATTAAAATTTGTTCTGTATTTAAATAATTTATTTATTATTAACCCATTGAGTGTTTTAAGGACATACGGGTGTACCAATTGCTATTCTTTTATTAGTTAATTATGTTATTATTAGAGGCTAAACCTAAAGTTTGTTTTTAATAGGCATTGTTACATTAATTAGTAAACATATAACATAACGTATAAGTACCAGTTTTAAAGTTGATTATGCTTATTGATCTCATTGATGAATGTTGACCTAATTTTGTTTAATTGTCTATTGTTGTTATGACTTATTTAAATAAATGTACCTTAATTCCTATATAATTTTGTTTTTTTTTTTCGTTTTATATCAACTGTTCCTAAAGATACCGTGAGAAGAGCAGTGCCACGAGCATGGCTGTTTTCAATCGATAAATTAGACATGACTTAAGATGTTGTCAAGATCTTCCCGGTACCATGCTTGCACGTACAAGCACAACTAGTACTGTAGTAGTATATTAAGGGCAAGCAAGGGGGGCGCCATAATTGGATCTCGCTCCATCCTAAAACTTGCCTCGGGCCGGCACTGTATACCGTCATAATGCCTGGGACTTTAAAAATAGCGTACGTGAGGGTTATAATATATCCGGTTAATATGGTCACTTTCTTATAACTCAGAAACTACAGACATGTTGCAAAGATGGGTCTGTGGTACGATATACAGGGTTATTTTATAATAACCGGCCAAATTTTCAATCCAAATGTTATCCACGTCATTTTGATAGTTAACAGTAGAGTAAAAGAGGCATAGACTTAGAATATTTATACTGGCGTATAGACCAACATAGTTTGCAATGAAGAAGAAAATTCCTTATGGCAAAGGTGAAAGATAGAAAAGGATACCAAATCCCATGACTCTGTAACCGAGTTTGAATGACAGGTCAGCACAAGTCGGCACGCAAGAAATAAGCTCCCAGTTATTTGTATTTTTTATAGTGTCCTCTTTCTATTATTTATAGGGTGGCAAAGCTTAAGATGATATTACCCTCACGTACCTTGTTATTTATGAAACACAAATTATTCCTTTAACTCAATTTCAACTTCTTGTTCTATTCATTCTTAAAACATATATGTAATTTCCCCAGACATGCCGTAAAATACATGTTATCAAAATTGATAAGAAATGTTGTATTTATCATCTGGTAAACATCTATCTAGTAACAGATTTAGCCAATTCATTACAGCCTATGACAGTCCACAGCTGAGTAAAGTCCTGTCCATAAATTGCCTCATAAGCGGAGTTTTCCATAGTTGTCATGCTTAGCAGGCGTATTGGCAAATGCACTTCTTTATTTTCTAGCTGTTATTAGGTATAAGCTGCTGCCTATCTCTTGGTTTGTTTCACTTTCTAGCCCCACGAGACGATTTGAGGTAGTGGTAAACGCCACTACACGGTAAGCTAATTAATAAATTTAATTTCTTAATTATTGTGTCATAGTTATGCGCTACAAGAATTACAGGAAGAGATTTTAAAGGAAGTAAAGAATATAACGCAAATCAATATTGACAATGCCGATAGTGCTTTAAAACTAGCAAAACGATTAGGTACGAATTATTCCAAATGAATTACTTTGTTTTCTGAATTTGCATAAGCTCACTAACGTTAACTTGTATTAAAAGAAACAAAATTGGAAGCGACGTTAAATCTTCAATCCCGAATGAATGATTTAGAAACTTTGGTATCAGATTACGCTGATCATATTAATATTATTGATACAGGATTAACTTCTCAGGTGATTTTCTATTACAACCTAAATCTCGTTATTCTTAGTTTTAGTAATAGTATTCATGCAATTGTTTATTGTGTTGTCGTATTCATTAGCGCATAAATTACGACATATTATTCAGAAGTTTTAAGTAAATATATAATTAATTAACAGATAACTAATTATCAAGAACAGTTAACTCAAATGCAACATGACTTAGAAACTTGTTTAGAAAATATGGCTGAAGCTCTTGCGAACACCGGGGGAGATGCAGCAGGTTCTTTGCTTAAATTTTATAAACTAATTTTGATGTCTAATTTTGCCATTACTAATTAAATAAATCCTTGAAGCTATGGCAGAACTGAATGCGCATTTTACAAATCTTCAAGAAGACTTCGATAAAGCATCTATTAAACAAAAGGAATTACAAGAAATGCACAATTCATTACATCTGGATCTTAAAGTACTTATATGACATTCTATTATTTTACACTAATGTTGCTTCTTCAGTAATATATCAAATCAAAATACTTGATTTTTTTCTAGACTCTGTGGCAACAAATAGAACAATTGCGAGATACAAAGCCTGATAGAGAAGAAGTATCTGATGCGCTTCGTGATAAAGCTGGACTACATGCGTTGAATGGTCTTGTATCACAACAACATTTTGATGCAGTTCGAGGAGATTTTGAGAAAAGTATTGGTGCTGCATATGAGAAATTTAATAACCAAGAACTAATTTGGCAGGCGAGCTGTTTTGTTCAATTTTAATAAATTACAAGCTATTATATATTTTTATTGTATAAGAGTGCCAAACAAGCTATACACACACACGAGGATAGACAGCTCCAATAAATTTTAGTAAATTAATTCCTCTAATGATTAATACTGAACGCTATACAACCTACTATTATAATATTTCTCTTACCCTTCAGAACAGGAGACAGCATGATATAAAGTAATCGGCATTTTAGATTGCCTGAAAGCAGAAAATATTAAAAGGATATTTTAGGAGGTAGGGTATTTACTATGTATTATACAAAGTAAATGCCCTACCACTTATGGAATAGTTTATGTAGTATTTAAATTAATATACACGTATATAGTTTGTTTGTGTCTTTTGTTACATTATTATCCTTTGTGTTTAAGCCTTAATCATTTTTAACATCATAATATTACTTTATCAGATACGTAAGTATATTTTACGTCACAATACCTCGAAATTATAAAATTATACACTTAGTACCTTGCAAGATACAAGAGTCAGCATTTGCGAAAAATCAATGTGGTTAGACGACAATGGGAACATCTTTCATTCAGTAGTCTCTAGAAAATATTATGATCTAAGGTTTATTTATTTATAACTAAACTTTCAGAAAGCAATAGATGACATATTTAGGGAACTTAATGAAAAAGCTGACTGGATTCAAATGAACTCATTGCGTGATGACATTAACAGAAATATTGATATGTTGAATAGTAGAATACAAATAATGATGGAAATCCTAGGGGAACCACGAGCTGCTGCAACTACAAGAAAAATGTTCCGTGATGCCGCTTGTCTTTCTTGTGCGTCTCCTGCAAATATGGATCCAACAGTACCTAACAGCGTCCCTAAACTGCCGGCATTCACAAATGCATTAACAAAACACAAACCAGAAGCTGAAGCAATGTCAAAGTTTAATGGAGACGGTGATTATGATATTTGCTATCCAGGCCGACCAATCCCACATCCAATAGACTCTAGGTAAAAATAATTATATTGAAAATTATTTCCATTTTTTGTCGTCATCCTTCTTTTTTAGTGTTAAGAATATATTAAGCACTTTAATCAAAACTGAAATTTTCTGGCAGGTCAGAATTCTGTCATCGTTACTGTGGCAATATTTCACGAGGAACAGCAATGAAACGCAGCCCAATAAATATAAACCCTAATTTGCGTGTTGTATCTACTGGCATTGGATCTGATGGAAAAGTAAGACCCTTGTGTACATTTTTTTAAAGATTAATTTTATCACTTTCATTTGTTTCATTATTTTTATTATAATTTTATGCTTTAATTACTTTTAGACCTATATAATACAAGAACAGGACCAGCCTTGTATGACCTGTAATAAATCAGATACATTGGCCATGCAACACTTAAAAGCTGATCAAGGTAGCAAGAATCAAATATACAAATTACTTTTTGAGTTTTAATTTTAAAATATTATTGTTATTGGATAAAATGGAATTAATTTATTGTCTTTTTTCGTATTCAATTATACAAATAATAACTTACTCGAAATCACTATTTGCATTCACATTTTTATTTTTAAACTTCCGAATGATAAGAAAATTCAATATTTCAGCACCGGAAAAACCTGAAGTTGATTCCTTCGATATAAACCCATCGGATATTATGGCACAGGCAAAGTCTGAAGATTATGGAAGCTTTGGCAAAAATAATACTTTTTCTGTGACGCCAACACTACTCCTGGATGACGAGGATATTTAAAAAAAATATCTTCAATTTGCATAAACTAGCATCTTACAAAGTGCATTTACAATACAGATTTAGTAAAGATTTAGTAAACAGACAGCTCAAGACAGCCAATTCTGAATAATATTAGATGATGATGAAGAGTTATCTTGCAGTATTTTTCTGGAAATAATAGTCCTATAATGATGATGACGATGAAGGCCTCCAACAACATAGTTGTTTTCCTCATATAAAAGGAGTCAAACAGATTATAAAACTCTTTTTCACTCTTAATCGTTTTTGTTTTTCTTCATAAGATAGTCCAGTATTTCAGAGCAAAATAGAAAAATCGCGTTCACTCTTCGCCTGTCCCTCCGCCCTCATGTGCCACCACCGCAGTCATATTTCCTACCGTAGCATAGAAAGTTGCTCTACTAAGATTTTCCAGTATCAATTTATCTAATATATAGGATAATTGATAATTAGCAACCTTTCGCATACAGCTTTTCTATCTCATATCTAACTACTTTTGTGCCACCATACCTATTTACAAAACTTGTTACACAAAAAAAAATTTTAAGTTTGTATAATTTTAGTTGTTTTGTTGAAAAGGTTGTTAAAATATAATCATCAAGAACCATTTGTAATAGTGGCGTATGGGGTCCACTATTAACAGACTCCGAGTGGTCTAGTGGCGGAGAAATGAAACTATTTCTTGATATGCCTTACTATGTGCAGGCGAATGGTGTATTTTATTCAGCTAACCCTGCCTATATTTATACGCCCGGCTACATCCTTAATTTACCAATAGAAAAATATTTTATTTACTTAGCCAATTATAATACAAACATTTTGACTAATAAACATTAATCAATAAAATATTATGTAGGTATAACTATTATATGTATGTCGCGCTCCGTTTGCCGGCGTAAGACTCGTCGATAGCTTCTCGTAGCTGCGTTGCTGTATGGGCTATAAAAGAGGTGCAGACCGGCACGCGCCCGTAATCGGCGAGCGGCGGCGGCGAGGGATATAACTCCGGAACAGCAAGAAGAAGCGAGCTGCGGCGTTGAAGGAACGGCTCGAAAATGGTCGACGGATGCTTGAAGATAGCCGGCGTGTGAAGACGGTGCGGCGCTGATGATATTTGTGGCTGCTTCTTGTTTCTATATAGAACGTTAAATATATACGTCAAATTATCTCGCATTGATATGCAGCCTGCAGTATCTCGGTAGCCGGGGGTAATTAGGAAATAAATGTTTTCTTCAGACCTTCACCTTTTGCGTTATGGTAGCAGCCCCTGCTGTCCTAAACCGTTTAATAAATAAATTAATAACGTTACCCTTAACGTTATTAATTTATTTATTAAACGGTTTAGGGTTGATTAGCCTGGCTGCTACACATTTTTAACTGATTATTCAAATTAATCTGGCAAGTGCGAGGATAAGTCGTGCATTGATAATTCCGTTATAGGTCAATGACAATATCAAAAAATCCGTCAACAACGTTAAGTAGTTTTAAATACTAAAATAGATAAAAAGAAATCTCAAAATAGTTTGTGTATTAAGTACAAAGAATCCACCATCATCCACACCATAGTTTTTCATTAAAGTATACGTAACTTCTATAGAAATTAACTATATGCATCTGGGGGCACGGCAGTGCCCCCGCCAAGTCGAACAAAAAAGCGGCACGGCCGTACCATCCTTTTCTCGAAGTAGTTCAGGCCATTTCTGAAACCCTATAACTTCGTTATGGATAAAACTAGAAGCCTGAATTTTTCCTACCCAAGTAGGTATTGTATAGACTCGCTATATTTCAAATTTAATTAAATTTGAACTAGTAATTAAAGAATTATAACTAGTCAAAATTTCTTAATTTTGTCACTCACTGACTGACCGATCATCAAAACTCTAAGGCACTTCTAGCAGACATAGAAACTTCAAATTTGGAAA
Organism: Parnassius glacialis; assembly: GCA_033319125.1. NCBI lineage: Eukaryota > Metazoa > Arthropoda > Insecta > Lepidoptera > Papilionidae > Parnassius > Parnassius glacialis. The sequence goes on from JAVANC010000021.1 coordinate 22,502,728, forward strand.
CTATTATTGTTTAATATATAAATCTAGGAAAAATTAAAATATTTTACAATTTCGGTCCAGTGTTCGAGATACACCAACTGCATAAATAACTTTGTAATCCCATATAAACATATAGTATTACAAAGTTACATTTGCAGTGAATGAATCAGCGTACCTATATATGTATAATGGAATAATAGGTATAAATAGCTACCTAGATATAACTATCTACAAAAAGAAATGAGATGCCATCAAAAACATAACTCGTAAAAAAAGCCAAGTCTCGCAACTCAGTTCTTCTACCGTAAAAAATTGTGAGATCCATGTAATACCAAGTCGGTAATTTATTCAGTCCATAGATTGATACATAGATTGACTTGGCAATCGCACTAAACAATCTAATTTAATATAATATTTATTACTTGTGAGATATATTGTGTTTTCATGCGATTGCCAAGTCAATCTATGTATCAATCTATGGACTGAATAAATTAACCGACTTGGTATTACATGGATCTCACAATTTTTTACGGTAGAAGAACTGAGTTGCGAGACTTGGCTTTTTTTACAAGTTATGTTTTTGATGGCATAAATTACTTTTCTTGTATAGCAGCATCGACAGACGATAGCGTGCCTCTATCATGTATAAAATTATTATTTTTTAATTATTTATATTTATTACTTTATTTTATTATATGTCTAAAAATAAAAATAAAAATGAAAGAATATGAAAATAAAAAGTAGTTGTGCTATCCAACTAGGGCATTGTTTGATTTCTTTGCCCAAGTTGAACACATTTCCATAGAAATATTAAAAGATAGGGCTAAAAATTATATATCTAAATATATTAAATTGATTATGACGGTTAACTTAAATTTTAACTTTTTAACATGTTTATTACACAAAAATGATTTAACTGATTATTTAATTAATAAATCCACATTTTTTTTTATAAACAATTGGTGCAAAGATGTAAACAATGTCCTCACTGGAAAAATAACCTTTTGGGATGTAAATGACCCTATGAAGGAAAAAGCTCACAGACACTACTCTAAAAATAAAGCGAGAAAGAGGATAAGACAAAATAATGTCTCTGTAATAAATTCTACAAGATTAAATCTCTAAAAAGAATAAACTGCATTTTATTCTATGATTCCCAGTTACATTTCAATCATGTATGAAGCTAAAATTGGGAATTTGTTACTTTGGTGAAATTATTGTCGAATGTATAATGTATACAGTATTTATCACTTGTTACTGACGTTTTTTACAAATTTTCTAGTACTTTCGACATTAATTTCGCTAATGTACCAAATTACCAGTAGCTCTACTAAAAGCATATGAATACAGCTTGTACGTATATATGTATGTATATACGTATTAGTTTTGGGTATCTGACAACTAGATGGCGCTTCGTGTCGTTGATTGAAAAAAAGTCAGAGCTGCCTGTCTATTCCCTATATAACATTGTAGTCTTTGAAACAACCGATACAATGTCCACTCACGAAGGTGACTGCAGCAAGACTTGAGCAAGACTGAAGCCAAACCAGTGGCATAACAGTCCATACTATAATTTTTCTTAGAGGTATTATTATGTCATGACAGTTTGTCCATGTTGCAGTAGATGTCGCTTTTTTAAATTTAGCCATGCTAGGCCAATTTAGAATCAAACAAATTAATGAATAGTTTAAAATACAATCGAACCTTGCTAACTTACTATTTTGTTACAAAACAAATTTGTAATTAAATTTTTAGTATAATTTATTTATTTTACATTATTCCCTATATATAATGTACTCTGAGAGCCAAACTAAACTACTCATTACTACTCTGTGGCTGTAGCTTCCCATTTACAGAATTAATTTGTATACGAGGCTAACAAATCAACGAAAATTTCGCCATTTTGGAGCCGAAAAAAATTAATTATAGCTAAACAAAACAAAACTACACTGCCATTTACATTAAGTGGCTTCCCACATGATCGATGAAGAGATTAAAAAATAGATTGAGTTAAACAATTGATATTTTCAAAAGTTATCGTGTTTACAAGCCACAGGGACATGATAAATCCACACCATAAGCCACTAAAACCCTTTTTTTATTTAAAAATAGCAATTAATCGATTTTAAAAAATTATTAATAAGTTCAACAATCATTTATCTTTCTAACAATGTGCTTTTTATATCATTTATATGTATAATATGATTGCTAGATACGATTTTATTCGATAAAATGTTGGAATCTTAATTTTTAGGCGATAGTAGAACACACCTTGCGCTTTCGCTTAAGGTATGCAATAACAAAAAAATAGGACTAGCATTATTATATACTTCGAACAGTGAAGTGAATTATTTTCAAAATCAAATGATGTTGATTATATTACAATGCAAATATTCGTGTCGCAAACTTTAATCATTTATTTTTTCTTATAGGAGAGGAGGCAAACGAACATGCGGCTCACCTGATGGTAAGTGACTACCGCCGCCCATGAACAACTGCAACACCAGGGAGGGAATTGCAGATGCGTTGCCGGCCTTTTAAAAAGGAGTACGCATTCCACAAGTAAGTCGTGCGAGGAAGAAAACATCTTCTAAATCGCACAGTGGTGGACCGCCAATCATTCAGATGGTGTGGATGGTATCGGGAGTTCTGCCGCGATGTGTGTTCGTGAAATTTGGCGGCTGGGATTTATCCGAACAATTCCTCAGAGCACTCCCCATGGTAGATGCGAAAGAAAATGCAAAGGGATGCAACATCTCTTCGCAGTGCCAATGAATCGAGCCGATCAGAAAAAACTCGGTCGTCGACGATTCGAACCGCTCTGCGCTGGATGCGGTCAAGTGGAAGGAGCTGGCACTGGGAAGCCCCTGCCCAGAGATGGGAACAGTATTCCATGTGAGGCCCAACCTGCACCATGTAAAGTTGCAGGCGGTGTGCCGGCATGAAATACTGTCCCGCTCTGCTGAGCACGCCAAGCTCTTTAGACCCCAATTTGGCCTTCTCTTCCAAGTGACCACGAAACTGCACGTCACTCGATACGTCGACTCCGAGGATACCGCTACTGGCTGAGACAAGAAAGGGAGTGCCTTGAAACTGAAGAGATACGACAAAGGGGTTCTTTTTAGCGGTAAACGCGCAAACTTGTGTCTTCTGAGGATTAAACTGGACTAGATTTAGTCGCCCCCAATCCGAGACTTTGTCCAGCAAAGACTCGACTTCAGACACAAGTTTGTTCCGGTACTCGGCGACGTTTTCCCGAGAAATATTGGCACGGCCGGTGTATAGAGCATCACCAGTTCTGTCATCCGCATAGCAATGAATGTTACCAGTTAGCAACATACCATTGATATGCAGAAGAAACAGCGTTGGTGATAGCACACAGCCTTGTGGAACACCAGCGTTAATAGGCTTGTAGTCAGAACATGCACCGTCTACAACGACCTTGATGCTCCGATCTGCAAGGAAGCTGGTGATCCAATTGCACAATTTCTCGGGAAGCCCATAGGAAGGGAGCTTCGAATGAAGCGCTTCATGCCAAACCCGATCGAAGGCCTTCGCAATGTCCAGACTAACGGCCAACGCCTCCCCTTTGGACTCTACTGCCTCCGCCCATTTATGGGTCAGGTAGACTAGAAGATCACCAGCTGATCGACCCCGACGAAAACCGTATTGGCGGTCACTAATCAGCTGGTGATCATCAAGGTACCGGATGAGCTGGCAGTTAATAATGGATTCCATTATTTTGGAGAACAAGGAGGTGATCGCGATAGGCCTATAGTTGGACAGGTCTGAGTGGTCGCCTTTTTTAGGGATCGGGTGAACAAAAGCTGTCTTCCATGAATTCGGGACTACGCCTTGGGAGTAGGAGTACCGGAAAAGACGCGTTAGGACCGGTGCCAACTCCGGAGCACACGTCCTCAGCACAATTGGGGGGATTCCGTCAGGCCCACTCGACTTCTGAATGTCCAGGGAGAGAAATGCTTTGCGAATCGAGCGCTGTGAGATCAGCACATCCGGCATGGAGCACTCACACCGCTGGATGGTCGGCGGTGCTTTCCCCCCGTCATCAAGAGTCGAGTTAGACGCATAAAGGGAGCCTAAAAGGTCGGCTTTGTCTTTTGCGTCTTGGGCCAGTGAGATGGCTGACAGAAATTCCCTTGGACAGCCTTGGCGAGAGACCAGAATGCACGGGTTCCCGAAGGAAGGCGAACTAGTTTCTCGCCAATTCTGCCTATGTGCTCTGCCTTTGCCTTGGCAATAACTCTTTTGAAGGACCTGGAGGCGAAGTTATACTTCTTTTTAAGTGTGCTGGTGTTTACATCCCGAGTCGCCGAAGCCGCAGCCCAGGCTTGATAACACTTCTGCTTACTGCGTAATGCAGTCTTACAGGAGCGACCAAACCAAGGCTGAAATCTGCCTCCGATGGGTACCACAGATGATGGAATAAATAGTTCCATTCCCTGTAGCACCACATCAGTGACAGAGTCAGCAACAGCGCTGGGATCATCCGGCGAGAAGCAAACCCGCCCCCATGGGTAGGATGCAAAGAAAGACCGCATTCCGTCCCAATCCGCCGACCTGTAATGCCAAACACGGCGGCAACCTACAGAACGCAACCGCGAAGGGAGCGTGAGTGGCACCATACTCCGGATCAGACAATGGTCTGAAGAGCCCAGAGCCCAGGGCATCGACGGAGACCTTCCTCAGTCATTCACGGATAGCGTGGCAGGGGTCGCCTTGGTATTGTTGCTCAGTTTGCCCTGAGCAGTTATGTTTTTGAGCGGAATTTTGCCCCCCCCCCCCCCCAAATACGCGGTGCAGCCTGAGCACCCACGCTCAGGATTGGAATAACATGGTCATGGATGCTCAGCGAGGAATTCTCCAGGGGTACTGGTACCCTCCTGGGGTAGTCTAACGTGTCTATCGCTACCATGTTGATTAGGGGGAGGGGGGGGGGATTGGGCCTCCGGCCACCTACATTCACCAGACGAAACGCAGGAGCAGAGCTTCTACTTCACGCCGATATTCTGTGAGGCCGTGATACCAACCCGGCTCGAGCTGGCCCATACGTGCAACAGCAAAAACTGCTGCGTGGCTCTACCGTTACAATAAAATAAAATCATGCATTACAGAAACGAGTGAGATCCCATTTGTAATCCCAAATTTATAAGCCGATTTACCGCTTGGTAGGCAGAAAAAGGACCACCGAGAAAGCTCTATCTGCGTTGATGAAAATGTTTTGAAATCATGATATATTATTTTTCTTTGTAAACAATGTTATTTGTTGCTCCCTTTGTAGGTAAAATATATAAATTATCTGGGTTAGTAACGTGAGAGCAAGGGACGTACAGTTGACGATGTGAAAAACCCCGTATAAAAAACGATGTTTCTTAAAACTTTAATAACTCTATATTAAACGAAGATATCGCAATAAGTTTTTTTAGACAAGGGCCAAGTGTCTAAGAAATAAAACTTAGAAAACTTAATTGAAATCTATCCAGTAGTTTTCCGTGATGCGCACAACTTCAAACCTCTATAATTTTATTATATAGAATAGATTATCCCGATCCGTTTCCGCCTATGGATCAGGGTCGATTGATACGAATGTATGCGTACGCAGTAAAATCAGATCATGCATTACCACGCATTATGAATTTAAAAGATAAAAATTACAGAATATTTGAGATTTTTTTAGTGATTTTTCTTCACTATTTGCCTATATTACTTATTCTGAACCTTCTCTGTAACTTTGAGCGGTTATTGCAAAATTACCCTGTATTGCATGCCTTAAGTGTGAAGCGCGCAGGTATGTTCTGCTATGGCCTAAAAATTAAGATTCCTACTTTCTGTCGCGTGTAATCGTATCTAGCAATCATATTATACATAATATAAATTATATAAAAAGCACATTTTCAGAAAGATAAATGATTGTTCAACTTATTAATATTTTGTTTAAATCGAATAATTACTATTTTTACATAAAAAGGCGTTTTAGTGACTTATGATGTGGATTTATCAAGTCCGTATGTTACACTAGATAAGTAATTGCCGCGCCAAAGCGTTGCCACTTCACATATGGCCACAGCCATATGCCCAGCGAACGTCGGTTCAGTGTTTCAATGTGACGCCGTCCGAGTTAAGCCGAACGATTTATGACAAAAATGGGTAAATGCGTAGTGAAAGAATGCGATTCAAGGTCACAAAAACATAATAAATCAAGCGGAATCACTTTCCAGACGTAAGTTTTCATTTATATATTCATATTAACATTAAAAAAAATACTAAAAAAATAAATAAAATATCGAATATTACAATTTAGCTTTAATGTTGCCTTTTTTCCGCCTTTGTGATTTTTCCACATTAATGGGAGACTATATAATTTATGGAATAAGTTAATTTTGTTTAAAATAAACAAGTAAAATTGTTTGTTTAAAAATAAAAACTATGTTTCAACCTTTATACAAAATAATTAATTATTCTTATTTTAGTTTATTCATTAATTGTCTATTAATTATATTTTATTATTTTATTTTATATTAATAAATTTGCATTGCAAACTTTCCGAAACTAAGTCTTTGTCTACTAAATTTGGTCTTATGACATTAGCTACAAAAACATTAAAAGAGCTTCAAGGAAATAAATTATTAAAAGAATTTCCAATACACCCGGGAGATCATTTACTTTCAATACAAAATGATCATTCCCTTTTATTGATTAATGCCATTATTTATAAGTACTTAAAAATAAGATCGTACCACGAAAGTAAATTATACACTCAAACACACAAAAAAGAATCCAAGAGACAATTGTATAACAAACTGATGCTTCATAGTTGAGTTTGAGAGCACGGACTATTATGAATATTTAAGCGGATTATTATTACAGATTAAAACCATTTATATTATCATACAAATAGACTTCCTCAGAGTCACGCCTGAATCCATTAACTATACTCAGTATTGTTGCAAAAAAAATTATAAGAACTTTTTAAAGTTGTTAAGTAGTATGGAAATTATATAAACAAGGAAATCAACGAAATTTATCGATAACCAAAGTTTTTGTAGCTAATGTCATGAGACTAAATTTAAGAGACAAAAGCTTGCTGATGATTTCACAACTTATGCATATTCAACACAGATCTCGCTTAAGAAACCTTAAATTGTTTTTTTTATTTGCTTTATTTTTTGTTTGATTTATTAGTACAATAAAAATAATATATAAAAACATCTTTTATTTCATTAGTTATGCTTATTTATGTTCATCTAATAAGAAAATATACTAATTTGAAATAAAAACAATTTACTGCAACTTTAAAAAAAACTCCTTTATATTGCTTATTTTGGGTAAAATTTCATAAAGTATGCAACACCAACCCGCCACTGCATGTTTGTGTGTCTATCTTTATCTAATCTTAGGGACGATATTGTTTTCCGCGACTTGTGTAAGTGAGACAGATATATGTATGTTTACTTTAAAATTTTAATGATTTCAAAGCTACGTCGTCGCGTTTGGATAGTGGTTACACTTTTTTCGACGCGCGGCTATGTGGTTTGCTTCTCTAGTTTTGTATAACTCAATGCGTGAATGTGTTTAATTGTGGATATCTTTGGCGATTTGGTTTTTTGTTTGGACTTTGGATTACTACCTTTGACTCTGCTTTTGTTTTATGGACTTAATGATTTACGTGAGATTTCAAATTCGTTGATATCGGATATCTGTATTCTGTAGAATCACATTTTGTATCAGTAAGCAGGTATTTACTAAAGAAAGATGTTTCCTTAGGCTATTAAACGCATTTGAATGACATGCTTCTATCTGTAGTCTGTTAATAATTATTGATTTCTAAATAAGTTCATAATGGCTGCAAAATATGATGTAATTATCTTTCAATTCATCTGTTAAAACATGTTGCACTGTTTAAAATGCGCTTCTGCAATATAGATAGTTTATTAAAATAAGATTGTTTTGTTCTAGATGGATGAAAATGCACCCATATGTTCACAATGTTTCAAACGTATTACAAGAATTATCTGTCGGCACAAATCTTGAAAATGAGCTCCAGCGCCCTAATGCCAATACTATCAGTATATTGGATGTTTGGTATCAACGAAGACTGGGTAGCAGATAAGTTGTGACCCAGTTAATATCATCCCAACAAGACTCTGTTTTAATAAGAGGCCGTATAAAATCTCGCCATCACTCGGGCAGAGGTTATTATACATATATAGGTACTGTTGGTGAGACAAGGGACAAGTTGGGATGAGATGATTGCAGGTTATTATTGCAGTTGCACTTCTGGACAAGAGACTTGCTGTGCCCATATAATGACCGTTGTCTGGTATTTGTGTTGGGCTCGGTACAAAATTCCATAACCGCACCGGCCTCAATTCTGGATGGCATTTTAGTAAGAGAGGATTTTGAAGTAGGATAAATAAATAAAAAATAATAAAATTAAGCTGTTTTATTTATATTACCTTAAGTATCCAAAACATAATTGACCTAATGTTTCACTTTCTATAATTCATAGGACTGTTACATTGAGTTATATGTACTACGTACTAGAGAAGCTATTCCAAACAAAAAATGTGCGCTACTCTGTCTTCGAGCATGCGCGGGAGATAGTAGAGTCGCGCATGCGCGGTTTTTGTCATCATAGATTATACGTAGGTAGAATGATCAGTACGTAATAAGTAATTGTTAATTTAGACTGTATTGTAAATTATATCGAGTACAATTTTTTGTTATTTATTTTGCATTTATGTGTTAATTTACTATAATATAACATAATATTATGACAGAATTACATTTTAATGATATTATATTTAATACTTTAAAAGGTTAATATAAAAATATGAATTTGTTTTCAAAAATCATTATTATTACTTTTCTAGAATTCTCTAACGTATTTATACGCAGCTAGTGAATAATAGTGTAAAATCAATGCGAATTTACGTTAAGGTGCATGCAGTGCATTAATAAATAATGCGTGCTCTGTTTATTCTTTTTCATTAAAGATTCATGTAACTCCACAACTTCTGCTTTAGCCATTAAATCAATCTCAGCATTTAGTTTGAGACCAAATTTATGTTTAAAATTTTGTCCAATTGATTTGTAAGAAGCGCATTTTTTCTTTAGATAAATGTTTGGGCTTTGTATTTTCTTAAATTTCGCAGTAAATTTCTTTCTAGTTTCAGATTCCTTGCTATTAAATACAAACACAATATTACAACGTGCTCATATTTTATTATTTTTATAATGAACTTTGAGCAGGTCAAATTTTGTATATTTTCTGGAATTTTGTTGTAAAAGCGTATACATCGCCCCAAGAATGAATTACTGACTCGATGGAGTCGAGTAACTGGTACTACTAGGTTGTGTCTGTTCCTAGTATTTACAGAATGAATATCACTTATTTTTGTAAAACTACTTTTATTTTTGTGTACGTACATTACATTTTCATAAATGTATTGAGAGGCCAAAGTTAATATATTAATTTCCTTAAATTTTTGTCGCAGCGACTCTTTAGGCTTTAAATCATAAATTGCTCTTATGGCCCTCTAATGACCTAGAATTATTGATTCCGTTACTAACGTAGAACTATATTTAAAAACTTAAGCTTCGTATACATCACTCAAAATAGGCTTAGGAGACATCACTTGCGTATTTGTAAGTACAATTTTGCTCAGACTATCAAAAATTGAATTTGAACTGCTTATTAATTCAGACAACGGTTCTGACACTTCCTGTTCACCACATTTTGTTGGCTGAAAAAAAAGATACTAATTATTTGGGACGCCTGTAAAACTTCTAGCGTTACAGTATTAAAAAACCGCCATAAACTAGTGTGACTCGCGCGCCGAGGGTTCCACCTCTCTTAAGTCCCGTAAATATACTGAACATTACAAAAAATTCGTTCGTCGCCTAATCAGAAAATAAAACTAAAATCCCAGAAATGTTATATAATAATATAATTACGTTATCGCATGGTACTGCTAATTTCTGAATTACATTTAATTGATATTTTTATTTCAATATTTTAAAAGGTAACTATGTAAAATATAAAAAACATACTTAATATATTTGTAACAAAACTTATTGATATAACATATAATTTACAAATATATTTATTTAGATTAGAACAAGAGTCGTTCATAAATGCTGGGAACGCGAGAGTAAAAATAAAATATAAGAATAATCAGCAAATTTAAATATCAGAAATTTAGCCTTATTATGAATACTTCCATTTGTTTCTACAAAAAAAACAACATATTACATTATGCATAATTATTCTCAGACTTAAGTACCTACAGAAACGTCGCATCTGAACAAATTAATTTCATAATCTATATTTCATGACCCGAGATGGCGTCTTTTGAATAATTTGTTTGATTAATTATTAATCTAGAATACTTTTTTACTAAGTATTTTACTCACCGATGAAAAGTTATTCCTTGGTATTTGATAACATTTCTTGAATTATTTGTGCAATTTCTAAAACACACCATAGCGTATTTTATCAAGATTTTTTTATATAATCAATACAGATACAGCATGTGTCAACTCACTAGCACCTAGCAATGCAACTGAGTAAAGTGCGGCAATATCACCGCAGTTGAATAGAACAGCGTAACATAATGCAGTGTCGCCTCTAGTACGTAGTACATAATAGCTCAATGGACTGTTAACCTTTATTATGACATTATCCAAGCTTTAAATGTCTGTCAAGACTCAAGGCATACTCTGACACGCTGAGGACCTGTTATATGAAAATATTTGTACGCTGGAAACGGCAGAATATTTAGGATATGAATTTTTTTGTAACAACTGTAATGTACCATATTATAACAAATAAATTATATTATCTATGATTGTACTCTAGCACTTCAGCAGCCCAGATAGACACATATACTGCAATTTCTAAAACACACCATAGCGTATTTTATCAAGAATTTTTTATATAATCAATATAGATACAGCATGTGTCAACTCACTAGCTCCTAGCGATGCGACTGAGTAAAGTGCGGCAATATCACCGCAGTTGAATGGAACATCGTAACATAATGCAGTGTCGCCTCTAGTACGTAGTACATAATAGCTCAATGGACTGTTAACCTTTATTATGACATTATCCTAGCTTTAAATGTCTGTCAAGGCTCAAGGCATACTCTGACACGCTGAGGACCTATTATATGAAAATATTTGTACGCCGGAAACGGCAGAATATTTAGGATATGAATTTTTTGTAACAACTGTAATGTACCATATTATAACAAATAAATTATATTATCTATGATTGTACTCTAGCACTTCAGCAGCCCAGATAGACACATATACCTGAACAGAAATTAGTATTTATGATTATTCTGTTTATCCACTTTAAAACAGCCACTCTAAAATAAAATAAATTAAATATATTATTTATTATTAGTGCAATAAAGTAGTATCTCAGGGTGAATATTATAGGGTAGGGAATCGGAGTTACCCGCTATTGACATATAGTCTCGGATTTGAGCTATCTGGCACAAAAATTTTATAAAAGCTAACAAAACACTTAGGCCTCATTTCCCCATATAAAACAAAAAAGTCCTGGATGCCCCTGGCACTGAAGTGTGCATTAGTACACAGTTATGAATCCAATTAAATAATTTTGTGTGTAGACACCGTTGATTTATCTCAACAATCTTCTTGTCTGGAATTAGGTAGTACATTTTACATTTGTTTTACAAATATCAACAAGAACGTTAGTTGTTTTAAGATCAAAAAAGCACACACACAATCTTTATTACACGTTATTCTTGTTTTGATCAAAAAATACAACTATTTTGCCTTACTTTGCTACTAGTGTCAAGACATTTTAGCCATTTTACATAATAAATCTACCTGATAGGCGATATCAAAGATATCATTATTCTATCTATATATATATATATATATATATATATATATATTATCCAGCCAAATTATTGGCTACCTTAACACCTGCTTTTATTGAGCAGAAAAATAATTTTACAAATGATTTGGAATTAGTTCCAAGTAATTTAAATTAGATAATAAGACAATAGAGGTAATCTCTAGCAAAGATAACATAAATACCTTAGAATACAATTCAACTATACTTCATTGTGTAATTTCACAAAATAGCAATAATAAAAACTGTATTAACCTGGTGCATCAAAATATACAAGGTATGTTAGGCAAAGGACTAGAAATTGAATTATTTTTAAATAGTAACCTTATTCATATTTTATGTATTACTGAACATTGGTTAAAAAGTTACAACTCCATATTTAATTTCAGTAATCACCAGGTGGTCAGTTCGTTCAATAGAGATACTAAATTACGTGGTGGCTCCTTAATATTAGCTAATAAATCCTTATCATGTAAAGAACGTAAAGACATTGTGAGCCTCTCTGTTGAGCGTACTGTAGAAATGGCATGTGTTGAGCTTGAGCACCTTATTCTTGTCAGTGTTTACAGACCCCCATGTTCAAATTATGATACCTTTGAAAAAATTATGGAAGAAGTTTTAGTTAAGCTTAATAAACAGAATAAATCTCTTGTAGTGTGTGGAGACTTCAATATCAATCTCCTGGAAACTTCTTCCATCAGTATTAAATTTTGCTCTTTGTTCAAATCCTATAATCTTGATAATTTATTCTTTGAAGCTACACGAATTGCAGGGTGTAGTGCAACTTGTATTGATAATATTTTTACAGGTGTTGTACCAATCAACAAATCAATAATTCAAAAACTTAGTTCAGATCACTGTGGACAACTGATTTCATTACCTTATATGCACAAAAAACAGGAAATTGAGAAAATTGTGTTTGTTCCTATTAATGCAAAATGCCTGGAGAGATTTAGAAGTAATATGGTAAAAAACCTTCCATCGCTTTCTTATAAGAACAATGCAGACTTTTTATATGGAGAATTATTTACCCTTATAAGCAATGAATTTAAAAAAAACATTTACTTCGAAAACATTCTCCGGAAACAGTCGCAAGGTATTTAATGAGTGGGCGACAGTGGGAATTCATAAAAGCAGACGAAGGTTATATGACCTTTACCATGAAAGATCATATAATCCTTCTGATGCTTTTAAAGAATATGTCAAAAATTATTCTAAAATGTTTCAAAAAGTTTGCTCCACAGCCTAATCGTTACATATTAGCAACAAAATTAAGATGGCTAAGAATAAAATTAAAATGACGTGGAGTATAATTAACAGCGAAACCGGTAATGAAAAACCTCGTAACGCAAACTATCAATTAAAAATTAACAATGAATTGACTAAATCAAATCAAGAAGTCGCAGCGGTGTTTGAGAAATATTTCACTGATATTCCTATTTTGACAACAGAGTCTTTGAATTCTTCTCCAACTGTCGCCGAGTCATTACTTAAACAGAATGTTAATATCTGTTTAAAAGAATTTAGATTTGAAAAAGTATTACCGCAAGATATTTTAAAATACTTCAAAATCATTGATGTAAAGAAAACCGCAGATTTGTGGGGGATTTCCGTGACAGTTATTGCGTCCATAATAGATTTAATTGCACCTCATCTTGCTATTATTTTTAATACTTGTATCGATTCTGGTGTGTTTCCTGATTTAATGAAGTATAGTAAAGTAATACCTTTCTTTAAATCTGGTAGTACATTGGACCCCGCTAATTTTAGACCTATTTCTGTACTACCAACTCTTAGTAAAATTTTTGAAAAAATTATTTTGGATCAATTGTTAATTTTTTTAATACAAATAAATTACTTCATAAAAACCAATTTGGATTTACAAGGGGTCGCTCGACGTCTGACGCCGGCGTTGAGCTTATGAAATATATTTTTAATGCCTGGGAGAATTCACAGGATGCCTTAGGTGTTTTCTGTGATCTTTCCAAGGCTTTCGATTGTGTTCATCATGAAACATTAATCAGGAAACTACAACATTACGGTGTAAAAAATTTGGTGCTTAGACTTATTACTTCATATTTAAGTAACAGAACTCAAAAAGTCGTGATAAATGGTAAAGGTTCCTCCGGATCGGTAGTATCAATGGGCGTTCCTCAGGGCTCGATTCTTGGCCCATTCCTGTTTTTAATCTATATTAATGACTTACCTTATCTTGTAGGGGACAATCACGATATAGTATTATTTGCTGACGATACCTCTTTAATTTTCAAACTCAAACGGCAGTTAATTAATTATGACGATGTAAATAATGCTCTATCGAAATTAGTACATTGGTTTAACGCCAACAATATGCTCTTGAACGGCAATAAGACAAAGTGTATTAAATTTACAATAGCTAATGTAAAACATTCGAATACCAATGTGCTATTAAATGGGGAGGAGTTGAGTCTTGTGGATACCAGTGTTTTTCTCGGTATTACTATTGACGCGAAACTTCAATGGGGCCCCCATATATCTAAATTAGCAAGCAGACTTAGTTCTGCAGCATATGCTGTAAGAAAAATTAGAAGTCTCACAGATGTTGAGACAGCTAGATTAGTGTATTTTAGTTACTTTCATAGCGTAATGTCTTATGGAATTTTGCTATGGGGTAATGCGACTGATATTGAAGCTATATTTGTTTTGCAAAAGAGAGCCGTTCGGGCGATTTATAACCTAAATTGTAAAGAGTCCCTCAGACAAAAATTTAAAGAAATAAACATATTAACTTTGGCATCGCAATATATTTATGAAAATCTAATGTATGTACATAAAAATATAAATAGCTTTAATAAGAATAAGGATGTGCATTCTTTAAACACTAGGAACAAACATAAGCTTGTAATACCAGTTACTAGACTCCACAGAATCAGTAATTCATTTATGGGGCAATGTATACGCTTTTACAACAAAATCCCAGAACATATTCAAAGTTTATCAATAAACAAGTTTAAAAGTTTTATTAAAGAAAAACTGTACAAAAAGGGTTATTATAATATCAAGGAATACATGAATGAAAATAACCCCTGGGAATAAGGTGATCGCCACCATGCTGGTTCTATTAAAAATCATTTAAAAATTGTATAAATGAAATTATTGTTAAGTGAAATATGTTTGAAAAAAAAAGTCCCGCTGGGTTTCTTGCTGGTTCTTCCCAGGACAGAGGTATTTTCTGAACCAGTGGTAAATAAAAAATGACTTTCAATAAGAATTATGTAATAATCAATATTGAATAAAAAATTATTCTATTCTATTCTATTCTATCAGAGATGACAGCTAACGTCAAATCAAAACGACTTCAATCCGCCATTAGTGTTGCAGTTTTTGGTGAGAATAAAATATTAATACCACTGAAATTAAGGCAAATTCGTGGATTTGAATGATCAAAAGTGGTTTAATATTTTATTTTAATTTATTTCCATACTAATACATAAACTAGGCCTACGTTTTATACAATTTTGGACCGTCTCCTTTCTTAAAGATATCAGAAGATTTGAAGTACAGTAAAACTCGCTTAATACAATCGCGTTAAATACGATTTCTCGTTTAATACGCCATTTTATATCAGTCCCTGCAACTTGAGTCATGTTTTCATACATTTTTAACACGCTTAATACGATTCGTCATCCCGTCTAATACGTCATCTGGGTCGGAAAAGTTACGTTTACTAGTGATTGGTAAGGCGAAAAATCCACGTTGCTTCAAAAACGTGAAATCGCTCCCTGTAACATATGATGCACAATCTCGAGCTTGGATGACTGGCCTTCGTTTTAATAACTGGTTAAAAGCTTTAGATGATCACTTCCAGATTAAATGTAGACGCATAATTCTCTTCATTGATAACTCTAAACTCTCACCCTAAAGATGTTGAACTAAAGAACATCAAGCCTGTTTTCTTACCTCCCGAATGCGACAAGCAAGTTACGACCGATGTATCAGGACATTATGAAAGTTCTTAAACATGGCTACAGAACACGATTGATACATCGTTATCTTAAGTAAATGGGACCCTGACAGCAAACGACCTTTGACTGTGCATGACGCGATCCTAACATTGCAGCGGCATGGCAAGCAATTAAGCCTGAAACCATACAAAGTTGTTTCAAGAAAGCAGGTTTCTGAAATAACGAATATGATGTTGTGTTGGGAGAAGAACCCGCGATACTGCAGGGTTTTTCTGGATATTCCTCATTTGATAACAATGTTGCACCCTACGAAACCTGTTTGGTCGAAGATCTTAGTCAAGATGTGACTAACACCCAAAAAGAGGTGATGACGATGAAGATGAAGGAGAGTCAATTCCGATGTTGTCAAACACAGAGGCATTATCAGCAGTAAACGATTTCAGGCGCTATGTATCTTCTTTCGGGAAAAGTGAAGCCGCACTACAAAAGTTAAATTATATTGAAAGCCTTGTCATTAATAATGCATCAAAATCTTTTTTCAAACCAAAATAATTGATTATTTTAAGTAATGTCATTATAAATAATAATTTACTATGATCTAACGTATTTAAATACATATACATATGTACAACATTATACCTTTCTAACAAATTTATAAATACGTATATCTATAATTCAATACCTACACAATATTTGTAAATGATGTTTTATTTTTCCTATCCTGCATAATACGCTTTCCCGCTTAAGTCGCGATTTTGGCTGGGTCCCTTCAAAATCGTCTTAAGCGGGTTTTACTGTATAGTTATAAGGTCCCTGTAAGTTCATATTAGCCCTTTGAATGAGTTTTTCTGAAAATAGCCATACAATGGGATAATACGAACTTAGTGTTGTATTGATGATTATAATGACTATAACTCTGTAAATACATACTCGTTACGGTCGCGAATCATATTTTGTTAAACATACAACCTGACCCTCACCTGCAAATACCAAAAAACGCAAGAAAATTTGAATTTCGCGGGCCAACCTGGAGTTTCCACCTTAAATCGTATCTCTGTATTTTGTACTTTTAAACTAAAAATTGAAAGTATTTTATGTGGTTTGTTAATGTTTGATTTTAGTTACATAATAAGAATTATTTGTAGTAATGGTGAGAATATGCGTAATATATAAATTTTGTTACCAATACGAAAGTGGGATGACATTCCAGAAGTAAATTAATTTACAGCATTTAAACAAATTAAAACGGCATTTGATGGTATAGGTACTTAAAAATTTGTTACTAATCTTAATATCGTAATTACCAACATGTTTGGCTTTGCCGTGTAGTGGCGGTTAAGAATATCCACTACCCCATATCTTCCCGTGGTTGTCGTAAAAGGCGACAGTGGGAAACAGTCAGGAGATGGGCAGCAGCATCTTCCTGATAACAGCAATATCACAATAAAAGACTGCGGTTGTCAACCCGCTCGCCAAGCGTGGCAACTATGGCAATATAACCCCCATGAGTATAACGAAGAGAAGGCCCCCAGTCCCCGGCGGCCCCGCTATTCCTGGCTACGGTGGCGACCATGGCACCGGCGGGACAAGGGGTGCTAAGAATCTTCGGTGGAGGTTCGGTTGCGACCTACGATGACTCGACCTGGCAACTTATAACGCACGCACCCTGAGGACTGACGAGAACATCCTGGAGCTGGAAGAAGAGATAGACAAGTTGCGCTGGAATATTATAGGACAATCCGAGGTCCGAAGAGAGGGGGAGGACACGATAATCCTCGAATCCGGCAACTTGTTCTATCACCGGGAGGGCGACCATCTGTCCCAAGGAGGTGTCGGATTTATCGTCCACAAGTCTCTCGTTAACAACGTTGTGAAGATTGGGAGTGTGTCGACGAGGGTTGCGTACCTTATACTCAGAATCACCAAACGGTATTCGCTGAAGGTCATACAGGCTTACGCGCCAACCTCGGCACACCCCGATGAGGAGGTGGAGGAAATGTATGAGGATATCTCTAGAGCCATTCATTCCTCCAAAACCCACTATACGGTGTTAATAGGAGACTTCAACGCAAAACTAGACACAAGAGAGAACGGTGAGCTGAAAATAGGTAAATTCAGGATAGGGCAACGGAACCCGAGAGGACAGCAGCTGGCCGACTTCATGGAGAAAGAGGGACTCTTTATGATGAACTCTTTCTTCCAGAAGCGGCCCCACAGAAAGTGGACCTGGTCGAGCCCCGACGGTTCGACAAAAAATGAGATTGACTTCATTATGACGACCAAACGACAACTGTTCGGTGATGTCTCAGTGATCGCGAGGGTGAAAACTGGCAGTGATCACCGAATGGTGAGAGGAATACTGAACCAACGTTTAGGTTCAGTATGCCTCTCACCAAGTTGGAGAGGTCACGTCTGATGAAGTCAACGCTCCGTCCCCTTCGTGCTCTAATCTAAAGTCCCGAAACCTTTCAGCTCGAGCTACGAAACCGTTTTAAGTGTTTATAAGACTGCAATGAAGTGAACGATATGAAAGACAAGCTCGTGGAAACTGTCCATGCGGTCAAAGCTAAGTTTTGGAAGACCCGCTCCAGAAGAACACAAAAACTCTCCGATCTCACTCTTATCCTCATGGCTGTTAGACGGGATATTAAGCTGCAGTCTTCAGTAGATTTGACAGCATACAGGCAACTGAACAGACAGATCTCTAAATGCATGCGGCGGGTTACGCAACTTTAATACTGCTCGTATTGAAGAAGCGATAGAGCGGAACCAGGGCTCCAAAGTCTTTGCTAGATATCTGTCTGCCGGAAAGAGCCAACTGTCGAAGCTGGAGACCGAATGTGGCAGCGTCGTTTCCGGGACACCTGAGATTTTGAGTAAGATTGAGAGGTTCTATGGGCAGCTATACACATCATCGTTGGAGCCACACGCAAGTGTGAGTAACGATCCAAGAGCGAGTCTTATTCGACACTATTCCGATGATATCCCGGACGTCAGTCTGAGCGAGATTAGAATGGCTTTCCAGCACCTTAAAAACGGCAAGGCCCCAGGCGAGGATGGAATTACAGCGGAGCTTCTGAAAGCGGGTGGAAAACCGGTACTTGAAGTCCTTCAGAAGCTCTCTAATTCTGTCCTCCATGGTGGCATTACACCGGAGGCGTGGAGCAGTCTTGTTCTTCAAAAAAGGTGACAACGCTCTCTTGAAGAACTACAGACCGTTTTCCCTTCTGAACCGCGTCTACGTACTGTTTTCGAGAGTCATTACGAATAGTCTCGCGCGCAGACTTGACGACTTCCAGCCTCCCGAATAAGCCGGTTTCCGAAAGGGCTTTAGCACGATAGACCACATACATACCCTTCGGCAAATTGTACAGAAGTCCGAAGAGTACAATTTGCCACTATGTCTGGCGTATGTGGACTATGAGAAAGCCTTTGATTCCGTCGAAATTTGGGCGGTGCTGCAGTCCCTTCAGCGGTGCCAAGTTGACTGTCGGTATATCGAAGTGCTGAAGTGTTTGTACAGTAGAGCTACGATGGCTATCCGAGTACAGAACCAGAGTACGAAACCTATCCAATTGCAGAGAGGTGTAAGACAGGGTGATGTTATATCCCCGAAACTCTTCACCGCTGCATTGGAAAACGTTTTCAAGCTTCTGGATTGGAAAGGATACGGTATTAACATCAATAGCGAGTACATCACTCACCTTCGATTTGCCGACGATATAGTCCTTATGGCAAAATCGCTGGAAGACCTAAGCTTTATGCTCAATGACCTCAATAGTGTCTCCCAACGGATAGGTCTTAAGATGGACATGGACAAAACAAAGATCATGTTTAATTTCCATGTCACACCTATGCCGGTAGTTGTTGGGAGCACTAAGATCGAAGTTGTTGACGAGTATGTTTACCTGGGACAAATAGTCAGACTAGATAATTCCAACTTCGACCGAGAGGTCAATCGACGGATTCAACTAGGTTGGGCAGCGTTCGGGAAATTACGGCACATCATTTTAACAGTGGTAGAGCCACGCGGCAGCTTTTGCTGTCCCACGGATGGGACGGCTCGAACCGGGGTGGTACCACGACCTCACAGAAAACCAGCGTGAAGTAGAGGTTTACCTCTACGTTTCGCTTGGTGAGTGCAGGTGGCCGGAGGCCCTTTTTACTGGAAATGAGGCATTCCATCTTAGTCCTCACGGGTGACAACGCATCTACATTTTGATTTGGAATAGAGGATAGATGTAGATGTCTATGGGCCGCAGCAACCACTTACCATCAGGTGGACTGTGTGCTCGTATGTCACCCTTATTCTATAAAAAAAAAAATCTTCTCGTCAGGTAAACCTCAAAACTTAAAAACGAGACTGTACAACCAGTGTTGCCAGTGATGACTTATGGAACTGAGACGTGGTTCTTCACTGCTGGTCGGATGAGGAAGCTCAAGGTCGCTCAGCGAGCTATTGAGAGGGCTATGCTCGGAGTTTATCTGCGTGATAAACTTAGAAATGAGGATATCCGCATTAGAACCATAGTTACCGACATAGCCCAACGGATTAGTAAGCCGAAGTGGCAATGAGCCGGCCATATAGCTCGAAGAACTGACAGCCGATGGGGAAAAAAGGTTCTCGAGTGGCGGCCTCGTACTGGCGGACGAAGTGTAGGGTGTCCCCCCACTAGATGAAGTGACGACCTGGTAAGACATGCAGGAAGCCGATGGATACAGATGGTTCAGGACCGTGTTTTATGGCACTCCTTGGTGGAGGCCTATGTTCAGCAGTGGACTTGTGAAGGGCTGTAATGATGATGATGATGACGATTGGGTTTATATTACTGGGTTTTGAGTAACAATAAAATTCAATAAGGTTGTAGAGTACCTTGTCTATAATACTTATCGATGTTCTTTTCTACCCATATCTGTTAACAACCAAAGTCGCCGACAACAGATAATCAAATGTTTATTAATCAACAGGTTTCCAACTGAACCTAGTCTAAAATTACCTATAGCTTAAAAGCATAAAAATTGAGAATTGGCGTCCAAAACAAAATTATTATCTTTGTTCTAATCTATCTATATAGTATAAATCTTATATCTGTATACCCACAATATTTTTGGTCGTACCAGTAGCAATAAGTATAAAAGTGTTAGATTATTATTTTGAATGTTTTTTTTTATTATTTCTTTTGTCCTTATTATCCCCAGACTAAAGGCCATAGCCAAGTGTAGAAAGGTTGCCTGACGATGACTTTGTGTTTATAAAACGTAAGTTTGTAAAATCTCTTTAGATATGACTAATTTATTATATCAAAAGCATAAATTTATAATGGGACTACAAAATTATTTATGTCCTTAATAAACTTGCGTGAGTTAAGCTTAAGCTTAAGCTAAGAGTAAGTTTTAGTAAGTGCGAGTCCGACATAATCCATTCTTGCCCCCGTTGCATGCATTACTTCATTTGAAACCCTAAACAAATCCATTCTGTAATTACGAATAAAAACGTAGATAGGCCAACGCAGCGTCGATCTTGGTTTTATATGAGGTGTAAAGCTTGCGTGTAAGGCCTATGTATTAATTGATACATTTATTTATTGTATGGCATTATATTATGTTATATGATTCATAAATATAATAGACTTTACGGGTGGGCCCAGGTTATGGAGTGTAGAGTATAAGGAGGACCATCTCTATATATGAAAATTGTCCCTAAAAACGTGTCCAATAAGGGTGGTGCTGTAGTAAAAGCCAAAAGTAATTAGAATAAGATGGAGAAATAAACAAGGACCGACCAATCCGCTTGGTTTTATACTACGTAAATAGTTGAAATTTTGTATACTGGCATTTTACTAACGACTCTAGTCATGATTTTTTTTAAATATTTGAATTCAGCTGACTTCACTCCGTTCACAACAGCTATCTTCATATCGTAGTTTTTCAGACGCCAGCGCTATTGAGGTAGGTTTTAGAACCTCTATTTTCAATAAATAGTAGGACACTTTTTCAACTTTCGCCCCTTGTAAGATGATTCTCTTTGTACCCTACACTCCATAGCCTAGGTATAGAATTTTTATCGATATGTTTTCTCACACTGTTTTATCTCTATTATTAATTCCTCGGACGTTCATTTCTGCTCTCAGCGCCAAAATGGCGAAATTCAAATCGCCTCAATATGTCACCGTGTATAACCAGTCCATATATTATAGAGGTCAGTGCTCTGTACGGTTTCTTTACTCATGCGGTATAGTTTAACTTACTACATATTTATTTATCCATGGTATAGTTTCACGCTTTTACGATGGTAACCATAGACTTTCCTCTATCTACGATGGACCTAAAGGTCTCTAGATACCAGGCCAGAAACTCCAAAAAAATATCTACGATGGTAACTGACAAACTGCCATTGACAGACGAACGACTGACTGTGTCGACTGTCAAGTGTCAATCTAAAGTAAATCAATGAGAAAAAAATCTGATACATATAGATATTATATTGAACTGGATAAAATTTCGAAGTTCTTACAAATTAGATAAAAAAGTTCACTTTATGAGAAACTAATACTACGTTTACTTTTTTAACAAAAATAAATAAGTTTATTTTAAAGTAATATTCCATTTTTCAGTAATAAAAGAGGTTAAGTTTAATATTGGTTTTAAGTAAAAATGCATAAAATATTAGAATTTCAAGCAGTAGTTTTAGCTGGCGGAAGAGGTTCTCGGTTGCCAGATGTTGGTGGATCAGTTTCAAAATGTCTTTTACCTGTGGGACCATATCCTGTGCTATGGTATTCATTAAATATGCTAGAAAAAGTTGGTTTTCAAGGTAAACGATATATTTTGTACTTTTTGAAAGAGTAATTAATTTGATTTGCTGTCTTTACTTATAAAAGTTAGCTACAGCCTATATACGACCCACTGCTGGGCACAGGCCTGCTCTCATTTATGTGAAGGTTTTTGGGCAAAGGAATGTCCGCTGCGCTGCCCCAATGCGTGTTGGCAAACTTCACATATCTTTGAAATATTTTTCCTTATTTTTCAGATGTACAGGTTCCCTCACAATGTTTTCCTTCACACCCAAGCATGTGGTAAATCAGCACTTAAAATTGCAATTAACAATTTCACTGGTGCCGAGGAGGATTGAACCCGGCTTGCTTGAATACTGTGAAATGTATAGTGAGCACTAAGCCTCTGAGCTACCACAGACTTACCTCTACATCTTTACTTATAATTGGCATAAAATATAAATGTTTATGCTAATTTTAAAACTATGAGTGGTAAGAAGTGAGTGCCTTTGTTCTCGCTTATATATGTGATATTGTGAAAAAAAAAACAGAAGTATTGAGAGACCATTATGTTAAATTAGTTATTAATATTAGTTAGTAATTAAACTCTTACTTATATGATTTTGTAAAATGTGTATGATTTTAATATTTTTACAGAAGCCATGGTAGTAGTATTGGACGACGACAAGTCAAACATCTTAAATGCTTTAGAAAAATGCCCTTTAAAAATAAAATATGAATTGATAGTTATTCCTTCAGATGAAGACTGGGGTACAGCAAATTCACTTAAAAACTTAAGCAACCGTGTAACTACCGACTTAGTAGTTGTGTCAGGAGATCTAATTACGAATATTAATCTTAATGAGGTACTAAATTTGTACCGTAAGCATGATGCTGCACTTGCTACCCTGTTTTTTAACAATGGTCCTGAGGAGTGGTTAGAACTGCCTGGTCTCCCTAGCAAAGCTAAACCTGATAGGGACCTTGTTTGTGTGGATGAAGAAACTCAAAGACTTGTTTTTCTAGCTAGTGCTAGTGATTTTGAAGGGAATGTAATATTACCAAGATTATTAATAAAAAAGTTTGAATCTGTAAACATGTATAGCAGATTACTAGATGCACATGTTTATGTAATGAAGAAATGGATTGTAAATTACCTCATTGATGTAGATAGATTTACTTCAATTAAAGGAGAACTTATACCACATGTTGTAAAGAAACAGCTTTCTAAACCTAAAAATCCTGCTGAGAAAAAAGGTACTTCGGAAAAGAATGTTGAACTGTTTAAAGACATATTTTATTATGCTGTGGACCAGGGGTATGAAAATAAAATAAGAAAAATGTCAGCATACAATGATCATACACATGGAAGCAAAGATGTATATTGTAATGACATTCTTAGGTGTTATGCCCATATACCAAATAAAGGTACATTTGGAATACGGGTTAATACACTGTCATCATTCTGTTTGTCAAATAAAAAGGTAAGAATCAATTTTATATTGAACCTGCCCAGTGTGAGTACTTATGTGTTTAGTGTATTCTTGAAAAGGCTTACCTAAATACAAAAAAGCAATATGTAAAATATTACTAAGCGTAAAAAGAAGACAAAGACAACACATAAATACAATATATAATAGAATCAAATTAAAAAAATCAAACGCAGCAATAATAATATCTATTGAAAAGTATAACTTATCTGCATTAATTTTGCCTATAATCATCTCTCCATGTCTCATACTTGTCCAAAAACTTGGTACTATCAATAAACCTATGCACCTTTAATAAGAAATAACCATATCTGATATCCTCTGATGGATTCCTTTGTTAAAAATTGAACTAGTTAATCAACTAAAACAAATATTTATGTGAAACACAAACATATACCCTGTGAGTTTATATATATTGTCATATTATACATTATCATCATCATCCTTACAGCCCATCACAAGTTACCTATGGAATATAGGCCTCTCCAAGGAATGTCACAAAAGCATGACCCAGAGTCACCTGCATCTATCGACAACTTCCCACATCTTTTACCATGGTGTCACTCTATCTAATGGTTGGTCTTCCTATACTTGCCAGTACAAGACTATCTCATGAGAACCTTTCTTCCCATTGGTTGTTGGCTTTTTGTGCTATATAGCCGGCTCATTACTGCTTTAGCTTATTAATCTCATGGGTTATGTCCCTTCCTCTGGTTCTACTGTGGATATACTCACATGCAGAGAAATTTCTCTTATAAAGGAGTCCTCCTCTTCATAACTCATATCCATAATCTTACATCCATATGACATCTCTGGCAGGACTTACTGCTTAATACACTCTTGTTTGCAAGTTCTTGTTTAGTTTATTTTTTAATGAAAAAGTTGCATCACTAAATTGAAACAAATGCGGGGAATAGTTATTCAACAGTACATATTTTGATAATCACCACTAATAGTTACAATGTGCTCACAGCATTCTTAACCAGTCAACCCTGATCCAACCTAGAAAATAAGCCTCCCTCATGATAAGGGTTTTTTCTATAATCACCCGGCTTTGTAAGTAGGTTAATGATAATATAATATGTAAGCAGCCTGTATTAAATAGAATTCAAACTTTACTGTTTAAGTTATTGGTATAAACAAATAACTTCTAATCCTAAAATTTTGTATGATTTCTATATACTATGATGGTCTTACCAACATCAGATTGTAATGGTGTAAGATTAATTCCCTTTAATCGAAATTGTCAAAATTCTACTAGCAGTGCCTTTGTCTCTGATAGGAATCATGTTTGGTCTCATTTTGATATTTGAAATTTGATTTTGTTTTATTGTATAATTGGAATTAACACAGAGATTATAACAATTAACAACAGCTTTGAATGCTCCGTAGCATGGTGGCTAAGGGTTTGTCTGCGACCATATGGAGCCAATAACTTGCAAATAATTGTTCAGATTCCAGATGTTTATCCGTGTGTAATATATTTATGTAAAATGCCTTCAATCATAATCCTTCAAATATAAAAGATGTTTTTTTCACAAAGTAAAGTAATTTTATACATAATATTAATGTCTTATTTTAGGTTACCAAATATCATCATTATGAACACTGTATCATAAAACCGATATCTTAATTATAACTAGAGCCAAATATAAAAGTGGAGCCTTTATTTGAAACTTAAAAAGAATTGTAAGAAATTTTAAACCGGTTTTCAATCCTTGTTACAAATAATTATAAATAAATGTTTAATTTTTATGCCAAATTTAAAATATTTTAGTAAATCTTATTAAATTATTTTTATTTTTATTGCAGATAATGGCAAAATGGGAAGAACTTACAGGAACACCTCTAACTGACAGATTACATCCAAACAGTGAAGTAAAAACGAAACAAATAGATGAAACTAGTACAGTTGGAGAAAAGAGTGTAATAAGTGAAAAAACGTCAATAAAAAGTACTTTTATTGGTGCTAATTGTACCATTGAGAACAAAGTGAGATTGACCAATTGTATATTGATGAATAATGTTTCTATTAAGGAAGGGTATGTTTATATTTTACATTTATTTTTAATAAGGCAACCATCCTTTAAAATTGAAATCTAAAAATAATTGATCATTTTTATTTTTATCTTCAAAATAATTTGGGAAGGTAAAATATTCCAATTGTTAAATAATGTGTTGCTTTAAAAATTAAGGATACGGTCATCCGAACGTTTGCCTATCGTTTTTTCCGTATAAGAAAAACTAACGCCATCTATTAGAACTACTTTTAACTACGATGTAACCGGTGTTTTTTTTTTTTATAGGATAAGGGTGACAAACGAGCACACAGTCCACCTGATGGTAAGTGGTTGCTGCGGCCCATAGACATCTACATCTATCCTCGTTTGCGAGTCAAAATGCAGATGCGTTGTCACCCGTGAGGACTAAGATGGAATGCCTCATTTCCAGTAAAAAGGACCTCCGGCCACCTGCACTCACCGAGCGAAACGCAGAGGTAAACCACTACTTCACGCTGGTATTCTGTGAGGTCACGACCTCACAGAATACCAGCGTGAAGTAGAGGTTTACCATCCCGGTTCGAGCCGGCCCATCCGTGCGACAGCAAAAGCTGCCGCATGGCTCTACCACTGTTCGGTGTGATCGGCCTGGACTGTTTAAAAGACATAACCATGTAAAATCGTAACCGAGGTTGCAAAAACTAGAATACAAAACTTCCATTTTCCAGAAGTTTTATTTATTGCAGTACTGTAGAGTTTATTTTTTAAATGATTAATAAAACTGCGCGAGATGAATTACATTACATATATACAGTGGCGGTCACGTAATTAAAGACACTCTTCTGTGTGACTACATACAACTGTATTACAGACGTGTAGAGTACCCAAAGTAGGTATTAATTATATTTCATAGTTATTAATCTTTACACTGAGATCATATTATTAAAATGGAAACATCATAAACGTGTATTTAGCAATAGTTGAGATTTTATTCCTTTTTTAAACAAAATAAAAACTTTTTCGCAAGTTAACCGCTGGTCAGCTAATTAAAGACAGTGTGTTTTTCATGTTCTAAATTTAAAATATAATGTTAAAACAATTATGTTATTTTTCATTTGGCCCGAATTTTCACGGTACATAGAATAAAAATAAAAACTAGCTTTGTACTTAATAGAAATTATTAAATTTTATTAGTGTTATTATGGGAAAAAACAAAAGCTGCGATCCGTCTACAAGGAAGACGATCCTTAAGTTTTATGGCAAAGGTTGGTCATATAGGAAGATTGCAGATTAGTTAGGATGCTCTAAAGATATGGTTATGAATGCTATCCGGCATTTTAAGAACTTTAATACTACTGAAAATGTGCCCAGGAAGACTAGACCTAGAAAAACAACCCCACGAGAAGACTCAAGAGCTGTGTTGTTGGCAAAAAGGGAACCGTTTAAAGGATCAGAACTGCTTCGCTCAGAAATATTTGGTGAGGAAAGATTGAGAGGAGTGTCTGCAAGAACGATAAGAAGGCGATTGTGTGAAGCAAACTTATTCGAAAGAATATCTCGTAAGGTGCCACTATTAAAGAAGGAAAACATCCAAGCTAGATTAATGTTTGCTAAAAAACATGAACACTGGACAGAACGTGAGTGGAAAAATGTACTTTTTTCTGATGAAACGAAAATTAATATGATTACTTCTGATGGAAAAATTTATGTGAGACGTCCTAAAAAAAGAAATGGATCCGAAGTACACGAAGAAAACAGTAAAACATGGAGGCGGAAATATTAAATTTTGGGGTTGTTTTTCTGGTCATGGTATAGGACCTATCAAGAAAATAGAAGGGAACATGGCTAAATTCCAGTACAAGAATATTTTAGAGAAAGTCATGATACCCTATACTGAGGAAAGTTTGCCGGTGGTTTGGACTTTCCAACACGACAATGACCAGAAACACACAGCAAAAGTTGTCAAAGAATTCCTAAGGAACCGTACCGTACAGCCCTGACATCAACCCCATTGAAAACTTGTGGTACCGCGTCAAGAAAATAGTGGCATCAAAACGTACCACTAACGTACACCAACTTTATGCGGCTTTTAAAGAAGCATGGGAACAAATTTCAATTGAAACTTGCAATAAATTGATCGCATCAATGCCAAGGCGATGTCGGGCTGTTATTGTTGCTAAAGGACACGCGACAAAATATTAATAACGTGGTTTTTTGTTTTTATAATATGTCTTAAATTTATCAAAATAAAGTTGACTTCAATATTTACAATATTTTTTTATAATTACTTAGTTTGTGCGTCTTTAATTAGTTGGCCAAGTCTTTGTTTAGGTCATGGTTGTCTAAATGTAGTTAAACTGAATAAATATTCGGGACACATGAGGTTTATTTTCAATGTTTAATTCCAACATTTCACAATCAATGTCCAAATGATTTTAATATTGTTTCAAGCTCGTGTTAAATTTCAACAAGCAAATAAAGAGTAGATAAACTTTGTTGTTTTAATTTCCCTTTAGTGTCTTTAATTATGTGACCACCACTGTATATACAGGATGGTCCGAAAGGTGACGTCCAAAATTTTTTTTTGGAATGCTGACCTTTCGGTATACATGAAAATACCCCATGTATGTTCCGCGATTTTTCTTAGTTTACGAGATATGATTTTTTTTGTATTATTTTGAAAATTGTCGACTTAGCAATTCAAAAATTTTTTTTCTTGCAAATTCTGCTCTCTTTTCTACTTTTTTTATTCTTAGCGTAGTCTTCATGAGTTGGACTCTTTGACATAAAAAAACAAGCTGCCTACCCTTAATACAAATTGCAAAAATTTTAATCGAAAACAAATTATGCAGATATGATTGAATCAAAGTTTAATTTGGAAATTTAAACTAAAAATTAAATAATGAGTTCCATGACTTTAGAGTAATTTTAAAAACTTCGCAAGACCCTAAGCTTTAGTTATAATACAAAAAAAGTGGTGGTCAATGGGCCTTTTTAGCCCTAGTCGGCCTTTAATTGCACAGAGCCAAAAAGTTCAAAAATAATCGTTTTATTATGCACCTATTGTTTATTACTAAGGATAATTAGATTTTCATGGTATGTCTTTCATAATAAATAAAACAATTTGGTTTTTTAATACTTTTTTTTTACAACCAATTCTCAAAGTACCCCCCCTCCACTTCAATACATAGTCTACAACGCCTTAGAAAATTTTGTTTCAGTCTTCTAAAAGCATTTGAATTTTGTCTGATTTTTGTTTCCGCCTCCGTTAATTTATCTCGCAGTTCTGCTTCGGTGTTTGTTTCGCTTGCGTACACCATCTCTTTGTAATATCCCCAGAGAAAGAAATCTATGGGGTTCAAATCTGGTGAACGTGCAGGCCAATGAATCGGTCCGCCACGCCCAATCCATCTATTGGGGAATCTTTGATTAAGGTGCTCCCGTACCTCTCTTGCATAGTGGCAAGGAGCATCATCATTTTGGTAAATCATATCCCTTCTTGTCAATAAGTTTACATCGCCTAATAAGCCGTTTAAATTGTTTTGTAAAAAGTCTAAATATTGGTCAAAAGGTCCTATAAGTTCCCCGTTCAAAATTCCTGACCACAAGTTTACACTATAATGTGTTTGAAAATTTGAAAGCCTTGCCTTGTGTGGGTTTTCAACAGCCCAACTATGGTAATTGTGGATATTGAAGACTCCTGTTCTTTCAAATCTAGACTCGTCTGTCCACAGAATTTTATCAAAAAAACCTGGATCCTCCGCAGTTCTTTCCAGCATTGTTCGACAAAAAGTCACCCGTCTTGAATAATCTGCAGGATGCAATTTTTGGACGCGTTGAATATGATAAGCGTGGTATCCCTCTGAAAAAAAAAATGAAATTGTACTTCCAGGAATCACTGTTTATTCCATGAAATGTGGTTTTTGCCCGACATAAGTAATTAAAATTAATTGATCGCTCGTCGCTATTCAAAGGTGCGCTTTAATACGGTGTCAAAGTAAAAGTTTTAAAGACAAAATGAACTTACCTGACTTAAGTATCCTTATAACTGAGGTTCGTGGTACACCAGTCGTTCTCATAATAGCTCTGGTGCTAGTAAAAGGATATCTTTGCACTTGTTCCACGACTTCATCTCTGACATCTGGATCCACTCTGGGTACTCCTTCGTGGGAACTGCGTCCCGGAATTCGTCCGTCCATAAATGTATTATGTGTATTTATGAACACTCTGTGATCGGGATAAAGTTCCCGTTCTTCTCCTCGCCGTTCTAGTTTCTCTCGGTAAAGCCTTGCCGCTAAATGGCCATTGCCTTGGGCAACGCCGTAAAAATAATGCATTTCTGCATATTCCTTCAAAGAATAACTCATTTTGCAACACAAAAATCCAAATCACAAGGTAATCAATCAAAGTCCGAAACACAAGCACAGTCAAATCAGTTATAAGGCGAAACAGAATCCAGTTAGCAAGCAGTCGTGGTCTACGGTGGACGCCATCATGCGCGTGAGAGCCCTCACGACGGGGGATGCAGTGGCCAGGGGGAGGGTTGTTTTGGCGGTGTCTCTCGACATCGCCAACGCCTTCAACTCCATGCCCTGGAGCTGCATTAGGGAGGCACTCCGGTATCACCGGGTGCCGACCTATCTCCGTCGTATAGTCGGGGACTATCTGACGGACAGGGCCGTCATCTACCCCGGTCGAAACGGTGAGTGGAACCGGCGAGAGATGTCGTGCGGTGTCCCACAGGGTTCGGTTCTGGGGCCGCCCCTGTGGAACATCGGTTACGACTGGGTGCTGCGCGCCGACCTCCCTACCGGCGTCAGCGTAGTTTGCTACGCTGACGACACGCTGGTACTGGCACAAGGGGGGTCGTACGAGGCGGCGGCGGAAACTATGACACGCGGGGTTGCGATAGTCGTTGAGAGGATCCGGCAACTGGGTCTCGAGGTGGCTCTGCACAAGTCCGAGGCCATGCACTTCCATGGTCCTCGGAACAGGCCACCACCGGGATCCTCAGTGATGGTAGGAGGGGTATCCATCGGCGTCGAGTCGACGTTGAAGCACCTAGGACTCGTCCTCGACGGCCGATGGAACTTCGTTGAGCACTTCCGACGTTTGGCTCCCAAACTGGAACGGACCGGGGCTGCCTTCAGGCGGCTCCTGCCGAACCTGGGGGGGCCAAACGCCTCCTGCCGGAGGCTCTACGCGGGGATCGTGAGGTCCATGGCCCTTTACGGGGCCCCGGTGTGGGCGCGTGGTTTGGCGCGGCTTGCCGTCCACCACCTAAACGCGCCCCAAAGGGTGGTTGCCGTAAAGATGGTTCGCGGCTACCGCACGATCTCCCGCGAGGCGGCGAGCCTCCTTGCCGGATTGCCGCCATGGGATCTGGAGGCGATAGTCCTCGCGCGCCTGCACGAATGGCGTGCGGAGGCACTATGCCGGGGGGAAACCCCGCTGCCGCGGCAAGTTGTCGCGCAGCGGACAGACTTCCGGCATGATCTCATGGCGACATGGAGAGAGCGACTGTCGCAACCCCGTGCTGGGCACGCCACTATAGCGGCGATAAGACCCCTCTTTGAGGAGTGGCTTGAGAGACGCCACGGCGTCCTCACCTTCCGTCTGACGCAGGTCCTCACCGGACACGGTGTGTTCGGGAGGTTCCTGCACCGAATCGGGCGGGAGGAAACGCCCGGGTGCTCCCACTGCGAGGATCGACCGGAGGACACGGTGGAGCACACCGTGGAGGTGTGCCCTGCTTGGGCGGAGCACCGCCGTGTCCTCGTAGCGGCGATAGGCGGCGGCGACCTCTCGCGTCCGGCCCTGGTCGAAGCCATGGTCCGGAGCGAGACGGAATGGGATGCCGTCACCACCTTCTGCGAAGCAGTGATGCTAGCGAAGGAGGTGGCGGAGCGGGAGAAGGAGAGAGCAGCAGCTTTCCTTCCCGGCCGCCGCGGGAGACGCCCCGGGCGTCGGGGGCTACGTCGTGGCCCCCGGCCACCGTAGGCGCGGGCCTGTGGATGGCGAGCAATGGGTAGCTCGCCGTCCGTCCGTCTAACGACGACAGGCCGTGTCGACGGCGCGTTTTGTTCCACGCGCGCCTCAAAGAGCTGTCAGCATCGTGAAGGGGCCCGCAAGGGCCGACGCCTGCCGGGGCTGCGGGCTGTTTGAAAGAGATACCGCTGCTCCGGAACGTAAGGGCACTGAAGGAACACGGATGGTTTTTAGTCAGTAAAAGTCTGACACTCCCTTCCGCTCCACCCAGAGCGAAAGGCGTCATTTGATGATTTTCCATCCGCAAAAAAAAAAAAAAAAAAAAAAAAAAGCAGTCGTGGTAAATTAGGAAGTATCGAAAACAAAAACAGGAGTAGTAGTTACGCGAGCGATAGCTGTGAACAACTGAGGCACTCTATGACTGAGGCTACGCCTGTCGCCTTATGCGCGCGAGCTATGGCCAGAGCGAGAGAGCGCGCTACACACGACACAGTATTTCTCACTCCTGCTTCCTTTGTTCGACACGTGGTATTTTTTGTGATCTGGAACCGTCTACCTGCCCATTACTATTATTATTCATTATCTCATTAACATTGAGGGGAAATTCGTTGTTTTTTGTGACCCATCTGTGCTACTTACTGAAGTGGTACTATCCCTAACCCGAAGATTTACATTTAATTTTATTTTATTTCATTTGATTAGATTCTATGGCGAACCTAATTATTTTTAGAAATAAGTTGTTTAAATAATAATGTTGAAAATTTTCGCCTCTGTGCAATTAGAGGCTGATTACGGCTAAACAAGGCCCATTGACCACCACTTTTTTTAGATTATAATTAAAGCTTAGGGTCTTGCGAAGTTTTTAAAATTACTTTAGTCATGGAACTCATTATTTAATTATTAGTTTAAATTTCAAAATTAAACTTTGATTCAATCATATCTGCATAATTTGTTTTCGATTAAAATTTTTGCAATTTGTATTAATGGTAGGCAGCTTATTTTTTTATGTCAAAGAGTCCAACTCATGAAGACTACGCTAAGAATAAAAAAAAAGTAGAAAAGAGAGCAGAATTTTCAAGAAAAAAATTTTTGAATCGCTAAGTCGACATTTTTCAAAATAATACAAAAAAAATCATATCTCGTAAAGTAAGAAAAATCGCGGAACATACATGGGGTATTTTCATGTAGCCCGAAAGGTCAGCATTCCAAAAAAAATTTTTGGACGTCACCTTTTGGACCACCCAGTATATATTGCAATATATTACAAACTAATATAAGTATGATATGTACAAGGGCGGGATAATAAGTAACTAACCACTGCTATTTAAAAAGTTAAAACTAAAAAAATATATATGTTATTTTTAAATTCGTATCTCTGGCCACCTGTGTTCTAAATTTGAATTTGGTGGCGTAAAAATTTTATTGATTTTTTGTCATTTGAAAATATATTTCGTCAACTGTTTTCAAAATGGATAAAATTGAACAAATAGCGGTGATAAAGTTTCTTCATATGAAGGGTATGAATGGGAAAAATATCTATGACGAGTTAAAGAATGTTTTGGGTGAATGTGCTCCTTATGCCACAGTAAAAAACTGGGTGGCTGAGTTTAAACGCGGTCGTACATGTGAAGCCCGCCCCGGACGTCCAAAAAGCGTCATGACTCCGAAAATGATAGTGAAAGTACATGATATGGTTTTAGCAGATCAACGATTGAAGTTATCTGAAATAGCTGACACTACAGGTATCTCAAAAGAACGGGTACATCATATCCCAAGTGAGGAATTAAATATGAAAAAGTTATCGGTACGTTGGGTGCCGCGATTGCTCGCACGATCAAAAAAGGATTCGGGTGCAAAACTCAAAAGAATGTCTGGATTGTTTTCAGATTAATAAGGCCGATTTTTTACGTCGATTTGTAACAACAGATGAAACATGGGTTCATCATTACACACCAGAATCAAAAATTCTATCAAAACAGTGGACTCAATTCGGATGCTCGGCTCCAAAAAAAGCTGTGGCTGTAAAGTCGGCTGGAAAAGTGATGGCTTCCGTCTTTTGGGATGCAGATGGGATCTTGATGATAGATTACACCCCTAAAGGTCAAAAAATTAATGGAGAACACTACGCTAATCTTCTAGATAAGCTTCATCAATGTATTCAGCGAAAACGACCAGGTTTGGCGAAATAAAAAATCATCTTCCACCAAGACAACGCTAGGGTTCACACATGTTTAAAGCTATGGCAAAAATCAACGAATTGAAGTATGATTTGCTGCCCCACCCACCTTATTCGCCTGATCTAGCACCATCAGACTTCCACTTATTCCCTAAGCTCAAAACTTTTTTGGGTGGACAGAAATTTGCCACTAATAGTGAAGTCATAGCCACTGCAGAGGAGTATTTTGCAGGCCTCGAAAGAAATCATTTTATGGAAGGCAATTACTGCTTTATAACGAAGATGGAATAAGTGCGTAGAGATTCACGGAGACTATGTCGAAAAACAAAATTAATTTTATCACGGAACGTTAAGTGTTTTCTTCTTAGGCTAGTTACTTATCATCCCGCCCTCGTATAACTAATATTGTTTGGAGTCTGTGGAACAAACACAAAGATATAATTTGCTTTAAAATATGGTTTACCACTTCCTGCCCAATGACATGACTCCGTTCTTCATGTCACTGAAAATAAAATCTCCAAATAAATAAAATTGAAGTGTGTGTTTATAATGTCAAAATAACAACTTTTTACCAAATACATATGAAAGTATAAGCGGTACTTGTAACAAAAAAAAACAATTTTTAAATTTTTTGTCTGTTTCTTCCGGCTAATCTCAGAAACGACTGAACCGATTTATAAGAAGTAACTTATGCTACTTTTATTTTAGAAAAATAATTAGGGTTCCGCGCAATAAAATTATAGCCCATGAAATTCAGTCGTAATAAATTTCACGCGGCGAAGTCGCGGGGAACAGTTATTAGTACGTAAAACACATTTTAATTTGATTTTAGATTAAAACCACAATATAATTAATTCCTTTCACTACATCGACTACGACCATACGGAGCCTGCGCGACCGGCATGCAATGCATAAAATGCGCGCCGCTACAAATTTATATCGTACAGCCGCCTTTTGATAAATATCGAGGTTTTTTAAATAATGTAAGCAAGTTTATTTAATGTCATATTTTTGGTGCCGGCACTGTAATTTTGTCGTAGTTCGCGCAACTCTTCACGGCAAAACTATTAATTCTTCCTAGTAAAATTTAGTACTGTTCCCTCTACAGCCGACTAATAATGATTTATATACTCCTGAGTCACACGACAATTTTGAGACCACTTTAGTGCCGCCATTATAATGTGCAATAAACCCTTACGAGTATAAATAAGCATAGCTTACTTATAAATAGTATATATTACTCTATATTACTTATATCGATGATAACATAACCAGAAATGCGTGCTTCTTTTCTCAAAAGGTTAGAATTGCATAGTCTATGCCATGTATCGATGTTATATGGGAGATCACACTGGACGTGAGGTGACTCAACGAAATAGCCCAAACCACGTCAGCTGGCCGTTTTAATTAAATTATTACGTTTGGCGTCGATGAGTGGGATTGTTCTAATGATTTTAAGTGAAAAATTCCTGAAAGAAATATCTTTGTCTTTTTTATAATACTGTAGGTAGCTATAGCTAGTACTATTATAGATATTATTTATATTTTTTACAGATGTGTACTGCAAGATTGCATAGTCTATACTGGTGCTACTTTGGACTCAAACTGTTCCTTTCAATTCTGCATCATCGGCCCTCACCATTTGGTGCCAGCGTCAACTACAGGCGTTCACCAACTTTATGCAGAAACTACAGATAATATGATTACACTCGGATGATTGTTCTCATTAAATGGTTTATATAATATTCATTACTATTTGTTATTATTTAAACTGTATTCAATACCTTTCAACTGCACGCGGAACTTATTTTGCTAAATATTTATCTCATAAAAAACATTGAAAACAAAAATTATTCATTTGTTGACTACATAACGGCTATTTGCAGTATGCCAACTGTGTTTCAGGCTTCAGAGTGCTTCATGCATTCGATACAAAGCCATAACAATTACATAAATTAGTTAATTTTAAATCTCGTTTTTATGTTACGTTGTTAAAATCTATTTTGGATCTTAAGTAGTTTCAACACATTTACTCACCTAAAATCTGATAGTATTATTAGAAAATAACGAATCGTCGTGGTTGAAATCGAACAGAAATCAACTAATAAAAAAGTCTCTGTTCCAATCGCATAAAGCGTGCTTTCGCAATTTTAGAAAAATTAAAAACAACAGATTGCAAGTACAGTAACAAATTTACATAGTGTCTAATTACGTAACCAGTGTCATCATATGGGAAGTAAACATCAATTACGTAAGCGCTTAATTGGAAATTAATGACATTCTCCAGTGACTTCTCAAATATTGACAACGAAGCGACGAGAACCGACTACAGATATCGTTGGATTAGAATGCAGTAACAACCGCTTAGTCAGACATAAGAAACCAATTAATTTACTACGCAAATTATTTACGCAATTCATTTACGCGAAAATCTTACATTTGCGGACTAAGTGAATGCTTTGTAATTTGCTCCGTCGTTAAAACCCATTGGAGAGAGAATATCTTTACTGCAATGATTAAACTTTTAATAAAAACTAAACATAAACACAACTTTAAGGAACTATAGATTATAAAATATAATTAATAAAATCAAGCGTTACTTTGTGGAAATCAATTATATTAAACTTGGTAAAAATTCTTGTATTAATGAAATAAAGTGGTCTTACCTACTTTGAAGAGCACCTCCCACCCTCCCTCAATTGCGTGCACTTTCCTCGTCACCACTAACCCGAGCACCACTACTCCCAACACCACAACTCAATCAATCAATCAATTTAAATAAAACTAATTTTACGGATTTTATCGCGTATATTAACTTATTTTACATTCCCGACGTTTCAAGCACTT
The DNA here is from genome assembly GCA_033319125.1 of Parnassius glacialis. Taxonomy (NCBI): domain Eukaryota; kingdom Metazoa; phylum Arthropoda; class Insecta; order Lepidoptera; family Papilionidae; genus Parnassius; species Parnassius glacialis. The sequence continues at coordinate 22,539,833 of JAVANC010000021.1, forward strand.
TACAGCACCCATGGTCACGGGGGGGACTGAGGTGTATGACGTCCCAATGTCATAGTTAACCACGGCTATGCTTTATTTAAATGTGTAGTGTTCGCGTAAATATAAGAAATCAATCAATCAATCTTTATTTGCCAACCAAGTGTACACAAATGGTCTTGAAGGCATTTATGACATTTTACATCAACACAATATTTATTCTTCTACTGATATCTGATCTGTCCATAATAATTTTTGTGTATCAAAAGCGCTTTTTCCTTATTTTATGTATTTCTGTTGACTTAATGTTTAGGTATATTAAGTTCTGTTATTTGTGTAAAAGATATGCAATTTGTTATTCGTGTTTTGCTTCAATGTATTCTTTAACTGAGTAGAAATATTTTTCTGTTAAGAATGTTTTTAGTTTATTAATGAAAAGTGTAATCTTATTTTCAGTTTTTATGTAGATAGGTAATTTATTGTATATTTTTACAGCCATGTAGTTATGGACTCTGGTTTAGCATTTTAATTCTTGATTGTGGTAGGTATAGTCTGTCTCTGTGGCTTGTGTTTATATTGTGATTGTCTTTTACTTTTGTGAAGTGATTTATGTTCTTGAATACAAATATGCAAATGTCAAATATGTATAATGATGGTAGTGTGAGGATGTTATTTTAAATGAAATATGGTTTGCAACTGTCAAGATTTTCAATTTTGCCGATGATTCTAATACATTTCTTTTGCAGTATAAATTAAACGTAGTGATTATATTCTCTTTGGTATAAATAGATCCTGAAAGTGTACACTATTTCCCCACAACATAATGCCGTATCTTAACCAGGAGTATGCATATGCGTAGTATGCTGACAGTGCGGTTTTTTCGTTTGTGCTGTATTTAAGTTGGAATAGAGCGTATGTGAATTGATATAGTTTTTTTTTAATATGTTCGATGTGTGGTTTCCATTTGATGTGCGTGACTATAGTTATACCAAGTAATTTGAATGTATTTACGGTTTCTAGTTGTGTGTTGTTGTATGTTGTGTCGATGTTTATGGGGGTGTTTTTGTATGTTCTAAATTGGATGGTTTTTGTTTTGTTATAGTTAATTTCTAAGTTATGGTCATTGAGCCAGCGATTTACTGTGTCTAGAGTTTCTCGAAGTATTTGTGTTGGGTTCTTGGTTTTGTCATATGCAATTAATATTGATATATCATCAGCGAATAAGACGGGCAATGTTTGTTCTTTATTTAGTACTTTTGGCAAGTCGTTGATGTATATCAGAAACAGCACACAACCTAACACGCTGCCCTGTGGAATTGAGCATTTTATGCTCCTTTTCTCAGATCTCACTATTTTAACCTCATTTGTGTTGGAGTCGAAATGGTCAATTTGCACTATTTGTGATCTATTTTCCAAATATGATTTAAACCATGTGTAAGCTGGACCGCGAATACCAGAACCGTGCAGTTTATGTAAAAGAATGTCGTACAGTACTTTATCATATGCTTTCGTTATGTCAAGTAATACTCCCAGTACATGTTTCTTATCATTTATATGTTTTAGGGCAGTCTGAATATACTTATATACTGCTAGTGTAGTTGATCTTGATTTCCTAAAGCCATTTTGGCTGTCATCGAGGATGTTATATTTTTCTAAAAAATCATATAATCTGGTACACATTGTTTTTTCAAACACTTTCGAAAACGTGGGTAATAGAGCTATAGGCTATAGTTAGTAGGGGTGTAAGTGTCGCTCTTTTTGTGTATCGGTTTTATCAATGATATTTTTAGGGGGTCTGGAAATTGGCCACCTCGGAGACTTTGATTCACTAGGAATGTGAGCGGTATTGACAGTTTTTCTGCACATTGTTTTAGTAAAATTGGAGGGATCTCATCTATGCCGTAGCTGTGTGTATTTTTAATTGAGCGGATTATGTCGATTATTTCTTTTCTGTCTACAGGCCGCAAGTACATGGAACACATTTGTGACTTTACGACGGGTCGACCTAGCGCTTTGTTTTTGCTGGTGTTATTTGTGTCCATACCGACAGTAGCAAAATACTCACTGAAATTATTGCAAATAGTTGTTGGGCATTTATAATGTGGTTGTTAATATTTAATGAAATATTTTGTATATTTACGATTACGATGTGGGGAGTTATATAGTATAACTCCCCACATCACTACTCACAACACTACTCCCAACACCACTACTCACAACACTACTCCCAACACCACTACTCCCAACATCATAACTCCCAACACCACAATTCCCAATACCACTACTCCCAACACCTCTACCCCCAACACCACTACTCCCAACACCACTACTACCAACACCACTACTCCCAACACCGCTACTCCCAACACCACTACTCCCAACACCACTACTCCCAATACCACTACTCCCAACACCACTACTTCCAACACCACTACTCCCAACACCACTACTCCCACACCACAACTCCCAACAACACTACTCCCAACACCACTACTCACAACACTACTCCCTTCACCTCTACTCACAACACCACTACTCACAACACCACTACTCACAACACCACTACTCCCAACACTACTACTCCCCACATCACTAATCCCAACACCACTACTCCCAACACTACTACTCCCCACATCACTAATCCCAACACCACTACTCCCAACACCTCTACTCCCAACACCATTACTCCCAACATCACTACTCCCAACCCCACTTCTCCCAACACCTCTACTCCCAACACCACTACTCCCAACATCACTACTCCCAACACCACTTCTCCCAACACCTAATTGCTGTAAAGTAGTAGTAGTAGTAATAATTCTGCTTCATATAACGTCATAATATTGTCATTTAATTTTTTTTTATTTATTTAAGCTTTCATGCACAAAGTTGTACATATGGCGGACTTAATGTCATAGGGCATTCTCTCCCAGTCAACCATTAGGCTAAAACAGAGATATACAAAACAAGAGGCGGTGCAGCAGTAATCAAAATAGAAAGCGCTAAAAGCAAAAAAAAATGTATATACATATACACACACATACATAGACATATATACTTAAATACACACAATATATACATTTATAAATACATACATACACATATACACGCATACATTACATATATTTTGCACAGTGGTAGAGCCACGCGGCAGCTTTTGCTGTCGCACGGATGGGCCGGCTCGAACCGGGGTGGTACCACGACCTCACAGAATACCAGCGTGAAGTAGAGGTTTACCTCTGCGTTTCGCTTGGTGAGTGCAGGTGGCCGGAGGCCCTTTTTACTGGAAATGAGGCATTCCATCTTAGTCCTCACGGGTGACAACGCATCTGCATTTTGATTCGCAAACGAGGATAGATGTAGATGTCTATGGGCCGCAGCACCCACTTACCATCAGGTGGACTGTGTGCTCGTTTGTCACCCTTATCCTATAAAAAAGAAAAAAAAATACACAATACATATAAATATTATCTATGTCAGAACAAGTATAAAATATACATATGTGTATGAAAATAAAAGCTATGTTAGTTCAAACTTGCAACAATGTTTTCACATGCTTACGGACATGATTTTTAAAAAGAAACTTGTTGGAATTATCTACGTCTACGGCAATACAATTTGTAGCGACCCCCATGAATCGAATAATTTCCTTTTTTGGTCAGTCCGTAAAAGCCCTCTTATGAACATGTGCCTCCCCCATACGAGGGTGACAATGAAAGTTCTTAGAAAATCAATAACTAAACAAACCAAGTTATTAGTTTTATTATATCTTTTCAAAATATGTCCATTTACATCAATACATCGCTGCATTCGATGGAACAACTGAGAAAATCACTTTGCCCACTCGTCCTTAGGGGTCTCTTCGACGGCATTTTGAAACGCAGCCACTGCTTCCTCGGCGTCCATAAAACGTTTTCCTCGAAGTTTTTATTTTATTTTCGAAAATAAATAAAAATTGCAAGGTGCGAGGTCAGGTTGACCCAGTAATTCCATTTCCGACGTCACCAAGTAGTCGATTGTTTGTTTGTCGGTGTGCGACGAGGCGTTGTCGTGGTGAAGGAGGATCCTACTGCGTGGTCGTTTCTCCCGAACTTTTTCCAAGACAAGGCAAACAATTGTTAGTGTACCTCTCTGCAGTAACTGTTTTTCACCTTTAACCTGTCCTTCCGAAGAACGAGGCCACTATCTTTTTTCTCACGCTTCGACCTCTTTTCACTAATAATATTGGCAAAGAGTTCCATTTCAAAATTTGAACTTATTTTTCATTACATCGTTTACAAGTGGCCAGTTCTAAATACTTTCAGTGTCGCCCTTGTAGTTGAAAGGATTTACCGTAATTACCAAGCTTGACAGGCGGTTTAACTATCGTAATTACAAGACGTTTCATAGCTTTGACGCTAGTTCTCATAGAATTTTGTATTGGTTTCTTAGATCTGTTATAAATAGTGCATGTTAGTTATGCCGCCATTGTTTGTTTAAGCTTCATGCCGTGGTAGCTCAGAGGTTAGCGCTCGCTGTAAACACAGTACGCGAGCAACCCGGGTTCGATCCCCGCCGGCAGCAGTTAAATTGTTAATTGCAATTTTAAGTGCTGATTTACCACGTGCTCGGCGGTGAAGGAAACCATCGTGAGGAATCCTGTGTCAGAGAAATAAGAAAAAAATTATTTCGAAGACATGTGAAGTTCGCCAACATGTATTGGAGCAGCACGGCGGACACTTAACCTAAAACCCTCTGAGAAATCTGAGGAGGCCTGCGCCCAGCAGTGGGACATATATATGCTGTAACTTTAAGCTTCATTTGCACATCATGTACTAATAGGCGAACTTAATTCACAACAATACATTCTGTTGAGGACAGCTAGAGACCCGCCGCCCCGTCGCCCCTTCGTACCCCGCTACCCCCCGCGCACCCCGCACACCGGCGCCGACCAGCGATGTCGGCGTCCAATCAGCGCGCGTGTGGCTCCATTTGTCGTCGCACGGCACTACTCACAGACTGAGGCACCTTCTAGCGAGATATAAGAAGGGCGTCTCGGTCTGTGAGCTGTTCATTTCACTTCGGAGCGGCACTAAGGAAGAAACCTGAAGAAGACTCAAGACTCCAAATCAAGACCTCCCTCTGTACATAGTGTTAGACATAGTTATAGTTAGTCAGTGCCGAATTGTTGTAAATAGTTAATACAGTATATTAAAAAGTACCATCTTTTCTTCAAGCAGTCCCCTAGTATAGCTAACCTCAGATCAGTCGTTAAGTAATCAGTCACAAATAAATATACAGTCCACTGTTCATCCATTATATTCTTGGTCCATCGCCGCCGGATTCAAGCCAGAAGAAAGAAGCAAGAAGTAAGAAGAAACAAGAAAGAACATAATTATAGAAGAGAGAAGATCATTATAGAAGATCTTCAAGGAAGAAAGAAGTTCGTCGACGAAGAGAGAAGATCGTCGGTACTAATTTCTTCCCTGTTTCTTGTCACGATTACGTCACATACGTCTATTGTCTGTTTCCAGACAATTTCTTGTTTCTTAACCGCGTTTACGCGGCCAGTGGTCACTCCCTAACGGTGCCAAACTGTGACCATCTGGTAACGCCCTTGTGGCGGGAACGACATCCATACGTGTGTCTTTTTAAAGACTGTACGTACGTCTTTTTGAAGACGACCGGAGGTCGCAACGTGGGACCATGAGGAAGACACGAAGCCAGAAGACACGGAACGATGATGACACGCCGGTAGGAATGCGCATATTCGAAGAAGCACCCGCGTCCCCGTCCGATTATCTCGCAATGGCACAGCGCCCTCCGCCGCGCCCGCGCTCCAGGCCCCGCCCGCGCCCGCATCTACGCCCGCGCCCGCGCCCCCGCCGCCGCGCCCCGCTATGTCCGTGTCCACGACCGATCGTTTGGGAGAGGTTAGCACTTCCGCGCCGCGTACAGAGACACTCGCCGCGATTATTGAAGATCTTTCGTCTACAGAGATTAGTTCGATAGTACGTACCGTCGCGCCTGTAACAGACGTACATAGGCCCGCACCCCGCGCCCCGTCGGTTCGCTCCGTTCAGCCCGGTCGACGGCTAGTGCGATAGCTAAATTAAAGCAAATAGAGTATAACGCCGCGGAGGAACTAGCTGCAATTAGGAGGAAGCAATTGCAGTTGGAAGAAGATCTTATTAGGAAGAAGTACGCTAGGGACGTCGCGCAACTGCAAGAAGAAACAGATAGGGAAAGTGTCAACGAAGACGAGTTAGTTGAAAATAGGGTACGCGTTGATAGGTGGTTAGAAAACGTAGAGACTGTGCGGGGGGAGTCGCCTTCCCGCCCCTCTCAGCCCGCGCCCCGCATCGAGTTAGAGCAGACCCTACCGAACAGGGTAACCGGTTACGACCACAGTGAAGATGCCCAGGGGAGGACGGAAGCGAATAACGTTCAACCGCGCCGCATAGATTCGGTACAGAGGGAAGATGGAGTCGCCGTAGGAATGAACCAGGTGGATCGTCGTGTACGGGTTACGTCGCCGTCGCGCGTCCAACGCCGCACTCTATCGCCTACACATAGATCGCCACATCGCCACGCGGATCGTAGATCACCGTCGCCGTATAGGGATGTAGGTGTACATAGATCGCCATCGCCACATCGCCACGCGGATCGTAGATTATCGTCGCCGTATAGGGATGTAGGTGCGCATAGGACGCCAGCGCCACAACGTAGGCTAGAGAGAGATAGGGATAGAGATAGGTCGCTTACTCCGCGAGGGAAAGATAGGGGTATAGAGCGACTAGCGGAAGCTCTGGAGAATATGGTCAGAGTTAGGCCCGCTGCCGCGAAGCAGACGCAGGACTTGCCTATTTTTAACGGTTCGGCCGCGGAATGGTTAGCGTTCAAAGCCGCGATGAAAGAATCCACGCGTCTATATGGATTCACAGATACGGAAAATATGGCAAGGTTAAGAAACTGTCTACGCGGTGAAGCTAGGGAGGTAGTATCGGCACTGCTGTTTACCGCGAAGGATCCAGCAGATATTATGCGAACATTAGAGCAGTGTTTCGGCCGCCCGGAAGTAATTATCGATCGAGCGTTAGAAGAATTGAAACGCCTTCCGCGCCCGGGTCAAACCGCACAGGAATTAAATGCGTTCGCAATAAAGTTGCAAAATATCGTGTGCATTTTGCAAAACGTTGACGGCAAGGGATATCTGCAAAATCCAATGCTTACTAGGGAAATAACGAGTAAGTTAAGCCCTCACTTACGGTCGCGTTGGTGTGATTATGCGGAGCACTACGGAAGTGCAGACGAACCGGACATCGTTACACTGTCCAGGTTCATGATGAGAGAGGCTGATCGTGCGTTGAGTCATGCCTATACGTCCGTAGAGCCGACTAAGGAATCGCCCGTAAGACGAGAGGCCCCGTCGTCGAAAAGGATAGTGACACGCCGCGTAGAGAATAGGGCTCGCGACGTAAAAACGTTCACCGCACAGGAGGACACCAGTAGTGCCTCTTGTATGTGCTGCGGAGGTGAACACGTGATCGCTAAGTGTAGAAAGTTAGCGCAAATGGGTGTGGACGACCGGTGGAATTGGGTAAAGGAAGGTGGGGTATGTTTTCTGTGTTTAAGTAGTAAACACCGACGGTTCAAATGTAGAGCGAAGAAATGCGGCGTCGACGGCTGCAACGCCCCCCACCATGCCCTCCTTCACACCCGCAAGACCCGCGCACCCGAGACATCGGCAAAACCGGATGAGACCGTGCTCGTCGCGTCTAACGTCGCTAGTAATGCGTCCGTATTATTGAAAGTGTGTCCCATTACGTTACGTGGACCACGCGGTAGGGAAATAGATACGTATGCGTTGCTTGACGAAGGCTCAACCATTTCGTTGATCGACGACGACTTAGCGCGCGAGTTAGGAGCGGAAGGACCGGTAAAGCCGTTGAATATTAGAGGAGTAAGCAATAGTCAGCGCGAGGCCGATAGCAGGCTAGTTAACATAGGCATACGTGGCAAGACGCGCAGCGAAATGTACAGAATAAATGCGCGTACAGTAACAAATTTACAGATAGGTTCGCAGTCGGTAAATAAAGAGTGTTTACGGTTGAAACACTTACGCAACCTACCGAGCTCGGTTTGCTACGAGGACGCCAAACCGAGATTATTATTAGGCGCCGACAACTGGCATTTAATAATCACCCGTAATTTAAGGATAGGACGTCGAAGGCAGCCTATAGCTGCACGAACGTTATTGGGATGGGTGATACAGGGAACCGTGCCGCGATTCACGTGTAGGGAGGACGGTGAAACCGTATTACACGTCGTAAGCAGTAGCGGACGGTTAGATAGGGACATTCGAACGTTCGCCAGTCAGGACGAGGAGTTAACGGAACTCCTTAAACGGCAGTACGAGATCGATTCCATCGGTATCTCGCTAAAGAGTAGGCCGCGACGGGAAGAGGAGCGCGCTGTCGAGATATTCCGGCGCACCGTCAAGAAGGTCGGCGAGCAATACCAGGTGGGACTGCCATGGAAGGACGACGACGTGCGGATGCCTCCCAGCTACGAGATGGCTGCTCGAAGACTGCGGACGATCGAGAAGAAGATGGACAAATCGCCGGAGTTTCGAGACGCCTATACAGCACAAATAGACAACCTCCTGGCGAAAGGATACGCAAGGGAAGCTGAAGGGACAGAGAGAGAGGACCCCAAGAGCTGGTACCTGCCCCACTTCGCAGTACAGAATCCGAACAAGCCTGGGAAAACAAGAGTGGTTTTCGACGCGGCAGCGCGTGCGTCCGGTAAATGTTTGAACGATTATTTACTTGACGGCCCCGACTTGTTACGGAACCTACCGGGCATACTATTTAGATTTAGGGAGAACGAAATAGCCGTGTCCGCGGATATTAGGGAAATGTTTTTACGCGTAAAGATAGACCGTCGCGACCAACCCGCGCAATTGTTTCTGTGGCGAGGTAACGAGCGATCCAGCCCACCGCGGGAATACGTTATGACTTCAATGATTTTCGGTGCGAGGAGCTCGCCGTTTCTCGCACATAGTGTTAGGGATCATAACGCGCGCGCACACGCAGAGACACATCCGTTGGCACTTAACGCTATCGTACGTAGTCACTACATGGATGACTACCTAGACAGTTATGCTACGGTAGAGGAAGCGGTAAACACTGCGAGGCAGGTTATGGAAGTACACCAGCAGGCCGGCTTCACCTTAGCAGGCTGGAATTCGAACCACGCAGCCCTACTAGAAGACAAGCCGGAGGAATTACTAGCGAGCAAGCCTAAGGAGGTAGGCTTGAGACAAGACAGCCCAGGCAGAACCCTAGGGCTATTATGGATGGCCGATGAAGATGCCTTAACGTTCAACACATCCATGAACAGGGTACCGAACGAAGTGAAGACGCTGCAGAGGCCACCGACCAAAAGAGAGGCGTTAAGTGCAGTCATGTCGGTCTTCGACCCGCTGGGACTGCTGAGCTACCTCACCATCACCGCTAAGATCCTGCTGCAAGACCTGTGGCGGATGAAGAAGGTCGGATGGGACGACGAACTACCCGAGGAGGCAGCTGAGGAATTCCAGAGGTGGCTGCGAGTCGTCGAGGAAGTATCACGACTGCGGCTGCCTAGGTGCTATGCTCCTACGGGGGGAGTGGTAGAGCGTCAGCTTCACGTGTTTAATGACGCAAGCGAACGTGCGTACGCATCCGTGGCGTATTGGCGATTACGATACCGCGACGGAACGGTTAAGGTACGATTAGTGGCGGCCAAGGCGAAAGTCGCCCCGATAAGGGCGCAAAGCATTCCGCGGTTAGAGTTACAGGCGAATCTAATAGGCGCGCGACTCGCGGAATTCGTGCAAGGCGAGCACAGAGTGGTAGCCGATAGGGTAGTTTATTGGACAGACTCCACTACGGCGCTCCATTGGATTCAGAACGATACGGCGCGTTACACCCCATACGTAGCACATAGATTAGGGGAGATATCGGAGAAGACGTCACCCGAGCAATGGAGGTGGATACCGACCGCAGACAACATCGCGGATCAGGCAACGCGCATTAATTATACGTACAAGGAAGAGAGCGACAAATGGTTTACGGGACCACCATTCCTGTACGAAGATGAAGATCGATGGCCTCGACGTCGGGAAGAGAAGGCAGGGGATGAAGATGACGAGCTGGAGGAAGTCGTGGCGCACCAGAGCGACACCAGGGACGCTCCACACCTGCCAGACATCAAGAGGTTCTCTTCTTATGAGAGATTGGTCAGGGCCACCGCTCGCATATTACAGTTCGTCGATGCCATGAGAGGAAAGGCGCACGGACTAACATTGGACCACATCCAGAAAGCAGAACGGATGTGGATAGAGCGAAGTCAACAAGACAGTTTTGCTGAAGACATCAGTCGACTGCAGAAAGGAAAGAACTTGGCAACCGGCAGCGCGTTGAGGAAGCTCGACCCCATATTCGAAGATGGCATACTGCGAGCTAGAGGACGGATTGACGCAGCCGATGTGGACAGCCAAATGAAGAGGCCCACCATCCTGAACGGACGCCACCAGTTTGTAAAGCTGCTTGTGGAGAAGGCGCATAAGGAAGCAAGCCACGCTAACAGGGAACGGGTAGTGAACGACCTACGCACGAGATATCACATACTTCGACTACGACCAACCGTAAGAGAAGTGGAGCGGAGATGTCTGCAGTGCAGGGTACGCAAGGCGACACCACGGCCGGCGGTTATCGGAGATCTACCACCTGAACGGTTAGGGGCATTCGCGCGACCATTCACCTACACCGGAATCGACTATTTCGGGCCTATAACGGTAACAATAGGACGTAGGCATGAAAAACGGTGGATAGCGTTATTCACTTGTTTGACGACGCGCGCGGTACATCTAGAGATAGTTTATTCCCTAACGACGGACTCGGCGATATCGGCATTGCGGCGCATGGCGGCTAGGCGTGGGTGGCCACGGGTCATCTACTCTGACAACGGAACGAATTTCCATGGGGCGGACACCGAGCTACGACGGGCAATGGAGGAGTGGGCACCCCTGCTGAAGGACTACGCGTTGACTCGGCGGACAGACTGGAAGTTCATCGCGCCGGGCGCGCCGAACCAGGGAGGCGCATGGGAGCGTCTCGTGCGCTCAGTGAAGACCGCGCTCGAAGCCACTCTACACCAGAAGAGCCCGCGGGAGGAGACGTTGGTGACGCTCCTCACCGAAGCCGAGAATACAGTGAACTCTCGACCGTTGACACACGTACCGGTCGACATCGACGAGGAAGAAGCGCTGACACCCAACCACTTCCTGCTGCTGGGACCATCGAGCCTTCCAGTAACCGCGCCGTGCACGCCTAATGATCGTCGGGCGTGGAGAGCGGCGCAAGGACTTGCCGACGAGTACTGGAAGCGCTGGATGAAGGAGTACCTGCCGACGCTGGTTGCGCGCGGGGACTCACGGGATGTGCAGCAGCGACAACTACAAGAGGGGGACCTCGTCGTGGTGGCAGACGGAAGCCTGCCAAGGAACGTGTGGCCGCGTGGAATTATAACGCGGACATTTCCCGGACCAGACGGCGTGGTGCGCAACGTGGAGGTGCGGACCAGGGGCGGATTGCTGCGGCGGCCGGTCAGGAAGATCGCCGTCCTCCCGAAAGAAGATGAGGCTCGCGAGCTACGCCGGGGGGAGGATGTTGAGGACAGCTAGAGACCCGCCGCCCCGTCGCCCCTTCGTACCCCGCTACCCCCCGCGCACCCCGCACACCGGAGCCGACCAGCGATGTCGGCGTCCAATCAGCGCGCGTGTGGCTCCATTTCTCGTCGCACGGCACTACTTACAGACTGAGGCACCTTCTTGCGAGATATAAGAAGGGCGTCTCGGTCTGTGAGCTGTTCATTTCACTTCGGAGCGGCACTAAGGAAGAAACCTGAAGAAGACTCAAGACTCCAAATCAAGACCTCCCTCTGTACATAGTGTTAGACATAGTTATAGTTAGTCAGTGCCGAATTGTTGTAAATAGTTAATACAGTATATTAAAAAGTACCATCTTTTCTTCAAGCAGTCCCCTAGTATAGCTAACCTCAGATCAGTCGTTAAGTAATCAGTCACAAATAAATATACAGTCCACTGTTCATCCATTATACATTCTCTAGAAGTGAAACGAACATGAAAGGAAAGGAAAAATACATGATTATGGAATGCAAATATTACTTAATAAAATTATAAAAAAAAAACCTCAGCCAAGTGTTAGTGACATACAGTATCAATTGTTGCAATTTGCACAAATCCGTGGCAGTGCGAAAAACAAATTAAACAATGAGCCAATTACTACATTATTAACTATTACACTGATTTCACGTCCGAGTGTCGCAACCCAGAATAAAGAAAATTAATGACTTGCCGTTTAGCGGTTAGTAATATAACAATACAGATAGAACAGAACATAAAAAGAAGCAGACCATCGTAGAATCTAATTAAATGCCTTAAATGCTTTGACACTTTTTATCTATATAAATAAAATGATAAGAGGTTTGCAGTTGTACGCGCATCACGGAAAAACTACTGGATAGATTTCAATTAGATTTTCTAAGTTTTATTTCTTAGACACTTGTCCTTGTCTAAAAAATATTGCCATATCTTCATTTAAGGGGCTACTCCATGCGAACGACCTTGAGCGTTTGTGTGCCGGCCGCGCCAACTCCCTACAATATAGGATCGCGTAAAAAATAATATGTAAGACGCCACCTACCATAGTTTTGTATAACTCAATGCCACCTACTGTACGGACGTATTTTTCAACATCAATAAACTATTTTATGGAAATACACACAGCGTACAACGATAAATGTATTTTAATTTTTTTATTCGGTATATTAGTTGCATTATATTAGAATTATGTATTCTCATATATTATCTAATTATGAAATTTTATAATTAATTATATATTAAAAATGAAGCATTGAAAATTGTGGGTTTAAAAGATACCTACTCACTATAGGTAAATAGATAGATAGCTCGCCTTTTGTACAAATATTTGGTGCAATAAAGAATAAACAAATAAATAGGATATTTCGCAGAGTGAGAGTAATATATAATGAGAGTCGTGGAGGCAGTTTACAAACATAAATTGCACAAGGACAAACATCCAGACCCGGAACGATTATTTGTAGGTCTTACAAATATTTGTTCCGTGCGGGATTCGAACCCGCGGCCCCCAGCGCAACAACTGATTGCTAAGCCACTGCGCCACGGAGCCGTCGCCGGGTTATAGGTAAAGTGACCATACGTCCCGTTTTGAACGGGACTGTCCCTTTTCTCGGTCACCTGTCCCATTGTCCCCAAATAAAGCTCCGGGACACAAAATTGTCCCGTAACTCTTTGGATGGAAGTATTCAAAGCCAACAATCTTCAACATAATTTTTTTAATTGAATATATTTTATGTCTACCTGGTACAAATGCTCCGATAGAAAGAGTATTTTTTTATTTTGAATAAATTGTGGACGTCTGAAAGAAACACTTATGGTTCCAGTTCTAAAGGCGATGTTGAAAGATAACAATAAAAAAAAATTGAGCAGAATTTTATTCTTATTTAAAATCATCACCAACTTTATTAAAGCAAATTTAATCCTCTGACAAATGTAATTCATAATTAAAAAAAATGTTGCATTTAATAATTACCTATTTTTAAATGCAACATTATTTTTTAATTTATTGTATAAAGTTATAGTTTTTAGAGTATAAATAAACCCATGTCCTTTTTTGAGTTAAAAAATAAATGGTCAGCTTAGTCTTTTTAGTTAAATTTAGTTTTAAATTTTTTTAGTTTATAGTAAAAAGTAGGTATATTAGTACCTACTTAGATACTTTTTACCGAATTATAAGTATAGAACACCTTATGTACTCAATTATTTTTTGAAAAAGAAGAAAAAACAAGCAATGAATAATATACTATATTTTAGCAAAAAAACTATAACTTAGTAATACTAATTAAAATTATAACTTAGAACATAAATGAAAAACTCATAACCGACCCAGGATTCGAACCCGGGACCTCATGATCAGCAGTCACACTACTACAACCACTAGACCAACGAGGCAGTACTACACCTGAGAAGATATTGTAGTTGGTTACTACGATTATTTTTAACTGTATACTATACTGATAATATTGTATTAGCCTTTTATAGTGTAAATTATAATATTTGTCGAAATGTTAATTATGGATTCGAACCATACATGCTAATGGTGCTTCATTTTTTTATTTGCATTTACTTCAAAGAAAATACACGCAAAAAGCTTCATCGCGCAGTAAAAACACAACAAATATATCTATAACTAATACGAAAAATTATACCCAAAACAAACAAATAATACTACCTATAAAATAACCTAATAAGTAATAATATTATCGACTGATAAGATCGTGAGCGTGTGCACAGGCCGATGCTCTAACGAACGACACGGGCTCCACGTTCGAGAGCTCAACGCTCAATGATCCAGCAAGCCCGTGGGCAGTGAATACGCCCAGATTTTAAAATAATTTCTTAATAAAATCAAATTTTGGTCTTTTGAAAAAAAATTTACTATAGAAATGTTCATTAATAAATTGCCTATCCATTGGTGTAAATCGCAAAATAAAATAATACTTACTTTACGAGGAGATGCATGTTATCAATAATAATTTCACATTTATGTGGTTTCGTTGTAAGGAGATTATAATAATATTTATTCCTGTAAAAACAAATTGGATACAGCTCTTATGAAATCAAGATTATGTAGAAATATAATGTGTTTTTTATTTGTTGATATATCTTTTAAATAAAAAGTAGATAGCTCCTAAAAACCGCACAAATAACGACTAGCGCGACATTTTGCTCAACCCGCGCCTTAATATAAAGTTATTAAAGTTGTAAGAAACAACGATTTTATAAGCACTACGTGTTCAGTGATGTGTGTTTTCTTTGTTAATATATCAAGCAACGCGGACAAAGTCGCGGGTATCAGCTAGTATAAACTAAAGTGACAACGAACTTATAATCCACCTGATGGTAAGTGGTACTGCATCTCATGGACCCTGTCGCGTCCAAAATATCGATCGTGATACTGATCTATGGCGCATGCATGCATGCATACGCCATATAGAGTGTGCATGCGCATACTCGATAATTACCACTATATTTGGATCGTAATCTTGGATTACGATATTTATCGAGTCTGTAATATAGCATATCACGGATCGTGATACGGATCGCTGGATTTCTAAAAATCCAGAAATCCAACGATTGTATCAAGTGTCGTCGATAAATATCGAGTGTCTAGTCGCTGGTCGACATTTATCGTGTCAGTATTCATTCCACAGACTAATATGATACTACGTATGATTCATTCTGTCAGCGATGGAGGAGGACGAGCTTCTTGATGCGGCGGCGGCGCTGGCCGTACCTCAAACGAATGACCAAAAAAAACTTGAAAGAATTTATACTTGTGTTAGAAACACTACCTGAGGTGTGGGATAGCTCAAATGCAAACAGTTTGAATAAAGTGAAAAGATTAAATGCTTATGAGCAGCTGCTTGAAATTTTTAAGAAAATTAAACCGGCCGCGACGACTAAGGACGTAATAGCAAAAATTAACTCTTTAAAATCTAACTATTGAAAAGAATTGAAAAAAAAAACGGATTCAAAGCGATTCTTTTTTTTCGTTTCCTTTATACTTTTTTTCCTCCGATTTTTCTCTTTAAACGTCCTTTTAATGCTATGGCTAATACAATAGCATCGCAAGCTTTACTTTTATAATCACTCATTACGTTACTGGTGTCGGATAATGTAACGTACATGTCTTTAGTAAATGAAATCTACCGTTGTACTGACGCGATTAGTATCGAGTGTGTAGTATGTAAGATTCGATCCAAAATATTGCAATCATTGAGTTATATGTACTACGTACTAGAGAAGCCATTCCGAACATTGACTATGTTCAACTGAACTGTAGTGCAATCCGTACAAACTAAATATTGCGTAAATTGAAGATTTGTGAATTCCATAAAATAACTATTATTACATTTTATTTAGAAATATAACATGTTTGTTTAGATGAAATTAAGATATTTTATATTAAATTCTTATATTTATTTTATATTAATATCTTATTTTATATCAAATTAAAGTATTCGCGCACGCGCGACTACTACTCCCGCGCATGCGCGAAAACATAGAGTAGGACACAGTTTTCGTTTGAAATGGCTTCTCTAGTACGTAGTACATATAACTCAATGATTGCAATATAAAAATCACGTCAAATATCGTGATAATTATCGAGTGTGTAGCATGCGCCTATGCCACGCGACGAAGACGATCAAATGTGGATCCGGCCTTACGTGTATAAATTAGCTAGCAGGCAGCACAAAAAAGAAAGAGGCAAGTTCGTAGAAGAGCGTAGCAGTCTACAATTACTTCATCATTACAAATAAGAACTAAGAAACAAAATGAACACGTTAGAATTAAGTAAGCGTTTACTTAATTTTTGACGGCTCCATGGCGCAATGGCTTAGCATTGAGTGACGACGCTGAGGACAGCGATTTCGAATCCCGCACGAAACAAATACCTATTTGCATAACTTACAAATATTTTTATCGTTTCTGTATGTTTATCCTTGTCCTATTTATGTACATGTAAACTTAAGTTAAAAAGTTAAGTTTGAAAAAATACTTGGACTCATGTTATTTTCAATATATTTTACAACTTTCTACTATATTTTATCATCTATCTTAAAATATCCATACTAAAAGTACCTGTACACGCCTATTTTCCTGGCTCTTTTACATGTACTTAGATTTTAAATTTTGAGTCACGAATCGCCAATTTCGTTTGTTACACATTTTAAATATTTACAATTTTTTTTCCTTTTTTTTTAAATTCAATACATATTTATGATTGTACGAGTAAATAATAAACTGTTGCCAACCAAGCTGTAGCTTAAATAATTTTGTTATTTTTCAACTGAAACGTAATATTTATACGTGATATAGGGATTGCTGGTGATATACGAGTATCTGTATATACGACACGAGTCCTGTATGACCTTTATTTTAACCCTTAATATATGTGTACCATGCGATAATCCTCATGAATACCCCGCGGAGCTTCAAACTCCAACCGGTCTAAACTTATTGGGCTATAATAAAACAAGCAAACAAACTGCTTATAAGTTTATAACAATCAGGTATTGAAAACCTATTCCAAATTCATTTACGGTTATTCATTTTGTTCCTAATAAAGGTTCCACTTTTGGTACTGCGGTTTAGGGTTTTAAAATACTGTTTCCAAAATACCTAAAAAACTTGGTCGAAGGGAGAAACCGGGGCGTTGAGTTTAGCTTTATTTTATAGTAGCCCCCCCCCCCCCCCTCCCCCCCCGGCTTCACCAGGGTTGGATCTATTAGCATGGCGTTATTTAGTTTTAAGATAATCATCAAAGGCCATTTATTTTATGAATTTTTCAATTTCTTACCACTCACTGTCCGGTTTTCAGACACAATAGTAAGATAATAGCCTATATGTGACGTATATGTAGTATATGGGCCAGCGAAAGGGTTAAAATAAAAATGTCCACGTATTTCGAATAAAATATAGCCTAAACCATTCCTGTGGTTGTTCTATATCTGTCCGTAAAGTTTAATAAGTAGTCATTATCCCGAAGATTAGCCCGGGCAGACAGACAATATTTTAAAAATGGTCATTCACATTGAGCTATATGTACTCCGTACTAGAGAAGCCATTCCAAACAAAAATTGTGTCCTACTCTATGTCTTCGCGCATGCACGGGAGTAGTAGTCGCGCATGCGCGAAGACTTTAATTTGATATAAAATAAGATATTAATATAAAATAAATATAAGAATTTAATATAAAATACATACTCTTATTTTAATCTAAACAAACATATTTCTAAATAAAATGTAATAATAATTATCTTCAATTTACGCAATATTTAGTTTGTATGGATTGCACTACAGTTCAGTTGAACATAGCCAATGTTCGGAATGGCTTCTCTAGTACGTAGTACATATAACTCAATGGTTATTCATGTCCTAATGACATCCAAATATCTTACCCAATATTCCTTAGCTCAATAAGGTATATAATATTTCGATATAATAGACCGATCCTTCAATTTTATTTATGTTTATAAATTATTACTTTGATTTAATGTTACAAATTTATAATTCGCTTTGTCATAGCTTAATTTCCTACTGTGTTTGTACTTGGGGAGGGACACATAAAAGACATATTATGATTGAATTGGAACGCGCACAGAGAAGTTTGTTAAAGGTTATTATGTGTTTGCCCTACAAGCATCCTACCACATTAGTATAAAAAAGTTTAAAGTATTAAGTATACGTAAGACCTATGTTTTTCACAGCATAATGAGATATCATTGTATTACTGCGCCAACCGTTCCAACAACAGAAAAGAGGGTTAATAACTATCCCATTCCCATTTTAGAACGCCCTATGCTAGGAAATTTTATGATTTTCAGGCCCCACACTTATATAATAAGTTAGACAAAATAATAAAAGTAAGGAAACTTAACAACAACCAAAAGATTTACTTTTGTCGTGGCTCAATGAACACGATAATGACAGCTGCGAAAATCTATTGAATGTAAATACTTAATAATCATCCTTTTTTTAATATATTTAATTTTTTAATGTTTATCTTTAATTTAATTTAATAATTTATTTAAACTTGTCAATTTTAAATAAAATAAAGTAGAATATACGAGGGTGGATTGAAAAGTACTCGGCCTAACACAGATCCATTCAATTCTAAAAATCAAATCTACCCACATTATTTAGTTCAGTTCAGACTAGTTCATTGTGTGAAGTTCGAAACGTGTGCGATAATTAGTTGTGATTTTATAAATTTATTAACAAAGTAATCGGACAATTTCCGCGAATGGAGCAAATCGAGCAGCGTGCCGTCATTAAGTACCTCCATAAGAAGGGGCTATCATCAAAAGCCATCCATGATGACATGGTCAGTAGATTAGGCGATTGTGCTCTGTCATATTCATCCGTCAAAAAATGGATAGCAGAATTTAAGCGTGGTAGAGAGAGTGTGAAAGATGAACCCCGCTCTGGAAGGCCTTCGACGTCAACTACTGACGAAAATATTAAAAAAGTACTTGATTTAATAATGGGAGACCGCAGATTAAAAATTAGAGAGATAGCCGAGATTATAGGCATCTCTTATGAATGAACTCAAAACATCATTGTCAACGAGTTGGGTTTCCACAAGGTGTCTGCGAGGTGGGTTCCGCGACTGCTTTCAGTTGAACAAAAAAGGACGCGATTGACTATTTCACGCGACTGTTTGGAGTTATTTGAAGCCGATGCAGATGATTTTTTGAATCGTTTTGTTACTATAGACGAAACATGGGTTCATTACTGTACACCGGAAACAAAACAACAATCAAAACAGTGGAGAAGACCTGGTTCACCACCCCCTAAAAAGGCTAAGTCGATTTTGTCGGCAAATAAGGTGATGGCTTCAGTATTCTGGGACTCGAAAGGTGTGATTATGATTGATTATCTTGAAAGGGGTCAGACTATAAACTCTGATTACTACTGCACCTTACTACGTCGTTTACGAGAGGAAATAAAAGAAAAACGTCGAGGAATGCTCAGAAGAAAAGTCCTGTTTCATCAAGATAACGCCCGTGTTCACACGTCAGTACAGTCAATGGCTGAAATTCACAACTGTGGCTTTGAACTGTTACCGCATCCGTCGTATTCACCTGATCTGGCACCATCAGACTTCTTTCTGTTCCCTAACCTAAAAAAGCACTTGGGAGGTCAAAGATTTTCGACAAACGACGAGGTCAAAGCAGCTGTAGACGCATATTTTGACTCTAAGGAAGAATCATTTTTTTTCAACGGTCTAAATGCTTGGAAGGGGAGGTGGCAAAAGTGTATTGAACTTGATGGTGATTATGTAGAAAAATAAAAATATAACTGATTTAGTATGTGTTTATTTTCTTGGTTAGGCCGAGTACTTTTCAATCCACCCTCGTAATTAAGTTTAATTAAATTAAATTTATAATTAATGTTAATATTGTTTGTGCATAATGTATGGAAGGGACTAGCTCCTGACATACAGGATTCCTAGTTCAGGAGCTAGGGCTCAATCGGAACAAGTGTAACATTTATTTGAGTTCTAATAAATTTATTATTATTAAAAATTATTATTATTTGGCATAAAATAGGGGTAAAAGTATGAAGTTGCCATTTTAATGAAATGGTCACTGTGAATTAAAATTAACCTTGCATGGTCCAAGATTAGTGATTGAATTTTTTTTACACAGTCTATAGTCTATATTCTAAATTCAAAAGTTATAAATGACGTTCTATTGTTGACTTCAATTGTTTTTAAGTTAAGTATTTGAGTCACACATGTACACTCTTGTTTCGGTAGAGAGTAATTGTGTTATGTGGAAGCGTGATTCATTTTTTAGTGTGGCGATACCATTCTTCTCTTGGTAAATAGTAATATTGTTTCGTGCATTACTCTCCACCGTGAGCCCATGTAGCACACAAATATTTGAAACATTGACTTGAAGAATGAACAAAGAAGACCAGACACTAAATATGTAATAATATGAATTAAAAGTAATCGTGGAAGCCGATCTTTACCCATAATGTATTTTGGTATTAATGGTGCTTCATGAATTAAATGGTTTGCATAGTAGTAACAATAGTAGTACAATTTTTATCGGTGTTAGAGCCATTCTGCAGCTACATTACTGGTATAGTTTTAGCACGAATGGGTCGGCTCAAACGGGGACGGACCACGCTCTCACAGAATACCAGCGTGAAATAAGAGCTTTACGCTGCTGTGTTTCGTATGGTGAATGTAGAGAACCGGAGACCTATTTTACTGGAAACGAGGCATTCCATCTTAGTCCTCATAGATGACAACGCATCTGCATTTTAATTCACAAACGAGGATAGATCTAGATGTCTATGGGCCACCACAACCAATTACATCAAGTGGACTGTGTGCTCGTTTGTGAAAAAACACATTAAAGCTTGTGAGTGACTAGGTACAGTAATAAATTGATTTTGGACAAAATTGTGATGTGTGATGAAAAGTGGCTTCTCTACGGCAAGCACAAGCGTTAAACGTAACAGCAAAACCGAGTTTAAATACCGGATCAATGTCAAAGGTAATGGTAACTGTTGGGTGTTTACTTCATGGTGTAATTCACTATACTTAGCTTTTTGAGATCCGGTGATACAATAACGGATGTCTATTATTTAATTTTTAAGAATTTCAAACTATGATGGCGAAACTGAGAAACAACCCCGACTCGTCAATCGATCTTCGCCATTATTGTCCCATAGTAACGCAAGTTCTCAGAAAGCGGTACAAAATACTTTCATAGACTTTGTAGAGTCCAGATTCCCACTGGTAGAAATAAAAAATTAATTCCGGTTCCTTCTGAACCTTTTCAATTCCCGATAATAATTGATCACTATAATTTTTCAATCCTTATGATTTTGGAGTTTTTATGCATTAAATATTCATAAATGATTAAAGGTATGTTGTGATTTTAGTGCTTCAATGGCTTCACTTGATACATTAAACAATGATTCCTCGAATTTTTCTCATTTGAACCTTGAGAAATCTAATTTCTGCTTTGCATATTTTACACCAAAATTGGGATATCACAACCTAGTTTCTGTGCTATGTATCAAATTTATATATAAAATAGTTTTCGGAAAAGTTAAAGCAAGTGACGGACAATCATTCTGTGACAAGCATACACCGAAGTGTACCTACTTAACATAACGTACTACTAATTTCGCCACGAAACAAAAAATCCAAGTGAAATAAGCTATGTCACAGAATAAATCATAGTACGCTATGTCGTCTTCTCGTCGTTTCGCGTCGGTCAAGGTTATAAACAGCAAGTAGGTAAGTGTCTTGCAGATTTACGCTCTGTTTAGATTTCTTAAAATCCTTTTAAACTGAGGTGCTCTATTTGCCATTTCAGCAGAACGAAATATCTTTTTTATGTTTTTTCTTGTTGTAAACTTAGTAGCCGAGTAGTTTTTACGGTCTCTTTAACTCTATAACCTATA
This sequence comes from Parnassius glacialis, assembly GCA_033319125.1. Lineage (NCBI taxonomy): Eukaryota > Metazoa > Arthropoda > Insecta > Lepidoptera > Papilionidae > Parnassius > Parnassius glacialis. The sequence goes on from JAVANC010000021.1 coordinate 22,561,956, forward strand.
CACTAATACCACAGTCTAGAACTTTTACAAATACTATCACTCCATATTGTGTTAAAAATTAATTACATTAGGTATATTTGTTTGTTTCTAAACCACGAGATAAATAGAGAATGACGGCTCCGTGGCGCAGTGACTTAGCAACGAGTTGCAGCGCAAAGAGCCGCGGGTTTGAATCCCGCACGAACAAGTATTTGTGTGATCTACAAGTAATTGTTCCCGGTCTGGATGTTTGTCCTTGTGAAATTTATGTATGTAAATTGCCCCCACGATACAGGAGAAAATCCTAGTGTGAAAATAACGTTCTTTTTTAAAGAAAGATATAAAAGTTGGCAGTAGTTAAAACTTAACAATTACTTTATTATATGTAAATGGACAAACTATAGTATAGCATGAGGGAGGCCTAAATCCAATGCTGAACTTAGGCCTCCCTCATAGATTGCTTCATGGGGGGATTTTGCCATAGTTGTCACACTTGCCAACCCACTTGCTATCTTAGCAACAATGGCAAAATCTACATACTGACATATACATATATAAAAATAAATGCCGCCAATAGCAGTACTGCACTACTAAGTTCCGTTCTGAAGAGTATAGAGTTAGTGTAATTACAGGCATTGACATGCAGACGTAGATAATGCATTTCACCTTGGTCCTCAGAGGTGACCGTTAGCCTTCTTGGTTTGAAGTTGGTTGCAGGCAAAGAGATTTAAAGGTTTAAATTATTTTAATGTCCCTAGATGTAGGTGTCTATGAACTGTTGTTTTCCTCTAGATATGTTAACCAAACCAGTTTATTAAATGTTTTTTTATGTTGTCGTGTAGGGCGTTACAGAGGAATTGTTGAGGACAACTAGAGACCTGCCGCCCCGTCGCCCCTTAATACCCCGTTGCGCCCCGCACACCCCGCACACCGGAGCCGAGCGACGACCAATGGGCGTGCAGCATCGTCGCACGGCACTACTCACAGACTGAGACGTCTTCTTGCGAGATATAAGAAGGGCGTTTTGGTCTGTGAGTCGTTCATTTCGGAAGCGGCACTCGAGAAGACAACAAAGAAGACTCAAGACAGAAAATCAAGACTCCACAATTGAAGACCTCTCTCTGTACATATTAGATAGTTTAAAAGTGCCGAATTATTGTAAATAGTTTAATACAGTATAGTAAAAAGTACCATCTTTTCTTCACGCAGTCCCCTAGTATAGCCAACGGTCAGTCAGTCAATCAATTAATAAAAAAATACAGTCCACTTACATCCATTATATTCTTGGTCCATCGTCGCCGGATTCAAGCCAGAAGAAAGAAGTAAGAAGAAACAAGAAAGAAGGCAATTATAGAAGAAAGAACATAATTATAGAAGAAAGAACATAATTATAGAAGAGAGAAGATCATTATAGAAGATCTTCAAGGAAGAAAGAAGTTCGTCGACGAAGAGAGAAGATCGTCGGTACTAATTTCTTCCCTGTTTCTTATTAAGCCTACGTCATATACGTCATATTGTCTGTTTCCAGACAATTTCTTGTTTCTTTAACCGCGTTTACGCGGCCAGGTGGTTGCTCCCTAACGGTGCCAAACTGTGACCATCTGGTAACGCCCTTGTGGCGGGAACGACGTCCAATACGTGCGTCTTTTTGAAGACGATACGTACGTCTTTTTGAAGACGATCGGAGGTCGCAACGAGGGACGTCATGAGGAAAACACGAAGCCAGAAGACACGGAACGATGACGAAACGCCGGTAGGAATGCGTATATTCGAAGAAGCACCCACCGTCCCCGTCCGATTATCTCGCGATGGCACAAGCGCCCTCCGCCGCGCCCGCGCCCCAGGCCCCGCTCGCGCCCGCATCTACGCCCGCGCCCGCGCCCCGCTATGTCCGTGTCTACGACCGATCGTTTGGGAGAGGTTAGCACATCCGCGCCGCGCACAGAGACACTCGCCGCGATTATTGAAGATCTTCCGTCTACAGAAATTAGTTCGATAGTACGTACCGTCGCGCCTGTAACAGACGTTGTACATAGGCCCGCGCCCCGCGCCCCGTCGGTCCGCTCCGTTCGTTCAGCCCGGTCGACAGCTAGCGCGATAGCTAAGTTAAAACAAATCGAATATAACGCCGCGGAGGAACTAGCTGCAATTAGGAGGAAGCAATTGCAACTAGAAGAAGATCTTATTAAGAAGAAGTACGCTAGGGACGTCGCGCAACTGCAAGAAGAAACAGATAGGGAAAGTATTAACTAAGACGAGTTAGTTGAAAATAGGGTACGCGTTGATAGGTGGTTAGAGAACGTAGAGACTGTGCGGGGGGAGTCGCCTTACCGCCCGTCTCAGCCCGCGCCCCGCATCGAGATAGAGCAGGCCCTACCGAATAGAGAAACCGGTTACGACTACGCTGAAGATGCCCAGGGGAGGACGGTAGCGAATGAGGTTCAACCACGTCGCGTAGAAACGATACAGAGGGATAGTGGAGTCGCCGTAGAATAGAACCAGGTGGATCGTCGTGTACGGGTTACGTCGCCGTCGCACGTCCGTCACACGCCGTCCAACGCCGCACTCTATCGCCTAGACATAGATCGCCACATCGCCACGCAGATCGTAGATCACCGTCACGCAAAGGGAAGTAGGTGTACATAGATCGCCATCGCCACATCGCCACGCGGATCGTAGATTATCGTCGCCGTGTCATAGGGATGTAGGTGTACATAGGACGCCAGTGCCACAGCGTTGGCTAGAGGGAGATAGGGATAGAGATAGGTCGCTTACTCCGCAAGGGAAAGAGAGGGGTATAGAGTGACTAGCGGAAGCTCTAGAGAATATGATTAGAGTCAGGCCCGCTGCCGCAAAGCAGACGCAGGACTTGCCTATTTTTAACGGTTCGGCCGCGGAATGGTTAGCCTTCAAAGCCGCGATGAAAGAATCCACGCGATTATATGGATTCACAAATACGGAAAATATGGCAAGGTTAAGAAACTGTCTACGCGGTGAAGCTAGGGAGGTAGTATCGGCACTGCTGTTTACCGCGAAGGATCCAGCAGATATTTTGCGAACATTGGAGCAGTGTTTCGGCCGCCCGGAAGTAATTATCGATCGAGCGTTAGAGGAACTGAAACGCCTTCCGCGCCCGGGTCAAACCGCTCAGGAATTGAATTCGTTCGCGATTAAGTTACAAAATATAGTGTGTATTTTGCAGAACGTCGACGGCAAAGGATATTTGCAAAATCCAATGCTGACTAGGGAAGTCACTAGTAAACTTAGCCCTCACTTACGGTCACGTTGGTGCGATTATGCGGAGCACTACGGAAGTGCAGACGAACCGGATATCGTCACACTATCTCGGTTCATGATGAGAGAGGCTGATCGTGCGTTGAGTCATGCCTATACGTCCGTAGCGCCGACTAAGGAATCGCCCGTAAGACGAGAGGCGCCGCCGTCGAAAAGGATAGTGACACGTCGCGTAGAGGATAGGGCCCGCGACGTAAAGACGTTCACCGCCCAGGAGGACACCGGTAGTGCCTCATGTATGTGTTGCGGGGGTGAACACGTAATCGTCCAATGTAGGAAGTTAGCGCAAATGGGTGTGGACGACCGGTGGAATTGGGTAAAGGAAGAGGGGGTGTGTTTTCTGTGTTTAAATAGTAAACACCGACGATTTAGATGTAAAGCCAAGAAATGCGGCGTCGACGGCTGCAACGCCCCCCACCATGCCCTCCTTCACACCCGCAAGACCCGCGCACCTGAGACATCGGCAAAACCGGATGAGACCGTGCTCGTCGCGTCTAACGTTGGTAGTAATGCGGCCGTATTGTTGAAAGTGTGTCCCATTACGTTACACGGACCGCGTGGTAGGGAAATAGATACGTATGCGTTGCTTGACGAAGGCTCGACTATTTCGTTAATCGACGACGACTTAGCGCGGGAGTTAGGAGCGGAAGGACCGGTAAAGCTGCTGAATATTAGAGGCGTAAATATAGTCAGCGCGAGGCCGATAGCAGGCTAGTTAACATAGGCATACGTGGCAAGACGCGCAGTGAGGTTTATAGAATAAATGCGCGGACAATAGCAAATTTAAAGATAGGTTCGCAATCCGTAAGTAAGGAGTGTTTACGTTTAAAACACTTACGCGACCTACCGAGTTCGGTTTGTTACGACGACTCAAAACCGAGATTATTATTAGGCGCCGACAACTGGCATTTAATAATCACCCGTAATTTAAGGATAGGACGTCGAAGGCAGCCCCGTAGCTGCACGTACGTTGCTAGGGTGGGCCATCCAGGGAACCGTGCCGCGGTCAACGTGTAGGGAAGACGGCGAGACCGTACTACACGTCGTAAGCGCTAGCGGACGGTCAGATGAGGACGTCCAGGCGCTCGCCAGTCCGGATAGGAAGATTTTACGACAGCCGAGACGCTACGCTCCCACGGGGGGAGTAATCGGGAAGCCACCGCGCGACGATAAGGCGTACACGCATCGCGACGGTAGGGACAGGCCTACGATCGTAACGGCCAAGGCGAAAGTCGCCCCTATAAAGGCACTAAGCATACCGCGTTTAGAGTTGCAGGCGAACTTGACAGGCGCGCGACTCGCGGAATTCGTGCAAGGCGAGCACAGAGTGGTAGCCGATAAGGTAGTGTATTGGACAGACTCCACTACGGCGCTCCACTGGATACAGAACGATACGGCGCCTTACACTCCATACGTGGCTCATAGGTTAGGGGAGATAGCAGAGAAGACGTCACCCGAGCAATGGAGGTGGATACCGACCGCAGACAACATCGCGGATCAAGCGACGCGTGTGAATTATATGAATAAAGAAGAGAGCGACAGATGGTTCACGGGACCGTCATTCCTGTACGAGGACGAAGACAGATGGCCTCGCCGTCAGGAAGAGAAGGCAGGCGATGATGATGAGGAACTGGAGGAAGTCGTGGCGCACCAGAGCGACACCAAGGACGCTCCACACCTGCCGGACATAGAGAGATTCTCTTCCTACGAGAGATTAATAAGGGCCACTGCTCGGATACTACAGTTCGTCGATGCCATAAGAGGAAGGGCGCACGGACTGACATTGCAGCACATCCAGAAAGCAGAGCGGATGTGGATAGAACGCAGTCAACAAGAAAGCTTCGCTGAAGACATCAGTCGACTGCAGCGAGGAAAGAACCTGGCAACCGGCAGCGCTTTAAGGAAGCTCGACCCCATATTGGAGGATGGCATATTACGAGCTAGAGGACGAATCGACGCAGCCGACTTGGACAGCCAGATGAAGAGGCCCATCATATTGAAAGGACGCCACCAATTTGTAAAGCTGCTTGTGGAAAAGGCGCATAAGGAGGCAAGCCACGCCAACAGGGAGAGGGTGGTAAACGACCTACGCACCAGATATCATATCCTTCGATTACGACCAACAGTAAGAGAAGCGGAGCGGTGATGTCTGCGATGCAGGGTACGCAAGGCGACACCACGGCCAGCGGTTATCGGGGATCTACCACCTGAACGATTAGGGGCATTCGCGCGACCATTCACCTACACCGGAATCGATTATTTCGGGCCTATAACAGTGACTATAGGACGTCGGCATGAAAAACGGTGGGTAGCGTTATTCACTTGTTTAACGACGCGCGCGGTGCATTTAGAATTAGTTTACTCCCTTACGACGGACTCGGCGATATCGGCATTGCTGCGCATGGCGGCTAGGCGTGGGTGGCCACGGGTTATCTACTCTGATAACGGAACAAATTTCCATGGGGCGGACACCGAACTACGACGGGCAATGGAAGAGTGGGCACCCCAGCTGAAGGACTACGCGTTGACTCGGCGGACAGATTGGAAATTCATCGCGCCGGGCGCGCCGAACCAGGGAGGCGCATGGGAACGTCTCGTGCGCTCAGTGAAGACCGCGCTCGAAGCCACTCTACACCAGAAGAGCCCGCGGGAGGAGACGTTGGCGACGCTCCTCACAGAAGCAGAGAACACGGTGAACTCTCGACCGTTGACGCACGTACCGGTCGACATCGACGAGGAAGAGGCGCTGACACCCAACCACTTCCTGCTGCTGGGACCATCGAGCCTGCCAGTAACCGCGCCGTGCACGCCCAGTGATCGTCGGGCGTGGAGGGCGGCGCAGGGACTCGCCGACGAGTACTGGAGGCGCTGGATGAAGGAGTACCTGCCGACGCTGGTTGCGCGCGGGGACTCGCGGGATGGGCAGCAGCGACAGATACAAGAAGAGGACCTCGTCGTGGTGGCAGACAGTAACATGCCAAGGAACGTGTGGCCGCGGGGAGTTGTGACACGGACCTTTCCCGGACCAGACGGCGTGGTGCGCAATGTGGAGGTGCGGACCAGGGGCGGATTGCTGCGGCGGCCGGTCAGGAAGTTCGCTGTCCTCCCGAGAGAAGATTGGGCTCGCGAGCTACGCCGGGGGGAGGATGTTGAGGACAGCTAGAGACCCGCCGCCCCGTCGCCCCTTCATACCCCGTTGCGCCCCGCACACCCCGCACACCGGAGCCGTGCGACGATCAATGGGCGTGTAGCATCGTCGCACGGCACTACTCACAGACTGAGACGCCTTCTTGCGAGATATAAGAAGGGTGTTTTGGTCTGTGAGTCGTTCATTTCGGAAGCGGCACTCGAGAAGACAACAAAGAAGACTCAAGACAGAAAATCAAGACTCCACAATTGAAGACCTCTCTCTGTACATGTTAGATAGTTTAAGAGTGCCGAATTATTGTAAATAGTTTAATACAGTATAGTAAAAAGTACCATCTTTTCTTCACGCAGTCCCCTAGTATAGCTAACCTCAGATCAGTCAATCAATCAGTAATAAAAATACAGTCCACTTACATCCATTATAGGAATATTGCCTGAACTCATGAACTGTAAATGAAAAATTAAAGAAACCGGTGCTATATTGTAGGGTATGAATTTCGAGAAAGTTAGGAGAACGAGGTTCACGGTCTAGAGCTGAATATAGAAAGTTAAAGTTATTTTTAAAATAAGAAAGAGAGGTATATCGTCCTTCTCGTGCTTGTATGCAGTCTAATCAGTCTCATTAATTTGCATTTGATTCCCGTAATGTAGAATCGAACCGAACCGACAACGTAATGTGACTAGATGCAAACCATACAGTATGGTCCATACCATACATAATAAAATAAAAAACCGGCCAAGTGCGAGTCGGACTCGCGCACCGAGGGTTCCGAACAAATCCGTAGGTATATAAGTTTAAAATTATTAAAAATATTTTTATTATATGACGTAACTGAAAATTTATGCTTTTCGCAATTTTTCCATTACATGTGCTATAAAACGTTGCTTCGTACCAAATTTCAAGATTCTGAGTTCACGGGAAGTACTCTGTAGGTTTTGATTCCCTTGCGAATGTCGAAAATTTACGGCATAAACGGCTATATCTTTTGATTGCGTTGGCTTAGAAGTTTGATTTTTTTCACTGCGCTAAGGGACAGTAGATTTGAGTATTTAATATGAATTTCAGCTTAATACCTCCACGCGTTCCTGAGAAAAAGGGTCTTGACAGACAGACAACAAAGTGATCCTATAAGGGTTCCGTTTTTTCCTTTTGAGGCACGGAACCCTAAAAATATTATTTTATAATTATTAGAAATATTGTTAAAACGAAATACCTGCTGGTTTAATAAACTTGTAGGTACAACAATAAGTAGTTAATGATAAATTTTAAGTCATTTATGTATTTTTACTTTTAAGTTATTTTTGTTTTTCAAGTGTTATAAAGTTGCTCAACAAATAGTTGCTTGATAAAAACTCTTTTGCTGAACTTTGTACATCTACCAACGGATAGTAAGAAAAGTGGTGAAATTAAAAAGTTTGTACAACCGACTTCAATATAAATAAAATGAGAACATCATCAATGTAGAGGAAGTCAATTAAATACGCATTATTAAGGAAAACTCAAAAACTATAGGTCCGATCTTGATCAAATTTATGTTGGATCTTGATCAAATTTACATGAGAAGCACCAGCTTTCAAACAAAATAAGAATCATCAAAATCGGTTTATCTAGAAAAAAGTGCTGAGGTAACACAGAAAAAAAAATAGAGTCGAATTGAGAACCTCCTCCTTTTTTGAAGTCAGTTGAAAAAACAAAACATTTCTTGGCTATATCAATCGGTCATGAGCAACGCTCTCGCTTGACATGCAATCCTGGCATAACAATGAAGATATTTATTGTATCTTACTAAAGAAGCAAATGAGTTTTTACTAAATCTACTTTTCATCACAACACATACGGGATATGATCACTATCTTTGATCCGAATTTCTTACACCACCTCCACCACAGAATTGTCGTGATCTTGCAAGCATCATATAAGGTTTTTGTGCGTGAAGTATTCGAAAGAACAACTGTAGCAAAGTATAATTAAAGATAACTTAATTATTATTTTTCCAAATTTGAAATGTCTTGAATACTTTATTCTAATAACAAGCATGTGTACTAGTAGATAGATAGATAGAAAATTCTTTATTGCACTCAAACAAAGAAACATTTGGTACAAAGGCGAACTTAATGCCAAAAAGGCATTCTCTGCCAGCTAACCTTTGGTAGTGTGGTGAGAGTTATGGGTAGAGCCACAACAGAGGGAAAAAAACTAACTTACTTTAATAAACTAACTTCACATGCTATTCAATAATATAATATAATATAAATATGTTACTTTATATATATTGACACTTCATACACACACATATATACATATATATAGATGTATATATACATATAAACAAAAATACATACTATACCAATAAAATACATAAAATCTAGTATAAGAAAATATAATATTATATAAACCAATAACATTAATCAAGTAATTTTAAATAATGTGCCTCAACCTTACGTTTAAATGTATTTATTGAGGGAGCATCTTTTAAATCTCGTGGAAGGTTATTCCAAAGTGTAATTGATGATACCGTAAAGGAATCCGAGTAGTATGTAGATTTATGCAACGCGATAGTTAGAGTTTTGTTGGTCATCGAACGGGATAAGCTTAAGTATGAAAAACGCTCTTTCAGATAAGCTGGGGAACAAGGATTGTGAAGAATACCATACAAAGTGGTTAGAAGGTGTGTGTTCCGGCGAAAACGGATGTCTTGAGCGAAATTGTGATATATGATCAAACTTGCGCAGGCCAAAAATAAAGCGTATGCACAGATTGAGCAGACGGTCGAGTTTGCTAAACAGTTCCTCAGTTATATCTGGATAAGCAATATCAGCATAATCTAAAATAGGAAGCAACAGAGTGTGGACTAACGCAACCTTGGCCGTCTGAGGGATAAACTTTGGCCAGAGCTTTAATGAATGCATTGTGCTAAAAATTCGTTTCCGGACCTCACTAACTTGTGACACCCAGCTTAGGTCGTCAGCCAAAATTAAGCCGAGGTTTTTAACCTGCCTAGCATACTCTAAATCAACACCGCTTAGAATGACCTTGGGCAGATGTTGATAGTCGAGTCGACATGTAATTTTTCTGCTGCCTATGATTATAACCTGTGTTTTGGCAGAATTTAATATTAGTCCATGACAGCTTGCCCACTGATGAACTGCAGCAAGATCCAAATTCATTTTGTCAACAGATGCATTTAGGTCATTTACACTAAAATACTGATACAGCTGGACATCATCTGCGTACAGGTGATACTTGCTGAAATTTATTACGGAAACAAGTGCATTGATAAACACAGAAAAAAGCAACGGAGATAAAACACCGCCTTGAGGAACACCAGCAACAACGTTACACCAGTCGGAGAACTTATCATCAACACGGATGCGTTGCCGGCGTCCCCGAAGATAGGAACTGAACCATTGTACAACTGATGATGTTAAATTCAGGGATTTTAGAACTGCTAACAGAATGTCGTGGTCAACACAATTAAACGCGTTACTGAAGTCTAGGAGGACAAAAAGAGTAAGTTTAAGATTATCCATCGCAAAGCGGATATCATCAGTTATTTTAATTAAGGCCGTGGAAGTACTGTGCAGTGGTCGGAAACCAGACTGAAAAGGATTGAAGAGGTTGTTTTTGTTTTGAAATTTTGTGAGTTGGTAATGAACAACCTTTTCAAGAATTTTAGAGAAGGAGAGGATAGATATTGGCCTATAATGGTTGAAATTAGTAGGAGAGTTGTTTTTGGGGATAGGAATTAGGAACGCTTCTTTCCACTTGGTAGGGAAGGTACTGGAGGCAAAGGAAAAATTTATTAGATGAGTGATATGGGAAACTATTTGGTCCAAAATCGGCAAAACCATATCACGTCTAATACCATCTCGGCCAACAGCTTTGCTGGATATAACGGATACATTTTTTTTTACTTCATCATCAGTCACTGGTTCGAAACAGAAAGGAGTCCAACATGGTAAAAGGAAAGAAGTAATATCTTTAATGGTATCGCTTTTGACTGTTGAGTCCAATGTAACTGGCAAAGAGCAAAAGTATTTATTCAGCGCTGATAAGTCAAGGGAGTGACTAACATTCTGTTTACTTTTACCAAAGCCCAGGCTGCGCAAGAACTTCCATATATTCTGGGTTGAGCAAGTCTGAATAGAATTGTGAATGTATCGGCGTTTGGCATTACGTATCACCTGGTTGCAGCGGTTCCGTGCCTTTTTAAATCTTTCCCAGTTCTCATCACTGGGCAAGCATTTACGTTTTCTTTTTAGGCGGTCTCTACGTGCCATAAGAGTTCGAATATATGGCGTTAACCAGGGTGCTGGTGCCCGTTTCATTTTTACTGGTCTTAAAGGCGCTACTTTGTCATAGGATGTTATTATAATGTTATTGAATAACTCCAGTTTATTGTCAATATGATTAGTGTTATAAAAGTCTGACCAATTAGCATTGCATATCTCATAATTTAATAGCTGGCGATGCATACGGACAAGGTTACGCTGAAACACAATTTTGGGAGTTGACTTAGTTATTAAGAAACGTACTAGGTACCTTATAGATAATATCTAGTACGTATACATACTGTGTATTATTAATTTTAAAGATTAATGTGATAAGAGAAAAAGAAAATGCTGTCGAAGTGTGTGGCGAAGTCGGCAAAGGCCACTCTACTAGACTTAAGTTTATCGACGAAATTTTATTGTTTATTGGCGATATATTGAAGATGGGCCAAATTAAGAGTAGTACCCAACTGACAAGCATGTACGTACGTAGACATATGGATGTGAAAGAAACGGGAAAGGTGTGTCAAGATCGTGCTAAATGGAAGTCCGTAGTCTCGCCTATCTCTACCAAGATTTAGTGACAGGCGTGGGTATTTATGTATCTAAGTACCTACCTGTAATATACGAAGGTTTTTGACGCAAGTACATAATACAATTAGTAATTATATTATATTGACCTCAAATTGTTTATTATGTCCCTGTATTTTGCATTGTTCATTTAATTAAAATACCTTGAAGGCCCCCGAATAATAAAATAAAATTTTGTGACAAACTAAATTAAAACCTAAATGAAAGTAACAAATTATTCACAGACACAGCCTGACACTGGCAGCAGCTTCGCCGGCGAAGCCCGTATCAACGTGCATGACAGTACTCGAAGAACTTTCCCGCACCGCGCACGCGCACTCGCATTAACCTGTTGGGATATCTTACAACGTTCGGAAGCGTTTCGAAATTACGTGATTCTGCTTAAGGCACATTTCCATTCAAAGTGTGGCTATCATCGATATTCTCTTAAACTTATAGTGGATACAAATTATACTACTTGCGTTAAGTAACAGAGCTCAATAGATACATAAATTCCCGTGATTGTGTGTGCTACTTGCGCCATTGCTGCCAATATTTTCACACGTGAGAAAAGTGGAAGAAAAACGAGGAACAGAAGAACAACTGATTTTAGTTTTTCAGGTGAGTTTAATTATTAATACACAGAATAGAACTTTTTGTTTCTTAATACTATAATAATAGAATAATAGACTATAATAACATAATCTGTTTCACGAAAAAAGTCCCGCGGAAATAGCTGAACAAAAATGAAAGTATGGATTTTGACAGCAAATGTTAACATTCGCAAAGGTAGTAGCGCCGTCGTTAGGGACCTTCTTTCGTGAGATTCTTCTTATAAATATAAATGCGAGTCTATAATATATCAATAAAACCCTTTTTAATAAGACGAACACATTTTAGACATTAGATATACAGTATTGCTAGTCCGTAATAACATACTTGTTTACTTTTACCTAAAAACCTTAAAATATATATTTTTAATTAAATCTACAATATCAATCGTGCCGTTATTGGTTCATGGACGTTAACCATATTGGCCATTTGATATATTAGTAAATGTGTGTATTTTACGACCTCGGATAAGGCCTATATGACACGGAATTTGCTACGAGTAACATTAAAAGAATGTGTTCCAATCACTAAAAAATAAAAGTTGACCTTTTCATAAAAAATATTGTAAGAAATAAAGTGATCGTTTCCTGATTCAAATCGCTGGGCTATAGCAAGGTTTAGGTACAATTGACACTATAAAAAAATTAACGTGTAAGATCAAACGTGAGCCGATTAAGCACTTCCGAGTCCGTAACCGATAAAAGTACAAGATAGTAAACAATGTAACCTCATTCATACCTGATTGCAGCTATTAAACAACCTACGTAATCACGAAACACACATTTAACCGCACCTCTTCTTTTTGATTAGCCGGTAGAAGTCCAATACTAAACATGGGTCTCTCCTATGTAGGAAGATTTGCTACGTCGTCACGCATGACAAGGGGGTTGACGATCGCTGTATCAGATGCCTCGCATCTAGTTCACTACGAGTACTAGAGCCAGAAAAATAGGAATTTAATCGTGAATAATTTATGTTCTTTACATAACTCAATTGTTTTCTTGTCTACAAACAAAATATTTATGAACTTACTCAGAAATAAAATACTCATTGAAAGCAGTCGTGTAGTGGTGGTGTAAGATAATCCACTACCCTATATCATCCCGTAGGTGTTGTCAAAGGTGACAGAGAGAAACTAAATCAGGAAACGGACAAGCAGTATATTCCTAAAAATGACTCGATATGATACAAACTGCGATTGTCAACCCGCCTTGTTGCCAGCTTTTATTACCAAGCGTGGCAGCTATAGCAAGTACAGTGGTAGAGCCACGCGGCAGCTTTTGCTGTCGCACGGATGGGCCGGCTCGAACCGGGGTGGTACCACGCCCTCACAGAAAACCAGCGTGAAGTAGAGGTTTACCTCTGCGTTTCGCTTGGTGAGTGCAGGTGGCCGGAGGCCCTTTTTACTGGAAATGAGGCGTTCCATCTTGGTCCTCACGGGTGACAACGCATCTACATTTTGATTTGTAATAGAGGATAGATGTAGATGTCTATGGGCCGCAGCAACCACTTACCATCAGGTGGACTGTGTGCTCGTTTGTCACCCTTATCCTATAAAAAACAATCTCTCGTAGGAGGCAATATATGGGGAAGGTATATGTTCAGCAGTGGAAAAGTAATGTAATAACTGTAATGAATGAATTGAATAAACAGAAGCAGTAAAACAGCCACAGTGTCTAGAACAAACCATCTATCCAATCAGAGCAATCCAGCAACCCAAATTTGACTCCCACTGAAAACGGTGTCGGTGTACGTCCTCCATGACAAAGTTAAAAAGAAACTTTGCTGACCAACATCCATTGGTGGCTTCATTCTCTGTTCCAAAGGCCTTGTCGGAAAAGGAGGGTTAGATATGCTTACTTGTGCGACTGATATATAGCACTGGCTTAGAATAGTAAATAATTGAAAATTAAACATTTTGTACAACCAACTTCAATATAAATTATTAAGAATAACTCAAAAACTATTAGTCAGATCTTGATTAAAATTATATGGGACCACATGTGAAGCACCAGCTTTCAAATAAAAAAAAGAATCATCGAAATCGGTTCACCCATTAAAAAATTATGAGTTGCAGTCGGTAAAAAAAATTAATACATATCAAATTTGCATCGGCTTCTAAACACTGACAGAGCTTTCGTAACACGGCAAGCGTGATGCATTGTTACTTTAATCAAATAAATAGAACATTTCGAGAAGAGTGAAGACTTTCAAAACTGTTTTTGACAGTTTTTGAATATAAGACTTCTAGACAATGTACATCCACTGATAGCGAGAGCGAAGCAATTATTCAGCCTTTCACGCGTCTAAATAATATTGGTCACGTTACACCACAGTTGTTACACGCGGCTTAAAAAAAAATTTAGCAATTGATTTTGAAACTTGCTTGACCAATTTTTCACTTTAAACTTTTGACAGCTTATAACCCTCATTTTAATTACATTTAAATAATAAAAAATTACCTAACTATGTAAAAAGATTTTTACCAATCTTAAACGTACTTCATACAATTCAACAATCTCATACATATCTAAAACATCCAGACCTAAAACGGTTGAGGAAAATTCATCACTCATTTTTTTCCCGTGCATGCGAGGCGAGGAGGCGACTATGGGACATGCCAGAAATACCTCATCGTCTCCGATAGACAATGACATACTAGGGTGTATATATCAGACGGAAAATATCCAGATTGGTGACAACGAGCAGCGTCGAAGGTGTAAAGTCTTGCAATAAAATTGCCAATCTGCCTGATTATAAATCTGTCCTACTGTGACGGAGGCCTATATTCAACAGAGAACTGCTATGAATTAATGTAGAAAGAAGAAGATATTAGTGGTTAATTTACTTCATACTTTCAGTAATCACACATCAACTTAGTGTGAATTTGCATTCTAGATGTGTACATTTTTCGGTAACTAATAGCCTTAGTATAAATTATTTTTATTTTTTAAGTAAGGGTGAAAAACTAGCACACAGTTCACCTAATAGTATCTGGATTTTGTAACGCATAGGCACCTAAATCAATACTTGATTGAGAGAAAACGAATATAGAATGCCGTGTTAACAGTAAAAAGGGTCTGTGGATCTCGTACTGGCTAAATGAAACCGGCAAGGTGCCGTGTGATGACGACGTAAGAGAGTCCACTAACGCGTATCGTTCCGTAGGTGAATGAATGAATAGAAGGAATGAATAGGTATATTGTGTGAAAGATTTTTCCTACCCCAGTTGAATCAATACATACGTAATAATGCAGCCCTAGCCACGCTGCAACACTAACAGAACTCACAGAAGGAAAATATTAAAAAGTGAAAATTGTGCTTGTCTCTACTTAAGAATTGTGCAATACTGTGTTCAACCAAAGTACCTGGGCGACCAAACTATGCTTGTAGATATTTCAGGGATGACACCTATATATAAATTTGGAAATCAAAACATTATCTAAATATGAAATTTTATCGAAATCGTTAGAACCATTTCGGAGAAACCTTCTTGTTCTCGGTAAGCGCCGAAGCATTGTCATAGTGCAATAGGATGCGACTTCTTGTGCGTTTTTCCCTAACTTTTTCAAAGACACTGAGCAAACAAATGGTGTTGTACTCAGCATTAATTGCTGTCGTCTTCGAACATCTATACAGAATACTGTTGCTTTCTTTCCGGATTGTCACGATATATCTATGTTTCAATTCCTGTCACTATGTCATACGTAGCATTTGAACGTCCGTGATCATACTTTAACAACTTTTTTTACACTAATCAACTTTAGCCTGTTTTTGCTCTGGGAAATCCAGCAGCAACAAAATTTTGTAACATTTAAATGTTTATTTTATTTTATTTGGCTCAGATTAATTATCCTCGAATCTCCTCATAGGTGATGTGAAGATTTTTCTTTAATTAGTCACCTGACAGAAGCTATATTTTACTTAATGATCGCAGTTGAGAATCGACCTTCACGAGTTTCGTCATGGGGAGAAACTCGGCCACAATCAAATACTGCGTACCAACGCCTTACGATGTACAATCGAGGTATTTCCTTCCCAAAAGCATTTTGAAGACGAGCAGGATAATCTTGCGGTCGCCCTAAAATCTTTTCGTGTTATTTCTATTTTTGCTATGAATGACGAACTTCAACTTCGAGTAATTATGGAATATGAGTACCATCGTGGCAGCAACGTGGCACAAGCGGCACGCAACATCAACGATATTTACTACAAACGAACGCACCACCTGTTATTGGTTTGCCTGCTTCCGATTTGGAAATTTCGACCATTAAAGTGAAACCCGTTGTCGTCCGAAAACTTTGGTCGACAATGACGAATAAAAGGCGATTGTGAAACATGATGATACTCAATCTACGACTGAATTAGCAGCAGCTTTCGACGTTAACATCAAAACAATATTGGTTCATTTCCTTCTAATTGGCAAGGTAAAAAAGCTAGACAAACATGGGTAACCCAAGAACTCAATGATCGCCAGCGCTAAATACGTGTCGAGACGTACCTTGCACTGCTCAGGAGGCACACAAACGAAGGAATTTCGAATCGCATTGTTAACTGCGACGAAAAATGGATTTTGTTTGACAAGCGCAAGCGCTTAGCAACTTAGTTGGATCCTGGTTCAGCACCTAAACAATGCCCTAAACAAAAACTTGCCCCTAGAATATTGATGGTCACTTGTTGGTTGTCTAGCGCCGTTATGATTAATCACAGCTTCTTAGAAACGGGATGAGAATTAATGCAGATGTGTACTGTGAAGAACCGAACAAAATGATGGAGAAGCTCGCACGTCTTCAACCAGCTTTGGTCAATCACTCGTCCCCGCTGCTCCTGCACGACAACGAGCAACCTCATACTGCACAACAGACGGTCTCCAAGTTACAAGAGCTGGGGTTGGAAGCTCTCTGTCATCCGCCGTATTCACCAGACCTGGCGCCTACAGTCTTCTACTTTTTCCAGATTTTGGATAACTTGACGGGAAGAAAATTCAATACCCGAGAGGCAGTACAAAATGCATTTGAAGAATTTGTTGCTCCCGTCCAGATAATTTCTTCAAGAGGGGCATCAATAAATTGTTACTGCGTTGGCAAAGATGTATGGGTTGTATGGGTGATTACTTTGATGAATAGAAAAAATAATATAGAAAAAAATTACGTTATTCATTAAAAACGGCAATTTCACAGGTTTTTTTCACAATTGCACAAAGACCTGATAGAATGAAAACGAAACGAAGTTATACATTTTGCATTGAACTTAAAAGCAAGGTTTTATTGAATAAGTATCGCAATGATTCACTCAATGTAATATTTACTCCAACCATACATCATGATGAGTTGATTTTTTTTTCTTTTTTAGTAGTATGATCCGAATGAAATCCTAATGTAATTTAAGTATATTATGTAAATTTATCTTTACTTATCAAGGCACAGACCGGTCTTCTAAGAAACTAATATTTATTTCTTCTTGAATATATTTACCTTCGGCGGTCAAGTATTTTTATGACAGTCATCATGACATGTAACGAACTACTACGCAAATTCTCACAATTCATAGGACTAATAAACAATGTTAAAAAAAAACTAGCAGAAAAAATATTATTTATGTTTTCTACTTTCTAGTTGCCACTAAGTATTTTAATTTTTAACCAGGACAAAACTACAACTTCCTTAATATAAAAAAAAATTACGATAGTCAAAGACAATTTCCAACCGCATTGTTTAAAAAAATTAAATAAAATTCTAATAAAAGAGTAAACATATTATAACAAGTTAACATAATACGTGTGTGTTATTTGTTATAAGAATTATACATACATAAACACTCACGCCTGTCACCCAGAGGGGTAGGCAGAGACTATGGAATTCCATTTGGCACGATCCTGACACACCTCTCTCGCTTCCTCCACATCCATATACCTACGCATACACGCTCGTCGGTTAAAGGTACTCTTAATTTGGCCCATTTTCAATATATCGCCTATTTGGTCGATAAACTTTCGCCTAGGGCGACCCTTCCCGACTCTGCCATTCACCTCTGCAACATAAATTTGCTTTGTCACTCTTTCCTCATTCATTCTTTCTACATGACCAAACCACCGAAGCATTCCTTTCTTAATCCTAGTCACAACATCATCTTGCAAACCACACATTTCTCTTATCACACTATTTCTCACCCTGTCATTCAGATTCAGCCCTAGCATACTACGTAATGACCGCATTTCTACAGCATTTATTCTACTCTCGTGCTTCTTCTGCCACACCCAACTTTCACTACCATACATTAAAGTAGGCACCAACACAGCATTGTGAATTGCCAAACGTGCCTTTTTGGACACATTCTGACTTTTCACAATAGAGTGTAGAGCCCCATTCAATCTATTTCCTGCATTCACTCGTCGTTCTATATCCTTATCATATCTACCATCCCTGCTAAACACACATCCCAAATACACAAACTCATCTACTTGCTCTACCAACTCCCCTTCTATTCTTATTTCACATATCGTTTTACTTTCTTCTCTTTCAAAAACCATAACTTTCGTCTTACTTGCGTTCACTTTCATTCCCTTTTCTTTTAATGTCCTGTTCATTAATGTAACCATCATTTGCAACTCGGCTGCCGACGACGCAAGTATGACTTGATCATCGGCGTACAAAAGGCATTTGACGGTTAACTCACCCATTCTTAACCCGCATTCTTCTGCTTTCAAATTTTCCAAACAACTGTCCATAAATAGGTTGAACAGCCACGGGGAAGCCACACAGCCCTGTCTGACACCTTTATGGATGCCAAACCAGTCCGAGTAGGCCCCGTTGATCCTGACACAAGCACTAGAGTCCCTATATAGAGACTTCAATGCCTGTATCAAGCCAGCGCTCAACCCAAATGAGTTCAGTGTTTGCCATAACACATCCCTGTCCACTCTGTCATAAGCCTTCTCCAAGTCTATGAACGCACAAAAAACTTTTTGGTTTTTGGCCAAAAACTTCTCCGCGATCATGCGCATGGAAAAGACCTGATCCGTATATCCCATTCCCTTTCTAAATCCCGCTTGCACATCCCAAATTTTTCCATCAGTTTCTTTCATAACTCTTTCAATTAGTACCTTAGCATACAGTTTTCCCACAATGCTAAGAAGGCTGATACCACGGTAGTTTTTACAGTCCTGCTGTGATCCTTTTCCCTTATATATTGGGACTATCACGGCTTTGCACCAGTCTCCCGGTACCCGCTTAAGTTCCCAACATAAATTAAACAAGGTGCACAGCAGGTCTGCCACCACTCCTTCTCCAGCCCTTAGCATTTCGAGAGATACTCTATCATAACCAGCTGCCTTACCTGCTTTCATACTTTTCATTGCTTTCATTATTTCATCTATACTTATATCTCTATCTATTTCCTCTTCTTCCGGAATTTCTATTTCATTTAATTCAAACGTCTCATCACTCATAAACACGCTTTCAAAGTATTCCTTCCATCTCCTTAAACTCAAAACTTCGTCATTCAGAATACAGCCATTCTGGTCTCGTATAGCATTCATTCTAGGCTGTTTTGAATGTCCCCTGGTAGTTCTTACGAGTTTCCAGAACATTTTAATGTTTGCCTGGAAGTTATCCGATATTCTTCTATCATTCATATCCGTTCTTTCTTGCTTTTTCCTTTCAACTACTTCTTTTACTCTCTTATTTAGGTGTCTAAAGACTGCCTTTTTCCTTTCAATATCATCATTCATACTGCTAGAATTACTAGCCTTGGTTGCTAGTAAATCTAGCCATGCTTTCTTCTTTGCTTCAACTTCCATCCGTACCTCATCATCCCACCATAACGTGTTAATTTTCCTTTCATTCGTTCTCTTACTTACACCACATACTTCGGTAGCTGCATCCACTAAACCTTTCTTGACATTATACCACACAGTCTCCAAGTCTAAATCATTCATACACAATTCAGCCATACCACTTATATTTTCTCTCAATCTATATTTGAACTTCTCTCTCACACCTTCATCTTGTAACCTCTCTGTTCTTATACGCTGTAACGCAGTGGTAGACACAGATGTCCGATGCCTCCAACGTCTGAAAAGACCATTAATTCGGCATAAGACCAAGTAATGATCCGTCCCTACGTTAGAGCCCCGGTAAACCCTTGTATCTACCACCGCGCTCCTCATTCTTTCATCAACAATTATGAAATCTATCATACTTCTATCATCACCTCTTTCCCATGTATACGTGTGAATCTTCTTATGACGAAAGAAAGTGTTCGTCACAAAAAGACTCTTTTCCACGCATACGGCGAGAAGGCTTTCACCATTCTCATTTATACTTTCATCACCAAACGTTCCCAATATCCTTTCATAACCAAGCCTCCTCACCCCAACCCTTCCATTAAAATCGCCTAATATCACAATATTTTCATTAACCTTGCATTTCATTAGCACCATCCTTACCAACTCCCAAAACTGCTCTCGGATATAAGTGGGCTTAGACATGTCTGGGGCGTAAACCCCTAAAACAAACAACTTCTTTAAGCCCACTTTCATTCGTATCCATAGCAGTCTCGGGCTTACACATTCATACTCTTTCACACAATGACCCATTCTTTCTGAAAGAATGATACCGACTCCCTGGCATGCCCGCTCGGTCTCGTCTACACCAGACCAGTACGCGGTATACATGCCATGTGTAGTAGCATCCTTTCCCTTCCGTTTCGTCTCATTTACACATAACACGTCTATTCCTTTATCATGCATCATATCGCATACTTCATCCATCTTATCATTCATTCCTCCACATACATTCAATGTAGCCAGACGGGCTTCCGCAATCCACTTTTCGCCCCTCCGGGGGACAGAACGTGACGGGTGGCGAACCTCGTCGCCGGTTTTCCTCCCGGAGATTCTTCGCACCCCTGCCCCATTAAAGGGGCGCCGGGAACTCAATTATATTAGAACTAAGAATTTTATTTTTTTATTATGCTTTTTAGTCATGATGATTGACTATGACAATAACTCCTGGATGATTTTGTCGATAGCAATATAGTTCAATTTTTAAC
This sequence comes from Parnassius glacialis, assembly GCA_033319125.1. Taxonomy (NCBI): domain Eukaryota; kingdom Metazoa; phylum Arthropoda; class Insecta; order Lepidoptera; family Papilionidae; genus Parnassius; species Parnassius glacialis. The sequence continues at coordinate 22,582,881 of JAVANC010000021.1, forward strand.
AAAACTAACCCGATAGACCGTTTTGATCCTCATGAGTGATAACTGATAACGCACAAAACAATACACAACGCAATAATGCAAATTTTTATTCCACATATTCAATCATATCGAGATGTAATTATGGGTCATTGTTATAACTCACCATCAGCATAATATAATGGGCTACATCCTCGCTAGTTTATCCTTTTCATGCTATCGTAAAATTTAATCAAAAAGGAAAGATCCTTTGTAAAGATTTTATTGATTGTAAAAAAGTATTTACAGTTAAATACTAGTTTTAATCATATCAAGTATTATATACAATAAAGCATCAGTTGGACACTCTTAGAAATTAATATTTTGTTTGTTATCACGCAAGCATTACACAATATCAGCGTCTAGTCGCCTTGGTTCGTCCACTATGAAAGCCGAGCACGTGTTGAGCATTAAGCAAGGCGCCGCCGCGCCGCGCCGAGCCCCTGCGACGGGTTACTTGCAATACGCATCGCTTTCTAATGTTCAGACCTTCGAAAATATGGAATATTGCAGCTGCCTTTACCAAACGAAATCCAATACGGCATTTACAAACTCTTTTAGCAATCGTTTATCCATAACTTTCATATTCGTAACTCATTAATATTTTTTCAATCTTTAAAATGTTAAAAGATTAAAACATAAAAACCAGTTATTCAAATTATAATTTATACATAAATAATGTGTCCAAAAGTAAATATTACTTACAAAGTTAATACTTCAGGAAATCCAGCAATTCGATTGGTGTATTTCACACAACACACAAACACTCACGCCTGTCACCCAAAGGGGAAGGCAGAGACTACGGACTTCCATTTGGCACGATCCTGACACATCTTTCTCGCCTCCTTTACATCCATATATCTACGCATACACGCTCGTCGGTTAAGGGTACTCCTAATCTGGGCCATTTTAAATATATCGCCGATTTGATCGATAAACCTTCGTCTAGGGTGGTCCCTTCCCGACTCTGTCGTTCACTTCTACAACATAAATTTGCTTTGTCATTCTTTCCTCGTTCATTCTTTCTACATGACCAAACCACCGAAGCATATCTTTCTTAATGCTTGTCACAACGTCATCTTGCAAACCACACTTTTCTCTTATCACAATATTTCTCACCCTGTCATTCAGATTCAGCCCTAGCATACTCGTTAATGACCGCATTTCTACAGCATTTATTCTACTCTCATGCTTCTTCTGCCAGATCCAACTTTCACTACCATACGTTAAAGTAGGGAGTTACACAGCATTATGAATTGCTATACGTGCCTTATTTGACACATTCTGACTCTTCATAATAGCGTGTAGAGCCCCATTTACTCTAATTCCTGCGATCACTCGTCGTTACGATATCCTTATCATACCTACCATCCCTGCTAAATAAACATCCCAAATATATAAACTTATCCACTTGCTCAATCAACTCCCCTTCTATTCTTATTTCACATAACTTATTACTTTCTTCTCTTTCAAAAACCATCACTTTCATCTTACTTGCCTTTACTTTCATACCCCTTTCTTTTAATGACCATTTCATTAAAGTACCCATCATTTGCAACTCGGCCGCTGACGATGCAAATATGACTTGATCATCGGCGTACAAAAGACATTTGACGGTTAACTCACCCATTCTCAACCCACCCACATTTTTCAACTTTCAAAGTTTGCAAACAACTGTCCATAAATAGACAAAACAGCCACGGGGAAGCTACACAACCCTGTCTGACACCTATTTGAATGCCAAACCAGTCCGAGTAGACCCCGTTGACATAAGCACTAGAGTCCCTATAAAGAGACCTTAATGCCTGTATCAAACCAGCGCTCAACCCAAATGAGTTCAGTGCTTGCCATAACACATTCCTGTCCACTCTGTCATAAGCCTTTTTCAAGTCCATGAACGCACAAAAAACTTTCTGGATTTTGGCGAAAAACTTCTCCGCAATCATGCGCATGGAAAAGACTTGATCCGTACACCCCATCCCCTTTCTAAGTCCAGCTTGCACATCTCAAATTTTCCCATCAGTTTCTTCCATAACTCTTTCAATTAACACCTTAGCATACAGTTTACCCACAATGATAAGCAAGCTGATACCACGGTAGTTTTAACAGTGTTGCTGTGACCCCTTTCCCATATGTATTGGGACTATAACGGCTTTGCACCAGTCTTCTGGTACCCGTTTCAGTTCCCAACGTAAATTAAAGAAGGTGTACAGCAGGCCTGCCACCACACCCTCTCCAGCTCTTAGCATTTCGAGTGATACTCTATCATATCCGGCTGCCTCACCTGCTTTCATGCTTTTCATTGGTTTTATTATTTTATCTACATTTATCTCCCTACCTCTCTCCATTTCGTTCGGAATTTCTATTTCACTTAATTCAGACGAATCTTTACTCATAGACACGCTTTCAAAGTATTCATTCCATCTCTTTAATTTCGAAACTTCATCAGTCAGCATGCAGCCATTCTCATCTCGTATAGCAATCATTCTAGGCAGTTTTGAATTTCGCCTCTTCCTTACCAGTTCTTACCAGTTTCCAGAAAAATTTAATGTTTGCCTGGAAGTTATCAGATATCCTTCTATCATTTTTATCCTTCCATTCTTGCTTTTTCCTTTCAACAACTTCTTTTACTCTCTTATTTATACGTCTAAAGTCTGCCTTTTTTCTTTCAATCTCATCATTCATACCGCCAGAATTACCAGCTGTGGTTGCTAGTAAATCTAGCCATGCTCTCTTCTTTGCTTCAACTTCCATACGTACCTTATCATCCCACCACAACGTATTATTTTTCCTTTAATTCGATTTCTTACTTACACCACATACTTCGGTGGCTGCATCCACCAAAACTTTCGTAACATTATTCCATACAGTCTTCAAGTCTAAATCATTCATACATAATTCATTCAAACCAACAATATTTTTCCTCAGTCTACATTTATACTTCTTTTTCACACCTTCATCTTGTAACCTCTCTATTCTTATACACTGTAACGCAGTGGTAGACACAGATGTCCGATGCCGCCAACGCCTGAATAGACCATTAATTCGGCATAAGACCAAGTAATGATCCGTCCCTACGTTGAACCCCCGGTAAACCCTTGTATCTACCACTGCGTTCCTCATTTTTTCGTTCACAATTAAGAAATCTATCATGCCTCTATCATCACCTCTTTCCCATGTATACATGTGAATCCCCTTATGGCGAAAGAAAGTGTTCGTCACAAAAAGATTCTTTTCCACACATACGGTGAGGAGAATGGTAAATCTAATTTATACTTTCATCGCCAAACGTTCCTAATATCCTTTCATGGCTAGACCTCTTCACCCCAACCCTTCCATTAAAATCTCCTAACATAATAATATTTTCATTTCCCTTACATTTCGTCAACACCAGCCTGACCATGTCCCACAACTGCTCTCGGATATAAGTGGGCTTAGACATATCTGGGGCGTACACCCCTAGCACAAACAACTTCTTTAAACCCACTTTCATTCGTTTCATTTGTATCCACAGCAGCCTTGGGCTTACACATTCATACTCTTTCACACATTGACCCATTATTTCTGAAAAGATAACAACGACTCCCTGGCATGCCCACTAGGTCTCGTCTACACCAGATCAGTAAGCGGTATACATGCAATGTGCAGTGACATCCCTTCCCTTTCGTTTCGTCTTATTTACACATAACACATCTATTCCTCTATCATTCATCATTCTTCTTTGCTTCAACTTCCATCCGTACCTCATCATCCCATCATACAGTGTTATTTATCCTTTCATTCGTTCTCTTACTTACACTACATACTTCGCTAGCTGCATCCACCAAACCTTTCTTGACATTATACCACACAGTCTCCAACTCTAAATCATTCATACACAATTCATCGATAGCACTTATATTTTCTCTCAGTCTACATTTGAACATCTCTTTCACACCTTCACCTTGTAACCTCTCTGTTCTTAAACGCTATAACGCAGTGGTAGACACAGATGGCCGATCCGCCAACGTCTGAATTGACCATTAATTCGGCATAAGACCGAGTTATTATTCGCCCCTACGTTGGACCTTCGGTAAACTCTTGTATCTACCCCTGCGCTCCTCATTACTTCATCCACAACTATGAAATGTATCATGCTTCTATTCTCTCTCTTCTACCTCTTTCCCATGTATACATGTGAATCTTCTTATGACGACAGAAAGTGTTCGTCTCAAAAATATTCTTTTCCACACATACAATAAGGAGGCTTTCACCATTCTCATTTATACTTTCATCACCAAACGTTCCCAATATCCTTTCATAACCAAACCACTTCACGCCAACCCTTTCATTAACATCTCCTAATATAACAATATTTTCATTACCCTTGCATTTCATTAGCACCATGCTTACCATCTCCAAAACTGCTCTCGGATATAAGTGGGCTTAGACATGTTCATGGCTCTGGGATGTCGGCGTAGACCCCTAGAACAAACAACTTATTTAAGTCCCAAAACTGCTCTCGGATATAAGTGGGCTTAGAAATATCTAGGGCGTACACCCCCAACACGAACAACTTTTTAAGCCCATTTTCGTTCGTATCCATAGCAGTCTCAGGCTTACACATTCATACTCTTTCACACAATAATCAATTCTTTCTGAAAGGATGATACTGACTCCCTGGCATGTCCGCTCGGTCTCGTCTACACCAGACCAGTACGCGGTATACATGCCATGTGTAGTGGCATCCTTTCTCTTCCGTTTCGTTTCATTTACACATAACACATCTATTCCTTTATCATACATAATATCGCATACTTCATCCATCTTATCATTCATTGTTCTACATACATTCAGCGTAGCCCGAAGGGCCTCCGCAATCCACTTTTCGCCCCTCCTGGAGACAGGATGTGACGGGTGGCGAACCTCGTCGCCGGTTTTTCTCCCGGAGATTCTTCGCACCCCTGCCCTATTAAAGGGGCGCCGGGAACTCGGGGTCATTTCTTTTATTTGCTGGCCCATGGTGCGAACTAAGGGGTTAAGCACCACCTGGGGGACACGTGTAGGGTGGGCCTAGGGCTAGGTGGTCGACGCCTACGAACGCGAGATACTTATCCCTCTTGATGGTGTATTTCAATTTCAAATATTTTTCTAAAGTGAGTCGGTAATTAAATTTCCAACTGCTCAGGGAGAAGCCTATATATGTCTCGAAGTGGACCGTTCACAAGTTAATAAAGAGGGGAATATACCTGTTATTTCGGTCGATGTGGTACCGACATTAATTCAATGAGTGCTTAATAAAGGCCAATAATTTTGAGTAAAAATATTTTGATTTTGACTTTATTCAATGAGAGTAATATAGTTATAAACCTTTTAGTATTCTTTGATATTTTTGGTACGCTTTAAAAACTTTTGCTTTTCAATTTCATTTACGCTTTTTAAATAGGATAGATTGCTACATAGGTATATAGATTGAAATAGTATAAACATAACTACCTACATAATAGAACAGTAGAAACAGTAACTGTTAGTCGCAGGCTAGATATTTCAGTCAGATAATTAACATGTTTTAACATTAATGTGTTTGACGCACTAAAAGTGTAGTCTGTCATCCTTGGGCGCAATTTACGTGCTGTACATGTAAATACTATGATATTATAATTGTTTAATAATCATAACATCGTACAAGACTACGAGGTCTAATACTATGGGTAACTAGTTACTTGGTCACACGTTCTAACGCATTCCGCCGCAGCCGATTACATAGGTAGATAAATATATAGAAGATTAATACTTTCTTAATAATACATCAAATATATATTATACATAATTTATATTAATATTTTAGCACATATTGATAATATATTATATATATGTAGTAGGTTTATGGTAAAATCAGGTTTTTGATCAAAAGCCTAGGTTTAAGTGCCGGAGGAAAGAAGACAAAATTATTAATTAATGTTATTATTAACCTTAAAAATCTTGTTTTTTGATTAAATTCAAGCTTAAGTTAGGTTAGGTTATCTAATTGTTTTATTTATTTAAAGAAATGGCAACCGACATTGATTTTTTCATTAAACTAAATCAGTCTACATTTTTAATAAAAAAACTGGATTTTCTCAGGTTTGTGATTGTTATCAAAACCAAAGCTTGATACTGTTAAAAAACTAATAGGAAAAATATTATTTATCAGAGTTGTATTTTTTATTTTATAGTTGCCGCTATTTTAATTTAAACTCTATATAAAAATAAGACAATACCTTCTTAAATAGCGGAATTTATATTTTATTTGTATTATGATGTTTATGAAGTTGTGATTTGGATATACTGGTAAGTGCCAAAACACAAATAGACATCGAGATCGCTGCTGGGCTTATGGGTTTTAAACTCTTAAGTTTAGCTTAGCTTAGTTCGGCCTTTGGATTAAGCAAAGTACAAATAAGCTCTTAGAATCAACTAACTTAAAGCACAACAGCATTAGTTATCGTTAAGTAAGCTATAATTAAAAAAAAGTATCAAACGAACTTACTGTCCACCGGGTGGCAAGTGACTACTGCAACTCACTTCATACAAAGAAGGTTATAGATGCGTTGTCACCTTTGACTCCTAAGATGGAATGTCTTTCTTTTTTTAATATAGGATAAGGGTAACAAACGAGCACACTGTCCACCATGGTAAGTGGTTGTTGTGGCCCATAGACATCAACATCTATCCTCGATGAATCAAAATGCCGATGTGTTGTCACCCTTGAGGACTAAGATGCAGGATTACAGAAAAAAATATAATTTCAAATTGTGAAGCATTCCATCCTTAGGACAACAAAGCTCTTATAGTACTTCTTCTTTTTAATGTGTATACAATGACCAATTACATCAGGCGGACTATTAGTTAGTTCTTAATAATTTAATTCTTAACAATAACGTGAAAAAAAATCCGCTGTCTTATGGCCGTGGTGCTATTGGTGTAACCGCACAATAAATAGAACAATGTCCCATTACGCGATACTACAGCTATGTTAAAACAGAACTGACCACATTCTTATATTTAAATTACTACTCATGACATAAATATTGATTGTCCAAGGCCATATAATACGTATGGAGTATTATAAACCTCGTGTCTTTATTCTAGTATAGAAAATAATTATTACTGAATTTCAATTATATCCTCAGACAGAACGTTTAAAAAACTGCAATACTTATTTAAAAATTAAACACTATCTTGTGAGTATATATTAGTAAGTGAAAGCAATACAATTACCAGCTAACGATTATTTACATATAGAACCCTCACCGCTGATCGTGCTTAAAGTCACTCGGCAAGCTATGGAGAAGGCTCAGTGTTTCTCTCTGTAACGAAGTTAACCATAGCAGAATTTGAATAACCGGCATAACGCAAAAGATTATTAGTGTACTTTAGTATAATAATCCATTGCGCTATGCCGGCTATGGGCTGGCTATATGGCTCCAAGAAACGATAAAATATGGGAGTTGAAAATTTATCGGGCAGAGTCGTATGGACAAGCGAAATGTAACTCGACCCCCAACTACATTAAGTGATGACCTGATAAGACATGCTGGAAACCAACGGATGGTGGTGGCTCAGAGTCGTGTTTGTGGCACTCTTTGCGGGTCTTTGGGAGGCTGTCATGATACTGATAATTAGTATATACTATCAGAAAAGTATCAATTTAATTTTAGGTTTTCAATTATTTATCCTCCAAATACAAATGAGATGATTTATGATTTACATTTAAACCGTATTGTTACGAGCTTGGGGTTCGAGACAAATAAAAAAAGCCGAGTAAATTACCAAAACTGACACTTTTTATAGGAGAGGGGGCAAACAAGCATGCGGCTCACCTGATGGTAAGTGACTACCACCGCCCATGAACAACCGCAACACTAAGGGAATTGCAGATGCGTTGCCGTCCTTCTAAAAAGGAGTAGGGTCTTTTCTTGGAGGTCCCTAAGTCGTATCAGTCCGGAAAAATCGCTGGGGGTAATCCATTCCACAAGGAAGTTGTGCGAGGAAGAAAACTTCTTCTAAATCGCACAGTGGTAGACCGCCAATCATCCAGATGGTATGGATGGTATCGCGAGTTTTGTCGCGATATGCGATGTTGAAATTGAGCGACTGGAATTAGGCCGAACAATTCCTCAGAGCACTCCCCGTGACAGATGCGATAAAATACGCAAAGAGATGCAACATCTCTACGCAGTGCCAGTGAATCAAGCCGATCGGAAAGAACTCGGTCATCGACAATTCGAACCGCTCTGCGCTGGATGCGGTAAAGTGGAAGGGGCTGGCACTAGGGAGCCCTTGCCCAGAGATGGGAACAGTATTCCATGTGGGGCCGAACCTGCGCCTTGTAAAGTTGCAAGCGATGTACCGGCATGAAATACTGTCCCGCTCTGCTGAGCACGCCAAGCTTTTTAGAGGCTAATTTGGCCTTCTCTTCCAAGTGACCATGAAACTGCACATCACTCGATATATCGACACCTAGGATTCCGATACTTGCTGAGGTGACAAGGGGAGTGCTTTGAAACTAAGGAGATACGATAAAGCGGTTCTTTTTAGCGTTAAACGCGCAAACTTGTGTCTTCTGAGGATTAAACTGAACTAGATTTCTTTGCCCCCAATCCGAGACTTTCTTCAGCAAAGACTCAACTTCAGACACAAGTTTCTTCTGGTACTTGGCGTCGTTTCCCCGAGAAGTATTGGCACGGCCGGTGTATAGGGCATCACCAGTGCATCATCGTCTACTTAGCAATGAATGTTTTCAGTTTGCAACATACCATTGGTATGCAAAAGAAACAGCGTTAGTGATAGCATGCAGCCTTGTGGAATACCAGCGTTAGTAGGCTTGTAATCAGAGAATGCACCGTCTACTACGACCTTGATGCTCCGATCTGCAAGAAATCTGGTGATCCTATTGCACAATTTCTCGGAAAGCTCATAAGCTTTTTATTCTTTCTCATAAAATTTGTGCAATATAATTGAGGAAGGGAGCTTCGAAAGAAGCGCTTTGTGCCAAACCCGATCGAAGGCCTTCGCAATGTCAGAACTAACAGCCAATGCCTCCCCTTTGGACTCTACTGCCTCCGTGTATCTACGAGTCAGGTAGACTAGAAGATCACCAGCTGATCGACCCCGACGAAAACCGTATTGGCGGTCACTAATCAGCTGGTGATCCTCAAGGTACCGCATGAACTGGCAGCTTATAACGGATTCCATTATTTTGATGAAAAAGGAGATTATGGCGATAGGCCTGTAGTTAGACGGGTTTTGTGCGGTTGCCTTTTTTAGGGGTCGGGTGGACCAAAGCTGTCTTCCATGAGTTCGGTACTACGCCTAGAGAGTAGGAGTACCGGAAAAGACGCGTTAAAACCGGTGCCAACTCCGGAGCACACGTCTTCAGCACAATAGGTGGGACTCCATCAGACCCACTCGACCAACCAGGGAGAGGAGTGCTTTGCGCACCGATCGCTATGTAAACAGCACTTCCTGCATGGAGCACTCACACCGCGGGATGGTCAGCGGTGTGTTCCCCCCCGTCATCGAGAGTCGAGTTGGAAGCAATAAGAGAGCCTAGCAGATCGGCTTTCTTCTTTGCGTCGTGGGTCGTCCAGCGTTTTCCTCACGTCAGCCATCACGTTGTCAACCCGATTGTTCATTTGGTCGATTCGGCTTTCAGCTTCTGAGAGGCGGTTGTCATGTTGAGCAACCCTATCCTTCATCTCCCTTATCTCTTTTCTGAAGGTAGCGTGAAGGTCCTTCATGCGGAGCATCTGCTCTTCCCTACCGCGCTGCAGCTGCTCTTCCAACCGATGGGCAAATTCCTCCTGTCGACAGGCTTGCTCCGGCAACATCATTATCCGAGCACTGTCACTTGATACTAGAGGGCACTAGTTATAACTAGTGTTGCCTAGTACCAGGCATTAATGGTGGCGCTCAACATTAATTAATTTAAATATAGTTAAAGATAACAAACTATATTGACCTAGGAAAATATTCTTAGATTATGCCGGATCATCTAAAGTCGGGGGGCCATGGATGTATCCGAAAGTGTTCCTGTGGCTCTGTTCATATTAAGCAAAGCACCATGGGGTTTTAACAACTCGCGTCCGATATAACCTAGATTATGAATATGACCTTATCTCCTTCTTTCTTTTAGTAGGTATATAGTCCTGCTTGCCGTTTTTGACTACGGTAACTCCTTTAATCACTAGGCATATTCTAGGTAAAGGTAGTTTAGCAAACTTGGTCTTAAAAATACGTTGACATATAAAGCTTGATTGATTAACTGTAATAGGGTTCTGGTCTTATAACGAGTTTGTTTGGATATGGAACTTATTCTCGTACGCCATTCTCTGCAGTACAAATTCCTCCCATCTAGAACTTGGAATACTGCAGGCAGTGATGTGGCGTTCGAGTTTTAATATCGTAGGAACTGTCCACCTTGCTCACACATTCCGAATAAAAGATTCCAGGGGAGTACGTATGGACATAACATAACCACGACGTGACCATATCACCTCAGTTGGTACTTTACTTGCCTTAATCCCCGGTATCTCGACGCGACGTAAGATTTCTGTATTTGAGACACAATCTTGCCACTTTATGCGCAGGATCGCCCTTAGAGACATACCAAATGAAAAGTGTTGAGATTTTTATATCTGCCTTGTTGCCGCAACAGGTTCCTGCAGCATTCTGTAAGATATGTTTTATAAAAGCTTTATATAACATATTTTTGGTGGTAACTTGAGGTGTTACCCAGCTTGCCAAAGGCTGCAGCTGCATTAGCTATGCGTGAAGGTATCACAGATGCAATATTATTTTCATTTCTAATTTGACTTCCTAATTAGATACTTGTTTCAATATTGCAGAGGTATGTATGCTAGTAATTAGCCAGTATATATTGAACCCGAATATAATCAACCAACCCTAATGCAATTTTCTTCTACTTATTTTGTTGATTTAATTGAAAGAACATAAAATAAATGAAATTATTTCAATCGGTCAAGAAAACATGTCATGCAATAAACTTGCCTAACGACTCAAACAAGGAAGTCCCGCAGTGTTGCCAGACGCTCAGCAAATGTGGACATAACATCTCCGTGACCCAAATTTCTTACAACATATCCAGTTTTCCGTAACCAGCACAAATGTAGAAGGAGATATTAATTTCATCGAACACACGAACGACTTGATAATCAGTTGAGTCAAAGAAACTTGTAAATGATTTAAACTTCTAAATATTTAAAAAACGAATTCTAATGTTTTATTTTATTATTTCTTGTAATATCAAAATAAACTTTTATTATAATATAATAGTGTAAATATTTAATGGACGAAATAACACTTTGCGAATTCAAAATTTCGGAATTTTGAAAATGTTTTTGTAGCATGAATGTGTTGTCTCGACCGGGGAAGAACCACATTCACACACAGTACCAGCAGCTTAATGCTAGTATTAAAAATGTCAAAAACTAATTACCTAAGATCCGCGTGATAAAAAAAAAACAAAATAATGTATCTTATCTAATTTGAAGAGCAATTGAGGAAGAACGAAAGGTGCTAAATTTTTTTTAATGTTTATTACAATGGATTTCCGCAAAAAAAAAATCAACTGCCTGATTCTAAGATATAGCGTCGCATATATACAATAGAAACAGTTGAATTGAGAAACTCCTCAATTTAGATAGATGTTTGGCCTCTTTATATTTGATAAAAGCGGTTTTTTTCGTACAAAATATGAATCTTATATGATTTGTGAGACCATAGGAATGTCACCAAATCATTCCCGTCTATGAAAAAGCTTATATTCCAGGGTATCCGGCGCGAATACTTTACTGGAAACAAGGTATTCCATCCTCAGCAGTGACAACTCACCTGCATTTTATTTTTAATCAAACATATATATATATACAAAAATGTGCTCGTTTGTCATCTTTACTTTTATAAAAGAATTCACTAGTTTTATTTATTTGACCAAATGTAAGGAAATTATATAATTGATAATGTATATTTACACTACTAAAATTTTTATATATTGTGCTGTCATCACAAATCTTTCATTTAAATATTTTTATTTCACCATTTTAACAATCTTTAAGGATAAATAAAAGCCAAAGCTTAGCTCAAAACCTTTTGAACTTGATTCATTATTTTAACGTTTAGATGAAAAATAGAATATTATATAATTTATGTTTATAGCTCTGTGTAAAGGACGACAATAGGATATGCCATAAGGTCTAATTTAATCCAATCAATGGCAGTATAATCATCTTCATTAAAAGTTCTGGTACTGTAAAATCCATATGGGAGAGGCCTAAGTACAGGTGTGGATTGTCAAAGGCCAATAATAAATAAAAGGAATGTACATATAAATGATTGCTAAATTGCTACTTTATTAATTAAAACAGCAAAAGATAAAAGTCTTAACTCTCAAAATTATAAACAAAGCTTGTATTTATTTTATTTTTACATAACAATTTTGTTTTCTGGAATCCAAGATAAGGACATTGAGTTTCAGACATTTGAGTTTCAACGATATTATGTTTTAAAATAGAGACTGACTACATTGTCTTATTTAATTAGTTTATGCATCCAAGTTATTGTGATTACGTTTTATAACTTCCATATTATTCAATAAATATTATTGTTCTATAAATAGTTCATGTGATAGAAGCATTTTTAGTAAAAGTTTATTTGTTACGCTATTAACATTACTATAATATTCCCGTTAAACACTCCAAGCGGTTCACTTTAAATTGTTATTATTTACTTTATAAAATGTTCACTCGCTGTTAAAATTAATTAGAGATTGCTTATTTTTACCATTTAGTAGAGAATATATATGATTTCATAGACTTCCATAGCGTCAGTCACGAGTAAGTATTTTATTATAGTTTCCGTTCAAATATGGCGCCGGAAATAAGAATAAAATCGTGATACCACTCTATAAATTATTTACGAAATTCTGAAGTGTCTTTCAATTGTAAAATATTGTATACGTTTTGTAGGTGTGGATCCATGTCGAGATTGTCCTTTAAAACATGCAATTTCGTGAACTAAAGATCACATTGCGTCACAATACTATACGAAACTGGCATTTCTTCACAGTATATTAGTAATGTTGTGCGCTCATTTATCACCAACATTTATGAGAAAAAAAATTATGGGTAAGACCCCAAAATCGTGGCCTAATGACCGGCACTTCACCGACCTCAATATGTGCGTAGTGACGTAACTGTTACGTCGTGTGTTCTAGTTGGACGCTTCCATACTATTGTCTTATAGCATCCATAATAACAGGGAATTGTACCTGTTTCCGTATTATTGCATAAATTGCTTTGAAATTATCGTACATGTTGTATACTGTTTTACTTCGATGAACTAAGGAATGTAAAAATGATTAATAATTTGTATCCAGGTTAGGTAATCTTGAACGAGGTACGAATTAATAAAATTACTTACCAACTTTATTGATTTAGGCGAATTCAAAAAAGGAAGAGTTTCTCAATTCCACTGTATTTTTTTTGGTATGTGCGTTACGAAATATTTTCGTCAATTGTGGATTGGAAATTTCACAAGGTAACAACCATATCGTCTTAACAATTTTTAAACACTTACTTATGTGTGAAATTTATTTTGTACCCCTGAATATACAAGCTATAAAAAATAAGCGTCGAATACTACCTCTCGGTTTTGGAACTCGGTTTATAAAACATAAATGGCATACTGTATACATGCACTTTCGGTAATAAAAAATGCTTTCCCCGTGTTTATTAATTTGTGCGAATTTTGTTACTACAAAATTTTAATTTCACGACATACGCTACCCTTTACATAATAATAATAATATATTGGTAAATCCAATTGGGCATACCTTAAGCGCATTAAAAAAAATTATGTATAACATGATTATACGGAATTATTAAAGTAGTTTAAATACATTTCGACAGCACTATCGGCTTCAACACCCTCGAAAACCATGAAAATGACACCCATGATGAATAAATTGGTACCTAATTCAGCCGCCATCTTGGATATACATTTCGACAGCACTATCAGCTTCAACACCCTCGAAAACCATGAAAATGACACCTATGATGAAAAATTTTATACCTATTGCAGCCTCCACCTTGGATTTACATTCCGACAGCACTATCGGCTTCAGCACCCTCGAAAACCATGAAAATGACACCCATGATGAAAAAATTGATACCTATTGCGGCCGCCATCTTGGATTTACATTTCGACAACCCTATCGGTTTCGACACCCTCGAAAAGCATGAAAATGTCACCCATGACAAAAAAATTATACTACTTACTTTTAGTACGTACTACTATTATTTATTCTGTGCTTTTAAATATTGTAATAAAAAAAAATTCTTATTATTATTATAATCAAGTATTTAAGAAGTTTGGTTATTCGAATATTGTGTATTTGTACAGCGATCTTTTTGAGCCGCTGAAAACAACCGTAACAATGTGCACTCACGACGGCGACTGAAGCCGAACTAAACTTAATACAAAGGTACTCTGTGAACTAAACTACTCTGTGGCTGTAGATCCTCATTTACAGAAACAATTTATATACGAGGCAAACAAATCAACGAAAATTTCGCCATTTTGGAGCCGAAAAAAATTAATTATAGCTAAACTAAACAAAATTACACTGCCATTTACATTCAGTGGCTTCCCACATGATAGATGAAGAGATTAAAAACTAGATCGAGTTAAACAATTGATATTTTCAAAAGTTATAGTGTTTACAAGCCACAGGGACACGATAAAAAACACCATAAGCCACTAAAACCCTTTTTTTATTTAAAAATAGCAATTAATCGATTTAAAAAAATTATTAATAAGTTCAACAATCATTTATCTTTATAACAATGTGCTTTTTATATAATTTATATGTATAATATGATTGCTAGATACGATTTTATTCGATAAAATGTTGGAATTTTAATTTTTAGGCGATAGTAGAACATTACCTTGCGCTTTCGCTTAAGGTATGCAATATGTACATGTAGAAAGGGTAATTGAGTATAGTACAGAGACTAATTTTGTAGTTAGGAATAATAATTAATTCGTTTACACGAATTAATTATCCAACGAGTCGAGGATAAACTAGTAACGGAATACGACAAGCGTACCGTTCCACGTCAGAGCCAAGACTGTCTTAACAGCGGCCGCGCCGTCCGTTTTATACAAGCAAAACGGGCGCCCCCGCAGGTGCAATGGTGCAGGTGTACGGAACACGTTATTTAAAAGAATTCTGTCTAACTGCACCGACGGCTACCGCGCCGCACGTGCAATGGTGCTAGTCCCGTCACGGCCATACTGACATGCGTGCGTCCTCGCACGCGCTCCATCACAATTTTAGTTATCTGTAGACAAAAAAAACATCGTTTGACTATCCTGACATAACAGCGTCTGGTCCGGTCTATATTGACCCTTCAGACTTGGGTGACAATCAGTTTTGATCCGGCAGTAAGCCCTACAAAACTTTATGCGAGATCGGAATGATTAGTCTGTAGCTTTTCTATTTACTCTTTTTTTTTTCAAGTACTGTTTTCGCTAGTCCGGAATCACTATTCCCTATACCCATATCATTGGACCGGCACAAAGCCCTGCAATGATAGTAAGAACTATTTTTTTTTCTTACTCTTTTTTTTTCAAGTACTATTTGCTAGTCCGGAATCACTGTTCCCTGTAGCTATATCATTGGACCGGCAAACGCCCTGCAATGATAGTAAGAACCACTTTTTTTTCTTACTCTCTTTTTTTCAATTCAGTATAGAACAGGTACAGACCAACCATACCGCAAACATGTCCCTGTCACAATCACACAAAAGTGTATCGTGAGGGACGTAGTGACATGATAACACCTAAGTATGTAAACCAACAGCAACACGACACATCCCAGCGCAGCACAGACCAGCCTCCCTGCAACTCCATGTTCCTTTCCTGCACAAGAATAATTACTTCGCTAGAGTGTTGCAACGTCTCTAGTATTTTCTAGATGCACAGACACGGCTCCCTCTGACTGTCGCACGTCCTCGTGCGGTTGACAGTGAACAGCATACGGTCTATCAGTTATCACCACCTGCTAACAGATATTAACTCTTGTTACATATTACAACGGTCGACCATCCCAGATTTCATTTAAGTCATGGACGCGCCAATATGGCTACTTCCATCCAAACGCACTCCAGCTTTTCGTTCTGCTGCGTTCGTGCCAAAATCGCGCCAGCAAGCCGTCGCGCCGTAGCCGCACTAACGCTAGCGAATCGTTGCACTGCTTTGTAAAATTAAAAGAAATCGAGATAAATGTATTGCGAACCATGGAATTCCGAGCTTCCAAAATTCATAACATATTCTCTTAAGAAACGGCAACTGTAGGACATTTGAAAACATTGCAAAGAAAAAAAACAGAAACTATGTGTAGAGGCAAATACCACAACATATTTCAAAGGGAAGGAGGCAACTGCGCAAAATCTACGAAAGCCGACCTCAGACGTCCATTTACAGCGCCAAAGCACCATTTGTTCGGCGGCCGCTTGAATTGCCCTGCCGTAAGATCAGCCGATAAGTTACTGACTGTAGCAGTGTAGGCTCAATCTTACCAGCGCTCGGCCGTACCTGACCATGTTCGATTAGCCGTCACAACATCTTCCTCATTGATCATTGTTGTAGAGACTTCTACGAATCCCTCGACATCAAACCCCAATCTTGTCGACCACACAATATACGGAGCAAACTGCAACACTGATCAACACATTAGAACACAAAAATGTCACTTATTATTTTCAATTCATAGCGTGTTAAAGTTAATCCTTTATTTTGGTACATCCCTTAAACGTTTTGAACTTCAAAATATAGCAAATGATAATCATGTTTCGCGTGAACTATCAAATTACAACATAACTTGAATAAGTTAATTAGAAAGCCTCCAACTTCTTTCGACAATTGTTAACATATTTAGGTACATCAAGAAATAATGAAAATACTTGAGGGGTACTTTTAATACAACTCTAACAAATTAAAAAAAATTGGCTTAAATAATTTCACTTTATCTTTTCTCTACACTTTAATGATACGAAAATATCGTAAGTAGCATAGCAAATTTCATTACGGTATTTAACATAAAAACAGATTCATCAATGCGGAATACAGTCCTCCACAAATGTAATAATCCTCATACTATTCGAAGATTATATGTGGGCAAAAATGGGGACTTTATCCTACTTCTGATGTAGAAAGGGTAATTGAGTATAGTACAGACAGACAGACTAATTTTGTAGTTAGGAATAATAATTAATTCGTTTACAGCCAAGACTGTCCTAACAGCGGCCGCGCCGTCCGTTTTATACAAGCAAAACGGGCGCCCCCGCAGGTGCAATGGTGCAGGTGTGCGGAACACGTTATTTAAAAGAATTCTGTCTAACTGCACCGACGGCTACCGCGCCGCACGTGCAATGGTGCTAGTCCCGTCATACACATTCATTTAATTTTTTTCTATAAAAACAGTTTGTGTACAGAGTATACAAGTACATTTCTATTTTTTTAGTTTTTATTAATTATTATCTCTGGTTTCATAATATATAATATCAGGTGTGTTTTCCGCAAAAGCGTAAAATATCATAAATTGAAAAACTGAAATTTCTTCCCCAAGTTTTATAAAACAATGAATGTATGACTAAATTTATATATGTGTACATAACATAATAATAAGTGAGATAATACACATGAGATAATACAAAGTTAAACTTTATTTTTTTAATTGATAAATATCACGGTCTATTGCATAATAATTCAACCAAGGCCGTGTTCATTTTTAATTCAATAGAATATGACACGGTAGTAATAAAAAAAACAATATGATAAAAATTCTGCACAAAATCAGTAGTTATTAACAATGTACATACGTAACAAAATCTACAATAAATTGGTAATGGCTTTAGATTAACATAATGTATCTTTTAAATCATTAAAAGTTTATTTTTATATAAATACGAAATGGCAAGCGAACTTACAGTCCATCTGATGGTTAGTGGAACTGCAGTTCATGGACATCTGCAGCCAACTTCAAGCAAGGAAGGCTTTCGTTGTCACTTCTGAGGACCTAGATGGAATACCTCACAGCTTGTGCTATACTGACTCTCTATATCCTGCAAACTGACACTTCTATGTAACAATTTTAGAAGTCAATTGACAAATTATTTTTATATGAATGGGAACACATCAAAATCAGTTATATAGCTATAGTGATACAAATCTAATGAGGAACACTTTCTAAAGAATTTTTTTCTTCTTTTTCAGCCAGTAATAGTAATAATGCTGGACATAGACCTCTCCCGTTTTTGGAGATGCACCTTAAAGGTCATAACGAGTGCACCAATCACATTTGTAATTTTTTGCTTTTATAGATGGTGTGACGACCTGGTAAGACGTACAGAAAGTCGATGGATGCAGGTGCCTCTGGACCGTGCTTCGTGGCATTCTTTGGGGAGGCCTATGTTCAGCAGTGGACTTGTAAAAGGCTGTAATGATGATGATGATGATGACGATTGCCTGTATAGGTATTTTAGCTCTGGCATAAACGAGATGGTTATATAGTAATCGATCGGAAGCCCATGAGATGGCAATTCCCATTATTACCTTTTACGACACTCACGGAACTAATTTGGAGTGAGAGATTACGTCGCCATCTCACGGATAATATTCATTTTAGATAAATGAAATTAGATGACTTCGTTATGTACGCACCAACAGACAAGATGTATCTAGGCAATTCAAAAGCATTGGTGGTATTTATTAGAGCGCGCAATCATTGTCCTAACTGATCACTTTTCTCGCGAAATGTTTTTTTTTTCAATCCAACTCCTGTTTTACTGTGTTACTTTTGCAATTGCCTCGTTTTACCATATTATCTTAAATTCAATTTTTTAATCGTAAAATGTATTACAAGGCAAATTACAAGGCTTTTTTATGAGAGATAAAACATTCATTAAAACTTCATTGTTATACTCGTAGTATTTATTTCACAAAACTATGTGGAATGTATTTCACTATCTAACGATATGGCTGATATTTATATAAAATCAACTTTAGTACGGTGATTGACTATGATTCCACCATCGTACCAATCTTACTGTCTTAGATTGTAATCAGTGGGACGGACAGACACCGCCAAATTATTCCACTCATTTACTATACGAAATGCGAAGCAAACCTTTTGGTTTAAATACGTGGAATATCGACATGTTATAATGCAGAGACCCGCTGACCGTCTGTCCGATGGTGGAATGGGAGGGAGGAACTTAATCATGTAATTCATGAGCACGTTTGTTTGTACAATATTATGGCAATATGTAAAAAGCAGTCGTTCATTTAATAATGCATTAATTGTTAAGAAACTAAAAGTATAACAAAATAATATACTGCTTAAATAATACATCACAGGAACGTCCGTCTAAAGTCCACTGATGGACCTTTTTTTATAGAATAGGGTGACAAACGAGCACACAGTCCACCTGATGGTAAGTGGTTGCTATGGTCCATAGACATCTACATCTATCCTCATTTGCGAATCAAAATGCAGATGCGTTGTCACCCGTGAGGATTACGATGGAATGCCTCGTTTCCAATAAAAAGGGTCTCCGGTTCTCTACACTCACCATACGAAACACAGCAGTGCTAAGCTGCTATTTTACGCTGATATTCTGTGAGAGCGTCGTCCTTCCCCGGTCGCGCCGACCCATTCGTGCTACAACTATACTACTAATATAGCTGCAGCATGTCTCTAGCACGTATGAAATAATATAATATAAGCTCTTCCAAGATTGCACCAGCTTTTTTATAGAAGTAAGGGTGCCAAACAAGCACACAGTCCACTAAAGGGGTAAGTGGGTGCTGTGGCCCATAGACACCAACATCTATTATCTACTAGCGCTCCGCCCCGATTTCGCAAGGGTGATTTCTGGATCTCGACGACAGCGCCACCTACTGGTTCCAATTGTGAATCTTTTAAATAATCCAGGGACCCACTTAAATACACACAAAAAATATCATAATCGGTCGAGCCAGTTTCGAGTTTTAGCGAGACTTACGGACAGCAATTGATTTATAGATTATTTATTATTATTATTTATTACTCGTATTTAGAGTTTAAGAATTAAAACACAGATACATTGTCAACTCTGAAAACGAAGAATAAAGACCACGTTACAGGTAAAAAAGCCTCTATTTCTCGTCATCGTCATCATAGAAAACACAGCAGCATTATGCATCTATTTCACGTTGGTGTTTTGGGCAAGTGTGGCTAATCCCCTCTGATAACCAACAAAACTTTAACTATCCGCGTACATAAATCTCATACTATCCGGATTCCTTCACGGTATTATCAATTACAGTTACAAATATCAGAAGTAATAAGTTCACCTAGGTACCAATTATTTTTAGTGCAATAATGAGTTTTTTATGTATTTCTTCCCACTCTAGTCGCTGTTGCCATACTACACTCTCATTATAAGAGACAGTTTTTCTTTTCCGGCAATTCGACTCATTTTCCATGATAAACTGCAGGGCAACACGAATAAATTAAGCCGTTACGCATTTGCCCATGCTTACTACGCATGTAGTAACGATGTGCATACCTGACGCAAATGATATTGCTTTTGCTCTTTTTCAGCCTGTGGAATTTAATCTCAGAATTTCAAGGCGGATTTTCGTCCAAGTCCGTCCGATATTCAACGGGCTGCACCGTGTGCAGGTGAGATTGGCTTTAGAAGAGAAAGTCAGTATATTATCCGTTCTCCCTTACAATCCACTCTTATAAATATAAACATCTATTTTGTCATGTCCTCTCAAAACATTGAATATTTTCCTTACAACTTTCATGTGTGTAGTGAAAAACGAAATTCTATATCATGAAGTCTCTCGAGAGAGAAAACCATAACTTTCGCTTTCTTACCCAACCTTAATGTGCAACGCAATCGTGTGGTTGATTAGCTGATCGTCAAATTTTGTTTTCACAAACCTTATATGGCTTTTTCCCTTTTTATACGCTTTTTAGTAACTTGATCTGTATTTATGTACGTATGAATGAAATTAAATTTAGTCATTCTACATACATAACTATATATATATATATATATATATATATATATATATATATAGCTTGCGAAGTCACTTATTGATTTCACGATGTCTGTCCGTCTGTCCGTCTGTCCGTCTGTCTGTCCGTCTGTCCGTCTGTCCCACGATTATCTCGAGAACGGTTTCGAATTTTCAAATTCTGTTTTCAGCAATCGATTACTGATCACCCAGGCATCTGAACCTCCTATTTTGAAATATTTTTTTTCCGTTAGAAACCGCTACAAAGCTGATTGCTTCGCCACTTTGCTATGCTGTTAGCTTGCTAGGTTTATTATTTTAATGTAAAATATTGATACTTGACCCAACTCTAAGTTTAATCCTCTTTCTATGTTTCTTACTATGCCAGGATGTAATTTGAAACCAGGAATATTTGCTGTACTGCGATTCACTTCACTGATTAGCCTTCTTGAAAAAGATACAGATGTTACTTAACCATCTTAGTAAATCACGATATTGGTTGCTACTTTTTGCGTTACATGAAAAATTGCAAGCGCTTTTCTATCTTGATGTCCGTCTACGTTTCTGCCGTTAAAAGTCAATATAAAAGAATGTCTATTTTCCTAATGACATGACAACATAAGAGAATTATGGGAATATAAATGTGATGGTTTTCTTCTATTTACAACCCTTTATCTAATATATAAAATTAATGTTTGTTTGTTCGTATTTGATGCGCTGCCATACCATTCATCAGATTGAGAACTTATTGCTTGCACTTGCGCGGAGGTTATAGGCATAGTATCTGGAGGCACGGCAGTGCCCCCGCCAAGTCGAGCAAAAAAGCGGCACGGCCGTACCATCCTTTTCTCAAAGCAGTTCAGGCCATTTCTGAAACCCTATAACTTCGTTATGGATAAAACTAGACGCCTGAATTTTTACTAACCATGTAGGCATTGTATAAACTCGGTATATTTCAAATTTAATTAAATTTGAACCAGTAGTTTAAGAATTATAACTAGTCAAAGTATCTTAATTTTGTCACTCACTGACTGACCGATCATCAAAACTCTGAGGCACTTCTAGCAGACATAGAAACTTCAAATTTGGAATACAATTATTGTTTATTATATTAATCAAGGAAAAATTAAAATATTTTACAATTTCGGTCCAATTTTTGAGATACACCAACTGCATAAATAACTTTGTAATCCCATATAAACATATAGTATTACAAAGTTACATTTGCAGTGAATGAATCAGTGTACCTATAACTTTGTAATCCCATATAAACATATAGTATTACAAAGTTACATTTGCAGTGAATGAATCAGTATATGGAATAATAGGTGTAAACAGCTACCTCGATATAACTATCTACAAAAAGAAATAAGATGCCATCAAAAACATAACTTGTAAAAAAAGCCAAGTCTCGCAACTCAGTTCTTCTACCGTAAAAAGTTGTGAGATCCATGTAATACCAAGTCGGTTAATTTATTCAGTCCATAGATTGATACATAGATTGACTTGGCAATCGCATGAAAACATAATATATCTCACAAGTAATACATATTATATTAAATTAGATTGTTTAGTGCGATTGCCAAGTCAATCTATGTATCAATCTATGGACTCAATAAATTAACCGACTTGGTATTACATGGATCTCACAACTTTTTACGGTAGAAGAACTGAGTTGCGAGACTTGGCTTTTTTTACAAGTTATGTTTTTGATGGCATACTACTATTAACTTACAGTAGGCGGCGCGTGTATAGTACCGACAAATTTATTTGATAGTTTTATATCATTTAACTGCAATGAACGTATCATCATTCCTAATTAAACTATATATAACTCTTTCAAATTTAAAACAATATTTCCACAATTATTTCTTACGTGGCAGTAACACGTCGGGTACCAGCTATTAATTACTTAAAATGTTAATACTTGCTTTGTAATGACGATGTAAATAAAATCACACCGCTTTTGTCCTTTTGGTGTGCTAAAAGTCGACTAAGGAAAATGCCAGCATCATCCGTCAGTAAAATCATCATCTGTTGAACAAGGTCTGCTCCCCATATATGGAAGATTTATCTTCATCGCCACATGAACATCAAAGTTGCTGACGTTTCACCTCTTTGACACTGTTATCCATCTCCTGTCTGAATATGAGATGATTATAATGCCATCTATCGGTAACCAAGTAGACTTTTTTCATTTTCCTTTTTTTGCGGGAAAAAATAGCGTAGTCAATCCTCGCACGCCGCTACCACAAGACAAACATGGAAAATGTTTGTATCACCACTTTCCATCAGGTGGGATAGTAGTCAGGCGCTGACTGAGAATGGTAAAACAAATATTAGTTGTTTGTGGATGTTTTCAGATGTACCTACTTGTATAATGTATTGTACATTGTATATATTTAAATTTAAATTGTCGGCGACTTAAAAAATAAAGTTGAAAAATTAGACAAATGAAAGTCATTTAGACAAAAAGACTTAAACATCATCTATTTTTAAAGAGAGTATGAGCTATAGACGATCATTTATATAATAGTTGATAGTTGAAACTTTCTCCTTGAGCTCTACTACCTGATTATTATTTTAAAATTTCTTTGGTAATCAATAAATTATCCCCGCTATGCGACTAAAGATCCATCAATGTTTTATTATGCAGTTATTTCTCACTTGTATTACCTTGCCACCTAAGCATTATAATTTAGTTGCCTGACCAATGTGAAAGTGGTTTCCAACTATGCTACTACCAACTTATATTGCATGTGAAAAATACCTTTAATAATAATATCTAAAAACAGCCGTCTAAAACTATCTAAAACAAACATGCCTTCTACACGAATTGTATTGTGAAAAACATCCTACTTCTGGGCACAGGCATTTCCTAATTTCTGATAGGTTTTGAATTAATTAGTCCATTCTGCTAAAATAAAATATTTCGACAACATAATGTGAAGTTCGCCAACTCACACTGCGGCGGGGGCGCGGAGGACCTGATCAAAGTATTCTTTTTCATTGACGATTTCTCTTCAGCACATAACCGATTTTGATGCGGTTTGCAGCAATCGACGGCATTTTTTGAGTTTAAGAGATGATTAGATTTTGGAATTGATTGTTACATCTATTTAATAGTTATTTTAAAAAAACATTTTTTTGAAAATTTTATTTATTAGAATAATCTAAGTTTGGTGAAGCCCTCTCAAACGCCGCCAAGTTCGTTCAAATCGGTGAAGCCATTCAAAAGTTATGAGAAGGTTACATACATCCATATACACACACGCGCACGCGCGCGCGCACGCACGCGCACACACACACACACGTGCGCGCGCGCACGCACTCACACGCACGCACGCACACACACACACACACAAACGCGCGCGCGCGCACGCACGCAGACACACATACATATGTACATACATAGTGACATCTATTTATTTTTATTTATTTATTTATTTATTCTTTTTTGCACCAAATATTTGTACAAAAAGCGAGCTTAATGCTATATGGCATTCTCTACCAGCTAACCTTGGGTAGAACAGAAAGTGAGTTTGGGCAGTTAAGTTGTCATGATATGCTCATATAGTTTTCTTTTAAAAACATTTTTCACAGGTATTGTTCGCAGGTCAACAGGCAATTTGTTCCAGAGGGTAATAGAAGTAACTGTGAAAGAATTTGACATAGACCCAGAATGGTGGAGAGGAGTAGACAGGAGTAGAATATTCCTCGTAGGAATATTCAGAATAGCTTCCTAGGACCTAAAAAAGTCGAAATCTGATGAAAACTCGATTTTCGAAATTAAATTTCGTGAGTGCTGTGTCATAGTTTAATAAATACGAGTATCGGTATAAATTGAAGTAAAATGACAATTATAAAATTTCGCCATATTGTCAGAAAGTGAACTTTCTGAATTACCAACAAAATTCAGTTTAAATATATAATTTATTGAAGCAAATAAATAATATAATAACAAAAATATTTACATTGAAACATATATACGACAAATACGACTTCAACTCCAACATAATATTAATTTCTATTATCACTAGCATTGACTTATTAGCCTCAAAACTCAATTGTATACCGGTTTTATGCGCTTTCACACAAAAACGGGTGATCGCGTTGACAAGTGCAGGAGAAAGCGAGTCAGTGCATAGTTAAACAGTACAGTGCAATACAGAACAAATTAATTTTGTGAGAGCCAGAACCTTTAGCTGAACCGAGAAAATTGTAAAGCAGCCAATCTTAGGAATTTGTTTGACAACTTTTACTTGCATTTAATGACTGAACATACTCTCTAACCGTCTCAACGCACAACAAACACCTGTTTAATTATATATAGCGCGCTATAGTTAATAAAAAAATGAAATCGATTTATTTTTCGATTTTTTTAATTATTAAGGGCTGATTTGTTAATCTTCAGATAAAATTTATTTAATTTGAAAACACGTATAACATAAAAGAAATTACAGTTATAATATTAAAATAGCTTATTTCAATTTTATATTTAGTATTTTTTTATTTATTTAAAACATTTAATGGTTCAATTCTTATTTTGTTATATTATACAATATTAAAAACTATCCTACTCCCCGCGGTATCGTGCCAAGTACGCTGGCTGCGTTTCCCCGCTGAATGACTATACTTAGTCTTTGAGCGAGAAAAGAACCAGCCCTCTTATCCAGCCGCCGATGGAGTTCCTTTAGGAACTTCATCCGCACGTGGACCCCACGGACCGATAGTCTCTATATTTAGTCAGGTCATCTCTAGCTGTAAATAAAATTGAAGTGTCTGTCTGTTATATTGAAATAACTGGCTTCTATTAAGCTCAAAGGGCAAAAAACATTTTTAATCTTTTGTCTGTCTGAGCTAATCTTCGGAATGGCTGGACCGACTGTACTGAAACTTTACGAACAAATAGAGAAAAAATCCAGAAAGGATTTTTTGATTAAGAAAACGAAAAATTCATAAAATAAACGGTCTTTGATGATCCTAATTCTAAATTACGCCACACTTATAAGCACAGAAGGAATATGGGCTACATCTTATCCGAAAAACCTGAAGTTTTTTTTAATTTATTTAAATTACAATGTTTGTTTGTTAGGATCAATTCTTGTAACTAAATTTTAAAGCAGTTATACTCAACCGATGGAGCTGAAATATATATAATAAGAAGAATATACATATATAGTTTAGATGATATTGCATGGTTAGCTGAGTGACGTCATACTGAATCCAATATGGCTGATGGCTTAAGATGGCGGCCTAGTTATTTTCTATGGACTCCCGTGATATAAGTATCAAATGAAAAGGTGTACTGAGAAGAATACGAAAATAAAATGACGCATTCTAAATTTATATGGTGGACACCCAAAGATGGTGGAATATATTTTTATTCACCCCCATGCTATGGATATCAAATAGGGTGCGCTGAGAAGAATATAGTACGTCAGGGTAATATGGTCATCCGGTTAATATGATCACTTTCTTATAACTCAAAAACTATAGTCTTATATTATCTTATATTATCTTATAGGCCTGTTGGTCTAGTGGTTAGTGACCCTGACTGCTATGCCGGAGGTCGTGGGTTCGATTCCCACCCAGGACAAATGTGTGTGTGATGAGCACGATCATTTGTTCTGTGTCTGGGTGTAATTTATCTATAATATTTATGTATTTAGAAAAATATAAGTATGTTTATCAGTTGTCTAGTACCCATAACACAAGCTCTGCTTAGCTTGGGACTTGATGGCGTTGTGTGATAGTTGTGGAATATTATTATTATTATATTATTATTATTATTATTTGCATAGATGGCTCTGTGATACGATAGCTCTTAATCAGTCATTCAAATAATAAAGAGTCAAAAGAGCGCGGCTTTATCGACACCATTTTGACAGTTGATATTGTAGTAAATATTTAGATTATAAATAATAGTTAGATTAGTAGTAAATAGTTAGATTTTTTGAACTTGATTTTTCGAAATGTCCCTAATTATTACCAAGGATTCTGTGCTATTTTTTTCTTAATATATTAGTTATAGTTTACGACATCGTGTATTTGTCTCTGTCCTCCTCCTAGTTTTGGTTTTGTAAGGCGGCAAAGTTTAAGGTGACCACACTACCCTCACGTACCTTACGAATAAAATGACTTCCGGGACTACCTGACTAAACGGTAAGACTTAGCAGGGTTGGGTTTTAAACGATTTATGACGAGGACGTGTTATGTCTAACTCGCACCGACTAATACCGACTTTTATTAATTTGTCATTTGTTTACGATTTGACGGCGAATTGAAAAGTCTGTAACGTCAGCATGAATTTAACGCGAGAAAATTTTCGTACAATGATTTTTATGACTTTCGATGTCATTTAAGTCAACAAGAAAGTTATGATAGACATCGATTGGCCTTTCACGATGAAGCCCCGTCTCATACCATTGTTTACAACTGGTTTAATGAGTTTAAACGTGGTCGCAATAATCTCACCGATGATCTGCGTGAGGGACGGCCTTCTACGGCGACGACTGAAGATAACATCAGTGTTCTGCGGTGTAAGATAGAGATTGACAAAATTTATCAGCAGATTCGGACAAGCTTAGGCATCGGTATGAGTCAAGTGCACAAAATCCTCCATGAACTTTTAGCGGTCGTGCCCGGTGGATACCTCATAATTTGACAGATGCCCAAAAACTCCGTCGTGTTGAATGGTGTCGTGAAATGGTTCAAAGATTTAACGGAGGTTACTCAAATTCTGTGTTCGACATACTTAGGTGTGACGAAAGCTGGATTTATTGTTATGATCCTGAAACTAAGAGACAGTCTGCTGTCTGGGTGTTTCCTTCCGAGGAATTGCCAACTAAAGTGAAGAGTATAACTTCGCCTCCAGGTCCTTCAAAAGAGTTATTGCCAAGGCAAAGTCAGAGCACATGGGCAGAATTGGCGAGAAACTAGTTCGCCTTCCTTCGGGAACCCGTGCATTCTGGTCTCTCGCCAAGGCTGTCCAAGGGAATTTCTGTAAGGCATCACTACCATCTTTGCACAGGGAGGACGACTCACTGGCCCAAGACTCAAAAGACAAAGCCGACCTTTTAGGCTCCCTTTTTGCGTCCAACTCGACTCTTGATGACGGGGGGAAAACACCGCCGACCATCCCGCGGTGTGAGTGCTCCATGCCGGATGTGCTGTTCTCACAGCGCTCGGTTCGCAAGCACTTCTCTCCCTGGACATCCAGAAGTCGAGTGGGCCTGACGGAATCCCCCCAATTGTGCTGAGGACGTGTGCTCCGGAGTTGGCACCGGTCCTAACGCGTCTTTTTCGATACTCCTACTCCCAAGGCGTAGTCTCGAATTCATGGAAGACAGCTTTTGTCCACCCGATCCCTAAAAAAGGTGACCGCTCAGACCCGTCCAACTATAGGCCTATCGCAATCACCTCCTTGTTCTCCAAAATAATGGAATCCATTATTAACTGCCAGCACATCCGGTACCTTGAGGCTCACCAGCTGATTAGTGACCACCAATACGGTTTTCGTTGGGGTCGATCAGCTGGTGATCTTCTGGTCTACTTGACCCATAGATGGGCGGAGGCAGTAGAGTCCAAGGGGGAGGCGTTGGTCGTTAGTCTGGACATTGCGAAGGCCTTCGATCGGGTTTGGCACAACGCGCTTCTTTCGAAGCTCCCTTCCTATGGGCTTCCCGAAAAATTGTGCAATTGGATCACCAGCTTCCTTGCAGATCGGAGCATCAAGGTCTTTGTAGACGGTGCATGTTCTGACTACAAGCCTATTAATGGTGGTGTTCCACAAGGCTGTGTGCTATCACCAACGCTGTTTCTTCTGCATATCAATGATATGTTGCTAACTGGTAACATTCATTGCTATGCGGATGACAGCACCGGTGATGCTTTATACACCGGCCGTGCTAATATTTCTCGGGAAAACGTCTCCGAGTACCGGAACAAACTTGTGTCTGAAGTCGAGTCTTTGCTGGACAAAGTCTCGGACTGGGGGCGACTAAATCTAGTCCAGTTTAATCCTCAGAAGACACAAGTTTGCGCGTTTACCGCTAAAACGAACCCCTTTGTCGTATCTCCTCAGTTTCAAGGCACTCCCCTAGTTGCCTCAGCCAGTATCGGAATCCTCGGCGGCGACATATCGAGTGAAGTGCAGTTTCGTGGTCACTTGGAAGAGAAGGCCAAATTGGCCTCTAAAAAGCTTGGCGTGCTCAGCAGAGCGGGACAGTATTTCATGCCGGCACACCGCCTGCAACTTTACAAGGCGCAGGTTCGGCCTCACATGGAATACTGTTCCCATCTCTGGGCAGGGGCTCCACAGTGCCAGCTCCTTCCACTTGACCGCATCCAGCGCAGAGCGGCTCGAATCGACGACGACCGAGCCCTTTCCGATCGGCTCGATTCATTGGCACTGCGAAGAGATGTTGCATCCCTTTGCATTTTCTTTCGCATCTACCATGGGGAGTGCTCTGAGGAATTGTTCGGATTAATCCCAGCCGCCAAATTTCACGAACGCACATCGCGGCAGAACTCCCGATATCATCCACACCATCTGGATGATTGGCGGTCCACCACTGTGTGATTTAGAAGATGTTTTCTTCCTCGCACGACTTCCTTGTGGAATCGATTACCATCAGCGATTTTTCCGGACCGATACGACTTAGGGACCTTGAAGAAAAGAGCGTACTTCTTTTTAAAAGGCCGGCAACGCATCTGCAATACCCTCCCTGGTGTTGCAGTTGTTCATGGGCGGCGGTAGTCACTTACTATCAGGTGAGCCGCATGCTCGTTTGCCCCCTCTCCTATAAAAAAAGAGAGGTCGAAGCGTGGGAAAAAATATGGTGGCCTCGTTCTTCGGAAGGACAGTTCATTACGCAACAATTGTTTTAGAGGATCGAACAACAGTTACTGCAGAGTGGTACACTAACTATTGTTTGCCAATTGTCTTGGAAAAAGTTCGGGAGAAACGACCATGCAGTAGGATCCTCCTTCACCACGACAACGCCTCGTCGCACACGGCCAAGCAAACAACGTCAGTTGGCGACGTCAGACGTGGAATTACTGGGTCACCCGCCTTATAGCCCAGACCTTACACCTTGCGATTTTTATTTATTTCCGAAAACAAAAGGAAAACTGCGAGGAAAACGTTTCACGGACGCCAAGGAAGCAGTGACTGCGTTTCAAAATGCCATCGAAGAGACCCCTAAGGACGAGTGGACTAAGTGCTTTCCTCAGTGGTTCCATCGAATGCAGCGATGTATTGATGTAAATGGACACTATTTTAAAAAGATATAATAAAACTAATAACTTGCTAGTTTATTCAGGTTTTGATTTTCTAAGTGTCACCACTTCAGTGTCACCTTCGTACGTTTCGTAGTACGACGGTGACACTGACGATTGTCTGCATCTTTTTTCTTATTTAATAACACATGTACCTAAATACGTAGCTCTAGTAAAACGAATGTTATCAACTTATACTTTTTACCTCATTATATCACTTTATATAATTGCAATCCACTATAATAATACGTAGGAAGTACTACAACACGCGAAACAGTTAAAATACAGAATGTGGCAAATATGTAATTATGTTTATATAACAACTTGCTGTAACGTTGAACTAGGAGGTTTGAAGCCAACACGAACGTAGTTGGCTATTTGGAGCTCGCGTTGATGTCTTTCACTGGCATTATTCAACATCGGTTATAACGTATTGCGGTGCAACACGAATGCTTTAGAAATGTTATCCAATAATATATCAACATATGTACTATATATTTATATTAATATATCAATTAGAATAAGTTTATTCTACCAACATCAAAATAATACTGGAACAAAAAGAATATTAGTTAAGACATTAATTAACTTTCAATTGGAAGAAATGTTTTCTTTGCAAAAGCAACACCGCAAATTGTGACAACCAAATAAATTTAACACTAATGACCATTGACTTACAGTCCATACCGAAAGAACGTTGGAATATATCATGAAAAGCAGTCGCGTTTTTATATTACACTTGAAAGGGTACGTCGTGTCACAGCGAACGTGCCGTTATAAGTTACTCCATCATGGGCGGATTTAGATTTAATTATAAATGAGTTCCGCATACGTAAAAAGAACTATGCCTCTTTTGATCCATCCTGACAGACAGAAATTGAATAAACTAGCAGCTGCTCGAAAGGAATTTGATAAACAGTACAAAGCTGTGAAAAACGTCGATAATTTTAAAGGTGATATATAGAAAACGTGTAACAAGCAATAGATAGCAATTAAGATATATATGATTCACATTATAATCAAAAATATGTTTAAATAAGTAATTAAATTTTTTTATAGGTTTCTCTATTAAGAATACGAAACTCGATTACGAATCAAAGTGTATATGCGTTGTCACCCATGTGGACTAAGATGGAAAGCTTCGTTTCCAGTAAAAAGGGAGTTCTGTAGTGTTCCAGTACTCTGTCTGTATTTCGACCGTCAGAAGACAGATCCAACTTGGCTGGGCTGAGTTCGAGAGATTGCGACATATCTTCTTGGCACGTATTTCTCAAAACTAAAAAACAAGAATATACAATCCAGTAAATGTTCTCAGTGATGGTTAATGGATCTGCGACGTGTTCCTTCACAGCTGGCCGTATGAGGAAGCTCAAGGTATCTAGAGTAGGTTTTTTTTATAGGATAAGGGTGACAAACGAGCACACAGTCCACCTGATGGTAAGTGGTTGCTGCGGCCCATAGACATCTACATCTATCCTCGTTTGCGAATCAAAATGCAGATGCGTTGTCACCCGTGAGGACTAAGATAGAATGCCTCATTTCCAGTAAAAAGGGCCTCCGGCCACCTGCACTCACCAAGCGAAACGCAGAGGTAACCCTCTACTTCACGCTGGAATTCTGTAAGGGTGTGGTACCACCCCGTTTCGAGCCGGCCCATCCGTGCGACAGCAAAAGCTGCCGCGTAGAGCCACGCGGCAGCGTTCTGGAGTGCTGTATTTAACAATCTCAGATTTAAGAAAATCATTGATGATAACGTATACTTTAAAGCGATTACTTCATAAAATAAAAAATGTGGCCTTTTTACCTGACATTACAATATAATATAATATGCAAAAAAACTTGTAAGAAAATAACCAAACGTTGTCATACTACAAGATAGAAAGTTTTATTTGTATTAATTGTATTGCTTATCAGTATTTAAAAGTAAAAATTAGTCAGGCTTTGTTATTACTTATTAAATTACAATTTACATTAACATTAGAAAATCTTAGAATCTTAGAATGCTTTTCTGATCTAATGTCTCAAGTAATAATCGTAATCACATGCAGACACGGGGTTGGATACTAACTAGTACTATTATATATAAAACTATTCATAATGGTTGACTAGTGCCAATATAATACACCAAACTTCTTCGAAAAAAAGTTGCTTGGAGGGAAAATGTGATCTTTTTCTAAAAATTACTATATTATCTGTACTGTGATGTCTATCGTACATGGCTTTGACAACCATTTAATAGCTAACGGAAAATGCAACTGTTCTAAAACCAAATTCCATTGGTTAAGTGCGAGCGTTCCTGTTCAGCGTTCACCAACCCTTTTGACTAGCGCAGCGTGATGTTATTACTTTTAAAAAAAAATCAAATATACGCACTTCGATGATTCTTAAAAAGGTATTTTATACGCTTATAAATCAAGAGAAAACGATAATAATGATATCTTATAATCATATATACCATATATACCACTGCAAGCTTTCAAGATACTGTAAGCTTGTTTAGCGGAGATGATAAGAATAAAAATGCTGATATGTTGTTCACCCTTAAGGACTAAGATGGAATGCCTCGTTACTAGCGAAAGGGTCCCCGGTTCCCTACAGCCCTACACTCACCATACGAAACAACAGCATTAAGCTGCTATTTTACGCTGGCATTCTGTGAGAGCCTGATCCTTCCCCGGTCAAGCCAACCCATCCGTGTTACAACCGTAATAATATGCATAGTTGAAGCTTATCTCTCCCACGTAAAGATAATATTGTGATGATAATTAGAGTATATATTGTATAATCCATATTTATATTGTTTGAACTAGCACTGCAGCTGCACTACTTGCCGAAATGGCTTACGATTGGCTAATTAAATAAAACACTCCACAACGTATGTATGTACTTATGGTATATTAACACGTAGATATACGTACAAAATTAATTATATTCTTGTGGCCTATGGTCTAATTGCTTTACACGTCAACATCGTGATTTACCTTTTATACAGCTCCATCAACTAACATACCTTAACACATATTAAACACTTCAATTGATTTCCCAATATGTTTCCAAATAAGTTTCTTAAGGGTATTACAAATCTTTAAACTTAGGTAATATGTTGGATAATACGATTTTTACAGTGTAGAGGTAAAAATAAACTAAAATATTGTATTACTATTCAATGTTGGTCGCCGAAAATCTGGTCGATACATCTTTGTTGTTACACAATACCGGAGGTAAACAAAAAAGGAACGTTAACTTGTAAATAATTCAATAATTAACTATTCATAGCACGGCATTTCCTCAGTGCGTGTGCCGCTGCGATATAAAGTGGTTTACATTTACAGTTAGTTTAGTTTACCTTATTTATTTCCT
Source organism: Parnassius glacialis (assembly GCA_033319125.1). Taxonomy (NCBI): domain Eukaryota; kingdom Metazoa; phylum Arthropoda; class Insecta; order Lepidoptera; family Papilionidae; genus Parnassius; species Parnassius glacialis. The sequence goes on from JAVANC010000021.1 coordinate 22,616,652, forward strand.
ACATAGTATTTGGACTGCAACGCCTGTCAAGCACCTTTTTCTCTTTGCATTGAAAGTTATTTTGTATAATATAATTTTAATATTATTATAATATATTTATTAGTGTTAGAGAACGCTGCCACTACACATACAAAATATATTACACTAAAGTAAAGTAATTAAACCATATCATCCCGTGTGTTTCGTATAGTGATGACAGAGGGAAGGGGAAACAGAAGATGGTCAAAAGCATCTTCATGATAACTGATAACAGATGAGTGGCAACTGTGGCAAATCAGCAGTGAACTTTCTATAAATTATTATTTCATTAATTTATATAAATTAAAATTTATAAATGTTATTAATAAGTATCATATTGATTGCTGATAATAGTTTTTCAGCAGATTGCAACCACGAATTTTACAAAATTAAAATATTATTGAAAGCTGTAAAATGTTTACTATAGTAATATAAATTCAAACAGAAACACACTTTCTTAAACTAACGCAATAAAAAAAATATTTTTATTTGGAGACACATTTTCAATACATTTGTCTTCAACTTTTCATCGCTGTGGTGGAATGCCTGCGACCAGACATAGCAATTAGGAAATCAGGTATTCTATAATCTAAGTCACCGGTACATGAATTCCTTATCAAAGAACGTAAACACTTCATACCTATGGTACATTAAAAAATATAATTTTATTTTTTGGTTCACTAAAAAATGTAATATTCTTATTTGTGCTAAGTTTTATGCACTATAAAATGAAAGTTAAAAACCAAAACCTTACTACGCTAAAAAGGTATAAAAAGACTACGGTGTGGATTTTTTATTATGAACGACGAAAAATCAAGAGAGAAAACACGTGTTGAGTGTCGTGGTCCGATAAAGAAATTCGTTCTAAAAACATACTATTAGCGTAGGGACAGACTGGTCCCATAGGCAACGTATACGATGCAACGTTAATGACCTATGCAACGTACGTTTGGCGTCAGACACTTGTCACTTCTCACCGGACGCACGAGTAACAATTTATACCACGTTTTCTTATTCTGATACAGTACCGTTTACCTATCACATAAATATGTGAAATCAAAAATGTAATTAAATTTGATGAAATTATACATTTTTGTTTTATTTGAAAATTTAGGAACAATGGATACAGTACAAAAGAATTGTATTGTTTAGAGCCTGTTGCTAGCCTAATGGCTAATGGTGCGTAATGCTAATTCGAAATATTGAATTCCTGCGCAGCTGACATTAACATTTCTCTATGTAATTGCGAAGTTTAAGTCAATTAAAGGTGGCTACTGACCTGCCTGCCGCAGGGACAATCTAGGGTGTAGGAGTGGGGATGACCCTTAATTGCCTCCTTAATTGTGATGTGTGTAGGCAAGCAGGGGCAATTTTTTAAGTCGGCCCTGCGACCTTCGATATTGCTCCGATCGCTGTGCTCCCTTGATTGCCCTTGCGGCAGGCAGGTCAGTAGCCGGCTTAACTAATCGTAAGGCTGGATTTAGTGCTCGACCGACGGTCAGCACGTACCGTACGCGCTGACGGTACGTGCTGATTACTGGCTCTATAATATGTACGTACTATTTACGCAAACGATTACGGCATAAAAAACGGAGAAGATATCATGTACACCCAATAATTGTAGACAGTTTAATTGAAGGAGGATTTTGTGCATTGTATTCGACATTGCGAGAACAATGTTCATGTATTAATGTTCATTTTTGTTCGCGATAATGCGTACGCGCGTACGGTCGGTCGCTCTGTCAGCGTCGCACTGATCGCACCCAACACCCATGTACCGCCATAGCGCGTCAGTTAACCAACGTACGTCGGACCGACGAGCTCCACCGACAGTCCTCGTACGCGCGATTTAAGCGCGTAGTACTTCATCAGCGCTGCACTTAAGGTTTTCATTTATATAGCTACGCTCAACCGATGTCAGCGCTCACCGTCGGTTGAGCACTAAATTCAGCCTAAACTCTCATCAAATACGTCTTGTAACATATAAGCAAATAAATGTCCGTTACTTGCACAGAAAGTTGCATCAAAATCTTTCATCACGAGTATTAAAGAAACATTTTATGTTCATTATTACACAGTGCTTCTGGAGAAATAATAGCACTATAAAGCAAACAATCATTGAGCAACATTACAGATGGCCGTCTTTATGTAATAAAGCGCTTTGCAGGTTCTGAAAGCTGTTAGCATTGATCGAAATGACTATAATAATTTAATAACATTGAAATATAATCGACATTGAACTAATTAATTGGCATAACATTGTGATAATAACAACAAATAAACCCAATCCTATCGATTAAAAATATTGCAATTAAGCATGATGACGGAGTTTTTCATAGCATATATCCCTCTTGTTGTTTCCCGCGACTTCGTCCACGTGAAACTTATTACGATTGAATTTCATGGCTTTTAATTTTTATGCGCGGAACTCTAATTCTTTTTCTAAAATAAAAGTAGCGTAAGTTACTCCTTATAACATTAGCTATCTACAATTGAAAGTCCAGTCAAAATCGGTCCAACCGTTTCGGAGATTAGCCGGAACAAACGGACAGACAGACCAAGTACCGTATATTACAAACAGGCACATGAATTTTATTTATTTATATAGATTAAGCTGACGTACTTAGAATAATATTACAGCATACTTTTTCAACAGTAGTTTGATGCATATTTCTCTTCTTTGTCAGCCCGTAATAGTGCACAGCTGGTCATGACTCGGTCCTACAAGTATCACGTTCTACTTCTAATACTTATCATCTAGTTCCAATACCGATTCTAATAGAATCCTGTTGTAGGGAGGGTTTGCCTTGTCAGGTGGATTGGCTTGTTACTAGTTAATTGTGGATTGGCTATTTTAGTACTAGGCATTTTACGCCATGAAAGCTGCTGCTCGTAGCCGGTCTGGATATGACAAGATTTTTCTACCATTTCCCAAAGTCGAGGCGAGGACGGCATCCACGGGATTAAGCGGGATGATGGACTCTCTTACACTATCAGGGCAGCAACGTGTTTTCTTCTAACACCAACGCAGCTTAGTGGTCAGAGTTTTTGTCTATTGCACCGCGGGTCCTAGAGTTGAAATCACTGTCGGAGCCAACAATTGTACATTGTTCCCATGTCACTGTTCCACTCGAAACGTATTGGATACAGGTACTTCAGGCAAAATTCTACAGGTACCGGATTATTATTTTTATCAGCCTAAAATTAAGGCTGTTTCTTGATTTGAGATAAAAGTCCATGTGGGGTAATTATTAAATAATAGAGACCTTTTTTTATTCGACAAGGCTCCACAGCGATACCATGCGTCCGCATTCTCAATTAATTTTTTTTATCAGTAAATGTCAGTACATTTTATCATTTATCGTTTTACAAATACTTGCTACAATAATTTGCTTTTACATAATTATTATGCATGGATACCCTGTAAATACCTTGCTGAATAATATCAACAAATCAACAGTTGTACGCGATATTCATATCGGTAAAACCACGACAAAGTTACTATTACATCTAATATAAGGTCTAACTCATTGCTATTGGATGAGGTCATTATAAACATTATGATGAAATATTGTATAGAATACAAATATATGCACAGATAATAACACAAATTAATGTAAATAAATTAACTATTGAATAAAATCACTATTAAAATATTTTAATGCATTCTCAATGTTATGCTCTTTTTCAATATTTGTACGATCGAAAACCATTGCCCGTTTTTATTTAAATTAACAAGCTATAAAAATAACATTACAATCTTTATTAATAAAATGTTATTGTCGACAATCATTTGCAATGTATGATATAACTGATACTGTTGACTTTTGTGTAAATAAATATGCGCTGTGCTTATTGCATGGTCCATAAGTAACACTATTCTCATTCAAAGTAGGACAACAAAACCAATACCAAAAAAGAAGTTCGCCGTGAGCTGCGTCTGTTCAATTACATTATATTCTTAGTAAAAATATTAAAACATAACTGTTGCAATTTCATTCGACAAAACTTTATTCTAAGATAATGATTATCCAAGATTTAAATTTGTTTATGAAATGAGCACTATATTTTTTCCTCCTTTCATAATGGGTAAGTAATTTAGTAAGATATATACAAAAATATAATAAATGCAGTTCTATACTCTATTGTGGAAAGTCAGAATGTGTCAAAAAAATGCGCGTATAGCAATTAACAGTGCTATGTTAGTCCCTGTATTACCTTATATTTATTTAATATATGGTAGTGAAAATTGGGTGTGGCAGAAGAAGCACAATAGTAGAATAAAAGCTGTTAGGGAATCTGAATGAAAGGGTGAAAAATTGTGTGATAAGAGAAGAGTGTGGTTTGCAAGATCATATTGTGACCAGGATTAAGAACGGAATGCTTCGGTGGTTTGCTCATGTAGACAGAATAAATGAAGAAAGAGTGACAAAGCAAATTTATGTTGCAGAAGTGAACGTCAGAGTCGGGAAGGGGCGACCTAGGCGAAAGTTTATCGACCAAATTGGAGATATATTGAAAACGGTTCAAATTAAGAGTAGGTACCTTTAACCGACGAGCATATATGCGTAGATATATGGATGTAAAGGAGGCAAGAGAGGAGTGTTAGAATTGTGCCACATGGAATGGGCCGTAGTCTCTGCCTATTCCTCTGGGTGACAGGCGTGAGTGTTTGTCATTATGTCATATAATATATAAAAAAAATCTAAGCTCAATATTGTTATTTTCAATATCAATTACCAGTGCTCACATGGTCACCAATGTCATTATTAAACAAGACAAAGTCATTAGTAAGTCCGCACCTACATGGCCGCGCCATATCAGGTTCATTGATTACGTAAAGGCCATTATAATTTCAACAGGTCAATATGGCCACAAACAATTTTAAGCCATCACTGATTTATAGCGAATGCAAAAGTGCACTGTTTTCACAACGATCGAAATAATCGAAAATCGATAATGTGTTTAAGTTTGGGTTTATGTACCGTTTTAAAATAAATTTGGAATAACTGATTCCCTGCGGAATGTGACTAAAGTTGATCAGCATGACTCTACCACGTATATAATAGATTGTTCGTACACCGGTATTCATCGTTAAGCGCTCGGAAAAGTTTTGCTATATATTTTATATTATGCAAATCATATTAAAACCAACGTACCAAAAAAAAATTAGGAGACTTACTTATTTATTTACTTTAAGATAAAAATTCTAATGTATTTAACCTCAAAGGTTACATAGAGCGGACTTACCTAATGCCAGCCGACATTCTCTGCCAGTCAAGTCATGGTGTGTTGAAAAGTAGTGAGTAGTATCTTGTATGACCAAATACAATAAAGAAATATAAATTTAACAGATATTAACATTAGGCTTATAAATTACATAAATACACAGTCAGGTCATAAGTATTGTCACATAGTAAAAACTTTTCTTTTAGAATGCTGGCCACAAAAAAGTTTATTGAATTCGAATTTCGAATTGTTCATGAAAATAAAACTGTATACTTTTTAGAATTTTACTCATTTTTAAATATGGAGTGGACGCTTAAAGAAGACCGTGTTGCAGTTATGAGGGCTAATAATCTTCCACTCACCAGATGTCGCTACTAGCGACTGAGGTAAAGTTTTTTGTTACACAGTGTCATTTAATTGAGAAATTAGTTTTAAATAATAGTTTATCATTGTCTAGAGTATTATATTAATATATAACACAATGCGTCAGTGGTTTGATTTTTAATTTTTTGCACATTATAACTCTTTTTTTTTAAAGTCGTCTTTTAGTTATATTTATAGTTTGGTTTATTCATTTTTAATGTAATTAATATAAAATATAACTAATAACACAGAAAGAAACCTTAAAGATTACATTTTCCTAAGAAATTATCATCCCCGCTATGAAATCTGTCAAATATTTTACCTCACTCGAAAGTGGCGCCGCCCTGGTGGCAGAAAAAGTCGTGGATGCCCTCATTGCGTTGCATCGTTGCGGTTACGCGCCAATTAAAATTTTTGACATACTGAAAAATTTGAATATAACCAAAATATTCGTTTATCGTGCCATCAAACGATACAATGAAGACTCTAGTGTAGATGACAGGTCAAGAAGTGGTCGCCCTCGGTCTGTTAGGACTCCAGCAGTGATAAAAGCTGTGAAGGCGCGAATTCAAAGAAATCCCAAACGTAAGCAGAAACTGTTGGCCCTTCAGATGGGGTTAAGCAGAACCACGGTGAAAAGGGTGTTAAATGAAGACTTAGGGCTTCGGGCATATCGAAGAAAAACAGGACATCGTTTGAATGCTCGTCTAATGGACATGAGACTGAAGAGATGCCGCGCTTTGTTGAAGAGGTACGCGGGAAAATAATATCGGGAAATTCTTTTTTCGGATGAAAAAATTTTTACCGTAGAAGAGAGCTACGATAAACAAAATGATAAGGTGTACGCACACACAGTAGTGAAGAAGGGAGCAACCGTATTCCGCGTGTCCAACGAGGTCATTTTCCATCCTCGCTCATGGTATGGTTGGGAGTTTCTTATTGGGGCTTAACAGAGGTACATTTTTGTGAGAAAGGTGTAAAAATGAATGCAGTTGTGTATCAAAATACAGTCCTGACGAACCTTGTGGAACCTGTTTCTCATACCATGTTTAATAACAGGCACTGGATATTCCAACAAGATTCGGCGCCAGTTCATATAGCGAAGAGCACACAAGACTGGCTGGCGGCGCGCGAAATCGACTTCATCCGGCACGAAGACTGGCCCTCCTCCAGTGCAGATTTGAATTCGTTAGATTACAAGATATGGCAACACTTGGAGGAAAAGGCGTGCTCAAAGCCTCATCCCAATTTGGAGTCACTCAAGACATCCTTGATTAAGGCAGCCGCCGATATTGACATGGACCTCGTCCGTGCTGCGATAGACGACTGGCCGCGCAGATTGAAGGCCTGTATTCAAAATCACGGGGGTCATTTTGAATAAACTTTAGTATCATAAGAATCTATGTTTTGTTAAGTTCATTTTGGTACCTATATAAATGGTTACATAATGAATAAACTTGTTTCAATTATTTTATATTAAATATGTGACAGAATTTATGACCTGACTAGGTACATAATATAAAACAAACAATTAGATAAAAATCCGTATATACATATATCAGTTACCAATATATATACATATTATTTATCTATAATATATATTATTGCGATTGCTTGCCTTGTTGGTCTAGTGATCGTTAACGCGTTTGCTAATCATGAGGTCCCGAGTTCGAATCTGGGTCGGACCAATATCAGTTATCGGTTTTTGCTCCCCGTGCCTCGGAAAGGACTTAAAGCCGTAGGTCCTGCGCCTGATCTCCCTCCGGTCGTGTAGGTTTACCGTCCCATCTGAATATGAGAGTGAGGAAATAGAGAAATGCACCTGTGCTTGCGCATACACTCAGGCATTACAATCCAATCCTGCGCAGATGGCTAGTCTCCGTTGAGACTGGTTGCCGTGACTAAAATTCGATCTGGAAGACATTGTTATTATATTATATAACCTTGTAGTGCCAGTGTAAGAATATCCACTATCCCATATCGTACAGTGGGTGTCGGCAGAGGGAAACTAATAGAGGAGATAGGCAGCAGCATCTTCCTGATAACAAGTCAAAATTATAAAAACTGCGATTGCCACCCGCCTGCCAAGCGTAGCAACTATGGCAAAATCCCTCCTAAAAGGAAATCTTTAAAGGAGGCCTGTGTTAAACAGTGGAGCAAATAACAACTGATATTATATGGACACTGTTGTTTTCGTAACATGTTCCAGAACCAATCTTTTGCAGGCTTTCTTATTTGAAGCTTTCCTCCTTTAAACATTCTTAACAGAAAAATATTTCTACTCAGTCAAAGAATACATTGAAGCAAAACACGAATAACAAATTGCATATCTTTTACACAAATAACAGAACTAATATACCTAAACATTAAGTCAAAAAAATACATAAAAAAAGGAAAAAGTGGTTTTGATACACAAAAAATATTAAAATAAAATGTTTTTATTGACATATAGATTTAACAAACAGTGAGTTAAACATCTAAACAATGTTCAAGATAAGATAAACAAATATTTTCCGTTGGACCCCAAACTAGGATAATCCTGTTTCTTGGGGTCCGGGATTATGAACAAGTATCAGTAGAAGAATAAATATTGTGTTGATATAAAACATCATAAATGCCTTTAATTTTGCACGATTTAATACTCTTAAATTATCTTTATATATAAAAATTACGTGTCACGTTGTTTGTCCTCGATAAACTCTACTGAACTTATTTCAATGAAATTTTGCACACTGTGTGCAGTTTGGTCCAACTTGAGAGATAGGATATTTTTTATCCCGATAAGTCACCCTCAATTTTTTTATTGCAAATCTCAGGAGTTTTTTTTAGGAAAGCAAAGGGTCGTCGAAAAGGGCAGAACAACGTCTGCCTGGTCAGCTAGTTAGACTATATTATTAATTCATTAATCTAATTACTCTATAATGTTTGTATTAAATAACTTATTTTATCTCCCTTTTTCAAATTTGCAATGCATGAAAAAGGCGACTAAGTTGAGACAAATTGTTATTATTATAAGACCATTCCTTATATCTTCACTTAAGGAGTTCCAGAGTAGTGTAGCTTGAACATAAAAAAAAAAACACAGTTTGAAATAGTTGTCGATCAAGCCAAAAGTAAAGTGGCAGTGTTTTATATTAGACAAACATTTCATCATGCATTGCGACACAAACTATACCAAAAAACACAGACACAGAAGTACTTTATCCGCTTGTAAGATAACAGTAAAAAAACAACGGATAGAGCAATTTAAATAGAACTATTCTATTGTTTTGTTTATGTAACATAAACATACAATTTTTAGTATACAGGCTCCTCGTTAACCTTGGAATCAATAAAACTAAAATCCGAAAGGCATTAGTTAGTATAATAACATTGAGACATTACACGAAATCAAAAATGAGACCACGCGTATGTAACCACATAGAAAACGTATATTGTGACTGCAAACTTACAAGAACTAGTAGCAGATAATCGCGTTTTAAAGCGGTCAAGGCAAAAATAAAATACGATTAAAGGTAAGGACGAAATCAAGCATAGGCAAATACAAATAGTGAGTTGAATCGTTATCGAAGGCTATTCTAGGTTGAACCTATGACGACTAACTCCAAAGTGCTTCAGGGGACCGTTCCCTCTGCAACTCTCTTCTAGCTGCTTATGCCTGGCTACGCATTTTGCTGTTGTAGCACCAACCGAATTCGCGGGCCAGTGGAGATCAAATTCAGACCAAAAGAAAGTACGAGTATATAGTTGAAGTTGGATCTCTCACTAAAAGCTATCTGCGGATGGGGCGATGCTCATCTTTTGAAATTCAATGCCTGTCTTTTTACTTTTCCGGGATATATCCTTGGAATATACCGACTGCCTTCAGTTAACCAGAGTTGAGACTTCCTCGAACTTAAAATTTGGGCAGTTCATTAAGTCTAGAGCCAGTGGCTTACTCTAAATTAATTAAGAATGATTTATTGGTGACCTGACTTTCTAGTTAAAATCGATCTTACTAATCGCGAACATAGTCGCAAAGTAGTCAGTCTTTCGGTAGTCTACAAGGTACATTTTGGAGAGTGTACGCAGAAATTGCAAAACTTAATTATTCCCTCTCCCTTACACCGTCGGACAACCAGACGTTAGGTCGGTCTCCATTTCTTCGTTGTCGATTTACAACTCATTCGAACCAAACTGTTTGCTTTGTCGTTCGTCATGCGTCTCTGAGCAACAGCTTTTCTGTGTTCTATGGTCATGCGCCCAGTAAAGGAGTGTAATAATTTTCCAGCGTCTATCTATCCACCCGATTCCAACGTGGATGTCTTCAAAGCAAGATTGAATAGGCTTTTGGTTAACTAAGAGAGTGCACTTTACCATCATCAGCTGCATTACCACTTACCATCAGGTAGGATGGTAGTCAAGCACTGGCTAAGAACGTTAAAAAAGTGAAAGTCACAAATTCAATTCAATTAATAAATTCTACTTCATTTCATAATATCTTGCAATGATAATTGATTGGACATAGCACGGCCATTAAAATAACAGTATTTTAATATAAAGTATAAAACTAGCTATTCCCGCGACTTTACTTGCGAGTATTTCGCCTTAGTAACATATTTAAAGTTCTGTACCAAAATTGGGGTCTCCTGGGTCTTCTTGTACCGGATCTGCATGTTTATCCTTGTGCAGTTTTTGTACGTTAACTTCCACAATACAGGAGAAAATCCTAGAATAACGATTTAAAAAAAAACTTGACAATAATAGGTTGAGTCCGTAAATTTTTATAGTTTAAATATAAAATTCATTAATAATAATCGACCACAGCGCATCCATCGGATCCAGATTTAGTGATTTTCATTTATGGCACCAAACCTACATATTATTAGAATGTTAGATAAGAGTCATTTTGGTCCATAAGTATATAATTAGTTAATAACTTGAATACAGTGCCGAATATCGGATTCTAGCATGGCTATGAAGTATCGTCTCTAGTAAACAAATATATGAATATGATCTATATGAATGTGACCTTTATCGGTCAAGTTGTTCAGAAGTTGCACAATCACTAACAACTGACATGAAAGATTTAGCCGACACCAATTATCATAAACATAACTTTTACAAAAATTATGTCGAAAGATGTGAATATATTTAGAATAGCATTATTTTGATAATATTTTTAATATTTTTTTCTTTCTTTCTTTTGTTTTATCAATTACAGAAAGACATAAGTAACAAATCCATGTTATTTTAGTCGATAGTTTCTCATTGCAATTGGCTAAAACCAGAGAACGCAAATATGTTTTGCTACAACTACAATATCTTCTAAGCAATTATGTATTTAAAACCTTTTACGATACCTTTAACGATATAGTAAGGACAGTGTTTACAAACAAATACTTTATAATTTAAGAAAGGAAAAGCTTTCAGGTAACATCTTAAATCGTAAAAAAATCATAGTGCGAAAAATGTTCCCGACACAGATCCATTTTTAATAAAACACAAAATTTCAATTTGGGTAGTGAAAAAATTTGGAGGGATATTTTAAATTATGATAATGTAAAATTCATTATTTACAATTATTTACATGTAAATAATCGTTTTTTCCAAAATAAATTAAAACTTGGCCAGTGTCTCATACAAAAAACTTTATTTCACAAAACTTTCTGCTTGGCTTGTCATACCTTGAAATCATTCAACGTACTACACATTAGGTGTTCAAATTGCCACTTAATCTTGCGAACGAAGAAATTCTACTAAGAGAAATTCTACTAAGCAAGAGTAGCGACCTTAGCGCTATTTTGCAACAGTGCAAGTAGCTCATGTGGGATGAGTGCACGACGCTGACAAGCGTGGTGACTTTAAACCGAAACCACCAGGTTCTGACTGACGATGTAGTATTTTTGCTCTCAATCATATTAAGACAGACTCTGCCAGCTGTTGAAAGAAGTACACCGGCGGATGAAAGGAACGCATGTCTCAAGACATCGCCACTGTGGGTCAGGGCGAAACAATCTTTTTTTATCTATTATAACCAGTGCTTGGCTACTACCCCACCTTATGGTAAGTGGTGATGCAACCGAAGATGGTGAAAGGAAGAAGGAGGAATCAAGTTATGCCAAGTCGCACATACTCTCTGAATATCATGTAGAACACGAAACGGTACTTTGAGCTTGAGACTAGCAGGCTTGACTTTAACCAGAGTGAGGTCAGTAATAAGTATTTTAAAATGCTTTTTCGATCAGTCCAAAACTACTAGTTACATTTGATGTGAAACATACGTGTGTAACTCAATAGTGGGCAAAAATCATGTGCCCATGCAATTAAGCTTCTGCAAATAGGAAAAGAATTCAATTATCAAATTTAATAAAAAAAATTACTTCTTAAATCTCGTTCATCTCCAAATTTTGTAGACCATTTCTTTCTTCGAAGAGGTTCTGTATCTAATAAAGGTTCTATAATAACAACCTGGAACACTCAGATCTATTGTTAATGTCATTGACTTTATAGAGATTTCGTTTCGTAACTACATTAAGTAGTAAACTTTCACTTTTATATCTCATCCATGCTAATTATTGACTTTCATAGTAACTGATTTCGATCAAAGATAGGGACAAGTGATAGTTACCGTCAGTCACGCAATAAATAACGTTCAATCCTATAATATGCTTTAAAACAACATTCTGTTTCTATATATAACATGGTAGAGCCATGCTGTGGCTATATTGTGGCTGCATTGTGAAAGGATCAATTCGACGGGAGTTGAGCCACGCTCTTACAAAATACCAGCGTGAAATATCAGCTTAAGACTGCTGTACTTGGTATGGTGTGTGTAGAGAACTGGAAACCTTTTTTACCGGAAACGAGGCATTCCATCTTAATCCTTAGACGACGCATTCTCCATTTTAATTCTTGAGCGATGATAGATGTAGACGTATACCACACCACAGCATCCACTTACCTTAAGATGGACTGTGTGCTCGTTTGTCGCCCATTTTCTATAAGAAGAACTTAGTTGATATGTATACATTTCAAACAGGTTACATAAATATAAATTTGATTTGGGTCTACACCGTCTAAACGGAAAAATGAGGTGAGATTATTTAAGGAGTTCTTATATTATCATCTCCATAGTCATGGGTAGCGCAACAAGAGTAAAAAGTTGAGACGAATATGTATATAATATGCTCACGCTCGTATTGACATTTCTGAAGCTACTTTATTCTCTATTTCTAATCGTATTTTCAGCCAAGCCCTTGCTAGCTGCTATATAAACGAACCTCTAACGATCGATTTATTGCGATTTATATTAGCAAATGTAACTTTTGACTCTACGGTCACCAACCCGCATTTGGTGATTAGGAGTATGAACAACTCCTTCAAGAAATATGGCTGCTGTGACTTTATTAAAATACTTTGAATTGGAATTTTTGTGTGCACTAATTTTATGTACTCACTTCTAGGATCTTTTTCTATATAATGCTGCATTTTTGGGAAAAAATAAACAGCGGCCGTGCCAGCCAAACGCTTACAGCACGTTGCCCGTGTAACTTTATAAATACATTATATAGTACGTGAGGGTAATATGGTCATCCGGTTAATATGGTCACTTTCTTATAACTCAAAAACTACAGCCTTATTTGCATAGATAGGTTTAGGATACGATATCTCTTCATCAGTCATCCAAAATTTTGCAAGTGGCCGGAGGCCCTTTTTACTGGAAATGAGGCATTTCATCTTAGTCCTCACGGGTGACAACGCATCTGCATTTTGATTCGCAAAAGAGGATAGATGTAGATGTCTATGGGCCGCAGCAACTACTTACCATCAGGTGGACTGTGTGCTAGTTTGTCACCCTTATCCTATAAAAAAAGTCATTCAAATAATAAAGGGTCAAAAGGGCGCCACGTTATCGACGCCATTACGACAGTTGATATTATAGAAAATATTTTAGCCGATTTTAGTATTGGGTAGTGTAGATAGTTTTTACAAGTAGATTTTTCGAAGTATTTCTAATTATTGCCACGGCTTGTTTGCTTTTCTATGACATTATGTTTTTGTCTCTGTTCTCTTCCTAGTTTTGTTTTTATAGGGCGGCGAAGGTTAAATTGACCATTATACTCTCACATACCTTATATAAAAAAAAAATGTATATCCACTATTCCGTATCGTCCAGTAGGTGTCATGAAACGCGACAGAGTGAAACAAAGCAGGAGCTGGGAAGCAGTGTCTCCCTAATAACAACTGAAAATAAAAACCACGCTTGCCAAGCTTTTGGTAAATATCCCTACTGAGGTATGTATTGGGAGCAATCTGAGGCAATCTGTTGGGGGGGTCTATGTTCAGCAGCGGAATTTCGATAGGCTGTAATGATGACGATCGTGTTCTACTCATCTTGGCCACCCTTAATATTTGCGGTAACGGTAAAAGCACTGGCTATACAGAATTCATTGATGCAGCTTCGTCGTTAGTTCTTGGTTAAAGGTGTCTTGCTTAAAAATTACAAATTGTTTCAACTTTTTTCCCACAGTCTAAAGCACACAAGCGGCAATAGCCTAATGGCAGGGCGCAGACCGCGACCTCAAAAAGTCGTAGGTTCGAATCCACCATTTGACCACTGTCATGAACCGCTTCTAGCACAAGCATTTTAAGTTTACAAGGAATATTTAAAGGAAATATTAGTAATGTTATATTTAAAATTATATAAAAAAATATTGTCTATTCTATTAATTCGTTCGTTTAATTCATTGGATGAACAGAAGACGGCTATCGCATAAAGTATTATTATTTATTGACAATCGATACGCCTATTATGCTTTTAAGAATTTTAAGCCCATCTAACCTGTGCAATGGCACACATAAAAGATAATTTGATTATGGCAACCATCCTAATTGGACAAGCAGCTGGCCAGCTGATCAATATCTCGAGAATTCCAAAGATTCCAATGAATCTCGAGGTAAAAATTGTTTGCACTAACTATTAATAAGTCCCAGGGACAAATAACAATCTCCTCCAGACCTAAATTCGGTCACGCCGGTCAGTCTCATCGGAAACTAGTCATCTGCGCAGGACAGGATTATAGAGCACAAGTTTACGCGCAAGCACAAGTGCACTCTCTATTTTCCTTCATACTCATAGTCCTATCGGACGGTAATCCGACATGACCGGAGACGGATCAAGGAGACGACCAATCGCTTTAAGCGCTTTCCGAGGCACAGGGTTGAAACATCTCCAGCTCCCTGATCCCACGTTGCTAATGAGAATTTCTTGATATAAAAACCCAATAACTAATTTTTAGTCGAATCAGAGATTTGAACCCAGCACCTTATGATCAGTAGTTGCGTTTACGACCACTAGACCAACAAGGCAGTAAATTATTTGACAACAGAGGAACAATATTCACAAACACATCAGGGACAAATATTCAAAACATAAAGAGTATTTCCCCATTGGCAATTATATGTTGGTTTATCAAAATATATAGTATAATATTTTGCAACCAGAATATAAAACCACTTACAAAGTTATAAATGTCGTATTTTAAAAAAATATTTAAATATTTGAAAAAAAATTGAAAGATTTTGTCTCTCTTTTACGCAGAAACGGAGCTGCAGCAGTTCAATATGTTTTTTCGCCTAAGGCCCTAGGAATAGTTGATGAACTGTAAAGTTAAATTATCACGAAATACATTAGTACCTCTACAGTTTCGTGTAAATTATCACTACATTGAATTAGTGCACACCTCAATTGCCAAATCAGAGCGGCCGAGTCAGGCAAACAAACGTTTGAAAAGACCTACGAGTAGATATACTATGTTTGATAAAACAATGCACTTGAAAACGATGACGATGATAATGCTTTAAAATAAAACTCACTTAATTAATAAAATTCCATCCATCCACCCATTACAGCTTATAAAAGTCCACGGCTGCACATTGGCCAACCAGAAAGAATGTTCCATAGGGGGCATTTAAATCTACTGAAATAAAAAGTGAATATTAAAGCATTAGTTACGTTGTCATCCTTTTAGTAAAAACATGCTGGCACACTAATATTTATATAAGCCATGTAAATTTAAACAGTCAAAAGCAAAGACATTTAAGTTTTTTAAATCTCTTTGGTCAAAAGCGACCTTCGGTCTTTTTATCTTCTAAGTGCCCATTCTAAAAATGAACGTTGTCATGTAATGTAGATTGTTTGCTTTGGTAAATTAAAAGTTGTAAAGGAAGTAGGTAATCAAATCAATTACTATTGTATTAACATAATTTTTAATATTGTTTTTTCTTGATTTTTTTTATAAAATGTAGGTAGGTACTTATTCTTTTTTGGTATGTATATTATTGCATATAACCTCCTGGAATCTATAATTTATCAATGTGTCTTCTTTTATTTATAAAGACATTTTTTTTCTTGCTTTTTCATGTAGTCTTTCACCTAGAACAAGGCGCAATCACAACTGTTCTCAAAATCACAGAGAACATAAGAGAGAGCTTGAGGAGAAAAAAGGTCATAGTTCTTTTACTAATTGACTTCACTAATTTGGTTGGTTGACCATGTCTACATCTCTTTCCTATTATATGCTCCGAAATCTAAGATTTTATTTCGTCTTTGTTAACTGGTTTTCTTCCTTACTTTGTGACCACGCTATTCGTTCATCACGACATGTCTCACTGGTACCAAGTAATGTCTGGCATGCCACAGGGTGGAATGTTATCTCCCCTTATGTTCTTACTTTTTATTAATTGTCTCTCTTGTCAGATTTGCTGCTAAAGAGTACACGATTGATAATAACCCCTGGGAATGAGGTGATCGCTATCATGCTGTTTCTAAATGTTTTCATAACATTTGTATAAAATATTGTATTGTAAATTGTACTTTTTTTTTAAAAGTCCCGCTGAGTTTATTCCTGGTTCTTCCCTGGACAGAGGCCTTTTCCGAGTCATTGGTAAAAGTAAAAAAATGAAAGTATTATACGTAATCTATATTGAATACAAATGATTCTATTCTATTGTATTAAACGCGGTACGCGGTTTTTATGTGGTAGAGCCATGCCGCAACTATAGCAATTGTATAGTTGTAGCACGAATGGGTCGGCTCGACCGGGGAAGGACCACGTTCTCACAGAATACCAGCGTAAAATAGCAGCTTAATGTTGCTGTGTATCGTGTGGTAAGTGTAGAGAATCGGAGACCCATTTTACTGGAAAAGAGGCATTTTATTTTAGTCCTCACGCCTGACAACGCATTTGCATTTTAATTTGCAAACAAAGATAGGCGCAGATTTCTATGGGCCACGGCAACCACTTACCATCAGGTGGACTGTGTGCTCGTTTGTTACCCATATTCTATTAAAAAAAATGCAAATAGCCTAATCATGCGAGTAAGTATCAGATTATAGACATTTTATTTATTCAATTGTTTAAATCTGAGTCCGAATAAATGAACAGACACTTCCTTAAAAAATACATACGGCACTAAAAAGATTTTTTTCTACTTCTTTATTTACCCCCTGTACATAATCTACAACAAGGATTATTGCCTTCATTTCTGTATGAGAGTAATCGCATTTAATATTTATTTAATATTTATGCCCAATTTCAATCATTCATCGTTCTACGTGATAGAATATCAGAGAAACCTTGTAATCAGACAGACACCGAGACAATTCTATAGTGTTTCGTTTTGCAGCCTTGCATATTCGCCATGTTACTTGAAGAAAACGCCCAACGTTTTCTTCCGGGAACAGTAATATATAGGTAGTTATAATTTTAGATGAGGATAAAATAGTTGTAATTTTAGAAGATATTCGACAGTTTCAGTGTCCAACAAACCTATAGGAAATCATAAATTTAAGTGAATCAATGCAAATCTGTAAAATAGCATCATAATTATAGCTTTAAGAAACTGTAATATATAACCTATGATAATTTTAAAACTTTTATACACTTGCAAATAACCGATACATTAATAAAACCAATAAAAAATAGATTTCTCTAGATACATTGAATAGTAAGTTTTAATTCTAATTGCGACGTTCTTTATTTATCAAAATACCTAGAAACAAAAGTTTTTGCCACATACATACCAATTAGATTTCCTAGATTTCTCTCACTATTCTTCAACCAAGAGCGACCACATATAGGCAAATAAATTTGTTACTGACTACAACTCCCTCTGAAATTTAATTTCGCTGTTGTACAACAACGTTAAACAAAGAACATGTTGTTATAAAACTCAATAGTTATTCTTAACTATTGAGTTTTATAACTGTTCTCAGTTCACTTTTTTTTTGTGAAAAGTATGTCCCTATACTTAATAATTCGTAGAAATAGAACACAATTTTTAACAGTGGTAGAGCCACGCGGCAGAATTGCTGTCGCACGGATAGGCCGGCTCGAACCGGGGTGGTACCACGACCTCACAGAATACCAGCGTGAAGTAGAGGTTTACTTCTGCGTTTCGCTTGGTGAGTGCAGGTGGCCGGAGGCCCTTTTTACTGGAAATGAGGCATTCGATCTTGGTCCTCACGGGTGACAACGCATCTGCATTTTGATTCGCAAACGAGGATAGATGTAGATGTCTATGGGTCGCAGCAACCACTTACCATCAGGTGGACTGTGTGCTCGTTTGTCACCCTTATCCTATAAAAAAACAATCAGAAAGAAAATTACACATATTTACTCTTATCATAAACCACTGTTTAACGAATTTCCCATAATGACATAATATGGAACAACCAAATATAGTCTGAAGGTTTGATAAGGTCTGAAGGTAAGTGCAAATATAGTAGAACATACGAATAAATACGATAGATACGAGTGAAACGCCCTGGTTTAACTGCTTCATTATAATCGGCTGTAAATTCATACGCTGGCAAATTATTCCACACTTGACGTACAGTTTTTTCTGGAAATGAGGCATTCCATCTTAGTCCTCACGGGTGACAACGCATCTGCATTTTGATTCGCAAACGAGGATAGATGTAGATGTCTATGGGCCGCAGCAACCACTTACCATCAGGTGGACTGTGTGCTCGTTTGTCACCCTTATCCTATAAAAAATAAAAAAATAAAAAAACAGTGCCACCAACTTATCTGTTCAGTTGATAGAGTCGCTAATGGGGTGCTTATTATTGCCATTTAAGACATTTACTGAGGAAATACGTGACTACATATTCTTCACACATAATGTAAAATAAAACAAATTTCGTGTTAATATATTAAAATTAGTGTTGTTATACCGAGTGACGAAAAAGTTATCACATAAAATGAAAAGACGTATGCTACATAAATTTCTTTAATCATACACAACTAAAAAAATATATAACAATTAATACATTAGTCGCGGTAGCATTTTTTTCGTTTTAATATTAAATAACAACATGTAAATGCATACAGATATCACCTGATGAATTCTAGAAGGTCAAAGACCCATGCCATTTGAAGGCGAATATAGGTAGTTTAAACGTTGTCAATCCGAACTACTCAAATAAAGAAAAAATCAAACAAAAACTGTACTTACGGCTAACAATTTAAGCAATTTAATAATTTTATGCGCGAAATTAAAAACAAAGGGACCGCGCGCTGCGGGTATGTGAAAACAAATTCAAGCGAAAAATTTACTTAAAATAATGAAGTTAAGGCATAATTCTATATGCTCGCGCAGTGAAAAGAAATGGGACCGGGTGTCGAAATTATTATTTTTCTGGCGCGTGCGACGTTTTGTAAGTCACTTCAGGTCAGTAACCTATATATTATCAAGGCTGATTTATTTCTTGTCAATTTATTACGCTATTATTTTGTTTGAAAAATGCATTTTTTATTTTCTTTTATTACTGTTTATTTTATTATTTTAACAGACATATATCAACTTGTATTAACTGCTGTGCTATTTAACGTGATAACCTATTCACCACTCAGTATATATTATTTATATTTAAATAAAATATTTGTGGTCATGATCTAGGAATTCAAGCAGTCGAACTACAGGAATTTCTATTTTGAATGATGTACCCGTGTTAGCTACTAGTGCCAGCAATGCATCCTCTGCGTCACTGGAATCACTTTAACTACGCTCTGTAACTCTATAATAAAGAGTTCATCGCGTCTGTTTTGTCTGTATTCATTTTCAAGTTTTTTTCAAATGATTACAAATGTTTTTCCACTCCACCGGTGTAATTTTATGGAATGCATCTTCAATTAATTGGGGCATTTGAACATTAAGTTTTCAAACATTTTTATCTGCTACGTTCCTTTTCATAGACCTTCATATCGTTTCAATTGCGTTCAAGTCGCAATGGTCAGGTAGCAATCTAAGAATATTATGGCCATGACTTTCATCAGGTTATCAATTTCATATTCCGGAGCAGGTTTATTTCTCTTTATTAACTCATATTTTATCATATTTTTTATTTATTTCGATATGGTAGGAATTTCTTTTCTCACTGTATAATATTCGTGAAATTTTCTTCTTATTACACCAATTCCAAAATTATCAATTTCTTGTTTCCCGGTTTTTCTTTGCCTTGTTTTGCCTTTTATCGCCAGGAGTAGAAATTTTAAAAAATGATTATTCGGCGTGTTTTACTTTATTGAGTATATTTATTGAGTATAAATCGCTCAGAAACACCTGTAACAAAACGGCAAATAATTATTATATAGATATAAATAAATAAATATTAGATAGCCTGTAAATATACCCTCACTAAAGCTACTTCATATACTACAAACTAAAAACCATGATATTTTGGATGAATGACAGTAAATTGAGATAATTTTATGTTTCACTAGTACATTATTTGGTGATTTTAATTTTCCATATATGGTAATACTAACCTGTCGCAGCAGCAACGCGTTCATACAACTATTCAAATGGTATAATTGGGGCTTGTAAACGTTTATCTTCTTTCATAAAAGATAAAACTTTTAGGATAATCTGCCGCACATCACTTTTAAGACCTTTAGGCATTTTATTTGCACTTTTTAAAAACACTGAATAAAAAACAGCTGACAGTGAAATGACATTTACAAAATGGCGACCTTAGTTCCAATTTTGTCCACCTGAACAGATAAGTTGGTGGCACTATACGCATTACTATGTAGTACTATTATTTATTCTGTGGTATTACGAACGACGAAGTAAATTGTTTTTATCGAATGCGTAGTATGTATTTATATTACTTAAATTTGAAACATTCCCAATTCACTTAAACGAGACACATTTATTGATATTTAGTAGTAATGATTATTTCATTCTGTGGTTGCATAAGTTACCACTATGAAAAATGTCGGAAAAGTCTCATGGACTCCGATTGATGGCGGTATGTATACATCTCGTTTACGCCAGACAACCAGCGACAGGCAGCTACAGCGTTAGAAGGTGCGACACTTCTGGCACTGCGATCGTTAACCCGCCAACCAAGCGTAACAATTAAGGCAAATTATCCTATAATTGATAATTAATAGATCAGTCTATTCATAAATAACAGTAATTGTTTACGGGTTGATCCAGAAGAAGAATGATGACATAAGCTTGTAAATAATTCAGAGGGACAATGTATTCATTAAACCCTTAATCTAAGTTCCAAAAGATGATGCACTTAAAAAAAAACTAAAAAAAAGAGTGACATACAAACACACATTCCACCTGATGGTAAGTGGACGTTGTGGCTGCCGAAACGATAAAGATAACGTAATATTCAAGTATTTTTTATCGTTGAACTTAATCAGAATTATTTTATAACTTTATAGTATAAAAGGTTAATAATGCTTTCCTCGACATAAAATTTTGATCTATAATGCTATTTTGCATTTATATTAATCAATTTGAAAAACCGCAACCGTTTTATTGCATTACTGTATTACACTGGTATTATAAGTGTAATACAGTAAGTATTGTTCTTGTGAGTTCTAGTAGAACCAAAGTTGGCATCCAAGTGATTCTGACATTTTTGTCTTATACTTAAATTTTTGTTGCGGCATTTAACAATTGTTATCATCTTTTATTTATAATTTTTTATGTGTAGCCCTTCATTTTAATTTAATAAATATTTATTTTAGCAGCCCTTAACAAATGGGCCTCTCCTGTAATAGGATTTAAGTGATTCTAATAACAATCTTAAACATTATAACGTTATTACAGGTCAAATGCGTCGCCTTTACTTGACTGACAGACATCTGAGAGTAATGTTATGGTGCATCCTTCTGGTAATACAGCCAACGTTTGCCGGAATTCTAGACCCTTTCAACTGGGCTCGGTCTGATCGCATAGAAGTGAATATACCTTGGCTACCGTGTAAGTATAGAACGTTATGTATACAAATTGATAGATTACAAATACTACTATTAAGTATGTATAATGGCTTACTAATTCACTGTAATTTAATATTCATAGAGTATTATATAACACTTATCCACTAGAGTACATAAGTTAATTAACGGTTTTAAAGATATTCAAAATTGTTCTGACACTAATGTTATAAATATGATTTACTAAGCACTATGGCAATCGATACTAGGTTAACAGAAACGTTTTTATTCAATATAGATTATAAATAATATTTATTGAAAGTCACTCTTTTGTTTAATTACCACTGGTTCGAAACACAGCCTTTGTCCTGGAAAGAACCAGCAAGAAACCCAGTGGGACTTTTAAAAAATAATAACTTACAATCATGTATGTTAGACAATTAACCACACAAAACAAATTAGAAATAGCTTGGTAGCAATCACCTCATTCCCAGGGGTTATTATCATCCATTAATTCCTTAATATTATAATACCCCTTTTTATACAAACTTGGTTTAATAAACTTTTTGACCTTTGAGCAGTTCAAATTTTGTACATTTTTTGGGATTTTGTTGTAAAAGCGTATACATCGCCCAAAGAATGAATTACTAATTACTCGGTGGAGTCGAGTAACTGATATTAACTACTAGCTTGTCTGTTCCTAGAATTTACAGAATGAATATCACTTATTTTTGTTTACTACCTTTATTTTTGTGTACGTACAAACATTTTCATAATTATAATGAGAGACCAAAGTTAATATATTAATTTCCTTAGATTTTTGTCGGAGCGACTCTTTGGGTTTTAAATCATAGATTGTTCTTATGACCCTCTTCTGTAAAACAAATATAATTTCAGTGTCAGTCGCGTGTCCCCATAACAAAATACCATTCATTATGCTATGGAAATAGCTAAAGTCATTGAGTTATATGTATACGTAGTACCTACATATAACTCAATGGCTAAATTAAACAAGTTTAGCTGTTTCCACACTGGTAAATTATTGCTCATCCACCTGAGATGGGGCTGCTAAGACAGTCTTTATGTAAATTAAACGCGCTCAAAGGGCTTCACTTTAAATGTGCTGTTTTAAACCTCGCTTATTTTCCACACAACATCTTTATTTCAAAAAGGGTTCCTTTCATTGCTTTAATCACTCTAAACTTAAATGCATTCTTAAATAATTCCTTTTTAAACATCGTACACTAAAACAGAATGTCTTCTTGAAATTCTAAAATAAGCTTTCTATCTTAAAAACAGCGATCCACAGCCATTTTTGTTATAACAACTAACCTCAGTAATAAGGCATTGTGGTTTTGCGGTGAGAAAAATAAATACATTTTATTTATGTTTTATTTTTGTGCCAGTAATAAGGCATTGTACTTTTGTGGTGAGAGTAATAATTAAATATTTTTTTATTAATACGTAATACAATATTTTGTTAATTAGTACATTTACGTGGTAGAGAAATGCTGCAGCTATATTAGTAGTATATTTGTAGCACGAATGGGTCGGCTCGATCGGGGAAGGACCACGCTCTCACAGAATACCAGCGTAAAATAGCAGCTTAACACTGCTGTGTTTCGTATGGTGAGTGTAGAGAACCGGAGACCCTGTTTACTGGAAAAGAGGCATTCCACCTTAGTCCTCACGGGTGACAACGTATCTGCATTTTGAATTGCAAACGAGGATAGATCGTTTGTCACCCTATCCTATAAAAAAAGGCATGAGGCAGCCGTTTCTCGATTTTTTTTTAGTGTACCAATTTGGTACAATTGTGTCACTATTGTAGATAAACTAACATCAAACCACGAGCCTAATTCCTTGATTGTTTGTTAAGGTCTGTTCTTCTCTTGGTCTATTCTTCAAGTCAAAGTTTCTACTACGAAATGATCAAGTCAAAAATTCATAGATCGTTCGTCAGTAGTAGGTACCCCCTCCAAACGCAGCATTGATCTGTCTGCTGCGTTAGAACCACATTAATAATAATGTCCTCCAGACCGAATTTCGGCCACGGCGGCCAGTCTAAACGGAGACGAGCCATCTGCGCAGGACAGGATTATAATGCCCGAGTGTATGCGCAAGCACAGGTGCACCCTCTATTCCCTCACTCTCATAGCCCGATGGGACGGTAAACCGACACGACCGGAGAGAGATCAGGCGCAGGACCAACGGCTTTACGTGCTTTCCGAGGCACGAGGGTGAAACACCGCCAACTTCATAACTCCGGGCAGCTACAGAGAATTTCTGGATGGAAAAGCTCAACAACTGATTTTTTGGCCCGACCCGGGAACCACATTAAAATCGTGTTCGAAAATTACTCTATTTTTAAGGTATCCGTGTAAACAAACTCAAATACTGAATTAGAGAGTATAAAAACAATACGTTATTTACTGAATGTTAACAATTGAGAGTCAAATTATGGAATGTTATAAAATTTTCGAGTTTGGAATGTTGTAGTTTTTGTCTAGAAAAAACTTTTAATCACGACCAATTTTGGACCATGCAGGTTTAATTTTAATTCAAAGTGACCACTCCTTTGAAATGGCAACATCATACTTTTCCGCCTATTAGATATTATACTCCTAAGACCTTATGTGTGTAATTAGTGAGCAAATAAATACTAGAACATTAAATTAATTATTTGTGTTACAGTTGAAAATGAAACAAGATGTTACGATGAGCTAGGCTGCTTAAACATCACAAGAAGTTGGTATCATCTAATCCATCGACCTTTCAACGTTTTTCCGCTGCCAAGGGTCGTAATCAACACCAGGTTATTGTTTGATTTAATCACTATTCCTATCACTATTCAATCACTATTCCTATATTGTTTAGTGGTTTAAACTAATGTTGCGCCTCATAGTCAGTATGAGGTAGCTCATTTTGTAATCGCCGACTCACGACCTGCCACCTAATCAATTGAGACATGTTAACGGCAGATGTTCCGATTCTCATCTCAATAGCCCGATATCCCCAGCCATCGAGCACCCAAACCTCATAGCGCAAAACAGGGCTCGGAAACGTTATTAAAAATAACGTTTTTAAAACGTTTGGGACGGTTCCTTGTATAACACTTTGTTCTGAAACAAAACGAAATGAGAACGTAATGTGAATACGTAAGAAACGGTATATTCCGCAGGAAGCTAAGTGAATGGCGCGTGCCACAATAAGTTTAAACCTATAAGGTATTTTTTTTTCGTATTGCAGGGCGAAAAAATGGGAAAAAACTGTTTAAAATGGTTAAAAACGTTTTATTGAACAAGAACGATTTAGAATTTCGTTTTCTTCATAAACGTTTTTATTATGATTCCGTTCGAACATAAACGAAACGAATAAGTTTTTAGGTATTTAAGGCGAAAACGTTTCGAAAAATATACCGTTATCCGAGCCCTGGCGCAAAATTATTTAACTTTTTTCCCATATTAAAAACTTGTGTATATTCTGGGACTCTTCGTCAGATACATTGAGTTGTGGAAAAGAGTACTATAATGTACATACACTACATGATAAAGTAAAAATTAATCATTGTGTTATATATAAATTACGCCTGTATAATACTTTCAATTATTTATACGTTTCTTTGCAGGTTTATTTTATACACAAAGAAAAATCCAACTGAGGGTCAGATATTAAATGTGAATATGAATAAAACGATAATTAAATCTAACTTCAACCCACGGCGGCTTACCAAAATGATAATTCATGGATTCATAGATACACCGTTATCAAACTGGGTAAGCACAAAAACTGTTTTACCTCTTACATGCTATTACCATTACAGTCTATAAAAAATTCACTGCTGAACACAGGTCTCCCATAGATTGCCTCACAGGGAGGATATTTACCATAGTTGCCCGTTTGGCACACGAGTTGGCAACCGCAGTTTTTTTTCAGTCTGTCGCTTCTTGCGACACCCATGGGACGATATCGGATACTGAATTTTGTTACATCGCCACTACACGACGCGTGTTACGTTACATAGTGCATGTTATAAAGCACAAGATAAAAATATTTCCTTTTTTATTTTGAAGGTTAGTGAGATGAAAGATGAACTGGTGAAAGCGGATGACTACAATGTAGTCATTGTGGACTGGGCGGGCGGGAGCCTGCCGCTGTATACGCAAGCTACAGCAAACACAAGACTTGTGGGCTTGGAAGTAGCGCACTTTATAAACACTTTGCAGGTACTTACTATGACATTCATTTATTAATTACAGGCAACAGAATACTTACAAAAACAAACAATTGGTGTTTTTTTTGTAAGTATTATACGAAACACGATTAAAAATAAAAATATAAAACCCTAAGTGATAATAAAACTATGAAAACCTAAGTTAACGACAAAACATTGAATGTACCTATAGTCAAATTGCATTACTACAAAATTAAATACCGGTCAAATATTAAATCTAACCTTTCTTTCTCATGAACATAATAATAATATAAATGTCCTATACACCGAATATCGGTCACGGCGGCCAGTCTCATCGGAGACAATGAACATACAGGTAACCTGTAAGTAGAATGTAGGTATCGGCTACAGCAGTTTACGTACAATTTTTACCAACTTCAACATGAAAAAGAAATGCCTAATATCTTGTATTTAGGTGCCAGATGTCTGGTACTGGCTTATCCACCTGTCAAGAGTAATGATTACAACAAATCCGCAAATAAGGGAGGCTCATGTCCAATAATGGGCTGCATACGGGCTGGCCACACGTTCAACGCAGATTAAAAACCATGATTCCCATTTGGACCGCTAACTTTTCCATTGGGGCCGCGGGCTATGTCGCCTCTCTGGTGGATAGAAAACACATGCTAATTTGTATGAAAGGCGACCCGCGCCTATTACATACAACTTATTCTTTGCTAACTATTACAATCCTAAAAAAATTTAATCAAAGTGAGTTCGGTTTTAAAAAGGCCCTGACTTTTTTTATTTCTTACCATCAAACGTGCTTCGGTAGCCACGTTCCAAAAGCCGCTACCTGTAAAATAGCTTCGCCGCTAGAGGAGAATTTTGCGCCCTCCCCGTTTGTAACATTTTAGTCGAAAATATTTAAACATTAATAAGTATCTATTACGTCAATAGTAATAGACACTTTTATTTATAGAGATTTAAAAGTTCAAAACACTTAAATTTTTTGAACTTCCCCGGCGCTAGTGCAATCCTCGCTGACACCAAGGAAATTGTTATTCCGATTTTAAGTGCTGATAACAGCATGTGCTCTGCGGTAAATGAAAACATCATGAAAAAATCTGCATGTCTGAGAAATTAAAAAGATTTCGAAAATATATGAAATCGTCCTGCTCTAAAATTATACTTACCGAAATCATAAAAGGAGGCTAGTTTTGCGGTTTTGAGGTATGCCTGACGAGATGTGTCGTAATCTCCCGAACGCTGCCCAGCCGAATTGAATCCGTCGATTGACCTCTCGATCGAAGTTGGACTTACCTACTCGGACTATTTGTCCCAGGTAAACATACTCGTCAACAACTTCGAGCTTAGTGCTCCCAACAACTACCGGCATATGTGTGACATGGACTATACACATGACTTTTGTTTTATCCATGTTCATTTTAAGATCTATCCATTGGGAGACCCTATTAAGGTCATTGCGCATAGTGCTTAGGTCCTCCAATGATACTGCCATAAGGACTATATCGTTGGTCTGCGTGCGAGATGATTCGTAATGCCTCTCGAAAACAGGACGTAGACGCGGCTCAAAAGGGAAATCGATTTGTAGTCCTTCAAGAGAGCATTGTTGAACCACTCGGAAAGCTTGAAGAACAAGACCACCGCACTTCTGCTCCACGCTTCCGAAGTAGTGCCACCATGGAGGACGGAATTAAAGAGCTTCTGAAAGACTTCAGTACCGGTTTTCTACCCGCTTTCAGAAGCTCCGTTGTAATTCCATCCCCGCACACGGACTTGCCGTTTTTAAGGTGCTAGAGAACCATTCTAATCCCGCTCAGACTGACGTCCGGGATATCATCGGAATAGTGTCGAATAAAACTTGTTCTTGGGTCATTACCCACACTTGCGCGTGGATCCAACGATCACGTGTACAGCTGCCCATAGAACCTCTCAATCTCACTCAATATCTCAGGTGTCCCGGAAACGATGCTGCCACATTCAGTTTTCAGCTTCGACAGTTGGCTCTTTCTGGCAGACAGATTTCTGGCAAAGGCTTTGGAGCCCTGGTTCCGCTTGATTGTTTCTTCAATACAAGCAGTATTAAAGTTGCGTGAGTCCCACCGCATGCATTTAGACATATGTCTGTTCAGATACCTATATGCTATCAAATCTGCTGAAGACTGCAGCTTCATTTCCCTTCTAACAGCCATGAGATTAAGTGTGATCGGAGAGTTTTTGTGATCTTCTGCGGCGGGTCTTGCAAAGCTTAGCTCCGACTGCATGGACAGTTACCACGAGCTTGTCATTCATATCGTCCACTGCATTGCCATCTTCTAGGCACTGAAAACGGTTTTGTAACTCGAACTGAAAGGTTTCGGAAATTTGGATTAGAGCACGATGGGGACGGAGCGTTGACTTCTTTAGACGACACCCCTCCAATTTAACGTTTAGGGTCAGTATGCCTCTAACCATTCGGTGATCGCTAGGTCACTTATGGGGATAAAAACTCTCCTATCTCTCAAGTTGAAGGAAGCAATACTCAATACACAATACCCTTTTTACTGGAAAAGAGGCATTCCAACTTAGTCCTCACGGGTGACAACGCATCTGCATTTTGATTCGCAAACGAGGATAAATGTAGATGTCTATGGGTCACAGCAACCACTTACCATCAGGTGGACTGTGTGCTCGTTTGTCACCCTATTCCTATAAAAAAAATTAAAAATGTCATTAAAATCAGTTGAGCGGAATCAGAGATTAGCGTAAATGAACATCGTAACACGGGATTTTTTGTATGATACGATTTTAAAAACTTTTTTTTATATTAATATTGTATTACAGAAAGAGCATGGTTTGAGTCCACTTGATGTACATATTATTGGTCACTCGTTGGGCGCACATACAGCTGGCTACGCCGGAGAGAGGATACAGGTAAGTTTAAGATAACAAGGAAAAGCATATATTTCGCATTGAAACCTAATAATCTTATAA
Organism: Parnassius glacialis; assembly: GCA_033319125.1. NCBI lineage: Eukaryota > Metazoa > Arthropoda > Insecta > Lepidoptera > Papilionidae > Parnassius > Parnassius glacialis. The sequence continues at coordinate 22,645,662 of JAVANC010000021.1, forward strand.
CAGAATCTTCACGCTATCTTTGATTTAGCTTCTTATTTCATAGGGACTAGGAAGAATAACAGGTCTTGATCCTGCCGAACCATATTTTCAAGGGATGCCCACACATGTAAGACTGGATCCAACAGACGCTGAATTTGTGGATGTTATCCACACCGACGGCAAAAGCATTTTTCTATTAGGTAAAAGAAATAATTGTTCGTTATTTCAAAACTTAGCACTCGCTATTTCATTCATAAGTATTTTATGTAGTTGTACCATTTTAACTTAAGTTATTTTTTATGTATAAAAATCGCTTTTAGCTTTTCGTAAATTAACACACTAACAAATTCTGTAGTATATGTATATTTTGTACATATGTGCTTATTGCCCAGAATAAATTATCATTCATGTAGTTTTATAAATATATATATATATTCAGATTCATAAATATCTATCGCATAAATCCACTAATTTTCAACCCGTTTATTCCACGCGTGCGACAGATTTTGTGTTTATGGCAGGATATGGGATGTCACAGCCTGTGGGGCACCTAGATTTTTATCCGAACAATGGGAAAGAGCAACCTGGTTGTGATCTAACTGAAGGACCGTTAATACCGCTCACCCTAGTAAAACAGGGCTTGGAAGAAGCATCGAGGGTACTAGTAGCGTGCAATCATGTCAGAGCCATCAAACTGTTCACCGAATCAATTAATGGAAAGTGCCCATACATAGGTAAGCTGTTAATTAGAAGATTACCAAAAGTAAACATCTGATCTGAACCAAGAAGCTAAATTCTTTACGTTTTCTACAGGACATCAGTGTCCATCATATCAACATTTTATCTCCGGAAAGTGTTTTCATTGCGGTCATGGCTGTGCAATAATGGGGTATGTAATTTTTACACGTTTTTATTAACTTAACTTGTATCAAGGTATTGGTTAACTTGTATGAGTGTAATGATATTTTGTAACTCAAATTCATCTACATCCAGAAGTTGCAATAATTTGAAATGTAGACGTATTTAGATCTGATGACAATACAATAACTTTATGAATGTGACCTATCAGATTTTTTTTTGATTATCAGACTTTTAAACTCTTAATAATTTATTAATGTTCATAATTTAAGAATACATTTATAAAAATAACAAATTTCAGAAACTTTAACCTATTTTCCTAAAATTTATCGAATCGTAAATGTACAATTTTGAATTATCATTTAGATTCCATGCAGACAGTTCACCAGGTCTCATAACAAATAAAAACAACCAGACTGAAAACGAAGTGTTTCCTTCTGAAGAACAAGAAACAATCGGGGCGAAATACTATTTAAGCACTGGAAAAGAGCAACCATTTTGCCGTAAGTTGTAAAATTTTATTTAATTTTTTTTTTGAAATGGTAAAATAATCGCAATACACCATTTTAATTACAGATCGACATTACAAAATTACAATACAGCTGGCCAATCCGAAAGGTGCTGAATCTTGGGTTCAGGTAATATATTCAGTGTAACTAACCGTATCATAAAATCACACACTTACAAATTGATTAAGTTAAAATATTCACTTTACTAATGACGTAAAGTTTTAATAAATATGTATATTTATTATAATATACTCTTTGGTCCTAACTTAATAAGCCATATTTCATATTTTAACAATTTTAAGAATTTATTGAATTCTTAAAATTCTTAAAGTTCATAAAACAGGCAGATTTCATAATCGACGCGTATATTTTTAAGTATGTTTACCGATTTCTCAGAATCGGCGGTATCGATTTAAATATGTACTTATTTTTTTAATATATACTTTATATACACTTCAGGGACGGATCGACCAATATAAATTTGAAGAAAAAATTCCATCCCTAATGGTATAGAAGATGAAAATTTTCATGTAGACGACATTTTAGTTGTTCGCGTGATATTCCTTAGACTACTCAAAAAATTAAAAAAAAACTTTTATTAAAAAAATAACAGCCGACTATAAAACCTAAAAAGATTTTAAAAAAATCGATTTCTAAAGTCGGTACTAGACATAGTGTATCGAAGAATTAAAGCCCCGACCTCAGACGCAATTATGTGGATATAATATGGGACCACCCTTATTGTAAATATAGTTATATAAAAGGAGAATATCGGTCCGGCCATTTCTGAGATCTATAGAACCTCCTCGTTTTTTAAATCTGCCTAAAATATATAAAGCGTAGGTTAAAAATAATCACATATTATACTACTTGGTACGACTTTCTATTGACGTCCGTCGAGTTGGGGGTTGATATTGATATATTATTATATATTATATATTGATATTTTACGGAAAGGTTACATTATTATAAGCACACACGCAAAGTTTCAACATGCGGAAACGCGTACTTTTTGAGAAAAAAATATTGATAATCAATTATTTTTGCAAAATTTATGCCAATCCCCATTGCCGTCCGTCAAGTTGGCGGTTCATATTTTTATTAAGAAAGGTAACGTTATTATAAGCACACATGCAAAATTTCAACATTCGGAGACACGTACTTTATGAGAAAAAAAATTATTGAAAATCAACTATTTTTGCAATATTTGTGTTTCAACATTCGGAGATACGTACTTTTTGAGAAAAAAAATATTGAAAAACAACTATTTTTGCAATATTTATGTCAATTGCTACCGTAAAACTGACGCCATTTTGTATTCTTATTGTCACTAGGGATGTCGATTCTTTCCGGAAAGGATCGATTTTTAAATAGATTCTAATTGTAAGCTGATGTATCGATTCCCAAAAAATCGATTTCTAAAATATCTATATTTTTTCATGTTTGCATTTATAATGTAAATATAAATCCGTTTTATAAGAAAAATATCCCCTTTATCATAAAAAAAATAGGGGGACTGATTCACAAGGATTTCTGTATCTATTTCGAGACTGCTACGTCTCCGTCGTTGCGGGAAGAGCAGCCTCTACGGCTTAGCGTAACAAATCGAAGGCATCCGTCCTCGCCTCCGCAGCTTCGGCGTGTTGGTCGCTTTCGGCGACCAGCCTCCGTCGCTCCGACTCGTCCGATACCTACGATTTGTTACAGCAGGCGGAGGCTGCTCCCCCTACGCGCCTCCGGCTCTATAAAACCACTCTAAGGGTAGGACAGACGTACCAGGTGGAGTCGGGGTCAATCAATTCGGTTCTTTGACATAAGTTGAACCTAACCTAATCTGCCCTAATAGGTACTGTTAAAATAAAACAAATTTCAATAATCATCATTTATTATGGCATTTTTCTTGTTTTTCATAAAATGGATTTATATTTACATTATAAATGCAAACATAAAAAATATAGATATTTTAGAAATCGATTTTTTGTGAATCGATACACCAGCTTACGATTCGAATCGATTTACAAATCGACCTTTTTCGGAAAGATTCGACATCCCTACTGACGATGACGATACAAAATAGCGTCACTTTCACGGTAGCAATTGACATAAATTTTGCAAAAATAGTTGTTTTTCAATATTTTTTTTCTCAAAAAGTACGTATCTCCAAATGTTGAAACTTTGCGTGTGTGCTTATAATAATGTAACCTTTCTGTAATAAAAATATCAACCGCCAACTTGACGGACGGCGATGAGGATTGGCATAAATATTGCAAAAATAATTGATTATCAATATTTTTTTTCTCAAAAAGTATGCGTTTCCGCATGTTGAAACTTTGCGTGTGTGATTATAATAATGCAACCTCTGTGTAAAAAAAAATATCAACCTCCAACTCGACGGACGTCAATGGAAAGCTAAGCCTACTACTTACTCGAAAAAAAATTTTACTCACACACACATACACGACAGCCTATCATGTGGTAGGACTCCTTTTCTGCTTGGAAGTCCGTCTGGTTCTGGAGTCTGGACCACTTTCTTACCTATTTCTGCCGCCAAATAGCCGCGCAGTCACTGTGTTGCGGTCAAAAGGGTATATTATAGAGCCAATGTAATTACAGTTTGTGAGCATTCCATCTTAAACCTGATACGTAACAAGGCATTAGTAGCCTTGTTTTGATGAAGTTAGCCACGTTCAGATGGATTATAAGTTGCTATATCACTTCAATTTTATAAAAAAAATCAAATGTCCATAGCTACACATTAGCATTTGATTAAAACATTACAAAAAAGCATTATATTAAGTAGATATTTCTGTTATGTTTTTTTAACCAACAGGGCTTTTTGAAAGTAGCTCTAATGTCTGAAAGAGGCGTTATAAGAGGAATGGATCTGACTCCAAACAATTATGTCAAGTAAGCGATTTGCAAATATATTAAATGTTTAAAAATATTAATTTTAACACGCGCAATTCATATATTATATATTTTACTTTTCACAGATTAGAGCACGGTACTACCTATACAATAGTAGTCACTCATCCTACGGATTTGGGTGGTAAAATAAGAAAAGTATGTTCAATATGTATACCAAATAATTTATTAACACTAATAACGAAAATTAATAAAAAAAATGTTTAATTAAATATTTTGAATGTTTTAGGTCGAGTTATCGTGGGAGTACGATATGAACGTACTGGAACCGCGATCTCTGTGTATTCTCTGGTGCAATGATCGTCTTTATGTCAAATCCGTTCTCGTGGACCAAATGGAATTGCCTAGTAGAGGGTAAATATTTTCTCAGCACCTTGTCTTGTCTTATATTATACCCCTGTCTTGTATTATAAAAACTTCTGTACTAAACTTCTATATTTTCAACAGGAAAAGAAACGTAGACTTCAGTAGCAAACTGTGCACGCCTAAACGTGAATTTGCCGAAATTCCAAACCGCGGCTCTGCAAGTTTCTATGATAACTGCGGGAGGTAGCTGTGCCATATAATGTGTGACACGTGCTTTATTAATTGAGGCTAAATAAAGGAGAAAGCTTTAAGTGATAAATGACTGGACGTTTGAGACTGAAGTCATTGTCTGATGTGCGCACTGTGGTCGAAGATTTTATTCTGACGTGGTACCTATTTTAATGATAAAGATGTTACAGTGTGGAGGTATTTTCTCTAATTATTATGTGATACTTTGAACAACTTTTGTAACCCTTTAGTACAGTACTATAGGAATTGTAAAAATACTCTGTTATTTTAATGCAAATTTTTAAGCATTTTATTATTTAAAAAAAGTGTATATTTTTATTTAAAATTGTATTTATTATTACTTAAAGTATGTAATATACAATTTTAATTCATAAATATTTTCTATATTTCGTGTTGTATTATTTTAAGTATATAAATAATAATGATATCATTGTGACAAAAGGTGATTAATACAACTGCAATAGATTATTTTAACATGGTTACCAACTACACGCGACCTATAGCGCAAATGCCAAAATAATAATCATCATCAGCGTTTAGATATAAAAACGGTCACTTTGATCTATACTGCGCTAGTACTCTTTACGTGGTTCCATGCTGCAGCTATATTAGTACTAGGTATAGTTGTAACACGAATGGGTCGGTTCGTCCGGGGAAAGACCACGCTCTCACAGAATACCAGCGTAAAATAGCAACTTAACTCTGCTGTGTTTCGTATGGTGAGAGTAGAGAATCGGAGACCCTTTTTAGTGGAAATGAAGCATTCAATGTTAGTCCTCACGGGTGACAATGCATGTGCATTTTCATTTATAATCAACGATAGATGTAGATGCCTATGGGCCGCAGCAACCACTTATCATCAGGTGAGCTGTGTGCTCGTTTGTTACCCTTATCCTATAAAAAAATCTTATTAATTTGTGATTTATAGCTACCACAAACTAATAAGACCTACTCTATAGAGTAACTTAGTTCATAGACACCTAGATCTATTTACACATATTTATGTGATTTAGTGGCATACCAGGGCTGTCAATTTTACTATTGTGGCCATTGAATCTCGTACACTAGTACCGACTTTGCCTTTTCCGAACGAGTTCATGTAACGTACCGATATTTTATACGCTCCTGACGGTACACGAACCTATCACATAATGTGTCATGAAATATATCATATCATATAGTGTAATAATAATATGGTATTCAATAATATATCCAACTGCAGAGAGATGTAAGACAGGGTGACGTTATATCCCCGAAACTCCTCACCGCTACATTGAGAACTCGAAGTTTTTGACGAGTATGTTTACCTGGCATAAATAGTCAGACTAGGTAAGTCTAACTTCGACCGAGAGGTCAATCGACAGATTCAACTCGAAATGGAAAGTTACAATATCAGGAAATTACAATACATCTTCTCGTCAGGTATACCTCAAAACTAGTGACCGACCGAAGATTCGGTTTCGGCAAAGTTTCGGCAAAAAATCTAGTTTCGGTAATAGTTTCGGTTTCGGCAAAAAATCTGCCGAACCTTCGGCGGCGCCGAAACTCGGTGTTCGTGAATTATCATGCGTCGTTCGGATGAGTTCGTGACTGGGTGACTGGTGTATTATTCATAATTATACAGAAACAGAAACTTTTTTATTCAATATAGATTATAAAGAATACTTATTGAAAGTCACTCTTTTGTTTAATTACCACTGGTTCGAAGAAAAACCTCTGTCCTTGGTAGAACCAGCAACAAACCCAGTGGGACTTTTTTTTAAATAACAGCTTACAATCAGAGGCATAGCCTGGACTAATATAAATGTGCGCGAAGTTGCATCAGCGAGGCCCCTTTTCTTTCGTTCTATGGGTCTACCGAATAGATATATCCTACCTAACATGCATTGACACGACATACGAGGGCGACACTGATAGTTTTTAGAACTGGCCACTTGTAAACGATATAATAAAAAAATAAGTTCAAATTTTGAAAATGGAACTCTGCCAATATTATTGTGTACGTATTTTATTAATTTGTCATTTGTTTACGATTTGGCGGCGAATTGAAAATTGTCTGTGTCACATCAGCATTTTTTTATAGGATAAGGGGACAAACAATCATACATTCCACTTGATGGTAAGTGGTTGCTGCGGCCCATATACATCTATATACCTATCCTCTATTAAAAATCAAAATGCAGATGCGTTGTCACCCTTGAGGACTAAGATGGAATGCCTCATTTCCAATAAAAAGGGTCTCCGGTTCTCTACACTCACCATACGAAACACAGCAGCGTTAAGCTGCTATTTTACGCTGGTATTCTGTGAGAGCATGGTCCTTCCCCGGTCGAGCCGACCCATTCGTGCTACAACTATACTACTAATATAGCTGCAGCATGGCACTTCCACGTAAAAGCATGAATTGAACGCGAGAACATTTTCGTACACTAACTTTTTATGAATTTCGATGTTATTTAAGTCAACAAGAAAAATATGATAGACTTCGATTGGCCTTTCACGATGCAGGCCCATCTCGTGCCACTGTTTATAACTGGTTTAATGAGTTTAAACGTGGTCGCACTAATCTCACCGATGATCTGCGTGAGGAACGGCCATTGATTTAGTCTTGTATAACTCAATGGGGACGGCCTTTACGACGACAACTGAAGATAACATCAGTGTTGTGCGGCGTATGATAGAGACTGACAAAAAAGTGACTTATCAGCAGATTCGGACAAGATAAGGCATCGGTATGAGTCAAGTGCACAAAATCCTCCATGAATATTTAGCAGTCAGGAAGCTTTGTGCCTGGTAGATACCTCATAACTTGACAGAGGCCCAAAAACAACAACAAACAAATAACAGTGGTAGAGCCATGCGGCAACTTTTACTGTCGCACGGATGGGCCGGCTCGAACCGGGGTGGTACCACGACCTCACAGAATACCAGCGTGAAGTAGAGGTTTACCTCTGCGTTTCGCTTGGTGAGTGCAGGTGGCCGGAGGCCCTTTTTACTGGAAATGAGGCATTCCATCTTAGTCCTCACGGGTGACAACGCATCTGCATCTTGATTCGCAAACGAGGATAGATGTAGATGTCTATGGGCCGCAGCAACCACTTACCATCAGGTGGACTGTGTGCTCGTTTGTCACCCTTATCCTATAAAAAAAAACTCCGTAGTGTTGATTGGTGTCGTGAAATGGTTCAAACATTTAATGGAGGTGACTCAAATGCTGTGTTTGACATACTTACAGGTGACGAAAGCTGGATTTATTGTTATAATCTAGAAACTAAGAGACAGTTTGCTGTCTGGGTGTTTCCTTCCGAGGAGATGCCAACTAAAGTGGAGAGAAGTCGAAGCGTGGGGAAAAAAGATGGTGGCCTCGTTCTTCGGAATGACAGATCATTACGCAACAAATGTTTTAGTGGATTGAAAAATAGTTATTGCAGACTGCTACACTAACAATGGTTTGCTATTTGTCTTGGAAAAAGTTCGGGAGAAACGACCTCGCAGTAAGATCTTCCTTCACTACGACAACGCCTCGTCGCACACCGCCAAGCAAACATTCGACTACTTGACAACGTCTGATGTGGAATTACTGGGTCACCTGCCCTATAGAACCGACCTCGCACCTCGTGATTTTTATTTCCGAAAATAAAAGAAAAACTTCTTAAAAAAGATGTATATGGACACTATTTTAAAAAGATATACATAATAAGAGTAATAACTTGCTAGTTTGTCCAGATTTTGATTTTTTAAGAACTTTTAGTGGTACCCTCGTACTCTATCTATTAATTCATATCGTATACTCATATCTATTAATTCCTGAAGACCCTTGTATTCCGTCAATGTAACAATCACGGTCTTTGAAGGTAGTTTCAAAGGCCTCGCAGTCGCATTTAAGGGGGGCTTCTTGCGAGGCCCCAAACAAAAACACTTTCACTTTTTCAAGGGTAAAAGTGATCAAATTAATTAGTCATCTGTGATAAAGTCTGGGGGCATCGCATTTTAGGGGGTCTCGTGAGGCCTCTTTAAGTGCGAGGCCGTGGGCGAGGGCCCACTTCGCCCACACGCCGCTACGCCACTCTTACAATCATATATGTAACACAATTAACAACAAAAAAGAAATTATAAATAGCTTGATTGTGATCACCATAGTGGGGTTATTATTATCCATAAATTCCTTAATATTATAATAACCCTTTTTATATAAACTTAGTTTATTAAAGTTTTTGAACTTTGAGCAAGTTTTGTATATTTCCTGGGATTTTGTTATGGTGTGTGAATGTATACTGTGTGTGAGTGTGATATATTAAGTTAATGTTCTCATTGAAAAATATTAACAATATTGTGAACACAATAAAATATGTTCTCAATTAGCGAGCAACTGTTTATGGGTGTAAGTGTAGATTTTTTTACAAAATTTACTTAAAAAAGTACGAGTATTTCTTAACGTTAAATTGTTGATTTTTACTTGAAAATAAATAAATATATTGCTGCATGACTATTACAGTTACTGTTTTTTATTAACATGCACTACCTATCTGTATATGTATAAAAACCAGATGTATAAGTACCAGATTACAGTATACAATCAAAAAAATTAACATGTCTAAATAAGGTTCGGTTTCGGTTTCGGTTTCGGCCGAAACTGACACCCAGACCGAAGGTTCGTTTTCGGTTTCGGTTTCGGTTGTAAATCCTGTTTCGGTCGGACACTACTCAAAACCTGAAAACGAGATTGTACAACCAGGGCATATTGCCAGTGATGACTTATGGATCTGAGACCTGGGGTCCTTCACTGTTGGCCGTATGAGGACGCTCAAGGTCGCTCAGCGAGCTCGGGGTTTCTTTGCGTGATAAACTTAGAAATGATGATATTCACAGATTAATAAACTAAAGTGGCAATGGGCCGGCCATATATAGCTCGAAGAACCGACAACCGATGGGGAAAAAATGTTCTCGAATGGCAGCCTCGTACCAGTAGGCGAAGTGTAGGGCGATCCCCCACCAGATGGAGTGACGACCTGATAAGTCGTGCAGGAAGTGGCTCAAACCTGTGCTTTGTGGCACTACTTGGGGGAGGCCTATGTTCAACAGTGGACTTGTGAAGGGTTGTGATGATGATTGATACGTAAAAGTGATGCGATTTTCGTATCAAATATCTGCGGATATCTACTATTAATAGTAACGATGAAACAAGTGGTCTGATAGTGACGTGAACCCCAAAGTAATGTCTGTTTTAGCGCCTTGAGATATTAACTTCATTGACTGTCTGCTCGCTTAAACTACCGTCAAAATGTCCCAAAAACTACGCAATGTAACGCATCAACATATTGTAAAGAAGTTTTTGAACAAATTATTATAAAGTATAAGTGCTTATTACTTGACACTGGCAGAAAACAAACCAAAGAAAGAAAGAGGGAGAATAGAAGCTTTTGGCGGAAACTTGACCGTCGGCGGATTGCTGTTTCAGTTAATTGTTTAAAGTAATATTTCGAAGAGGTAAAATCCACGTATAAATGAAGTTATTTTATGTATTAAATGTTTGCGCATGTAAACTATAAACGACGTAACAAGAGCTTTGATAGTGATACAAATCACATGTTTCCGCTAAGGAACGTCATTGTCTGATTCGTTTGTTTGTCCGCTGTATTAATCTGTCTTCAAAATCACACAAAAACTTCGCAATATTCTTAACGTTATATTTATTGTAAAAAAAAATCTGAACAAAATAAGTCAGACTAGGCTGTATGGGATTTGATACCTTTACATTAAACAAAAAGTTCAAAGCAAGTCAGTCAAAGTCAAATCAAAATAAGGGAAGCGCGGGAACCTTGAAACGTGATAGGCGCCTTTTTTAAACTAAAATTTTAATTTTGTTTTGTTTAGTTAAAAGTAGTGACCGACTGAAGGTTCGGTTTCGGTTTCGGTTTCGGCAAGTTTCGGCAAAAAATTTAGTTTCGGTAATAGTTTCGGTTTCGGCAAAAAATCTGCCGTACCTTCGGCGGCACCGAAACTCAGTGTTCGTGGATTATCGTGCGTCGTTCGGATGAATTCGTAACTCGTGTATTATATTCCGTATATAAGTCACGTCATAATTATACAGAAACAGAAACTTTTTTATTCAATATAAATTGTAAATAATACTTATTGAAAGTCACTCTTTTGTTTAACTACCCCTGGTTCGAAAAAAAAAACCTCTGTCCTTGAAAAAACCAGCAAGATACCCAGCGGGACTTGTTTTTTTAAATAACAGCTTACAATCAGAGGCGTAGCGTGGACTAATATAAACGTAGGCGAAGTTCATCAGCGAGGCCCCTTTTCTTTCGTTCCAAGGATCTACCGAATAGAATAGAAAAGAATGATTTTTATTCAATATGGATTATTACATAACATACTTATTGAAAGTCATTATTTTATTTACCACTGGTTCGGAAAATACCTCTGTCCTGGGAAGAACCAGCAAGAAACCCAGCGGGACTTTTTTTTAAACATAATTTCACTTAACAATAATCTTGTTTATACTATTTTAAATGAATTTTCATAGAACCAGCATGGTGGCGATCACCTTATTCCCAGGTGTTATTTTCATTCATGTATTCCTTGATATTATAATAACCCTTTTTGTACAGTTTTTCTTTAAAAAAAATTTTAAACTTGTTTATTGACAAACTTTGAACATGTTCTGGGATTTTGTTGTAAAAGCGTATACATTGCCCCATAAATGAATTACTAACTCTGTGGAGTCTAGTAACTGGCATTACAAGCTTATGTTTGTTCCTAGTGTTTAAGGTACGAATATCCTTATTCTTATTAAAGCTATTAATGTTTTTATGTACATACATTACATTTTCATAAATATATTGCGATGCCAAAGTTAATATGTTTATTTCTTTAAATTTTTCTCTGAGGGACTCTTTACAATTTAGATTATAAATCGCCCGTACGGATCTCTTTTGCAAAACAAATATAGCTTCAATATCAGTCGCAATAGATAGAATAGATCTATCTTACCAAACATAAAGCATGTTTGGTATGATAGGATAGACACACAAGGGCGACACTGAACGTTTTTAGAACTAGCCACTTGTAAACGATATAATAAAAAAATAAGTTAAAATTTTGAAAATGGTACTCTTTGCCAATATTATTATGTATGTTGTATTTTATTACTTTGTCCTTAGTTTACGATTTAGCGGCAAGTTGAAAATTGTCTTTGTAACGTCAGCATGAATTTAACACGAGAAAATTTTCGTATAATGATTTTTTATGAATTTCGATGTCATTTAAGTCAACAAGAAAGTTATAATAGACTTCGATTAGCCTTTCACGATGAAGCCCCATCTCGTGCCACTATTTATAAGTGAGTTGAAACGTGGTCGCACTAATCTCACCGATGACCTCGTCGTGAGGGACCGTGAGGGACGGTCTTCTAAGGCGACAACTGAAAATAACATCAGTGTTGTGCGGCGTATGATAGAGACTGACAAAATAGTGACTTATCAGCAGATTCGGATAAACTTAGGCATCGGTATGAGTCAAGTGCACAAAACCTTCCATGAAAATTTAGCGGTCAGGAAGCTTTGTACAGGGTGGATACCTCATAATTTGTCAGAGACAGAGAAAGATTGGTGTCGTGAAATGGTTAAAAGATTTAACGGAAGTGACTCAAATGTGAAGAAATCTGGATTTATTGTTATGATCCTGAAACTAAGAGACCGTCTGCGGTCTGGGTGTTTCCTTCCGAGGAGATGCCAACTAAAGTAAAGAGGTTGAAGCGTGGGAATAAAGATGGTGGGCTCGTTCTTTGGAAGGACAGGTCATTACGCAACAATTGTTTTAGAGGATCGAAAAATAGTTACTGCAGAGTGGTACACTAACAATTGCTTGCCACTTGTCTTGGAAAAAGTTCGGGAGAAACGACCTCGCAGTAAAATCCTCGTTGACCACGACACCGCCTTGGTGCACACCGCCAAGAAAACAAACGAGTACATGGCGACTTCAGACATGGAATTACTGGGTCACTCGCCCTATACGACCTATATACCTATACGACCTCGCACTTTGCGATTTTTATTTATTTCCGAAAATGAAAAGAAAAACTTCGAGGAAAACGTTTTATGGACGCCGAGAAAGCAGTGGCTGTGTTTCAAAATGCCGTCAAAGAAGACTAAGGACGAGTGAGCAAAGTGCTTTTCTCAGTGGTCCATCGGATGCAGCAACATAGTGTCCATTTACAATGTAAAAATGTAAATGGACACTATGCTGAAAAGACATAATAAAACTAATAACTTGCTAGTTTGTTCAGTTTTTGATTTTCTAAGAACTTTCAGTGTCACCCTCATCATTATCATCATCATCATTACAGCCCTTCACAAGTCCATTGCTGAACATAGGCCTCCCCCAAGGAATGCCACAAAGCACGGTCCTGAGCCACCTGCATCCATCGACTTCCTGCATGTCTTACCAGGTCATCACTCCATCTAGTGGGGGGACGCCCTACACTTCGCCTACCGGTACGAGGCTGCCACTTGAGAACCTTTCTTCTCCATCGGTTGTCGGTAAGGTTAATTTTTTTTATAGGATAGGGTGACAAACGAGCACACAGTCCACCTGATGGTAAGTGGCTGCTGCGGCCCATAGACATCAACATTTATCCTCGTTGGCGAATCAAAATGCAGATGCGTTGTCACCCGTGAGGACTAAGATGGAATGCCTCTGTTCCAGTAAAAAGGGTCTCCGGTTCACTACTCTCACCATACGAAACACAGCAGTGTTAAGCTGCTATTTGACGCTGGTATAAAGCATACTAATTCTTTGAGCTATGTCTGTTACTCTGGTTCTACTGCGGTTATCCTCGTTTTTAAGTCTATCACGCAGAGAAACGCCCAGCATTGCCCTTTCCATAGCTCGCTGAGTGACTTTGAGCTGCCTCATATGGCCAGCAGTGAAGGACAACGTTTCAGATCCGTAGGTCATCACTAGCAACACGCACTGGTTGAACAATCTAGTTTTGAGGTTCTAATATCTGATATCTGTATATCTAACGAGAAAATATGTCGTAATCTCCCGAACGCTGCCTAGCCGAGTTGACTCCGTCGATTAACCTCTTGGTCGAAATTGGACTTACCTAGTCGGACTGATATTCGTCAACAACTTCGAGGTTAGGTGTGACATGGACCTTAAACATGATTTTTCTTTTGTCCATGTTCATCTTAAGTCCTATCCGTTGGGAGACACTATTGAGGTCATTGAGCATAGTGCTTAGGTCCTCCAGCGATTCCGCCATAAGGACTATATCGTCGGCAAATCGAAGTTAGTGATGTACTCGCCATTGATGTTAATACCGTATCTTTTCCAGTCCAGTAGCTTGGAAACGTCAATGGAGCGGTGAAAAGTTCCGGGGATATAACGTCACCCTGTCTTACACCTCTCTGCAATTGGATAGGTTTCGTACTCTGGTTCTGTACTCGGATAGGCATCGTAGCCCTACTTACTGTACAAACACTTCATCACTTCGATATACCGAGAGTCCACTTGGCACCGCTGGAGGGACTGCACCGCCCAAATTTCGACGGAATCAAAGGCTTTTTCATAGTCCACATACGGAAGACAAAGTGGCAGATTGTACTCTTCGGTCTTATGTACAATTTGCCGAAGGGTATGTATGTGGTCTATGGTGTTGAAGTCTTTTCGTAATGACTCTCGAAAACAGCACGTAGACGCTCAGAAGGGAAATCGGTCTGTAGTTCTTCAAGAGAGTGTGCCTTTCTTGAAGACCAAGATCACCGCACTTCTGCTCCACGCAGCCGGTGTAGTGCCACCATGGAGGACGAAATTAAAGAGCTTCTGAAGGACTTTAAGTACCGGTTTCCCACCCACTTTCAGAAGCTCCGCTGTAGTTCCATCCTCGCGTGGGGCCTTGCCATTTTTAAGGTGCTGGAGAGCCATTCTAATCTTGCTCAGACTGACGTCTGGGATATCATCGGAATAGTGCCGGATAAGGCTTGCTCTTGAATCGTTACTTACACTTGCATGTAGCTCCAACGATGACTTGTACAGCTGCCCATAGAACCTCTCAATCTCACTCAAAATCTCAGGTGTCTTGGAAACGATGCTGCCACATTCGGTCTTCAGCTTCGACAGTTGGCACTTTCTGGCAGACAGATCATAGCAAAGACTTTGGAGCCCTGGTTCTGCTCGATTGCTTCTTCAATACGAGCAGTATTAACGTTGCGTAAGTCCCGCCGCATGCGTTTGGAGATCTGTCTACTCAGTGTCACCCTCGTACCTACTCATATCTATTAATTCCTTACAAGTTTCGTATTACATCAATGTAACAATCGCGGTCTTTGAAGGTAGTTACAACGGCCTCGCAGTAGTATTTAAGAGGCGCTTCTTGCGAGGCCTCAAACAAACACTCACATGTTATACATTGTTAAAGATAATTGTCTACTTCGTTTTATTGTCTTTTTTATATAGAAAAGAGGGACAAACGGCTCACCTGATGGTAAGTGTCGACGTGTAGTAGTCAAAGTGTATTTACTAATAGGCGGTGGTCGACATTTACCATCAGGCGCGTTGCCGTCTTTTTAATAAGGAGTAAACTCCGTGGACCGCCAAGCATCCCGATTAAGTGGATTTCTGAAATGTGTTGATGAAATTTTGTGGCTGGAATTAATCCAAACAGTTCCTCTGAACACTCCCCGTGGTAAATGCGATAGAAAATGCAAAGGAATGCAACATCTCTTCGTCTCGTCTTTTGTCTTCATCGGTCGTCGACAATTCGAGCAGCTCTGCGCTGGTTGCGGTCAAGTGGAAGGAGCTGTTACTAGGGAGCCTCGGCCCAGGGATAAGAACAGTATTCCATGTTAGGCCGAACCTGCTCCTTGTAAAGTTGCAAGCAGTGTGCCGGCATAAAATACAGTCCCGCTCTGTTGAGCACGCCAAGTATTTTAAAGGCCAATTAAGCCTTCCCTTTCAAGTGACCACGAAACTGCACGTTATTCGATATGTCATCGCCGAAGATTCCCCTGAGTGCCCTGAAATTGAGGAGTTACAACAAAGGGGTTCTTTTTAGATTTAGTCGCCCCAATCCTCATCCGGCAAAGACTCGACTTCAGACACAAGTTGGTTCTGGTACGGTTACCGGACGTTTTCCAGAGAAACATAGGCACACCCGGTGTATAAGGCATCACCAGTGTACATAACTTGTTTGCGACATATTATTGGTAAGCAGAAGAAACATCGTAGGTAGGCACATAGCCTTGTGGAATACCAAAAAAAATAGGCTAGTAAATGGAGCATGCACCTTCTACTACGACCTTGTTGCTCTAATCTGCAAGAAAACTGCTGATCCAGTTGCACAAATTCTCGGGAAGCCTACAGGAAAGGAGTTTCGAAAGAAGCGCTTTGTGCCAAACCGGATCGAAGGCCTTCGCTTTGTCCAAACTAACGGCCAGTGTCTCCCTCTCTGCCTCTGGCGATTTATGAGTCAGGTAAGCCAGAAGATCACCAGCTGAGCAAACCCGACGGAAATTGTACTGTCGGTCACTTTTGTAGTAGGTGATCCCCAACATCATAAGCAGGCAGTTCACAATGGTTTTCATTATTTTTGGGAACAAGTTGGATAGGTCTGATCGGTCGATTTTCCGTTATTTTTTAGGGATCTGGTGCACTAAAGCTGTCTTCTTTGAGTTCGGAACTACGCCTAGGGAGAAAGAACTTTAGAAAGGACGCGTTAAGACCCGTGCCAACTAGCACACGTCTTCAGCACAATGGGAGGAACTCCATCAGGCCCACTCGATTTGACGTCTAAACCGTATCTTACCGACCTGAATCTGAAATTATACTTATTTTTAACAGCGCTAGTGAAGCACTCCTATTATAGTGCGCTTTTTCCTAACTAATTTTTCCTAACTAATTCACTTATTCCTAACGATTGGAAAGAAGATTGTTTGATACCCATTTTAAAGCCTGGAAAAATCCTCACATTGCAGAATCTTACAGACCTATAGCACTTACATCTTGTATGGGTAAAATATTTGAGCAACTCATAAAATAGAATTTTATCTAGAAAAAAATTGTCTTTTACCATCAAACCAGTTTGGATTCAGACGCCGTAAGTCATCTAAAGAAAGTATTGCATTTCTACATTTAGACACCTTTAAAGCTATGGAAAATAATGAAATATTAATTAGTATATTCCAAAGATGTTTTATAGGTCCAGATACCGTGTTACTAACACACTGCACCGTTCATAATGACGCCAGTCTTTGATTCATGTGTGCGTGAGTACCACGTGACGCGCATATCTTAGCCGCGGCGCCCACCTAAGCTACATGATTTCGACATGGCTTGTAGCATGATTCTGACGATGCTCTGACGTGACCACGAGTGACAGTGCTTGCACCAACCTGTGCAACAATAGCATGTTGCAGAATTTATTTTGAGCCAAAATGTCGCCTGAAGAGGATAAACATGCCCTTGCTTTGCTACAGATTTCAAACATTCAAAGTGCCAGCAGAAGATTTTGAGTACATGCCTAAGGGAAAAAATTTGAAAAGTGGTGGTACTTTCAATTTTATGAAGAAATTAGAATTACATTTCGCATAGATTTGCACTACAAGTTGCAAGAAGCATCTTGCGAGTTCCTGTTACTGTAATCGGCTCTAGTATAACATATAAACATGGTCTTTCATGAACTAAATCATTGAATTTAATATTAAAAGCTAGGTCGCCTTTCATTTTGCGTATACAAGTCACTACAAGTGTCGTGTTACGCGCCACTTCAATGCGTCACTAGTAGCAAACTGAATGGCACGTCACGTCATGCGGCGTCACGCCACGCAAATGGGCGCTACTACATACAATCCCTTTGAATGTTGGGGCGAGTGACAAGTTACGCGTCAAATCACACGTCAGATCACGTGATACGTTACGTAGGTGGGCGCCGCGCTTAAAGCGCGGCGCCCACCTACGTAACGTAACACTACACGTACACGTAGTAACGCCCATTTGCGTGGCGTGACGCCGCATGATGTGACGTGCCATTCAGCTTGCTACTAGTGACGCATTGAAGTGGCACGTAACACGAAACTTGTAGTTTTAATATTAAATTCATTGATTTAGTTCATGAAAAACCATGTTTATATGATTATCCTAGACCCGATTACTATAACAGGAACTCGCAAGATGCTTCTTGCAACTTGTAGGGCAAATCTATGCGAAATGTAATACTAATTCCTTCATAAAATTGAAAGTACCACCACTTTTCAAATTTTTCCCCTTAGGGATGTACTCAAAATCTTCAGCTGGCACTTTGAATGTTTGAAATCTGTAGCAAAGCAAGGGCATGTTTATCCTCTTCGGGCGAGATTTTGGCCCAAAATGAACTCTGCGACATGCTATTGTTGCACAGGTTGGTGCAAGCAGTGTCACTCGTGGTCACGTCAGAGCATCGTCAGAATCATGCTACAAGCCATGTCGAAATCATGTAGCTTAGGTGGGCGCCGTGGCTTACGTACCATGGCTGCATTAATGTGCGTGACTTCGGTAATAACAGTGCGCATCGATTACCAAAAAAATGTGGGAGATTTTATATTTCATTCATATTGACGTACCTATTGATTCTACGAGTTGTTTCTAGAGAATGTTTGTGCGAAGCGTGTGCATTAGTGTGCGTGTGTGTATGGGGGATATGGTTGGTTATGTGTGTTTTATGTAGGTACAAACATCGCACTAAAATATTGAATATATGTAACAAAACCTATAACTAATGTAACAGTTAAAAATAAATAAAATTGCACAGTAGATATTTATGTAAGTAACATATAAGTGAGTTTAGTTAAGCGTAAACTTCGGCCAAGAGATAGCAAAATTTTTTTTTTTAATTGCTCCGTTCCATTGCTGCGTGAAGGAAGGACAAAAACAAATAAACAAAAAATCACATTTTCACATTTATAATATTATATTAGTATGGATTGTCAAAAATGATAAATAAACTTTTGAAACAGGTTTACAATCGACTTTTTGAGGGTGGAACTATACACTCGCGCTCTCTTTCTCGCTCTAGTAAATAACGGTTCTGAGTGACCAAAAAGGATAGAAGCACAGGAAAGTGCAATTTCATGCTGCCAGTGTAGTTCAACCCTAAGCCCTAAAACGGTTTAACTCTATAGGTTGGGTAAAATGAATGAATGAATGAATTTATTTTCTCCTCACAATAGGTAAACTTAATGCTAAGTATTACAAAATTGCCAGACTGGTACCTAATTTGTGAGAGACTGGTGCCTGATGTAGGTATAAAAACCTGTATTACAGGTCACCAGGGCTCCCCCGCGGCTAGAGCAACAATCTGAGTAATACAAATAAAAAAAGGAGATTATGATTATGTAAATAAACAAAATTAACTACAGTATTTGCAGATTTTCAGACATCAATGGGTGTATGTACTATGTATAGTTCATTTAATACGTGCAATTCAGTGCTTGCGCGCGCGCGCGCGCGCGGTTGTGTGTGTGTGTGTGTGTGGGTGTGTGTGTGTGTGAGTGTGTGTGTGTGTGTGTGTGTGTGTGTGTGTATATGTGTGTGTGTGTGTGGGTGTGTGTGTGTGTGTGTGTGTGTGTGTGTGTGTGTGTGTGTGTGTGGGTGTGTGTGGGTGTGTGCGTGCGTGTGCGCGTGTGTGTGCGGGTGCATCTGCACGTGCCTGAGTGTATGTGTGAGTGTAAGTGTGTGTGAGTGCTTGTGTGGGATTAACATATTATACAAAATTGCATTTTAAACCAAGATGATGAAAAGATACGAGACAATAGGGAGTTCGTTGCTGAGCGAGATTACTATTTATTATATAGACGACTTTAATAGGTTTTCGGTCGATTCATAGTCTAAAGTTTTCAGATATTTTGTTAGAACTGATTTACAACTAGATTTAGGTAAAGGATAGAAATTTAGGATATTATTTAGTTTATTATAAATGTACAGTCCTAGAAAACAGAAGAAATTGTGTGAGGTAACAGAATGGAAGGATTGGGTGCGACATATAGTACCTTTCCTGCGTTTGTCCTTTAGCATTTCCGGATCGTATTTACATTGAGAATGTTTCAATATGACAGTTTGTAAGATGAATGTTTGTCTCACTGTTAGAACATCCCACTTTTTGTAGAGGTCCACTGTTGGAAAGCGGAACGGGAGACCTGCACTAACTTTTAGGATGGCCCTTTGGGCTCTTTCTACCTCGATTAGGTGTGTTTTAGCAGCACCTCCCCATGAAGTGATGCAGTAATCTATAAGTGATTGGCATAGAGCGTAATAGACCATCTTGATGATTTGACAGTCAGCTAGGTGTTTAAGCGATTTGAAGATGTAAATAAGCTTGCGTAACCTAGTGACAAGTACATCAATATGTGCCTTGAAAGTAAGGGTTTGGTCTATTATGATTCCGAGATATTTAATCTTGTCAGTTCTTTGTATAGGGAGACAATGACAATTAGTTGGCTCAGAGTTGCAAACGTGGGCTTTGATGGAGAGGGAGGGAAGAGGGTTTTGGCTCGACCTAAGTGTTGTAGTGTTATGCTACTTACTTATCATTTTACATTAATTTAAATCCATTTTTCCATTCTGTTTCGATTTTCTGCATTCACTTCAAAACTGGATATTTTACATCACCTTTATTTCCATAGGATCCTGTAACGATTTTAAACCATAAGAACACAATCACAAATCATTTCTACTTCGTATTTTCACATTATCAGCACTTTTAAATTGGTGTCAATGAAGTCTACCTTTTTTCGATCTTTTAGTTAGTTTTCCTTAACTCTACAATTTCGGGCTTTGTGTGGGTAGTTGCGCTACTTTTTTTCCTATTTCAATAATATCTCCTTTTCCTCTTAAATCTTGCCGTTTTCTTATTACAAGCCTAAAACTAAAATTTGACATGTTTTGTTATTGTTGTTTATTTGGTCTCCATGGAAATTATATTCAAATTTGCTACCGGTCTGTTGTTTCTATTTCGATAATTCCACATAAATACTCTTTCCTCTTGACCATTTACAAAAAATTTGCGTTTAATTTAAATAATTTTTCCGTTCTCTCTAGAAAGATATAAAAGCCGAACAATCGGTGAAGAATGGCAGTCTTGCTTCAGTTCTCGAATTGGAAGCATCTTCTAAAGGCCTTATCCCGGGGCCGCTCTGCCCCGGGATCCTGCAAGCCTCCATCTACATCCGGCGCATCCTGAAGTCGTCGGCGCATCCTGCAAACCAGGCGTCGGATCCTGCAAGCCTCCATCTACATCCGGCGCATCCTGAAGTCGTCGGCGCATCCTGCAAACCAGGCGCCGGGATCCTGCAGGCCAGGCGTCGACTCTGTCTGTGAAGATCCTCAACTCTGTCGGTGATGAGGCAAACTCCGAGAAACTGAAGAAGGTCATCTCGGAACTCAATGGCAAGAGTGAAGAACTGATCGCGCAGGGTCGTAAGAAGTTGTCGACCATGCCCGTCGGTGGAGCAGCGCCCGTGGCCGTGGCCGCGGTCGCCGCTGCTGCAGCGCCGGCAGCTGAGAAGAAGGAAGAGAGAGTCCAAGAAGGAAGAATCTGAGTCTGACGATGAAGTTATGGGCTTCGGTCTCTTCGACTAAAGCTTGCTTAATTTAATTTTTAACTCTTCACCTTTACTGCGCCTTGTCCATTCCCTTTTGATATAATTGCTTTCCCTTTCGTTCTTAACTCATTATTCATCATTCATTTATACATCCTTTTCATACCTTCAAAATTCTAAAACAAAACTTCTTCTAGTTTTTCAACTTATCTGGATTGTATTTAGGTCTACATATAACACTTCATTTACATTCATCACTCTAAGTTACATTCATCACTCTAATAATTTTATTCTAGATAACTTAAAGAGGTACAATTTTTAATAAAATCTTTATTTCTTAAACTTAACTTTACACTTTGCACTTTTGTTTTTGAAAGCTGAAGCGAAACGAACCATAACTTTTCTAAACATTTATTAACTTTTAGTTTGTATATATGTATAAATATCACCACTTTCACCTTATTATTTCTATACATTTATTAACTGTTAATTTGTATATATGTATAAATATAACTGTTAATTTGTATATATGTATAAATATAACTGTTAATTTGTATATATGTATAAACCTTCACTTGGGAGCAACTGACTACTCCCTTAATTTTCTTTATCTTTATCTTCACTTAGGAGCGGCTGTCTACTCCCTTAATTCTCTTTACCTTTATCTTCACTTGGGAGCAGCTGACTACTCCCTTAATTTTTTATCTTCACTTAGGAGCGGTTGACAACTCCCTAAATAAGCCTGAATGTCCTTTCGAAAACACACTTCTAGAGTGGTGTCTCTTCGAATTTTTTTATCTTCACTTAGGAGCGGTTGACAACTCCTTAAATAAGCCTGAATGTCCTTTCGAAAAACACACATTTAGAGTGGTGTCTCTTCAACTAATTTATTTTTTTTTTCCCACGCAGGAGCGGATGACTTAAATAAGCCTTAATGTCATTTTGAAAACACACTTTTAGAGTGGTAGTCATTGAATGTGAACTCCACCCTTACCTGAATGCAGATGATGAATGTAAGAGATAGTATATCTGATTTTGACTGGTGATGTCTGTTTCTGCAAAGCTGTGTTTTTATGGTTTATTTTAGAATGTATATATATCAAAATTTTTGCTGAGTCAAAAATTTTCCAGGGTCGGGGGGAAAATGTAGTGTTATGCTACTTACTTATCATTTTACATTAATTTAAATCCATTTTTCCATTCTGTTTCGATTTTCTGCATTCACTTCAAAACTGGATATTTTACATCACCTTTATTTCCATAGGATCCTGTAACGATTTTAAACCATAAGAACACAATCACAAATCATTTCTACTTCGTATTTTCACATTATCAGCACTTTTAAATTGGTGTCAATGAAGTCTACCTTTTTTCGATCTTTTAGTTAGTTTTCCTTAACTCTACAATTTCGGGCTTTGTGTGGGTAGTTGCGCTACCTTTTTTCCTATTTCAATAATATCTCCTTTTCCACTTAAATCTTGCCGTTTTCTTATTACAAGCCTAAAACTAAAATTTGACATGTTTTGTTATTGTTGTTTATTTGGTCTCCATGGAAATTATATTCAAATTTGCTACCGGTCTGTTGTTTCTATTTCGATAATTCCACATAAATACTCTTTCCTCTTGACCATTTACAAAAAATTTGCGTTTAATTTAAATAATTTTTCCGTTCTCTCTAGAAAGATATAAAAGCCGAACAATCGGTGAAGAAAGGCAGTCTTGCTTCAGTTCTCGAATTGGAAGCATCTTCTAAAGGCCTTATCCCGGGGCCGCTCTGCCCCGGGATCCTGCAAGCCTCTGTCCTACCTGAAGCCACTGGACTCTACGAACCTCTGCTCTATCTGAAGTCGCTGGACTCTACAAACCGTTGCTCTGCCTGAAGTCGCCGGGTTCCTACAAGTCTCTATTCTACCTGGAGTCGCCGGAACCTGCAAACCTCGGTTCCGCCTGAAGTCACCGGAACCTGCAAACCTCTGTCCCGCCTGCAGTCACCGGATCCTGCAGGCTTCTGTGATGTCTGAAGCCGCCGAGGATCCTGCAAGCCCCTGTCTGGCCTGAAATCGCCGGATCCCGCAATTACCACATTCACCGGAGGTCGTCGCCTAGAGACGCCCACGCCTTCTCACCTACGCCGTGCGTGCTCGTTCCAGGCGCTGAGAGCACACCTTGGACCTTCCGACTCAGCTTCGGCACTAATCTCTTTTTTTTATTACTTTTTTAAAATAATCTGTAAATCGCATCATCCATCCTCATATTCATACTCCATTTTTGTTATATAAAATTGTAAATATTTTTGAATCTTAAATATATTATTTGTTTTGTTGTATTTTTGTTGTTTTGTTGCTCTTAGGTTAGGTTCTTTCTCTTTTAATTGTCGCTTCACGACAGTGTGAAAGTGATGTATTTTGTTTTGTCAATATTTAATGTCAACACATTTCTTTGTAACCAGAGGCAGCATTTAGTAAAACCGCTTTGTGCAGAATCAAAGACCTCTCTCCAACTATTACCACTGAAGAATAATGAAGTATCGTCGGCAAATGAGAGAATTTTCCCTTTGTGTAGCTGAAGCTGGCATAAGTCATTGACATATACCAGGAACAGCGTTGGGCTGAGTATGCTGCCTTGTGGCAAGCCATATTCGACAGTTAACTCATCACTTATCTTATTCTCTATTCCGACTCTCTGCTTTCTTCCACTCAGATAGTTTTCTATTAATTGCAGAGGTAAGCCTCTCACACCAATTTTTTCCAGCTTGGTTATAAGGTTCGGGATCAGGACTGTGTCAAATGCCTTTGCTAGATCGAGGAATATAGTTAAGCATTTTCTTCTTTCATCTAAGTTGGTTATAATTGAGTTAACAAGCTCGTGTACCGCGTTATTTGTTGACTTTTCTTGCCGAAATCCGAATTGCGCTGGTGAAAGGCGATTATTACCCTCTAGAAAATTGATTAAGCGTTTATTTTTTAAGCGCTCTAAGATTTTAGACAGTGTGGGTATATGTGGCCTATAGTTATTGACACAGTCCTTCTCACCACTTTTGTGAATAGGTTTAATGAGCGCTGTTTTGAAAGCTGAGGGAAAGATTCCTGTAGACAAAGCCAGTTTACAAATATGTGTAATAGGGGGGGTAAGAATATGTATATATCTCTTAAGTATTACACTAGAGATCTGATCAAGCCCTACTGCACAATTGTCTCTTAAACCCTGAATCAGCTGGAAAATTTCATTCTCGTCCGTTGGTAGCATGACAAAGGAGTTGGTGGGGGATGGATATACGACTTCAGGTTCGGTAGATATTTTATGTCTGGATTTTATGATATCTTCAGCCAGATTCCTTCCTATATATATCAGCAAAGAAGTAGTTAATATCATTAATACTTTTTTTGGACTTTCTGGAGAGAGAAGACAGGATGAGTGTTCTACTAGCTTATTTGATCCGCTCAGTTTTTTAATGGCTTCCCACAGCTTCTTTTTATTATTTTTCGCCTTTTCAATCTCTTGTTTCTCATAGTCTTTATCCGCCTTTTTTAAGATAGAGTTACAGTAGTTCCGGTAGCGTTTGTAGGTTAGTTTTATTACTTCCGTTCCAGGGTCCTTTTTCAATTTCTTGTAGAGGTTGTCCCTATTTTTCATACACTGCAGTAAGCCTTTGGTGACTCATGGTTTTTTGATAAGTTTTCTTTTGGGAGTTTTAACCAAAGTGGTGTTATCTGTTATGGATGTGGTTAAATATTTCAGAAGTAAGTCTGTTGCTAGGTTTGCATCCATGCAATCAATGATAATTTGGTATTCAATTTTTTGTATAGCTTTATCTAATTCCAGCAAATCAATGCGATAGCATAATTTATTTAAGTATTCTGGGCGAGTAGTTTAAGTAATGCTAATGGCTACACTTTCTTGATCAGTAATCTATGATTCTAAAATGAAACAAGTGACAGGCAATTAGGTTTTAATTATGGAATGGTCGAGGCATGTTTTACCATGTGTAGGTTTGGTGTGACCTGGGAGCATGCTATGACTCGCCAATACATTTAGGTAGTCGTAAGAGCGTTTATCAGAGCTATTCGGGACAATATCGATATTGATATCGCCACATAAAATTATGTTTTTATAGCTCTTAAGTTTGGACAAGAGGGAGTCAATAGCATATATAAAATTGCTGGTATTAGATTGGCTAGGCGGTCTATATATGCCAATAATACAGGTTTCGGAGTTGAGACGTAGTAGTAGACAATTGGCGTCGCTGATTTGGGGTTCTTCAAAAGATACTTTTAAGTGTTTATTATAATATATGACCACTCCCTCATTCTGGGTCATATGAGTAGTTGTTGTAATATAATTGTAGTTGTTTAGATTGGGTATGGACTTAGCCGATTGTAGCCAGCATTCAGAAAGTACTAGTATATCAGGATATTTCGGATCTTTGCAAGAATATTGTTAAATTAGGCATATTACGGTTAATACTACGGATGTTTTGTGAAAAAAGGTTTAATGTGCAATTATTGTTTTCAATACGTTGTTTAATATTGTCAATGTCGCATACGATTGCCTCAGCAACCTGTAAAGTATCCAGATCTGAATTTAGAATTTCAATAATTTGCATATTTGAAAGTGTCTGATATTGTATAATATGTAGAATGACAGTCACGGAAATTTACTCGTGACCTTAAAATTATACACTTAACTTTATGATCTGGTAGGATACATGCAGCTGAACAAAGAGTAATGCGACACTTTTTTATAATTAGAGTACTTCTGTTATTCGACGATATAGTTCGTTTGTGTAACGTGTAATGAGTATAGAGTGTGATGAGTATCTGCTGTGTAAGTAGTGATTTTGAGTGTGAGTGTCTGCAAATCTTGTGGGAGTAAAAAATATTAAAATAAAGGAATTGAACATGAATATCTAATAACAAGGTAAAGAAAAACTGAAACAATAAAACTAAACAACGATCGCTGTAACCCAGTATGTCTAGTCAAATGATAAGTTTATGTAAATCACTTTCTTCTTCGATAAGTATTGGCGCTGCTCCCTCCTCCTTCTTCACAAAAACCTTCCCATGTGTTGTCCAGGCTACAGCAAGCTTTTTGCTTTTAACATTTTGCCGTGCGAGATAGAATATTCTTCTTCCTTTACTTGTTAAATACTCAGAAATATATATAGGACGCGATGGACCCGGTAGGTTCATGTGATCTGAGTTTAATTGTGGCTCCTTGCTATCGCGTTTTATCTTATTATATATTTTGTATTTTGAGATTAAGGATTCTTTCCGAAGGGAAGTGGTGAAGTCTACCACTAGTGCCTCAGACCTGGAGCGATATATATTTTTGATTTCCGATTCCTGAATTAAAGTTTCCATACGCAGTGTCGAACCAAGTTTTTGGATTATATGAGTGAGAGCTTCTTTATTTTCATTATTTTGTCTGTATAAGTTGCGGATTTCAATAGTAGTACTACAAGTATTCCTTTCAAAGAGATCTAATTTGTGTTCTAAGGCGGAAACTCGCTTCTTATAGTCGCTATTTTCTTGTTCCAGGTTATTAATTTTTAGTAGTAATTCTTCATGACGGTTGGTAAACACTTCGAGAGATTTTTGTAAGTCTTGGTTTTGTGTCATTATAGCAGTGAGAGTGTTATTCAACAATTCAAACTTATGATCTTGTTGTTCTTTAAGTTCGGAAAACATGTTTTTAATTTCGTTGATAGATGATCCCGATTAATCTTGTAAGTCGCCAAATGTACGTTTCTGTCGCTTGGTAATGCTATAGCAGTGAATATTTTCGTCTATCTTGTCAATCTCATTAAGGGTTGGGTCTGAACTATAGTGCGTTTTAGTGCTTGGTGGAGCTAGTCCGACGGGTGGAGAGCGCTGCACCTGTAATTAATTACAAGTGTTTAGGCCTATATGTACCGACGGCTGGCGGTCGATGCGAGGGGCGTAGCTTGCGTGCACGCACACTAAGCAGGATGGAAAGGGTGTGGTCTTGTGCGCGTCTTAGGGGAGGGCCTAAGTGTGGGATTGGTGTTTTGTTCCGCGTTTAGTGTATGAAGAGACTCACGCCAATATACTTACCTTCGTCACAGGTGGGTTCTTCTTGCTTGCGCGTTGCAGTTCACCTCCTTGATTTTATGCACTCCTATTATTTTACTACACTTATATGAAATTAATTATTGATATTTTATACGAAATATAGAGCATTTTATTAAACACGTCTGCACACTGCGGTGTCCGCGGGGAGAAGGATTAAAATTAGAAAATCATTAAAATTAGACCGTTTAAAATCCCTATACAGATAACCTTTGCGGTTGATCATGACATTAAATAATGGTAAAAACATTTCATAGACTAGGCAACACTCAAATATTATTGCACAGTATTATTACTTGTATTGATATTTAGATTTCGTATTCTTTTACAAAGAAATACACCATAAAATTGTATAGTTACTTATGAAAAGTGATATTCTTATCCTTATCTTTTTTCTAAGAGTAATTTTTACGTGATTTCACAGCAGAAACAGCCATATTCCGAAATTGAAAACACCGGTGCGTGACGTATGTTCACAGTGAACGTCGCTGGCGTAATGGTGGCACGATCGAACGAATACACCAATATTGGCGCTTTTGAAATGGAAGCGTTTTAGGCGCGCGTAAACGGTATCTGGATCTATAAAACATCATTGGTATATTCTTTGACATTGTTGGTGCATTTAATAACGTCCTATGATAACGTCAATCTTCATGTACTCGCCGCAGAGTTAAGGTATTTTGCCATTCCTGAAAAAATTGTAAAATGGATATTTTACTTTTTACATGAAAGAAGAGTTTTTGCTGAAGAGTTAATAATAATAATACAATTATTGGTCCTAGGCTCAGCTATAAAGGTGTTTGTCAAGGAGGAATATTAAGTCCTCTTACCTTTATTTTATACATATTTAAATTAAACAATATTTTAGGAACAAATGTTACTAATTTACAATATGCAGATGATTTGGTCATATACGCCTCAGGAGCAAATGTCAAAAACTTGGTAACCATTTTAAATGAGGCTTTAAAGAAATTGCACATTTACTTTTCATACTTAAATTTAGATATTAGTACTGAGAAAAGTAAAGTTGTAATATTTAATAAAATAATTTATAATAATACATTTTTACCAATAGAAAGTTATGCAAAATTCTTAGGTGTAATTTTTAAAAATAATTTATATTGGACCAAATACGTGAATTCTATTACAGACAGAGCTTCTAAGACCTTTAATGTATTAAAAGCTTTGGCTAGTACTAACTGGGGAGCTGATCCAGAAATATTATTAATGTTATATATAAGTCTTTAGTGAGGAGCCATTTTGAGTACGGCTTCCTTTGTTTTGCATCAAATAAAAAACTATTAAACAAATTAGATAATATACAAAGTAAGAATTTAAGACTTATTACCGGCTCTATGAGAACAACTCCTATTGTTTCTTAACAGACTGAATGTCTTACTCCTCCTATCTTACTTAGGTTTAAATATCTGAAATTTAGGTTTTTATTAAATATTAATTCTTTGTCTCATCATCCTCTTTTTCAAAAAGTATTATTTTACTATAATAGTATGTCTCCTATATCTAACTCAGCCCCATATATACTCCATGACTTTCATGAAGTGATACGATATGATGAACAATATAATATTCACAAAAGCACACATAGTTGGCCTTGTTATAAGGGGAATTATGAAAGTAAATTCAGTGATATACACATAAATATTGATGAAAAATTGAAAAGAAAAGAAGAGGTTTATGAACTTATATCTGCATATGATGAATATCGACAAATTTACACAGATGGTTCAAAAGTTGAAAATAAAGTAGCCTGTGCATTTTACATACCTCATCTGAAAACTGGACGTGACCTTTCCATTCCTGCATCAGCAAGCATATACACTGCAGTATGTTATGCTGTCTTAATCGCTCTTAAATATATAGAAGAACACCCACAGGTATCTAATAAATGGTTACTGATCTCTGATAGCATGAGTGTCTTGAAGGCACTGAAGGCAAGAGCTTTAGATGCTAAAACGTCTTTCATCATATATGAAATCAAAAGTTTGTGGTGGAAATTGAAAGAAAATAATTTGGAAGTAAAATTTTTATGGACTCCGTCACATATTGGGGTTCAAGGAAATGAAAGAGCAGACCATTTAGCTAAAAGTATAGTTACAGCTGATATTGAAAGGATAACCGATGTTGCAATACCATATACAGATTTATATTCAATTTTAAAGAAACAGTTAAAAGAAGAATGGAAAATACAATGGAATGCTGTTTTAGAGGCAGGAAAAGGTCGTTGGTATGCATCAATTAATTCAGAATTAAGTATTCCTTGGTTTTCTCGCAACGAGAGATATCATAGCAGAAAATTTTATACAATAATGTGCAGACTTAGATTTGGCCACTATCGACTGAACGCTCATCTTTCCATGATGAGAACAGTAGCATCTGCAACATGCAATTTCTGCGATACAGTAGCAAATCATGCTGCAGAACATATAATACTCGTATTTAACTGCCCAGCGTACGCCATAGAAAGATTGCTACTCATTGAAAAACTTATACAAGTTTATGAAAACTCAGAAAGCGTCCCGCGTGCCCTGCAAGATGTTCTTTGGAATACTAAGACATATTTAGCACTTTGCAATTTTATTCATAATACTGTAAAAGAAATATGAAATATGGTATCCTGTTTATGAAAATATTGAATTGACAAATCTACACGGATTGAAACTTACAAAGATTATAATATAAAGAAGACTTGGCTTTAGCCTTTACGGGTTTTTGGAAATATGAAGAATTAAAGAAAATAAGACTTGACTTCGGCCTTTATGGTTTTTGAAGAGATGGAAAGAAGAAAAATAAGACTTGGTACCGGCCTTTACACTTTAAAATTCTATATATTCAAAATAAAAAAGGCAAGGCTGTATGGCTTAGTTCCTTTGCCTAATCTCTCGAGCGAATAATAAAAACAACAACAAATCAAAATAAATTTTGTAGGTATAGATTTTGATTTTTCAATTTCGACAAATAAAGTAAAAATAAATGTGAAATGTCGTCCCAAACATCCAAAATTGTATTAGGTTTATCATGTTCTATTACCGTCGCTATTATCGCATATGTTCATATGAAACAACAAGCTGATAGGTAAATAGTTTCTAAAGGAATTTAGTACACATAATATAATGTTTAATGTAATACTATGTAACTTCTTAAAACAACCCATACTTTTTAGAAGCTTGCTCTAATAATCAAGTACAAAATCATTAGTTACATTTGTTTTGTTGACATTTGTTCAATTTGTGTATTTTTGTAAATTTCCTAAGGCTTAACTGATAATATGGGACGTATAGGAAAGTTGGTTCATATATTTAGTGTAACAAAGCCTTACAAGCTGTATTACATAACATTATAATTTTATAATGGTTGACCATATTATTAAAATCTTTCAATGTCCCTTATGACCTATTCTACAGTGCAAAATGTAGGTTTATGAAAAATCGAATATATACCAAAATTCTGATGTAACGACATTTAATATTTTATCTTTAAATAGTTTATTTTAAAAACACTGTGAGAACTGTTCCTTTGGAATTCAACTTTGAATATAATAAAATTGATCACAATAGAGAATAAAGTAAGATTTACCAGTCGGGAACCTTTCCTAATCTTAACTAACCTAACCTAACCTTCACCTGTTTTTGGCTCTTCAAGCTAAATGGCCAGCCCTTCAGCTTATAATCTAACAGCTGGTATGCACATTGTACATGTTAGATACAAATCTACAATTTTATTTTAGGCCTATACCTATGAAATTGTAGTTTTTTATGAAATTAATGTTATTTTTTTTTCTATTTTCTGCCGACTTCCAAAAAGGAGACGGTACTCAATTCAACTGTTTGTTTTTTTTATGTGTGTTACCTCATAACTTTGTACTGGGTGAACCAATTTCAATGATGCTTCTTTTATATTATGAAAGCTGATGGTTCTCGTGTGGTCCCATATGAATTTGATCAAGGTCAGATCAATAGTTTTTGAGTTATTCTTAAATAACTTATATTGAAGCCGGCTGTACAAAATTTTTAATTTTAAATTATTTTATTTCTATTAATCGAAGTAATCAACCATGCAATTGATGCATCTTTGCCTACACAGTGACAGTTTATTGATGCCCTTCTTGAAGAAAGTAGTTTCCAACCCGCTTGCAAAGTGTGGCAACTATCCCCCCTATTAGGCAATCTATGAGTGAGGAGTATGTCCATGAGTGGACTTTAATAGGCTGTAATGAAATTGAACAGAATGAAGATTATTTATTAAGAAATCTGTCTTTTTAATGTCACATTATCTATATTACAGTTTCCTCAGTAATATTTAATTTGTAATATTACATATATAAAACCTAATTTGGGAATTCTGTAACAACCTCATTATTGCATTATCAAGCACAAATTTAAAAGTATTTGAAAGCAACAGTGTGCATATTGTGAATCTTGTCTGCATGCATTACAGGGTGCAACAACAAAATGAGGCCCTGAGAACCCAAAAACAGCATTAATCAATTCCTTAAAATGGAACTCTATTCCTACAGTTTTGTGATGGAGAGCAGCATTACCATTGTTACTCTCTCTGACCTCTGATCTCACTAACAACTCTAACCTCCACCCTCACTAACCCACCTACTCAGCTTGTCGAGTATGTGCTAATCTTCCAAGATATACATGCGACTTAGTGTATTTTTAAGAAGGCCTTTATCTATTTATTTACTTCAGTTGCAAGTAAATAAGCTTAAGCGGTAGTAGCTCAAGGGCCAAATATTTCCTGTATATTTCACAGTAAAAGTGTTTGATTCCGACAGTACCAATGAAATTGTCAATTGCTGTTTTAAGTGCTGATTTATCACATGCTTCACAGTGGAAGAAAACATGTGAAGAAACCTACATATCTGATGAAATAAAAAAAATATTGCAAACTTGTGTAGTCCACCAACACATTGGAGCAGCGTAGTGTATAATTCTTTGCCCTACAATCATGTGGGACATATATGGACTGTAATTTTAACATAAAGCAAAGTAAAAATGACCGAGAATGTTGTAACACTTTACATTTCATATGGGTAGGCAATAGAAAAATACATAGTGAATATATTTTATCATTAATACCAGAGCTGATTTGTTTTTTTTTTTATTTAATTTAATTTTCAGCCTTTAAATATATGTATTAATAAGGCAATTTAATATTTTTTTTCAGAGAAAAAATGCACGAAGGTGTTATTAGAGATACAGAGAGACAACAAAGAAGAAAAATAGAAAACATATATTTACTTCAACAACAAAATGAATTAACAAAACAATTAAAAAAGGAGTTAGGTAATTCTTGAATTGTAAATAAAAGTAATATGTAAACTAAGTTAAAACTATTTATTTCTACACTATTAAATGAAAACAAATGGCTACTTTTTTTCTTTTAACCAAGCCTCTAGCATCACATCCTTAAGATTTAAATTTACTCCTGTTGGGTATTTTTTATCAACAGTATCAATAAAACCATCCAATTGTAATTTTTGCTTAGCTATAGCTGCAAGACATTCAAATGTTCTTGGTTCCCATGAAGCTAAATCCGAAAGAGATTTACGATCAAGCATTATGTTTGAGCGGTCCAAACCTTCTTTTAACGTAAACGCTGTTATATTATGTTGTTCACAAGCAGCAGATATCCGAGTATTCCAAAGGTCTTTCATGTCCTGTTTTTTTAATTTGCGAGCTTTAGTTGCGTACACTAACGCACGATGTACGTTACGAACTGCGACAGAATAACAATTTCTTCGCCGCCCCACGAAATGTGCTGCTAATCTAAAAATCCTTCTCTTTCTCCAAAATTCATCAGGTCCTCGTACACGAATCAAATTACATATTGTTAGAAATACCATTGTGGGCTAAAATGAATAGAAAACGATTAAAGCATGCAAACAATTGACGTATTTTTTAAATGTATTTTAAATATAAGCATTATTTCAATTTGCTAAAAGATAACCTACGGCCACCAAGTGTCTTTAAATGTCAAGTTGACAATTTGTCAAGTGTATTTTTAATATCTGTGGCATGGTTACTAGGCTTTCAGCCAAAAAATGAATTTATGTAGTAATTATGTTAAAAAAAACTTCAAAGCTCAAGTTAAGCCAGCAGACAGTCAAAGACGATAGTACCATAAAACTTCAAAATAGACGCAATATATAAATTTTATACTTTTAATCAACACAGGAGCTTTTTTATAGTTTGTCGTAGCCATTTAATACTCATAGAAAGTTAAGCCCAAAAAGTTAAAATCTGAAGTGGTTGTGGATAAGTGTTATAACAAGTCAGGTAGACCCGAGTTTCTTGTATGTACTCTTGCACTCGAGTAATTATTCGAATACACAAAACCAGGGTGAGGCAACTTTGTATGAAAGCTGAAAAATCTGCACACAATCATGATATTGTCAATATGCGTGTTGGGCTTGTTAAAATAAAGCGAGATAAAATATCGCTGTCTCTTTCTTTAATTTTGTTTTAGATTGCCATTTTAAAAATTAGATAAACAAATTCATATTATATGGAAAGAAAATAAAAATATTAATTCGGTGTTAAACTTTTATTGGTTTGCTTTTTAAAGTATAATTACATACATATTACTCTGAGATTCGCACAATTAGTTTACCTATTAATGGATTTAAATAAAATTATTAAATATTAGCAGAATTTTATCAAAAGAAGCCATGAATTAATAGAAGAAGAAAAAAATGACATTTGTTTGTCAACGTCTTTCATATTGAAAATATTTCCTGAAATTTATTAAAATTTATTGCATAGGTTTAGTTTTTAATATTTATTGTTTATTTTTGCTTAAATTCAGTTAGATGGACTTCATTTTCGTATGTACGCAAATATGCAGTCATAATATCGTCGTGAATGTACAATAAAGATTATTTGTTAGATGTTAATTCTGTATAAGATATTGACTATAAATGAATTCATTATTTTAAAGTTTTATGCACGATTTGTGATCATCATCGAAAGTAAGTGTTGTGTAAATAAAAAGCACAAAATCATCTGATCACTTTCTGCAAGTTTCCTATGATAGGAAAAGAAAAACTTATGACAATATTGTGGTAAGGCTATAAACATTTCGAATTTATTGGCCGTTATTTGTAGGGTTTATAACTATATTGACTAGAATTTTATCTGTTTCAGATCACGTATTTGGGCTGAGTAAAGTTTTCATTATGAGAATTTTGCTGATTTAAATTTACGTTAATGTTCTGTGAAGAATTACTCTCTGATAATAACATGTGTTCTATATTAGTAACGTGCGTGGAAATATTACGTGCAAAAGCAATAAAAATCATCAATAATAATGTGTAGTTTATAAAACAATCTGTCTTCCAGAAAATAAAATTACATAACTATACTTATTTATACTTTTATTTTATCCCACATACTAATCTAAATTATATTCGAGTAATTTTGGTGCAACCTCTCAAATATATGGGAATTTACCCCATAGGTTTATGAGGCTTGAACCAAAATTACTCGAATAAGCCTTAAATAAAAAGTTTAAAGTTACAGAATACAAAGGTTTGAAATTCCCGCTAAAAAAGTTTTATATGGGCGTCCACCGTAGCGCTTTTCGTATACACACATAAACCCGTGTTTCCGTTTTTTAGTATGAAGTTGGCGTTCTTCTCTTGATAAAGAGTAATTGTGTTCTGTGCACAAAACTAATAAAAATTTCAAGTATTCAATACTCATTACTCAAATACTGAAAAGTAGATACTACTTAAATCGTGACTTCGTCATTGCTATTAAATTGTCCAATTTTAATATAAACACTAGTAACGCATGAGCGCTGCCGTCATTTATCTTCTTCCGTCATAACTAGCTTCCCGCCTCGGCCCCTGTACCATCCAAATAATACAGATTTTTATTAGTTTGTTTTAGTTATGATATTGACTGATCAATAAAACAAAGTATTTATAACTCGTTATGACGGTATTCAAATCCAATGAATTTCGTGAGTATCTGACCGAATACTCGAATAGGTACTAGATTAAAATGAATCATTACGATTACTAAAGTGTATAAATAGGTACCTAAAGTGGCTGAATTGATACGAAACTAAATGTCAAATTGACAGATAACAATATGAGCTGTGAATTTTATGAAAAGGTGTCTTTTTACCTTGACTGCAATCAATTATAATAAAACATTAATCGTTTTCCTTTTTTCTCGACTCTAAATCTTCACTGTCATCCGGGTTCATTTGATACGAACTACTAGACGCTTCAAAATTGTTATTTACTGACATTATATGTTTAAAGTTCTTTTTAGTATTTTCACAGCTATCATCTTGCTTTCGTATGATGAATTGTAGGATTAAGCCCTGCAACAAAACAATTTAAATAAATTAATATCTTTAAGGCTTTCAAAATCTTACTAATTTGGGTCATTCTGTTTATCCACCCTCTAAACGAGATAGAGCCATTTTATACGTGGTAGAGCCATGCTGCAGCTATATTAGTAATATAATTGTAGCACGAATGGGTCGACTGGATTGGGGAAGGAACCAAACTCTCACAGAATAGCGTACAATAGTAGCTTAAAACTGCTGTGTTTCGTATGGTGAGTGTAGAGAACCGGAGACCCTTTTTTACTGGAAAAGAGGCATTCCATCTTAGTCCTCACGGGTGACAACGCATCTGCATTTTGATTCGCAATCGAGGATAAATGTATATTTTAATGGGCCACAGCAACCACTTACCATCAGTTGGACTGTGTGCTCGTTTGTCACCCTATCCTATAAAAAAAGTTCACCCGAGTATCCCTAAACAGTCCTTTTTAAGGACACTTGGAAACGCGTGTTTATCTATCCTCTCCAGACGGGGTGGATAATCGGAATTCACTTTTGATTGTTCTTATGACTTTTAATCCCATGTACTACAGATCAACAATAAATATACTCATACTCTTTAATTAAACACAAAATTAAACATAAATCATATTACGTACTGCATTTAAACCAAATTAAACTTCCTCGTTTTAAATAATATTATTATGTAATTTATAAATTTTGCAATACCTTAATTCCTTACTTTAGTTAAAAGGTAAGACACTACCTGAAATCCTAAAAAATCCACGACTTTTTCTGCCACTAGGGCGACGCCACTTAAAAATGAGTTGTAATATTTGAAAGATTTCATAGGGGTAGGTAGTTAATTTGTTGAAAAATGTAAAAGTGGTGGTTTGGTCATGTAGAAAGAATGAATGAGGAAAGAGTGACAAAGAAAATTTATGTTGCAGATGTGAACGGCAGAGTCGGGAAGGGTCGCTCTAGGCGAAAGTTTATCGACCAAATTGGCGATATATTGAAAATGGGCCAAATCAAGAGTACCTTTAACCGACGAGCGTGTATGCGTAGGTATATGGATGTGGAGGAAGCGAGAGAGGTCTGTCAGGATCGTGCCAAATGGAAGTCCATAGTCTCTGCCTACCCCTCTGGGTGACAGGCGTGAGTGTTTATGTATATGTATGTAAAAATGTAAAAGTTAATGTTTTGTTTCTGTGCTATTAGTTATATTTTATATTAATTATTTATTATTTATATTAATTATATTTTATATTGATTAAAAATAAATAAACCAAACCACATATTCATAATAGTAGAAAAAATAAAAAGAGTTGAAAATTTGCAATAAATTAAAGAACAAAACTACTGAGGCATTGTTTTGTGTACCTATTAATATGATACTCTAGTCTAGAAACTGATAAACTTTTATTTAAAACTAATTTCTCAATTAAATGACATGTGTCACAAAAAAACTTTAACTCAGTGTCAACTAACGACATCTGGTGAGCGGAAGATTATTAGCCCTCATTAAAGTCAAAGTACCAACGTGATATTGTATGAAAAATACATTTCTTATTTCTTTTACGCAGTTGCGACGTATGAATATACACTATACCCATAGTAACATTATTTAATCTGTGCCCATATCATCTCGTGGGTGCCTTACTATAACCTCTCGAGCGCCCATACGCCAAACGTCATAAAATCGACAAGCGAGCGTATGAAAGTTGGCGGTCAGCATTTAAGGTGCAAGCTCCAGGGTGGCCCGGGAAATTCAAATTTTCTTGCGTTTTTTGGAATTTGCAGGTCAGGGTTAGGTTCCATATTTAACAAAATATGATTCGCAACCGTAGCAATTATGTGTTTACAGAATTATTATCATTAAAATCACCAATACAACCCTGTAAGTTCATATTAGCCCTTTGAATAAGTTTTTTCAGAAAAATATGAACTTATGGCTAATTTCTATTGATATACTAGTTATTAAAAAAATTTAAAAACATTGACAAAATTTCGAACCAAACTGAGA
This sequence comes from Parnassius glacialis, assembly GCA_033319125.1. Classification (NCBI taxonomy): domain Eukaryota; kingdom Metazoa; phylum Arthropoda; class Insecta; order Lepidoptera; family Papilionidae; genus Parnassius; species Parnassius glacialis. Next base: position 22,683,511 of record JAVANC010000021.1, read on the forward strand.
ATAAAGGACAAAAAATGTATAGACTCGTCTTTCGTTGAACACTTAAAATTATTTGTAAAGATATATATAATATTATGTTAAATTCATCATTCATCATCATTAATTTTTATGTTTAATATATTTTGTTAATAGCAAAAAATATTACTTAATTTTTTAAATAGATTTTTGTGGAGGTATAGAAAATGAAACTATGGAAAAGTTGGATTACTTGTATAATAACAATAATAATAATAAAATTAACAACCTCCTCCTTTTTTTAGAAGTCGGTTAAAAAGCTTAAAATTTTTATTTAGTGGTGTGATGTTGTGCAAAACAAGCAAACAGGCACAGAGTCACATTGCAACCAGGGCAGTAAACTTGGGTTTACGGCATACAACGCAAACACTGCGCAATTCTACCCGTCTATGATAAAGGCGTCAATTGGAGGTTGCACTTTCTTTTTTAACAAATCTGAAAAATATTTAAAAAATTAATTAGTAATTTTATGTACCTATATTATTTTATTAAACGTTACGTATAATAAAATAATATAGGTACATAAAATAGGTATCCTTACGGTAGGTATGTAGTCGGAAATAATGGCTATTACAAGTAATTTGTAACCATACCTAAATTAATAAACAAACAATTAGCTTTATATAACATATCATATTCATATTAAGTCAAACATCAACATTAAATCAATATATATATATATATATATATATATATATATATATATATATATATACTAGCTTGCCAGGCAGACGTTGTTCTGCCCTTAGCGACGAACCTTTGCACTATAAAAATCCTTAAATTCGCAATAAGAAATTTTGAGTGTCATTTATCGGGATAAAAACTATCCTATCTCTCAAGTTGGACCAAAATGCACACAGTGTGCAAAATTTCATTGATATCAGTTCAGTAGTTTAGGAGTCCATCGCGGACAAACAACGTGACACGTAATTTTTATATATATATAAAATATTTGAAGGCGTTTCCACGACTTCTATGTTCATTTCTAAATTTATATTTCGCCGCCATTATAAATTCAGAATTCGGGGCGTCCCGCCAACGTATCACGGTTAAACTGGACATCGTTTTATAATTTTGTTATTTAGATTTATTTAAAGCACTGTCTATATCTTTTTTTGTAATATAACAATATTTCATGATATTTTCTGCCAGTAAAAGAAAAATTTTTGCAGAAATATTTCTTATTTTTTTAAAATCTAGAACGATTTTTGCAACGGTTTTGTTTGGCTAGGCACATGGACTAATCTAAATATTGTACAACAAGTCCACAGTAGCAAAACTATAATGAAGATAATATTACCATATATTATGAATAACATTAGCTACTTACCAAAAATTTTGTTCTCACGATACTCAAATCGCAACACAATAAATTCACACTTTAAAGTTGACTAAACGTTCAAAGCGATATGACATCACATACTGATAAGATTAGCTGACTGTTTATTTTAACAATTGTCGAAACTATACGTGCTTGTGAATTAGATCTGTTAAACGTTTCATTACCTTCAAAATAGTATAAAGAAACAAACATTGTTTTCGCGTTACATTTAAGTATTGTTTGGGACAACTACGTGACCATCGTATACAATCGTATAACGGTCGATGGGCGCTTATCGGGGGTAAAACAGTCCACCGTAAAACGGTGGCTGGGCGCTCGAGCTAATAAATTTGAGACGACATAGGAAAACCAAGAAGATGAGCAGTAGCATCCTCCTAATGCCCTATTTATCACTTGGTCCATAGAATAGAATAGAATGATTTTTAATTCAATATTGATTATTACATAATACTTATTGTAAGTAATTTTTTTTTATTTACTATTGATTCGGATAATACCTCTGTCTTGTGAAGAACCAGCAAGAAATCCAGCGGGACTTTTTTAAACATATTTCACTAAACAATAATTTTGTTTGTACAATTTTTAAATAAATTTTCATAGAACCAGCATGGTGGCGATCACCTTATTCCCACGGGTTATTTTCATTCATATATTCCTTGATATTATAATAACCCTTTTTGTACAGTTTTTCTTTAATAAAACTTTTAAACTTATTTATTGATAAACTTTAAACATATTCTAGGGTTTTGTTGTAAACACGTATACATTGCCCCATAAATAAATTAGTGATTGTGTGGAGTCTAGTAACTGACATTACAAGCTTATATTTCTTCCTAGTGTTTAAAGTATGAACATCCTTATTCTTATTAACGCTATTTATGTTTTTATGTACATACATTACATTTTCATAAATATATTGCGATGACAAAGTCAATATGTTTATTTCTTAAAAATTTTCTCTGAGGGACTCTTTACAATTTAAGTTATAAATTACCCGTACGGCTCTCTTTCGCAAAACAAATATAGCTTCAATATCAGTCGCATTACTTCATAGCAAAATTCCATAACACATTACGCTATGAACGAACGAACGAACGAATATTACGAAATAAGCTGTCTGAACATCTGTGAGACTTCTAATCTTTCTTACAGCATATGCTGCAGAACAAGTCTACTTGCTAATTTAGATATATGGGGGCCCCATTGCAGCTTCGCGTCAATAGCAATACCAAAAAAAACAGTAGTATCCACAAGACTCAACTCCTCCCCATTTAAGAACACATTGTTATTGGAATGTTTAACATTAGGTATAGTAAATTTAATACATTTTGTCTTATTTCCGTTTAAGTGCAAATTGTTGGCTTTAAACCAATGTACTAATTTCGATAGAGCATTATTTAAATCGTCATAGTTAATTGACTGCCGTTTGAGCTATAAAATTAAAGAGGTATCATCAGCAAATAATACTTTATCATGATTGTCCCCCACAAGATAAGGTAAGTCGTTAATATAGATTAAGAACAGGAATGGGCTAAGAATCGAGCCCTGAGGAATATCCATTGATACTACCTATCCGGAGGAACCTTAACCATTGATAACAACTTTTTGAGTTCTGATATTTAAATATGAAATAATAAGTCTAAGCGCAATATTTTTAAGACCGTAATGTTGTAGTTTCCTGATTAATGTCTCATGATGAACACAAGCGAAAGCATTGGAAAGATCACAAAATAAAACCTAAGGCATCCTGTGAATTCTCGCAGGTATTAAAAATATATTTCATAAGCTCAACACAAGCGTCAAACTTCGAACGACCCCTTGTAAAACCAAATTGGTTTTTATGGAGTAATTTATTTGTATTAAACAAATTTAACAATTGATCCAAAATTATTTTATCAAAAATTTTACTAAGAGTTGGTAGTACAGAAATAGGTCTGAAAATTGCGGAGGTCCAATTTAAGCCACCAGATTTAAATAAAGGTACTACTTTACTATGTTTCATTAAATCAGGAATCAAAATCGATATTAGTATTAAAAATAATAGCAAAATGAGGTGCAGTTAAATCTATTATGGACGAAATTCCCCTGGTATTGCTGTTGTTCATGAGCGGCGGTAGTCACTAGTGTTTCTATATAGTTTGTGGTAGTCACTTACCATCAGGTGAGCCGCATGCTCGTTGGCCCCATTCCTATAAAAAAAATAACTGTAATAAAAATCCCCCATAAATCTACGGTTCTACGGTTTTCTTTACATCAATGGTTTTACAATTTTGCGGTAATACTTTTTCAAAGTTAAATTCTGTTGAGGACAGCTAGAGACCCGCCGCCCCGTCGCCCCTTCGTACCCCGCTACCCCCCGCGCACCCCGCACACCGGCGCCGACCAGCGATGTCGGCGTCCAATCAGCGCGCGTGTGGCTCCATTTGTCGTCGCACGGCACTACTCACAGACTGAGGCACCTTCTAGCGAGATATAAGAAGGGCGTCTCGGTCTGTGAGCTGTTCATTTCACTTCGGAGCGGCACTTAGGAAGAAACCTGAAGAAGACTCAAGACTCCAAATCAAGACCTCCCTCTGTACATAGTGTTAGACATAGTTATAGTTAGTCAGTGCCGAATTATTGTAAATAGTTAATACAGTATATTAAAAAGTACCATCTTTTCTTCAAGCAGTCCCCTAGTATAGCTAACCTCAGATCAGTCGTTAAGTAACCAGTCACAAATAAATATACAGTCCACTGTTCATCCATTATATTCTTGGTCCATCGCCGCCGGATTCAAGCCAGAAGAAAGAAGCCAATTATAGAAGAAAGAGCATAATTATAGAAGAAAGAACATAATTATAGAAGAGAGAAGATCATTATAGAAGATCTTCAAGGAAGAAAGAAGTTCGTCGACGAAGAGAGAAGATCGTCGGTACTAATTTCTTCCCTGTTTCTTGTTACGATTACGTCACATACGTCTATTGTCTGTTTCCAGACAATTTCTTGTTTCTTAACCGCGTTTACGCGGCCAGTGGTCACTCCCTAACGGTGCCAAACTGTGACCATCTGGTAACGCCCTTGTGGCGGGAACGACATCCATACGTGTGTCTTTTTAAAGACTGTACGTACGTCTTTTTGAAGACGACCGGAGGTCGCAACGTGGGACCATGAGGAAGACACGAAGCCAGAAGACACGGAACGATGATGACACGCCGGTAGGAATGCGCATATTCGAAGAAGCACCCGCGTCCCCGTCCGATTATCTCGCGATGGCACAAGCGCCCTCCGCCGCGCCCGCGCTCCAGGCCCCGCCCGCGCCCGCATCTACGCCCGCGCCCGCGCCCCCGCCGCCGCGCCCCGCTATGTCCGTGTCCACGACCGATCGTTTGGGAGAGGTTAGCACTTCCGCGCCGCGTACAGAGACACTCGCCGCGATTATTGAAGATCTTCCGTCTACAGAGATTAGTTCGATAGTACGTACCGTCGCGCCTGTAACAGACGTACATAGGCCCGCACCCCGCGCCCCGTCGGTTCGCTCCGTTCGCTCAGCCCGGTCGACGGCTAGTGCGATAGCTAAATTAAAGCAAATAGAGTATAACGCCGCGGAGGAACTAGCTGCAATTAGGAGGAAGCAATTGCAGTTGGAAGAAGATCTTATTAGGAAGAAGTACGCTAGGGACGTCGCGCAACTGCAAGAAGAAACAGATAGGGAAAGTGTCAACGAAGACGAGTTGGTTGAAAATAGGGTACGCGTTGATAGGTGGTTAGAAAACGTAGAGACTGTGCGGGGGGAGTCGCCTTCCCGCCCCTCTCAGCCCGCGCCCCGCATCGAGTTAGAGCAGACCCTACCGAACAGGGTAACCGGTTACGACCACAGTGAAGATGCCCAGGGGAGGACGGAAGCGAATAACGTTCAACCGCGCCGCATAGATTCGGTACAGAGGGAAGATGGAGTCGCCGTAGGAATGAACCAGGTGGATCGTCGTGTACGGGTTACGTCGCCGTCGCGCGTCCAACGCCACACTCTATCGCCTACACATAGATCGCCACATCGCCACGCGGATCGTAGATCACCGTCGCCGTATAGGGATGTAGGTGTACATAGATCGCCATCGCCACATCGCCACGCGGATCGTAGATTATCGTCGCCGTATAGGGATGTAGGTGCGCATAGGACGCCAGCGCCACAACGTAGGCTAGAGAGAGATAGGGATAGAGATAGGTCGCTTACTCCGCGAGGGAAAGATAGGGGTATAGAGCGACTAGCGGAAGCTCTGGAGAATATGGTCAGAGTTAGGCCCGCTGCCGCGAAGCAGACGCAGGACTTGCCTATTTTTAACGGTTCGGCCGCGGAATGGTTAGCGTTCAAAGCCGCGATGAAAGAATCCACGCGTCTATATGGATTCACAGATACGGAAAATATGGCAAGGTTAAGAAACTGTCTACGCGGTGAAGCTAGGGAGGTAGTATCGGCACTGCTGTTTACCGCGAAGGATCCAGCAGATATTATGCGAACATTAGAGCAGTGTTTCGGCCGCCCGGAAGTAATTATCGATCGAGCGTTAGAAGAATTGAAACGCCTTCCGCGCCCGGGTCAAACCGCACAGGAATTAAATGCGTTCGCAATAAAGTTGCAAAATATCGTGTGCATTTTGCAAAACGTTGACGGCAAGGGATATCTGCAAAATCCAATGCTTACTAGGGAAGTAACGAGTAAGTTAAGCCCTCACTTACGGTCGCGTTGGTGTGATTATGCGGAGCACTACGGAAGTGCAGACGAACCGGACATCGTTACACTGTCCAGGTTCATGATGAGAGAGGCTGATCGTGCGTTGAGTCATGCCTATACGTCCGTAGAGCCGACTAAGGAATCGCCCGTAAGACGAGAGGCCCCGTCGTCGAAAAGGATAGTGACACGCCGCGTAGAGAATAGGGCTCGCGACGTAAAAACGTTCACCGCACAGGAGGACACCAGTAGTGCCTCTTGTATGTGCTGCGGAGGTGAACACGTGATCGCTAGGTGTAGAAAGTTAGCGCAAATGGGTGTGGACGACCGGTGGAATTGGGTAAAGGAAGGTGGGGTATGTTTTCTGTGTTTAAGTAGTAAACACCGACGGTTCAAATGTAGAGCGAAGAAATGCGGCGTCGACGGCTGCAACGCCCCCCACCATGCCCTCCTTCACACCCGCAAGACCCACGCACCCGAGACATCGGCAAAACCGGATGAGACCGTGCTCGTCGCGTCTAACGTCGCTAGTAATGCGTCCGTATTATTGAAAGTGTGTCCCATTACGTTACGTGGACCACGCGGTAGGGAAATAGATACGTATGCGTTGCTTGACGAAGGCTCAACCATTTCGTTGATCGACGACGACTTAGCGCGCGAGTTAGGAGCGGAAGGACCGGTAAAGCCGTTGAATATTAGAGGAGTAAGCAATAGTCAGCGCGAGGCCGATAGCAGGCTAGTTAACATAGGCATACGTGGCAAGACGCGCAGCGAAATGTACAGAATAAATGCGCGTACAGTAACAAATTTACAGATAGGTTCGCAGTCGGTAAATAAAGAGTGTTTACGGTTGAAACACTTACGCAACCTACCGAGCTCGGTTTGCTACGAGGACGCCAAACCGAGATTATTATTAGGCGCCGACAACTGGCATTTAATAATCACCCGTAATTTAAGGATAGGACGTCGAAGGCAGCCTATAGCTGCACGAACGTTATTGGGATGGGTGATACAGGGAACCGTGCCGCGATTCACGTGTAGGGAGGACGGTGAAACCGTATTACACGTCGTAAGCAGTAGCGGACGGTTAGATAGGGACATTCGAACGTTCGCCAGTCAGGACGAGGAGTTAACGGAACTCCTTAAACGGCAGTACGAGATCGATTCCATCGGTATCTCGCTAAAGAGTAGGCCGCGACGGGAAGAGGAGCGCGCTGTCGAGATGTTCCGGCGCACCGTCAAGAAGGTCGGCGAGCAATACCAGGTGGGACTGCCATGGAAGGACGACGACGTGCGGATGCCTCCCAGCTACGAGATGGCTGCTCGCAGACTGCGGACGATCGAGAAGAAGATGGACAAATCGCCGGAGTTTCGAGACGCCTATACAGCACAAATAGACAACCTCCTGGCGAAAGGATACGCAAGGGAAGCCGAAGGGACAGAGAGAGAGGACCCCAAGAGCTGGTACCTGCCCCACTTCGCAGTACAGAATCCGAACAAGCCTGGGAAAACAAGAGTGGTTTTCGACGCGGCAGCGCGTGCGTCCGGTAAATGTTTGAACGATTATTTACTTGACGGCCCCGACTTGTTACGGAACCTACCGGGCATACTATTTAGATTTAGGGAGAACGAAATAGCCGTGTCCGCGGATATTAGGGAGATGTTTTTACGCGTAAAGATAGACCGTCGCGACCAACCCGCGCAATTGTTTCTGTGGCGAGGTAACGAGCGATCCAGCCCACCGCGGGAATACGTTATGACTTCAATGATTTTCGGTGCGAGGAGCTCGCCGTTTCTCGCACATAGTGTTAGGGATCATAACGCGCGCGCACACGCAGAGACACATCCGTTGGCACTTAACGCTATCGTACGTAGTCACTACATGGATGACTACCTAGACAGTTATGCTACGGTAGAGGAAGCGGTAAACACTGCGAGGCAGGTTATGGAAGTACACCAGCAGGCCGGCTTCACCTTAGCAGGCTGGAATTCGAACCACGCAGCCCTACTAGAAGACAAGCCGGAGGAATTACTAGCGAGCAAGCCTAAGGAGGTAGGCTTGAGACAAGACAGCCCAGGCAGAACCCTAGGGCTATTATGGATGGCCGATGAAGATGCCTTAACGTTCAACACATACATGAACAGGGTACCGAACGAAGTGAAGACGCTGCAGAGGCCACCGACCAAAAGAGAGGCGTTAAGTGCAGTCATGTCGGTCTTCGACCCGCTGGGACTGCTGAGCTACCTCACCATCACCGCTAAGATCCTGCTGCAAGACCTGTGGCGGATGAAGAAGGTCGGATGGGACGACGAACTACCCGAGGAGGCAGCTGAGGAATTTCAGAGGTGGCTGCGAGTCGTCGAGGAAGTATCACGACTGCGGCTGCCTAGGTGCTATGCTCCTACGGGGGGAGTGGTAGAGCGTCAGCTTCACGTGTTTAATGACGCAAGCGAACGTGCGTACGCATCCGTGGCGTATTGGCGATTACGATACCGCGACGGAACGGTTAAGGTACGATTAGTGGCGGCCAAGGCGAAAGTCGCCCCGATAAAGGCGCAAAGCATTCCGCGGTTAGAGTTACAGGCGAATCTAATAGGCGCGCGACTCGCGGAATTCGTGCAGGGCGAGCACAGAGTGGTAGCCGATAGGGTAGTTTATTGGACAGACTCCACTACGGCGCTCCATTGGATTCAGAACGATACGGCGCGTTACACCCCATACGTAGCACATAGATTAGGGGAGATATCGGAGAAGACGTCACCCGAGCAATGGAGGTGGATACCGACCGCAGACAACATCGCGGATCAGGCAACGCGCATTAATTATACGTACAAGGAAGAGAGCGACAAATGGTTTACGGGACCACCATTCCTGTACGAAGATGAAGATCGATGGCCTCGACGTCGGGAAGAGAAGGCAGGGGATGAAGATGACGAGCTGGAGGAAGTCGTGGCGCACCAGAGCGACACCAGGGACGCTCCACACCTGCCAGACATCAAGAGGTTCTCTTCTTATGAGAGATTGGTCAGGGCCACCGCTCGCATATTACAGTTCGTCGATGCCATGAGAGGAAAGGCGCACGGACTAACATTGGACCACATCCAGAAAGCAGAACGGATGTGGATAGAGCGAAGTCAACAAGACAGTTTTGCTGAAGACATCAGTCGACTGCAGAAAGGAAAGAACTTGGCAACCGGCAGCGCGTTGAGGAAGCTCGACCCCATATTCGAAGATGGCATACTGCGAGCTAGAGGACGGATTGACGCAGCCGATGTGGACAGCCAAATGAAGAGGCCCACCATCCTGAACGGACACCACCAGTTTGTAAAGCTGCTTGTGGAGAAGGCGCATAAGGAAGCAAGCCACGCCAACAGGGAACGGGTAGTGAACGACCTACGCACGAGATATCACATACTTCGACTACGACCAACCGTAAGAGAAGTGGAGCGGAGATGTCTGCAGTGCAGGGTACGCAAGGCGACACCACGGCCGGCGGTTATCGGAGATCTACCACCTGAACGGTTAGGGGCATTCGCGCGACCATTCACCTACACCGGAATCGACTATTTCGGGCCTATAACGGTAACAATAGGACGTAGGCATGAAAAACGGTGGATAGCGTTATTCACTTGTTTGACGACGCGCGCGGTACATCTAGAGATAGTTTATTCCCTAACGACGGACTCGGCGATATCGGCATTGCGGCGCATGGCGGCTAGGCGTGGGTGGCCACGGGTCATCTACTCTGACAACGGAACGAATTTCCATGGGGCGGACACCGAGCTACGACGGGCAATGGAGGAGTGGGCACCCCTGCTGAAGGACTACGCGTTGACTCGGCGGACAGACTGGAAGTTCATCGCGCCGGGCGCGCCGAACCAGGGAGGCGCATGGGAGCGTCTCGTGCGCTCAGTGAAGACCGCGCTCGAAGCCACTCTACACCAGAAGAGCCCGCGGGAGGAGACGTTGGTGACGCTCCTCACCGAAGCCGAGAATACAGTGAACTCTCGACCGTTGACACACGTACCGGTCGACATCGACGAGGAAGAAGCGCTGACACCCAACCACTTCCTGCTGCTGGGACCATCGAGCCTTCCAGTAACCGCGCCGTGCACGCCTAATGATCGTCGGGCGTGGAGAGCGGCGCAAGGACTTGCCGACGAGTACTGGAAGCGCTGGATGAAGGAGTACCTGCCGACGCTGGTTGCGCGCGGGGACTCACGGGATGTGCAGCAGCGACAACTACAAGAGGGGGACCTCGTCGTGGTGGCAGACGGAAGCCTGCCAAGGAACGTGTGGCCGCGTGGAATTATAACGCGGACCTTTCCCGGACCAGACGGCGTGGTGCGCAACGTGGAGGTGCGGACCAGGGGCGGATTGCTGCGGCGGCCGGTCAGGAAGATCGCCGTCCTCCCGAAAGAAGATGAGGCTCGCGAGCTACGCCGGGGGGAGGATGTTGAGGACAGCTAGAGACCCGCCGCCCCGTCGCCCCTTCGTACCCCGCTACCCCCCGCGCACCCCGCACACCGGCGCCGACCAGCGATGTCGGCGTCCAATCAGCGCGCGTGTGGCTCCATTTGTCGTCGCACGGCACTACTCACAGACTGAGGCACCTTCTAGCGAGATATAAGAAGGGCGTCTCGGTCTGTGAGCTGTTCATTTCACTTCGGAGCGGCACTTAGGAAGAAACCTGAAGAAGACTCAAGACTCCAAATCAAGACCTCCCTCTGTACATAGTGTTAGACATAGTTATAGTTAGTCAGTGCCGAATTATTGTAAATAGTTAATACAGTATATTAAAAAGTACCATCTTTTCTTCAAGCAGTCCCCTAGTATAGCTAACCTCAGATCAGTCGTTAAGTAATCAGTCACAAATAAATATACAGTCCACTGTTCATCCATTATAAATTCTTTTAAACAGGTATTAACATTCTGTTAGAGTAATGACTAGGCGACAGTTGTAGAAGTATTCAATGACAATATTCAATATCATTAAATTACCTTTAGTAGATTCAAAATTAATCTGAATTGATTTAATAGGTTTTTTAGCAAAAATTGGTGACAGTAAGTATATTATAAGTAAATAATAATAGACAATGTTGAAATAAAATCTAAACTTTACCTCAATAATAATAACCAAGAAGAACAAGAGTAAGTGCGCATACATTGAAATCATGATGATACGGTACATTAATTCACCACATCCACTTGTATTTATAGAATGGGTACCCAACTCCGTTAAGTAACTTGATATACAAGATCCGCTTTTGCAGCAACTGGCGACGAAAAATATTTTGGTTTATATTATTTTAGTTAATATATTAATATATAATTAAACAACTTTGCGTCACTAATCACAATTAACATTGATTGTACGCCTATAATTTTCATACTATCATTATAACTGTTAATGGTGAAATTGTTATTAACAAGCATCTACTAAGAAGACAATACCCAAATCGGGCAGAAATTTTTTCCTGGCTTAAGGTCATATTTTTTTGAAAAACTCTTAAGTTGTTGGTGCAAGTGCAGCCGCAGTTTTCTATGTTGGCGCACTGCGTTAAATCATTGCGCCATAACGCGTTTTATATGATCACCCAAACCGGAGATTCTAGTGTTATTTATTTTTTTACACAACTCCCTTACACTTCCAGTCCCATTCGATGAATTTTTTCGCGTGATACTTATGGTGAAGTAAAGTCGCATGTTAGGGATTGAGTTGTAAGTTACGAGTTTCCACAGAAGTCAGTTGAAAAACTCGACTTCAGTAAGGTTTTAAAGTTTCTTCCTCGCACGACTTCCTTGTGGAATCGATTACCATCAGCGATTTTTCCGGACCGATACGACTTAGGAACCTTCAAGAAAAGAGCGTACTCCTTTTTAAAAGGCCGGCAACGCATCTGCAATTCCCTCCCTGGTGTTGCAGTTGTTCATGGGCGGCGGTAGTCACTTACCATCAGGTGAGCCGCATGCTCGTTTGCCCCCTCTCCTATAAAAAAAAATTGAGTTAAAACAATTGAGTGGTGTAGGTGCTATATTACCCAGGCCTATAAATTAATAATAATATATTGCCGACTATATTGGGAAGAGTCTACTAGAATTTACACGGCAATTTTCGCTCGAGGAGAATAGTTTCGCGTTGGGTGTCACACAACCTCACCGATGGTCAGAAGCAGGGCCGCGAGGAACGGTGCCATGACATCATGGTTACTAAAATCTGAAGCAAGCTCGTGCCAGGGTATTTACGACGTTATTACAGCTGATGAATCTTGAGTTAGTTAAAACGATCCATAAATGAAGCGCCAGTCGGCAGTTTAGTTTCAAAATGAATTCATTAAATTAGCCAATGGCTTTTATTTTGAAAGTAATATTTGTTACTTTGACGAGGTATTTGATGTTAATACCTTTACAAAATCAAAGTAGACCAATGCCAAATATCATACTACTAAATTCTTGTCAGAAGTGGTCACTACTGTGAGCAACAAGCAAACAAACACGAGGCTCCACAGGCTACCTACTGCTTCACCATGTTAACGCGCCCGCACACTCAGCGCTCAAAACGAGGCACTTCCTGGACAGCACACCGATTAAGAAAAACACCCAAAATATTTTCCTTACAGACCTGGTTTGGTACTGTGTGACTTCTTTTTATTCCCTAAAATAAATATCTGCTGAAAGGGATACTGTTTTAATCGCCGTAAGGTGCGTGAGCACGTTTGAGCAGATTGTAGAAGAAATATCTGAGGCTGATTGGAAAGTTTGTACGTGGTAGAGCCATGCTGCAGCTATATTAGTACTATAGTTGTAGCACGAATGGGTCGGCTCGACCGGGGAAGGACCACGCTCTCACAGAATACCAACGTCAAATAGCAGCTTAACGCTGCTGTGTTTCGTATGGTGAGTGTAGAGAACCGGAGACCCTTTTTACTGGAAAAGAGGCATTCCATCTTAGTCCTCACGGGTGACAACGCATCTGCATTTTGATTCGCAAACGAGGATAAATGTAGATGTCTATGGGCCACAGCAACCACTTACCATCAGGTGGACTGTGTGCTCGTTTGTCACCCTATCATATAAAAAAAAAGTGTACCGAAAATTGGTTCGAAGGCATGAAACTTTTCAAATATGCTGGTGAAATGTTCTTTGAAGATTTAATAAAAAATAACCATAGAACTTTTATTTTTAGTTTCGCAAAACGCATGATTAAAGAAGTGCCTTCGTAGACAAATAAATATTTAATTTAATGTAAACAACATAACATGAAAATTAAAAATATGAAATGGTGATAAGACCTCTTCTACGTGAAACTAATAGATGTTCAATTTCTATTTTAACCATTTTCCCAAATCGCACATTGTTTTCAAGATAATAGCAAAAAAAAACTGAGTTTAAAGTGATTTTTCGATAATTAACTACTTTTGCAAAGACTACAAAGATCTGCCAGTGTTCCTCGCAGACGAAATCGCTGATAAAAGCTAGTTAGCAAATAATTATTTTCCGTCTGCAATATTTCTATAGCAGATGCAACAATAATGAACAGCAGAAGAGCATCAACAATAATGATATTTCAATTTATAAAACTAAATACTAAATAGACAGCAAAATAAATATTTGATCTTAAAATATGCACCTTAAGGGGACACTATCAGATGCTTCTCTTATACTTCGAACAGTTTGTTTACTTGCTGTGGGATCCCATTCATAATCGCGTATTTTATCATACCAGTCGTGTGTGAACCAATCTTTGTAAGAATTTAACTGAAATAAGAAACATGTAAGTACCAGACAAATAATAATGGGCTTTAAAATAAAAAATATGAATAGGTATACAAAATTAAAAGAAAATAAAAAATCTTGCATTATCATATTCATCGTCAGCCTATGTCAACAACTATTGAAGATGCATCTGCCAACAACCTTTTTAATTGCTCTGCTGGATATAGTACTTTCCAAGAATGCACCAGCAGCGCAGACTGTAAACCATACTAGTGTAGCTGCTGTCCATCACTGCTCTGTGACATTTGGATCTGGTGATATTGGATGAATTTAACGTCATCAATCGGTCGCCAGAGCCATATTTCATTTTGAACCTCACCATCCACAACCCATTAAATAATACGCTACCCCGTTAAAAATAACGTTTTCGATGTAGAAAAACTTTTATTACTACCGTATCCTATTGCATAGTATATTTTAGAGTATTCTCAATATTTTATAAGACAAGAATCTGAATCAAGATCAAGAAATAAGACCTCCATCCGGCTGTAAGGAATTATGGACTCAAGGAGTTTTCTTTTATTACCTAATACATATTTATATAGAAGAGGGGCAAACGAGCAAGCTGTTCACCTGATGGTAAGTGACCACCGCTTATGTACAGAGGAAAATTCAGGTGCGTTGTCATCCTCTTAAAAAGAAGTAGTCCCTAAATCACAACGGCCAGGAAACCGCTGGCACAATGTGGTCGTTCGTAGCAGAAAATTCCTGAAGATACGCATCATCATCATCATCATTACAGCCCTTCACAAGTCCACTGCTGAACATAGGCCTCCCCCAAAGAATGCCACAAAGCACGGTCCTGAGCCACCTGCATCCATCGACTTCCTGCATATCTTACTAGGTCGTCACTCCATCTAGTGGGGGGACGCCCTACACTTTGCCTGCCGGTACGAGGCTGCCACTCGAGAACCTTTCTTCCCCATCGGTTGTCGGTTCTTCGAGCTATATGGCCGGCCCATTGCCACTTCAGCTTACTAATCCGTTGGGCTATATCGGTCACTCTGGTTCTACTGCGGATAACCTCATTTCTGAGTTCATCACGCAGAGAAACTCCGAGCATAGCCCTCTCCATAGCTCGCTGAGCAACCTTGAGCTTCCTCATCCGGCCAGCAGTGAGGGACCACGTCTCAGTTCCGTATGTCATCACTGGCAACACGCGCTGGGTGTACAGTCTCGTTTTCAAGTTTTGAGGTATACCTGACGAGAAGATGTGCCGTAATTTCCCGAACGCTGCCCAACCGAGTTGAATCCGTCGATTGACCTCTCGGTCGAAGTTGGACTTACCTAGTCGGACTAATTGTCCCAGGTAAACATACTCGTCAACAACTTCGAGCTTAGTACTCCCAACAACTACCGGCATAGGTGTGACATCGACATTAAACATGATCTTTTTGTCCATGTTCATCTTAAGACCTATCCGTCGGGAAACACTTTTGAGGTCATTGAGCATAGTGCTTAGGTCCTCCAGAGATTCTGCCATAAGGACTATATCGTCGGCAAATCGAAGGTGAGTAATGTACTCGCCATTGATGTTGATACCGTATACTTTCCAGTCCAGAAGCTTGAAAACGTCTTCCAATGCAGCGGTGAAGAGTTTCGGGGATATGACGTCACCCTGTCTTACACCTCTCTGCAATTGGATAGGTTTCGTACTCTGGTTCTGTACTCGGATAGCCATCGTAGCCCTACTGTAAAAGCACTTCAACACTTCGATATACCGACAGTCAACTTGGCACCGCTGAAGGGATTGCAGCACCGCCCAGATTTCGACGGAATCAAAGGCTTTCTCATAGCCCACATACGCCAGACATAGTGGCAAATTGTACTCCTCGGACTTCTGTACAATTTGCCGAAGGGTATGTATGTGGTCTATGGTGCTAAAGCCTTTTCGGAAACCGGCTTGTTCGGGAGGCTGTCTGCGCGCGAGACGATTCGTAATGACTCTCGAAAACAGCACGTAGACACGGCTCAGAAGGGAAATCGGTCTGTAGCTCTTTAAGAGAGCGTTGTCGCCTTTCTTGAAGAACAAGACCACCGCACTTCTGCTCCACGCCTCCGGTGTAATGCCACCATGGAGGACGGGATTAATGAGCTTCTGAAGGACTTCAAGTACCGGTTTTCCACCCGCTTTCAGAAGCTCCGCTGTAATTCCATCCTCGCCTGGGGCCTTACCGTTTTTAAGGTGCTGGAGAGCCATTCTAATCTCGCTCAGACTGACGCCCAGGATATCATCGGAATAATGTCGAATAAGACTCGCTCTTGGATCGTTACTCACACTTGCGTGTGGCTCCAACGATGACGTGTACAACAGCAAGAAACTTCTGTGAAGAAACGCATGTCGGTTGACTATTATGGAGATGTCGAAAAGCAACATATTTTGCTTTTCGACATTCATCATTATTCTAAAAATCTGATAAAACTGCTAACCGTGCATCGAAAAGATTGTTACCCCTTCCTCCTTAAATAAGTACTTGCTTATTATTCTAAGGTTTGTTTTAGTATCCTGCAACACCTTTTCTTTTGTGATTTTTGTCTAATTCGATGTACAACAAAACTCTGATCTTCCTTGCGTTTTTTTTTTACACGAAAACATGTAGTTTATAAGAATATTTTTTTTACGGTTTGAGGAATTTGAACAAATAAGAATGGTTCTCCAGTGGCAGCCTCGTACCGGCAAGCGAAGTATAGAGCCACCCCCAACTTGACGGAGTGATGACCTGGTAAGAATTACAGGAAGTCGATGGGTGCAGGTAGCTCAGGACCGCGCTTTGTGCCATTCCTTGGGGGAGGCCTAAATTATTTTATGAGTGATGATGATGACGACGATGAACAAATAAGAGAACCCGTTGCTAACCATATCCCCTCTATGATGCAATCATCTATAGGATTGGCCTACGTTCAGCTGTGAACTTTTGATAGGCTGTATGTATAAGTGCGTGTTGCCAGTAATGACTTATGGAACTGAGATGTGGTCCTTCACTGCTGGCCGGATGAGGAAGCTCAAGGTCGCTCAGCGAACCATGGAGAGAGCTATGCTCGGAGTTTCTCTGCGTCATAAACTTAAAAATGAGGATATCCGCAGTAGAACCATAGTGACCGACATAGCCCAAGGTATTAGTACGCTGAAGTGACAATGGGCCAGCCACATAGCTCGAAGAAACGACTACCGATGGGGAAAAAAGGTTCTCGAGTCTCGTACTGGCGGACGAAGTGTAGGGCGTCCCCCTACTAGATGAAGTGACGACCTGATAAGACATGCAGAAAGTCGATAGATGCAGGTGGCTCAAGACCGTGCTTTGTGGCATTCCTTGGGGAAGGCCTAGGTTCAGCAGTGGACTTTGAAGGGTTGTAATGATGATGTATAAATGGATGAATGAACTTTGTTTAATACAAGTGATTCCCGTGTATCTATACTTAGTAATTAAATAAATTTGTAGATATTGCCAAAAGACATTTATTCCGTCCTTTGTAATTAGAACCGACGACGAGCGACTGGTGACCAAAGCGCGCGAGCCGAGCGAGCGAACCGACCGTTTCGCTGTCGCAGCCAGCAAAGTGTCAGAAGAATTTTAAGGCACTTCTTAGTATCCTATCATTAGGTTCTGGGAGAACTGGTGGGAGATGGTACCCGGTCCCCTGTTGCCCCTTCCTAAACCCCTGTCAAAAATCTCCCTAATAATCATTTTTAAAGTACAATCCGAAAACTGTTTTTAAAATATTTTCTAAAATGCATGAAAAACTAGCTACCAAGCGAATACCTCCTCCGCATCCTACTTCTGTACTCGTGTCTCAGGATACTAAAGACCCCTTAGTCTAAACTAATTAATACATTTAAAAAATTAAAAAATACATTTAAAATCTTAACATAATAGTAGAGTAAACACAGTATATACCCCACAACAATGTAGCGACCACTGCAAATTATCAATAAAATGTTTATATTTTGGGATGCTTCTATAATATTTCATGCTATGATTAATAGATTTAAACGTCGTCTCTTGACAAGAATGTATTCTCCTTACACACAAAATAATTCCAATAATGTTGATAATCATAATCCATAGTATACATGACCATAGAGGACAGCACATTACCTTACTTTTAGGACTGAAAAAAAAACATAAGTTTAAATGTTTTAATCAAGTTCACAAGGTTTTTAAAGTGTGGTATGCTGTGAGTAGTGCAGCCTTTACAGTTTTGGCAGCAGAATCTCGTAGATATTGGGTCCACATCCCGCGAGTGAAGAAAATCACACAAATCCAGCAACCTGTAACTTCATACTTTATGGTAGGTCTTTAAATGAAATTGCCGTTCTGCAGTACTGGCCATTTCAAATCAAAATAATTTTTGTTTGGCTTAGAATTCAAATTTAGATTAATTTTATTTTAATTTTTTTAAATTAGTTGTTTATTGATTAGCGTTATGTTTTCATCGCATTTGTTATCATGGATACGTTAAATCTTCTAGTAATTATGGAATATGAGTACCGTCGTGGCAGCAATGGGGCACAAGCGGCACACAACATCAACGACGTTTATAGAACGAATACTAAAAACTAACGCACCACCTGTAATTGGTTTGCCCGCTTCTGTTCTGGAAATTTCGACCTGAAAAATTAACCCCGTGGTCGTCCGAAAACTTCGACAATGACGAATTAAAGGCGATTGTGGAAGCTGATGATACTCAATCTGACTGAACGGCTGAATTGGCAGCAAATTTCGACGCCAGCATCATAACAATTGGTCCATTTACGTCAAATTGGCAAGGTAAAAAGTTTGACAAAAAGGTGCCCCACGAACTCAATCGAACGTACGACGGAAAAGGTCTCTTGATAGCACTGCCAGGTCCTTTAGACTGTCGGACGACTTACATTTATCCAATATTCAGAATAATAAATTTGTTTACTTTCATCAGTTTATCTACCATTTTCGAGACCGCTAAACAGCAATAATAATGCTTTTAAATGTCAATGAATTGAGAAAATTCAATAAAAATGGACATAAAATTATTTAGAGTCGATATTAAGTTTTGGGAGTTCGCGCCACAAATACCAGCCTCATGCAAAAGTTTGAATTTGGAACGTACTTTTTTAAACACAACGGCACTTTTATAACTGACAAGCTTTGATTATATACATGTCTAGATGCCACATTGACCTTACCAAACGGCCCAAATAAAGTCTACTAAAATTGGTAGACTCGCTTCTCACTTACGTCAGTGTCATTTGAATCACTTAAGGATAACGTGCTCACGAAAAATAATTAATTATGCCGGTAGGTGCTGTCAAATTGTATCGTAATTATGTGGGAAAACCGTATAATAACACCAAGATCACTTTTCATCAGCATGTTTTGTTATTTAACCGCTATATTTTAAGAAAACACGATATTTTCATTCGTTATTTTGTAGGTTTGTTTCATTAGCCGGTGTTGTCAGCTTATTACTAGGGAGATTTGGCGAAATTATGGAAGACAAAATACAAATATCATTACATCATCTTTCGATCAAGAGAACATTTACAAGATAATTTACCTACAAAAAATAAATGAAACCCGTGACGTTATGCACTAAATAGTACTTTTCTTAGTTCGAATATTTTCGGTTTCAGATTTCCTTATTAAACAAGTATATAATCAAAGCACCGGCCGTTTCGTCTACCCTGCCGAGGGTTCCCATCTGGTTGGGTTTTATTTATTTATTTTGTATTTTATTTTATTGATATTTATGTATATTTAAAAATTTCATTTATATATTTACAAAACTACAACTAAAATACATAAATACCAAAAGTAATCATATAAATACCAAAAAAATGATTAGTTATTTATTCGCTAAACATGGTACCTACATCAAAGATGACAAATAGTTGTACATATTACACATGCGAAAACTATTTAACATAATATATTAAATCATTATTTTTATAAGTGAGCAAGTCAAAATGTATATATATTGGCTAATACTGATAATTAAAATTAAATTAAATTAAAATTACAATTCATCATTTCTATTTTATAACTAGGCAAATCAAATTAAGTATATATAGAAAAAAATTAAAAAGTCAAATGAGTATGTACTTAATCTAATGGGAAATATTCAAGAGCTGGTATCACTCAGATCGCCCCCGATGACGCAGCGCGCTTGTTAAACAATAGTAGTAACGCATACTTGTGTGCGTAATATGCACACAAGCGCTTCAAAACGGGCCGGTCGGTTTTGTTGCGATTGCAGCGCAACGCTCTATCTAGACATGTATATAATCAAAGCTGACAAGTAACATGTTCAAATGATTAAAACCTTTTTCGTATAGTTTTTTTTTTTTCAGAGAGGACAAATATCAAAACTGCCCCGTTTTTTTTTTTTTGTAAATGAGTGTTTATTTATATTAATAAAGATCTCTTACGTACAATGGTATTATCAGGAATAGGTCACGGTGCAAGTATTATCAAAATGGATTCAGTAATTTGGACATAATCTAAGTATATACGTATCTGAGCTACTAATGAACGAATGTTGATATAACTTCTCGCGCTTGATTGGGTATTGATCTGATAATGTTACTGAAAGATTTATCAAAATTGGTTACCTATCTAGTTCTGCAGTTGCTAGTTTCATTAAAAACAGTTATTAACTAAAATACCCAAGACGGCATAATTAAATCAAATTTGTCACGTATTAACGATTTGACGCTTCCTTTCGTACGACATGAATATGTATTTGCTTTGGAATTAGTATTTGCTTTGCTTTCCGCACTCGTATGTTCTACCGCGCTCCATCTGCCGTTTGTTTTTTTTAATTTGAGCGTACACGAATTAACCGGTTCAGTGCTGGTGATACGCCAGGCGTGCCATCGAATACTTTTGTGTGTGGCGTATGACACGCGAGGCGTGTCTTTTTTTTAAATCGTTATAACTCGCTCAAATTGCTTTTTTGGAAAATTTATCCAGAACAAAATATTCATTATTTTGCAAGTAGTTCATGCCTGTGGCTTCGTTTCTGGATATTATGAAAAATTGAAATTTTTAGGAGTGTTTTAACTTGTACATGGTACCGTTTTTACTTTATAGGTTTTTAAAACATGTTGTGGAAAAATACTCTAATAAGAAACAAATGACCAAATAATAGCACTCTTTGCGATCGCTCACAAACTCAAGTTGTAATCAAGCTTCTAGAAAACAACTCTTCTGTTAAAAAAAAAATGCCTTTATCTCTTTTGCTTAAAATGGTTGAATTGACAAATTATAGTAATAAGTCGGCACTTATTACTATAATTTGGCCGAATGGACCTACGAAGTAGCATGTGCTCTTGTGATATGGTATAAGGTTTATTTTTGCTTGAAACAGTTCGAAACCGTTCATGCATAAAAAAGTTCTTCTTGAGAAGAAAGAGGATCTTGATGGTTTCATATTTACAAATGTTATTATTAGCTGAAAATTTAATTTAATAAAAACCAAGGTTTCCAGGATGATTTAGCTGTACCTACTTATATAAATGATTTTTTATAACAACAATAAATAGTACAAAAGATTTGTAATCTCTTCATAAAAAAGTCACTTTCTCTCAATTTCAAAGAAAACGCGTAAAAAAACACGTAGTTACCCGCTAAA
Organism: Parnassius glacialis; assembly: GCA_033319125.1. Taxonomy (NCBI): domain Eukaryota; kingdom Metazoa; phylum Arthropoda; class Insecta; order Lepidoptera; family Papilionidae; genus Parnassius; species Parnassius glacialis. Next base: position 22,704,964 of record JAVANC010000021.1, read on the forward strand.
AACAAGTATCCTTTCATTTGTAACTTATGTTTGATGGCAAATAAACTTAATTAGGTCTAAACAAGTAAAAAAACCATAAAAAAGAACATTACTTTTACACATGGCGGACGGCACAATAGGCGTGTCATTTTTTTCTGTGGCGCTTGACACGCCCGGCGTGTCGTGAAATATTTGTTCGCCGCCACAACTAAAATTTGTCGAAAATTGGTGCCGCAACGAATCAGTTAATAAAATTTCATACCGGAGACCTGATTTACACTTCGGCACTGTTGGTCAGCCGTGTAAGACATGTTCCTTGTAGAGCAACACTTAATATTCAAATTATGAATTTTATGTTGTCAAGACCAGGGTTAAAGCGTATGTTGTTCACGTACTATAATAGATTCATATTCTGCGTCCAAAAGGTAACTTGCGATGTGTCACAGATAGATTATCAATGCACTCTTATGTATACTAGTAAGTTTTAGGATACCTATATGCAAAAGCTTAATTAAAAAATAAATTATTAGTAGCTAAGACAGTCTAACAATAAAAAATCAATTAGTCATACTCGATCCGTATTCCTTTAGCAATAGAATATAGAATATGAACATTTGTAGGCAGCATTATTATGCCAGAGAGTAGTAGAAATGCATTAACTAAATCAGTTCCAGTCAATAGCAGTATATCACCGACAACTGAAATCATATCATATTAAATTAATTACACCAAGTATATTTTACATTATTTTATATTACGAACAAACAATAAGAGATACTCACAGAAGAATAAAAGTAGCGACCATGTTATGGCAAACATAGAAATAAGCCATAAAAAGCAAGCAGCCCATAAAACAAAAGGATGATTTTGATACGTGATCGTCATTTTCAGAAAAGAGGCAGATATTCATAAGTTAACGAATAAAATATTATCAAAATATCTTCTAACTGATTCTAACAATGTGAATATGTTTGCAAGTATGATTCCGTTTGACGCTGTCATTATTGACTTCCAAATATTAATCATATAAAAACGTAGTGATTATATATGTACTCCTTGAATCGTAAATATAATAACATAGTGCATATATACTTTTTGCGTATATACTTATGTCTTGTCATGGCGCTCACGTGATATAGGTCACGTCGCGCCGCGCCAGCTCGCAATTAGTCGTTTGAAGGTAGTTGTTGGAGATCGAGGTGCCGCGGGGTATGGCGTGAACCAGGCGTAGTCAGTATTCAGTAACTTATAGAGCGCGCTCGTGGCGACTCGGGCACGCACAAGACGGCGTGGGTGAATACACACAGTATAATTATCATTGAAAAGTTGCTATTTAGTTATGGACTTTTCGGATTCTAGTGTGTGTATATATACAAAACAATGTTTTGTACTTTAATTATTTTACACATTTTTAACTTGTTTAATTCTTCCACCGTAAATTTAGAATATTTTAGGTTTATCCTTAGAGTATAGCTTACCTAAAAATGCTCTAGGGATTTATCCATTTCTAATCTATTCTATATAACTAATATATCAGAAAGAAATATTAATCTCTATACTGTTCTAACAAATTAACTTGCCCCGAAATCTGTCAAATATTTCATTTCGTTCCTAGATGTCACCGCCCTTACTAAATGTGTACCTATCGTTTTACATTTAAAAGAAAATAAATGTGTACTTAATACAAATATTCGGTTACACATCAAAAGACTCTGTTCTCCTGCAGTATACTGAGTTTATTGGCTAGCAGTGAAATCCCCTACTCTACCTCTCTACCCTTAAACTATAAAAAATGAAAAAATATATGGAGCAAGGAATGCTTTTGCAACAATGATTTCGGAAACTGACCAATGCTAATCAATCAAAAAAGTAAAAGTCCACGTCTGGATATGAGCCTCTCCCATAGAAAGCCACTTGTTGCCAAATTTGAATTTAGCTTCTATTTTTTGTCAAGATATGACGTCATAATTTTAATGATTCAAATGACGCTTTCCTATTTTTTCCACTGAAATTCACTGTTCCTATTTTATACAAAATGAGTTATTAAAAATGTTGTGGCGCCACGCCGTAAGAGAATCCAGTACTCCATTTAATTCTGTGAGTGTTGTAAATGATCGTATCAGAGGAAATTGAAACAGTGAGATAAGCAGAGCATTTTTCTGATAACCCGAAATAATAACTTGACGACTATGGTGAATCCTACTAGGCAATCTACGAGGAAGACCTACGTTTAGCAGTGGAATTTTAATGAGCATTATATAATATATTAGTATACTCTAAGAATAAAGAGACAGAATAAGAGAAGCTAAAAGACACATGAGACAAAGAACTTTAAAAATTTAAACTAACAGAAATACTCGGCACTAGTAGGTACTAAATTTACTAAGTAAGGAATGAAAGAAAAATATGAAGAAACCAGCAAATCGGTGAAAAATAATACTTTTCAAAATAATGTACAATCCGTAGACCCATATTATATCAGGACGCTTACATCTAAATCATAACTATTATTAGTATTCTTATACGAAAAACTTGATAAAGCTTTAAATTTTCTGTTACAAACTTGCGCTTATTCATTAGAATGATAATTGCTATTACTATCTCAATCTGTAGCACATGATACAAACATTTATTGGCAGAGCCTAAAGGTTTAAAAGTTCTCCAAAAATATACAAATATAACGGTCCAGATCGATTTATTTCACTTATTTGTTAACAGATTAAAAAATTAAACATCAATAATAATATAACAGATATCCGAATAAACATTTGTAAAAGTTTAAAAAACTATAAAAAAATACGATTGTAATATAATGTGATAACTCTTATAGTATAAAAATATTTAGACTAGTGTTGTTCCTGTTTAAAATAATTTCCCTTCTTTCTTACTCCTTATTCTTTCATTTCGTCTAGTTTCGTAACGTCGCCCATTTTCTTTAGCTTAGGAGCAACTGTAAACTCGCATCCCGTGCTTACTAAAACGTCCTCCACTGTTACACCATCCGCTAGTTCGGTTAGAATAAGCCCTTTCTCTTTGTCAACTTCAAAAACGCACTGAAAAAATATGGATAACATCAGATCTGTTCCAACATAAGAACATCGTGAGTGTGATTAGCAAGGAACTAATATTTTTTTTTCCACCACAGACTATCTAATCTGTGCCACAGATTAGTAGCTGACATGTAGAGAACAAGCGCAAGGGTTTTGGTGGGAACTTGACTGGCTGAATTAGTGTTTAAATAATGGTTTGAAGTAGATTTTGATATGTAAAAGTGGTGTGATTTTGTGCATTAAATTTCTGCGCATGTGAACTTATTAGTGGAAACGATGAAACAAGTGCTCCGATTGTGATGTGAATCTTAAGATAAGGTGGTGTCTGTCTGCTTAGGCGCCTTGAGATAATATCGCCAACTGTCTGCTAGCTCAAGTTACTGTCAAAATCTCCTAAAAACTACGCAATGTGACGCATCAACATATTGTGAAGCAGTGTACTATAAAGGATTATTATCACTTGATACTGAAAATCTATAAAAACGAAGATTCCGAATGTATTGAAAACAAGAGACAAAAGATAGCAAAAGTAAAATAGGCATTATATATTTGTTATGGCGCACATTTTGTTTACATTTTGTCATTTACTCGGGCATTACGATTCATTAATAAATTTAAAAAATCTAAAATTATTGTTAATTAAACTAAATACAAGGTGAATTAAAATGATAGCAGCCTTGACGGAACATAATATAATAAATAGCCACCATATATTATATTATTTGCCCTTAATCAAGAAATTTATATAGTTGCTTGAACAGTGGTTTTTTTAGACCCAATATTTTACGATATAAACTGGTCATATTCATCGTCAATCATGTCGGTTGGTTTATTGGCGATATTTAACCCATGTAAGATGACAGACAAAATTTTTCAAGTTATTAGTATTTTAAGTACCTTTTCCGTAATAATCATGTCAACGCAATTTTTGCCCGTCAGGGGCAACGAACACTCTGGAAGGATTTTGTGAGCGCCATTTTTAGCGGTGTGCTCCATAGTAACCACGACCTTCGTCCTTGGTGCTGAAACTAGGTCCATTGCACCACCCATTCCTTTCACCATTTTTCCCTGAAACCAAAATACACATAAATTGACCTCGACTTTATTTTATTGCAAAATTTATAAGATAAACTGACACTTATTAAAAGTATCATATTATATTATAATAAATGGTAACAAGCACAAATGGGTCGGCTCGACTCGCACTTAATACCAAAGTAAAATTTTAAGGTACCTAAGGGCTTCAGAATTCACTTACGATGAAGTGGACTGTGTGCTCGTTTGTCATCTCTACTTAAAAAGCAATATAATGACCTATGAAGCTATTAGGATTAGGCAGATCACTTCTCTCTTCTTATTTAAAACTAAAGAAAGGCGGCCACACCATTCCAGTAAGAATTCTCTGGGATGGTAATACACCTATCTAAAACAAAAACTTCAGCGTTTTTATACAAACTAGAATCGTAGATGCTAAAACAGGTCTTCCATCTAAAAAAGCTAGTGTTATATTCTTAATTGATTAAGAGATTTTTTCTATTCTATTGTTCCTCACTCACTACAGCCCACTTGCTGAACGTAGGCCTCGCCTATAGATTACCACAAAGTACGGTGTTGAGCTACTTGCAGCCATCGACATCGAGCTTTCTCATACGGCAAGCAGTGTAGGAACACAATTGGGTTTCGTAAGTCGTCAGTGCCATTAGGCACTGGTTTTACACTTTCGTCTTAAGATTCTAGAGAATATCGGACAGGAACGTTTGTCGCAGTTTCCTGAACGCAGCCAAACCGAGTCGGATTTATCAGATGACAAGTCGCAGTCGGACTTACCAAATCGGCACGCTAGCAACCGTACTGTTGTTTTCATGGTTTAAAGAGTACGTGACAAGAAGATGTGTCGTAATCGCACGAACGCTACTTAGCTAAGTTAGCCCTTGATTGACCTCTTGGTCGAAGTATATAATTTACCTGTTTCAACTTTGAACAAATCGTCCTATATAGGTGTCTCAGTAAGAGTGCACTTTTTAAAATTGGAATATTTTTTTTTCATGCAAGTGCAACTCTGAAATTTGACAGCTGTCATCTCTGTTTATTCCCATTATTAAAAATGGAGAGGTTTTCGAAAGAACAACGCGTTATAATTGTGAAAACTCATTACAAAAATGGGGAAAGTTACGCTGAAACCGCTCGCAAACTTTGCCAAATTTTCAGCCGAGAAAGTGCACCTAATGTGTCAACCATTCGAAGAGTGGTTAAAAAATTTGAAGAAACTGGGTCAATTATGGATAATAAGAATCCTCTGCGTCAACGTACCGGTCGGTCTCTTGAAAACATTGCTGCTGTAAACGAGAGTGTTGCCGAAAACCCGAAAACATCAATTCGACATCGTTCTCAACAACTTCAAATTTCACGAAGCACTACGCAGCGAATTTTGACTAAAGACCTCCACCTTCATGCGTACAAGATTCAGTTAACTCAGGAGCTCAAACCAGCAGACCACGGAAAGCGCCGGCAATTCGTTCAATGGGTAATGGAGCAAAGTGAAGTCGATACCAATTTTTCGAAAAAAGTCATTTTCTCCGATGAAGCGCATTTCCATATGGATGACTTCGTGAATACACAAAATTGTCAAATTTGGGACTCAGAAAATCCTCATGCAATCCATGAGAAACAAATGCACCCACAACGAGTAACTGTCTGGTGCGGATTTTGGTCAGACGGCGTGATTGGACTTTACTTTTTTGAAAATGAGGCCGAAATTGCAGTGACTGTGAACGGCATTCGTTACAGGAATATGATAACGGACTTCTTGTGACTTCAACTGGACGGCATGGATCTGGACAACATGTGGTTTCAGCAGGACGGCGCAACCTGCCACACCGCGCATGAAACAATCGACTTATTGCAGCCACGATTTCCAGAACACATTATCTCACGAAACTCTGATGTCAACTGGCCACCAAGATCGTGCGATTTAACGCCGTGCGATTTTTTTCTTTGGGGTTTTGTGAAATCTCGGGTTTATGCGAATAAACCCGAAACAATTCCTGAGCTCAAATCGGAAATCCAACGCGTCATCGGTGAGATACAGCCACATCTCTGTGCAAAAGTCATGGAAAATTTCAAGAAAAGAGTAATGGCCTGTCATCGGAGCCGTGGGGGTCATTTGCCGGATATTTTATTCCATACTTAATCGGAACATGTCTTCTTTACAATACAATAAAAATATCACAACTCTGTCATAAAATACTTGTTTTTATTTTAAAATGAAAAAGTGCACTCTTACTGAGACACCCGATAGTTACATGTCGTCAACCACTTCTAGTGTAGAGTAAACCAACTACCGATAGGTGTAACCTGGCATTAGACATGATTTTTGTCATCTCAAGACAGGAAACACTGAGATTTTTGAGCATAGTGCTCAGGCCCTCCAGGGATTTCGACATAATGAGAATATCGTCAGCAAATCATAGGTGAGTGATGTATTCCCCAAATTTTAATACCCTTTACAGTCCAGTAGCTTGAAAATTCTTCCAATGCAGCAGTGAAGATTTTGGACTTGTACCTACTCGTACAGTTACAGGTACAGTACAGTACAGTCTTGTAGTTACTCTACATCGTAGAGTTTACTATAAAAGTACTCAGCACCTCGATATACTGACTGTCAACTTGGCACCGCTGAAGGGACTGTCTGCCTAAATGTCGACTGAATCGACGGCCTTCTCATAGTACGCATACGCAAGACAGTCACCGCGTTTATTAAAATTAAACAATATCTATAAACTCATATTACTGTACTACTCAGATTAAAATGCAAATTGAATTAATAACAAACACCGATATTCTACAAGTCTACAGCAAAACAACCTTGACATTTAACATAGGTACTTGACATTATTTATATCAATACATTAACATATTAAACACATTAGCATTTTAGATACGATAATAACAAGCATTTAACTGGGTTTGCAACATATTGAAATAATATGAAATTCTTTTAAAATAATTTTGTTACTAACTATATATTCGCTTTTGTTTTAAAGGGATTCCCTCTAAAACAAAAGCGAAATTTATTGTAATGTACTATCTAATATATAAAAATCAATATTTGTATGTTCGTATTTTGTGCGCTGCCACACCCTTCATCAGATATCCGTAAAACTTTGTCAACTTATTGCTTGCACTTCCGCGAAGTTTATAGGTATATTTGGACCCGGTAGGTGGCGCTGTAGTAGAATCCAGATATTATCCGTGCGAAACCGGGACAGATCGCTAGTATGTAATAAAAATAGTACCCTAAACCAAAATAAATATTAGATAATATATACATTTAGATAATAATCCTTACAGGAATCATCCAATTCGCCAAGTCACCATATTGTGATACTTGCATTGCACCAAGTATGGTAAGATCAATATGTCCCCCGCGTATCATCGCGAAACTGTCGTCTGATGAAAAGAATGATGCACCTGTAACAAATTATTTTTATTTACCTGTGTATTCTTCTTATGTTCCATTAATAGCTATTTAAGTTATGCATATTCATTTTATAGATTATCGACTGTAGAAAAAGCGAATTCAGGAGCACATTACCTATACGATTTCAATCGATTTCCCACTAGCCTTTATTTTTTTATATAGGACAAGGGTGACAAACGAGCACATAGTCCACCTAATAGTAAGTGGTTGCTGTGGCCCATAGACATCTACATCTATCCCCGATTACGAATCAAAATGAAGATGCTTTGTCACCCGTGAGGACTAAGATGGGATGCCTCGTTTCCAGTAAAAAGATTTTCCGGTTCTCCACACTCACTATACGAAACACAGCAGCATTAAGCTGCTATTTTACGCTGGTATTCTGTGAAAGCGTGGTGCTTCTCCGGTCGAGCCGACCCATTCGTGCTACAACTATATCAGTAATATAGCTGCAGCATGGCTCTACACTACCACGTAGATTCATTTCAAGAACAATTCAACTGGCACACGTTACTTAATTTTTCTTTTATTCTCAACTGTTGGAAATAACCTATACGATTTGAATCGATTTTCCACTATCAGTCGATCATCAGACTCATTCATCAACTAGCATGATCCTCCAAGTGCAGTTGTGTGTAATAACACCTAGGCTTACCAACTACTGTTACTACACCAGGTACGAAGCTACAAGTACATCGGCACTCCAGAGTTTAGGTACAAAACTACAAGTAGTTACCGGCAGGCCCATTCAGTGGGTTAACGCTCGACCACTAACACGAATAAAGGTAAGGCCGCTTCTTATGCGCCCTTGTCGCCTTGGTTATAGTTTCTTTTTCACTTCGTAAGAATTATTTATTATAAGAAGATAACCCTAAAGTTACACGTGCCCATTCAGAAGAAATAAGTGTTACGTGATATTGTCTTTATATCACGTAAGTTATTTGTTTTAACAGATGAATATAATTAGAAGACGCTCAGCGTTGATCGAGCTGAATTGCACTTTATTGCGTCTTAGCAAGAGTCACTTTTATTCAATTGTTATTTCGAAGTTATCCTTCTGTGCCTTGTACTATTATTTTATGCTGTTACTACTTACAAGTGCCATACTGCCTACCAAACGTAGGGATTGTGGAAATCCTCTATACTCAAAAGGGGCCCAAACAAACAAAACAATTAAATGATACCAATTTCAGAGCCATTATGTTATCAGATCTGCATACAAAAACTTATAATATTGTACAGCTGATAAGTGTAAAATGAAAGAATAAAATAAAAAAATAATAATAAACAATGCTACAAGACAGCTAATATTTAGTATCAGTTGTTCCCTGCGAATTTATTCCGATTGGATTTCATGGGTTTTAATTGTTTAACGCGATACCATAATTCTTTTTCTAAAATAAAAGTAGCCCAAGTCACTCCTTATTACATCAGCTATCTGCCAGTGAAAGTCCCGTCAAAATCGGTAAATCCGAGATTAGCCAGAATAAACAGACAGACAGACAAAAAATTAAAAATTGTTTTTTTTATTTTTATAAGTGGCGTATATAATTTCATACCCATTTAGTAAATACCTGTTATTTTGACATTACAAACATACACTTCTATTTTATTTATTGTATAGATCATATAATCAATTGAAAAAATAAATAATATTTTTATACTTAACATTTTACACAAGTTATTTGAAATTCTAAAATAAATCTTGAAGTATAAAACATAATATTTCAAGGATAACTAAAGGTGTCAAGACAAATTTTAATACTCACCAGGAAGAACTGTAACAGTTTCCTTGCCTGCATTAATAAGGTCAGCATCAACTTCTTCTTCTGTTGGGAAGGGACCAAGGCCAAGAATACCATTTTCTGATTGCAAAAAAACTTTTACATTTTTTGGAATATAATTGCTGGCAAGCATTGGCATTCCTGTCATAAAAATATAAATATTAACAAAAGCAAATAAAACATGGAATCAATTACGCATAATGTCATATCCTTAATATTAACAAACTCACCAATTCCAAGATTAGCATGCATTCCATCTTTAAACTCTAAAGCAGCTCTTCTTATTATTTTTTCTCTCATTATGTCTGATGATTTCTTCTCTTTGTGTACAATTTGTTTAGTTACTGTTCTTCTTTCAATACGTTTCTCATATTTATCACCTTTGATAACTCTATGCACATAAATAGATGGCATATGCACAAAATCAGGATTAATCTCATCAACAATTTCTTCTACTTCAGCAATTGTAACTTTAGCCGCTCTACACATTGCTGGATTAAAGTTACGGGCACTTTTTCTAAATATTAGATTTCCATATTTGTCTGCTTTCCACGCTTTAACTAAAGCAAAATCTCCGGTTATTGCCTCCTCCATAATAAAGTCTTTACCATTAAATTTTTGCACCAATCGAGGGTAACTAGAAATATCAATCTGAAAAGTATATTGCCTTAATAGATAACTATTGATTTAGATTAGAGTTTCCCAATGTTTTCTTTGCTAGGTATAAATTATTCTAATGCATTCATTTTGATTTATTTTTTTATGTATTGTTGCCACATATATATTGTAAAATAATATGCTATTCCGTTCTAGGGACACTTCCGATTTGGACCAAATTTTTTTCACATGTTTAACATAAATTATGAAAACCCCCAAAGGGATTTTTGGCGCAAATACTTCTGAAATTTTTACGAGCGTTTGAAGTTTTAGATTTTTAAAGCAGTTTTTCATGATAAATCGACTAAACCTCACTTTTTGACACAGGAAGATTGACCCAAAGTTACTTCTACAACGGCTTTGGCGCTGTGGGAAGTGGGGCTCTTTCGCCCTTGCATCGCAGGCACCTGTGCGAGCCGTAGCGGCTCAGGCTGGGAGCTGAGAAGGTGCACCTATAAGCCTATATGAGGGCGGCATCCGCCCCCGATAATTGTTGTAGATGTTAATCATAAACGTTTTGTCTCTTTAATAGATTTGTTGTTAATACAATCTTTACTGATAATTTTTGATACAATATAATCACGTATTAATACACAATACAATTTAATACAATAGGCATATGACCCATCAATACAGTTACCACGTAAATTATAATTTTTTTTAAAGGACAAGGACAATTTATCTTTCCAGTAGGGATTTATTGTAAAATCAGGCTTGACTCACTCCGCGCTTTAGGCGTGAAAATCCGTCCGGCCGTCTACGTGAGGCTAATTCCGTGAGGTTCGCACACGCGCGCTCGTGCTAACGCGCGCCTTAAGTTAAGGCGCGGGTTGAGCAAAATGTCGTTATTTGTGCGGTTTTTAGGAGCTATCTACTTTTTATTTAAAAGATATATCAACAAATAAAAAACACATTATATTTCTACATAATCTTGATTTCATAAGAGCTGTATCCAATTTTTTTTTAAAGGAATAAATATTAATATAATCTCCTTACAACGAAACCACATAAATGTGAAATTATTATTGATGACATGCATCTCCTCGTAAAGTAAGTATTATTTTATTTTGCGATTTGCACCAATGGATAGGCAATTTATTAATGAACATTTCTATTGTAAAATTTTTTTCAAAAGACCAAAATTTGATTTTATTAAGAAATTATTTTAAAATCTGGGCGTATTCACTGCGCACGGGCTTGCTGGATCATTGAGCGTTGAGCTCTCGAACGTGGAGCCTGTGTCGTTCGTCAGAGCATCGGCCTGCGCACACGCTCACGTCTTATATTATATATAATATTATTACTTATTAGGTTATTTTATAGGTAGTGTTATTTGTTTGTTTTGGGTATAATTTTTCGTATTAGTTATACATATATTTTTTGTGTTTTTACTGCGCGATGAAGCTTTTTGCGTGTATTTTCCTTGAAGTAAATGCAAATAAAAAAATGAAGCACCATTAGCATGTAAGGTTCGAATCCATAATTAACATTTCGACAAATATTATAATTTACACTATAAAAGGCTAATTCAATATTATCAGTATAGTATACAGTTAAAAATAATCGTAATAACCAACTACAATATCTTATCAGGTATAGTACTGCCTTGTTGGTCTAGTGGTTGTAGTAGTGCGACTGCTGATCATGAGGTCCCGGGTTCGAATCCTGGGTCGGGCCAAAAAGTCAGTTATGAGTTTTTCATTTATGTTCTAAGTTATAAAGTTATAATTAGTATTACTAAGTTATAGTTTTTTGCTAAAATATAGTATATTATTTATTGCTTGTTTTTTCTTCTTTTTCAAAAAATAATTGAGTACATAAGGTGTACTATACTTATAATTCGGTAAAAAGTATCTAAGTAGGTACTAATATACCTACTTTTTACTATAAACTAAAAAATTTTAAAACTAAATTTAACTAAATAGACTAAGCTGACCATTTATTTTTTAACTCAAAACAGGACATGGGTTTATTTATACTCTAAAAACTATAACTTTATACAATAAATTAAAAAATAATGTTGCTTTTAAAAATAGGTAATTATTAAGTGCAACATTTTTTTTTAATTATGAATTACATTTGTCAGTGGATTAAATTTGCTTTAATAAAGTTGGTGATGATTTTAAATAAGAATAAAATTGTGGGCAAGTTTTTTTTATTGTTAACAACATCGCCTTTAGAACTGGAACCGTAAGTGTTTCTTTCAGACGTCCACAATTTATTCAAAATAATTACCTATAACCCGGCGACGGCTCCGTGGCGCAGTGGCTTAGCAATCAGTTGTTGCGCTGGGGGCCGCGGGTTCGAATCCCGCACGGAACAAATATTTGTAAGGCCTACAAATAATCGTTCCGGGTCTGGATGTTTGTCCTTGTGCAATTTATGTTTGTAAACTGCCTCCACGACTCTCATTCTATATTACTCTCACTCTGCGAAACATCCTATTTATTTGTTTATTCTTTATTGCACCAAATATTTGTACAAAAGGCGAGCTATCTATCTATTTACCTATAGTGAGTAGGTATTTTTTAAACTCACAATTTTCAATGCTTCATTTTTAATATATAATTAATTATAAAATTTCATAATTAGATAATATATGAGAATACATAATTCTAATATAATGCAACTAATATACCGAAAAAAAAAATTAAAATACATTTATCGTTGTACGCTGTGTGTATTTCCATAAAATAGTTTATTGATGTTGAAAAATACTACGTCCGTACAGTAGGTGGCATTGAGTTATACAAAACTATGGTAGGTGGCGTCTTACATATTATTTTTTACGCGATCCTATATTGTAGGGAGTTAGCGCGGCCGGCACACAAACGCTCAAGGTCGTTCGCATGGAGTAGCCCCTTAACATAAAAATTATTTTTCTCTAATAAATATTTAGGCACTTTTAATACTTATTTTTGAGTTTTTATTCAAGTACGGCCTCTCAAAAAGCCAAAAGGTACTTCATAGCATATGGGTGCTTAAATAACTATAGGAATGTCGACTTTTCATTCTTTACTGTTCCTTAGGATACCGAAAGGTAATATATTATTATTTATAGGTAGATCTAGATAATTAGGTAGGTACTTAGTTACTGACGCCATAGTTACAGATTTACAATTTGTTTAGTGACTTTGCAGTTTTCTATTTTTTCGCGTATAATGCCAATGAGCAAAAAAATTGTTCAGTGTAAGTAGACCTCCCAGTACTAGTGACCGCCTACTAATGCAAGATCAGCATATGGATATAGCTTCATACTTGGTCGATAAAAGAAAAAGATTGAAAGTAGCAGCACTTCTCATTGCCACTCTTTCATTAATAATGAAGTCGCGTGTCGCATGTTTATAAATAGCACAAAATGTGAAACAGACAAATGACGCCTCCGTGACGCAGTGGCTTTCTATTCGCTTAGAAGAAGTAACGATCAAGAAAGCAAGGACAACTCAACAATTTTTTGAGCTAAATGCATGGAGTATCAAAATTATATATGAAGTTTTATTAGAAATAGATATATTAAAATTTTTAAAATATTTGTTTTATTATTTTTTCCGAGTTTTGTACCCCCAAATCTATTATATATATTTTTTTCAGAATATTTAAAAATGTCATGCAAGGGTTAAACATGCACCTTCCTGATTAACTTTCACCTTGCATATCTGGCTGCCTGATTTCTTTTGATGCATAATAATATATTAACACCTGATTAAGTTCTTAACAAAATTAGTTTTGATATGAATAAATTAACTAAAGAGATGGCAAGACCATATTAATTTACTATTGACAGTTTGTATTCATGCAGGTTTTCTGAATATCTTCTGAGCAACTATAAAATATTTAAGGGTATTCCTATCTCATAATATTACTATGAAATAAGACTACCAACCTAATTCATATTCCAGATTTTCCTTTTAATGTCACTTCCTGCTTGAAACTTTGTTTGAATAATTCTGTTAAGCATGTTGATACTTACTTTGCCATCTTTAGTGTATTTAATTGGTGAACCACCTTCATGTATTAATGTACCATAGCCTGTAGGTGTAAAAAATGCTGGGATACCAGCCCCACCAGCACGAATTCTTTCTGCTAATGTCCCTTGAGGAGTAAGTTCCACCTTTAAAACAGCAAATATTTACTTATTAGGAAAGTAATTAATTTTAATAGCTTATCATTGTTTTTTTTTTTAAGTTTTGATCAGATTTCTGAGTAAAGAAAAGGATAATAATATGCATAGGCAACTGTGCAAATGCTTTTCACACGATTGGCAGGGATCAGAAAAGACCATCACTTCAATTTATCCAGTGAATCTTGTAACAGCAGACTATGGCAAATGTGTAGAATATATTATCTTCTTATCTTATTAATTATAACTATACTGAGATATAGGTGTATAACAATCTTGTATGTACCTCATGTAATATATATCCAGCGATGAACTGTTTACAGGCTGATAAAAACAGAATTATTTACCATTAGCCATAATCCTTTCAACTCTATGCGAGTCTTTTAAGGATTGATGATATTTTTTTAAAGTTACCCATACAACAGGATATTCTCCTGTTAGTTCAGTCAAAATAGACATTTCAAATAATAAAAACTCCGACAGAGCTGAATTTTGGTAGAGACCTTGGGTAGACCAGTAGAAATAAAGTGCCAAAAGTCCCCAAAAGTCAAAATTTTCGGTTTTTGGATTTTTCTCGAAAACGATAACTTTTATCAAAAGACAAAAATTGTATATCATAAAATTATCTGCAAAAATGGTACTAATACTTTTTTCCCAAAAATCACCATTCCTAAGATATCGCGAATCTAGAAGTTGAAAGTGTTACATTCTACATGATATGCACACAAATGCCACATGTATACATAGTCAGGCATTAAATATAAATAAAAGTGCCTATTTGTGTCTCTTATAATGTATAAAATATACAATTCTTAGAATTACAAATAAAAAAAATATTATAAAATATTAAATAATATATTAAATATACAATTCTTGCTGTTTATGGAGCTCCAAAGAAATTGATTGTATTGACAAATATAGATATTTAACTTTTGTAAACCTAGCCTTCAATATTCTTAGTATTTAATCATAATATATTTACCAAATTAGATCAAGTTTACCTCTAATTCTCCACTCAAAAACTGTCTTTCAAATTCAGCATTTTCTCCTACATATGATGCAATCATTCTCTTAATCTGTCTATTTTTCAACAATATACCTAGTCCAAAATCTTCCACACCTAAAATCAAGAGATAAAATATACAAATCAAATGTTACTATCTGTATTTCTTCAATTATTATTATATATACCTGCATTATTAGAAACAACAGTTAAATTCTTTAGATTCCGTTTATTAATAGCTTGAATAAGATTTTCTGGAATTCCACAAAGTCCGAATCCACCAACCAAAAGTTTTGATCCATCTTCAATATCTTTTACAGCATCATTTATATTATTAAATATTTTATTTCTGCGACTTGCAGTACTATAGGATGCAAATGTCAATATCTGAAAATTAATGTAAGTGTAATAAATATATTTATTGTAAATTGTCTCAGCTTTGGAAATGGCAAACCAAAATATTGGGTTAATATTTTTTGTGGTAGACGAGGTTGATAAAAATATAATAAATATTTTAAAAAAATAGTTTTGACTTGGAAATAGTTTTAACTGTAAGATAGGAGGTTGATCAAACCGAATGGAACATTTGAAATAACGATAAACTTTGAATAAAATAATAACTAATTTGCCATGTAGTCAGATGATAAACAAGGAAGTCTAACAGGGAATCCTAGTGAGCATGAAGAATGCTGTGCGCAGGAAGAGGCCTAACAAGTGGGAAAACTTGAGTTGGATATTGCATCAAGACAATGCAACCGCTCACATGTCTATCTGCAGCTATCTAGCAAAACACCATATTCTCATCCACTCTATTTCCCAGATCTAGCCCCAGAAGACATTTTCCTGTTTCACAAACAGAAAAACACGTAGTAAGGACGTTGTTTCCAAACCATAGAGATACAGGAAAATGCAACGAGAAACCTGCATGCAAAATGAGTTCAAACGGTACATTGCCAGTAGAGACTATTTTAATGGGAACAGTGCTTAAAATGTTATACAATAAGCAATAAAGCTGATACAGCACAAGTTCGGTTTCTTTTTGAACACACCTCATATATATTTTGTAAAGATGTTTTTAATTTTGGGTTGGCTATAGACGTCCAGTACTAGATTTTAATTATGTTTTCAGTTTAGGCTTTTCAGGGTTCAGCTTGAACCTTTTACACTATTTATGGATGTCGGAAGTGTGTTTTAAGTTAATTACGATAAAAATAAATTTCACTAAAATTTGCGTATAACGAAATGCAAATATGTCAATTTGGTCTAGTGTTATGAAGTAGAGGTCTGATATAATAATAATAATAAGCCTTTAATCAGACAAAAATAGTATTTCTTTGTTATTCGTATATTTTTCTTTTGTTCCATTTTTGTGTGTCCGTTTGCCAGGTGGCAAAGGCCTCCTCCAATCTTCTCCATTCTGGCCTTTCTATGGCCACTCTACCCCATGTAATTCCTGCGACTTGTCTAATATCGTCATCCCACCTTCTCTGTGGTCTACCGCTCCTTCTTTTTCCATCCCTTGGGTACCATTGTGTTCTTATTTTGCTCCATTTGTCTTTTCCTCTGATCAAGTGGCCTTTCCATTTCCATTTTTTTTTCTTATTTTTAGAGTTATGTCCTGGACCTTAGTTTTCTTTCTGATGCTGCTATTTCTTATTCTGTCCATTCTTTTGATCCCTACCATACTCCTTTCCATGGCATGTTGGCATATGGAGAGTTTGTTTGATATGTTTCTTGTTAAAGCCCATGTTTCACTTCCGTATGCCAATACAGGCAGGATGCATGTGTTAAATAGTTTGCTTTTTGTTGAAATGTGTAGGTTCTTATCTTTCATTAAATCTTTTAGACCCCAGTATTTTTTCCAGCTGTTCGCAATTGTTCTTTCGACTTTTTTATTTATATTATCTTCTGGAGATATCAGTTGATCCAGATATATGTATTCGTCAGCATAGGAGATTTGAGTCTGTTCCACTGTTACAGGATCTTTGTTCCCATTTGTCATGATTTTTGTTTTCTCCGGGTTTAATTTCAATCACGCCTTTGCACTTTCTGATGCTAGGTCATTAATCATTTTGCTTAGATCATCTGGTGTTTTTGCAAATAATACTATATCATCTGCGAAACGTAAGTGCGTTAGCGTGCGGCCATTAATGGTTATGCCTAAGTCTCTTACTGAGGACCCAAGAGGTCTGATATTTGATTTTAGTTATATTTTCAGTTTGAGAGACTTGTCAGGGTAAAGCTTGAACTTTTTACACTATTTTTGGATTTCGAAAATGTGTTTCGAATTAATTATTCTAAAAATTAATTTCACTAACTTAAAATTGCATATAACGAAACAGGTCACCCATAAAAAAGTTAATTATCCGAATCAGAACACCCCTACTCCAAGTAGTACTTGTCTGCCCTAGCCGTAGTGTTTTTGTAGGGCCGTAGGCACGGAGGGAGTGCAGTTCCCGCCTGCCCGCCATTAAGCTGAAGCTGCGGAGGTGAGCATCGGTGCCTGTGATTTTCTACGCAAGGGTGAAGGGACTATACTTCCTGCAGCACTGAAGCCATTGCAGAAGTAAGTTTTAGTCAATATTCCTGTGTAAATAAGTGAAGCCATGATTTTACAAAAAAAAATGTAAGAATTTCCATTGACTGCCGTCGAGTTTGGTGTTGATACGTATATTTACAGAAAGGTTACATTTTTATAAGCACACACACAATGTTTAAATATGCGAAAACATGTACTTTTTGAGAAATAAATTAATAAAAATCACTTATTTTAACAATAATTTGTTTTTTTTTTAAATTGGCTTTACGGTTCTTGGTTCTAGCCCTTTTGAGTCTATTTTATTACGAATTTCCATTGGCATTCGTCAAATTAAGGGGGTGGGGGGAAGAGGAGGTGTAGGGGGACTAATTCAGAGGGATATCTGTATCTATTTTGAGACTGCAATGTCTCCGGCGCTGCGGGAAGAGCAGCCTCTACGCCTTTGCGTAACAAATCGCAGGCATCCCTCATGTTACAGCAGGCGGAGGTTGCTCCCCCTACGCACCTCCGGTTCTATATAACCACTCTAGGGATAGGACAGACTCGTACTACGTGGAGTCGGGGTCAATAAATTTGGTTCTTTGACATAAGTAGAACCAAACCATTAGAATAGAATAGAATGATTTTTATTCAATATGTATTATTACATAATACTTATTGAAAGTCATTATTTTATTTACTACTAGTTCGGAAAATACCTCTGTCCTGTGAAGAACCAACAAAAACCCAGCAGGATTTTTTTTTTAAACATAATTTCACTTAACAATAATCTTGTATATACAATTTTAAATGAATTTTCATAGAACCAGCATGGTGGCGATCACCTTATTCCTAGGGGTTATTTTCATTCATGTATTCCTTGATATTATAATAACCCTTTTTGTACAGTTTTTCTTTAATAAAACTTTTAAACTTGTTTATTGACAAACTTTGAACATGTTCTGGGATTTTGTTGTAAAAGCGTATACATTGCCCCATAAATGAATTACTAACTCTGTGGAGTCTAGTAACTGGCATTACAAGCTTATGTTTGTTCCTAGTGTTTAAGGTATGAATATCCTTATTCTTATTAAAGCTATTAATGTTTTTATGTACATACATTACATTTTCATAAATATATTGCGATGCCAAAGTTAATATGTTTATTTCTTTAAATTTTTCTCTGAGGGACTCTTTACAATTTAGATTATAAATCGCCCGTACGGCTCTCTTTTGCAAAACAAATATAGCTTCAATATCAGTCGCATTACCCCATAGCAAAATTCCATAAGACATTACGCTATGAAAGTAACTAAAATACACTAACCTAGCTGTCTCAACATCTGTGAGACTTCTAATCTTTTTTACAGCATACGCTGCAGAACTAAGTCTGCTTGCTAATTTAGATATATGGGGGCCCCATTGAAGTTTCGCGTCAATAGTAATACCAAGAAAAACAGTGGTATCCACAAGACTCAACTCCTCCCCATTAAAACTGATTTTACTGATAAGAGATCATTTATTGTATTATCTTTCTTTTTTTCCATAAGAAATCATTTATTATGGTATCTTATAAATGCAAACAGGAAAATATATCTATATTTTAGAAATCCATTTTTTGTGAATTCACGACAGCTTACGATTCGAATTGATTTAAAAATCTATCTTTTACGGAAAGAATAGACATCCGTACTGACAACGACAATGACATTACAAAATAGCGCCAGTTTTACGCTAGGAATGTAACATAAACATTGCAAAAATAATTAATTTTCAAATAATGTTTTTTCTCAAAAAGTACACATTTCCGCATATTGAAACTTTGTGTGTGTGCTTATAATAGTGTAACTTTTCTGTAAAAATATGTATCTGCACCAAACTCGACAGAAGTCAATGGAAAGCTAAGCCAAAAAAAAATATCTATAAACACTACATTTCCACAAGGGCGGAAGGGTAGGGGCAGCTTCCCCTGAACCCTACCTCTCCCACACCCGTACACGAGTACCGGATGTCTATAGTTGTACCTTAATTTCAATTGCAAAGTCCAATGTCAAAGGAGCAAGATTATGAATAAAATTGTAGTTTTGTTTTAAGTTTTAGTGAGTGCAAAGACTTTGTACACTTAAATTGAAAAATCTTTTTTCAACATTAGTCATTTCAAAGTGCTAACTTTAAGTAGTTAATCTTAAGATGAGCCTGTTGTTTTTAAGTAAATATGTAAAATTATGGTATTCTAAATGGAATAATAATGTGTAATAGTGAAATAGTTTAATCTTACAACTTACAAATACTTTTCACTTACCTTTGTCACATGACAAAACTTTAAATCTGGTAGATAATTTAATTTTAGTACCATAATACTTCGAGTCGTTGCAGACATCATTTATCACTATCACTGGTATAATAGTAGAGTGGAGGTATGCTATATTTTAAGTTCGTGCTATAATTGTAGATAGATATAATTTCTAAATTATTTAATCAAATATTATGGAGACGGAAAAGCTATGAACCAGTACCACAAAATTAACAAGACCAAGCCGACCCTTTTAATAAATATTCTGAGGCCGTCTCAAATTCACAATCTCGCCTCAAAGAGTATATAACTGTAACAGGAAAGCAGGCTGCAACTACCATTGATTTCTCAATGGCAACTACAAGCAATAACAACAAGGAGACACCACTCCTTATAAGTTTACGTTATAATTTTTAGATATATATTAAAGCGTATTGCAAAGCAAAGACTATATTAAAGTGTTTATGTATAAAATTATATCTCGTGACAGTAATAATTAAATTCTCCTTTTTATTAGTCACAAACACTAGTCACAACTATAATGCGAAAACTTTGTATTTGTACAAACTACGAATACGAAACTGTACTGTACGAAACTCAAAAGCTGAACAAAGTTTTGACAATGACAATTTGGCTTGGGCAAATAATACCGATATTTTATATTAAAAATTTCGATATAGGTCTTCGATATTTTAAATCGCGATATATCGATATTTATTTTGAAGTCTCAAATTCTTATCTATTTTGATGTATTTTAAAATGTTGTATTAATGACAAAACGTGTAACAACAAAAGGAGGTACAAAACTATTCAAGTGTGGTGGCTTGTCGTTTTTTTGCTTCGTTGTCTAACCGTCAGCAATATAAAATTTTGAACCTTATCTTTACATCATGCAAATAATGACGATACATCGATATTTATCACGAGATTATATCGATACTGTCTAAAAATATCAATTCGATATATTTTTCCCTTGCCCATCCCTAATTTCTAATTTCATTTTTTTAACTGGCTTTAAGGCTCTGGGTTCCTGCCCTTCTGAGCCTGAAGTTATAATGTATAATTATCTTTCATAGCACGCTGCTTCACAATATGTTGATGCGTCACATTGTGCAGCCCTTGGGAGATTTTGCCGACAACTTGAGCCAGCAGACAGTTGACAGTTGGCGATGGTGTCTCAAGGCGCTTAAGCAGTGAGACACCTTATCTTGAGAATCACATCACCACCAGAGCACTTGTTTCAACGTTTCCACTAATAGTTCACATGCGCAGACACTTAGTTAATAGTCTGCTTTAGCGATGGGCGATTATAACTAAAACTAATCGAATTTGTCAATTTTTCAGTTTAGTCGATATAATTCGATAACAATCCATTGATGTTAGTCGGTAACAATCTGTGCGCCGCGTATGTTACGTTCAGAGAATTGATGAGTGAGTAGTACAAGAAGTTACGACTGCATTTATTAGGAATGCAATTGGCCAGGATTATTCAATTTACCAGGAAAAGAAATAAAACAAAAATCAACTATTTTCTTACATTTACATATCTATCCGTCAACTTTATCTTTGTATGCCTAGGTAATTAAAAGTTTTGGTTAAAATAAATCAAAATTTATTATAAATACACGCCATACGCACACGCACGCGCCGTTGCACAAACGACGCACACTCGCATGCATTACATTGCAGTGTGCCTACAGTTAGTAGTTAGAAGATTGTTATTCGAATAATCATGGTGAGGAACTACTAAATCGACAATCGAATGCGCAATAGTACAATTTTCAATTCAGTCGATTGTTTTTTTTTTTTTGCAACAATCGCTCATCGCGAATCTAACAAACAAATATTAATAATGGCTCGAAAATGCAACTTTTTCACTTTGAGGTTTACTGGTGCTTCATCGTTATACAATTTGGCCATTTTATTAATACTTAGCTTTGAAGGTGAGTACGTAGGTAACTAAATAAGTTTTGAGATATACAAAAAGTATTCTAGATACTATTAATATTTATTTTACATCTTTTCAAAATATTCTCCATTATGCTCTATACAAAGTTCCATTCACCTAAACCAACTCTGAAAACACTTTTGCCAGTCTTGATCTGACAGGTCGGAAATCACTTCTTCGCAGGCAGCCACGGTTTCACCGGCGCTTGAAAAAAAACTTGCCTTTTATTTTTTCTTTGACACTTGGTAATAAAAAGAAATCACAAGGACTAAGTTAGGGCTGTAGGGTGGGTGACTTAGAGTTTCAACATCAGATTCCTCAATAAATGCTTTTTTCTAAGGAAGGTATGTGAAGAGGTGTTATCGTGATGCAGCATGATTCCCCGAAGCCCGGTCTTCGGTCTTCTCTCACGCACAGCTTGAAAAGCTTTGGGTAATGCAACTGTAGTATACCATTCAGAGTTGATTGACCTACAATTTTCCAGCATTGACGTCGACAAATGTCCGCTCCGTGAAAAAAAACAAGCCACCATTTTTTTGCCGAAGTTGCGAGGTCTTTGCAGTTTTGTCGGGAACTGTCCTTCTGAGTAGACCCATACCGATAATTGCCTTTTATTTTCCGGATCATATTGATAGATCCATGTCTCGTCATCAGTAACTATTTCTGAAACACGCCTAGATGCCCCATTTTCAAAACGTAGTCGCACTTCATGGCACCAATCTACACGAGTCTGTTTTCCCCATTTGGAGAGCAAACGAGGAATCCAACGACAACAAAGCTTCCTCACTCCCAAATGTTGACATAGGATGGTATGAATGCTCCCCGAACTAAAGCCTACAATCTTTTCGATGTCCATATATGTGATTCGTGGGTCTTCTCGCACGAACATTTCAGTAGTTCATACATTTTCTGCCGTTACTGCTGTTTGCGGGGACCCGATTCTTTGGTAATTTTTAAGATTAATTTTACCCCTTTTAAAGTCAGCAAACGACCTAGAAATTGTTGTGCGTGATGGAGCCAAGTCCCCTATTGCTGGTTGTAACCGTTGTAAAGTTAATTGTTCGGTTAAACCATATTTAAAACCATAATATATCATAGCGCGCAAATGTTCACGGTTAAGATCCATCGTTTGAAATGAAAAGCGCGGGAAGCAATGCAGGAAAATTAATAGAACTTTGTTTTTTTTAATATTAAGCAATTGGCTTATGGAGTTCTATTTTTAAATAAATTTGCTTTTTAGAAACATATAACACGGGTGCGTTCCATTTTTAAATTTCGAGCATCTCAAAACTTATTGAGTGACCTACGTACATACGTCTCGTAATTCCACGACAATAATGAGCTTCAGGACACTTAAATGTCTTTACTCTTTATGAATTTAATGATATTTTCTTTTTTGTCCTTATATTTGTGGGACATACGGTCACCTCCGCGTTTTTCTGTAGGAAAATCTCCATGTAGGTGATAATTCTTTATTGCATTTTCTACGCGGTATCACTTGATTTACAAAAGCTGAATGAATGCTTATTGGCGAACTTGCATCATTTTAAGTTGTGATCTGCAATAATATAGCATATATTTCAGCTCTCTAGGTTTTGAACGGCGACGTTGTGTTTATTTATACCTTTCACATGTCTTTCAATCAATAAAGAGTCCTGAAATTTGCGTAGGTACATCCTGCAGTGGAATTTTAGAGCATTGTAACGTTTTCCATTTATATTCACATGTCGGCTTAACAGAAGAACTTAAATATTTTGCTCCGTACCTGAAAAAAATCCTTGTTACTTTGGTTTTTAGTAACTAACAATGGTCGAACATTCCAGGTCCATCATTCATAAAGTTGCAGAGCTAGCAAAATAGCGCACTAAAACAAATATTGGTTCCACTCTAAAGAGATTTAAATATATAGGTATACTATAGAGCGGACATATGGAACATTTGCATACAAAAATTTTGAGCACGCGCGTGCTCTTTCAACATAGCAAAACTACGCTGAATATTTATTAGGAAAACATTTCAGCTATTCCCCAGTAGATTACGCTAATAAATGTAACGTAAAAACCCGTTTTAGGAATGATACCGTTTCGACATAAAAGTATCGTCAATGTTGTTGAAATTTACTAAGTTTGTGATGCTTTACGATATAATAATCATTAATCTATTTATTATGTCACATTATTTTTATTAATGTTTTTACGTTTATTACGTCAAATTAGTACCATGAAATAAAATATTTAATTTCTAATAACTAAGAATCAATTCAAACAGCAGTCACATTGGTGGCATATTGGATGACGTCACTAGGTCCATTAGATGCTATAATAGTAGCAAATGTCGGTTGGCATCGATGGCACATCGCATAACGTCAAATCCAAGAAGAGAGCGCCTCCATGTTTTTCAAATTCGTTCCTTTTACAAAAATACATTTTAAATCTAACATATTTTAGGAAAGCACTAAACTTACTTAAGAGAGAACTCTTGTGCCTAGTTTTGCATTGAAGTCTCCCATTAACACCGTATATTGGGTTTGAGAGGAATGCATGGCTCTAGAGATATCCTCATACATTTCTTCCCCCTCCTCATCAGGGTGTGCCGAGGTTGGTGCGTAAACCTGTATGACCTTCAGCGAATACCGTTTGGTGATTCTGAGTATAAGGTACGCAACCCTCGTCGACACACTCTCAATCTTTACAACGTT
This sequence comes from Parnassius glacialis, assembly GCA_033319125.1. NCBI lineage: Eukaryota > Metazoa > Arthropoda > Insecta > Lepidoptera > Papilionidae > Parnassius > Parnassius glacialis. The sequence continues at coordinate 22,729,494 of JAVANC010000021.1, forward strand.
CTTAACGAGAGACTTGTGGACGATAAATCCGACACCTCCTTGGGACAGATGGTCGCCCTCCCGGTGATAGAGCAAGTTGCCGGATTCGAGGATTACCGTGTCCACCCCCCCCCCCCCTTTTCTCTAACTTCGGATAATCCTATAATATGCCAGCGTAACTTGTCCACCTCTTCTTACAGCTCCACAATCTTCCCGTCAGTTCTCAGGGTGCGTGCGTTGTATGTTGCTAGGTCGAGTCATCTTAGGTGGCAACCGAACCTCCACCGGAGATTCTTAGCACCCCCTGCCTCGCCATTACCATGGTCGCCACCGTAGCCAGGAATAGCGGGGCCGCCGGGGACTGGGGGCCGTCTCTTTGTTACATTCATAGGAGGGTATTTGCCATAGTTGCCACGCTTGGCGAGCGGGTTGGCAACCGCAGTTTTTTTATTGTATTTTTGCTATTATCAGGAAGATGCTGCTGCCCATCTCCTGCCTGTTTCCCTTTGTCGTCTTTTACGACACCCACGGGAAGATATGGGGTAGTGGATATTCTTAACCGCCACTACACGGCACAATGAATGCTGTTCTAAAAATAAGGTAAATATAATTATTAATAACCAGTTTAAAAAAAATCGCAAGTTCTAGAGATTCAAATTATATAATTTGGGTGAAGTAATAAAGTAGAAAAAAAATGTTGCATGTGGCATTCGTGTACACCACACTTTTGGGTGGGGCAAAGTTCTATAGAGTATCTGGTATTCTCCTTTCACCAACACGCATCGCAACAAAACTACATAACTCTCTCTTCCTAGAAAACTCCTAATAAATCGCACTAACGTGCGATTTATTAGGAGTTTTCTTAGGAACCGTTTATCATCGGCAAATCATAAATATTGTAGATGATTAAATTTGAATCCTGTATAATATTTTTTATCGATTTATCGACCAATCGATAAACGTTGTAAATCACTAACTCATTTGATGACGTTACTGGATAACAGAGGGTGCTTATTACAATATTGATAAATGTTCTAGAACAATCTGCCAGAAATAAAAAAAAATATGGGGTAAATATACATTATACTTGCGATAATAAACCGAAATCACGTTCAGTTTTTGCTACTTAACAGGACTTACAATACCTTAATGCACAATCGGGCATATCTTCTTTAAACTTTTTTTTTTAATTTAGTAAACGAATGCATCTTGAGCTTTTGACGATGTCACTAAGACTAAATGACTCAAATCAGAAATATATCCTATAGGACATAAGTAAGAGGTAACGATTTTGTTGCTGATGTCGGGTCTATTACTACTACTTAAATGTCTTTGGTTCGACTAAAGTACCTACGTAATATAACTGCTATGTGGGATGAAAACAGAAATAAAGTGATATACTTTATGAAATATTATGAAAGTAAGATGGAGTAATGACTCTTATGAATTGTTTTATTTTAAATAAAAAGTTTGTAAATAAAAAGATTTTAATCATGACCATAACTTTTTTGGGCATTACGGATACAATGGGTGACCGAATTTCGCTCGGGTAAAATTGAGTTTTTACAAGAAAACCGACTATCCAGATGAACTTAAAATTCGAAACTGTATCACTACACAAAATTTCATCAAAATTGTTATAGCCGTTTCCCAGTGCCGGATTAACCACGTAGCAAAAGTAGCAATTGCTACTGTCCCCGCGCAAAAGGGGACCCCGCGTATACAAACCCACCCATCACTGCCTAAGCGTAATTTTTTCAGTGAAACTTAGTAAGACGTGGTATATTGAATTTATTTGATGTCACAAACACGTGAAACGTTACACCTTTCTCGACTAAGACAATCGATGGCAGACAATCAGTAATCGATTATTACAGTGGCGAAAATAAAGCAAAAAATTTCATACGGTAAACGCACAAGTTTCAACGCCCACCACGACAAATGGCTCGGTACTTGTACTACTGATCATGCGGGAAGATTTGCTTCCGACTTTGCCTTGACATATGGTCCGACACAACTCGTCACTTCACCCACGCCGATACAAAATGTGAAGGATCATCCGGACGGATAACGGATCTCCGATATCCGTCCCGATGGCTCTTCGTATCACTGCCTAATCCGGAGTACAGCGCCCATCACTTGCTCATTGTAGGCACGATCTGTAGGCTGCCGCCATCTGTGGTTTAGCTCAGTGGATTGGGATTCGATGCGGGCTTTTTTTGCATCCTACTCATGAGGCGGATTTGTTTCTCGCTGGATGATCCAATAAAAATCGTTGAGTCTGTCGCCGATGTAGTGCTTGAGGAGATGCATTTTTTTATCCCGTCATCTGTAATGCCTATCGGCGGCAGATCCCAGCCTTGGTTTGGACACTCCTGCAAAATTTGCGTCGCGGAAAAAGCAAAAGCAGAGTGTTACAAGGCCTGGGCTGAAGCATGGGTGTCTCGGGATGCAAACACTAGTGCACACAAAAAGAAGTACAAAACCGCCTCTAGGTCCTTCAAAAGAATTATCACTAGGGCAAAGTCGGAGCACATTGGGAGAACCTTCGGGAACTCGTACGTCCTGATCCCGGAATTTTTGTAAGCCATCATTACCATCTTTGAGTAGGGAGGATGACTCGCTGGCCCACGCCACAAAGGAGAAAGCAGATTTTTTAGGTTCTCTTTTTGCGTCCAACTCGTCTCTCGTCGACGGGGGGAACATACCAATAACATACGTGTGAGTACTCCATGCAATGTGCTGTTTACACAGCTTCCTGGACACTGTCCCTGGATGTCAACAAGTCGAGTGGGCCTGATGGAATCCCCCGAATTGTGCTGAAGACGTATGCTCAAGAGTTGGCACTGATTTTTACACATCTTTTCCGGTTCTCAAGGTTTCTCCGGTCATAGAAGACAGCCTTAGTGCACCCGATCCCTAAAAAAGGTGACCGTTCGAACCCGTCCAACTACAAGCCTTTGGCTATATTTGTTAAAGTAATTCCGTCACCTCCTTATTCTTAAGTTAAGCAGAGACAGTTAATAATGGAATCCATTATTAACTGTCAGAGCAGAGATGCATCTGCATGAGCTGGCAGCATGCAAGATCATTAGCTGATTAGTGATCGTCAATACGGTTTCCATCGAGGTCGTTCAGCTTCGTGGTCTTCTTATTTGCCTGACTTACCGATGGGCGGAGGCAGTCGAGATCAAGGGGGAGGCCCAGGCGGTTAGTTTGGACATAGCGAATGCTTTCGATGGGGTTTGGCACAAAGCGCTTCTTTCGAAGCTTCCCTCTTATGGGCTTCCCGAGAAATTATGCAATTGCGTCACTATTTTTCTTACAGATCGTACTATAAAGGTAGTCGATGGTGCATGCTCCGACTACAAACCTGTGAATGCTGTTGTTCCACAAGGCTGCGTGCTATTGTCTATCCTGTTCCTTCTGCATATCAATGATATATTGCATATTAATAACATTTATTGTTATGCAGACAGCATTGGTGATACTTTATACACCACGATGGTGCTAATATTTCTCGGAAATCTGTCGTCGAGTGCTGGAACAAACTCGTGTCTGAAGTCTAGTTTTTGTTGAATAAATTCTCGGATTGGGGGCGACTAAATCTATTCCAGTTTAACCCCCAATAGACACAGGTTTGCGCGTTTACCGCAAAAAGGAACCCTTGTCGTATCTCCTCAATTTCAAGGCACTCTCCTCGTTGCCTCAGCCAGCATCGGAATCCTTGGTGTCAACATTTCGAGAGATGTACAATTCCACTTTCACTTGGAAGGGAAGGCTAAACTGACATCAAAAAAACTTGGTGTGTTCAGTAGATCAAGTCGGTATTTATGCTGGACTACCGCTTGCAGCTTTACCAAGAACAGGGTCGGCCTCATGTGGAATACTGTTCTCGTCTCTAAGCCGGAACAACGCAGTATCAGCTCCTTCCACTAGACCATATTCAACGGAGAGTGGCTGGAATCAACGACTATCAAATTATTTCCGATCGGCTTGATCCACTGATCTTGCAAAGAGACGTTGCATTTCTATGCATCTTCTACCGCATATACCACGGGGATTGCCCAGAGAAATTATTCGGATTAATTCCAGCTGCTGAATTCCATCATCGTTCACTGCGACAGATCCCGAAATTCCACCCTCATCATCTCGATGGCTGGCGTTCCACTACTGCGCGCATTACGCGGAATTCTCTGCTTCGCATGACCAAACTGTAGACTTTAATGTCGCCAGCGATTTTCCCGAACCGATACGACAAATTTATATACATAAATGAAAAGAACATACGTTATATTTATCTAAAACAACATGCGAGGAGGTTATCAAATTAAGAACATCAAGCAAGCAATGCATCTAATGCATGAAATACACATTCTGTGAAAATTTCAACTGTCTACCTATTACGGATCATGAGATACAGCCCACTGACAGACAGACGGACGGACAGCTGAGGCTTAGTAACAGGGTCCCGTTGGTTATCCTTTGGCTACGAAACTCTTAAAAGATTTACAATTAACTGTGTGGTATCGTAACTTTTAAATTTCCAGGACAATCTCATTTCTGTCATTTTGTATTTGTCAGAGTCTAACAGGGCCTGTAGTAATCTACTGTACTATGAAACACCAACAAAATTGTAACCTAGAGATGGCAAATAAACGCATTGATTATTCAATTGTTTCTTTACCACTTTGTATTTAAGAATAGCAGCATAGCAGAACAAGGGCCCCGTGATAGAATTTGCTACGGGCTCCGCGCTTGCTTAATCTGGCACTGCCGTTTCCAAAATACCCGAAATAAACATACAAGAATTGCTCATTTAAAGTAATAAGATTCCCTACATACTGTTCCAATGGTCTAAAAATATAATAATTTGAGGTGGCCGCAAAGGCTTATACGCATACATTTTTCCTGAAAAAGTTAACAGGTAAAAAGTATCAAGACATAATCATCATAGTATACTCACCGTTGTTCTTTAGCACGATTCTTTTTGCAATTTGCAGCATTTGCTCGTCGTTTTAGTGTCTGTTTACTGTCAACAACTTCAAGGTAACACTCCATGTCACAAATTTTAAGAAAGTTATGCCGAATTAATAACGTTTAGCATGAGGAATCTAAAATAAACCGCGAGCTAACTCACGACTGCACACAATAATCCGCCATATTGAAAGTTTGAAAGTGACGTGACTGGTGGCGATGGACAATGCGTAATTTGATACAAACAGGAACGGACAATGCCGTTTTTGTAGCAAACTAAAAAGATTTACAGCCATTTTCTATTGGACTAAACAGACTTAGGTTCATATGACTAATATAAAAATGATTTATTTTGTCGATGGATTTTTGTACAATAGCTGCCATTTTTACTTTTTATGGACATTGCAGTTTTTTGTAAATGACGAGTCCATAGATATTATACGAAAATTATATAAATTTTTTGTGAAATAAAAACTGATAAATAGTTTTTTTTAATGATTATGTCATGGAAAACAGTTTTGAACAAAACTTTTTTAGTTTGTAATTTTAACCAAAAAAAAAAAGGCCTAACACTCTTTTCTAGCTCTTAAAGTTTTGCAAAATCAATATTTAACTTTTTTTCTTCAACACTATTTAACAACAAAACCAAGATTGATACGCATAAAAGACCCTCTTTATCTTTTTATCGAAATATATCTTTAAAGTTTATCTTAACCGTTTTTTAATACCGCACATAGTTTTCGATATAATAGCAAAACATTGAATTTAATGTTATTTTTTGACTATTTCACAAAAATCATAGATCTGCAATAGTGTTGCCCAAAATCGGTCTTGGTCTTGCAGTCATGGTCTTGTTCTTGCATTTTTGCTAGACCAAGAGCAAGAACAAGACCGCCTATTTTTAGCAAGACCAAGAACAAGACCGCCTATTTTTAGCAAGACCAAGACCAAGACTGACCGTGCAAGATTTGCGCAAGAACAAGACTAAGCTTGCGAGACTCTTGCGTCTTGCAGTTAGGACTGAGTGTCGTTTCAGGGAGTATAGTAGTTCGGGTATACGCTTAGGGACTCTATGAGACGCAAAAAAATATAATTAAAAAAAATGGAAAATTGGACTTATGCGCATTACGAACAATACCATAAACATACATAGCGAATGAATATATCCATTAAAAGACAAAAGAGTGCATCCCTAGTTTAGACCATCGGCACATTGATAGTGTGCGGCATCTTATCGGCATCGTCAAAGGTCGGATACTGACCTGTCAAAGAAATTGTGCAGCTACTCGAAAGTACAAGGTCAAGATACACGTGCCGGTGGCTACTATTGATATCGCATACAATCGTCGCCGCCACGCCGCACGCACTACATTTGACACTGATTGCCGCCACAGAGTACATGTTCCAAAGAATAAAATAAGTTTCCGGGTGCTCAGAATGGAGACGAATACATTATGCTGATCTCGCAAGGAATATTGTAATTAGATAATGGTAAGGATAGGTAGATATCATAATAATTTATTCTAGTAAGTAATTATTATAACATTAACTATATGGGTTTATAATATTTACTTACTATTATTACCTAATAGATAAACATGTTCAATAAGTTCACTGCAAATGTCGACTTTTGGAAGTATGTGTTTTTAAAACACAAAGTGCTCGAATATGTCGTCACCCATTTAATAAATATTGTAGACACTTTTAAAACACTTGAAATGTGTAAAAATTAATCTGGATCTTGTCTTCAAGGCTTAGTTATTAACTAGTTGGAGGAGCACCTAGGTAAATCCAGAGCCGCCAGCTCGGAAGGCATTTTAGAGTGGTGGAGGACGCATGAGACAAAATATCCGATTTTATCGAAGATGGCCCGTGATTTTCTTTCAATACCTGCAACTTCAGTACCTACTGAGAGATTATTTTCTAAAGCATCATTAGTAATTAGAAAACAAAGAAATAGGTTAAGTGATGAGTCAGCCAGATGGTTACTTTGTATTAATGCTTGGTCAAAAGAATTAATATAAAGTAACAGTAATGTCAAAGCTATTGCGTACTGTGAAGTAATTTAATTTGTGTCGTATTTTATTTTTTATTTAAATAAATGGTATATTGTATAACTCTTTTATTCCATTTCATATATGGTGAGGGTTCATCAATCTCTTTTTAGACAGATAATGTTCTTTAAAATACAGTTAAATTATTGCCATTAATTTGTTTTTATATGTTTAACCATGTTTTAGCACATGTAATCTTATCAAATTTAAACGTTTATTAAGAAACAGACTGACGCCCGTGGCCGTGGGACACGGTAGATAGCTCAGTTGGTTAGAGCATCGGCACGGATCGCTTAGGACGTGGATTCAAACCCCACCCGGTGTCAGTTGATTTTTCGAATTTCTCATTAAATGTTTAGAAATTTATTAATTTGGTTGGTCTTTACTATGGTTATGTTAATTCGAGCTCAATATGTACCTACTCTGTTAAGTTGTTCTAAGATCTAAAGTAACGTTTAATAAATAGTAATAGGCTAATAGGTAATTGCGAGACTTGCAAGACTCTTGCTGCAAGACCAAGACCAAGACCAAGACTGGGAGTGCAATACCAAGACCAAGACCAGGTGTATTGCCGAAAGACCAAGACCAAGACTTGCTAAGTGACATCTTGTTCTTGCATTTGGGCAACACTAATCTGCAAGTATTCTACACGAACGAAGTCGCGGGTAAAAGCTAGTCAACGATAATAAACGTGCGATATCTTTGATTTTTTTGACTTTGCTAACTTACGCAAAGTTTACTTTACATTTGAGTTCTTATCTATGTATCCAATTATACAAAGAAATCTGCTATACAAATATGATACAGATAAACATATTATACATTTTTTTTATCCAATTATGCGACCTGGCAGCCTGTATAGGACAAAGAGTATAATAATTACGGGAGAATAGAACAGTAATTAGGTACCATCTTTGCCTGGAACACTTATCTCTGCTGTTAGTCCTACATCTAGTGCAGAACTTGAAAAAGATAGGTACAGAATATTACCAACCACGTACCTACTAATGGCACAGGCTACTACCAAGGAGAAAATAAAAATGTTCAATGTAGCTACTTATATCTACTATACACTTTGCACAGGGCATGTAAACAATAAACATAAAATGATAAAACAGTGAGATAGGTACTGATAACATGGTCAGTCATTTATTTGTGTTGCCAACTTGGAAATCGCAAAAAAAGCCAAGGCCAAGGTGATCAAAATATTTAAGTTTTCTCTTTAATAGTATTTATTATTTGTATTAAGGTAATACATAATCTTATGGTTAAGATGTCTGTGTGTTTAATAATGATGAATAATGTATAACTATAAAAAGAGGTTTACAAAGGTTACTGTAGGTATTCTCTTCCATGTACCGCCCGCTCAGTCTGCCCTTTGTTCTAAGTATAATCTCACGCTTTCGAAACACTTTAAACACGATAAGTATTAGTCTCTAGAGCAGGGATGGGGAAACTACGGCCCGTGGGGCATCTCCAGCCCGCGACCATCAAACAAAAATCAAGTGAAGTTTTCATATTGTTAGAAATTTTATTCTCACTGACAGTGCGCGGCTCGCTTAAAACAATCGGCGCACCGCTGCAGTCGGAGTTTTGTTCGTCATTCATCATTGGGAGCACTACGCTCGAAGTTGTCGATGACTATGTTTTCCGAGGACAAATAGTCCCAATAGGTATGTCTAACTCCGACCGAGAGGTCAATCAATCGGACTCAACTCGGCTGAGCAGCGTTCGGGAGATTACGACACATCTACTCGTCAGGTATACCTCAAAACATGAAAACAAGATTAAACATTGAATAAAACTATGTTTACGGATTTTATCGCGTAAGATTATACAACCAGTGCGTATTGCCAGTAATGACATATGGATCTGAGACGTGGTTCTTCACTGCTGACCGTATTAGGAAACTATTGGAAGCTCAGTAAGCTATAGAAGAGGCTATGCTCTGGGTTTCTCTGCACGATAAACTTACAAAAGAGGATATCCGCAGTAGAACCAGAGTAACCGCCATAACCCAACGAATTAGTAAGGTAAAGTGGCAATAGGCGGGCCATATAATTAGAAGAACCGACAACCGATGGGGAAGTAAGGTTTTCGAGTAGTAACCTCGTACCGGTAAGTGAAGTGTAGGGCAGCCCCCTCTAGATGGAGTGATGACCTGGTAAGATATACAGGAAGTCTATGGATGCAGGTGGCTCATGACCGTGCTTTGTGGCATTCCTTGGGAGAGGCTTATGTTCGGCAGTAAACTTGAAAAGGGCTGCAATGATGATAATGATGAATGACTATGTAACCCAAAAAGTTTAAAAAGAAAATGTTTTTTCAAATCTTCGCAACACTTAATATCACTGTTCGTTGGTTAGTCGTTTACAGATAGGCAAATTGTTTTTAATTATTGTTTATGTGTTAATAGCATGTAAATAATCCCCCGAGCTTAATAGAAGCCAATTTTGGCCGTGGAAAGGAAAAGGGTGATCTCCCGCCACGCCGGGGAGTGGTCACTGGTCAACGCTCTGTGTGGTAGTTCGGAGCTCTTCTATGTATACCGTAGTGCGTTCGGAACTTTGATAGCGTGATTTAGGCTTCGGTGTGTTTCGCTTGTGGCGCGACAACAGCACCACCACATCACCTTCTTGCTCAGAGCGGAGGTCGATAGTGCATTTAGTTGTCGACGAATGTGTAAGTGACAGGAAATTGCCTTGTAGTCTGAGGTGGCAGAGAAGAAGTCAAGTAATCTGCGAGAGTACCGTGAAGCATATTTATACGTGGTAGAGCCATGCTGCATATACATATCAGTAGTATATTTGTAGCACGAATGAGTCGGCTCGAACGGGGAAGGACCACGCTCTCACAGAATACCAGCGTAAAATAGCAGCTTAACGCTGCTGTGTTTCGTATGGTAAGTGGAAAGTACCGGAGATCCCTTTTACTGGAATCGAGGCATTCATCTTAGTCCTCACGGGTGGTAACGCATCTGCATTTTAATTCGTTGTTGAGGATGGATGTCTGTGGATCACAGCAACTACTTACCATCAGGTGGACTGTGTGCTCGTTTGTCACCCTTATCCTATACAAAAAAGCAGAGACGAGCAATAAGGTTCAGAGCCGTGCCGAACACTAGCGCAGAGAGTAGCTTGAAGGAACAGGAAACATTATTCCATTGCTGCGATGACCCTCATGAAGATATATGGCTTACAGGATCTGAAGACTGCAGACAATATCTGCTCGGGAGCGAATGTATGTGGTACTTGATGATAATTAATAGAATATTGAAATAATAGTGTTTATATTTAGAATTTCTATTTGTTTGCTATATTATGTGGGTGGTGGACTTATTTAATTATGTAATAGCATATAAGAGTGCATTTATTCGCCAACAAACTGTCTTTTCAGTATGGCGAAGTTATAAAATTATGTAAAGTTTTTGTAAATGTTAGTAAATAAAAAAAAGCTTGAAGTTGAAGTTTCTGATGGTTATTGGTGGCGTGTTCACATCACATCGGTTGGTCATGAATTTGGTCGTGGAAGGAAAAGGGTGATCGCCGGACAAGGTGTTCAGCCCGGAGAGTGGCTAACGCTCCTTGTGATAGTTCGGAGCTATTTTATATAAAGTGCAGTACTTCAAATCTTTGATAGCGCCATTTAGTCTTCGGTGTGTTTCGCTCGTTGCGCAACGACAGTGCCGTGAACATTTCATTATTACAGCAGCATTTCAATATTACAGACAAACACTTAAATTTTATGTATATAGATATAGATTACGAATACCTGAATACGATGAATTGTGATTTATAAATTAGTTGATTTAAAAGACAAAACAACATATGTATAGATATTTTTATTTTATGAATTTCTATCCTAGTTTTGTAGATTGCTTGTAATGTAATAAAGCACGCATATGATACCATATATTATACAGTATAATATGATACTTTTCATTATTGCTTTTCTTAGGTACTGTACAAGGCACATGTTCACGTAATAACATCTAAGTACCTATAAAATAGATTTCTTTGCATAATTTAATAGAAATATCAAATAAAAATTTAGAATATTTAATCTACATTCTTAAAGCAGATAACAAAAACTCTTACGTTACCTAAAACAATTAAAAAATACTACATTTGGGCTATTTGTACACTAATGCCTATAAGTTTGCAATAAACCTTAAATTATTAACATAATTTAAACAAACGATTCAAAAATTCATCAACTATGGAGAAAATCCCTAATTATTGCATTTATGGTTCCACATTTGATTAAATTTTAACATATTTTTTCAGTTCTTTAAACATTTAAAGAAAATTATTAAGTAATTGTTCTCTTTTATAACACGCTACACGGCTACTGAAAATATAGCTCCGGAAACACTGATCCTCGCCAAAACAGACCATTGTACCGAAGGTATGCTAAGAGAGAATTGAAGTTTTGCTCTACAATATGCCACCGTCGTGTTTGCGAAGGGTTTTTTTTTTGTTTTTCTAACTACCCTTATTATAACCGATCTAATGATTTTCTTTTATTCAAACGCATTTCGCTGTGTATATGGTGAAGTTAACCTGGTAAAAGTTTTCATTCAATTGGAAGAAGAATGTTTTTTACATTAGAATTTGATTACAAATAAAAGAACTTTGGTTTCAATAAGTTTTCAACTTACATTACATGATAATTTTTTTTCAGTATCTTAAAAAAATAATGTATATTTATACATAATTAACTAATAGATTTCTTACAGTTTTTTTACTTTGTTTTGTACTCATTTTTCTCAAGATTCTGTTGTGTACACTCAATTTGTACAGAAGAACAATATTTTCTAAGTTAATCGTACATTGGAGAAAATATTTGCACCCTTCTTTTGTTCGAATTGTATCGAATATAATTAATAATTAACAAAATTTTCATAAAAATGTACGTTCTGTTTTTTTAGAACCTAAAGAAAAATTACAAGAACTAATAAATGCTTGATTTATACTACAGAAACTTAAAAGTGCCACAGACACAATACCAATATTACAATATTTACTTCAATGATGGTGAACAATGTGTTTACTGTTGACAATGTGTCATCAGTCACTAATTAATAATTTGCAGATATTAGAAAGTAATAAAGAAATCAGCTTGGGTACCTATAAACGTTTACAATTTTTGCAAAAAACCGTGTTAAAAACACTAGCTTTTAGCAAAAATAATTTAATTTTTATTATTTTATTCTATCGTTTATAATTACAATTAAAAATAATTTGTTATCTTTCGCCTTATTTAAGTGAGTCTCCCAGATCTAGCATCCGTAATCACACCCCAAAGCTCTATGATAAATTCATCAGTAAACCCAAATTCCTGCAGATCACTATTGTCGATGGCTTCGGCAAGTTGCATCGAATTTGTCTTGCCTTCCGCTATGTCCCACATCTGTGTTGCTAGTTCAGTGTCATTTATTCCCATAAACGATTCTAAGAGTCCATTTATTTTTTCTATTCCAGCTTGCGATTTCTCGTCATGCTAAAACAAAACATTGTGCGTTAATACACCGAGCAAACTATATTTAATGAAACTGTATATTCTAGATAAAAAAATCAACGTAGTTACTTGAAACATATTAGGTACCTACATATTTTATTTATTGAGATATATAGATAGTAGATACCTATTTAAATCCTTACATTAATTTATACATTCATTGCAGAATATCAAAAGTCCACTGCTGAACAACTGCTGAGGGAGGCCATCCCATAGACTGCCTTACTGGGGGATTATTTGCCATAGTTGCCACGGTTGGCTAGCGGATCGGCAACCGCAGATTTTTTTTATAATTCATTTTATACGTGGTAGAGCCATGCTGCAGCTATATTATAGTTGTAGCACGAATGGGTTGGCTCGACCGGGGAAGGACCATGCTCTCACAGAATACGAAGAAGCGACGAGAAGCGTAAAATAGCAGCTTAACGCTGCTGTGTTTCGTATGGTGAGTGTAGAGAACCAGAGCCCCTTTTTACTGGAAACGAGGAATTCCATCTTAGTCCTCACGGGTGACAACGCATTTGCATTTTGATTCGTAATCAAAGACAGATGTAGATGTCTATGGGCCACAGCAACCACTTACCATCAGGTGAACTGTGCTCATTTGTCACCCTTTTCCTATAAAAAAAATATGAGGAAGATGGTACTGCCTCTTATATTTCAGTTTTCCTCTGCCACCTCTTACGACACGACACCCACGGGATGATATGGGGTAGTGGATTCTCTTGCACTGCTACTTACCAACTTACTATACGGCGCAATCGATGTAAAATATATTTATGTAAATTATTTCTTGAATAAAACTGATTTAAATGGAATTTGTCGGTTTTTTGAAGGAGCTACACACATCGAGACTGTTAATAAAGTAATGATGAAATCGAATTAAATTACATTACTCGGCATTATATATATTCATAGATAACCAAACTTCGAATATATTTAACAGTGTGAAATATTAAATGATAAATAGATATATAAGTAATAATAAAATCAATAAATGTTTAGGCCGATTAATATTTAATACCCCTTAAAACTAGTAATTCCCAAAAAAAACGCATGCTATTTATTTAATAGTGAATGTCCTTAATATGAGGCGATCCACGGAGAGGCCGATGTTCAGAAGGGAAATTTTATTGTTAAATAAAAATAAAAGGAATTACAATTAAACTTGCCTTCCTATTTAATCAGTTATTTTCAAATGTGCACTTTTTATTTATGTACGGTATATACTTATAGCATTGCCTCTAATGATTTTGATGGGAATTTTGTATTTGGTTAATTTATGTATATTTAAGCTTTACAAGTTTTACTTGCTTTTTTAATATTACTCATTAGTCTTTAGAAGTCTACTGCTGGGCATTTGCCTCTCCAGTTGGTAGGGAGACTAAACGTCTCACACCTGCGACGCTGCTTTTAGTTACAGGACTGGGTATTTTATTTACATCCGGCGTAAATCGGGTGGTACCGCCATCCATCCATCGAGACCCTTTTTATTGGAAACGAGGTATTCCATCTTAGTCCTCACGGGTGACAACGCATCTGCATTTTGATTCGCAAACGAGGATAGATGTAGATGTCGGCCTCAGCAAATACTTACCATCAGGTGGACTGTGTCATCGTTTGTCACCCTGTTTCTATAAAAAAAAATCCGTTTAATGATGAAAGAAACAGGGTAAAGAATTCTCTCACTCTTACTCTGATAGTAATGACTCATATTAAGGGATAAGTTTGCGCAACAGCAATCCGTAATGTGATCGACCTAATTGAAAGCGTTATCGATAATTTTCTGAATTAGCATGCCTAGTGACTCATGGATGTAAGTATTGCACCATTTTTTTATTTTTAGCTAACAACGTATCATGATTACAAACCTCGTCCTCAATTGTTGCCTGGCCATTCGCTTTAAACCTAAGAGTTTCTTTCCCTGACCCGTAGTTTTGTTTTTTTCCCGATCTGGCACTACTAGTCTTCGGTCCAATACTTCCAAAGCCACTTTTCAATGGTTCTACAAGTCGAATTGTAAACGTGGTGCCCTTTGGAATGTCTTTCAAAAATTTCGCTACCTCGTAGTGTCTCTTGCCAACCATGTTTTCCCCATCCAATTTCTCAATGTGATCTCCAACCTGAAAAGGATAAAGATTGTGATCGCGACAAGCTACTTATGCTCACAATAGTTTATTTCCTGTTCCTGTTAATTCTTAATAAGGAGAATGAACCGACGTTTAGTTTCTGGAAGTTTACATTCTTTTTATCTGTATTAAAGTATAGTTATAACTATAACACGTTTTGATAGTTGTACTTCTCTTCTCTACGACGATATAACTTCATAAAGATACGTTAATGATTATTGCATATCTATATATATACAGGGTTATTTTGCAATAACAGACCATAATATAGGCAAATGGTGAAGAAAAATTTATAAAAAAAAATCAATATTTCTGTCCTTTTTATCTTTTAAATTCAAAATGCGTGGTAATGCATTATTATACCTAACTGATTTTACTGCGCATGAACACATTCGTAAGGATTGATCGGTAGCCAAAAATGTTGTTGTCTATAAATTACATTCAATTTGGGATAATTTCAAATAAAAGTAAAAACCTTATCTACTCGTATTTTCAAAAACGATTTTTTTAAATATCGATGTTATTGTAGAATAGAATAGAATAGAATAGAATAATTTTTTATTCAATATAGATCACATGTGTAACACTTATTGAAAGTCATTTTTTACTTTACCACTGGTTCGAAAAAAAAACCTCTGTCCTGGGAAGAACCAGCAAGAAACCCAGCGGGACTTTTTTTTTAAAGCAAATTTTACAATAATGGTTGTACTAACTATATAAGTACAAAATTTATTTTAGAAACAGCTTGGAAGCGATCACCTCATTCCCAGGGGTTATTATCAACCATGTATTCATTTATACTATAATAACCCTTTTTATACAGTTTCAACTTAACAAAACATTTAAACTTGCTAATGGAGAGAGCCTGTACACTTTCCGGGACCTTGTTGTAATAGCATATACATTGCCCCAAGAATGAATTACTGACTCTGTGGAGTCGAGAAACTGGTATCACTAGCTTGTGTTTGTTCCTAGTGTTTAAAGAATGCACATCACTTTTTTTACTAAAACTACCTTTGTTTTTGTGAACATACATTAAATTTTCGTAAATATACTGAGAGGCCAAAGTTAATATATTTATTTCTTTAAATTTATCTCTAAGAGACTCTCTCAGTTTTAGGTTGTAAATAGCTCTAATGACCCTCTTCTGTAAAACAAAAATAGTTTCTGAATCAGCCGCATGTCCCCATAGCAAAATCCCATAAGACATTATGCTATGGAAATAACTGAAATAAACTAATCTAGCTGTCTCGACACTAGAGAGACCTCTAATCTTTTTTACAGCATAGGCTGCAGAACTTAGTCTGCTTGCTAGTTTGGATATATGGGGGCCCCACTGAAGCTTTGCGTCGAGAGTGATGCCAAGAAAAACAGTGGATTCAACAGGGCTCAGTTCTTCCCCATTTAAAAACACATTGGTACTCAGATTTCTAACATTAGTTGTCGTAAATTTAATACATTTAGTTTTATTTCCGTTTAAATGTAAATTATTAACGTTAAACCAATGCACTAATTTTGATATAGCATTATTCACTTCGTCACATTTAAATGATTTACGTTTAAGTTTAAAAATCAAAGAAGTATCATCAGCAAATAATACTATATCATGATTATCCTCTACAATAGAAGGTAAGTCATTAATATACACTAGAAACAGGAATGGGCCGAGAATTGAGCCCTGAGGGACACCCATTAGTACGGGTGAGCCGGAAGAACTTTTACCATTAATAATAACTTTCTGCATTCTATTACTTAAATATGAAATAATAAGTTTAAGCGCTGTGTTCTTGACACCATAGTACTGTAGCTTCCTGATTAATGTCTCATGGTGAACGCAGTCGAAGGCCTTGGAAAGGTCACAAAATATACCCAAAGCATCCTCTGAATTCTCCCATGCACAAAAAATATGTTTAATAAGCTCAACTCCAGCGTCAGTTGTTGAGCGACCCCTTGTAAAACCGAATTGATTTCTATGTAGCAATTTATTAATATTAAAGAAACTTAACATTTGATCTAAAATTATTTTTTCAAAAATTTTACTAAATGTTGGTAGTACAGAAATTGGTCTAAAATTGTCGGGGTCTAATGTACTACCAGATTTATATAAAGGTATGACTTTACTAAGTTTCATTAAATCAGGAAACACACCAGATTCGACGCTTGTATTAAATATAGTGGCTGCTAGATAATGTGCTATTATATCTATTATAGATAAAATAACTTTAACGGAAATCCCCCATAAATCTGCCGTTTTCTTAACATCAATAGTTTTAAAATATTTAACGATATCTTTTGGCAGTACTCTATGGAATTTAAAAGTATTTGAACAAGCCTTTACATTTTGTTTAAGCAATGATTCGGCGACAGTAGGAGAAGAGTTTAATGATTTAGTTGTCAAAAAAGGAACATCAGTAAAATGTTTCTCAAAAGCCATAGCAACTTCTTGATCAGATCGGGTTAAATTATTGTTAATATTCAATTGAAAATCAGAGTTGCGCGGTTTGACCTTGCCCGTTTCACTATTTATTATTCTCCAGGTCATTTTAATTTTGTTTGATGCAGTTTTAATTTTGTTACTTAAATGTAAAGCCTTAGCTGTGGCGCACACTTTTTTAAATATTTTAGAATATGTTTTTACATAATCTCTAAATATAACACTACTATTAAATGATCTTTCATTATAAAGCTCGTATAACCTGCGCCTACTCTTATAAATTCCTACTGTCGCCCATTCATTAAATGATTTGCGACTGTTAAAAGAGAAAGTTTTAGAAGTAAATATCCTACTAAATTCACAAGTTATAATTTTAAATAACGTACCATACAAATAATTAGCACTGTTTTTAAATGAAAGTGATGGAAGTCTTTTTATTATATTACTTCTAAACCTCTCCAAGCGATGTTCATTTATTGGAACAAACACAACTTTCTTATTTTTCTGTTTCTTGTGTATGTAAGGCAATGATACCAACTGTCCACAGTGATCTGAACTTAAATTTTGAATAATTGATTTATGCAAGGGCTTAACATCTGTAAAAATATTATCTATACAGGTCGCACTAGGCCCAGCAATACGTGTTGGTTCTAAGAATAAATTAACAAGATTATACGATTTAAACAATGAGCTAAACTTAATACTAATGGAAGAAGTTTCAAGGAGATTGATGTTAAAGTTTCCACATATTACAACAGACTTGTTCTGTTTACTAAGTTTGAGCAAAACTTCTTCCACAATCCTTTCAAAATAGTCATAAGTAGCACATGGGGGTCTGTATTATTATTTTTAATTTAATAGCAATTTTAAAGAGGAAACCTAAGTTATATAGTATAGTTATTTTCAGAGCAAGCTTATACTACATCATATTCACATAGGTATTATAATAATGTGACCGTGTTTGAGTCATCAATGTGTTATGTTATGTTAGAGTGAGAATGAGGTGATCGCTACTATACTATTTCTAAATATTTTCCTATTCAATTGTACAACAAATTATATTGTAAACTTGCGATCCGCTCCGGCTTCGCACGGGTGATTTCTGGATCTCCACAACAGTTCCATCTACCGGGTCCAATTGTGAATCTAAACCATCCAGGGAGCCACTTAAACACACACAATTTTTTTATCAGAATCGGTCGAGTCAGTTTCGAGTTTTTTGCGAGACTAACAGACAGCAATAGATTTTTTATAGGTATATAGAGATTATGTGTTCATTGTTCAAGAAATACTTCCGCTGCATTTCTTCTTGGTTCCTCCCAGGACAGAGGTTTTTTTTACGAACCAGTGGTAAAACATAGGTGACTTTCAACAAGTATTCTTATAATGTATATTAATAAAAATTATTCTATACCATTCTGTTTATAAAATATATTACATGTTATAAAAATATTACATGTTACAAAAATATTACTTACATGTTACAAAAATATGACATCATGTCTATGATACATTTTTTAAACTGTACCATCTATGGTATTTTTAAGACGTACCTATAAAATATGTGTTTATGGAAAAAGGAAAGGAACATACATAATACAGAAAAAAAAACTTAAAACTGCTTAAGCTGAATCTTACCTCTATGTGGGGTATTCTTGATACTATAGAACCTTCTTTTATCCTTTTAATAAAGGCATACCCAGCGCCGTTATCTGTGATAGTTAATCCAAGGGCATCTTCAGTTTTAACTATTTCAATTTCTTTTGGTCTTCCTTTTCTATGTGCGAATATAAAATCTTCTAATCCTATTTGTCCGCCTAGAAGTTTCCTCATGTCTACTTTGTGGGTATTCAGCGTACAGAACAGGATCTGAAACCATAAAAATGTATTCTTAACACGTATATATGAACACTTAAGTTAATAAACTTTTGATGTACAAAGACCAAATAGTTTTACGTGTTAGAGCCATGCTGCACCAACTGATGGTAAATGGACGCTGTGCCCATAATAATCTACATTTATCCTCGATTAGTAATTATGTTGGACTGATTTTGATTCTTTTTTTTAGGTTTTCTTCAAGAAAAACTTTTACTGTTCATTAATTTAATTTTTTTTTAATATAACAATGTTGACAAACGAACACACAGTCCACCTGTGGCCCATAGACACATACATGTATCCTCGATAAACCATAAAAAGGCAGTTGCGTTGTCACCCCTGAGGACTGAGATGGAATGCCTCGTTTCCAGTAAAAAGTGTCTTCGGTTCTTTAAACTCATCACACGAAACACAGCAGCATTAAGCTGCTATTTTACGCTGGTATTCTGTGAGAGCGTGGTCCTACCCCGGTCGAGCCGACCCATTCTTGCTGCCACCACGTAAAAACTTTTGAACAGACTCTTAAAATTAATTTAATCCGTGTTTTGAAATATATGTAATAATACATGAAAACAATGTACAGACTTTTAAGTAGATCTAATATCTAAAGAATATCAGTGACAGGATAATACCTTCATATTTCAGCTTTTATATTTAAGCCACAATAAGATCTTTACACTAGGTATAAAGTATTAACTTTTATAAAAAAATTATCATCATCTAGGAGATTTCAAGAAAATTAAATATGGCCTTTACGTCAAGTTATTTGATCGCATAGTTTTGGGAGCTAATAGCTCATTTAGCACACTAATATGGGAGCACATTTATACGAAAATAGCGAAGCCAACTCAGTCAATAACCGCTCAAACTTAGAGATGGAAAAATCCTTTCTCCAAGCGGCAATAGAGCTGAAGTCGAGATGAATGGATTAGGTCGCGTAGTCCATAATCCATAATCTGGAACATCTAATAGATGTAATATAATCTCGTCTATAAAATCTTTTACAAATATATTATAAGTAATAAGATTTGTTTAAGAACAATATTATAATAATTTATCACCAAGAAACGACACAGTCAATTAAATAAATGATTTTATTTTGCAAAAAGTTCCTGACCAAACAAAGTAATATAGGACA
Organism: Parnassius glacialis; assembly: GCA_033319125.1. Classification (NCBI taxonomy): domain Eukaryota; kingdom Metazoa; phylum Arthropoda; class Insecta; order Lepidoptera; family Papilionidae; genus Parnassius; species Parnassius glacialis. The sequence continues at coordinate 22,749,603 of JAVANC010000021.1, forward strand.
ATTGATATAGTCAGCATTGTTAAAGACGGTATGTTAGAGATGGTAGACAACAATTTTTGGAATTTCTAAATCATCTGGCCTACCACCACACAGTTTGATGTTAAAGAACACAATAAAACATTAAACATAATGTACTGAGAAGCGTACATGTGATGTAACGTACTAATTAACTTCCTAGCCACATTCGTCATTAATATTAAAAATCTATCTCTATCCTGTACCCAGTTTAATGCGTTCAATTGTTACGAAATTTGTTTTCTACTAGCTGTTCCCCGCGATTTCGCTGCGTGTAATTTAGGGTTTTAATTATATTGCTCAGAACCCTAATTATTTTTCTCAAATATAAGTAGCCTAAGGTACTCCTTAGAACATCAGCTATCTGCCAGTCGAAGTCCCGTCGAAATCGATCCAGCCGGAGATTAGCCGAAACAAACAAACAGACAGACAGACAGACCGACAGACAGACAAACTTTTAAAAATTGTGTTTTTGTTATAAGTACCGTGTATATAATTAAATAGTATTTAGTAAAAAACTATTATTTTAACATTACAAACAGACACTTCAATTTTATTTATTTGTATTGTATAGGTTGTTTTACTGTAAAACTAAACAGCTTCTGGTGGCGGCTTCGTTGCTATAGTTTTCTTGTTGTGTCTAAAAGTAGCCCTGTTATTTCCGATTATTATTCATACATATTTCCGACCACCTAATCCTAGGCCCACCCTACACGTGTCCCCCGGGTGGTGCTAAACAATCCGAAAGAACAGACTTGGCTTCTCGCCGTGTAGTAGCGGCGTAAAAAATACTACCTCCTTCTTTCGCACCATGAGGCAAAAAACAAAAGAAATGGCCCCGAGTTCCCGACGTCCCTCGAATGGGGCAGGGGTGCAAAGAATCTCCGAAAGGAAAAGCGGCAATGAGATTCGCCAGCCGTCACGTTCTGTCTCCCGGAGGGGCGAAAAGTGGATTGCGGAAGCTCGTCTGCCTACGCTGAATGTATGCGGAGCAATGAATGATAAGATGGATGAAGTATGCAATATTATGTATGATAGAGGAATAGATGTGTTATTTGTAAATGAGACGAAACGGAAGAGAAAGGATGCCACTACACATGGCATGTATACCGCGTACTGGTCTGGTGTAGACGAGACCGAGCGGGCATGCCAGGGAGTCAGTATTATCCTTTCAGAAAGAATTGATTATTGTGTGAAAGAGTATGAATGTGTAAGCCTGAGACTGCTATGGATACGAACAAAAATGGGCTTAAAAAGTTGTTCGTGTTGGGGGTGTACGCCCTAGATATTTCTAAGCCCACTTATATCCGAGACCAGTTGTGGGACTTAAATAAGTTGTTTGTTCTAGGGGTCTACGCCGACACCCCAGAGCCATGAACATGTCTAAGCTCACTTATATCCGAGAGCAGTTTTGGAGATGGTAAGCATGGTGCTAATGAAATGCAAGGGTAATGAAAATATTGTTATATTAGGAGATGTTAATGAAAGGGTTGGCGTGAAGTGGTTTGGTTATGAAAGGATATTGGGAACGTTTGGTGATGAAAGTATAAATGAGAATGGTGAAAGCCTCCTTATTGTATGTGTGGAAAAGAATATTTTTGTGACGAACACTTTCTTTAGTCATAAGAAGATTCACATGTATATATGGGAAAGAGGTAGAAGAGAGAGAATAGAAGCATGATACATTTCATAGTTGTGGATGAAGTAATGAGGAGCGCAGGGGTAGATACAAGGGTTTACCGAAGGTCCAACGTAGGGGCGGATAATAACTTGGTCTTATGCCGAATTAATGGTCAATTCAGACGTTGGCGGATCGGCCATCTGTGTCTACCACTGCGTTATAGCGTTTAAGAACAGAGAGGTTACAAGGTGAAGGTGTGAAAGAGATGTTCAAATGTAGACTGAGAGAAAATATAAGTGCTATCGATGAATTGTGTATGAATGATTTAGAGTTGGAGACTGTGTGGTATAATGTCAAGAAAGGTTTGGTGGATGCAGCTAGCGAAGTATGTGGTGTAAGTAAGAGAACGAATGAAAGGATAAATAACACTGTATGATGGGATGATGAGGTACGGATGGAAGTTGAAGCAAAGAAGAGAGCATGGCTACATTTACTGGCAACCAAGGTTAGTTATTCTAGCGGTATGAATTATGATATTGAAAGAAAAAAGGCAGTCTTTGGACATCTAAATAAGAGAGTAAAAGTAGTAGTTGAAAGGAAAAAGCAAGAAAGAATTGGTAAGTATAATTAAGGAATATCGGATAACTTCCAGACAAATATTAAAATGTTCTGGAAACTAGTAAGAACTGCCAGGGGACATTCAAAACAGCATAGAATGAATGCTATACGAGATCAGAATGGATATATTCTGAATGACGAAGTTTCTAGATTAAGGAGATGGAAGGATTACTTATGCGTAATCCTTAAAGCGTGTTTATGAGTTATGAGACATTTGAATTAAATGAAATAGAAATTCCGAAAGAAGAGGAAAGGGATAGATATATAAGTATAGATGCAATAATGAAAGCAGTTAAAAGTATGAAAGCAGGTAAAACAGCCTGATATAATAGAGTATCACTCGAAATGCTAAGAGCTAGAGAGGGGGTGGTGACAGACCTGCTGTACACCTTGTTTGATTTATGTTGGGAACTTAAGCGGGTACCGGGAGAGTGGTGCAAAGCTGTGATAGTCCCAATATATAATGGAAAAGCAGCAGGACAGTAAAAAACTACCGTGGTATCAGCCTTCTTAGCATTGTGGGAAAAATGTATGCTAAAGTACTATTTGAAAGAGTTATGAAAGACACTAATGGAAAAATTTGGGATGTGCAAACGGGATTTAGAAAGGGAATGGGGTTTACGGATCAGGTATTTTCCAACAACGTTGATAGCGGAGAAGTTTTTGGCTAAAAACCAAAAAGTTTTTTGTGCGTTCGTGGTCTTGGAAAAGGTTTATGACAGAGTGGACAGGGATGTGTTATGGCAAACACTGAACTCATTTGGGTTGAGCGCTGGGTAGATACAGGCATTGAATTCTGTGTATAGGGATTCCAGTGCTTGTGTCATAAACAACGGGGCCTACTCGGACTGGTTTGACATCCATAAAGATTTCAGACAGGACTGTGTAACTTCCCCGTGGCTGTCCGATCTATTTATGCACAGTTGTTTGGAAAATTTGAAAGTTGAAGAAAGTGAGTTAACCGTCAAATGCCTTTTGTGCGCTGGTGATCAAGTCATACTTGCGTCGTCGGCAGTCGAGTTGCAAATGATGTTTACATTAATGAACATGCCATTAAAAGAAAGGGGAATGAAAGCGAACGCAAGTAAGACGAAAGTTATGGTTTTTGAAAGAGAAGAAAGTAAAACGTTATGTGAAATAAGCATAGAAGAGGAATTGGTTGAGCAAGTAGATGAGTTTGTGTATTTGGGATGTGCATTTAGCAGGAATGGTAGATATGATAAGGATATAAAACGACGAGTGAAGGCAGGAACTAGAGTAAATGGGGCTGTACACTATTGTGGAAAGTCAAAATGTGTCCAAAAAGGCACGTATGGTCATTCACAATGCTGTGTTAGTCCTTTCTTTAATGTATAGTAGTGAAAGTTGGGTGTAGTAGAAGAACCACGAGAGTAGAATAAATGCTGTAGAAATGCGGTCATTAAGGGATATGTTAGCGCTGAAACTGAATGCCAGGGTGAAAAATTGTGTGATAAGAGAAGAGTGTGGTTTGCAAGATGACGTTGTGACCAGGATTAAGAACGGAATGCTTCGATCGTTTGATCATGTAGAAAGAATGAATGAGGTAAGTGTGACAAAAGAAATTTATGTTGCAGAGGTGAACGGCAGAGTAGGGGAGGGACGCCCTAGACAAAAGTTTATCGACCAAATTGGCGATATATTGAAAATAGGCCATATTAAGATTACCCTTAACCGAAGAGCGTGTATGCGTAGGTATATGGATGTGGAGGAGGCGACAGAGGTGTGTTAGAATCGTGCCAAATGGAAGTCCATAATCTCTGCCTACCCCTCTGTCTGACAGTCGTGAATGATCATGTATGTTATGTATTCATACATATTTGTCAAGTTTCATTACTTTCCGTACTTTCAGATGTAACAAACATATATCTTCATATTCCATACTTTTACCTTTATAATCTTAGTACGTTTCGGGGTCATTGAGATATTAGTACGTACTAGAGTATACACCGCGAAGCAAGTTGTTGCACAACGAGTTGCTGTCCAGTGGACCCTCAATGGACGCGGCTAGTCACAAATAAAAATTGTCTATGTGTTGGGTCACGTGTGAGGTAACATTCCGTTGTGGCGATGATCTTTATATATATATATATATATATATATATATATATATATATATATATATATATATATATATATATATATATATACTAGCTGACCAGGCAGACGTTGTTCTGCCCTTTTCGACGACCCTTCGTATAAAAAATCCTTTTATTCGTAATAAAAAATATTGAGTGTCACTTATCAGGATAAAAACTATCCTATCCCTCAAGTTGGACCAAACTGCACAGTGTGCGAAATTTTATTGAAATCAGTTCAGTAGTTTAGGAGTTCATCGCGGACAAACAACGTGACACGTAATTTATATATATAAAGAAGAATATATATATGATTATTCTCAACGTGTGTTTGTCACTGAATTCCTCCTAAACGGCTGGACCGATTTTGAAAATTTTTTTGTGGGTCTCTGGATGATTTAGAATTACAATCGGACCCTGTGGCACTGCTGTCGAGATCCCGAAATCACCCGTGGATATTTATAATGATTTTCGTATGATTTTAATAGTATAGCTAATAGCCGAAGCTGAGAAGGTGAGCATGGGTGTCTGTGATTCGCTAAGCAAGGGGAAAGGGGCTGCACTTCCCGCAGCGCCGAAGCCGTTGTAGAAGTAACTTTGGGTCAATATCCCTGTGTAAGAAAGTGAGGTTTAGTCGATCTATCATGAAAAACTACCTTAAAAATCTAAAACTTCAAACCCTCGTAAAAAAACATTCAGGGGCATTTGCGCCAAAAATAGCTTTGTGGTTTTTCATCATTTATGTTAGTAAACATCTAAATATTTTTGGTCCAAATCGGAGGTGTCCCTAGAACGGAACTATATCCGAAATGGTTGCTGATTATCTTAATTCTTATTTAGAACTAGCTGTTCCTCGCGACTTCGCCCGCGTGATATTTATTACTATTGGATTTTATGAATTTTTATTTGCGCGGAACTCTTAATTCTTTTTCTAAAATAAAAGTAGCCTAAGTTACTCCTTATAACATCAGCTATCTGCCAATGAAAGGCCCATCAGAATCGGTCGAACCGTTTAGAAGATTAGCCGGAGCAAACAGACAGACAGACAGATAAAAATTTTAAACATTGTCTTTTTTAAAAAGTATATACTTTCATATAAATTTGAAAAAAACGTTGTTACTTTGACATTACAAACAGACACTTCAAGTTTATTTATTTGTATAGATAAGGCCGCATTAATAGATCTTACCCAAGCGAAGTCGGGGCACGTCGCTAGTGTTTAATAAAATTTCATAGATGTAGACTAATCCCCCACCCTCATTACCTCCATCATTTTTAAACAATAACTGTTCAGTTGTTGAGTAGTGGCAGCGTAAAAATATGTTACTACACCATATCATCTCGTGGGTGTCCTAAGAGGGGACAGAGGGAAACTGAAACAGGAGGGGAACTGAAAACTATATAAAAACTGCGGTTACCAACTCGTTTGGTTTTTTAAACAATAAGGGGACAATCTTTGGATAGGCTGAGCTGAGATAGGCTAGCTGTAATAAAACACAGCAGCTCTATACTGCTGTTTCGTATGGTGAGTGTAAGAGAACCGGAGAACCTTTTTACTGAAAACGAGGCATTCCATGTCAATCCTCAGGGGTGACAACGCAACTGCCTTTTTATGGTTAATCGAGGATACATTTATGTGTCTATGTGCCACAGGTGGACTGTGTGTTCGTTTGTCAACATTATTATATTAAAAAAAAAATTAATGGAACAGTAAAAGTTTTTGTTGAAGAAAACCTAAAAAAAGAATCAAAATCAGTCCAACATAATTACTGTGAAAGCAATACACAAATCAATTTAGTTATGGTACGCTGTCGCTGTTTGACCTTGTTTTTGTTTGCCTTGTTTGAATATCGCAATACTTACCAGTCTTTTAGAGTAATTTCAAAGTTTTCAAAGTTATATTCTATTTTCTATTGGGCTACTCTAGATGTTAAGGAAATGGCCAAAAATACTATAGTTTTTAATTTATTCAGGATTTTATATTTACCTATTAACACACATTCACGCACGGTAATGCCTTCGACAAAAGCCTGATCTTTTATTTTAAAAAGATTAAGAAATAAAGGAAAAATATGTTCATAGAAAAGAGTAGGTAGTAGTATTATAAGGTGCTTCAGACTCTTCTAAAGGGGTTCAGGAACCAGAAATCGCAACAATTGGTTCAACGATCAATATATTTGTATAGATCAGTTTAGGTACATGGCTGATGATTGGAAAGTCTGTGGACAAAACTATGTTTATAAAAAAGAGTAGGTATATATATATAGGTAGAGTTCAGAAACCAGAAATCGCGTCACTTGATTTAGCAATCAACATAGTTAAGGTATATGAATGGTAATTTGAAAAGACCGTGGACTTGTCGCATCTTTTGCACGTTATAAATTGACAGTCTAGTGTACGACTTTACTACCAGGGGCGTAGCTACCGCCGTATCAGCCGTATCAATGATACGGGGCCCCCGGGCTACAGGGGGCCCGAACGTGTGTAAACAAAAATTCCAAGGACTTCTATGGGACAGGAAAGGCTATCACTATCGTCTATAGTAGCAAAGAATTTAGAAAAACTGAAATCGTCTTCAGCTATGAATGCCACCTAATCGTCTTTAGCTATGTTCGCTGAACAAAAGGCAAGAAAAGTGTATATTTGATTTTAATTGTTAGGCTAGCTTAGTTTCTAGGAGTATTAATTGTAAGTAAAAACGAATATCCCCGTGTAATAATCCCCGTCTAGTGGCGGTTAAGAATAGTCACTACACCATATCTTCCCGTGGGTGTCGTAAAAGGCGACAGAGGGAAAGTGAGGCAGAGGATGGGCAGCAGCATCTTTCTGATAACAGCAAAAAACCAATAAAAAAACTGCGGTTCCTAACCCGCTCGCCAAGCGTGGCAACTATGGCAATATACCCTCATGAAAGTAACGAAGAGACGACCCCAGTCCCCGGCGACTCCGCTATTCCTGGCTACGGTGGCGACCATGGTAACGGCGGGGCAACATCCACCGGTGCTAAGAATCACCGGTGGAGGTTCGGTTGCCACCTACGACGACTCGACCTGGCACCTTATAACGCACGCAACCTGAGGACTGACGAGAAGATCCTGGAGCTGGAAGAAGAGATAGACAAGTTTCGCTGGAATATCATAGGATTATTCGAGGTCCGAAGAGAGGGAGGGCGACCATCTGTCCCAAGGAGGTGTCGGATTTATCGTCCACAAGTCTCTCGTTAACAACGTTGTAAAGATTGGAATCACCAACCAATCACCAACGGTATTAGCTGAAGGTTATACAGGTTTACGCACCAACTTCGGCACACTCCGATGAGGAGGCGGAGGCTATGTATGAGGATATCTCTAGAGCCATGCATTCCTCCAAAACCCACTATACGGTGTTAATGGGAGACTTCAACGCAAAACTAGGTACAAGAGATAACGGTGAGCTGAAAGTAGGGAAATTCGGAATAGGGCAACGGAACCCAAGGGGCCAGTAGCTGGCCGACTTGATGGAGAAAGACGGACTCTTTATGATGAACTCTTTCTCCCAGAAGCGGCCCCACAGTAAGTGGACCTGGTCGGCTCCGACGGTTCGACAAAAAATGAGATTGACTTCATTATGACGACCAGACAAATTAAGATAATCCAAAGTCCCGAAACCTTTCAGCTCGAGCTACAAAACCGTTTTCAGTGCCTAGAAGATATTGCAATGCAGTGGACGATATGAATGAAACTGTCCATGCGGTTGGAGCTAAGTTTTGCAAGACCCGCCGCAGAAGAACACAAAAACTCTCCGATCACACTCTTAATCTCATTGCTGTTAGACGGGATATGAAGCTGCAGTCTTCAGAAGATTTGACAGCATACAGGCAACTGAACATACAGATCTCCAAATGCATGCGGCGGGACTTACGCAACTTTAATACTGCTCGTATTGAAGAAGCGATCGAGCGGAACCAGGGCTCTAAAGTCTTTGCTAGAGATCTGTCTGCCAGAAAGAGCCGACTGTCGAAGCTGAAGACCGAGTGTGGCAGCGTCGTTTCCGGGACACCTGAGATTTTTTGGAAGATTGACAGGTTTTATGGGCAGCTATATACATCATCGTTGGAGCCACACGCAAGTGTGAGTAACGATCCAAGAGCGAGTCTTATCCGACACTATTCCGATGATATCTCGGGGTCAGTCTGAGCGAGATTAGAATGGCTCTCCAGCATCTTAAAAACGGCAAGGCCCCAGGCGAGGATGGAATTACAGCGGAGCTTCTGAAAGCGGGTGGAAAACCCGTACTTGAAGTCCTTCAGAAGCTGTTTAGTTCCGTTCTCCATTGTGGCATTACACCGGAGGCGTAGAACAGAAGTGCGGTGGTCTTGTTCTTCAAGAAAGGTGACTACGCTCCCTTGAAGACCTACAGACCGATTTCCCTTCTGAGTCACGTCTACGTGCTGTTTTCGAAAGTCATCACGAATCGTCTCGCGCGCAGACTTGACGACTTCCAGCCTCCAGAACAATCCGGTTTCTGAAAAGGCTTTAGCACCATAAACCACATACATACCCTTCGGCAAATTGTACAGAAGTCCGAAGAGTACAATTTGCCACTATGTCTGGCGTATGTGGACTATGAGAAAGCCTTTGATTCCGTCGAAATTTGGGCGGTGCTGCAGTCCCTTCAGCGGTGCCAAGTTGACTGTCAGTATATCGAAGTGCTGAAGTGCTTGTACAGTAGGGCTACGATGGCTATTCGAGTACAGAACCAGAGTACGAAACCTATCCAATTGCAGAGAGGTGTAAGACAGGTTGACGTTATATCCCCGACTACTCTTCACCGCTGCATTGGAAGACGTTTTCAACTATCAATTAACTAAAAAACAATTAACATCAATGGCGAGTACATCACTCATCTTCGATTTGCCGACGATATAGTCCTTATGGCAGAATCGCTGGAGGACCTAAGCACTATGCTCAATGACCTCAATGGTGTTTCCCAACGGATAGGTCTTAGATGAACATGGACAAAACAAAGATCATGTTTAATGTCCATGTCACACCTGTGCCGATAGTTGTTGGGAGCGCTAAGCTTGAAGTTGTTGACGAGTATATTTACCTAGGACAAATAGTCCGACTAGGTAAGTCCAACTTCGACCGAGAGGTTAATTGATGGATTCAACTCGGTTGGGCAGCGTTTGGGAAATTACGACACATCTTCTCGTCAGGTATACCTTAAAACCTTCAAACGAAATTGTACAACCAGTGCGTGTTGCCGGTGATGACTTACAGATCTGAGACGTGGTCCTTCACTACTGACCGTATGAGGAAGCTCAAGGTCGCTCAGCGAGCTATGGAGAGGGCTATGCTCGGAGTTTCTCTGCGTGATAAACTTCGAAATGAGGATATCCGCAGTAGAACCAGAGTGACCGACATAGCCCAACGGATTAGTAAGCTGAAGTGGCAATGGGCCGGCCATATAGCTCGAAGAACCGACAACCAATGGGGAAAATAGGTTCTCGGTCTCGTACCAGCGGACGAAGTGTAGGGCGTCCCCCCACTAGATGGAGTGACGACCTGGTAAGATATGCAGGAAGTCGATGGATCCAGGTGGCTCAGGACCGTGCTTTGTGGCATTCTTTGGGGGAGGCCTATGTTCAGCAGTGGACTTGTGAAGGGCTGTAATGATAATGAATAACGAATAATCAATAATATATAATAATTTTAAATCAAAGGCAAAAACGCTTGTTTTGTTCCTTTTATGAAATCTTTACTCTTCATTGGGGCCCCAAAACAAATTTTGATACAGGGCCCATCTAAGGCACGCTACGCCACTGGTTACTACCGATTAAAGTTTGTTAAAAAAAGTAAGAAAAGTAATCTGCTGAAACGTGAAAGTCACAGACAATTCACAGCCTATTACCGATTCCGTTTATGTTTCAAGAAGAAAAGTTTGGGTTGTGAATAATAAACGATTTCAAAGACAAAAAAAAAACACAAATAACACGAAAAGTCACGGTTTATAACGTCGCACAATTATTGTAATTGGTTTTCAATATGTTTTAATAGGTAATCCAATTATGTAACGTGCCATATTGTTATTCCCTTTGCGGGTATTTAAATTTAAAATTTTCGACCATATAACAATATCTTCAAATTTGTCAACCAATTACAGTTGTTATCTGGATTTGTCTATCAACAAGCCTCTCCATAAATATGAACGGGTTATACACATGTCATCGGCAACACCAACAGTGAATTAGCAAAAAAGGAAACGATGCCCGCGGCGGGAGCGCGACAATAGCTTTACTGCCCCGGAAGAGTAAATTTGACATACTAGGGGAAGAGATTCCATCACTTCATTTTGTCCCATGGATGTCGTAATAGACTTGGAGAAATGCTAGAAAATCTTATGGCTTCCGAGAGACAATAGGTAGTGAACTATATATCCTTATTTATAGTACCGTATCTACATACCTACAGTATTCAAAGTAGTTTTAGATGCAAATTAAGAAGATTTTTCACGGAACTTTTAAAGATGTCGCTAAGCCGCACGAGCGAAACCGCGGAAAAATCTTGTGTTAATAATAAAACGTGACGTTTAACTCGTTTACAGTTTCACATTAACTAAGGTGTACTACTGTATAACTGCTGTTGAATTTAATCTTATTCGCTCATTGTGCCTATCTATGTAATATAACCTCCATTTTACCTTGACTTATTGATATCTTTTTGATCTTTTGTTTTCTGCATAATGAGGTGTAGTGTTATGCTACTTACATATCATTTTACACTATTTTTCCATTCTGTTTTTGATTTTCTTTTTGCATCACCTTTATTTCCATAGGATCCTGTAACGTTTTTACACAATAACAAATCATTTTCACTTCGTATTTTCACGCTATCAGCACCTTTTAAATCGCTGTCAAAGGAGTCTTACCTTTTTCGATCTTGTATTTAGTTCTCCGTAACTCTGCAATTTCGGGTTTCGTGCGCGCTGTTGCGCTATTTTTTTTTTCCTATATAAATAATATCTCATTTCTTACATAAAACTTGCCGTTTCTTAATAACAAGCCTAAAACCAAAAATTTACATATTTGACAATCGTTATTTATTCGGTTGTCATGGCAATTTTTATTCAAATTCGTTACCGGTCTGATGTTTTATTTCAATATTTCCACATAAATACTCTTTTGCTCTGGGTCATTTACAAAAAATTTCCTTTTAATTTAAATAATTTCCCGTTCTCTCTAAAAAGGTATAAAAGCCGAACCATCGGTGAATACAGGGAGTCTCGCTTCAGCTTCTAAACTTGAAGCATCACCTAAAGGTCTTATCCCGGGGCCGCACTGCCCCGGGATCCTGCAAGCCTCCATCTACACCTGATGTCGTCGGCGTAGTCTACTTCAAGCGCGGGACCGCACTGCTCCGGGATCCTGCAAGCCTCTATCTACACCTGAAGTCGTCGGCGTAGTCTACTTCAAGCGCGGGGCCGCACTACTCCGGGATCCTACAAGCCTTTACTTTCATCTGGAGTCGTCACCTGCGCCTCCACCTGCTAGTACCCGTGCTTCCTTTGGGCGCTGCGACTGCTTGCTCCAGGCGCTAAGAGCACCTACTCCAGGCGCTACGTGTGCCGGCTCCGGACGCTGCGTGTGCCTAGACCAGCCGCTGCGTGCCACCGCCGCCAAGAAACTCCAAGCTCAGCGTGTGCCTACTCCTACTCCAAGCGCAGCGTGTGCCGCTTTGACCTTCAGGCTCCGCTAGCATATTCTCCTAATCTTTATTTTCTATCTAATTGTAATTTCACGTCACCCATCACCATCATCATATTTCATTTTTTTTATAAAAAATTGTAAATATCTTTTAAAAATTTTAAATATATTATTTTCTGGTTCTATTTTTGTTGTTTTGTTGTTCTTAGGTTAGGTTTTCTTTTTTTTATTGTCGCTTCACGACAGAGGCTTAGGCTGTTGGAGCCTAAATTTGTGCATAATTATAAATTATTGGTTTCAGGACATTTTGCGACGAAAAGCCACGTATCTCAGAGCCTACGCCTGTGTCGTTGACGAGTTTTTTTTTTGCATTATTTTTAACAATATCATATGCCACATGTGTCATACAAACGTACAGGTGCTGCTTGTGTATTGTGTATTAGTCTGCACTAGTGTACAAATTGGTGAAGTTTATGTATCTTTTATTTTTTCGTATTATAAAATTCCTTTTAGTACCGATGGGTCAGTTGCTTTAATGTTTTTCAATATATCTATCTATAATATATCTACCTATGTGGTTTACACATTAGACATGTTGGGTAATGGCCCTTTGTTTGATACGGCACCAAAACTCTTGGTGTAGGTTTTGTTGGTTTTTGTATTCATTTTTTATTCAACACTTAGTAAATTCAGACGCTCTTCACATTTTTTTGAATATACGCCCAGTTATCACCAGGACTACTCTGCCTGTGTATTAACATTTATGAGATTTAGCAATTAAGGCAAGTATTTAAAAAAAATGTGACACAACGTGACGAATGACATATTTTTTGAATGGTTCATAATTAAAATTAAGGTTTAATAAAAACATATGAAAACATAAGAAACTTTCCTACTTAAGATAAAATTCGTGTACAAAAAAAAAGCTAAAAGTAGAATATTTAATATAAGTGATCGAAGACTGCAGATTGAAATTAAATTAGGTACACTGATCTGATAGAAATCAATAAAACAGAATTTTATTACATTTTTATCAAAGATAATATGTGAAAAATTAAAACAAAATGTAAATACAAATAACATCAAAATAATTAATGTAATATAAATAAAAAAGATGATTGTAGTTATGATGCATGATGCACTGAATCATAAATTTTTACGAGTCATAATTGTTATGGTAAAAAAATATGCATATTATGTTTATTTTAAGTGCGGTAATGTACCTATGTAATGTGTTAATAGTTATTTGATAAGTGTGTTCTGGAAAAACCTAGATATTCTTGTTATTGTCACTGTATAGTGAAGCCAAGCAAGAATCTCTAATTTATATGTTTTTATTTCATTATACTAAAACACTGATTTACTTAAATGTTGAAGTTCGAAGTATCGCCATGACCGCTTGTTCGGTCCTTGACCCGCGCACAGTAGGTCATCAAAAAGCCATGCTACATAATATGTGCGGAACGTATAGTCTGCAGTCACTTGCCACGTTTATATCATACGAGAGTGAGACTGCGCCCCTGGGCCGATCCACTTCCTGGCAACCCAGCCAAGCGCATATCCGTAGTGACACTTTAAACGCAGTCATATAAATATATTATGAATAAAATACATGGATACTAATATACGTACATACGTTCTCGGTCCTTTTTTGTTTCTTGTACATATTAATGACTTACCTTACATAGTAGGGGATAACCATAATATAGTAATATTTGCTGATGACACTTCATTAATTTTCAAATTAAAACAACAATTACATAGGCTGCACTAAAAGTATCGGAAATGGAATATTTCCCCTATTCCTGGTATATTAAAATCTTTTTAATTGAAAACTCCTTGGTTTTAAAAATCGAATACCATTTATTTATTTAAAAAAAGATTCTCGGTCTTGTCACAAGGTTTTGTCAAACTTGTTTAGTCGTTGAGAAAATGGAATTGACTCGAGAAAATTCAAGAGCGATGATTTATTATGACTTTCGAAGTGGTTTAACACAAAAACAGTGTGTTGACCGGATGATTTCTGCATTTGGTGATGAAGCGCCATCCAAAACCACAATTTATCGCTGGTTTGCTGAATTTCAACGTGGACGTGTCAAGCTCAGTGATGATCCCCGTCAAGGTCGTCCAAAAACTGTAGTCACCCAAGAAAACGTTGATGCTGTGCGTAAGCTGATTGAGGAAGATCGACATGTGACATACCGCGAAATTCAGGCAACTTTGGACATTGGCATGAGTCAAATACAAATAATCTTGCATGAAAAATTAGGTGTAAAAAAGTTGTTTTCCCGATGGATACCGCATTCGCTCTGTGAAGAGCAAAAAGCGGCTCGCGTTACTTGGTGCGTCAGAACTCTCGAAAGATTCCACGCAGGATTCTCAAATGCTGTATACAACATCGTATCAGGTGACGAATATATGGATATACGCGTACGAACCCGAAACAAAAAACCAGTCACGAGTTTAGGTGTTCGAAAATGAGTTAAAGCCAACAAAAATTGTTCGTTCACGGAGTGTTGCAAAAAAATGGTGGCCACGTTTGTCTCCAAAACCGGTCATGTTACGACTATTCTTCTTGAGGGACAAAGAACGGTTAATGCAGAATGGTATGCTAGCATTAGTTTGTCACTGGTCGTTTCTGAACTCCGTAAAGAGAACTGCAACCGCCGCATCATCCTCCATCACGACAATGCGAGTTCTCACACCGCACACAGAACAAAAGAGTTTTTAGAGCAAGAAAACATAGAATTATTAGACCATCCGCCGTACAGCCCCGACCTAAGTCCTAGTGATTTCTATACTTTCCCTAAAATAAAGAATAAATTGCGTGGACAGAGATTTTCATCACCTGACGAAGCTGTGGACGCCTACAAAACGGCCATTTTGGAGACCCCAACTTCCGAATGGAATGGTTGCTTCAATGATTGGTTTCATCGTATGGAAAAATGTGTCAAATTTCGCGGAGAATACTTCGAAAAGCAATAAATACATTTTTAAATAGTAATGTTGTGTCACTTCCTTGATTCCCGAAATTTTCAGTGCCGCCCTCGTATTAAAATATGATGAAGTAAATAATGCTATATCTAAATTAGTAAATTGTTTTATGTTAATAACTTTCATTTAAACGGCACTAAAACGAAATGTATGAAATTCATGACTCCAAATCTCAAACAATTAAATACTAATGTAATTTTAAATGGGGAGGAACTGAGTCTTGTCGATAACATTTTTCTGGAATAATACTATACGCGAAGCTTCTGGAGGCTTCTTCTTCATTATATCAAAATTAGCAAGCAGACTTAGTTCTGCGTAGTGTAGAAACAGCTGGACTTATTTACCTTAGATATTTCTATAGCATAATGTCGTGTGGTATTTTGCTATGGGGACACGCGACTGACACTGAAATTATATTTGTTTTAGAGAAAGGGGCCATAAGAGCAATCAATGCTTTAAAACCTCTAGAGATTCGATCCGACAATAATTTAAGGAAATTAATATATTAACTTTGCCCTCTCAATACATTTATTAAAATGTAATGTACGTACACAAAAATAAAGGGATTTATACAAAAATAAGTGATACTCATTCTGTAAATACTAGGTAGAGACACAAGCTAGTAGTACCAGTTACTCGACTCCAGCGAGTCAGTAATTCATTCTTGGGGCGATGTATACGCTTTTACATCAAAATCCCAGAAAATATACAAAATTTGACCTGCTCAAAGTTCAAAAACTTTATTAAACAAAGTTTGTATAAAAAGGGTTATTATAATATTAAAGAATTTATGGATGACCCCTCGGAATGAGGTGATTGCTACCAAGCTATTTCTAATTTGTTTTGTGTAGTTAATTGTGATTACATGATTGTAAGCTGGTATTTCAAAAAAAAAGTCCCGCTGGGTTTCTTGCTGGTTCTTTCCAGGACAGAGGTTTTTTTTTCAAACCAGTGCTAATTAAACAAAAGAGTTAGTTTCAATAAGTATTATTTATAATCTATATTGAATACCAAAAAAAGTTTGTTTCTGTTCTGTTTCATACATAGATAGAATAAATGAACTTTTATTCTCTCATACAAGTCTTATATTTTACAAAATTTTCTACTGAGAATTTGTCTATTTTTTTAATAAAATAAAAACGTGTTGGCAATGAATGCATAACAAACAATGAGCCAACGCAACGTTGAGTTTACATATGCATTAGAAAGTATCTCAACGAACTTGACCAGCTTAACAATTAAACCTTACAATAAAGGTGTCAGAACTTATTACACAAGCATTAAGTAAGTCTTTACCTATGAAATTGCCATTTTGCATGGGAAAATTCAAATAAAATAATTACAAAAAAAAACTTTGAAACATTTGCCTAAACTATTAACACATTATTGACATTTTATTGTCAAGGCTGATGCCCTTGCTTTAAACATTTGCTGAACGAGAATCGATGAACTTGTTAAAGGCGTTCTTTACTGCTTCGGAATTGAAATGCTCATCAAAAAGCTTCGAAAAAAGTGAAAGTCTGTCAGAGCAAGGTCTGGAGAATATCGTGAATGAGAAAGGGTCTCTAGTTGATATACCATGTCGTTTGAGACGCTTTGTTTCCACGTCAGAACCCAGAACTTTTTTTTTAAAACGTTACCTCCACACAAGGATTTTCTCATGTATCTTGGTGGCAGTTTACATACTTTTAAATAATAACATGATTTTTCTTTGTGTCCATAGTTACAAATATAAAGAGATATTGCAGAAAAACAAAACCCAAAGTATTCCGGGAGGAATCGGCGCATTCTGAGTACCGAAAACTATTCCACCTCAATTTTTTATGCGATTCTGTTCAAATTGTCCTACTGATGATATAAATTTATTAAGTGGTTTATAACATAGATGATATGATTATTAACAGTGGTAGAGCCACGCGGCAGCTTTTGCTGTCGCACGGATGGGCCGGCTCGAACCGGGGTGGTACCACGACCTCACAGAATACCAGCGTGAAGTAGAGGCTTACCTCTGCGTTTCGCTTGGTGAGTGCAGGTGGCCGGAGGCCCTTTTTACTGGTAATGAGGCATACCATCTTAGTCCTCACGGGTGACAACCATCTGCATTTTGATTTGTAATAGAGGATACATGTAGATGTCAATGGGCCGCAGCAACCACTTACCATCAGGTGGACTGTGTGCTCGTTTGTCACCCTTATCCTATAAAAAAAATGCATGTTGCCATGGGGCAACTCGGTGCTATATTGTTTAAGCAGATTTTTTTTCAATTGCAAGGAATTGTTATTTTCAAACTGGACAATTTTATATTCTTTAATAAAATAAGAATATAAAAATTCTATGACTTTTTACGATAATGTTAATATTTTCGGAGTTATAAATTTTTAAAGGTTTAAAAAATCTCAAATTCGGATACTTTTAACCTATTATACGTAAAGAAAAATAATAAAATATAAAATATTTTTCATAGTCTTTGATAAAATACGAATTAAAAAGATCCTGTGACTGTGTAATTTGAAAAATCTCGAATTCGGATACATGGGGCAAAATTTTATTACAGTCAGGTCTGACAACTTTGCCAATGGATTGTTAACTTGGTGTACTGGCACAAAATTACGATTAACACGGAAAAAATCACGTTTTTCGAGATAAGCCATGTTTTGGATGAAAAGACAATAACTAATTGATAGCATTGCTTTCGATATGGCAATATGAGAGTTAATTTTGGTATTTTATTTTTACGCGGAATTGTGCCGGCGAACAAAGGTGTTTTTTTTGTTTGAAATACTGAATGTGTCTATAACTTTATAGTAACGTAATATTAATGGTTATCAAATGTATCTATAAAACTAATTTGGCAAAGTTACTCTACTAGTGATGCCACGATGTGACGGTTACTTTGCTACCTATATTTTATTACAACCAAGGGTTTTCAGCTTGTCACTTTCAACCTATAATTTTAACCGATTGCAACTATTTAAACAAGTGACACTTGACATTCTCTAATATGTTTATTGAGATGACCATTTCAGCGTTTATCATTCCCTCTCAACGGCACTTTATCGCAAAAATTTCATACTTAGACAAGCTATATGTTGAACAACTAATTAGCAACTATTTTTTTACGACTTATGTTTTTATGGCAAAATACCATATGACAATGCCAACTTCCAAAAAAGTTGGCATTGTCAGCAATATTTCGGTCTTAGAATTAGCAACAAATTTCTGATTAGAGCAACTAATTAACACATAAAAAGCACTAAATCCACAACTATTTTTGAGTCGATTAGGCTGGGTCGTTGAGGCTAGCTTCACGGACGCTAAGCGTTTGGTCGTTTGGAGTACTGCTGTCACATATGGGCTGGTGCTGCAAAATGCCACCTGGCAGCGTTGGACTCAGTGGAGAGACGTGCTAAGAGGCTCATTGGTGACCTTGATTTGGATGAAACCAATCTTGTCAGCCTCGAACACAGGCGCAGAGTAGCTAGTCTCTCGGTATTCTATAGGATGCATTTTGGTGAGTGTGCGCAGGAATTACACGCTTTAATTCCTCCCTCTCCATTCCACCATCGGACCGTCGACGGGTCTACACCCCTTTGTTGTCAATATTCCACGCATTCGAACCAAACGGTTTGCTATTTGCTTCGCTTTTGCAACGCGTACAGCAAACGAGTGGAATAATTTGCCGGCGTCTATCTTTCCGTCCTAATAAAATCTGGGCGTCTTCAAGGCAAGAGTGAATAGGCTTAAGTTACGCTAAGACAGTGCGATTTACCACCTAGGGCTGCATCACCACAGGTGGGATTGTGACAAGCACTGGCTTATAATAAGTAAAAAATTCCATACAAAACAAGTGTTTATATGGTGTACAAATAATAATTGTTCCGAGTCTGGATGTGTGTTTATGTGCAATTTATGTTTAAAAATCGCCTCCTCGATTCAGGAGAAAATCCCAGTTTTATTTTACTTAATGTATAAAATAAATCATTTCAAGTTGGCCAGTTCAAAGACCTAATCAAATACCTGACAGCATTGTCTGCTATTTTCGTCAGTAAAACAAAGGTTTGCGGCTAGTTGCTAACATTAGTCAAGGCCTAAACTGCTGAAATAAAACAATATCATGTAACTTAAACCTTGAACCATGATATATTCATTTGATAAACTTTTTTATACCAAGAATAAAGAAATTTTTGAATAGTCCCATAGGCCCATAGCATAAAAACTGTAAAAACTACAAAAGAGCATTTGGGCTTAAAATAAAATTAATAGTATATGATATTTACGTTCTTGCTGTAAAGATTACTAAGTAAATATGTATTGGAACTCACTTAGTACTCGTACATATATTTATTACTAAGATGGATCATCATTATGATTTTGAAAATAATTCAAGAAATCTATAGATAAACCAAGGAAAATATCTCCAATTTTCCTATATAAATTTTGTTGTTTTTTTTTGCATCATATTGTATTATTAGTCTCGGAAGCATAATAAAACGATTGCAAAACGAATGAAAAATTAAAGTATAGATTTCCAAATACATATTTCTCACTCCTATAACGAGGAACACAGTGCTGGATTTTTTTAAAAGAAGTAAGTAAGGGTGACAAACTTCAAACAGTCCAAATGATGGTAAATAAATGTTGAGGCCCATAGACACATCTATCTATGATTAAGAATCAAGATGTTTGTCTTTGTCTCCTCTGAAGACTAAGGAATAGAATGCCTCGTTACCATTATTTGGTCTCCGGTTCTCGGTAAACAATAAAATACATTGTAAACATTAGTCTGTGATAGCTTGGTCCTTTTTTGGACTAGCCAACCTATTCGTAATGATTTCTTATATTTACGCGAACACTACACACTTGTCACGTAGTCACGAGGGACCCGTGGTCACAAAAGGGATTCCCCCGTGAACATGGGTCCTTCTGGGTGCTGTAAAGTGCTCGAAACGTGGGAAATATAAAATAAATTATATATAATAGTACGCGTAAAAATCCGTAAAAAGTAGTTTTATTCAACCTATTCATGCTACATTGTATTGTATGTACAAAATGCGCGGGACACGTTTATTGATGCAATGAATTTTTCCTAAACGCAGTATCTATTCTATTATATAGTATCTACTCCGGCCATTAGCAAGAGCTTACGCTTGTGATGTTCTAAAATCTGATTGGAGACAAAGATCGTACAATGTGTTTGAGGAAAAGCTATTTATGCATATCAAAGATTTTTACCATGTCAGGTGACTGTGTCAAGTAGTTTTATCTAGTATGAGGTGGTTGTTTCAATTAGAGTAACGTGCAACCTCGAATCGAAGTTATTTTAGTTGTTCATTCAGAGTATGTGAGACCCAAGTGGCTAACTTAACAACCAAAACTTAAACTGTTAGAAATCTCAGCGTTGTCTTATGAGGAGCACGAATAACTTAAACATGCCCGGTAGACGAGTTACGAGTCTCACGTAAGGCTTCCTTGATTTTATCGATGGCTTCCGGCTTCCAGTTCAGCAATCTTCAGCATGAGTTTTGGATTTTTGCTACTGCATGCCATCCGCGCACTAAAAGTATTAGGTACAACCCACATAATATTTCAATAACAACAATAAAATTGTCGAATTTATAAGAAATGAGTGAAGCAGCCAGCTCTGGCTTGGATCTATTAATGTGGTGTAATTTGGGTTTAAGATAATCATTAATAAACATTTTTTTTTTGATTTCCCAAAAAAATATCTTTACCACAATCGGTTCAGCCATTCGGAAGATTAGACCGGTCAGGCAGGAAGGCAGACAATTAGAAATGGTTATTTATGTCTTAATGTCTTTCAAACAGCTCTAAATAAAAGGCAGTTATTTCAATATTACAAACAAATACTTACATTTTATTTATATTATGCATTATGTATAGATATCGAACAAACAAAACATGTAACTTGTGACTTGTACCACCTAATAAAATCATCAGGTCGTATTTTCACTTAAGCTTTCCAATTGCAGGTATAATAATTAATAAACTATTCATTATCACCCCGCATTATATGGAAAGTCAATAAACTTGATCTCATCTTGGTGCGATGAGTCTCTAAGCCAGTTTGTAGTCACAGACTACAATTCAGGTCAGGTTTATAATAGATATATTTATGATAGTTTGAGTTTTCATTTGTAGTACGTACGTAAATTATACGTATAGTTAAATTAAAAAAATTGTAGCAATGTTTTATTTTTTACCGTGTTGTGACCATATCATTATCATTACATAGGTGTCGTGACAAGCGACTATGACTATATGATTGCGATTCAGGCAAATACTTTCTAAGAGAGACCTATGACCAACAGTAGCCTTTTAATGGAGAAGAAAAAGATAATTTAATTAACTCGGATTAAGAATATTACGGCAAATCTATACATGTAATAAAAACGTATAGGTGTACATAGTTAATACAAGCTAGGACTATGGCTAAGTGACAGCCCCATATCATTACGTAATCCGTGTAAACCGTAAGAGGCGACAGAGGAAAATGGAACAGAAAAAGGTATCTTCCTGAGAATCTAAAAATGATAGTAAATATTGCGGTTGCCGACAACTATGTAAAATAGGGCGGATCCCTATTGGCCAATCTATGGAGCAGGCCAATGTTCAGCAGCGCACTGATAGGCTGGAATGAATGACCTAAATTATACTTAAATTGCTTTAGGATTTAGATTTCTCAAAACATTAGGTTTGTCGATAGATATAGCGATCATCTGCAGACGATAGTACCCAAAGCCTAGGGCGTTTTGTAATGCCGATATCGCATAAGACGGATTATTAGTAACGTTGGAGTAATAAGAAGGTGTACCTACCTATGAACATTATGATGTCAAATATGTAAGTGTGGTTCTTAAACATACAGTCTTCTAAGCAGAAAAGGAGTGTGACCACAGCACAATGTTCTACAAAACTGTTTTTTTTTTTAAGTTACCTTTACACTAGGATTTTCTCCTGTATCGTGGTGGGGGCAGTTTACAAACATAAATTGCACAAAGACAAATATCCAGACCCGGAACATTTATAGATCAGGCCAAACAATTGCACTGCAATTTATTTACTAAGCCACTGCGCTACGGAGCCGACCTACTAATAAATATTTATAACCAAGAAATTTAAAAATATTTATATAATTGTTAACTTAAGTCCTTAGTCTTGCAATACTATAAAAATTGGGAAACACTTCAGTGATTGTGTTATAAATGTAAATTACGTGATTAAAAACTAAATCAAACATTTTTATATAAAAATAGACACATTTAAAAAAAAACTACAAATAGGTAAATTAGAAAATACATCGTTCAAACTAAATATAGAAAATTTTGCTTTCAAAAACAGCGCACATCTCTTGTGTGCTCTTATCAATAAGTCGTATTTCCTTATCTTATCGTATGCTTTACCTCATTGAACAAACGGAGTATAATAAAAATGACGTTACGGAATATCGGTGACAAATTGATCTTTAAACGAAGACGTCCTAATTTAAAAAAAAGTAATATGATGAATACGTTTCTAGTTTCTTCTAATTATTAACTCCTTAAATAGTCCACGTTTTACATGGTAGAGCCAAGCTGGAGCTATATTATAGTTGTAGCACGAATAGGTCGGCTCGACCGGGGAAGGACGAATAGCAGCTCAATGCTGTTGAATTTCGTATGGTGAGTTTAAAGAACCGGATACCCTTTTACTGGAAACGAGGCATTCCATCTTAGTCCTCAGGGGTGGCAACGCATCTGCATTTTGAATTCTTAATCAAGTATACAATATGTGGATCTTTGTGGGCCGCAGCATCTACTTACCATCACGTGAACTGTATGCTCGTTTGTCAGCCTTATTCTATAAAAAAGTCCAAAGTTGGCAAAATGGTTGCTCATTTAAATCGGCTGCACAGTCAGTGTGGATTTGCTGACACAACGTCGTAAGAACCAATAAATAAACACGATAAGATAGCTTTAACAATGTGGTTTATCGTAACATAAGAAAGAATAATCGTTGTTTTTTGCCGGATTACCTACGCTTTTAGTTAACGCTTTGCTAAAATAAATTTGATACAAATAAATTGAGTTTAGTGCTAATGTAGAGAACACAAACTTAAGTAATGAAAAATTTCCAAAGTACATGCTGTCTATCATAAGACACGCGGTGAAGATTATATTTACATCAACAGCCTTTTTAAGTCTACAATCAATTTATTAATATCATTACCACATTGGATAAGAGAGTTGTTGAGCCAAGAGTTGACACCCTCGCACCAACAAAGTTATGCTGCAAATATTTGGATACATCCTTTGGATTTGATTTATTCTTATATAGGTACTACTTATAGATATATAAGAATAGAAGGATGGAAGATAATATATCCAATACTTCTATCAGAATGGAGAAAGAAAACAACAAATTATGTTTTTATTACTTCCAAATGTTTAAATGAAACGCCGTACGGTGACGTCATAGAGAATCTACAAAATTCCGTGTCAAGGCTGTCGTAAGATTCTGCCGCGGAAAATATCAGAAACTTCTCATGACTTTCGATAGATGCCAATATAACCATCACGTTTATACCAGACGTACGATACCAAAACCAGCGACAGCGAGCAGCGTTAAAATTGCGAGACGTCTGATTCTACTTCGTTCGCCACTCCACTTGCGAAGCAAACACTGCTTACAGGGACCTCTCGTCCATGTCCAACAGTGGACTTTTACAAAGACTTTTTAAGAGAAGAAAAAACTTAAATGCTACAGGGTTTTTATAACTGCCACAGAATCGAATACGAGAATGGTTTATGTCAATTCTCAATGTGAAAAAAAAATCGAAAACATTTAGTTTTACCACGTTTTTTAACCCCTGACGAAAACAGAGGGGTGTTATTATGTTTGTAGTGTGTATCTGCGCATCTGCTTAGCTGTGTATCTATGTATCTATGTGCGCGCGCGCGCGCGTGTGTGTGTGTGTGTGTGTGTGTGTGTGTGTGTGTGTGTGTGTGTGTGTGTGAGTGTGTGTGTGTGTGTGTGTGTGTGTGTGCGTGCGTGTGTGTGTGTGTGTGTGTGTGTGTGTGTGTGTGTGTGTGTGTGTGTGTGTGTGTCTGTGGCATCATAGCTCGTGAACGGATGAACCGATTTTGATTAAGGTTTTCCGTTTGAAAGGTGTCTTAATCGAGTGTCAAGATTGTTTCAAGAAAATTTGTTTTGCCATTTGAGATCATCAGCTCATCTTTTGGGTTTTTTAAAGTTTTAAATTTAAGTTATATTAAGTCACTTCCTTTCTTCGTTTGTCAGTCTGTCGGTCCGATTTGAATTTTGCAACTCAAATTTTGAGCACTTCCCGATTAGCTAGTGACTTTAAACTTTGAACAGCTCAGAATCGGATGACAATGTAGGAAAATCGAAACCAAGTGTTTTAATTTTGTTTTTATAAAAACGTTACCCCCACAATAGGATTTTCTCCTGTATCGTGAGGGCAGTTGACATACATAATAACACAAGGACAAACATCTAGACCTGGAACAATTATTTGTAGGCCATACAAATACTTGTTCCGTGCGGGATCCGCACCCGCGGCCACCAGCGCTGCAACTTGTTGCCAACGTCACAGCGGCACAGAGCCGCCATGTCGAAACATCGCTCTGTTATGCGCACTAATCCACACTTGAATACCTATGACTATGGGTATTTTGAAATAAGATAAGAAAATATGTATATCTAAACTAAATCGTTTTAATCCGTTAGATTAAGATCGTAATCTCTAGTAACAATTTTTGTTTCTATATAATACATATTATCAAGAGCGGTGTGATAAATTGTGTGAAATGTCAACTATTTTGAAAATTTCGACGTTCTCAGAACCCGCTCAAAATGTATGTTACTCAGGGCACATAAGTAACATAAAGAAACTTTCTTTACTCATGTGCTCAGGGTTTCTCGTCCTCAGAAATCTTTTAGGAATCAAATCTTTGTTTTACTACATCCGAAGAAATAAACAAGTGATTTTTTTCATATTCTTGCATTGTCATCAGAATTTGAGTTATATTCAAAATTTCAAGTTCCCAACTCATTGGGAAGTTAGTTTAAAAAATCAATTACTAAATTCCACCCGGAACGACAGACAAACAAGAAAGTGACTTAATAAAAACGTGGTAAAATTTATATCAAAACAAGACGAAATTTAAATTTGCATCACTATCAGTGGTCAGTGCATAATCATTCCTATTATATGCTCAATTGCTTCTACTATTAGCAGCTGCATTTTTCTTTAATGACTCGTTTCTTTAATGAGTTGTTGTCTTCTCCTAGGTGGTAGAACTACTTTTTTACCTAGGGGTCCGTATGAGTAGGTACAATACAACCCTTAAATAGCGGAGCTAATAGTCAGTATACTCGTAATTACAGAACGTGAGGCGTTCCATTTTAGTCCTCAGGGGTGATAATACATTCACAGCTTTCATTGTTTGAAATTAGTTTCAGGTGTCCATGGGCTACAGTAACCACTTACCATCAGGTGGACTGTACTTCGATTGTCGCGTCAGTTTAAAAAAATATTATAAATAATATTGCCACAAGTAAGTACTTAATGTAACGATTGTGTGCTATATGAAACTACAAGATTAGGTTTTTGTACAAAATGTAAACCTGCTAAGATTCTACTAGGACCCGTGACGTAGTAGCCAGGTGCCCCTTTTTTTTTTTTTTTTTTTTTTGCGGATGGAAAATCATCAAATGACGCCTTTCGCTCTGGGTGGAGCGGAAGGGAGTGTCAGACTTTTACTGACTAAAAACCATCCGTGTTCCTTCAGTGCCCTTACGTTCCGGAGCCGCGGTATCTCTTTCGAACAGCCCGCAGCCCCGGCAGGCGTCGGCCCTTGCGGGCCCCTTCACGCTGCTGACAGCTCTTTGAGGCGCGCGTGGAACAAAACGCGCCGTCGACACGGCCTGTCGTCGTTAGACGGACGGACGGCGAGCTACCCATTGCTCGCCGTCCACAGGCCCGCGCCTACGGTGGCCGGGGGCCACGACGTAGCCCCCGACGCCCGGGGCGTCTCCCGCGGCGGCCGGGAAGGAAAGCTGTTGCTCTTTCCTTCTCCCGCTCCGCCACCTCCTTCGCTAGCATCACTGCTTCGCAGAAGGTGGTGACGGCATCCCATTCCGTCTCGCTCCGGACCATGGCTTCGACCAGGGCCGGACGCGAGAGGTCGCCGCCGCCTATCGCCGCTACGAGGACACGGCGGTGCTCCGCCCAAGCAGGGCACACCTCCACGGTGTGCTCCACCGTGTCCTCCGGTCGATCCTCGCAGTGGGAGCACCCGGGCGTTTCCTCCCGCCCGATTCGGTGCAGGAACCTCCCGAACACACCGTGTCCGGTGAGGACCTGCGTCAGGCGGAAGGTGAGGACGCCGTGGCGTCTCTCAAGCCACTCCTCAAAGAGGGGTCTTATCGCCGCTATAGTGGCGTGCCCAGCACGGGGTTGCGACAGTCGCTCTCTCCATGTCGCCATGAGATCACGCCGGAAGTCTGTCCGCTGCGCGACAACTTGCCGCGGCAGCGGGGTTTCCCCCCGGCATAGTGCCTCCGCGCGCCATTCGTGCAGGCGCGCGAGGACTATCGCCTCCAGATCCCATGGCGGCAATCCGGCAAGGAGGCTCGCCGCCTCGAGCCAGGTGCCCCTGCCGACTAGGATTAAGCTGCCAACATCCATAGGAATTGCTTGAAACGAGTAGCACAAGATGCCGATGGGAGGCTCGTCATTGGATTAGTTGCCTATAGCACAGAATGAATAATTGCCTGTAGTTAATTTATACGTAAATAGTCCATTTATATTATTTGAAAACGAATAAAACAATAATACACTTTGTGTAAACTCTACCATTGCCGGTCCCAAGCCTGGATGGGAAAGGAGGAGCGGTAGATCTGCCGGAGAGAGTAGGTGTATCCGGTGGACTAACACACCCACCTGCGCTAGGACCTGCGCAGTCGAGCGCCGTACGCGGGGATGAAAGAGTCCTGGAGGGTTGAGCCGATCGTCACTTTGGTATATAGCGGCGAGAGGCAACACGCCCTCTTTGGTCCGGATTTCAAGCTAAACGGTGGCCCTATCTGTTAGCCACAGATAGGGAAATGGCCAAGCGCCCCGTCAGAGGGTCGCAGGCGAGGGATGTGGAGGCCGCCTAGTTTTCCTGAAAAAGGCCAAGCTGACGGAGCAAGTGACAGCCTAGTCGGTAGTGGGGATGGGCCTTTTCAACCTTATCTACCAGCTGGATCGCGCTCCCGATGTCGCGCTGTGACCCAACTTCGCGTCCCTATATTCCCCCGGTAATCCTAACGCCTGAAATTCTTTTTTTTAAAGTAGGCGTTCCCAAAGGTGCAGGCTCCATGGAGGGTGGGCAGCCTGGGGGACGAATTTTAAACACAAAAATAAATACGACTTAGGAACCTTCAAGAAAAGAGCTTACACCTTTCTAAAAGGTCGGCAACGCATCTGCAATTTCCCTGGTGTTGCGGTTGTTCATGGGCGGCGGTAGTCACTTACCATCAGGTGAGCCGCATGCTCGTTTGCCCCCTATTCCATAAAAAAAATATGGACAATTTAGGGCCCAGTAGGAAAAAGGGAGAGGTGTCAGAGGTACTTACCAGAGACACCAATGAAAAAGGGAGAACGGCCATTAAGCCGACGGTTTCACGGACTGTACCATCCAGCGTAGGTGGCCCCCACCAAGGGAACAACTTCCGCGCTGGACGTTTCCAAAACCAGTTCCAAACCTGAGAAGCTGGACGCGAAAAAGGAACAAGAGCCCGCGAGTAACAAAACTCCTGCGGAGCCCCAGAGAACGGACGACCATTTCTCTGCTGCCTGGCAAGTGGTGAGCCGTAAAAGGAAGGGCAAGGCACCCAAAAAGGTGACTTGCCGACCTGACGGATCATCAGGAGGATCCATCCCTGCAGGCAGTATTGTAAAGGGCCGAAGAGAAAGAGCCGCGCTAGCTGCTTCTAAAACCAATACCAAGGAGGCTGGTTAAGCTACTGCGACTGAGGTGCTTGGGACTGGAACCAACAGCCGCGCTGAAACTGGGAAGGATAAAAATCCAGACCAAGTGGCAGTCGCGGCCGCGGGGACCAGCTCCAAGATATCCGCCAGAAAGCAGCGAGCGGCCAAACGTCCTGGGAAGAAGGAAAAACAGCCAAAAGGATGCTGGAAGAATCCACCTCGCCAAGAGGCGAGCACTAAAAAGTGCGACTCGAACAGCAACCAAAGGCTGCAAGAACTTCCGCTGCTAAAGCAGATTTGAGTGTGACATTGACGTGTGCGCGTTCAAGTCACATAACGAAAGAAGTAGCTGACGACATCCTCGTGGCAATACAGAGGAAGCTGATCAGCGAGACCTGGAGTAGCCAGGATCCACTTTTTTTACACTTTATTTACATATTTGTAAAAACAAAGCCATGTCGGAAGCAAAAAAGAAGAGACGGCATTATAATGCATATTTAATATATTCTGCACTATAGTGCAGAATATATTAAATATGGATTCATAGAAAATTCGACAAATCCATCTTTGTCTTTGTGCCTTCTTTTTTTTTTTTTTATAGGAGAGGGGGGCAAACGAACATGCGGCTCACCTGATGGTAATTGACTACCGCCGCCCATGAACAACTGCAAAAAACATTTTCAAACGAGGCGATGAAGCTTTCAAGACTTCAAGATCATTTGAATGAAATGCACCCAGATAAGAAGGACAAAAATGTACCCTATTTTGAAGACCTGGAAAAGAAGCATAATGCCCAGTGTATCAAAACTTTTTGCGGTGGCTGCTAAGCAAGACGATGACGGATTTCCAGATTCGTACAATGTCTCTTTGTTAATTGCTCAAACAAGTAAACCACACACCATCGGAGAAACGTTAATTTTGCCGGCAATAAAAGAAGTTATATCTACTGTGCTCCATAAACCGGCGGCAGACATAATTCGAAAAATTCCTTTGAGCAATAGTTCTATGCAAAGACTAATTGATGAAATGGCTGAAAACATTGAAGAGTCATTGTGCAATCATCTGAAGACTAGTCAATTTTCAATTCAGTTGGATGAGTCCACTTTACCAACTAATGAAGCATTGTTGCTGTCTTACGGGATGTATTAAAGATGAAAAAAATATGCCAAGAACTATTATTTGCTAGAAATTTAGAGATAAACACAAAAGGAGATACCATATATAAAACACTGGAAAAGTTTTGTAATGAAAAAGGAATTTCCCTTGAATTTAACATTTAACATTATATCAGCTGCTACAGATGGTACTCCAACTATGACGGGGTGTCAAAAAGGCTTCATAGCGTACTTAAAAAACAAAATTCCAAATGTGATTGATGTACATGGCGTTATACATCGACAACATTTGGTTGCTGGAAATTTAAGTGAACGACTGTTTCAATCATTGCAACATGTCATCAGAACAGTCAATAAAATCCGAAACAACTCTTTAAATGACAGATTATTTAATCAGCTTTGTGTTACTAATGATGAAGATTTCAACAGATTGATCAAAAGGAACAGAAAAGACACAGAAGTGCGTTGGATATCAAAAGGAAATTGTCTGATTCCATTCTCTACAATCTGTTTGACTCTGTGAACTCTCACTTTGGTTAATTACTTCTCCATCAAAATACTGACCGACAGCAGGATGGTTCTACAAACTCTGAGTTGCAATGTGGTGAACTCGGGACTAATATATGAATGCCATCAACGATTAAATGAGGTATGTAAACACAACAATGTGATTCTGCACTGAATAAAGGGACACAGTGGATCCAGAGACAACGATGCAGCAGACGAACTGGCCAGAAGAGGATCGGCTCTGGCCACTATAGGGCCGGAACTAATTATTCCAATCCCCTTTGGTAACGTTCGTTCACTGGTACGCAGACACTTCACTAATCAACACGCTCAGCTTTGGAAAAATCTAGTAGACTGTAGACAAGCTAGGGAGGCGCTGCCTGAAATAAACAGTCGTTTAACCATGGCTCTAATGAGACTGAACAAGCCGCAAATCAGGATAGTAACAAGTGCTGTCACAGGACATGTTAGCAACACGTGGTGCGCCGTTTCTTCCTCCCCCATAGGTGTTACAGATAGTCCCCTCTGCAGGGCATGTATGGGGGAAGAAGAAACGGCGCACCACGTGTTGCTGACATGTCCGGAGGTCGCTATATACAGGCTAAGCATCTTGGCACACCGGCATCACTCCCCGAAGTTGCTCGCAACATCAAAGTACTGTTGAACTTCTTCGGAGAGATCTCATGGCTCGAATAATTACATTATTCCTGCCCACAAAATATGCGTTTATACGTGGAGTTACGGAAAACAGCCCGTCGTAAACTAAACTAACTAAATTAAAAAACACTTAGTGTATATGTTTTATACTGATCAGAGACAAGACACTACTGTCGCCTTACGCTGGTGAATTAGCGCATGCAACTAAGGAGAAAGTTTGTTTGCATCTTTATTTGCTTGCAGTTCGTGTCTAGACAGTAGTGTACCACTTCAATGACCTCGCATATCTTTACCGGTGGTTTCTAACACATTGCAAGATCTAGACATGAACAAAACCCCTCTCCGAACCGGTTTCCGCTTTGTGGTGGCGAGGAGGAGAAGCTTTGTAGCCAAGGCTTGTTCACCTACAGCGAACATTAGGAACCCATATGGCTATATGGCTGGCTCGAGGTAGCCACTCCGATTGAGCTTGGCAAGCCCACGTTGGATGTGTGTTGGTGGGCTGCTATGAGAGGGTTGGAGGCCGCAAATGAAAGCGAATCATACCTAAAAAGGAAAAGGGGGAGGAGTTAATCATTCCGATGAGGGGCCGTAATAGGGCAGCTGGCACTGTTGGGTTGTGGAGTTGTACGAAAGCGTTCCCGTGGCACTGCCAATATGCGGCAAAGGTGGAACAACATGGGGTTTTAGTCGATGCGAGTCCGACATAACCCGTTATTGGCCCCGCGAGACAGGTATGCGTAGGCATGTCCCCATTAAAAATAAAGTTCTAGACTGGATATACCAGCTATAGTTCTAAATGATTGTGACTCTGAAATATACCCTGTTTTGACATGCTTGTCTATGTAGTGCCTAAAACTTGGAACATAGCCAATGTAAAGCTCTCCATACTGTGTAAAAATTAAACAATGCTTCATGCCATTTAGTCCGCCCTTTGTATTCTTTTGTTATACGGAATGTTATAAAGAATTAATAAATAAATAAGCGCTCGCCTCTAGTATACCACAGCGTGGGAATGGGAGCGGACGGTCCTGGAAAGCCGCAAAAACACAATAAAGCAAAGCGAGAGACGGGCTTCGGTTGCGTTCCGAACGGGGATCACGGGACCCCTCATATACGCTGATGGTGACCACCGTGAGGTTTTGGCCGGTAGGAGTCCAGCATAACCTTTCTGTTGCCCCCGCAGCAAAATGTATCCGTGAGGATTTCCTCACGATAAAAAAGCATACTACTATAAAATAATTAGCTACTCAGTGACCGCCGGTACGATTTAGGACGAAACTGTTCAAATGGACAACTTCTAGCATATGCTGCTTACTGAGATTATAGAGCTACTCACATGCATATGGGGTCAGGCCCTCGCGAATAGTAAACAGAAGCACTTGCTCTTACTGTTCCCTTGATGTCTGAAAGGCTCTTGAAATGGTTTGGCACGCATGTCTCATGGGAGTGGGCAAGCATACGGCTTATTATCTATGAATAATCTGAAGTCGCCGTCATTCAGACTCCTCATCCGAACCTATGACGACTAACGCCGGATTTTTTTTCTCAGGGAAATATCTTACCGTAATTCTCCTTCTGCTGCATTTTAATGATCTCACTATGTCCGACCGACACCTGAGTATAAAATGCAGACGGCGACACATTTGTGTAAAAATACCCATCGAATTCTCAGGCCAATCGGAGTCAAATCCGGTCGGAAATTATGGTTAACCGAGTGAAGCTCACACTCTAGGCAGTCTGCGCATGGAGCGATGCCAATCTTAGATTCAACGATATCAAAACCCAAGCGTGTCTATTTATCTCAAAAAAGAACCCGGTCACATGTGTGAAAAGAAAATCATAGCACGCCCTCATATCACAGGCAGTGGTAGAGTCACGCGACAGCTTTTGCTGTCGCACGGATGGGCCGGCTCGAGCCGGGGTGGTACCACGACCTCACAGAAAACCAGCGTGAAGTAGAGGTTTACCTCTGCGTTTCGCTTGGTGACGGCAGGTGGCCGGAGGCGCCTTTTACTGGAAATGAGGCATTCCATCTTAGTCCTCACGGGTGACAACGCATCTACATTTTGATTTGTAATAGAGGATAGATGTAGATGTCTATGGGCCGCAGCAACCACTTACCATCAGGTGGACTGTGTGCTTGTTTGTCACCCTATCATATAAAAAAAAAAGTGTACCGAAAATTGGTTCGAAGGCATGAAACTTTTCAAATATGCTGGTGAAATATTCTTTGAAGATTTAATAAAAAATAACCATAGAACTTTTATTTTTAGTTTCGCAAAACGCATGATTAAAGAAGTGCCTTCGTAGACAAATAAATATTTCATTTAATGTAAACAACATAACATGACAATTAAAAATATGAAATGTTCAATGGTGATAAGAACTCTTCTACGTGAAACTAATAGATGTTCAATTTCTATTTTAACCATTTTCCCAAATCGCACATTGTTTTCAAGATAATAGCAAAAAAAACTGAGTTTAAAGTGATTTTTCGATAATTAACTACTTTTGCAAAGACTACAAAGATCTGCCAGTGTTCCTCGCAGACGAAATCGCTGATAAAAGCTAGTTAGCAAATAATTATTTTCCGTCTGCAATATTTCTATAGCAGATGCAACAATAATGAACAGCAGAAGAACATCAACAATAATGATATTTCAATTTATAAAACAACATATATATTATACATACTAAATAGGCAGCAAAATAAATATTTGATCTTAAAATATGCACCTTTTATATGTACAATCAAAAATTTAGTGTGAGGACCACAGAACTATACTCCAGCTTAGTTGCGTTATAAAATCATAATTATAATTATATACTAGAGAAATAAGACCACTATACTTCCATTTTATTATCTTTGGCGGCTCCGTGGCGCAGTGGCTTAGCAATGAGTCAGAACGCTAAGGGCAGCGAGTACGAATCCGGCATGGAACAAGTATTTGTAAGGCCTACAAATAATTATTCCGGGTCTGGATGTTTGTCTTTGTTAAATTTATGTATGAAAACTGCCCCCACGATACAGGAGAAAACCCTAGTGTGGAGGTAACATTTTTTAAAAAACGTAAAATGAAATAGAAGAAGTATAAATTAATTATAGTTTAATCTATACATATATTTTTTTTTAATTTATAAATCTTTATTGCACTTAAGATGTACAATTGGCGGACTTAATGCCTTTAGGCATTCTCTACCAGTCAACCACGAGCTAAGCAGAGAAACTTAAATAGGTGCCATAAAAACTTGAGAATATATACGTGAATGTAAATATAAACATATACATACTATACTTGTAAATACAAAAATAAATATATATAACTACAAATAACATAAATAATATACTCTATACATGATACATAAACGTACATAATTTTAAACAATACATAATACATACATTTAAGCATACTTACATACAAACATATTATACAAAAACAAGTAATTTATAATACACTTATACAGAAACATTTAAATAAGAAGGTCAATTGCTGAAAGAAGAAAGGTAGTGATCAGCCACTATTCTTTAAAAGCCTGCAACAGAAGTCGGTTTCCTGATATGAGGAGGTAATTTATTCCATAGCCTTATGGCCTCAGCGGCGAACGACTGAGACATAAATTTAGTACGGCGAGGAAAAACACATAAAGGAGTTCCCTCGGAGGATCTCAGGTTACGATCGTGGGAAGAACCCAAATACTGAAACTTGCATTTCAGGTATTGGGGAGTGCATGGGTCATATAGGATTGAAAATAGCGTGCGAAGAGTTCTGATGCATCTACGCTTATGGATAGGGAGCCATTTAAGCTTAGAACGATATAAGGATACATGATCGTATTTACGAAGGCCAAAAATAAAACGGATGCAATTATTTAACAAACTATCCAATTTGCACAGAAGTACTTGACTCACATCAGGGTAACACACATCAGCATAATCAATGACCGGCAAAACAAGTGTTCGCACCAACATAGCCTTAGTCTCGGTTGGAAGGAAATTCTTGAAACGATAAAGGCCACGCAGGGTGATTGTCACTCTCCGGCTTATTTCAGCTACCTGAGATTGCCAACTTAAATTAGCATCAATCATTAATCCAAGGTCTTTAACTACATGTCTAAGAGGAATATTTGTGCTATTGTAAACAATAGGCTCCAGTGAATTGAAGTCTAATTTAGCTAGACGACGAGGGCTACCGAGAGTTATGGCTTGACATTTAGCAGGATTGACAGCAATTCCATAACTTGTGCACCAGTCGGAGATGGCCAGAAGATCTATATTTAAAAATTTTATCGCAGAGTTAACCTCTGCTGGATCAATCTGAGCGTACAGCTGTAAATCGTTAGCATACAGATGGTAGGAGTATTTGAACTTTACAGTTATGAGATTTATAAAAATAGAAAATAATAAAGGAGAAAGAATTCCGCCTTGTGGAACGCCAGTAGCAAGATCAGACCAATCAGAGAAAGACTATTGATTGACCTTAACTCTTTGCTGGCGACCACGAAGATAAGTTGATAACCAATCCAAAACTGACGAAGAGAAACTCATGCATTTACAGATAGCAAGAAGAATATCATGATCGACTGTACAGAAAGCATTAGAGAAGTGAATTAATATGAGAACTACTACTTTTGACTCCTCCATACCCTCTCGTACGTACTCGAGAACTTTAAGGAGAGCTGTGGTTGTACTATGTCCGGGACGAAAACCCGATTGTAAGGGACTAAGAAGTTTATTTTTATATATGTAGCTGGATAGCTGTTTGTGTGCAGCTGATTCTAAAATCTTTGAAAGAAAGGGAAGTATAGAAATTGGTCGAAAATGACTTAAAGAAGTGGTATATATATATATATATATATATATATATATATATATATATATATATATATATATATAACCTGTACCATCTTAGCTGTATAAATAAACATTTTATATATTCATATTTTTTAACTTTGGTTCCTACTTTCTGGAATATATCTTAGGTGATTAACTGATTTCGGTTTCTTTTCGATTCTTCGAAACTCAACTTTTAATTTTCATTGAGTATCTTAGGAGGACTTATAATACCATTAAGTCGGATTGTAGCCAAGTCAAGCCCAACCACTGCCTTAAAACTTTTAAAACAACGCCTCTATTATTATTCAACAAATAAAACATATCTATGCAGGATAAAAATTTGCTCAATGACCCACAACCACAATTCATTCGGTTCGGTCGTTGGTTGGCATGCTCGCCTTCCTCATAGATAGAGAAAATTTTCCATGCGGGTTAACGTATGTAACTGAACTCTGGGGTACCGTGGCCAGGACAAAGCGGACAACGCTAAGCTATTTTAATTTTTAGGGGACTTCAAAAAAGGAGGTTTACAATTCAGTTTTATGTTTTTAACGCGATGATGAGTGAATCGATTTTGATAATTATTTTTTCGTTAAATAATTTATACTTCAGGGATATTCCATACATATTTGAATAAAAAATGCTACCTCTAATGGCTTTAACTCTTCTATATACTATATCTTAGCAACGAACTCAGAATGTGAAATTTATTTGTTCTTTTCCGCAGACTTGGAAAAAACAAATAGAGTATAGGAATCAGTAATCCGTATCAAGGCTATGTCCTAAATAGATCCAATACAAGCACAGCAGTGGATTTTTGGGCTGATGGTGAAACATAAGAGGAACCACAAGGCCTAACTGATGAATATCATCATCACCATCATCAGCCTGCGATAGTTCACAGCTGGGCATAGATCTATCCAAGGCGCGCCAATTAGCCCGGTCTTCGGCCGACCGACGAATGAATGAATATGCTAATATAATCTAATGCGATAAATGGGAGGTATATAATCTGGAATACCGGTAATCGTATTATGTTTAGTAAAATTAAATACGATAAAATTAAATTAATCCATATTAGTTTTAAAAGTAACACCTGCCAGGTGTTCAAATTTCTATGGAGAAAAATTTGTTTGTATTTTTCAATTTGAAAATTGATGCAGTATATGCACGGTGAAAATGAAGAGGTAATGAATTTCACAAGCACAGCTGTAACAGAAACGAACTCAATGAATAAGGATGAATGTACGGGACGGAAGGTACGAAGAGGCAATCACTGGAGCGGTTTTCACTATTCAAATATTCGGAAAAGCCTTAGTTTCCTTAAAATCTACGATTATTATCATACTGAAATATGAGAAAGTTTCTTTGTGATAGCTTGAGCTCTCAATATTATGCGATCTCATAATAAGTGTGGGTCTTGCCTGGACTCTTTAACGTGGACGCGGAGCGAAAAGCTAGTAAGTATTTTATAATTTACAATTACAATTAATGAAATTACACAATTGATGCAAATGCATTAACCTATTAGATATTTGCGTGTTATTTCTTCAGATCTTGTAATTATATATACTGCATACACGTAGTTTAGAACGAGTATATCTGTGCTTGCGCTATTTTGGTACCTAGCAATTACTATTGTGCTTAAATGATATTTTTTGTTTTTTTTTTCTTGTGGTTATGTTTTAAATTTTGTCGTATCTTTACACTGACGAGTGAATGCCACTGTGTGTTATTGCGTGCTCTAGCACTAAAATATGTCTTGTAAATTGTGAATTTGAGGAAGACATTATATTAGGAATTAGAACTGGCCCGGATCCGTTAATATGTCATCATTAAGATATATAAAATAATCATCATAGACCATTTATATTATCAATTTTACAAAATAAAACGTGTGTGTACGTACTTATGTACGCACGTAGGAAGTCATACTTCTTTAGCGTAACCTTAAATATAGTTATCAATTCCCACGAAAACTTGAGAGACAGTTACCAAATCAAGTTGTCGCTTTGAGGTGTCAGTGTGCGCGCGCATTATAACAACTTCATGGTGTCGTTTTTATCTGTCGGTGTTCGCGCGCTTCGTAAAAAATTCACTGATATTTTTTCCCAAACGCCCCAAAATAAGTACAACTTCAAAAATCTCTAAGATTATCGGATAAAATAACCTAGATCACTCCTGGCATTGCTGTCTATCTGTTCGTAAGATTTCGTCACAGTACGAAGATTAGCCCGGTCAGCCAGACATACAGACTACATTTTGGAAATGGATATTCATGTCTTAATGACATGCAAATAACCCACTGAGCCGTTCATCAGATTGCGGTAAGACTTTGTCAACTTATTGTTTGTACTTACGTGAAAGTTATAGGCATAGTACAATTATCTTACAGTAAGTGACGCGCGTGTCGTATCGACAAATTTATATGATAGTTATATATCATTCAATTTCAATGAATGTATTATTATTTTAAAATAAAACGTTAAACGTTTAACGTTTTAACGTTTAAAAAAAATTATTCCTAACTAAACAATATAACACTTCCAAATTTAAAATGATATTTCCACAATTATTTCTTTTGCGGCCGGATACCAGCTAGTGATGTAAAAAGACATCGCCTTTTATTGTTACTGATAGATTTACACAATCTTTTTTTTATTATGAGCCAGTGCTTGACCACAATCCCACCTGCACGGCTAGCATGGGCTGGGGACAAAAATTTTATCCCCCGATTATATCCACTGCCAAGAGATATAATTATCTTATCCCTATGCCAAAGCACGGCAACGGGGAGAAGTATATCCCCGTTGGATATAACGAAAAGACATATACACTCCGTCCGTAGCATGGAACCAAATTAAAGATAAAAAATTATGCTTTTTTGACATTTGAAAGGGACAATTCTATCCTAGTTCATTGGACGTGGGTTTAAGTTTATATTCATATAAAAAATCTATCTAAGTCTAAATCTATCTCCCATTTTATCTACTGTAGATATTATATCCACCGGTGTGCCCATGTTCGAAGGGCGGATAAAACTAAGCGAGGGGATAAGGATTTTCTCCTTTCCCCGGGGATAAAATTGTCTCCTGCCCATGCTAGCCCTGCTGGTGGTAAGTTGTGATACAGCCCTAGCTGGTAAATCACACTGTGTAACAAAAGCCTATTCACTCTTGCTTGTTCGAATACGCCTAGATTGTATTCGGAGGGAAAGATAGATCAATCCAATGAAAACAAAAGTTAATCCGCCAAAACAAAGTCAACACGATACTCACTAGAGTTGCAGCTAAAAGTAATTACATACTATAATTGCACAATCGCGCTGCTAGGCTGGACTCGTCAAGAAAATTACGGATGAGCATTTGACGAGCACATAGCGGAACAAATATCTAACTTACTTCTGCGACCTAGATTTGTATCATACTGGTAGTCAAAATTTGGGGCATATCTACAAATAATGTTGTAAGGTCTGAGCCTATTGTCGTTATAAATATTAAAATGTGACCAATAATATCGATAACATGTTTTTGTTATTAAAATCTTTATTATGACACGTCAAAGTTAAGTTTAAAAATACAATATCGGTCATAATTCGAACACAAAAAGATATTGTTAGGCCGATTCTCATAAACATGCAGTTATTTCTATTACGTAAGTACCTACATTTACTCCATTTTTGAGTACTTTCCTTTTTTCATTTAACTTATAAAACCATGATACGCTGACAAGCAACTTAACATCCTATAAGTATTTTAAAAGGCCTTCGAATTTTAATTACCACTTCGACTAATACCATTAGCGATTCATTACATTATTATTTTCATCGGAATGCCTTAATTGCATTCCACTAACTAAACCAGTGTTTTAATTTGTAAGAGAGCAATAATTGTAACAACCTAGTATATTATACCAAGTGGTCTAGAAAACTTTTGTTTAAGTATGTTTATCCTTGAAAATAATTATTTACTATTACGTCAAACGCATTCTCATCACTATACCACGAAATAAGTAATGTATTACAGTGATGTTCCTTTCGCTACTGTAAAATACATATAATTAATATTTGACTTTTTTTAATTATAGTTATGAGGAAAAAAATAAACCTAAATACCTACAACAAACACCGTGAGCTAAGTGGGAGCATGAAGGGTACCTACCTTCCAAAACCTTTTTTTCCATCTACCATTTTATCGCCGCGTTGGCGTAAGACTCCACTACCCAAAGTCATTCCGTAGGTGTCGTAAGAGCCAACAGAGGGAAATGAAACATGAGATAGGCCTGAGGTTGACAACCGCAGTTTCTTCATTGCATCTTCAAGCATGGCAACTATCCCCTTAAAATGCAATCTATGGGGAGACCTATGTTCAACGTTGGACTTTTGATGGACTCTAATGTGGTGAACCATCTTGTTTAGTAAACATCGTAAGTACCTAATTATTGAGTAAATAGAAATTACTGCAAGAACTCGTGAGGGTTTTTATATACCTATATATACCAATTCCCAGGTTAAATACCCTGACTGGTGACGGTAACAGGCATCTAAGTGTGTCATTTGGTACATAGGTAGCGAAGCAATTAAGTTAAGTCCTCTATATTATTATGAAAGGTCCACGTCCAGCAGTGGATTGTATACCTAGGTACAGAACCACTGATTTTCATAAATATATATACTTCTTTATTTAGATATCAGTTAAATAGAGAATTAACTTTTATAAGCCAGGCAAGCAGTCTTAATATAATTGGATATTTTCATAAAATTCTTACATCGTCAGGTGGAAAGTCGTAGCATTCTGCTATCTTCTGATAAAGTTCCTTCACATTCGAAAATCCAGATATAAGTCCAAGAGGGCTCCCTTGTGCCTGTTGACAGTGGAAGACTAATTGCGATTTCTGTGACCCATTGTTATTTTCCAAGCCGTTTTCGTGATGATTATCAATGTCTTCCGTGGGAGCTGAGGGCACCGGCGGTGGATTATATTTCGGGGCCTTCTTTTTGAACAACGACATTCCGAAAAACACTTAACGATGTATTATAATTTATAAAAAAAACGTTCCCAAAGCGAGTGAATGTCAATGCGCACTCATTATTCACTAGCACACTTAAAAAAATTAATCACTGCGATGTCGCATTACTTGCAAGAACAGTAAACGTATTTATCATTGTTACGATAACTTATCACTCA
This sequence comes from Parnassius glacialis, assembly GCA_033319125.1. Classification (NCBI taxonomy): domain Eukaryota; kingdom Metazoa; phylum Arthropoda; class Insecta; order Lepidoptera; family Papilionidae; genus Parnassius; species Parnassius glacialis. The sequence continues at coordinate 22,789,930 of JAVANC010000021.1, forward strand.
ATTGTGATATTGGATAAGATTATATTTTTGAAGGTAAGGCATAACAGATCGCGCACGATCCAGCGAACGTAACCACACCGAATGGAAGTTGGCAAACGACTAAAACTAAAACTAAATAAACTAAATGATGAGGTCGAGCGAGCTGTCGAGTGACGAGTGCCGACTGACGAACCCCATAATATGTGTAAGCGAGCGCGATATAACCACCCGCACGGAACAGTTTTTCCACGAACGTTATCAAAATATTACAGCATACATAATATACCAGTCTTCGCAAAACGAATAACTTTAGATAAATAAAACACACCGATTCCATTTTTAAAAATAAATAACAGTTTGATAAACATACGTGGCAATGGAGACCACGGATAACATTCCGGCATGCTGGCTCCGCACTAATTTTCTTTAACGGCTCTTACTCATTTCATATTCTTAAACTGGTGATTAAAATCTACATAAACAAACATCATTTTCTATAATCTTAGCATCATATCATGTACCTACCAGTATTGAAAGATAGTGACGAATCTTGCCCTACATACCTACATCCATCGACTTCCTGCTGACCGTGTTATGTGGATACAATAGGATAGGCTTCTGTTTAGCAGTGCACTTGTGAAGGATTGTAGTGATAACGAGTATTTGAAGATAAAGTAAGTATGCATTATTTTTAATTTTACATAATATATACATAAACAATCCTGCCACCCAGACGAGTAGGCCGTTCCATTTGGCACGATCCTGGACCATTGTCTGATCCGGAGTATGGTGCCACTCACGCTCCCTTCGCGGTTGCGTTCTGCAGGTTGCCGCGGTGTTTGGCATTACAGGTCGGCGGATTGGGACGGAATGCGGTCTTTCTTTGCATCCTACCCATGGGGGCGGGTTTGCTTCTCGCCGGATGATCCCAGCGCTGTTGCTGACTCTGTCACTGATGTGGTGCTACGGGGAATGGAACTATTTATTCCATCATGCCTTGCCTTGGTTTGGTCGCTCCTGTAAGACTCCATTACGCAGTAAGCAAGAGTGTTATCAAGCCTGGGCTGCGGTTGCGGCGACTCGGGATGTAAACACCAGCACACTTAAAAAGAAGTATAACTTCGCCTCCAGGTCCTTCAAAAGAGTTATTGCCAAGGCAAAGTCAGAGCACATAGGCAGAATTGGCGAGAAACTAATTCGCCTTCCTTCGGGAACCCGTGCATTCTGGTCTCTCGCCAAGGCTGTCCAAGGGAATTTCTGTAAGCCATCACTACCATCTCTGCACAGGGAGGACGAGTCACTGGCCCAAGCCGCAAAAGACAAAGCCGACCTTTTAGGCTCCCTTTTTGCGTCCAACTCGACTCTTGATGACGGGGGGGAAACACCGCCGACCATCCCGCGGTGTGAGTGCTCCATGCCGGATGTGCTGTTCTCACAGCGCTCGGTTCGCAAAGCACTTCTCTCCCTAGACATCCAGAAGTCGCCACGATTTGAAGGATTCGAATTCGCATAGATCTCGACGAGATACGCCAAAAAGTAAAATTAAAATTTTTCGATATCTCGCTTAGTTTCCTAGATATCGATACTCAAAAATCGAATATTAAAATCGAATCAGCACGCCCCGACTCCCTTAGAGTACTCTAAGCCGACTCCACGTAGTCTTGTCTGCCCCACTTCTAGTGTTTTGTAACGATTTGAAGGCGGATGAGTAGCGCCGTAAAAACCGTAGAAAAGCCATCTTTCCGCCATCCAAAAAAATCCGCGATACCATTTGCCTATTTGTTATACAGCCACAATAAGTTATTTTTTTAAAAAAATGATTGAAATTTGAAAAGTAATTTATGAGCGTTATTATTAGGCATAGCATATGAATTTTTTTTTATAGGAGAGGGGGCAAACGAACATGCGGCACACCTGATGGTAAGTGACTACCGCCGACCATGAACAACTGCAACACCAGGGAGGGAATTGCAGATGTGTTGCCGGCCTTTTAAAAAGGAGTACGCTCTTTTCTTGAAGATCCCTAAGTCGTATCGGTCCGAAAAAATCGCTGATGGTAATCGATTCCACAAAGAAGTCATGCGAGGAAGAAAACATCTTCTAAATCGCACAGTGGTGGACCGCCAATCATCCAAATGGTGTGGATGGTATCGGGAGTTCTGCCGCGATGTGCGTTCGTGAAATTTGGCGGCTGGGATTAATCCGAATAATTCCTCAGAGCACTCCCCGTGGTAGATGCGAAAGAAAATGCAAAAGGGATGCAACACCTTTTCGCAGTGCCAATGAATCGAGCCGATCGGAAAGGACTCAGTCGTCGACGATTCGAGCCGCTCTGCGCTGGATACGGTCAAGTGAAAAGAGCTGGCACTGGGGAGACCCTGCCTAGAGATGGGAACAGTATTCCATGTGAGGCCGAACCTGCGTCTTGTAAAGTTGCAGGCGGTGTGCCCGGCATGAAATACTGTCCCGCTCTGCTGAGCACGCCAAGCTTTTTAGAGGCCAATTTGGCCTTCTCTTCCAAGTGACCATGAAACTACACGTCACTCGATATGTCGACTCCGAGGATTGCGATACTGGCTGAGGCAAGAAGGGGAGTGCCTTGAAACTGAGGAGATACGACAAAGGGGTTCTTTTTAGCGGCAACTTTTCCCATCATAATGAGTTTTAGGAGTTCGTACCTCTCGTGCCTGAGCACGTGCCCTAAATATGCGACATTTCTCAAAGTGACGGTCTGCATAAGTTCGTACTTTTGGTCGACTCGTCACAGAACTTCCACATTTGTTACTTACTTGTAGAGTCCAGCTAATGGCCAACATACGTCTGTATGCCCACATCTCTAAAGTTTCTTACGTTTTCAGAGTTCCTCTTACCGGTTCAGTGCAGGTGGCACGCCAGGCGTGCCATCGATTACTTTTTGTGTAGCTAAAAGCAGCTACACGTTTACAGCTAAAAGTTGTCGAAAATTGGTGCCGCAACGAATCGGTTAACTATTCACGTCTCACATCCGTATAAAAGTATGGGCCAGGCCATTTCTTATACTACTCCCGTGAAAATGCAGAGCATTTTGTAGACGAATACATCACCCACTTATATTCTATGTAGGTACCTACTGTAATTAATATCCTATTTTTGGATTAAAGCTTGATCTATTATAAAGATAGAGGTGTCAATATTGTGATATTGACACCTCCATCTTTATATATATCTTACAGGGCAGTATTTACGCTACGCTACTGGAAAAATTCAAACATGCGATTAAAGAATAATTTAAAATCTTGTACAACCGACTTCAATATAAATTATTAAGAATAACTTAAATACTATTGGTCAAATCTTGATCAAATTTATATGGGATCACATGAGAAGTACCAGCTTTCAAATAAATAATTTAAAATGAAAAATTTTGTACAGCAGTCTTCAATATAGGTTATTTAAAAATAACTCAATAACTATTGGTCTGACCTTGATCAAATTCATATGGGACCACACGAGAACTATCAGCTTTCATATTAAAAAAGAATCATCGAAATCGGTTCGCCCAGTACAAAGTTACGAGGTAACACACATAAAAAAAGCAAAAAAAAAACATACACTCGAATGGAGTACCGTCTCCTTTTTGGAAGTCGGCAGAAAAAAGAATCATCGAAATCGGTTCAACCAGAAAAAAGTTATAGAGGTTGAGTATCTATGTATTTTTTAACAGTGTCGTCTCCTTTTTGAAGTCGGTAGAAAAAGATGGGGACGACATCGAACCCGTTCACAAGCCATGCTGCGATGGCTTCCTTAAGGTAGCTACTGACCTGCCTGCGGCAGGGGCAATTTAGGGTGTAGGAGTGGGGATGACCCTTAATTGCCTCAACCCATTCAATGCGGCTCGAAAAATCGCCTTTATTACGGAGGGGCGGGCGGTTCAAAGAGCTAACTCCGATAGGCGTTGGACGCATCTCATATTTAAACACTGACACCGATCGGCGTTTCCCGCACATGAAAATGATTCTTGCTTGTTTAGACAGAATTTTAAATATGACCAGGGATTGCAAACTTTTTTCTGATTTTTTAAAGTTAAAAATACTTTTAATAATAGTATTTAGTGTACTATTTTAAATGTATTAAGTATAATAAGTAGGTTTTAATTAGTAGTTGAGAGGAAGAGAGGGGTTTTAAGTTACATACTATTTCTAGTGCAGCGTAATTCGTTTCGCTTAATCTATACATATAATAAATCTGTAGAAAAGTCGTGTCTGTAATTCTAATATATTCTAGAAAAAACAAGTCCAATTGACTAAATAAAAGGTTCTGAAGCCAAATTAGTGGTTTTCAGAATTTTTGTCTGTCTGTCTGTGTATTCCGGATTCACGCAAAAACTACTGAACTGATTTACATGAAATTTTGCATATAGGTACTGAGTAACCCGGGGCAACTTATGGGCTACTTTTTATCCGATTACGAAACTTCAAAAAAGGAAGGTTAAGTTTTTTATTTCCTTTAGATGTTAATTTTCTATTAAATCTTGGTTATAGGCGGGATGACTGTTTCTTTTCAAATAAATACCATATTTGTAAATAAAATTTAAAATATAGTTGTAATCTTGGTAAAATAATTTGAAACTACACCGATTTGGTGTTTTAAACAGCGCCATCTATCATCAAATGGAAAAAGTAGTATTTTGCCTTCAGTTACTAATAAATGAAATAATATAAATAACTTGCATGTATATGATTAAATGATTAGATTTTTAAAATTATTTAAAAACTCTAACGTTTAGTTTTTTAGTATTTTGATATTTTATTTTAAAAGTGTAATAATTTCAATAGATAATAGGGACATCTATCAAAAATATAAAAATTGATAAGGTATTTATTGCAATTACTAATATATAACTAAAGTGATTAAAACTGGTCTGTCTACAATTGTCGCAAAATTTTCGTTATCATGATAGTTTTATTCAAGAGATTTTTATATATGTCGTGGCCAGATCGTAGAATTGATCATATATGATAAAGTAGTCTATCATTTCGTGAAATGGTGTCGTCATTTCATAATATTTAACACTATTTGTCTATTTGATGATATAGCATGACCAAATCAATGAATAGAAATCGTTTGAAGATAATAATAACTAAACACAACGTTGCTATTTCATAATATGGCGATATCATTAAATCGTTTTTCACCGCTAGCGGCGCTGATAGCATATTTTTTAACAGAAACAGAACTTTTAAGAGAACATTGACATCACTTTATCCCTTGATATAATAAATAAATGTTCGCTTCAATTGCTGATATTACTAGATGGTATCATGAAGCATTAGCTTCATGGATGGTATGGTTTTGGCTTTCATTATTTCATCTAATATTAGCGCCATCTACTTACTTCTAAATAAACTAAAATGGCAAGTCATTGATAAAATTAAATAATACAATGCTACTGAATATACGATGTAAATAATGGAATCATTAACATTATATTCATCCCGCGTTGGAATCAGCGCAGCGAACACTTTTTTGCCCAAAAATTCTGCGGCCTGTGCCGATTAGTAACATGTACCTATGTAAGCTGCTATTTTTTTAGTTTTCATGGGGCAATATATGCAGTTTTTATTTCATTCGTGTTTTCGGGTATGATACTTTTTGTTTTCACTCTACCGTAAATATTATGGCTTGCAAAGATGAGTAGAACTCATTATCGTCAGCTTATCAAAAGTCACCTGAAATGAACATAGGCCTCCCTCATTAATTGTCAAGTAGCTGGATATTTGCTTATAGTTGCCACGCTTGGTAGGTGGGTTGGCAACCACAGCTATTATTATTTTGATCTGTTGTCAAGAAGATGATGCAGCACATCCCATCTCCAGTTTGTTTTCCTATGTCACCTCTTACGACTGGATGATATGAGGTGGTGGATTTTCTTTCACCGCCACAACAGGGCGAACATTTTTCTACTCCCGTTCATGAGTGTAGTGATCCTCACGTTCACTGTGAATAATATTTATAAGGAATAAAACTAATTTGAAGGATTCTATCGCCTTTTGAATGTCCAGGGAAAGAAGTGCTTTGCGAACCAAGAGCTGTGTGAACCGCACATCCTGCGTGGAGCACTCACACCGTGGGATGGTCGGCGGAGTGTTCCCCCTGTGATCGAGTCGAGTTAGACGCAAAAAGAGAGCCTAGCAGATCGGCTTTCTCCTTTGAAGTATAGGTATGTTAGTCGTCCTCCTTGTTAGTCTTCGTTCGTTCGTCTTGTTGTAGTTCCTGCCGATGTGGTCTGACAGTCACACTCTGACTGCCAATTTATTGTGCCGTTTCACTCGTCGCGGGATCTTCGGCAAACGCAGCGCCGCTAATACTAATTGATCGTGCGCGTGTTTAGTCGTCATGTCGATATAAATTATCTGTTATTCACGGGCATCGGTCATTACATTTTATTTGCCTAATAGGTATATTATAATGGATTCTATATTATACTAGCTGGTACCCGGCGCGTTGCTGCCGCAGAAATAATTGTCGAAATATCGCTTTAAATTTGGATGAGTTATATTGTTTAATTAAGAATAAAACATTCATTGAAATTGAATGATATTGCTGGTACGCTGTACGCAAGAGACCACGAACTCTTTGAAAAGAAAGACCAAATTGGCCTCTAAAAAGCTTAGCGTGTTCAGCAGAGTGGAAAAGTATTTCATGCCAGCACACCGCCTGCAACCTTACAAGGCGCAGGTTCAGCCTCACATGGAAACTGTTCCGTCTCTGGGCTGGGGCTCCCCAGTTCCAGCTCCTTCCATTTGATCGCATCCAGCACAGAGCGGTTCGAATCGTTGGCGACAGAGCTCTTTCTCATCGGTTAGACTCTCTGGCACTGCGAAGTGTTACATTTCTGCGTATTTTTTCGCATCTACCATGGGGTGCTCTGAAGAATTGTTCGGACTACTTCCAGTCGTTCAATTTCACCATCGCACGTCCTAAACTCGCGTTACAATCTATACAATCTGGATGATAGGCGGTCCAACACATTGCGATTTAGATGTTTTCTTCCTTGCACAACTTCCGTGTGACATCAACTACCACCAGAGATATTTCGAATTGATAAGACTAAGGGACCTTCAAGAAAAGAGCCTACTCTTTTTTAAAAGCATCTGCAATTTCCTAGTGTTAGTTGTTCATAGGCGGCGATAGTCACTTACCATCAGGTGAGCCGCATGCCCGTTTGCCCCTTCTCCTATATAAAAAAAATATGATTGATATACATATTTTTATTGTAACTACTGCTTCCTTCTGATTAGTCATGAAAGTACAACATCATTTTGACATACTCTATTATAAATGCCAAAGTTAATTATAGGTAAAGTAATTAAAGGTGCTTTAATTGTATTGTTGTAATTCTTATATAATAACATCAGAAGTTAACACACCTTAGGGTCCAAATAAGAGTCTTATCACAGATTATATATTATTGCACGAAATCAAGCTCTTACCCACTCTATTTCTCATCGGCTAGATGGGGAAGGATAAGGTTTATAATGACTGCAATTAGGTTTTAATTGTTTATTGGTATGACGAAATAAACCTACGAAGACGCTACAGCTTTTTTAGGTGTAGGTTTTCCCTCTTTGAATCCATTACGGAATCGCCTTCTTACAATCTTGAGGTGACGCATGCGACCAGTTCCGGTAGTCTTCCTGCGTTTAGCCTTTACGGACCAGTGATCTGAAAGGTAATCAATATTTAAATATTAAAAAAAAAATTATATTCAACTAACATATTATACATTATTATTATTATTGGGAGCTCAATGGAGAAGCTCACCAATAAAATTGTTAATTGTAATTTTAAGCACTGATGTTCTCAGGCAGGAAAATTTGGCGTCAAAAAAGCCTCCTGGCCACCGGGAGAAGGTAACGAAATGAAGGGGAAGCCGATCCCGATTGTCATTCATAAATATCTCATGCCTACTATTTTACTATGCACACACACTTTCAAAAACTGCAATAACTGTATATTATCATTATTTATATATTTAACTTAATAAAAATGTGGATACTCTTGGAAATAACCCTGTATATTTTAATAAAATTAATGTTACCTATGTGTATTTCTTTTAATATTTTAACTAATATATGAATAATTTAAAATTAAAAATTTTGTACAGCCGACTTCAATAGTTATTTAAGAGTAACTCAATAACCATTGGTCTGACCTTGATCAAATTGATATGGGACCACACGAGAACTATCAGCTTTCATATAAAAAAAGAATCATCGAAATCGGTACACCCAGTACAAAGTTATGAGGTAACACACATAAAAAAAAGCAAAAAAAAAAAATACTTGAATTGACTACCGTCTCCTTTTTGGAAGTCGGCAGAAAACTACACATATTTTATATAAAATACAGTAATAACCTGCAAAGTTTCTGGGCTTATGATTATATTAAACTCCATCTAGTATATGACTATCTTCCTAGGGTTACGCTAAATTATCATACCATTTGCAATCAATTAAGTTAGTGAAACAAGCAATAGTTTATAATAAAAAGATAACAAAGTCTTCAATAGACACCCCTCACTGAGAACTCTACTATGCAATGGAGGCACTTTCTTATTATTTGTTGTTTACAAGGACAAAAAACAGTTGCATATTATGATAATAAAAGAAAGTTAATTTATACTAGAAGTAATAATCGTTTTGCAGGCAAATGGACTTATGAACAAGCAACCAAACCAAGTGTTATTTAAAAACTTGCCCTGTGTGCTATCAAAACTCACTATCACAGTGTTCTTTCTAATACTTAGCTACTGTCCTACAGAGTCATTAATGAATTTATCATCATTATATAATATTAATAATTGGGTATTGGTAAATTGTGTGAATCGAAATAGCAAAATTGTGGCCTAAATTTTGTAGTTGTTTTTACTCTTATTACTTTATGCAAAACTAAAAATATTATATGAAAAATGTGTCAGAAATATTAATGATCACTATGCTACACAAAAACACAGTGATTAATAATTTGGTATTTCATTTGCTTTACCTACATTAACAAGGAAACATCAATAGTTAATATCTCCTCAATCACTGTAGGAACATAAATTGTGAATTAAAAACTTAGATGAAAATTATACTTTCAGTTGTTTTTTTTTATTTATAATGATAATAATTACTATATATTTTTATGTTATGTAAATAGATTAAGGATATATCTAGATTTACAGCTAGTAAAGATTCTGCAAAACAATCTTGCAAAATGTCAAATGACTGCCACATTATTTTATATTAACTGAAGTGGCAAATAAACTTGAATGCTACTGTAGCTTACCTCATGGTAAGTAGCTAAGTCCATGGATACCTGAAGCCAACTTCAAACAGACTACAAATGTATTAATCACCTCTGAGGTCTAAAATGGAATTCCTCACAGCTTGTAGTTACTGACCCTAAACATAAACTTTCAGTCCAAAACAGCAATGCACACACTTATTTGGCGGCAAAAATGGGTACGAGGGTGGTACAAACCCAAATGGACTTCTAAGCAAAAAGGAGTCCTAACTTAAGTATACATATCACTTAATTAATTCTTGTGATTGTCGCCACTTGGTGAAAATTAATCTTCTTTTGTGATTTAGACTGACTTGTAATTAATGCACTTAATTTGTTTATTTGGTGGAATATTGTTTTTTTTGCAAAAACTACTGAACCACAAATGTTCATTAGCATCCACAAATTAAAATTTAAGTTTTTTGTAATATAACAACTACCTCAGCTGTATACTTGCTAATAATAATATACAATTTATTATAATTTAAAATCACAAATTTTGTACAACCAACTTCAATAGAAATTATTAAGAATAACTCAAAAACTATTGGTCGAACCTTAATCAAATTATTAAATTGTTTTTAATTAAATATGGGGCCACATGAGTAGTAGTAGTACCAGCTTTCAAATTAAAAGAATCATCGAAATCGATTTACCCAGAAAAGAGTTATGAGATAACACATAAAAAATTAAAATTATATAATTTAAATTCATATGGAGAAAAAATATGTTTTTTTTTTAAATAGATGCCAATAACCTTGAACTAAAATTAAAATAAACTTATTTTTTTTAAATTTTACCCTTGAGGTTTTAAAATGGATGCAAAATATGTATGGATTATATAATATTTAGATGCACAACTCAAACCGCTGGATGTACAAGCATAAGATTGGGACAATAGCTTCTTTTTATTGCATAGACATCCACAGCAAAAGGATTTTGAAAAATTCAAACCCTTAGTGGTTGAAATAGGGTGCTATATGACACTTTTTACTTTACAAAGATTACATATTTGTATGATGCAAAATTATTTAATGATTATTTTAGGCTATAAGGCCTTTTAAAAGGTTTTAGTCTAACTTAAAATCTGTGATCATTATAATTCCGAAATTTGTGAAAGTTTCCATGTGATAACTTGAGCTCTCCGTATAAATCAATCTCACAATAAGCATGGGTCACAAAGTGTCTAGATGTTAGAACTTGGACACGGGTAACACTGCAAAGCAAAATGCTAGTAGTTAAATTTAGAAATTTGTAAGTAAATGTGGTTTTAAAAGTATTATAACCATCAAGATTTGTTCCTGGTTTCAACAAGCCACTTTATGTACCCAGTCACTGTTTATAAGCTCAAGAATATTTCTCAAACACTTTTTACACTAAGCCTTGCTTTAAATGACTTAGACCATATGTGACAGCAGTACCTCATGCACAAGCGGACCTGCGCTTTATAAGAAGCTGCCCCGGCGCGATGTATCGCCGCACCCTTGCAAGGACATGCAAGGATTTCCTTGTGGCTGCTTTGGCTCTACACTCAATGAACTGCCCATAGTTAAGGTTTGAAGAAAATTCAACCCCAACAAATGAAGGCGGTCTTTGGGGATATTGTTTATAATGTGAATATGAAGATTTGTTTAATATTTAAAGAGCAATTATTCAGCAAAACATTTTAAGAATAGTTTCTTTTCAAATGTTTAGCTATTGCACTCTCCCAAACAACCAAGTGAGACAGATAACTGCCAAGGTGCAAGGTCTTTCCCATTTGGTTAATTAATCAGTGATAAATTAACAAAACCATCATTTTCTATTTCCCTCTCCTTTAAAACTAGATGAATTTAAACATAGTAAAAAAAATTGTGATTATATTAGTCTCTGTATGTTTTTTTTTTTTAACTTTAATGTAATTGTTTGCTGGATATCTAATATAACGTAATTTTAGTAATTTTGGAAGGTTTCTAGTTTTCCCAATAAATATAAAAAACAAAACGTTGTTGTATCATATAAATATTTGATTTGTGGCATTAGCCAGAGAATAACATAATACAAGTGCCTAGACTAAACAACACTTGGGGGACTTTCCCATATAGCATGATTTCGGTTTTTAGCACTTCAAAGTAAATAGAATTTAACACATGTTACACACTCTTTCATATCATAACGTCAAAAATAGACTTCGTATTCATTTATTAGCTTACTTTTTTATCCGAATTTTGATATTTCACTTATGTATTCACTAAGGATAACCTCAAAAAACTAGACTTACATGAACGCAGTTTAGCCGCGGGGTATCCACATTGAGCACATTTAGATTTTTGGATGTGGTATGAAGATCTACCACATCTTCTGCATAATGTATGGGTCTTATTACGCCGCTTACCAAAACTTGAAGTACCTTTCGTCTGAAATAAACAAGGTTATAACATCATACCACCTTAATTATAAAAAATAGAAGTATAGGTCATTGACATTATTTATCACTTAAATTAACCATATTCCATATTTAAGATATATTAACAACAACTAAAGATCAATAACGATTTAAAAAGAAACTATTAACAATTACCGTACCATTTTGTTAGACTTTGACAACTAAAAAGAACCATAAATAAATAGATATGAAGCAATAGCAAGCTGAAAATAACCATAGATAGCCTTGGGCAAAAAATATCGATCTATCGAAATTTTAAATCGCGATATATCGAGACATCGATATTTATTTTAAAGCATCTAATTCGTATCAATTTCGATATATTTTTAAATGTTCTATTAATGACAAAATATGTAACAACAGAAGGAAGTACAAAAGTATTCATGTATGGTTAATTGTCGTATTTCTTTTCGTCGTCCAACCGTCAGTAATATAAAATTTTGGACCTTATCTTTACATCATGCTAGTGATGGCGATATATCCATATATCGATATTTATCATGCGATATATATACTAGCTGGCCAGGCAGACGTTGTTCTGCCTCCTCCGACGACCTTTTGTCCTATAAAAAATCCTTAAATTCGTAATAAAAATCGTCATCTATCGGGATAGAAACTATCCTACCTCTCAAGTTAGACCAAACTCAACGCAGTGTGCAAAATTTTATTGAAATCAGTTCTGTAGTTTAGGAGTTTATATATATATATATATATATATATATATATATATATATATATATATATATATATATATTATATGTCTTTATATATAAAAATTACGTGTCACGTTGTTTGTCCGCGATGGACTCCTAAACTACTGAACTGATTTCAATGAAATTCACACACTGTGCGCAGTTTCGTTCAACTTGAGAGATAGGATACTTTTTATCCCGGTAAGTGACCTTCAATATTTTTTATTGCGAATTTAAGGATTTTTATAGGAAGGGTCGTAGGAAAGGAAAGAACAACGTCTGCCTGGCCAGTTAGTATATATATATATATATATATATATATATATATATATATATATACAGGGTAATTCTTAATTTACTGAAGACCTTTTGGGAATATATTATTTACATCATAACAACAACATCTGTAAGAAAAAAAATTATATTTCTTCAATTTTTATTTTCATACAAACATAAAAATATTTTAATTGGACCTTCTAAACGGCAATACGTAGTCCTAAATAGCAAAATAAAGCGCGTGGCGGGGTAAGGGTGGAGGGGTGTAGGAGGCGGCGCTTGCTCATTTGAACTTGACCCAATTACCTGTGTCGTCAGTCGCCTTTGGTGCGTCCGCGATGTTTCTCCTTCCGTTGTGAGATTAATATCGCGAACGTTACGTGGTTACCATGGCTTACCGATACTCAAATGTTGAGTATACCGAAATGGTGCGAATTTTAGCAATTTGCAATGATAACGTTAGTAAAGCCTGCCGTGAATATTCGAGGCGATTTCCCAACTCACGTGCACCGAGCTACGCTACGATGCTAGGTACTACACAGCGATTGCGAGTTTAATTCCAGCCTGTATCAATCGATCGTGGTCGTCCACCGCGGCGCTCAGTACGTGAGCAGGAAGATATACTGCATTTTTTTTAACAAAATCCAGCAGCACTTATGAGGCAGCCCGACAGTTCAATGTGTCACAGTACTGCGCATGGAGTGTCATACACAATGAAGGGAAGTACCCTTTCCACTTGCATAGTGTGCATGAACTCTGAGAAGCTGACAAACCAGCGCGAGTTACATTTTGTAACTGGTTACTAGCTGCTGAACGAGCTAACATTTTATGGACTGATGATGCAACATTTGGCAGAATAGGACTTTTTTTTTGTGAAAAACGTTTTCCCCACACTAGGATTCTCCTGTATCTTGGAGGCAGTTTACAAACATAAATTGCACAAGGACAAACATACAGACCCAGAACAATTATTTGTAGGCCATACAAATACTTGTTCCGTGCGGGATTCGAACCCGCAGCCCCAAGCGCTGGAACTCATTGCTAAGCCACTGCGCCACGGAGCCGTCTACTGGACTATTTAATTCGCACAATGAACACTTGTGGTGCTATGAAAATCCACATGAACCAAGACCGCATAGCTTTCAACACCGGTTTAGTGTCAATGTGTGGGCAGACGTTATTAATACAACGTTACTGGGTCCGGTCTTCACAGAAAAATTAAACGGTGAAAGCTATCATAGTTTTCTCACCGACACGCTGCCAGAGTTGTTAGAGGACATACCACTTGCATCTTTACGCAATATGTATTACCAACATGACAGGGCGCCGGCGCACTATGCTCGCCAAGTTAAGGATTATTTAAACAGAGAATACCCTGGTCGCTGGGTCGGCCGTGACGGGCTTTGTGCATGTCCTCCCAGATCGCCAGATATCACACCAATGGATTTTTATTTGTGGGGGCATGTAAAGACATTAGTGTATACTGGTCGCGCATTCGAAACCCGCGACATGTTGAAAGAAAAAATAATTTGGGCATTCGATCAAATCAAAATGAATCATCAAGTATTATCTCGTGTCGGTGAACAGTTAAGTTTTAGGTGTCACCTATGCATAGAATGTGGAGGTAATTATTTTGAACGCTATGTGCGGGATACTCACCGCCATCCGCGGACAAGTAGGTACCTAGGTAAGTCTAATTTTAAATTTGTATTTTAATATTTTTATTGAACCATTATACCCTAATATCTTTATTCAATTACTGTTAATTTGTACTCAATCATTATAAATATTTTTTAAATACAACTTACATTAAATAAAAAAATAGTTAATAATACTCATTTAATTTGCACGTGCTGCAAACATCGATCACGAAATCGATGGCTGCAAACCGAAAAGGGCAGGCGGCGCCTTTGATGACGATGACACCTGTGTCGACGTCATAATATACCTTTGACTTGGCCTTGGGCCGCCGCATGTGCGACGTTGCTGCGACCAGCTGGATGCGACGTTGCCTCTTGGATTGGATGCAGGCAGCGTTGCTAGCAAACAGTATTCGTAAAAAATTACCTAAATGTCTATTAAAGAAAGTCTATTAATTCTTAAAGAAATTAATAAAAGAATCAAATAGTTCATCAAATGGTTTTATGCAAAATAAAGAAGTATATGAACAGTTAATGTAAAGTCATTTAAAGTGGCGCCCTGGTGCAATATGCATAGTGATGAATGGTTTAGTAGGCACTCGCAATGCAATCAGCTGAACGCGGGCGTCGACCGGCCCGGCGGTCATACTTACTTATTATAAATTTTAATATTTGTGATTTTTTTTGAATGTCATTTGCTCATTTAATTATGTTTAATGATTTCAACACAATGTGTGATACAGATATCAAGTGTAAAATAAATAAGGCATTTTCTTTGACGATTTATTCTGACATTGTTTAGGTACTACATAATACAGACTTAAAAGGAGTCAGACATGACAACAAAACCTTATAAGTAGTTTTTTCGTAAATGCACTATATTCTGTGAAGAGTGATCTCGCTAAAATTGTTTGTAATTATGTAACCAATATATTCTCAAAAGGTCTTTAGTAAATTAAATATGACCCTGTATATCGATACTGTTTCAAAATATATTTTCGATATACAACACGTAACATAATTAACGCACTTTGAGAAAGTAGTTTGTTCAGAATCGTTTACTGAATCGATTTCTATCATTTTTAGAATAGTTAATTTTTTATCCCAAAAATAATTGAAAGTACGTAATTTACAGTCACACTAAACCTGTACAGTCAAACAAACTGAAATGGACCGTAACTCAAGGCAATAAGACTTTTAAAAGTGCAGTTTTATTTGTATTATTACAAATTCCGTCATTCAATACAAAATAAAGAAAATTTAACCTTATTTCAAGTATGTTAAAGTCTTTACAAATACAGAGTTTGGAGTGCCTTATAAAGGTCGCGGCGGCCAAGCCATTGACATCCCAGATCACCTGATTTGACGCCTTTTGAATGTTTTTTTATGGGACGTATTAAATCATTAGTTTATTTTACTGAGACAACAAGTTCCGAGAACGTAACCTCCACACTAGGATTTTCTCTTGTATTGTGGAGGCAGTGTACAAACATAAGATGAACAAGGACAAACATCGAGACCCGGAACAATTATTCGTAGGCCATACAAATATTGTTCCGTGCGGGATTCGAACCCGCAGTCCTTAGCGCTGCAACTCAATTGCTAAGCCACTGCACCACGGAGCCGTGGTGGACATTTTGAAAATGTATTAAAATACAACGTTGCATGAGAGTTTAGGCTATTAGTAAGTTAAATATTTGATTCTTAAAATTATTGTAATCTTGATTTACATCTTTTAAACACGCCGTCTTTGAATTATGTTGTCGTATTACCTCTAAGTTTTAGCAGTTCATTATTATTTACAATTACAATTGAAATGTTATACAAATTCATAACATTTTGTAACGAATATTGCCTATTTACATTGTATCATAATCAATAAACAAATTTATTCGGTAATAAAGAAGTAAGTGGTTTTGTCAATTTAGAAAAATTATCAATGATTCGGCGATAATAGCCTATTAGGTCTAGGGAAGATTTAATTTCTTTAGGACTCTTAGGAATTGGAAATTGTGACACTGCTTTTACTTTGTCTGGATTAGGAGAGACACCCTTATCGGTGATAATATGACCAAGATAAGTTACTTCACGTCTTAAAAATTCGCACTTATCTGGTTGCAATTTTAGATTGTATTCGCGAAGCTTATCGAATACTAGTTTTAATTTTTCCATATGTTTATTTAAATTATGACTATAAATTATGCAATCTTCTAGATAAACATGGCAGTGTAAACCTTGCAAACCTGATAAGACAGTGTTCATCAGCCTCTGGAAGTTAGAAGGAGCGTTTTTTAATCCAAAAGGCATTCTAGTGAATTCGTAGTGACCAGACATGCTCGAATTGGTATTTATGGTAAATCCCGTTTTTGGGGCATCTTTGGGATCCATCTTTATGTGATGGAAACCGCTAGCAAGGTCAAGGGTTATAAAATACTTTGAATGGCCTAATTGATCTAGAATATCAGTTATAAGAGGCAGGGGATAACTTTCGGAAACCGTGATGTCATTAAGACGGCGATAGTCAATGACTATTCTCCACTTCTTTTTGCCAGAATCGTCTAATTTTTTGGGGACTACCCACATAGGGGCGCTCCAAGGCGAAACAGAGGGACGAATTATGTTCTGATTTAGCATTTTGCGAATTTGTGTATCGACTTCTTCCTTATGACACACGGGGAAGCGATATGATTTTACGTGAACTGGGGCCGCGTTACCCGTATCTATGAAATGTTTGATGCCATTCGTAAAAGAAAGGGGTTCACCTTTGAGGTGAAAGATATCCGTATAATCGGAACAGCAATTTATAAGTGCTTTCTTTTCTTTATCGTTGAGATGAGAGCAGCGTAAGAGACTTAATACTCGATCTATACTATTAGATTTAGAAGTAGTAACAGAATGCAAAGATATACTAGATATTGAATTTTCGCAGGAAATAGAATTATTATAGTCGATCGGTGTCAACTCTACGAAATAATCTTTAATTTCTAAGTCTGTGTCAGTCGTGTTTAAAACAGTGATGTTAACATTTTTGTTTGGTTTTATTGATACAATACAATTCGCGACTTATATACCCTTGCTTAAGGTATGATCTAGAACTAAGCCTTCATTATTATGATAAACCTCGACCGAGTAATTTGATATAGCGCATTCAATGACGTCTTCTGAGCGTGCCGGAACGATGTACGTCGGCTGATGATATAATCTATATTAGCATTAAAATATTTAAGAAAATATGTACCAATTATACTGTCGTAATTAAGATTTATATTATCGTTAATAACATAAAATTTATACTTGTAAGTTTCATCACTTAATAAAAATTGTAAATAGATTGAGCCTAGCGTTTCGCAATATGTATCCGTATCATTTATACCTTTGATTCTTATTTTGTCCTTAAGAAGATCATGTTTCATTTTTAAACATAAATGTTTAATGACCCAGACGCTCGCGCCGGTATCGATAAGAAGTATGAGAGACTTAGGAGTATATTTTGTATTTAGATTCGTGTATGGTAACGAGACCTTGCATGTATTTATGCTCGTTTCAAAAATAGGAATGGAATTAGAATAAGATTCATTAAGACTCGGCTTAACCTCTTTGGGTTGCTGAGATGAAGAAACGATTTGGTAGGATTCAGTTGTGCCTTTTTGTCCAACTGAGATGCATAAGAACTAGCAAGACTCAGCTTCACCTCTATGGGCTACTGAGATGTAGATATAGTAAACGATTTAGTAGGACTCGGTTGTACCTTTTTGGTCAACTGAGATGCAATAGACTTAGAATGACTCAGTTCCTCTTTGGGTAACTGAGATGTAAATGAACTAGAATGGCTCGGTTGCTTGCTAAAGCATTGCCAAGATGAATTAGAATTAGAATAAGATTTAGCATAAGGATTTCTATAAGATTTAGTAGAAATAGTATTATTAATTGTTTTCGTGTCGTTACAATAGTAAGATTTCGGCAGACACGCATCCGAAATCTTATTCAGTTTAAAGAGTTAGAGTTATCGACAGCGTCGTCGTTATCACATGTCATGTGCATAGGCACAGAGTTGGAACTAGAATTAGGAATAGGGTTACGGCTTACAAAATTAGAATTATTATTATTTGAGCTACGATTTATATAATTAGAATTAGTATTAAAGTTATGATTAAAGTTTTTATTAAAATTTTGACGTTGTTGCATATTATATTGTCGCTTTCTACATTGATCAATAGTGTGCCCTATGTTTTTGCAATAGTTACACATTATTGTACCAGAATTAGAACTAGATAAATGAGAAATTTGTTTATTATAATTATAATTAGAATGTTTTTTATTTTTAAAACATTGAGCAGCAACATGGCCTACTTTATTACATATACTACATTGTTTTATCGAATTTTTTGAACACGTTTGCAGGTTTTGTAATTTTTCCTCTTCTATCGCTAATTGAACAGCTTCATTTAGAGTTTGAGGGTTCCTACATCTAACAATAGTAGAAATAGCAGGGTTCAATCCTAATAAAAATGTATTTAATGCTAGATCCTCCATGGCGGCAATTCTACCTGGAAGCTCATCAGCGTTTTTGCAACTATAGTGTATATCTGACTGAATTTTTGTAAAAATTTGTTCTAATTTTAAGGAAAACTTAGTGACGTCCTCGGATAACTGTTTACAGTTTTGCAAGTCTGACAGTAAATGTGTCGCGTGTTTTTCCTCCCCGAAAGTAGAACGGAGAAATAATTTTATTTGGTTCCATGTTTCAAAAGTTTTTCAACTACATGCAACTTGTGCTTTTCCCTCAAGTTCTGAGATGATGAATTTGCATAGAATAGGCTGTTGTTCTGGTGTAGCTAACGACATTGCATTGTCGCAGTTTGTGAGAAAAGCGGGTAGGGACTCCTTCTCCTCATTATATGATTTTATAAATTTTGTCAAGAACGAAAGTGTGATTTTTGCTGACGTATTTTCTTTACTTTTTTCTGCTTTAAGCGACATAGAATTATAGTTTAAATTTAAACTTATATAAAATAATCACAATAAAATAACGTAAAAAGTCGGTAATAGTACAAAAACAGTGTAAAATAAAAGTAAATTTTAAATTTAAACTGAAAACAAAACGACTTACAGAAAGATAGTAACTTCTATACGTAGCATTTAAGCGTCGTAACAATAGCTCGGTGAAACTTTACACTCGTGGCGGCTGGCAGGCGGGATCGCTGACGCGGTAACTCCGTCACGTCGTGGGAAATAGCAGGGACGGAAGGCGTAGAATGTTCTTGAAATAATTTGTTGGTGAGTTAGATCTAGCTGGTGCGGGCTCCTGGTGGAGACTTATCGTCGACCAGACGGGAGACTTCAGGACCAGGTGTCAGTGGAGCGGGCTCACGCTTCAGAGCGGAGGCTGATCATCGTCCAAAATTGTGGTAGGTGCAGACTTAGGCACGGCTAAGGCTTAATGTCGACCTTGATGATTTCGGGGACCTCGGATTCGGATGCCAGTATCTTCTAAGACCTTCTGCTTGGCATCCCACTTCTGGCACCAATTTGTTAGGAGGCCGATCCCGTTTGACTTTTAAAAAAAAACCACTAAGTAAACCTAAGGGTTTATTATAAAAAGTTTACACACACTATTAATACAGTCCACTGGATGGTAAGTGGTTGCTGTAGCCCATAGACATCTACATCTATCCTAGTTTGCGAATCAAAATGCAGATGCGTTGTCACCCGTGAAGACTAAGATGGAATGCCTCTTTTCCATTAAAAAGGGTCTCCGGTTCTCTACACTCACCATACGAAATACATCAGTGTTGAGCTGCTATTTTACGCTGGTATTCTGTGAGTGCGTGGTCCTTCCTCGGTCGAGCCGACCCATTTATGCTACAACTATACTACTTATATAGCTGCAGCATGGTTCTACCACGTAGAAAACGCCTTGTGCTAATCATTCGCTAAATCTATGTGGGGTATAATGTGGAGTATGGAGTAGAATTAACGTTCCCTAAGTGAGTGCACTTAGGGAGCGTTAATTCAAGTTAAACTTTTTTTCGGAACAGTAGAAAGAGTTTACAGGTTCATCCACACGTCAATGGGAAACTTTAATAAAAAGTGTAGGCGTATCCGTCAAAAGAATCTCAGAGACAAAATTAATTGCTCATCATGACGTTGTTAAACCACTGCAGAATAATTTAAAAAAAATTAGTATAAACACTCGAAGATATATATGATACAAAAGAAGCAGTATCTACACTCTTACCAGCTTTGTGTGACTTCAGTTTTTTATGATATCTTTCCTTCTGGTGTAAAATCCTAATAGAAGTTGCTGAACAAAAGCAAATACTAAATAATATAATAATAATCTAGATTATCAGTGGAAAAGTATGAGATAAAAATCAAAGCCCAAAAATTTTTATTCAAAGCCAACGTATTTAACTAGTGGAAAAAGCTATTTCCTACGTAACAAAAAATGTGAGAATGTGGACATTTCGATTGAAGGAAGAAGAGTAATGAGGAGATATCGAAAACGTTTACCAGGAGAAATGACCCGATATGCTGGACTAACATTGCCAGAGGAGCTGCAGAGAGCTATGTTAGAATGTCTTGACATATTTTACGAGGAACTAGACCATCGCTACAGAGCAATGGATGATTATTAGAATATTCTCGTAACATTTAGTGTTGTTCAGCCTTACACTCTGCTAACGTCACCAGATGAAGATCTTCTTGTAATAGTTCAAAATCTGACAAAAATCTACGATGAATTTTCTGCTTTTTTTGTTTTACGACTTGAAAGCTGCCAGCATTTCTTCCCAAGAAGCGGTTCAGTGTAATTCATTGGAGCTTTTCTCATAAAATTGGGCTATTCTGAATCTGTTCCGAATCTAGCGCTGTGTCTAAGGGTGCGTACAGATCAAGTAACATGTTGTAAAACTTTTGTTTTATAACACGTCCACATTATGTAACATTGTGTGTCATCATTGCAGCAAATAACAATACTGTACACATTAGAATAACAATACAAGATAACAATGTTATATGAAATTGTCGTTTGTCGTTGTCCCGCGCGACGCCTCCATCGCATCTCGAGTTATATAACATTCGTTTTATAACATTCAGCCTCCACATTACTGAAACATGTCATGTAACAACATTTTATTACTTGTTATGTTATATAATGTGTACGCACCGTAAGATTTTTTACTATTAAGTTTCATATGAAGGAAGCTTTTCAAATCTCAAGTTAATAAAATCTTACTTAAGGTCCACAATGACATATATCGAAAATGACAAGAAAGTAAACTTTGATAATATATTAGAATAGTTTAGCAAAATAAAGTCCCGTTAGCATGTATAGCATTTTTTGTTTTATTTTTGGTGGTGCTTGATTGAAAACCGCCCTGAGTGTCAACCCACGCTATGCCGCCACTAGTTACCGTAACGTTTGATATTGTAGCGAAGCAATAATGTAATCATAATATTAAACGGAGTTTAATTATAACACTATTCAGCACTTTCCTTATTGAAAAAATACGCAATTCGTTTTCCGTGATATTGTAAATTTTTTTTCAAAATTCCGTCAAAATATTGTATCATGGACACTCTATTAGAAAGAAATGCAACGCCTAACTCGGTGTCTTTCATTCATTTCTAGGTTACTGATTTAGGAACGTTTCTCTAGTATGAAGTGCGCACTCCCTATATTTTACAACCTCCTTGCTAATTACGCATCAAAGCCATTCTCAGAAGAGCTATAACCCAGAGCCGTAAAGCCAGATTAAGAAAAAATCAAAGTCATAGATAAAATCCAAAGAGTATAGTAAACGTAGTGATTATATTCTCTTTGGAGTATAGTATCACTAGTTTGATTTTAATAGTATCTACATATTTATTTATCTATGAATAGTATAATAATAAGTTATAAAGTAAACCAGGGGCATATATAGGATAGTTACTATACTCTTTGACCAGTGGTTTCTTTAGTAATCTGCGGCACGAATATGTGGTCGCCGAGTGGGGGGATGGAGGGGGGGGGACGTGGGGAACCTCCCCCTAAAAGCGGAAATTGCCGGAAACCCCTCCCTTTTTTTTATGAATTTTTAAAAATCTCATATTGAGCTTATGTTTTCGTAATGTTTTTGACAATATAAAGCTGATTTGTGGGGGGAGAGAGTTGGAGGAGGGTAGCTCAACGCTACTCCACGTGGCGCAGTCGAGGGAGGCTCGGTCGACGGAGCCCCGCTTTGCGGGGCTCCTATTTCTGGATGGTTTATAAAAAAATAACCATGAAGGGGATGGAGGGGTCTGTGCGCTCGCTCACTCGACCCCGCCATCCCCTTCTAACTTAACCTGTCCGAGTCGGGGTGCCCCAAATAAAACACCAAAATGTCAACTTTTATAAATAAACATATTTTATTACTTCCACCTACCATCGCCAAGTGTCAGCTGTCTGCTGGCTCAAAATCTCGCAAGGGCTGCACAATGTGACGCATCAACATATTGTGTAGCAGTGAAATTCTATATATTCAAAATAAAAAAAGGCTGTATGGCATAGTTCCTTTGCCTGCTCTCTCGAGCGAATAATAAAACAACAACAAAAGTTCAGTTTCAAGCACAAGCACAGAGTACATTATATATAGGTTTCAAGTATTAATTAGTGATTTATGAATATTTTTAGAAAATAAATTTAAATATTTCGACGTATCTGAAATTGCATGGGGGCGCTTGAAATATAAAGGTACACAATAATCAAAAAACACAATATATCTCACAAGTAATACATATTATATTAAATTAGATTGTTTAGTGCGATTGCCAAGTCAATCTATGTATCAATCTATGGACTGAATAAATTAACCGACTTGGTTTTACGTGGATCTCACAACTTTTTACGGTAGAAGAACTGAGTTGCGAGACTTGGCTTTTATTTACAAGTTATGTTTTTGATGGCATCTCATTTATTTTTGTAGAGAGTTATATCTATAGTCCGTTCGCGTTAAGAAAATAGTGAGTCATCAGTGCAACTACAGGGTAAAGGTGTATTCACAGTGGAGTAAAAATTCTTTTTTTTTTCCAACATTTAATTAAGTTTAATGGAAACAAATTTTCTTAAAATTACTTAAATCACTAATCAGTATCGTTAGATTCTCCAGTTACATTAATTATGAAAGAATTTTGTTCTGCAAGTTCCATGATGTCATCCAAATTCCACATGGTATTTTCTTCGCGTATCACGTGGTCGTATCACTTCTTCCTACGATTAGCGTCTATGAATGCTATTGCGTCATCTAATATTTTTTTATGTCATTCATTTTGAACGTGGAGTTATTGGCACCAACATACTTTTTTATTTGGGCCCAAACCAATTTAATTGGATTAAGTTTGCAGTGGTTAGGCGGTAGGCGAAGAATTGTAATGCCATTACTTTTGGCAGTCTCATCTATTGAATATTTATTATATTGTACTGACTTCAACTGGTCACTGTGAACTCGACTTTCTAATTTCTTGCATTTTAATTGGCTACGGGGCGTGGCCAGGCCGGCGGACTACGATGACTCACTATTTTCTTAACGCGAACGGACTATAGGTAGCTATTTACACCTATTATTCCGTTATACATATTTAGGTACACTGATTCATTCACTGCAAATGTAACTTTGTAATACTATATGTTTATATGGGATTACAAAGTTATTTATGCAGTTGGTGTATCTCGAAAACTGGACCGAAATTGTAAAATATTTTAATTTTTCCTTGATTTACATATTAAACAAAAATTGTATTCCAAATTTGAAGTTTCTATGTCTGCTAGATGTGCCTCAGAGTTTTGATGATCGGTCAGTCAGTGAGTGACAAAATTAAGAAACTTTGACTAGTTATAATTCTTAAACTACTGATTCAAATTTAATTAAATTTGAAACATACCGAGTTTATACAATGCCTACTTGGTTAGTAAAAATTCACGCTTCTAGTTTTATCCATAACGAAGTTATAGGGTTTCGGAAATGGCCTGAACTGCTTCGAGAAAAGGATGGTACGGCCGTGCCGCTTCTTTGCTTGACTTGGCGGGGGCACTGCCGTGCCCCCAGATATTTTCAGGTTATCGATGCGTTGAAGCATTCTGAATTATTCAAAATTTTAAATATTTTAGAAGAGATGCTAGATTTAGTTGATATTGATTTCGTGGATTCGCAAGTACCCAATAATCGATTATGGAGTTAATGACATCGATGTTTCGATGTTTGACATGTGGCAACATCGATGTTTTCATTTTTGACATCGATGATCATCGACCATCCCTATCTCAGACGCGTTGACTTTGACCTAAAATAAAGTTATAGGAAAAGTAAATAATAAAACCCTACAAATCATTAAGGTAAGCTGCATTGCAATGTTTTTACTATTGAGCTGTGTATTACGAATATTTCGGCGAAATAAACCATCCGTTCATTGGTACTAGCTATATTGTTATAAATACCATACATATGTGTAAAGCCGGCGCCAGATACAGCTTTAAACATTTGAACACTTGTTTGAAAGCTATATGTAGCATCCATGTTCAAATAAGTGTGCAAAGAAATGCACTTTGCCAAGCGGTTTCGGTTTTTTAGCGCACATCAAAGCGTTCATAGTAGGGTGTTCAAATGTTTGCGTAGCCTGCCACACTTGCGGAAAGTTCAGTCGTAAAAAATAACATTTATTAATATTCTCTTTGTAATGTAAGTATACATGTCCATTCGCGCCTTGTTTTCGGCTGTTTTGATAGATTTTTTTTGCACATGTAATAAAATAATGACATGCACTTAAATAATGCAGGCACTGCATCCACATCTTTCCACAGTATTTTTTACAACATACTGTGGAGAGATGTGTTTGCAAAGCATGTCTGGCAAGTTGCACCAATAAGTGTTCAAACAAGTGTGCAGTCCCTCAAATAAGTGTTCAAATGTTGTTGCTTTATCTGACGCCGGTTTAAAATAAATAAAAATATTTGCATTTTGTTTCTTGGTGAGAATAAAATGTTAATACCACTGAAATAAAGGCAAATTCGTGGATTTGAATGATCAAAAGTGCTTTAATAGTTTAATTTATTTCCCTACTAGAACAAAACCTGGGCTACACTTAATTTTAGGAATTTAACCGCCATAAAAAACGAAGCTAACATTATCTACGTCTACATTATGTTTAAGTGTTTTTGCTAATAGGATAGATCCTTAAATTAGGTACAAAATTAAATTTAAAAGAAATTCATGTGCTTCTTCCATAGTTTTGCATGAGGTATGGTCCTCAATTCTGCACCATTAAGTACCTGCTTGTTCTTCAGCAGTAAAATTGTGATGGGCTTTAATGATGATGAATGGAGAAACAAATCCTTTTCTAATTCATTATAACCATTAAAAAGAGTGCCAAATCGAATCAGCTATCAGAAAATAATGATTATACCATTGTTATTTTAGATTTCGCTCGATAATGGATCTATTAAATAGTATGAAAAATTTAACAATAAAGCATTTACAAAATGAAGGTGATCAACAATTTTTTAAGTCGATAGCAGCAGACATTGATGAAATTCCAACTGAAATTGTGTTAGCAGAATATACTGACAAAATTTTGCTTATAGTGTCGCAATATCAAAAGATAGGAAGCATGTTAATGATTCAGAAAGATCAAGTCCATAGTCCCCTAGGTACTGATGATATTTATACAACAAAAGTTATTTTTGGTGCCACAGGAGAAGAACAACAAGTAGCTGCTCGATATTTAGCGGAAGCAATCAAAATCAATAAACCTCTTTGTATATTCATAAATCTTAAATCTTATGACATTGAAACTGTAAAGGCTTGCAAGGACATAATTTTGGATCTCAAGCAAGAGAAGTAATAACATGGCAGTAGCCCAATTAAATAGATTTAAATCTGTAAATAAATATTATGGTCAACTGGTGATAGGCCCTCCCGGCGCAGGAAAGTCGACATATTGTGATAAAATGTCACACTTGCTAAAAAAATTGGGCAGGAACGTCATTGTTATAAACTTGGACCCAGCTAATGAAAGGATGACCTATGATTGTGACATTGATATTAGGAAGTTAATAGTACTAGAAAAAGTTATGGATCAATATAGTCTTGGACCAAATGGAGCACTGTTATATTGTATGAAATATTTAGAAGAAAATATTGATTGGCTTGTAGATCAAATTAAAGGTGAACATGGTACTAATTTTGTTTTTGATTTACCTGGTCAAGTAGAGCTTTACTGTCATCATGATACTATCAGGAATATTTTTTCAAAATTAAATGATAATGGTAATTTACAGCTATGTGTAGTACATTTAGTAGACTCTCATCATTGCTCTGATGCAGGAAAGTTTATAGCCGCTTTAATGCTATCACTTACTGCAATGTTGAAGATTGCTTTGCCTCATATTAATTTACTAACAAAAGTTGATTTATTGAAGAAACATATGGACAAACTTGAATTTGGAATTGATTTCTACACTGAAGTTTTGGATTTAAATTACCTTTTGGACAGCTTGGATACTGATAATTTTACTACTAAATATAAAAAACTAAACAGTGCTCTAATATCTATTATTGAAGATTACAGTTTAGTGTCATTTCAACTTGTAAATATGTTTAAAGAAGAAAGCTTAATATCTGTCAAAAATTTGGTTGATAAAGCTAATGGGTATGTGTTTAAGGCAGAAGAGGGTAGGCATATTAATAGTATGTTGGCATGTGCTATGGGTATCAATGAGCCCAATGATGTTGATAACTTGTAATAAAATATTTGTTATACTGTCCTTTTTTTACTTAATTTTATTTTATGAAATGATTATTTGAACCAAATATATACAAACGCTTCAAAAAGCGAGAAAATCCCACACAATAATTATTTGTTTAGCCTACAAATCAGTTTGAAGAAGACTAGCTGTTTGTCTATGTTCATAAATTGCATGTATAGAAATACCCCACTTAATACATGACAAATTCCTATTTTTGTGATAAAACTATAAAGCAAGATAAACATCTATAGAAATACCTAATCCAAATTTATTTCAACTATGATATAGAACATTGGTATAGATGTATTTTTCTCCCCAATGGTATAAAAGTATAATATAAAATGCTCTACATACCGTTTCGTAATGGTTATAGAATGGCAATTTATATGACAGGACATGGTTTAATTCCTTCTTGCCATTGAAGGTGACAGAGCAAAATCAGAATCAATCATTATCAATAGTTGCTTCAACTTAAAGGTAAACTGACCAATTGTCTAATTTGAATTATTTGCTTTGTAATGACACGTTGACGACGTTAACGTATACACATAACGGCAGCTATCGCACGACCCGACGATTGAGGATGCCGCGGTCACTAAACGTGTAGTAGCAGTACCTACCCCTTTCGATTGATCGTTGCGTCAATCCTGGTTGGGGTTGGTTGGTTGCTCTTGTTTAGCCACTATGACATCACCACCTTGGCATATTTCCTGAGATAACTCATATAGAGTAGAGGGAGACTCATAAACTCTATAAGTACAGCGACAGTAGCTTAATGGTAGGGTACGGACCGCGGTTACAAAAAGTCTGGTTTGAATCCGCCATTCGACTAGTCATGAACCACCAAGCATTTCAATCTTACCTGGAGTTATTAACGGAAATGTTATTAGTAATAGTATTGCTAGTATTTTATTAAAACTTGCAATCCGCCCCGGCTTCGCACGGGTGATTTCTGAATCTCGGCAACAGCTCCACCTACCGGGTCCAATTGTGAATCTAAACCATCCAGGGACCCACTCAAACACAAAAAATCTACTTTTAACGAGACTATTGGACATTTGATTTTTATATACTTATAGAAGAATGAGTATTATTTTGTGTGTTAACACAATTATTGGCAACTTGAATAACTGTTATAATATTATAAAACATATGTGGGTAGGTAGTTTACCTATAGCTAACCCCGTAACGCATAATATATAACTAAATTTAACCTCTTAAAGAAAATTCTAGGAGTAATAAACTAATGCATAGGCGAATTTAGAGGGGAAGTAGGCGAGAGAGCACATGCCCATCCAAACGGCTAACACAGATAAACACAAGACCATTAGGTCCCGCTATGTATGTCTATATATAGGAAGGGACAAATTATCGCAAGATAATAATTACCTACTTCCCATACATAATATGAACGACAGAAAGCAAAATATCAAAACGTGTAGTTATCTGACCGGGCGAATGTTTTAACACTCCAGTAGATGTGGTTGTTTTAATAGGATAAGGATGACAAACGATCACACAGTCCACCTGATGGTAAGTGGTTGTTGCGGCGCATAAATATTTACATCTATCCTCGATTACGAATCAAAATGCAGATGCGTTGTCACTCGTGAGGACTAAGATGGAATGCCTCGTTTCCAGTAAAAAAGGTCTCCGGTTCTCTACACTCACAATACGAAACACAGCAGCGTTAAGCTGCTATTTTACGCTAGTATTCAGTGAGAGCGTGGTCCTTCCCCGGTCGAGCCGACCTATTCGTGCTACAATTATATTACTAATATAGCTGCAGCATGGCTCTACCACGCAAAAAAGGTTATATTATCTTTGGTGGTTTTGGAACGCTATCAAGTATTAGAACCTAGAAGTTATCTATTCAAAATGCAGGCAAGTCAATATTAGTTTTTTTTTTCAAATTTGCCTTTACAAATAATTTCTGTATGAAAAGTATTTTTTGTACTACCAGGATTATTTTATAACGACCTTACAGTTGTTTCCACTACAGTCCATGATTTCATTATTCTAAACCCAATTCAAATAAAGAATGTGAACGTGTTATATCATTTCTGAAGACTCGATCTTATAATCATACCTAGAAACAATACTCATGTTTTAATTAGCTGCTTAAATCACCAGCGATCCACTACCATTCTTGTTTAATAGCTATTAAGATTAGTGTTAAGATACTTTTGTGGTGAGCAAAAAAATAAATTTTCAATTTTAATGTTATTTATGGAGATGCTTAACGGCAGCTTTGTTTTTTACTTACCTAAGCAATTGATACTTTGCCTTATGCGGAGAAAATAAAAAGAGAAAAACACAATAGTCAAATCGTTAATAATATATACCTGTATAGGTTTTTTTTCCAAAGACTTACTTACTTACTATCTTCACGCACAATCCCTGACGGGGTAGCCAGAGAGAACAGATCGCTAAGTGTCACGATCCTTACATACCTCTTTCGCTTCTTTCAGATTCATTATCTTCATACATGCACGTCTAGGTATCCGAGTACTCTTGACCCTCCCCTCTTCGAGCAATTTGCTCACATGGTCTTCGAAAGTTAGTCTCGGTCTACCTAGACACCTTTTAATATTAACTTTCGCGCTATATATTTTCTTCACCAATCTGTCTCCGCTCATTCGCTCAACGTGCCCTAACCATCGAAGCACGCCCTTATCAATTTTTGTGATAAGGTCATTTTTCAAACCTGCCATATTGCGAATCTCTTCGTTTCGCTTTCGGTCGGCCATGGTGACGCCGCACATTTTACGAAGAGATCGCATCTCCACTGCATTCAACTTGCTTTTATGCTTCTTCTGGCATACCCAGGTTTCGCTGCCATATAACAAAGTCGGTACCAACACTGCGTTATGTATTGCAAGGCGTGCACTCTTCACTACGCCTTGCCTTTTGACTAACGCAGTCAGGGCACCATTGACTTTGTTCCCGGCAGCGACACGCCTGTCCACATCTAAATCACTTCTTCCATCCCGGCTAAAAGCACTCCCCAAGTATACAATTTCATTTACCTGTTTAGACATTCCTGATTTACCCATATTTCACACTTTAACCTTACACCGCTAAGAATACGGTGGCTAACAGCGGTTAGCCACCGTATTCTTAGCGGTTAGCCACCGTAGAGTCTATATCACCTGAGGATGCCTCGTGTAGAGGCGAAACACGTGTCGTATTATCGTCAGTGGTGTGTCTTGCCTAGTGTAGTGGTCTTGGGAGTAGCGGTGCTGGGATTAGTGGTGACGAGGATAGTGCACGCAATTGAGGGAGGGCGGGAGGTGCTCTTCATACTAGGTAAGACACATCATTTTATTTTATAACGCGGATATTTGCGAAGTAAATTTTTCTAAAAGCTTTTATTTACTTGCTAAACTGGTCAAGCTGATCGCCCGATAACACCCGCAGTCAAAATGTGAATCTTTACCATTATATAAAGGCACAATGACTGCGGATCGCCAATCATCCGGGACATCCCCCGTCCGCCAGCACAAATTGCACAGCAGATGAAAGCTGTACCAGACGCGAGGCCCACCATACTTGACCATTTCAGCAGTAACTCTGTCTAGTCCCGCAGCCTTACCACATTTCAAACTTCGAATTTTTCCAAAGAGATTTAAATAAATGTCTTTGGGTTTTTCTAAGAATTCGTCAGCTAGCAAGTTTTCTTGAGACTTCCTTACTTATCACTTCCAGTGTACCTAGCATATTTGTGATCATCAAATTTACATTTTCAGCAGTTCAACATTGTAGAAATGACAGAACGGTAATCACATAATTCCCCAATAAGCATCAGAGAGCACGTAATACCGTTGATCCTGCGCTTGTTCGCTCCGGTTGTGTCGGTTTGCCATCCCATCGAACTATGAGTGAGGGAATAGAAAATGCACCTGTGCTTACACACACACTGGCACTATGATCTTGTCCTACGCATATGTCTAGTTACCGTCAAGTAGCCGCCGTGACGGAAAATTCAGTCTGGAGAACATTATTATTACTTTTATATTCCTACTTTAATATAAATGTGAAAGTCGTCTGTTGGTCTGTCCTTTCACGCAACGAGGCATATAGTCCAAAAGACTTTGCAGTGATAGACCCATTCAATGCGGCTCGAAAAATCGCCTTAATTACGCAGGTGCGGGCGGTTCAAAGAGCTAACTCCGATAGGCGTCGGACGCATCTCATATTTAAACACTTTTACACCTATCGGCGTTTCCCGCACATGAAAATGATTCTTGCTTGTTTTGACAGAATTTTAAATATGACCAGGGATTGCAAACCATTTTTCTGATTTCTTAAAGTTAAAAATACTTTTAATAATAGTATTTAGTCTACTATTTTAAATGTATTAAGTATAATAAATAGTGTTTTTAAATTAGTAGTTGAGAGGAAGCGAGGGGTTTTAAGTTACATATTATTTCTAGTGCAGCGTAATTTGTTTCGCTTAATAATTAATAATGACTTTCTCTTGGTGGTCTTGGAAGGTGAGGCTCGACCATCATCACCGAATTTATTGAGTGACGGTGTGAGACAATTTGGTTCGCTAAAAAGAAAGCCATGTGATGATCAACATTATCATCTTGATAATTTTGATGCGAAAAAAGTCACATCTAGACAAAATAAAGAGACACAGGTATCGTCACAGGACATTCAGGATGCAAATTTATACATAAACGCAACATTTTCGATTCAAATGAGTATAAATGTGACGTATCACAATTATCCGATTGTGAAAACGGGGAACCAACTGACCACCGAAACAAAGCGTTTGCCCAACTGATCGCTTACGAATTAGATCTTGTTCCAATGAAAAAAAGATCTGTAACATATGTTAATATAATAAATCCTGCGAGGAAAGTACGTCACCAATAGGATGTGGACGCCATAAGTTCACCCAACTAAGAAGACTCACATGTTGTTTGATGATTGTTGATATTATTAAATAAGTATTATGAACACTTTCGTAGGTGTAGTTTTGTTTAAGTACCTACTCTCACAAGTATGCGAAACAATACCAATATGAACGGTTTTAACAATCCAAGATGTTGGATTTTATTAATAAGCCGTTTTCGTTTTAATTTTCTGGCTGCTCTTTTTTCCTTTTTACACTAGAGATGATGAAGAATATATAAAAAAACACTAGCGAATCATATTAACGCAGCAAGATGTTTAACTATCAACTATGAAATGAAGATTGCTCGTAGTATGAACCTATTACTGTTCTCTAATTCTAGAAAATAAAATACCTAGCTAAAATAAATAATATATAAATATTTAATCCAAATGTTTTCAATGTTGATAACCTCTGGAAGACGCCGTTCGGCGTTATCCGCGCCTGAGGATAGTTTTGTTATTTTTCTAAAATCATTATTTACATAAACGGAAACTATAATGATGTATGTATGTAAAACATGCACATATAAAAAGTATATCCCCTTAGAATAGAAATTGGCCTAGTTATGGCTAAAATATAATTTACGCCGATCGGTGTCATCCGCCTCAGAATGACAATTTTAAATACGCCGTTGTGCGTGCACCGCAACCAATGGGTTAATGGGTCGGAGTGAAAAATACATATTTACCCTGAAAAATGCACATTTCTTGTGGGAAAGATCAGAAGTATAATACCCTTTTTATGTAACCTTAGGTCTTGCAATAACATTAAATTGGCTGTGATTTTTCGAAATTATTAAATTATAATTATTCGGATAACGATCCGAGATTATTCCACACGGGCCGAGGCGGCGAGCAAAAGCTAGTTAATAAAGTAATAGGAAAAAAAAATTAAGCTATTTTTAATAAACTTATGATTCGAAGAAAAGCCGCACAAAAGCAGTCTTGTTGAAATTTCTCGAACAGTTGTCAAAAGAAATGCTTCTTTTAAATCCTTTTTTTATTACAGATGCCTAAAAATAATCAAGCTGTATTTAACCATCTTCTAGAAATAGAAGCGAAGATTGATAAACTGCTTCAAGATAGTGGTAAATTATATAAGGTGCGATTGTTACATCAATATAATGATATAAAAGATGCCACCCAGATTGTGATCAACCATATTGCCAATATTGAAGGTACATCTGTCACTAAAATACATAAGGAATTAAATCTCGAATAAATAAAATAATTTGAAATGATGGAACGTTTATTTGAAGACAAATACAACTCTTTACAATTAAAAATTCATCCAATATTTTTTGTGTTCAAAAACTAAAATAGTAATGAACATTTTTCTATTTAATTTCACATTGCATGTTATTACTTAAGTTATAAGTGTTTTCAAAAAAGCCACAGTTCCATGTTGCTACTTCAATTACGAAAAAGGTTATGTATTACATGAGAAGTATTCTAACATATTTTTATATTATTTTGACAATATTTAGAGACTGTTGTCAGCAAACAAGTTTATAAAATGGATTAAAATGTATTATACTGTTGTATAATCTAAAACTATATAGAATGAGTTTAAAAAAAATCTACATCCATCTCGGAATCACCACTAATGCGTAACATTTTATATATTATAGCAGTATAAAATGTGGTTAATAACGTAAAAGGCATTACAATATTAACTTTATGCAGTAACAGCTGCAGTACATAACTTGCCTTTTAGTCATTGACCTTTTAATAAAATATTATCTCCCATGAAATATTACCAAACCCTCTAAACATGCTTTATTGTTGTTATACATAATTCTTAAACAAATCAAAATACATTGAAGTTAAAATTCTAAACGCTACATATCGTGTTTAATAAGCAAGCAATATTATATAAAACTTTATAATAAGTAATGTCGCTGAGCGACTGGCTAAATTAGCAATGAGTGTGTCCGCTAAGTGCGGGCTCAAGTCATTTGCAAAAATTAGCTCCGTGGTGTCAAGTGACGAAGGCAGATGACGATTTATATACTTATTTTGGCAATCACTTCGAACAGCGCGATGGCCGTTTCACTTGTGTGCTCGTTAAGTTTTGATCATGTTTTGTTTATCAAAATCGTGTTATTGTGACAACAGATTTTGTCTTTGTACCAGCCTGGGTTAAACCAAGCAACGCTTAAGCATTCAAAATTGTAAAGTCTTCATTGTTCCATTCTACACTGGTGTCGACAGTTTAGTTATTTCATTAATAGAATGTTTATGCAATTGAAATGGAATGTAACTGTATTGTATTATGCTGATGATTTCCACAGCTTACCATCAATTGAGTTTCAGAGCAAGACATTGTCTCAAATATTATGTTGTTAGTCATTCCAGCTAAATTTAAGTATAACAATATAACAAATTTACAAAAATACATATAAAGTGAAGAACATTCACAGTATTGGATTTCCTAAAATGCATATAAATATATCACTAACATATCTAAGTTTTCTATCGAAATAATACCCTATAGGATGTGGAAATTGCAACATGTGAATGTTCTTTCAGTTTCATTAAAGGTCTATCGTTAGACTTAAATCTATGAGTTTCAGACTCGTTTCAGGCAGTCCTACGAATTTATTTTCAAAAGCACCAACCATCATTCAATAAATGCAATTTCTGTACAAATTTTTCACCCATTCTACCACTTTATATGGTACAACACTCCATTCCAAATATATCTACCAAAATAGTTCAAAAATACAAGAATGGTCACAATACTGACCACAATTTATATTGAACCAGGTTACTACCACGCAAAGTAAGCTCATATTATATATTGAACATAACTTACAGAGCTCTCGTCAGATCTTTAATTTTGTGTGGTAGTGGTACATATAACAGGACAAATTTTAGACATTTTCTCACTCATTCAATAAAGCCTAAACATACATCAAGATTTCCTTAAAACAAGTCTGAACATGGTTGGTTTAGTCTACGGAATCAAGATCCAAAAACAATTAATGACTTTCCAACATGCAAGGCTCAATGGCAAAATGAATGTTTCAACTTCAGTGCAGCCTTACACTTTCATAATATATTTTTAAAAATTCCATAGACCAAACCGAACTTAGAATAAAACAATGATTTGGTAAATTGTAAATATACTATGTGTAAATAAATAATGCTGACTCAGTACATCATATTATAAACTTAACACATTATTTACTAAGTCATCTCACTTTTCAATTAAACGTGACTTAACAATCAACATGTTAATTTATTAAATATATATTTTCTAATTATCACTTGTCAACTTGTGGATGTTGAGGTTTTATCATTCTTAAAGATAGATATTGTACTACCTCAAGTATTAGTGTAGTTTTTTTATACCATGTTATTGGTTTCTTAAAGGAAACTTTCTAGTAGTATCCTTATGGAAAACATAACACAGCATTTAAAGAAAATTGTCCTGTTAGGTATTGAGGCATAGTAATGCAACTCAATAATGTCACTCGTCTCCATTATTATTATTATTAATTGAACACTTGATGTGACAATTCAATTAATATATAAAATCAGTCTCAATGTCGGGAAGTCTTTTAGGTGTTGAGGCACGTCTACAGTATGTCACTTTACAGATAACAACAAAATCACAGGTTCGATTTTGTTATATTTCTGTTTACAAATTTAACTATTATGCAACTATACAAATACATTACGTGCTTATACAATCTAACGTCGGCGACGTCCTGATATTTAGTTAATTAAATATTTTACATTATTATACTTGAATGTTGCCATTTAAGCTAGTGAATAAAAACATATTTTTAAGTTTAAAATGTCTTAACTAAAACACTAGCTACACTAGATAAAAAAAAACAGATGCATGTAAATGCCTTCCTATTCAAGAAAATAAAAGCAAACAACTGTTTATTGTAGAAAGTAAAAAAGACAGTGAGAATAAAAAACAAAGAAAACAATAAGATAAGATTTACCTTTGGATTTTATTACTTTTAGTTAGGCTCTGGCGCATCGCCTTGACCAATGTGCTCCTTTTCAGAATTATGGCTAAGCTCCACCACCTAAAATTCATTTATGTATTACTGAAGGAAGTTTAATTACAATTATTATAAATATTAACAGTGTTAAGCATAAATATCTATTCATAAAAAGTATGTTCATAGCATTCAATGACCATACAATTCATTAATACGGTGGCGAAATTTATTAATGGCATTCTCATCAATGTAACAACAACCTGGAATATTTCAAGGTAGCATTTGTTAGCATTTGTAAATAAATCGAAGTGTAAACTTCTTGCTAGATCGATTTTGTTACTTATCAAAATGCAATAATTTTTATTTCACAGACGTCGCGAAATCGGAGACGATTGGGCACCTAACTCAGTTGGCATTTGATTTTTTATTAAGTAATATTTTGATAACTTTTTACAAATAACACCGCAAATTTACCACAAACTCTGATAGTACACTGAATATCATATAAAATGCATGTATATTTAAAAATTAGGAAACAGTATATTATGTAGTCATTTAGTTGCATTTTATTTTGCAGTCACCTTGTTCTTGTCAAGAGGCCCATTTGCCTCTAGTGACTGGGCTACGTCAGTCTTCTGGTTTGGGCCTTTCTTTTTCCCTTTTCCAACACTTTTTTTTACATTTTTACCAGATTTGTTTTTCTGAGGCTGAGAACCTGTGAAGGCAAAATAGTAAAGTCATCAATTTTTATACAATAAAGTGGCATAAGTTTTAGATGATATTAAACTAACCTTCAGCTTCATTTTCTGGCATAGCATTGTCTTCATGAGGACTGCCATCATCACCCTGAATACTTAAATCTTCTGGTCGCACGGTTTTTCTATAATCACAGTTTAATTTTCATTTTAAGAATCTGATTTATAATACCATCAGCAGGCACCAGTAAATAACAGAATATATTGTCTGCTTACTTTTTATAATTTTAAGTGAAGAATGAATTTGCTTGTTTAGTTCATTGTTCTAGATGGCCTAGACACAACTAATTTAATATAAATCGTTAAGTTATGGAATCGTGGATTGTTATGATAATTTTTATTCATTAAAATTTATTTATTTATTTAATAAATTTGTAATTTTTTTTAACTGTTTATTTTAACAGTTAAAAGTTATATTAACCATCTTTAAAACACCGCATAAAGAGGAGTTATTAGGGAAACACTTTTCTTTTAATAGAATTACAGTGACAAATGGGAACATAATCCATATGCATCTTTATTTATCTTCGATTAAGAATTAAAATGCAGATGTTGTGTTGTTACCTCTGAGAACTAAGATACAATACCTCGTTTTCAGTAAAACGGTTTCCCGGTTCTTTACAATCATCAAACGAAACACAGCAGCATTAAGCTATTATTTTGTTAGAATGTTGTTCTTCCCCCGGCCGAGTCGACCCATTCGTGCTATAACTGCAGTGTAGCTCTATTGTATTCTAACTCGATTCTCTCGCAGGCTTAATTCTATAGATGTATATGTTTGTCGTTTTTAGTGTCGCTTTTTCGTTTCATTGAGTTTTAAATGACAACGATCCTAAAGAAGTTTTCAGTTTAAAAAGCAGCAGCGCGTAAGTTTAGAGAGTGTGGGTTTGTTTACCCGTTGACGGTGAGCGTGGCGGGCTTGGCGGGTTCGTCGTGGTCGCGGCGCGGGCGGCGCGCGGGGCGCGTGCGGGGCGCGCGGGGGGCTGCGGCTGCAGCGCCGGCGCCGCGCCCGCGCCCGCCCCCGCGCCCGCGCGCCCCGCGCCACCCGCGCCCGCCGTACGCGTTGCGCGGCGGCGGCGTGTAGCCCACGTAGCTCACTTGCTACAATACAATTACACTTAATAAGGCCGGTTTCAATATACACCGTGACCACTGTAGGGTGTCACGACAATTCAGTATACTGTGAAGCCGTTCCTTTTAGTTTGCTATACTAGTTACTGTTTAAAAATGAATGCAGTGCAGTAGACTGTCATCCCCAATTTACGACACTATTTTCAAATGAAAATATTTATCATGTACATATTTTTGGTTCAGCAAGAAAAATTATTTGAATATTATTGCTATTTAAATAACAATATTAATTAATAATAATAACAATCATTCGTGGAAACTGTTAAATCTCTAAGAGCTGTTATGTTTTTGACCACGTGATCGAAATACTGAGAGCACCTTACCTCGAAAGCACCAGTGATATATTTCCCTAGGGTACTACGGCAGTATACTGGCAGTCCATAATGGAATAAATTTTTGACAGTGTATATCGGAATATCCCCAACATTATACTCTATGTACTCCATCAAATCTAAGAAGTACCTTTTCACAGCTGTCAAATTAATTGAAATAGACGTCAAACAAAAAATCGGTACCTACAATATGCTAACCTTAAAATAAATCGATATTAACTCTTTGGAGTTGGTAACAATTTACAATTTTATCTTGTTTTATAGCAGAACAATTTAATAGCAAACATATAATTTAAAACAGAAAATTTATTACTTTCTTTATATTTACTGCTTACTACTATTAATTTCTTGAGACAAAATTATATAAATTAAAGACATATATTTATCAATACAGCCTATTAAAGTCCAATTGTTCCCGGATTCGATCTCCGCTAGCACCAATAAAATTGTTAATTGCAATTTTAAGCGTTGCTTTACCGTGTGCTTTATGATGAAGAAAACATCAACAGGAAACCTGCATGTCTGAGAAAAAAAAATTCGAAGATATGTGAAGTTCGCCAACACGCATTGAGGCAGTACGGCAAACTTTCTTTGCCCTAAAATCTTCTCAAAAATTAGAAGAGACCTGTGCCCAGCCGTGAGACGTATAATAGGCTGTAACTTTTAACTTTAAAGTCAACTGCTGAACATTGGCCTCCCCCATAGATTATCTCATAGGATAAGGATATTTACCATAGCTGCTAAACTTGGAAAGCAGATTGGTAACAGCATTTTTATTATTATTAGTAATTATTTGGAAGACACTGCAGCCCATCTCTTGATTTGTTTCCTATGCCGCCTCTTACGACACCTATTAGATCATATGGGGTTGTGCATATTCTTACCCTGCCACTATAAAGTTTTTAAGTAAAATTCCTGAAAAGAAATCGAGCGGGTTTATATTTCTGAAATAAAACAAACTATATGCTACTAAATGAACTTATTTAAATTTCTTTCTTTTTTCTAACACACAAACACTCACGCCTGTCACCCAGAGGGGTAGGCAGAGACTACGGGCTTGCATTTGGCGCGATCCTGACACACCTCTCTCGCCTCCTTTACACCCATATATCTACGCATACACGCTCGTCGGTTAAGGGTACTCCTAATCTGGCCCATTTTCAACGTATCACCGATTTGGTCGATAAATCTTCGACTAGGGCGTCCCTTCCCGACTCTGCCGTTCACTTCTGAAACATAAATTTGCTTTGTCACTCTTTCCTCATTCATTCTTTCTACGTGACCAAACCACCGAAGCATTCCTTTTTTAATCCTGGTCACAAACAATGTCATCTTGCAAAACACACTTTTCTTTTATCACACTATTTCTCACCCTGTCATTCAGATTCAGCCCTAGCATACTTCTTAACGACTGCATTTCTACAGCATTTATTCTACTTTCATGCTTCTTCTGCCAGACCCCACTTTCACTACCATACATTAAAGTAGGGACTAACACAGCATTACAATTTGCCATACATACCTTCTTTGACACATTCTGACTCTTCATAATAACGTGTAGAACCCCATTCACTCTATTTCCTGCGTTAACTCGTCGTTCTATATCCTTATCATATCTACCATCCCTGCTAAATAAACATCCCAAATATACAAACTTATCCACTTGTTCAATCAACTCCCCTTCTATTCTTATTTCACATAACGTTTTACTTTCTTCTCTTTCAAAAACCATCACTTTCGTCTTACGTGCGTTCACTTTCATACCCCTTTCTTTTAATGACCAGTTCATTAAAGTAGCCATCATTGGCAACTCGGAAGTCGACGATGCAAATATGACTTGATCATCGGCGTACAAAAGGCATTTGACGGTTAACTCACCCATTCTCAACCCACATTCTTAAACTTTCAAAGTTTACAACTAACTGTCCATAAATAGGTTAAACTGCCACGGAGAAGCTACACGCTCTGTCTGACACATTTTTGAATGCCAAACCAATCCGAGTAGATCCTGTTGATCCTGACACAAGCACTAGAGTCCCTATAAAGAGACTAATGCCTGTATCAAATCAGCGCTCAATCCAAATGAGGTCAGTGTTTGCCATAACACATTCCTGTCCACTCTGCCATAAGCCTTTTCCAAGTCCATGAATGCACAAAAAACTTTCTGGTTTTTGGCCAAAATTATTGGCACCATGATTTCTGAGACAAATCACCTATCTTTTAATGTGCAAGTAGAGTTGAATGTATAAACATGATAAATCCTTTGGTTTGTAACCAATCGAGTTAAAAGCTTTTGCTTCAGCCAAAGCATACTTTAGCCGAGGCCCAGAATGCTATAAATCACAGCGCATTAGAAGAAATTATAATCAGAATTACTAGAACTACTAAGTTCGAACTTCGGAAAATAAATTGTTTTAACGAATGCCTGTGTAATATATGTTAGCTTTGCTATGGGCACAATGGGTAGGAGCGTAGGAGCGTAGGAGCAGAAGCTAGTTGGCTGCCGTACCTGTGGGTAACGGTGCGTGCGCGCCGGGTAGCTGCCGCCGCCCCACTGGCCGACCACGACGCCGGCGATCTCCAGCCGCGCGCCGGCGCCACGCCCGCGCCCGCGCGCCCAGCCCAGCTGCCCGCCCAGCTGCCCGCCCAGCGGACCCCCCACCACGCCCGCCACCAGCGGCAGCGGTGGCATCGCGAACTCCACCTCTAGA
This sequence comes from Parnassius glacialis, assembly GCA_033319125.1. Classification (NCBI taxonomy): domain Eukaryota; kingdom Metazoa; phylum Arthropoda; class Insecta; order Lepidoptera; family Papilionidae; genus Parnassius; species Parnassius glacialis. The sequence continues at coordinate 22,830,813 of JAVANC010000021.1, forward strand.
CCCTCCAGTATAGCTTTGCGCATTCTCTCCACCTGTCACGTAAACCTACTACGTAAACTACTATACATGTGACGACATAACATTTTGACAATACTCTTTTTGGACTTTCAAGCATCACCCAAAGGATAAGAGCAGGCGAATTAATATTTGTTTTTGTAGGGTGTAACCGCGCATAATACGGTCGGCTAAGGCGAAGTAAAAATTAAACATTTAAGTTTAGTGTAAGCAATTTCAACCTATAGCAATCGCAGATTAACAAAATATTGCCCAGTTTTTGATAACTTCAAAAAAGAAGGCTTTTAATTTTACTGAAATTTAATTTGAAATGTTATTTAACTTTATATGGCTCGATATCATCGTCGATTGTGAACCGATTTTGTTGTGTATGTTTATTCTTTATTTAATCATACAAATTTAGGACAAAATTGCGCACCTAAGAATGGAAAAGGAAATAAAATTTTTATATGAAACTATTTAGACAACATTCTAGTTGTTACCTTGAGCTTGTGATATAATATCCTACAGACCGAATTTCGGTCAGTCTCAACGGAAAATGACCATCTGCACAGGATCGGATGTAACAAGCAGGAATAACATAGGAAGGATAGGTGCACGAGTGCGCATGCACAGGTAAACTCCCGCTTCCCTCACTCACCGACTGGAGAAAAGGGAAGGGACCGGAGAAAAATCAGATGCAGTATCAAAAGTTTAACCTGCTTTCCAAAAGGGCAGCAGCACGGGCCGCTGCTGAGAATTTCATGACAGAAAAACCCAATAACTGATTTTGGGTCTGACATGGCGTTTTAACATGGTAACACATGAAAAGCAGTCGTACATACAATCTTGTGACATTCCATAGTCTAGTCAAGAAGGTCAAAAATTATACTTTTAAGAAAAGTAAAAGCCAGACTTCAAAGAACTGTAAAGGAGAAAATATTTTTTAAACAATAGCTTCTGAAGTCAGTGTAAAGACAGTGTATAGAGGAAAAGCCCCAACTGCAGAAGCTTATTATGAAAGTTTATTAATTTTATGTTTTTAATGTATTTATGAATTCCACCACAGCTTTGAAAAAAAAAAAATAAGCTGGTTAAAGCACTCCAAATCCCAAAGTTAATTGAAGGAGCTTTCTAATTCTATAATAGGCATTCACAAAATTTTACTTGGAATTGTTTATTGGTCACCTATTAGTCAATAAGTAGGGTGCATCATGTGCCATAACTTTTTTATTTAAAATAAATGGAAAAAGGAGAAGAGATATGATATATCCTCTAGCAAACTATTTCCATAGTGTTTCCATATACGTTTTAACATGTCTGCTTTTTTATAGCAGGAAGATAAATAAAGTTCTAGCATCCTCTTACCATTTGGGTGACACAGTCCACCTTATAGCAAATGGATGCTGTAGTAATAAAACACATCACTCTTCAATTACGTATCAACATGCGGATGCGTTGTTACTCTTGAGGATGTCCAGTTTACGTTTCTGGAAACAAACATTAACTGTTTAAGCTATGGTACAGTTATATTGTGGTTTTGGCGCAAATGGGTCACCTCAATGGGAAAAGAACCACTTGCTTGCACATAAAGCGGGTATACCAGCTTAATGCTGCTGTGTTTCGCATGGTGAGTGTCTACACTGCATCCGTAAATAGGATTAAGTTTATGTCATCACTTTTGTTTGTTGTGACCTTGTTCGCCAGTGCCACGTGTCAGTATCCACTTTGGTACGTAGTACGCTTCAGTGTGTATTCTTCTGAGCTATTATTAAATGGTTTTTATATTTTTCTTAAAACGTTTTGTGTTCAGGCTACGAATTGGTTCTCTAACTGGAGACCCTTTATACTGGATACAAGGCATGCCATCTTAGTCTTCATGAGCGACAACGCATGTGCATTTTTTTAATCATAGATGTGTGGATGTTCATAGGCCGCAGCATCCACTTACCATTGAGGTGGGCCGTGTGCTCGGTTATCAGCGTTATTGTATAAAAAAGAAATAAAAGCGCATGTGTGAGGGACCTTGACGACGGTGTCGAGGTGGTTGTCGCAGAGCTGCGCGAGGTGCTTGCAGTGCGCGGCGCGGTGCAGGTTGCGCTGCAGCAGCTTGCCGTCGAAGTAGAGCCAGGGCGCGGCCACCAGCCAGGGCACGGGCGCGCCGCACGCGTCGTTGGCCAGCAGCGCCGCCTCCGCGCCCGCCATCACCAGCGCGCCCAGCTGCACGCCGCGCGCGCTCATCCCGTTCACCTGCCGCCAACCACCACATGTCGCTTTGCTTTGCACTCACCACTCGCCACTCGCCACTCACTGACCTAAGTGTTTCCTTACACAATGTTAATCAACAAATTCAGAAGTTACTTTTGAATACAACTTTATCATATTATATTAAAAAACAAAGCCTTAGTGCTTTATGCTTTTAATTTTTAAACATATTTTCAACTTTTTAATTTTTCGACTTAGAATATCCATAGGTTGGTTTAATCATTTATAATCCGATTAATATCAAATATAACTAATATTACAGAGAGAAACATTAACCCTTACATTTTCGCAACAAAGAACAATGGCAGAAAAATAGTTAACAAAAATTATTGTGTCTACAAATAAGTTATATATAAAATGAGTTTTATTATTTTTCTATGATTTTTCAAATAAAAATGTATTTTAATTAAAACCACATTTTTTCTGTGGGAAACATTTTAGGGAATATCAAATGACATAAATCATTTTACTCTATTCAAGTGTTGCCATTTACTATATTCATACTATTTTCGTATACACTTTGTAAGACTACCAACATAACACATAAACACAAAATAGTTTTATATTAAGTTGTTATTAGTAATAAGTATACTATCAGTAATAATAAAAATAAAAATAATATGGTTGAAAATAAGTCTCTTACAAAGAACTTCCTACAATAATACATTATCTCAATCATAGTACTATGTAACAATTCCATTTAATGTTATGGCAACACTAGCTAAAACAAAATGTCACTGTATGACACAAAAGCACTGGAGCCATGACAGAAATATACATTTACAGTATGCAAATATATAATAGAGATAGTTAAAGTTAAAAAAATAGTTACATATTACTACTTTACACATCCCACTGCTGGGCACAGGCCTCCTCTTATTTCTGAGAGGGTTTTAGGGCAAGGAAAGGTCCGCCGCGCTGCCCTAATGCGGCGAACTTCACATGTCTTCGAAATATATTTTTTTCTTATTTGTCAGACATGCAGGTTTCCTTCACCGCCGAGCACGTGGTAAATCAGCACTTAAAATTGCAATTAACAATTTCATTGGTGCCGGTGGGGATCGAACCCGGATTTCTCGCGTACTGTGAAACTTACAGCGAGCGTTAACCCCATCAAAGCTACCACGGCTCACCTAGAGCTAGAGATAGAATAATCTAAAAACTCTCAATTATGTAGGTAGGTACATTATGTAGAGAATGTATTAAGCTAACATCAAACAACCACAGGATGCATGACTTTTTCCAAGTGACATAAGACAACCATAAAAGGTTCAAATCTAAATATCTTTTTTTTGACGCCTTCTCAGGACAAAATTCTTTGACAGTGTTATTAAGGGAACGCTTAACATTTTAAGATATTTTTGATATATAGACGCTACCATTCCTTCTCAACTAATTATATGTATGAGTCTGCCATTGTTCTTTACTTCCCCACTAAGAAATCTGTCACATATTTCACCTCATTCGAAAGTGACGCTTCCCTTGTGGCAGAAAGAATGAATTTCAAATGAAAAGCATGAAAAATTGAATCTCTTGGAGGCCAGGTTTTCATTTTCTCATTTTCTTTTTTATATTATGTTTTTCTATCAACAATTTGAAATATCCTAAATTTTATTTAATCTTATATTCAGCTTATTAAATATGTTTAGTATTAATAATTATAACATATAATTTTTATGCTAATTACTCAATTTATACATACTTTAAGATTTTTTTGCAAAATTATAAACAGAAACAGAAACTTTTTTTAATCAATATAGATTATAAATAATGCTTATTGAAAGTCACTCTTTTGTTTAACTACCACTGATTCGAAAAAAAAAACCTCTGTCCAATGACCAGCAAGAAACCCAGTGGGACTTTTTTTTAAATAACAGCTTACAATCATTTATGTTAACACAATTAACTACACAAGAAATTAGAAATAGCTTGGTAGCGATCACCTCATTCCCAGGGGTTACTATCATCCATAAATTCCTTAATAATATAATAACCCTTTTTACACTAACTTAGTTTAATAAAGTTTTTGAACTTTGAGCAGGTCAAATTTTGTATATTTAAAAGTGATAAAGTGACCTGAGATAAGTAACATTTATCCTTTTTTATTTCCTCTATGCACATTATTTGAACATACGCGCTTAATTGAATGAATTTATAAAAATTAATTAAGTAAAAAAAATATTATAATTAAATAACGGTCGGTAAGCTTTGAAGTTCCAGTTTTCGTTTTTTTAAAGCGATAATCATAAATTTTTCGATGATATGATAGGCATGTTATTTAATTAGATTCTTAATCAGATACATTTTTAATTAGATTCTTACTTTCATAATAAGCAAACATCGTTCAAATAAAATAATTTTATGTGCACGGAATGTCATGCCTACTTCGTGTTGAACAAATATGCATGTAACAGTGAAGGGAACTAAAAGCCTTTTAAAACCGGAAATTCTCACCGTAAGCAGTTTTTTTTCTAAACAAGTGAATGCTGAATGCATAGCCACCTACATTTAAGAAGAATTCAATTTATCATGCAAGAACATCTTAAGTAGAGAGAAGATAAAAGAGGGCACTATAAGAAAAGAGTCGATTCAATTACATTCATCGACCATAGAGCTCAGAAGCTGGGGGATTGCTATAAATAGCACACAAGCAACTAGGGGTTGCTGTAGTTTAAAACAGACCAGTGGAATATGATTCACTAGTTGTAAGAACAACTATATTTGCTCAAATAAAATTTGTACAAAGTAGATGTTGAAAAAAAAAACTAGCTTAATATGCAAAAAACGCAAATGAATAGGGTGTACACTAAAGCTGAACGCATATTTGTCAGCACCGTACGCATCGTAAGCGCCGTACGCGCCGAGTTTTACTGATGGCCTCGCACATTTGTCCGTACGCAGCGTCCGCGCCGTACGCAAATCTTTTGTATTACCAACCACTTTTGTAGTTTTTCCAACCACTGGTGTGAAATGGTAGAGTGAAATTGATCGCTCGAAATCACCATGGAAAAAATATAGTAATAGCCTGCTTATTGGCAGAGGAAGAAGAAAATAAAATTCGAAGAAAAAGAAGATTCTGGATTCATAATGTTAATTTAAAAAGGCAATTGTATGGAGAATATGAATATGAAGGGGAAGGGATATACTTTATTTATACCGATAACGATTTTTTTAGATATTTGCATTTAACATACAAGAAATTTAAGGAATTGGTACATATAAATATTATAAGAATTTAATATTATAAGAATTGCTACATAGGCCCTTTTTACTGGAAATGAAGCATTCCATCTTAGTCCTCACGGGTGACAACGCATCTGCATTTTGATTCGCAAACGAGGATAGATGTAGATGTCTATGGGCCGCAGCAACCACTTACCATCAGGTAGACTGTATGCTCGTTTGTCACCCTTCTTCTATAAAAAAAAAATATACTAAAACCATATCTTTCCTTGGAAAACTCAAAATTTAGAAGGCCAATTGAAGCAGAAATAAGTCTTGTATATTTGAGGTAAGTTCTTTTATTGATAATTAAGTAATCAGGTATAATTGGGTTTTTGAATTAAATTTAACTATTTTTTGTTAGTTCAGTATTTAAATAATTTATATACTGAACTAACAAAAGTTATAAAAATACAAAAACTATCATGTTAGTCGAAATCACCAGTTATAGTGGAAAATCTAATAAGTTGGCAACATTAGACAACGCTGAGTATCAGCACGCGCCGCGTTATATGACGTCATCAGCATTTGTCCTTCGATATCGTATACCTACAACATTTTATAAAATTCGGCGCGTACGGTGCGGGTGTAGTGTGCGAGGTTTAATATGATTTCATACAACGAATTCTAAAATTCTACGCGTACGGCGCGTACGGTGCGTACGGCGCGGATAAATGTGCGTTCATCTTAATAAATAAAAATACAGGATCTAAATATTAATACTTACAGTCATCTCTTGCAAATGAAGAGCATTCATGAGATCATTAGAGAAAGCTGTTGCCAAAAATGCATCCAATTCTTGTCGCCGCAGAATTTGAATCTGAGATGTCATGATGAACCTAATAATGCAAGCATATTATATATATTTTTTTATCTTTTGTATAAATTTGTTTACTTTTTCTGTACAGATGGTAGAAAAAATATTATTACCTTAATACTGTAGCTAAAATCAACAAATGTTGTGGAACGTAGGATGTATTCAACATTAATGGAGTGTCAGACCGCATACACGAAAGAAAAGCGCGCATGCGTCGACACTTATCATCTTGTGCCGTTCTGTAGACAAAGAAAATAACAATAAAGAAACTGTCCTGTATGTCATAAAAAAATTCCATGCTTCGTCAGAAAGTCATAAAATTATCTGAAACTAAGATATTTACAAGGAATAATTAGATCACGTAACTTTTTATAAATGTAAAAATGAGGTTTAAATAGCTAATTTTGTTAAATGACCCTTAAAAAAGCTCACCCAAACCAGAGCCTTTGCACTGTGGGTACGGGCCAGTCCAAAACTATTCCAGGTACCAATTCTGGGCTCTTTCCGGGATTTACACGTGAGTAAATCCATTCAGCAACTTGAACTGTGCATGGCTTTTCATTGGCTGAAGGAACACTTGTGCCTTCCTCTAAAATAAAGAATACGAATGTTAACTAGATCTTAAAAAACTCAGTATTTTTTTAAAATATGACGAAACTATTCAAACATCATTAAAATTTTCATAAAAAAATACCTCTTTTGTAAATAGCAATAAGAAAATAATTTCACCTCACATAAAAATTGCACCATGAATTCATAACACCAAAACCTTTTTTCTTTGCTAACTCACCTTTAGCTTTTTGTGCCATAAAGCGATGATGATGCATGTTGTACAAAATGGCATAAACATTTTGTCTAATGGGTCTGAAGAAATGATGTATGGATGGTATTTCGCGGTGGTTATCATCTTCCATAAGAACATGCAGAGTTACTTGGCGGTGTGTAAGTATGGAAAGCATTTGTGGGTGCATAAGACCGCGTGCGTGTCGCTCGGCGCATGTTCGTAATACTTCGGCCGGGGCCGGTGGGCAATTATCTTCACTCTGAGCCACTTTACTCCCACTTTGTACTCCCTGGAACACGAATTTGAAAAAAAATATTATAATAATAAATTGACGACGGTATTGCCTGGAGCTTAGAGTTTGAAGTCCATTCTTCTTTTATAAAACTGAAGTGAAAAACAAACTAAATGTCCAATATTCGCTGCGAGTGTATTTGCTGCGAGTAATATTCGCAGCGAATATTTCATATTAGTTTGAGGCAGGCAGCGACAATTCGCTGCCTGCCTGTCTGTCTCACACACAGCAAGTACTACACGGGAATTATCTAAATGTATCTTTTATATTTTTAAATTTTCTTTCAATTGCTCTTGGGTTGCTATTTCGAATCCCAACTCAATTAATTCGTTAAACAATAAAGGCGTCTGCCTATGAGTTTTTTTTAAATTATTGTTATTTGTGTCAAACAGCTGCCCATTTTTTCTATATACACCCAAGAAACGAATTATATCATAATTTCCCCATTTTAGAGAATAGTTTATCGGTTAACTCATTTGATTGACCTACACATACGTTTCATGCAGCAACGAAACGACCTATACACAGGCCACGTCTGGAGCGGAATAGCTACTCGCAACGAGTACCCTGTCACACACAGCGAATTCTCGCAGTGAGTGCTCATTTGCAGAGAGTAAAATTAAACATGTTCAATTAAATTCGCAGCGAATAGCCTGTCACACATAGCGAATTCTGTGTGTGTGTGCCTAATCGCAGCGAGTATTCGCTATGAGTGACCGAGGTTTAAGTGTAAAAAGGCCACAGATGCGTTATCTCCTCTGAAGACTAAAATAGAATGCCTCACAGCCTGTAACTACATTGACTCTCTATAGCCTTCAAATTGGTACACCCATAGATATAACAGTACAATCAGTATAACAAGGAGCCCTAGAACCTAAAAAAATATCTAAAGATTAAAGGCAGTGATCAAGTAACAGTAAAGTGACAGTCTATATATGTACCACATCTGGACAAAGGGATCCTTTCATTTCTGAGGGTTTAGATTTACAATTACACAATTAGATAAATTATAAGTTTTAAATCTAAGCAAAATTATTTTCCTAGGTTTCATTTTGTTTAACGCAATACCACTGAATCATCAACTTCTGTTTTTAAAGTGTAGGTGGTATATTGGTCGTGGGTAGATTTGGACGAGGGAGTGACTCTACATTGGCTGGTGGTGTGTAGGCATTATAATATGCCCTGTGCTGTTGATAGCTTTCAACAGCATTCATATTTAAAATTTGAGTAGCTCTCAAAAATATTTTTTACTGTTCATTTTTCATTGTTAAGCTCCTCTCACACAGAACGAAATTTATCAAATCAAAAATTTGATTCTCTAAAAACTGAAAACGTAAGTTTTAATTCAATTTCATTAGAGACAATAAAACGCTATGTTGATTAGCAGTACTACAACATTATAGGGGTAAGTGCACTCTGGAAAAAAAATGTTGGCTTTTAACTATTTCAGTGCATGCAAGTGCTAAGAATCTAATAAGGTTATTCTCATTATGAATTTTAGGGTACATCATCACCCCTATATTCTCCCGTGGGTGTAGTCAGAAGCGTATATGGGTAAACGCGGACGAAATCTAAGATGGTATAACCAACTCGTTAATTCCAGACAAAAAATACCCAGACGGGCGAGCGAGTTTCAGGATCTATGTATCGAATGTTGTCTACGCGGTTCTTAAAGTAAGTCAGAAGTCAATACCACACACTGATTTTTGAATGATTTGAATGATTTGAATATTGGATTATTCAAGTATGTTAATGTGCATAAGTTATTAACTATGGACATTTAGAAACCAAAGTGCCACGTAGTATGTACAATGATTAGTTGGGTTGTTATAAATTAATTTGCTTAATTCCGCGTAAAGAAAGAAAATGATATGTCCTGCCCAGTTTTAAGGAGACCTCCCTCATTCGCGCGCACTATATCCGTCGCCGTTAATCCCAGCACCACCACACTAGGCACGACACACCACTCTCGAAAATACGACACGTGTTTCGCCTCTACAAGAGGCATCCTCAGGTGAAGTAGACTCTGAGGAGGCTGGCCGCTAAGTGAGCGGCGAGCTGAAACTAATGATATTTATACTACTTGCTGACGCAACCACGCTCCAATTACGTAGAGAGCGATTACAGCATGCGATCAATCTCCACCTGACGTACGCAGATATTTGCTGTGAAATTAACAACAGACTACTGCGATACGTCCGTCTACCCTCCAATCACGCAACCAATCGCTGGCCACCGCACCGTGAGGGTGACAAACGACCATGTTGCGAGGCTGTATATCATCAAAGAGCAGGCTTAAACACGTTTAAGAGAGGCGAGTTGGAAACATTTGTTTGTTCATTCAGCAGTGCAACGTTACCGCTCTTATTTTTTATATATCTCTAACTGTTCCAGCACACAGTCGTAGCCCTTTATTACAAGTATGTAAAACTGTAAAAGAAGTGGTCATTGGCTAGGCTGTGTCCAGTGTCCAAGAGATGTTTAGCAAAATGTGATTTATCGGGATTACAATTCCTGTACGCGGCTAAATGCTCTTTATAACGTATTTCGAAGTTGCGACCAGTCTGACCTACGTAAACGGCTTGGCATTCGTCACAAACAAGTTTATAAACACCAGACTTTAGAAAAATATCTAACTTATCTTTATTATTACAGATATTCCTAAGTGAATTGTTTGTTTTGAACGCCACGTAAACACCACTCTGTCGAAGAGTATTAGCTATTTTTTCAGATATGAAACCTAAGTAGGTCAAACTGCCAACATATCGACGATCACTTTGAGGTTTAACCGCGTACAGAGAATTGCGTACGACAAGCTTTTGTTTCTTTTTGATTACATTGTCAATGATGTTCTTTGAATAACCGTTAGATACTGCAATTTGATAAATCACATTAAGCTCTTTTAAATAATTTTCTTTAAGTATAAATAGTAAGTAGTATAAATATCAATAGTTTCAGCTCGCCGCTCACTTAGCGGCCAGCCTCCGCAGAGTCTACTTCGCCTGATGATGCCTCGTGTAGAGGCGTAACACGTGTCGTATTTTCGAGAGTGGTGTGTCATGCCTAATGTGGTGGTGCTGGGATTGACGGCGACGGGTATAGTGCGCGCGATTGAGGGAGGGTAGGAGGTCCCCTTAAAACGGGACAGGACACATCATTTTCTTTCTTTACGCGGAATTAAGCAAATTAATTTATAACAACCCCATTATAATGGATTTCCGCAAAGTAACGCCTGATTCTATCAATTATCTTAATGATTAGTTGATTAAAGAGTGTGTATATTTTCAGATAGATTCACTCAAATAAATCTCGCGTTCTATCGCCCGCTGATGGTCCGTTCGTAATTCGAATCAATGTATCATGGATATTTTGCATTATTATTACTTCAAATTTGATATTAGATTTTCTGTGAAATGTGGATGAGTTACGCTAACACACGACAATACTGCACTGCAGTGATAATTTAAAGTTAGTGTCAACCGAAATATAGATATTGGATATCGTACCAATATATGATACTGTATCCATACACTTATCGTATCGCCCACTCCCAGGTAGAACGGTTAAAGGGACGAGATAGCAATCATCAATCTGACAGTCAAAAATAACAATAAAGATAAACAGTGCCTACAACGGTGTGAGGCATGATAAAGAGTAGAAGGTGAAACCAGCATATTTTATGTAAAATTATGCTAGATTTGAAGTACATATATGTTTGCCGAACACAATAAGCTGAGTGTACACTTTTGGAGATAAAAGCGCTGTATAAAACACACTTCAATTGGGTTATTAAACGCTGCTAACCATATTTAAGTAACTAAACTAACTAATAGTGGAAACTTATAACCATAAGCAGAAATATGTAATAATATGGGTGACAAAATCACACCTCCTTGGATGTAGTAGGTTCTTTTTCATTTCTTTCACCAACTTTAGCTGCTTGTTGTTGAGCCGGAACTCCATCACCGGTTTCAAGTGACATCGATGCAATAGCATGGCTCATATCATTGGTGCCCTCTTCCATGCCAAAGTCAGCATGAATTGAAGCATTTGCAGTTGCCAGTTTGTAATCTTCCAAGCCTTTTTGCTGTAATTTATAATTTGAATTTCTAATGTTTCAACCAATCAAGTGCTTAGATATGTAAATTAATAAAACAAAAATAAACAAAAATAAACTAAAACACAATCATTTGATGAGCTAAAATAGATGTATCTTCTCAATTTTTTTTCGTTTAATATTTTTATGAAAACTTATTTTAATGATATAAGCAAAATGAAAATGCAAAAATTTATAATTTTGATAATTTAAACTACACACAAGTTATTTATATCATTATAATATTGTAAGAAACGGGGGAAAAGATTAAAGATTAATAAAATAAATAATATTAACTAATGAAGAGCACTTGGCTAAAACAAAATTTTTATATATTTTTCCTATGGATCATGCATATATATATGCTTTGCCAATAAATGCCAATGATTTCTTAATGATGTAAAAGGCGTGGATGACCAGAGTAGCAATGATTATTGATTGTGCTTGTAATAGTAATAAATGTAATATAAACCTCATGTTCAGATGATTCAGTTGCCAGCTTAGATGTATCCAAATCAGCAGAAGTTGACTGAGGGCTCATGTCCTGTTTCTGATTTTTTTTGTTGGTTTTTGGGCGACGACCTATAATTTAAATAGTGAAAAAAGAAAACCATGTTGTACAGAATGACATTATTATGTATAAAATTTGTATGCATTGCTCACCAGACGCTGTCCTATATTTTAAGAAACCATCTTTAGTTCCATTAAGATAATACTGCACAGCTTGCTTCAATTTAGCAGCGCGAAGATCATTCATATCACCAAATATTTCAATACAAGCAGCATCAACATCGGCTGAAGGCAAGTCGCGGACAAATTGAGAAATGGTTTTAATGAGGGTTTCTGGTGGGACCTGTTGCTGTAAGAAAATTTTATTTATTTAAATTACATTATAAGTGTGAGTATAAATATAATATGAACACGAATAGGAGCATGAAAGGTGCCTGCCAAGCCAAGCATTGCAATTAAGGTTAATTTCCATCGACTTCCTGCATCACTTACTACGGCATCACTTAATCTAAGGAGGGCCTCCCACCAAAACTGCTTACTCATACAAATTTCACTTGGGAAAATTTTCACTCGAGAACCTTAATTATATTCAACATATATTTTATCTTATATTATTTACCATTTTTATACATATTGATAGCCGTGGTAGCTCAGATGGTTAGCGCTCGCTGTAAGCTTCACAGTACTCGAGCAACCCGGGTTCGATCCCCGCCGGCACCAATGAAATTGTTAATTGCAATTTTAAGTGCTGATTTACCACGTGCTCGGCGGTGAAGGAAAACATCGTGAGGAAACCTGCATGTCTGAGAAATAAGAAAAAAAAAATATTTCGAAGAAATGTGAAGTTCGCCAACACGCATTGGGCCAGCGCGGCGGACATTTCCTTGCCCTAAAACCCTCTCAGAAATGAGAGGAGGCCTGTGCCCAGCAGTGGAACGTAAATAGGCTGCAACTTTACTTTACTTTTTATACATATTTATATAGCCCTACAAGAGTAGAATACTAATAAAAAATACTTTAAAAAATTATAGCTATTCATTTCTGCCCAGAGGTGTATTAACACTTTCACTGTCCGGTTTACAGAGACAATAGTAACAATAGCAATGACCTATATGTAGTGCACGGGACAGCGAAATGGTTAAAAAATCTTAGAAAATGGACAATAAGTCGAACACATACAATATGAATTCCTCACGGTAATCAACTGACAAATTAATATGAGAGTACAAAGAGTTTAATACAAAATTGAAAAGAAATTTAAGTTAAAGCCATTTGCTTTTTCACATATGGGCACAGAATAATTAATAGTGCTACGTACAGAAATTGCACTCTTTTGATGCTGACTACTTTGCCTACGTTTTAGTAGCCTACATAATTATTATTAATTAGAGAAATCCGGCACGTAAGCTAAATTAACCTTTATTGCTGTGCACTAGTGTCCGTACAACTTTACATCTTTACCCCTTCCTACAGTACGGCCGATATTTCGTAGTTACCCAGGGTTTTCAATAAATAGTAAAAAATATAGTGTGTATATAGTACTTTTTGATTATTTATTTAATTTACAATTATTATATTTTAATATAATGTCATATTTTTTTATCTCTAAAATAAAGTCTATTAAGAAAAGTTCTTAACCTGATGTATAATTTTAAGTAAATACCGGAAGGAAAAACATTGACACGAAGTGATAAAATTAATGTTCGTTAATAATTTTAGTAATTTTTTTATATAGAATAAGGGTGACAAATGAGCACACAGTCCACCTGATGGTAAGTGGCTGCTGCGGCCCATAGACATCTACATCTATCCTCTATTACAAATCAAAATGCAGATGCGTTTTCACCCGTGATGACTAGGATGGATATCTCATTTCCAGTAAAAAGGACCTCCGGCCACCTGTACTCACCAAGCGAAACGCAGAGGTAAACCTCTACTTCACGCTGGTATTCTGTAAGGTCGTGGTACCACCCCAGTTCAAGCTGATTTATCCATGCGACAGCAAAAGCTGCCGCGTGGCTCTACCACTTAAAATTTGACGGTTTTTACATAATTATGTTTTCAAAATTTATAATGGATGTATTTACGATAATAATCATTTAAATATACTTATAAATTACACTGAAACATGCAATTATTTTATCCTTTATCTAAATATACTAAACAATAAACAAAAATATTTATACAAGTGTATACAAAAAATCTATTTAGGTAAACAATGTTAAAACTTTGAAATTCACTATTACGTCACTCGCTTAAAACGCGCTAGCCCTGACGACGTACGCTACCTAAGCCGCGGCGCCCACCTAAGCTACATGATTTCGACATGGCTTGTAGCATGATTCTGACGATGCTCTGACGTGACCACGAGTGACACTGCTTGCACCAACCTGTGCAACAATAGCATATCGCAGAGTTCATTTTGGGCCAAAATCTCGCCTGAAGAGGATAAACATGCCCTTGCTTTGCTACAGATTTCAAACATTCAAAGTGCCAGCTGAAGATTTTGAGTACATCCCTAAGGGAAAAAATTTGAAAAGTGGTGGTACTTTCAATTTTATGAAGGAATTAGAATTACATTTCGCATAGATTTGCCCTACAAGTTGCAAGAAGCATCTTGCGAGTTTCTGTTATTGTAATCGGGTCTAAGATAATCATATAAACATGGTTTTTCATGAACTAAATCAATGAATTTAATATTAAATCTACAAGTTTCGTGTTACGTGCCACTTCAATGCGTCACTAGTAGCAAGCTGAATGGCACGTCAGATCATGCGGCGTCACGCCACGCAAATGGGCGTTACTACATACTTTCCCTTTGAATGTTGAGGCGAGTGACAAGTTACGCGTCAAATCACGCGTCAGATCACGTGTTACGTTAAGCGCGGCGCCCACCTACGTAACGTAACACGTGATCTGACGCGTGATTTGACGCGTAACTTGTCACTCGCCTCAACATTCAAAGGGAATGTATTTAGTAACGCCCATTTGCGTGGCGTGACGCCGCATGATCTGACGTGCCATTCAGCTTGCTACTAGTGACGCATTGAAGTGGCACGTAACACGAAACTTGTAGTTTTTATATTAAATTCATGGATTTAGTTCATGAAAAACCATGTTTATATGATTATCCTAGACCCGATTACAATAACAGGAACTCGCAAGATGCTTCTTGCAACTTGTAGGGCAAATCTATGCGAAATGTAATTATAATTTCTTCATAAAATTGAAAGTACCACCACTTATCAAATTTTTTCCCTTAGGGATGTACTCAAAATCTTCAGCTGGCACTTTGAATGTTTGATATCTGTAGCAAAGCAAGGGCATGTTTATCCTCTTCAGGCGAGATTTTGGCCCAAAATGAACTCTGCGACATGCTATTGTTACACAGGTTGGTGCAAGCAGTGTCACTCGTGGTCACGTCAGAGCATCGTCAGAATCATGCTACAAGCCATGTCGAAATCATGTAGCTTAGGTGGGCGCCGCGGCTTACGTAGGTGGGCGCCGCGCTTTAGGTTACGCTGAGGGTACAGTATTTATATCACGCAGGTAACAAGAGTGACAGAGGCCTGATATGGGCTTTAATTACTGCCTTGTTGACAGACTGGTTTACTTCTGCCGGTTGGCTCTAATTTCCAGTATTGTATTAACTCTTAGGCCCGGCGCCCACCTACGTAACGTAACACGTGATCTGACGCGTGATTTGACGCGTAACTTGTCACTCGCCTCAACATTCAAAGGGAATGTATGTAGTAACGCCCATTTGCGTGGCGTGACGCCGCATGATCTGACGTGCCATTCAGCTTGCTACTAGTGACGCATTGAAGTGGCACGTAACACGAAACTTGTAGTTTTAATATTAAATTCATTGATTTAGTTCATGAAAAACCATGTTTATATGATTATCCTAGACCCGATTACAATAACAGGAACTCGCAAGATGCTTCTTGCAACTTGTAGGGCAAATCTATGCGAAATGTAATTATAATTTCTTCATAAAATTGAAAGTACCACCACTTATCAAATTTTTTCCCTTAGGGATGTACTCAAAATCTTCAGCTGGCACTTTGAATGTTTGATATCTGTAGCAAAGCAAGGGCATGTTTATCCTCTTCAGGCGAGATTTTGGCCCAAAATGAACTCTGCGACATGCTATTGTTACACAGGTTGGTGCAAGCAGTGTCACTCGTGGTCACGTCAGAGCATCGTCAGAATCATGCTACAAGCCATGTCGAAATCATGTAGCTTAGGTGGGCGCCGCGGCTTACGTAGGTGGGCGCCGCGCTTTAGGTTACGCTGAGGGTACAGTATTTATATCACGCAGGTAACAAGAGTGACAGAGGCCTGATATGGGCTTTAATTACTGCCTTGTTGACAGACTGGTTTACTTCTGCCGGTTGGCTCTAATTTCCAGTATTGTATTAACTCTTAGGCCCGGCGCCCACCTACGTAACGTAACACGTGATCTGACGCGTGATTTGACGCGTAACTTGTCACTCGCCTCAACATTCAAAGGGAATGTATGTAGTAACGCCCATTTGCGTGGCGTGACGCCGCATGATCTGACGTGCCATTCAGCTTGCTACTAGTGACGCATTGAAGTGGCACGTAACACGAAACTTGTAGTTTTAATATTAAATTCATTGATTTAGTTCATGAAAAACCATGTTTATATGATTATCCTAGACACGATTACAATAACAGGAACTCGCAAGATGCTTCTTGCAACTTGTAGGGCAAATCTATGCGAAATGTAATTCTAATTCCTTCATAAAATTGAAAGTACCACCACTTTTCAAATTTTTTCCCTTAGGGATGTACTCAAAATTTTCAGCTGGCACTTTGAATGTTTGAAATCTGTAGCAAAACAAGGGCATGTTTATCCTCTTCAGGCGAGATTTTGGCCCAAAATGAACTTTGCGACATGCTATTGTTGCACAGGTTGGTGCAAGCAGTGTCACTCGTGGTCACGTCAGAGCATCGTCAGAATCATGCTACAAGCCATGTCGAAATCATGTAGCTTAGGTGGGCGCCGCGGCTTACAGTCTGCGAGGCATAAGCTGAGCTTTGCATTTGTGTGAGTGATCACCAAAAGTAGTCAGAAAAAAAGTATGTGTAGGTACATTATGTAAGTGTGACTGAAAAGTCAGAGATCAATAAATTAAATTCAAATATAAAAAAATTATAACAATTCTTCTACACTGGAATTGCATTTTCATCATTTTCATCACTCTTGTCTGGTGTGTCATTTGTGTTAATAATGAATTGTTGGAACAATTGGCCACGACGTCGTTCTTGATGATATGATGGATCATATCATCAAGAACGACGTCGTGGCCATGAAACTTTTTTTCTTCTTTTATTGCGTGGTCACATACATTTTTCCATTCTTGTACAGACAGTGTGAACTTTTTCTTTCACTAATCTTGTTATTGTATCCATATTTATTGACACGTTTTTTTTCGCTACGTATTCTTTTAACATTGCCCATATAATTTCAGTTGGATTGAAATCCAGGTGGTAACCCTACCACCCGGTAGACGTAGGACGCTGTGACAATGTTCTCTCTAAGTCAAGTGTCAATTTTATCTTCTTTTATCTTTTTGTCTTTTGGGACTCAGAAGGAATTTTATTGATTAATTATAAAGATAAAGGTACGGTAGACGTAGGACGCTGTGACAATATTCTCTCTAAGTCAAGTGTAAATTTTATCTTCTTTTATCTTTTTGTCTTTTGGGACTCAGAAGGAATTTTATTGATTAATTATAAAGATAAAGGTATCTCCATAACCGGAAATTATTACGCTTCAATCCTAGAACAATTGAAGAAAGCTATAAAGGAGAAAAAAAGGTGAAAATTGACCAAAGGAATCCTTCTTCAGCACGACAACGCGCCTGTTCACAAGTGCCATGTTGCGATGGCTGCTCTGTAGAAGGTGGGTTTACTTAACTTAAAAAAAGAACTTCGTGGGCAAAAGCTTTTAAGTGATGAAGAAGTGAAGGAAACAGTTTCGACAAATTTTTAGACAAAGAAATCATTTTCTTTTGAGGGTATACATAAGTTAATTGAAAGATCCGAAAAATGTATTAGGGTAGCAAGTGAAAAGGAAATATAAATTTGGATTTTTATTACCACTCCTTACCCCCCATTCCGCGAACTTAAAAACGCACCCTCGTAACTTACTAGTTTCATTTGATGAAAGAAGAAGAAACATCCTATAATCCTAGTGATTATAGGAAATGTTTCCTTCATTTGGTTTCCTTACCTTTTTTTGAGTGATTCCTAAACGCTTATAAAAATCTTGAAGACTTTGTTCAGATAATATAGTGCCTCCAAGTAATGCAGCCATGAGGCACAGTCTGTCTTGAGGTACATCCAAAACTCTTGGTAGCTCATGCACCATATATTCTTTCGTTTCCAATGACGACTAAAACAATAATAAAATGTTAAATATTATCAAGTGCTAAACATAAAACTCGGTCCATCCACAGAACCATTTGCACCCATCGATTTTCTGCATGTCTTACCAAGTCGTCACTTCATTTAGCGAGCGGCCGCCCTACACTTACTGGTTCTGATGTGTTACTGTTACATCGGCTAGTTTCCGCAACTATACAGCTCGTATGTTACGTGTAGGCAAGAATCAATTCTATTACAGCCATGCCAGGTCCTCAAGGAGTCTTAATAACTTTGTCGCCAAACATCCCAGGGAGCGAACCCGGTACATTGAGATACTCAGCCCTGTAAGTCGGCGACCACAGAACTATCAAGTAGGACATGAGCCTCTGCCTATTTGCACTCCAACCAGTTAAGAGTCCTTGTAATAGTTCAAATTTGAGATTTGTTCAAATGAATCAGTATTTCGGTAAAGCTGCTACTTATGTTAGGTAATGCCTCTTCAGCTTGCCTGCATTCGGTTGAACACCTGTTCATAATGCATAATGCGATGCTGCACAAATAACCTACAATCTACATAGATTGTAGGTTCTTTGTGCAGAATCCCATCTGAGATTTTACAAACATAAATAGAAGTGGGATAATAAATTCTGAGCTAAACCTTCTGCGGCATCATTGCCTTTGCAACCACTGTGGCCTTTTATCCACTGAAGAGTGGTGTTATATACATTATTATGGAGTTGGAATAACTCAGAAATTAGCCCATTGTTTATGATATTAGTGACCCCAGAGTATCTTTATGTGTATGTTTAAGTCCTTCGAGAAGGTCCCAGAGGCAGTTTTTAGTTCTAATATGGCCAACCTAAACTACTTCAGAATACTAATCTATTGGGCTATTATCGTTACCCTGGTTTACTACAGATATCATTGTTATGGAT
This sequence comes from Parnassius glacialis, assembly GCA_033319125.1. Taxonomy (NCBI): domain Eukaryota; kingdom Metazoa; phylum Arthropoda; class Insecta; order Lepidoptera; family Papilionidae; genus Parnassius; species Parnassius glacialis. The sequence goes on from JAVANC010000021.1 coordinate 22,850,127, forward strand.
ATCCAAATTACTACTAATATACTATAATGTACAGAAACTCTAAGAATAGCATCTAGCCTACTGAGTGACTTTAAACATTCTCATTTAGCCAGCAGTGAAGTCATCACTGACAATATGCACTTGTTGTACACTCACTATTATAAAATGATATTAAAATAAATACGAAATTAGTGAAACAAATTATATAGTTCATTCATACCCTGTAAGTTAGTTTTAACTGTGATGAACTGAAGTATCTAGGTGGTTGAAAAACTAAATACTCTCCAGAGCAACCTACAAGACCAGCATAGGTTTTCTCTCTGCACAGACCAACAACCTCTTGGCAATGATCATCTGAAGATACCATCTGTGGGATAAAAGGTTAAGATTACTTATGGTAGTAAAATATAACATATTATATTGTAAATATAACACATGATGTTGACTCACAATAGGTATGTTTAGGTATCTGAGAGCAGTTCTAAGGCACGAATGCAGACCAGTTGGAGGTACCCACCAAACTTTTGGTGGTGGAGTACCTTTAGTTACAATATGACGCAATACCTATACAAAAAAAAATAAGTTAGAAAATATGGAACATGGAAAATTTAAACATGCTTCTTACTTTGATTAAAAAAAAACACTTTATTTGCCACTAATGCTGTATCTGCTATCTATCACTCAATAAAATGAAATGATAATTTGTGATTCATATACACACATAGTAAAAATGCAAAAAATATTTTAAATACACAAAAAAAAAACAACAAGCAAGGTATTAAACTTATTATGTACATGAAGAAGTATACAGTTTATGTACATCCCACTTTTGGGCACAGAACAGAACGAAACAGGGATATGGAGGAATTGGTCTATATATTACAGTTCTCTATGAATAAGTCTGACGCCTTGCTCTAAACTAAAGAGTGTGGATAGACTTCACATGTACTTAGGTTCTCACATGTACTAGTACTCAGGTAGGTTCTTTGACGATGTTTTCCTTCGTCGGTGTAATTATTTTAGCGTTATTATTGTTGATTATATAATTACTTTATTGAATTTGGCACAGACAAATTGCTAGTGATTCGCCGAATAGTAGACTTTTGACGAATATTCGTATTCGGCGAATATTAAAAAACTAATATTTTTGCACGTAACTCTAATTACTAGCGGACTTGATAACGCGCGTCGTCGGCGCGTAAAAAATACGTGTGTTTTGGTCTTAACGACGTGGGACTCCCAAAAATATTTTTCACTGAAACTATGTACAGTCGCCTCGGAAAGACTTTTTTCAACGGCTGGGAACATCCAAACTGAAAAAGAAATCGCCTAAAACCAGAAAATCTACAAATTTTATGTTTTTTTTTATATAAAAATTTGCCTATTGTAAACTTTAATTATTAGAACAATAGAAAATCATCAAATAAATTAGTTTTTAGGGTTCCGTACCTCAAAAGGAAAAAACGGAACCCTTATAGGATCACTTTGTTGTCCGTCTGTCTGTCAAGACCCTTTTTCTGAGGAACGCGTGTAGGTATCAAGCTGAAATTCATATCAAATACTCAAGTCTACTGTCCCTTAGAGCTGTGAAAAAAATCAAACTTCTAAGCCAACGCAATCAAAAGATACAGCCGTTTATGCTGCAATTTTCCAACATTCACAAGGGAATCAAAACCTACAGGGTACTTCCTGTGAACTCAGAATCTTGAAATTTGGTACGAAGCAACGTTTTATAGCACAGTAAAGGAAAAATTGCGAAAAGCATAAATTTTTATTTACATCATATAATAAAAATATTTTTAATAATTTTAAACTTATATAGGTACCTACAGATTTGTGAACCCTCGGTGCGCGAGTCAGACTCGCACTTTGCCGGTTTTTTTTTTACTACCATAGCGAGATATTCGTATTCGCCGAATAGTAGGTTTGATATTCGTATTCGTAAAAGTAGTATTCGTTGCATCACTACAAATTGCCCAAAATATGCTATGTTGAAAAGTGTGTTTTGGACAAATTAAGCTGGTATGAATTTCTGTCTTGAATGCTTTTAGTTTTATTGCAATATACGATTATTTTATCAACTACTTCGGTGCTTGGAAGGGTGTGTGTATTCAAGCGTATTTTTCTTTTAAAGAAATAAGTTTGAATATGGTCTAAATAATAAATATTTCTTCATACTTTAATAGGAACAGGACTTTCTAGCATTAAAAAGTCTTAAATATATTAAGAGCTAAGCGTATTTAAAAGTTGATTAATTCAATATTTACACTGTATTATAATTTACAATAAAATGTTGATTATTATTAAATGTTGATGATTATTGGGTAATTACACTTAATATAAAACTGTTATGTTTTCTGCTTTTCAAATGATTTTAAGTATTATTTATTATTAGTTATATTTTTATTATGTTCAGAAACATTATTTGTACGATAAAGTATTTTTACAATAATAACATATTGCAATTTTTTCGCCTCCGGCACATTTTTCAAAATGGTCCCGCAGCTGTGTTACGTCTCGGCATCATAAAAGGTGAAAATTAAAATCGTAACAAAAATCTTACAATTGTACACTACACTAAATAATAAAATACCAAATAAAAAATATTGATTAACTTCCCTAGTATTTTTTTCTAACTTTTTATATAAATCCTTTGTAATATTTTGATGAAAATGTAAACTAAACAAAATAATATTAAACTGACGCACTTAGTTTAAATTAATACCAACCAATATTTCAGCCAATAGCATAACAACAAACTACATAAAATTAACATCAACCACTTTGCAAAACGCTTTCTTTTAGTGAGTACTATCTACAAAAAAAATATGAGCATTTAAATCGATGGTCCATATTGGAAATTTTATCCAATAAAACACTTAAGAGCTTACCGAATTAACCCTTTGCCTGTATGTTGCTTGTGTTTGAATCCAGTGTTGTGGCACTGCCGGTGGGGTTGGGTGAGCGCCATTGAAACAAACACAAAGTGCTACTTGATGTTCAGCTAGTGCTTGTGCCAATGTTGTCAAAAATTGTACACATCGCGCCCATTGTCCACCGCAAGCCCAATCTGATAAAAAATAAGGTATAGATTGCATTAGCTTAGAGATGTGAAAAAAAGGATTCCAATTAAGACATATCGCCTACTTATTTTCATAATAAAATATTACGAGAGCTTAACTTTGTTAAATACAGAAATTTGTGGGTTGCTAGGAACATTTAATGTTACAATTGTATGATTATATCAATAACATTAGGTACCTGAAAAATATCCCCCGTAAAGACGATCCAGACAACCCTCGGCGTCGAGTACTAAACGAAAACCACCAGCATGATTTCTCGCTATTTTGAATAAATCAACACCTACTCCTTCATTTTCTAAAAAAGTTTGCAGATCTTGTATGCCCATGATTATCGGCAACTCAATATATTCTAACAATTCGATCGAACACGTTCGTCCCGAGTAATTGGGTCTGAAATACGAACAAAAGAATCTAAGCGTCCACAAATAACAAAAAATACATAAGTTTCATGAAATTACAGCATACCGATTATATATTAGGAACTCGAAAAGATTAAAATATCGCAAAAAACATTGCAAAAAAATTGACTACATAACCGGCACGTTTCTATGCATATAGTTGTATGCAGACCAAACAAAATTGCTTATGGGTAGCGAAAAGACAAGATTAAAAGACATATATATATTTCAATGTAAATAATAACAAAAATACGAACCTTGATTCAAAAAACCATGCCAAGAAAGAATTACAGCAGCCGAAACTTGGAAACGGAAGCCATTTGTAATTTTGTAATTTTCTGACCTTTCCTAGAGTGCACAGATAAGATCACAGAACACTATGACAAAGTTGAACAACACTGAATCAATCGAATCCATAGACTTAGAACATACTGGCGTAGGTATAGACCAGGGGTCGGCAACCTTTTGAGTCGGAATACCAAAAATTACAATTTACAAAATTTCAAAATTTTTAAAAAAACACAATTTTTTTACTTGCACAAATAAAGTTTTTTGTTAAAAAAACTAGTTTATTTATTCATAAGAAAAATATATGTTCTTTCATATATAAATAAAGTTTTTCACAATAAGTTAGAATCTAATTTCTATTAGTATATTAGTATAGTTATAGTATTATTAGATAATCACACCTTATTTAAGTAAAAATTAAAACAAACATTTATTTACATTGTAAGTCTTACAACACTAACTTGTACTTCAATAACAAACAATTGAGAAAACAAATTCAATGGGAATGGGCTTTAGCTTCGTATGGTTATTCAAGTAGAAAATTTAAACATTACTAAACAATGTAACTTTTACTTAGAAATAAAAAAACAATAACATACATTTAAGCAAACAAATTCAATGGGAGCGTTGGCTTTGCATGGTTTTAGAAAGTTTGGATTTTAGTTTGGCTCATAACTTGTTGCTTTAAGTTTCAAACGCGACTCTAAATTTTCATTTGTTAGTGGGCTTCTTACTTTGCTTTTAATTATAAACGCTTGCTTGCACGAATATGTCGATCCGAAATTAGTCAGCACTCCAAATGCCAACTTCTTCACCTCACTGTAGCAATCTGGAATACTATTCCATGCGTCGAATAAAAGTACCTCAACTCGCAGCATTTCTTTTAAAGCTGTGCAATTTGTTGCATTACGTACATGTACTGTAAAATGCTGTTGTCTTGGCATTTTCAGCCCACACACGCGTACATACAAAAGTGAAGTAGTGTCAATATCACAGTGAAAAAATAATAAAAATAAACGTACCTAAAAACATTATTTACACACATAAAGTCAATTAGCTAATAAGTGTCCATAGCAACATAAAAAAATTGTTTGACTAATTGTATTTGTCTTACGAAAAATAAATCACTTAAAGCAATTCGCGCAAGCAGCGAAACGAACACACACAATCCTGAAAGATTCGGGATGAACTGAAAGCGAAACTTCCAAATTCTAAAATGGCGAAAATAATAAAAGTAATAAACAGGGCGGGCACAAGGTGCAATTAACGTTTGTCGATACTTTTTTTTTTACACCTATTTACCTACTATAAATCATTTGAATACAAGCAATTTTGATTTATAAGAATTGACAAGTTATTAATTGTTCAAAAGAAAGTTTATTTTTGTACAAGCACTTTATACGAAACCACCGTTTTTCGACTTTCTAGGAAACGGTTAAGTAAGTATGACTTTTTTAATTGGTTGTTTTTATGGGTTTTTATGATCTCAAAATTATTTATTATCTCTTAATCTACAAGAACACACCAAAACAAAAAAGAATTAAAGTTTAACTTTAAATAAATAGGTCGTAGTGTTTTTAGAATTATCATAACAGCACGATAATTCTACAAACACCGTGCCCTAAGTATCTAAAGCTAAACATATTTTTTTGCTTATCAATCATTACTCCCTGTGAAAGAAACTAATGCTATGCACAGGCACGCGCGCACTTGCACCGTTGACTTTGAAGAACGCCGCGTGCCTCGTGCCGCTTGTTTATGAATGCCGCCAAAAGACACCGCTGGCGACGTACATAGTTGCACGTCGTAATAGTTTGCACTGCGTGGCAACGTCGCTTTTTATTGTTCAAGAATACAAGTTCATTGGTTCATTGACCTAGTTACCAAATTCTATAGAGAGTTCTTTGCTTAAAACTAAAACTCTACTTTTTGACCTAATTACTGGACCGATTACGTTATTTTTTTTTGTATATCATCAGCAAAGGCGATTACAAGTATGTGGTTTCATTTATTGAATATACGTAGGAATCATTCTGTATACCGAATGTTTGTGAAACGCTCCTGAAATCGAAGACAGACGATAGTACTAACTATACCTTTGATGATGGGTGAGAAATAAAAAGCTCCTGATGAAAAAAAATCATCTTTTCACAACGTTTTATTAGCTTTATTCACGCTCCATCATTTTAGTACAGCTAAATGAAACGATAATTTCATTAAAAAATCATGATAATAATTAAACATAAAACCAGCAGTGGAATTACTGAATTATAATCAGCTGACTAAGGGTCAATGTATGCGCGAACACCGAATTCGTGCGGCCCGCAGCTAGCGATGGTACCACAATACCTAATAACTTACAACACTTGTCTAAATACCTAATTTCTCTACTTAACCTACTATTTTGCCACTGTGCTTGTCTCCACCTAGCCACTTTAATTCGAATTCAGGTTAAACAAACCAAATAACTGGTTCGATACCCAGCTAATGAAAAAACTACTTAAATGAAATGTTAACAAGGTTAGTCATGCTTTTTTATTCATCGTGTAGGTATATTTATTATTCTGATGTATTCATCCATGTGCCTATTTAGATCAGTTCAGTACTAAGTTATTTAAAAAAATTAGGTATAAAATAGCTTACCGCTCTAAAACCTCCGTGGTCTTATGAGATGCGGCTCAAATTGTGCTACATTCATTTCGAGGCAAATTTGGGCTCGTTGTTGTGTCTCCTCATGCAGGCGGGGAATCATCGTGTGGTCTTCGACACAGTCCGTACGTAGTTTGTCGAAAACATCCACGATCATTTGGCGCATTTCGTCAGCACAATCACACTCACGATTAAAAACCCTTTCTTTTGCATACCCCCACAGAAAGAAGTCTAACGGGGTTAAATCTGGAGGACGAGGGGGCCAAGCATGTGGTCCTAGTCTGCCAATCCAGCGATCATCAAATAATTCGGTGAGGCGCTCACGGGCGAACCTCGCGACATGTGGAGGTACACCATCATGCTGGAACCACGTGCGGCAATATTCAGCCAACAATAAGTCGTCTAAAATGTCAATTAACTGTTCATTTATAAAGCTTAGGTATCGCTGTGCGTTAAGTCACTGTGGCAGAAACACTGGACCCAGTATGCGATCCTTAAATAAACCTGCCAATACGTTAACGGACCATCGGGTTTAGTGCTCGGTTTGTCGAACAGCGTGCGGGTTAACCTCTAAATACACATGTGTATTTCTTCGGTTCCACAGGCCGTTTCTGATAAATGTCGACCCGAGCTCAATGGAACCAGGCACATGTTGTTGCTGGTCTAATAACCAACGGCAGAAAACTCGTCAGCGGTCGTGATCGCTGGGAACTAAAGCTTGCACTTTGTGCACTTTGTATGGGCGCATTTGGTTACGCTTTAACACTTTGTGAACTGCACAGTATTACACACTTGTTCCAACCCAATGTCTTAACAATTTAGCAATACTTCGTGTACCTAGGTTCGGATACCCGCGAACGACATTTAAAATGCGCTCCTCGGAGTGACCAGCCACTTGACTTCCACCTCCTGCACTACCGGAGCAATGGGCCGATTTTCCAACACTCGCTGAAATGCTGCGGTTATCAGACGAGAGTCTGATGGGTGTCAAGCAGTCGGGAATTTCTCTCGATAAATTCGTAATGCACGCGGAGCATTCCCGCAAGCTTCTCTAAGGCACATTAACATGTTGCCGTATTCACGAGCACTATAAACGTACGCGTTAGGCATTATTAAAACAAGAAAGAAACACAAAATATAACAACAAGAATAACACGTAATAACAAGTAGGTAATACCAAGTAATAACAATAAGAATTTTTTCGAAGAATTAATCAAAACGATTGAACTGTCGCTCGCGCATGCGTGTCCAAAGTCAACACGGAACTTTCTCAAAAACTAAAATTAATAATGAATCCCGCCAAAAGTGAAGCCTAATGCAGCCTAACGTCCTTGCGGTAAACACTTTGAAAATTCGAAGTTTCCCAAACTACAGTCGCACACACAGCTTTCTTTGCACGACGCGCGACGATGGTTTTAAAAAGGAAGGAAAACAAAATTATTTATATCTATTGTTTTATGACTAAACTAGTGAATGAAAAGGTAAATATGATGGGGGAAGGTGATTGGGGAAAAGTGTGCAATAAAGTTAAAAGTATTGAGGAAGAATACCGAAAAAATTACCAAGTTGTCGACCCGATAACGGAAAAATTTATCATTAGCATTGATGATAATGATTCTGATGACGGAAGCTCAAGCGAAGATGAAAAGGATGATGAAATAGCATCCAGTAACACCAAAACACCATTGACACCTGGCTTCTCGATTTTATGGTTTATTTATTTTAAATTCCACTGCTGGTTTTGTTTTATTTTTTTTAAGGAGGTAAAGTTTAAGATTCTACTTGATTCTATGAGACCAGTTTGTGTAATTGTTATTCGATGTACTTCAGGATAATTACATAAATGGAGTGTGACTCTAGTCACAGTGCTATTGAAAGTAAAATAAAAAGAAAATTCATATATTTACCATTGAAGTACGTTACAATTTCTGAGAAGGTTTTCTACTTTTTGATGATTACTCCGATAATAAATATCTATAATATTCTACGAATCATTGTGTGATTGAGTAGCAAAAGATCCCACATTAACAATAACAGATAAGAGCTTTAAAATATTATGACCTACTGGTATTATTAAATATAAATTATATTTTGACGTTATTATCTTCCTGATAATAACTCATAAGAATAATAATAAAAGGTGGTTGCCAACTCGCCTATTTAGCATAGAATCTATGGGAAGAGCCTGTGTTCACCGGAGAACTCTTGATAGCCAAGGTTTATAGAATATGATGAATCAATGAATCAATGTACTTTGGGAAGAAATATAAGAATGTACCCAGAAGATATGAAATAAACCAGAACAGAAACTGCGTAAAATCTAAAAATGAATGACTTTAAATAAAAACATCCACAGGAATTAAAATCTGTAATAGGCACCTTCAGATTATTATTGTTTTTATGATATTCTTTTCCACTAAGATATCTTCTGACTGAGTTTATAATTGTTATGTTTAGACATTGTTACGGATATTTTTTTATTTAATTCAAGTAAAAGCTTCTTTAGGATTCTTCACTTTTAGGATGGGGAAAAGGCACTGATGTCGAGTCACCTCCACGCTCAGACACATAAAATTGATGAAGGTAATTTTGAAAATCCAATTGATTAAATTTTATAAAATTGATTAGTATTTGTAAACTTGTTTGTATTACATTTAAAAATTTATTTGTATTACATATATAATAAATCATTCTTTTTCATGTAATACAGCGCAATAAATGAAATTTTTATTACTATATTAATACGTTAATAATATTAATAATTCATAAAAAAATACGGCCAACCAACCACCCCAAAAATAATGCTTACAAGTTTGTGAAGCTAAGAAGTTTTGAGTTCTGACGTGCAGACTGACAGTTTTTTTTTTTTTATGTATTAACTACATAATTATTGATATATTATTTCCCTCTTGAATGGGTACCCATTTTGATTTACGCACCGTTAGAAGTTGAGCTACGATATTTTTTTATTTTTTGTTTTTATAGAATTAGGGTGACAAACGAGCACACAGTCCACCTGATGGTAAGTGGTTGCTGTGGCCCATAGACATCTACATCTATACTCGATTATGAATCAAAATATCAAAATACAGATGCGCTGTCACTAAGATGGAATGCCTCGTTTCCAGTAAAATGATCTCCGGTTTCATACACTTACCATACGAAACACAGCAGCGTTAAGCAGCTATTTTACGTTGGTATTCTGTGAGAGCGTGGTCGTACTACAACCATACCAGTAATCAAGCTGTAGCATTGCTCTACCACGTGTAAAAAGTATAATTTCGTAATACTTGACACTGGCAAAAGAAAAAACAGTCATACAAAGTTCATTACCCAAGAAAAAATGTAAGTTTGACCCATATACTTAGAATATACGGCGATATACGTTTGACCGTATATCGCCGTATATTCCAAGTCTATGGGTTTGACCAGTGATTATATACTCCTTGGGTTTGACCCAAAATTGCCCAAAATCGTAGCAAAATACAGTTATCTGTGTTCATATTTACTTCATAGACTTAGAATATAGTGGCTTATAGACGACCTGACAGTAAACGTAGTGATTATATTCTCTTTGCCTGACAACCCGAAAATCACCGAAAATGCGTGACTAATTTTTAATTTGTCATTGTATGCGTTAGATAGTGATATACATTTTACTTACACGGACTATCGAAAATTGATTGTTAAGGCAAGGAAGCGGTAAAAAGATTTAAAAAAAAATTAGTATACGAAATTGAATAACTTAAAAATTTACAGAATTTTTACCATGATAGTTTAAAAAATATTCACATAAGATGTTCCTGGGAAAAAACTGAACCAACCTGCCTTTTCTTGGATTTTAATTCAAATGTAAAAAATCCCAGGTGACTCTACCGATAAACTCCCCAAGAATCAGATCGGAAAGTTGTATTTCCGATCTTTGGAGAAAATTATTTACTGCCATGGACAGTTTCCCCGGAATTTCTTTTTTAACATATTGTTAATATAAATAAATAGGTACATATTTAACTGATTAGAAAGAAAGAAAGAAAGAACTATTTATTTGATATTCACATTTTACACACATTAAAAAGAATGCATGTACCAGTTTAACACTGCTTACGCATTTACAATTGAGAAGCAGTACATACACAATAATAAAACAAACAAACAAACAAAAAAGTTAAAAGGAAAAAAATCAGTATGAAAATGTGACATCAAATAGGTCTCCAACTCAGCATAATGCTGCAAATACAGCGCTGGTTTTCAGTTGGAGCCTTGTGACTTCACAGACAAGTCGGTGTGTGATTTTCTAACTAAGAGTTATATACGAGTTCATAGTTATCTATTAACAATTACGAGTTAAAATGTAGTGCTAACATATTGTATAACGTATACACACATGCACTGAGACTAAACCTAGGTAACAGGTGTGTTATATTACTATATATTTAAATAATACCTACTTATATACTTATCCATACAATATTAACATTATATTTGACTATTCTGACTATTCTATGGGGAAGACAAGTTTTACTTTTTTCATAAAAGTAGATATTTTAATATTCTGAGTCAAAGAGACACGCCATGTTACGAGACCTGCTGGATTTTTAGAGCAAAAAAAAAATGAAAGAAAGAAATAAGATTGAAACTAATAAATAATCATTCATGAAATACATAACAGAAACACATTAATAATCAATAATATTCGAACATGAAAAGTGTAGAACAGATAAAAATATTGCTATCATCGTAGGTTCCTACGTTCGAGACAGTTATTACGTATTTTGTACTTGTTGTACCAAATAATGCAACTTTAATTTCTTTTTGAAACTACTTAAGAGCCCTCTTACATTTCGGCGTTTCGCAAATTTAGGTATTTTACGCACCAAGCGGGCGGTGAACTACGCGACCGATACTTTCTTTCATATCTATTCACTCGCTCGCACTATAATACTGTGAGTATGGCGATTAAACGATCTTGATCTTCCATAATACAAAGTTTTCTTAGGATGGACTTCAGTGGATGGAATATTTTTTGGTGTGTCATTTTAATTTTATCTTATTAATTTATTATTATATTATTATATAATTTATTATTTATTATTATATACCATTTTGATATATTATTCATTATTTATGACATTTAGTGTCAAAATAAGTACACATAAATATTTTAATTGTTACGTTGTAATCGAATGTTAATAATCGATTATGTCTACTACCGGTAGAATAGTGGTATAAATAAATAAACGGTTGCAACCTGTTTTAATAAATATAACAACCAAATGTAACTAATATTTTTTTAATCGGTACTTACAGTCAATTACTATAAACAGTGGTAGAGCCACGCGGCAGCTTTTGCTGTCGCACGGATGGGCCGGCTCGAACCGGGGTGGTACCACGACCTCACAGAAAACCAGCGTGAAGTAGAGGTTCACCTCTGCGTTTCGCTTGGTGAGTGCAGGTGGCCGGAGGCCCTTTTTACTTCCATGTGAGGCAAAGGCCAAATGAAGCATTCCATCTTAGTCCTCACGGGTGACAACGCATCTGCATTTTGAATTGTAATAGAGGATAGATGTAGATGTCTATGGGCCGCCTATAAGAAAAATATTTGCTGCGACGGCATTGACCGAACTTTTCTCGATTCGATAATTTCAGGCAGTACACACTTTTCATAAAAAGCTTGTAACTTGGGTAACATATTGAAAATCTAAAATTGGTCGTATTTGTAAATTTTTAGTACTTTTACTGCATTAATCTGGGCCAATACATATTATGGCAAGTATTCAGACATTTTTATTTGCTAAATGAAGCTGGCCTTGGATTTGGTAAAACCAGTCATTATTTTGATTTAATGTTACACTTGAATCACTGAATTTATAACTTTTAACTTCTTTTTTGTCGAAAGGCCGTATCAAAATCTATTCCGAAAGCTGAAATAGGATATTTAACTTCAATAAGACCGTTGCTGTATAAACCATTAGGTGAAGCCCTCAAATAACAATGATCTAGGTCAATGAATAGACCACATTTTTCTATAATAATATTTTTTTGTTTGCTCAATTGTGCACATGCTGCAGACTCGTTGTCCCTACCATGTTTAATGGAAGAGACGTGATCTAAATTATAACTATATAAAATAGTTTTAAACCGATCGATCAAAAATTGCGGTCGTAGTTGACAATGTTCTAGTATGCAGGCAATCGACGCACACTACGATAGTAATCGACGCACACTACGGTAGTATCGAAACCATGCAGCGCCCGAAATAAATGACGCAGGTCCACCCTCGGCAAGCGCTCGCGCGTTAATGATCTCAGATGGCCGACGCAGTTAAATATATAGTACTTTTATTTAATTAATTATAATATAATAGTAACGATTTTAAAAGTAAAAATAATAGCATAGTTTAAGCAAATGTTGATGATTAGTTTGGTATAAATTTTACGTCTAAGTGATGTAGAACTTCGGAAATATAGAGGCTTGCATCGAAGCTTTTTTGGTCGTTTTTTGAATTATGTCGAATTTTTTTTCCTATTGTGAAAAGCATATAACGAAAATGTATTCCATTATTATTCAAGTGAAGGATATTTGGGAGATAAAAATATTTTTTTTGATGGTCGATATTCAATAGAATCTACAAATTAGAGCTCCCAAATCATGTCTTCGAGAGTTTTTGCCTAAACATGCATCGCGAGAATGATTATTACTGATTAAATAAATAAGTTATCTAAAATCCATTCCGAGCTTATTTGAGGAGAGAAAACGAACTATTTTTACCAGGTAATTGTTATTTCAAGAAATGAACGATAAACATAAAATTTCAACGAGGAAACCTTGTAATTTCGCGTTTTTTTGTAATACGCCTCTTAATGTTTTTAGGGAATGAATAGGTGGTGGTAAATCATTCCAACAGTGTGTTGCTGCAAATTTGAAGCTGCCTCTAAATGCAGCAGTACGGTGTCGAGTTGTTACAAGCAAGTGAGCGGAAGCTCTTGTATTATATTTATTTTGTTCTCGGGCCCATTTTAACTTTTGGAAAAGATATACCGGTCTCTGCTTTATAATTGTCGAGAACAATAGAGTAGCAAGATGTAATTTTCTCCGGGCGCTCATCTTAAGAAGATTGGCGTCGTTTAAATAAGGCGTTACATTACTTCGAGGCGGGACAGGAAAACAAAAGCGAGTACACGCATTTTGCAGCCGCTGTATAAGCTTCTCTGTTCTTCTCAACAGTCGTGGTCCATAGGCTGCATCTGCATAGTTTAATTTGGACAGTATTAATGATTCACACAATCGTATCCGCATATCTACACTGAGGTACTGCCGAACTTGGTACAGTAATTTTAAACGATAGAAACAACTGCGCACTCCCTCAAGTACATGACTTTCAAAGTGCAAATTACAATCAAATATTACACCTAAATTTCGTGCTTCTGAGACTTGCTGTATAGGTTCATTGTCAATTAGAACAACTGGCTGAAACAGTGATATATTTTGAATATTTTTATTTGTTCCTAGTATTAAAAATTTTGACTTTTGTGGATTTAGCACAAGAGAATTTTGCTTGGACCATAACAAAATACGTTTCAGATCTTCATTCAATGATTTGACAGCAGATTCACAATCTCGAGGGTAAAAAGATTTATAAATTTGTAAGTCATCTGCGTATAAATGATACTCACATTCTTTTATACTGTTAATGATGTCTGAACTATATAAAATAAATAAAATAGGACCTAGGATAGACCCCTGTGGGACACCGCGGGTAACTACGTATGGATTAGACATAAGTGTTGTGCCATCATGGTTCGTTATATTAACGTATTGCAATCTATCTGTTAAGTAACTATGAAACCATTTAACTGTGGAAGGATCAAATCCATAAAAAGATAACTTGGACAGTAGAAGAGTACAATTTATAGAATCAAAAGCTCGTGAGAAATCTAAAAGAGTAAGTATTGTGCCCATTCCCTTATCCTGGGCTGTTAGTATATTGACGACAACATCAATAATCGCTGTTGTGGTGCTATGATCTTTACGAAAACCCGACTGTGCCCGCGGTAAGATTTTATGTTGCTCTAAGTATTCAGTCAACTGCATACAGACCACTTTCTCTAGTACCTTAGACAAACAAGGCAAGATGCTTATAGGGCGTAAATCTTTTAAACAGGTAGCTTGTTTTTTCTTTGGGATAGGCTTTACCACAGCTGTTTTCCATTGATTGGGGAAGGTGGAGGTGGTAATAGATTTATTCACAATGGCAGTAATAGCTTTCAAAGTATGTGGCAGTGTCATAAGCAACATATCAAGTGTTATCTGATCCACACCTTGGGTGTTAGATTTCAAATTTTGACCAATTTTAGCTACTTGCTCCTCATTTGTAGTTATAATGGATGAACAGTGGACTGTATATTTATTTGTGGCTGATTACTTAACGACTGATCTGAGGTTAGCTATACTAGGGGACTGCTTGAAGAAAAGATGGTACTTTTTAATATACTGTATTAACTATTTACAATAATTCGGCACTGACTAACTATAACTATGTCTAACACTATGTACAGAGGGAGGTCTTGATTTGGAGTCTTGAGTCTTCTTCAGGTTTCTTCCTTAGTGCCGCTCCGAAGTGAAATGAACCGCTCACAGACCGAGACGCCCTTCTTATATCTCGCTAGAAGGTGCCTCAGTCTGTGAGTAGTGCCGTGCGACGACAAATGGAGCCACACGCGCGCTGATTGGACGCCGACATCGCTGGTCGGCGCCGGTGTGCGGGGTGCGCGGGGGGTAGCGGGGTACGAAGGGGCGACGGGGCGGCGGGTCTCTAGCTGTCCTCAACATCCTCCCCCCGGCGTAGCTCGCGAGCCTCATCTTCTTTCGGGAGGACGGCGATCTTCCTGACCGGCCGCCGCAGCAATCCGCCCCTGGTCCGCACCTCCACGTTGCGCACCACGCCGTCTGGTCCGGGAAAGGTCCGCGTTATAATTCCACGCGGCCATACGTTCCTTGGCAGGCTTCCGTCTGCCACCACGACGAGGTCCCCCTCTTGTAGTTGTCGCTGCTGCACATCCCGTGAGTCCCCGCGCGCAACCAGCGTCGGCAGGTACTCCTTCATCCAGCGCTTCCAGTACTCGTCGGCAAGTCCTTGCGCCGCTCTCCACGCCCGACGATCATTAGGCGTGCACGGCGCGGTTACTGGAAGGCTCGATGGTCCCAGCAGCAGGAAGTGGTTGGGTGTCAGCGCTTCTTCCTCGTCGATGTCGACCGGTACGTGTGTCAACGGTCGAGAGTTCACTGTATTCTCGGCTTCGGTGAGGAGCGTCACCAACGTCTCCTCCCGCGGGCTCTTCTGGTGTAGAGTGGCTTCGAGCGCGGTCTTCACTGAGCGCACGAGACGCTCCCATGCGCCTCCCTGGTTCGGCGCGCCCGGCGCGATGAACTTCCAGTCTGTCCGCCGAGTCAACGCGTAGTCCTTCAGCAGGGGTGCCCACTCCTCCATTGCCCGTCGTAGCTCGGTGTCCGCCCCATGGAAATTCGTTCCGTTGTCAGAGTAGATGACCCGTGGCCACCCACGCCTAGCCGCCATGCGCCGCAATGCCGATATCGCCGAGTCCGTCGTTAGGGAATAAACTATCTCTAGATGTACCGCGCGCGTCGTCAAACAAGTGAATAACGCTATCCACCGTTTTTCATGCCTACGTCCTATTGTTACCGTTATAGGCCCGAAATAGTCGATTCCGGTGTAAGTGAATGGTCGCGCGAATGCCCCTAACCGTTCAGGTGGTAGATCTCCGATAACCGCCGGCCGTGGTGTCGCCTTGCGTACCCTGCACTGCAGACATCTCCGCTCCACTTCTCTTACGGTCGGTCGTAGTCGAAGTATGTGATATCTCGTGCGTAGGTCGTTCACTACCCGTTCCCTGTTGGCGTGGCTTGCTTCCTTATGCGCCTTCTCCACAAGCAGCTTTACAAACTGGTGGCGTCCGTTCAGGATGGTGGGCCTCTTCATTTGGCTGTCCACATCGGCTGCGTCAATTCGTCCTCTAGCTCGCAGTATGCCATCTTCGAATATGGGGTCGAGCTTCCTCAACGCGCTGCCGATTGCCAAGTTCCTTCCTTTCTGCAGTCGACTGATGTCTTCAGCAAAACTGTCTTGTTGACTTCGCTCTATCCACATCCGTTCTGCTTTCTGGATGTGGTCCAATGTTAGTCCGTGCGCCTTTCCTCTCATGGCGTCGACGAACTGTAATATGCGAGCGGTGGCCCTGACCAATCTCTCATAAGAAGAGAACCTCTTGATGTCTGGCAGGTGTGGAGCGTCCCTGGTGTCGCTCTGGTGCGCCACGGCTTCCTCCAGCTCGTCATCTTCATCCCCTGCCTTCTCTTCCCGACGTCGAGGCCATCGATCTTCATCTTCGTACAGGAATGGTGGTCCCGTAAACCATTTGTCGCTCTCTTCCTTGTACGTATAATTAATGCGCGTTGCCTGATCCGCGATGTTGTCTGCGGTCGGTATCCACCTCCATTGCTCAGGTGACGTCTTCTCCGATATCTCCCCTAATCTATGTGCTACGTATGGGGTGTAACGCGCCGTATCGTTCTGAATCCAATGGAGCGCCGTAGTGGAGTCTGTCCAATAAACTACCCTATCGGCTACCACTCTGTGCTCGCCCTGCACGAATTCCGCGAGTCGCGCGCCTATTAGATTCGCCTGTAACTCTAACCGCGGAATGCTTTGCGCCTTTATCGGGGCGACTTTCGCCTTGGCCGCCACTAATCGTACCTTAACCGTTCCGTCGCGGTATCGTAATCGCCAATACGCCACGGATGCGTACGCACGTTCGCTTGCGTCGTTAAACACGTGAAGCTGACGCTCTACCACTCCCCCCGTAGGAGCATAGCACCTAGGCAGCCGCAGTCGTGATACTTCCTCGACGACTCGCAGCCACCTCTGGAATTCCTCAGCTGCCTCCTCGGGTAGTTCGTCGTCCCATCCGACCTTCTTCATCCGCCACAGGTCTTGCAGCAGGATCTTAGCGGTGATGGTGAGGTAGCTCAGCAGTCCCAGCGGGTCGAAGACCGACATGACTGCACTTAACGCCTCTCTTTTGGTCGGTGGCCTCTGCAGCGTCTTCACTTCGTTCGGTACCCTGTTCATGGATGTGTTGAACGTTAAGGCATCTTCATCGGCCATCCATAATAGCCCCAGGGTTCTGCCTGGGCTGTCTTGTCTCAAGCCTACCTCCTTAGGCTTGCTCGCTAGTAATTCCTCCGGCTTGTCTTCTAGTAGGGCTGCGTGGTTCGAATTCCAGCCTGCTAAGGTGAAGCCGGCCTGCTGGTGTACTTCCATAACCTGCCTTGCAGTGTTTACCGCTTCCTCTACCGTAGCGTAACTGTCTAGGTAGTCATCCATGTAGTGACTACGTACGATAGCGTTAAGTGCCAACGGATGTGTCTCTGCGTGTGCGCGCGCGTTATGATCCCTAACACTATGTGCGAGAAACGGCGAGCTACTCGCACCGAAAATCATTGAAGTCATAACGTATTCCCGCGGTGGGCTGGATCGCTCGTTGCCTCGCCACAGAAACAATTGCGCGGGTTGGTCGCGACGGTCTATCTTTACGCGTAAAAACATTTCCCTAATATCCGCGGACACGGCTATTTCGTTCTCCCTAAATCTAAATAGTATGCCCGGTAGGTTCCGTAACAAGTCGGGGCCGTCAAGTAAATAATCGTTCAAACATTTACCGGACGCACGCGCTGCCGCGTCGAAAACCACTCTTGTCTTCCCAGGCTTGTTCGGATTCTGTACTGCGAAGTGGGGCAGGTACCAGCTCTTGGGGTCCTCTCTCTCTGTCCCTTCAGCTTCCCTTGCGTATCCTTTCGCCAGGAGGTTGTCTATTTGTGCTGTATAGGCGTCTCGAAACTCCGGTGATTTGTCCATCTTCTTCTCGATCGTCCGCAGTCTTCGAGCAGCCATCTCGTAGCTGGGAGGCATCCGCACGTCGTCGTCCTTCCATGGCAGTCCCACCTGGTATTGCTCGCCGACCTTCTTGACGGTGCGCCGGAATATCACGACAGCGCGCTCCTCTTCCCGTCGCGGCCTACTCTTTAGCGAGATACCGATGGAATCGATCTCGTACTGCCGTTTAAGGAGTTCCGTTAACTCCTCGTCCTGACTGGCGAACGTTCGAATGTCCCTATCTAACCGTCCGCTACTGCTTACGACGTGTAATACGGTTTCACCGTCCTCCCTACACGTGAATCGCGGCACGGTTCCCTGTATCACCCATCCCAATAACGTTCGTGCAGCTATAGGCTGCGTTCGACGTCCTATCCTTAAATTACGGGTGATTATTAAATGCCAGTTGTCGGCGCCTAATAATAATCTCGGTTTGGCGTCCTCGTAGCAAACCGAGCTCGGTAGGTTGCGTAAGTGTTTCAACCGTAAACACTCTTTATTTACCGACTGCGAACCTATCTGTAAATTTGTTACTGTACGCGCATTTATTCTGTACATTTCGCTGCGCGTCTTGCCACGTATGCCTATGTTAACTAGCCTGCTATCGGCCTCGCGCTGACTATTGCTTACTCCTCTAATATTCAACGGCTTTACCGGTCCTTCCGCTCCTAACTCGCGCGCTAAGTCGTCGTCGATCAACAAAATGGTTGAGCCTTCGTCAAGCAACGCATACGTATCTATTTCCCTACCGCGTGGTCCACGTAACGTAATGGGACACACTTTCAATAATACGGACGCATTACTAGCGACGTTAGACGCGACGAGCACGGTCTCATCCGGTTTTGCCGATGTCTCGGGTGCGCGGGTCTTGCGGGTGTGAAGGAGGGCATGGTGGGGGGCGTTGCAGCCGTCGACGCCGCATTTCTTCGCTCTACATTTGAACCGTCGGTGTTTACTACTTAAACACAGAAAACATACCCCACCTTCCTTTACCCAATTCCACCGGTCGTCCACACCCATTTGCGCTAACTTTCTACACTTAGCGATCACGTGTTCACCTCCGCAACACATACAAGAGGCACTACCGGTGTCCTCCTGGGCGGTGAACGTTTTTACGTCGCGAGCCCTATTCTCTACGCGGCGTGTCACTATCCTTTTCGACGACGGGGCCTCTCGTCTTACGGGCGATTCCTTAGTCGGCTCTACGGACGTATAGGCATGACTCAACGCACGATCAGCCTCTCTCATCATGAACCTGGACAGTGTAACGATGTCCGGTTCGTCTGCACTTCCGCAGTGCTCCGCATAATCACACCAACGCGACCGTAAGTGAGGGCTTAACTTACTCGTTACTTCCCTAGTAAGCATTGGATTTTGCAGATATCCCTTGCCGTCAACGTTTTGCAAAATGCACACGATATTTTGCAACTTTATTGCGAACGCATTTAATTCCTGTGCGGTTTGACCCGGGCGCGGAAGGCGTTTCAATTCTTCTAACGCTCGATCGATAATTACTTCCGGGCGGCCGAAACACTGCTCTAATGTTCGCATAATATCTGCTGGATCCTTCGCGGTAAACAGCAGTGCCGATACTATCTCCCTAGCTTCACCGCGTAGACAGTTTCTTAACCTTGCCATATTTTCCGTATCTGTGAATCCATATAGACGCGTGGATTCTTTCATCGCGGCTTTGAACGCTAACCATTCCGCGGCCGAACCGTTAAAAATAGGCAAGTCCTGCGTCTGCTTCGCGGCAGCGGGCCTAACTCTGACCATATTCTCCAGAGCTTCCGCTAGTCGCTCTATACCCCTATCTTTCCCTCGCGGAGTAAGCGACCTATCTCTATCCCTATCTCTCTCTAGCCTACGTTGTGGCGCTGGCGTCCTATGCGCACCTACATCCCTATACGGCGACGATAATCTACGATCCGCGTGGCGATGTGGCGATGGCGATCTATGTACACCTACATCCCTATACGGCGACGGTGATCTACGATCCGCGTGGCGATGTGGCGATCTATGTGTAGGCGATAGAGTGCGGCGTTGGACGCGCGACGGCGACGTAACCCGTACACGACGATCCACCTGGTTCATTCCTACGGCGACTCCATCTTCCCTCTGTACCGAATCTATGCGGCGCGGTTGAACGTTATTCGCTTCCGTCCTCCCCTGGGCATCTTCACTGTGGTCGTAACCGGTTACCCTGTTCGGTAGGGTCTGCTCTAACTCGATGCGGGGCGCGGGCTGAGAGGGGCGGGAAGGCGACTCCCCCCGCACAGTCTCTACGTTTTCTAACCACCTATCAACGCGTACCCTATTTTCAACTAACTCGTCTTCGTTGACACTTTCCCTATCTGTTTCTTCTTGCAGTTGCGCGACGTCCCTAGCGTACTTCTTCCTAATAAGATCTTCTTCCAACTGCAATTGCTTCCTCCTAATTGCAGCTAGTTCCTCCGCGGCGTTATACTCTATTTGCTTTAATTTAGCTATCGCACTAGCCGTCGACCGGGCTGAACGAACGGAGCGAACCGACGGGGCGCGGGGTGCGGGCCTATGTACGTCTGTTACAGGCGCGACGGTACGTACTATCGAACTAATCTCTGTAGACGGAAGATCTTCAATAATCGCGGCGAGTGTCTCTGTACGCGGCGCGGAAGTGCTAACCTCTCCCAAACGATCGGTCGTGGACACGGACATAGCGGGGCGCGGCGGCGGGGGCGCGGGCGCGGGCGTAGATGCGGGCGCGGGCGGGGCCTGGAGCGCGGGCGCGGCGGAGGGCGCTTGTGCCATTGCGAGATAATCGGACGGGGACGCGGGTGCTTCTTCGAATATGCGCATTCCTACCGGCATGTCATCATCGTTCCGTGTCTTCTGGCTTCGTGTCTTCCTCATGGTCCCACGTTGCGACCTCCGGTCGTCTTCAAAAAGACGTACGTACAGTCTTTAAAAAGACACACGTATGGATGTCGTTCCCGCCACAAGGGCGTTACCAGATGGTCACAGTTTGGCACCGTTAGGGAGTGACCACTGGCCGCGTAAACGCGGTTAAGAAACAAGAAATTGTCTGGAAACAGACAATAGACGTATGTGACGTAATCGTGACAAGAAACAGGGAAGAAATTAGTACCGACGATCTTCTCTCTTCGTCGACGAACTTCTTTCTTCCTTGAAGATCTTCTATAATGATCTTCTCTCTTCTATAATTATGTTCTTTCTTCTATAATTATGTTCTTTCTTCTATAATTGGCTTCTTTCTTGTTTCTTCTTACTTCTTTCTTCTGGCTTGAATCCGGCGGCGATGGACCAAGAATATAATGGATGAACAGTGGACTGTATATTTATTTGTGGCTGATTACTTAACGACTGATCTGAGGTTAGCTATACTAGGGGACTGCTTGAAGAAAAGATGGTACTTTTTAATATACTGTATTAACTATTTACAATAATTCGGCACTGACTAACTATAACTATGTCTAACACTATGTACAGAGGGAGGTCTTGATTTGGAGTCTTGAGTCTTCTTCAGGTTTCTTCCTTAGTGCCGCTCCGAAGTGAAATGAACCGCTCACAGACCGAGACGCCCTTCTTATATCTCGCTAGAAGGTGCCTCAGTCTGTGAGTAGTGCCGTGCGACGACAAATGGAGCCACACGCGCGCTGATTGGACGCCGACATCGCTGGTCGGCGCCGGTGTGCGGGGTGCGCGGGGGGTAGCGGGGTACGAAGGGGCGACGGGGCGGCGGGTCTCTAGCTGTCCTCAACAGTAGTAGTAAAATGGAAAATACCTGGTCCATATCTGTTAAACTCATAGAAAGTTAGTTGTGAAAGGTCTATATTATCATTACCGGGAATATTCAAAAAATATTTATTTATTATATCAGGGTTATTACAATGATCTGGTAAATTTATCTCAGCCTGTTCCTTACTAATAATATTAGATTTTATACTTCTCATGAAGTTCTCATTGATTATGTACCTATTTATATTTTATAAAATGATTTGATGGGTAAATTCCCCGGAATTTCTTTTTTATCATATTGTTAATATAATTAGGTACATACTTAATTGAGTATATACCTATTTATATTTTATAAAATGATTTGATGGGTAAATAAAAAACGGGGACACGGAGTATATAATGGCTGCTCTATTTTTCATATAATATTACTTTTGATAATTACAAACATTTAATAATTAATAATTAAATACATTACAGAAGTTTATTTTAAAATTTGACTTAAATATGAATGTAAACTTAATAATTTAAGTAAGGAAATGAATCAATGAATCAATTAATATAAGGAAATCTGTTTGACAAACGGCAAAATAAAATTACATTTATAGACCGCAAACCGAGGATGCAAGATAAATATCGACATTAAGTTTGATATAGTTGAGTCTGAATCTGAATGACAGGGTGAGAAATAGTGTGATAAGAGAAAAGTGTGGTTTGCAAGATGACGTTGTGACAAGGATTAAGAAAGGAATGCTTCGGTGGTTTGGTCATGTAGAAAGAATGAATGAGGAAAGAGTGACAAAGCAAATTTATGTTGCAGAAGTGAACGGCAGGGTCGGGAGGGGGCGCCCTAGACGAAGTTTTATCGACCAAATAGGCGATACATTAAAAATGGGCCAGATTAGGAGTACCTTTAACCGACGAGCGTGTATGCGTAGATAAATGGATGTAAAGGAAGCGAGAGAGGTGTGTCAGGATCGCGTCAAATGGAAGTCCGTAGTCTCTGCCTACCCCTCTGGGTGACAGGCGTGATGTTTATGTATAGTTGAGTCAATCCCTAGCGTACATGTAAAATATTTAGTATAAAAATGTATTTACCAAATTCATGCAAATGATCAACAACGTGACTTTTTTCTTTGCGAAATATCAACAATATAATTGAAATACAAAATAATTGAAAACATTTTATATTTTAAACAGTGTATAACATAAATTTACCAAAAATAAACGCGTCATGACTTTGATGACGTCTTGAGAATTTACCTATGAAATGTGCAATGGGTGACACCAACATGTTCTAATTTGATAATAAAACCTATATTATTTTAAAGCTATGTTTATGAAAATAACAATAGTTTTTGTTTCATCCAAATTGGTGTAGAAATACGGAAGTTATAACGTTTTGAAATTTCGCAATTTTTTTAAATTTTTACCCGCTCGTTCTCTGTGACGTGACGTCACAATCCGACAGAGCGAACGCGCTGTAGGTACTTGCTAAGTTCAGTACTAACCGCGCGCTCGGAAGTATACGGTCGTTTACCTTAATATTACACCGAATGTCAGAGTTAATGTCCGGTTGACTGTATTAGATGATATAATACTTATAATAAACCCAACGACTATATAATAATTTTGAACTAATAATTTATGAATAATCTAATCTAATATGAATAATCTAATTCAATGTAATCAATATTATTTAAGATGAATAATTTAATTTAATAATCTAATCTATTATTATAAATAATATAAATAATGAACTATTAATAATATTTGACATTTGTATGCCCATGAGGTCAGCCTCATGGGCATAACAAATAAAACAAAAAAATAAGACCTTTTTGTAAACTGTGGATCACAAATGAACTTTGATTTGATTTATAAACTAAAGTATTGAACATTTAGCTTTTATATGATTATATTTATATGTATCCTCGTAAGGTCCAATGTGATCAGAGAAGTACTTAATAATTTATGCGTTTCCCAATACGAAAAATATTGTGATCAAAATTACCGCCCACTGTCATCCACTGAGGACAAATTATATTTTTGTTCCTAGATTTAAAAAATTCGCGGGTTTTGTATTTCTTATTAGACGTCATTGATTGGCCCTTTTGCTAGCAACATTTGGATCAAGAGCAAGTAGGCTACAAACCACAGATAGTTCTTCATTTTAAACTGAATTGAGCCAACATGGAGTCCACGCGTCGTCATGGTCAGTTTTTATCTTGATTTATGTAATATATCCGTTTATTTTTCCAACCAATCATTTATAATCATGAAATTTAGATTTTGTTTTACATAAATGTTGCTTTATTTTTCCATATACTGCTGTGCATAAAAAATAATTTTGATTTAAAAAATATGTGATTAAACAATCACACGGGGCGGTAGTTACAATTACAGTCATTTTTTATTTGGTATTATGTGAGGTCATTGGGCGTTATTCAGTTAATTAATCGTATTTCAGGAAATTGAAGTATGTTGTTTTTAAAGTACTTACTTCTATATATAATAGTTTTGCGTGATGAAGATATTTCTAAATTATTAAACGACTCGGAGATTGAAGACTTCGCACCTAGTGACGAAGATTTGGATGACCATGGCCCACCTTTTAGACTTGAGTTAGATCATTTAACTAGTTCAAGTGATTCTAAAAGATCAGAGCCAGAAACAATCCACGAAGATAGAATTGTACAGCTAACTCCATCACGTGCTTGTCGTGGCTTTACTCTTGCAAGTAATCGTGGCCATAGTAGCAATATAACTTCCTCTGCCAGTGACTCTAAAATTTCACTACCTGGTTGATCTGAAAAACTATTCCAACCGAAAGAAAGGAAATTATCGCAGCCGACTTATTTACCACTTAACTCATATTTTTTTGAAAAAGTTACATATTTTGAACAATATATAGATGATAAACTTATACAGTTACTCGTTGAAAGAACAAACCATACCTCATTAAAATTGCGTGGAAGAAGCATGAATATAGATATAAATGAATTTTACGTGTAGGTACATCGGGATTACGTTCGTTTTGACTTCTGTAAACTATCCAGTAATAAAAATGTACTGGGAAAGTAAATGGAGAATGGCGATAATTGCGGATAACATGTCCCGTTACAGATTTATACAAATCAGAAACTATCAAATTTGTATTTGATGACAATGCTAGTCAAGTTGAACGTGCGGAGGATAAGTTATGGAAAATCAGACCTTTGATACAGCGAATTCAATAAGGATGTAAGGTATAAGAAAAAGAAAAAGACATGTCTCTTGACCAAATGATAATGCCTCTTAGTGGGGCATGTGGAATTAAAAAATATTGTCCAGGCAAACCAAACCCAGTTGGTATGAAAGCCTTTGTTCTTGCAAATCCCAGTGGAATAGTGACAGATTTTCATATCTATCATGGGTCAACCACTTACAAAGAGTTAGAAGATTCAAACCATGGATTGGGAGAGAAAGCTGTAATCACTTTAGTTAATACACTTGTCCCAGGACACATCTTTTACTTCGACCGATACTGCACCCCAATAAAACTGGGAAATGAACTTCTAAAGAGAGGAATTGGTTGCACAGGCACTATCATGAAGAACAGAATTCCAGCTGCTGCACGCTTTTAGTTTATTATGTTAAAAAAGGAGTAAAAGAAGTACAAAGTTGAAATTTTTCGTATTTTTTATTTATTACACTTAAAACCAATGTCATCATCTGATCACAAATAAAACTTGAAGTAAAATGCAATAACGACCCAATGTCTTCACATGAGAAAAAAATAATCGCGTTAAAAGTTCTAAAAATGTGCTAAAAGGGGTGTTATATATGAGGCATATAAAGGGTTTTGTTCTATCTTTCCTAGAAATCTTTCTAATGAACTCGTTTCGGACTGGGCGGTAAGCGTTATGTTTATTAAGTTCTCAACCAAGAACATTGGGCGGTATTTAGTTGCTCCTATTTTTGCCTTAGGCCTTACGAGGGTATAGTCACGGTGTGTAGTGCTGTATAAAAAAGAAAATGGAAGCGGGCTTTGAAAAAAGACAGCTAATCTGCCAAAAGCGGATATTTTTATGGTTGCGCAGTATTTTTCAGAAAATTATGATATTTTATCGTCAGAAATGCATGGAATAAAGCTCTAAAGGTAAGTTACTAATAAAAGATTACGAAAAGTATACAGCTTTACTATTGATTAGTAATTAGGCAGTAATACATAGGTAGGTATTAACTGACCGAACCATGAAGTTACACATGATTTACAAGGACATAAAATGAAAATACTTACTTAAACTTACTAATGCAGTGGTATTAATCAACTCGTACTGTTATTTAGTACCTAGTGACCCGTGAAGAACTTTTGTTGGTTACGTAGTTCATCAGTGGTTGCAAACATGTGGTTCTAATTTTACTTTGACTTACTTTTGAATAAACTGATTGCGGTATTACGTTGGTAGTTGGTACCTATACTGTTTTGAAAATGCAATGGTTGCAAACATTGAATGCGTGTAACACTAAACTAATTTTGATGAAATTTTGCATTAAGGTATAACTTGACCTACAGGACTTTATCTTCTCATATCGAACTTTTATTCCCAAAGAGCTTGATATTATAGAAATTTAAAAAAACGACGGATTGCACTCCGGGAGTGCCGGCAGAAGTGAAAACTTGAATATTAACGTGGTGCATTTTTGATATTTTGGAAAGGAGGGGATTATTTATTATTATTTTATTTCATTTATTTTCATTCGAAATTATTTGTTTGGTAAAACTACACCACACATGTGCTTATTGTGATGTTATGAAAATATAGGTTAATGCTATAAAGTATAAACATATTACAATTATTACATCTATAATGTGTAAGTACATATATACTATATTAATAATTTCGTCAAGCAGTACAGTAGACTCGATCGAAACCTAATCTTAATAATAAAATTACATTAATTAATAAATGAAAATTAATTAAACCTAACTTACTTCCTCTCCTACGCCGCGCCGGCTGTCTACTCTCCGTCCGTCTTACGAATTTTCGATCAGGACACATGATGACGCGAGTTTAAGATTTTTTACCCATTACAAAAAAAGTGCACAACGCCGCTAAAGAAGTTTTCACATCAAAAAAAAAAACAGAAAATAAAGGTTACTGAATATTATAAATAAATAACATGACAAGAAAAATATGGAGTAATAAATATGGAGAGAATAAGAAAAATATAACAATAAAGACTACTGGTGGCTTCGACGTGTCGGTTTGTGACGTCACATCGCGATGCGGAGCAAAGCGGTCGCCTTTACCATAAAACACCACTTTACTCATCAATATTTCAGTCATTTTTAAAGGTAGAAAAACAAATTAGAATACCGTTGAATTCGTAATTTTTTATTCAATTATTTGATACCCTTAACAAAATTGGGTGGCCAGACCCATTATCAGGATTATTTCTATGATTAACATCAGTCATTCACAGAACAAATAACCATTTTAGAAAAAAGTTAATTACTAAAAATAACCACTATTACACTCAAAAAATTACAAAATGTCTAGGAACTATTTCTTGCGGGCCGAATTGCGCCGACCTGTTATTCAAAATCGGTTACAGAGTCATGAGATTCTGTATCCTTATCTATTTTGCATTTTTGCCATAAGGAATTTTCTTCTCCCTTGCACACTATGTCTGCCTATACGCTATTCTATGATTTACTTATACATATCTATGAGTTTGAACATAGAGATAAGTTTGAAACGTAGAAAGAGAATTAACTACATACCGTAGATACAGGATTGACATATATACATAAGATAAGATACAAAGTCTATGCTACATACACCCTGTTGTACATACTCCCTCTACGGTTTGAAAGCGGTTTGTCTGTCATTCACGTCATCGGGTTTTTTATTCATATTATGGGTAGTTCTCCAAAATATGCGTTATTGTCGGTGCCATCTTAATAATACGAAATATGTTTATTTTATAGATTTGTGAAATTAATAATAATCAAATATAAGTCGAAAAGATATAACATAACTCAAAATATTATTAATTAAAAAAAGAGAAAGTATAAAAGAATAAAAGAAATAAAATAATCAACAGCTATTGAAGTCTTAATCAAAACAATAGAAAAAATAATAAACCTAGCAAGCTAACAGCATAGCAAAGTGGCGAAGCAATCAGCTTTGTAGCGGTTTCTAACGGTTACCGTTGAGCAATCAGTTTCAAAATAGGAGGTTCAGATGCCTGCGTGATCAGTAATCGATTGCTGAAAACAGAATTTGAAAATTAGAAACTGTTCTTGAGATAATCGTGGGACAGACGGACAGACGGACAGATATCGTGAAATCAATAAGTGTCTTCGCAAGCTTCGCCACTTAATAATATAGAGAATTAGAACAGTAAATATAACATTAATAGTTTTAAGATTAGAAACTTTTGATATAGTCTTTTGGTAAAATTTTAAACAATAATGAACATTCCTTACCATAGGTATACTACTACCATACTTTACTTTGATAAGTATCGGTCTCTATGTAACAAACAGAATATTTTATATTTATAATAGTTATCTATTAATCTAAATCACAAATGCTTAACTTACTGACTACATAACAACTTAAATAATTCAATCATAATTATGTTAGAAGTTAGAACTGTGGTTGAACAAATCAAAATATTGTGATTTAATTAAAAAAGTACACGTTCTCATAATTTTTAAAACCCTTAAACTAATAATTGAAATAAAATGTAGCTACAGTTTTCACTATTACATTTTTTTGTAACGAACATTCAATGGCAGTTCGTGGCCGTTACTATCCTCAGAATCACTCATTATGGGGACGAAATCTATACATTCGTGTAAATCTAAATCGCCACGGTATAATCTAATGATATTTATAATTTGGGGATATAAATTCGAACGATTCTCTGCAGGCACTCTTTCTAACTCCAACGCTATCAATCGAGCGAAATTTTCATTTCTTACATCTGATGGGCGCTGATTATGGAAGTCTACCTTATGCAATATATCCATTTGAAAAGATATTCGGGTTTTGTCGCGACTTCTAAAATAAATATCAGCATCTATCAGCTCTTCAAACGTTGTCTGTGTGCCAACTTTTTTTGTAATTTTGTCAACATCTATTTTTGCATTGCTTTTATATAGCTTTGTGAAAGTAAACCCAGAAAGAATTGATAGTGATTTTGATCGTTTTCGAGCCATGCTTTTCTCTTATCTGTTAAAAACAAAAACATACTATCAAATACAAAATAACGTTACTAAATATACAATAAATATATGGATGTACTCAGACAGTGTAATTTTATTACCTAGTCTTTTACAATATTATCTTCAACTGTCATTAATCTTTGAATAAACTCGTCATTATTTACATTATCATCATTTAACAAAGCATTTAAAAATGAATTTGTTGGTATTTCCATAAAACTAGTATTCTCCCAATCAAATTTATTAAGAGTTTGTAAAGTTTTCACTTCTACTATTTTGTTATCATCGTAAACGTCCTTCATTTTACTAGTTGACGGCTGATTATTCTCTTTTTTTCTGAGTATTATACTGCTAGGAGTTCCTATTACAACATATTTTTTACTCAGGTTATGTTTTAAGTTTCTTCTATTTATCATATCGCTCTAATTTTCTTTATTAGTTTCATCTGTAAATTAGTATTTCAAAAAACCTAAATGCATGGAAGCAATGATATTCGGTACTTAGACAGGTAAAGCAACTTCTATTTCTAAAGGCCATTTGATTATGATCGCAACTAAACAAGACTTGGTGAGTTTTCATTGTCCCTTTAAATAATGGTATTTCCGTTGTTGAAATGATTTTTTCTTTATTTACTATATCATCACTGCTTACAATTTCAATAGTGATATGTGGTACGTTGGTCTGAACAACTTTTACAAATTTCTGAAATGTGCCAATATCTTCTCCTTGTTTTACTATTCTATCAGCTGTTCTCTTCAATACAGCTCTAAGGCCATCAGGTGCACCTTTTCCATGACCTGCTTCCAAATAATTCCACGATACTAAATGGAGCGCAACAAATTCTTAGTCAATACGTAAAACATGAATCTATTTCTATATTGGCTACTTGGACTGTCACTAACGAAATGAATAGTGTCTATAAAAGGTGATAATTCTTTAATATAATTTAAAATTGGTATAATGTGTGCCCAAATTGCTGATGCATCATGTTTTAGATTATCTGAAACAGTGCAAAAACAAAATGGCTTTACTTCATAAGTTTTATAATCCCTTATATAAATAACAGCTGTGTGTATCGATACTTGACGACGACTACCACCAAAATGAAAGGATTGTATTTCTTCGTGAAATTTCAGGGAGTAATTTTCGCTGAAATCTACGTGCACTACAGCTACATTGTTCTCCAAGTCATTTTTTAACTGCTTCAGCTCTTTATATTGTACTAATATATTGCCACAATGTGGCATGAATTTTTGCACCGATTCATCCAGTTTCTCAATCAAAGCTGAAGGAGTCTCTAACTTCTCTACTTTGGTCCATATTTGTTTTTGCTTGATTTGATTGCTTTTATGATCAATATCAGTAATCTTCATCCATTCACTAAACAATATTTTAACATCGTCATTGAATTGATTGTACTTAATTTATTATTTTTGCAATTGACGCATTGTATGTCAAGACATTTTACATTATATTTGTCGCAACATAAACTTTGCAGTAACTCGTTATTATTACGTACTTTTAATATTTTTGCTCTATTCAAAGCTTTAATTAACAATTCATTATTCTCATGTAAAATACACTGACAAGTATTTTTATTATTTTTAGGAAAAACTACCCAAAATGGTCGGCATTTACAAAAAAAGGAATAAGATATTTTTATATCACTATTTTCCATCTGAAACAATTTATATAAATTTCTTAGTGTATCAGTTAGGTACCTCTTTTGTTTTTTTGTTTTATTTTTTGTCATATATTCTTTAATGCCAGCTGCTAATTTACTATTTCTGTCTTCACTGTAAAAATTACGGACAACTAATATTATTTTCTTTTCAACTTTCACTTTAAACTTTCTTTTTTTTATGTTAACAAATTTTTGGTTTGTTTTTATTTTCTTTAACAATTCTAACTCATTACTATATATAATATTGCGCCGAATTATCTGTCTTAATCTTTTATTTTCTTGGTTTATTTTATCATATTTTACTTTAAATAGTTTCTGTTGTTTTATACGGGCGTATTGCAACTGCCTGATTTTTAATTTTAATTTACATATCGTTACATCCTTCTGTGTACTTTCCTCTGATACCATTTGACTTTTACTTACATCTTCAATTAAATCTGAATATAGAGCAATAGGGTCAGCTGAACCAGTAGCTTCTTCTTTTCCAGTAGCTTCTTCTTTACTACCAATACTATTTTGTAATATAACTTCTTGAATTTGTTTTTCTTCTTGTTTTCTGTTCATATGCTTGCGTTTATTTTCTCGCCATTTCTTTCGCTGTTCTCGTTGAGCACGGGGACTCATCTCTTTTATGCTTACAATTTTTTTAGCTTCTTTCCTTCGTAAATATCTCAACCTTTCTTTTTCTTTTTCTATTGCATATAGTTCTTCATTCTCTTTTAAGGCTGCGTATCTCTTTCGTTTTGCTAATCGTCGCTTAGCTAGTTGTTCCTTTTTATTATTTTTTTTATTTGCCATGCTATTATTTTGAGTATTGACTAAAACAAGCATTTAATTTTAAAACATTGAACAATTTTTTTGAGTTTTCGCTGTAATATTGTAAAGCCCCTTTTCAAATTTATGTAAACTTATCCATTATTTCGTTGATATTTCAAATTTAACCTGCTAATATTTATAAAAAAATAAAACTTCATTACCGGCTAAAAGCGTTCATTACCGAGACCATGAAAATTTGCAGTTATCTACGGTAGTGAAAGTTGCGGTAGTGAAATTTGCTAAGATTTTTTAAATTTATATTATAAAAAACAAACAATTTGAATTACGAACACAAATACTATTCATAAAATCACATATATCATGACACTGTATTATAATGTAAGATGAAACATTGTACTTACTTGAATAATTAGCGGATCGGTGTGGAACTGTATTTCGACAAAAGTACCAAAATTCAACACTGTTTGCTATTTTTTAATAACGATACAACAGCACGTGCATCACAATTGGCAGTTACAGATCAAATAAACATGTCACCCATTTCTCAATAGTGAATTGACATTATAAAACGATGTTGACCGGATAAAAAAATAAAATATAGTTTCTGTCACGGTAATTATTTTTTTACTGATACAAAGTTTTAAAATGTTTTTTCGACAGTAAATATAATGTTTAGATAATGACGAGTATTAAAATATTATCAAACGGTTTACTAAATATTAAGGACTAACATAAAATCAGTGTTCTCTAGACAAGTTTTTTGTTATGAAATATTTTTCTAAAACATTACTGTTGAAACTCAACACCGGTAGGGAAAATATTGGACATATTTTTAAATTTTTATAGCAATATATGTGTTTCTTCCTATTTTTTTTAATGCGCCATGTAGTTTGATGTATGTACTAATAATTAACAAAATTAATTTGGACATACATGGGCAAATAATTCTATATGTTAAAGTTCGGCACAATATTTTTGCACGTTTTGAAGAACTACCCTTATATCCGTAGATAGCGGATTGTCTATGATTATATCTCCTAAGCAGAGTGGCCAATAAGTGGGGAGTTCCCTAAAATGAGGGGAATTTAAAACTGGTTGGGGATTTTTTTTGGGGATTTGGGGAACCTTTTTTCAAGGAATTTCGATACTTATCTTAAGATTTATGATTGGTTACTTATGAATACCGAATGACTTTCTTTTTCTATTTATCTTCATTGCACCACATTTAATTTTCGGATGTATTTCGGCAACTTTTGTGTGTCATTTAATGCTTTTCATTTCTTTATTTTTAATTTTAAAGCAGAGAACCAAACAATAACCGAAAAAATGCAGATACTTTGGTATTTTAATGGCAACAAAGGAATTAATTGAATATACTCCATGGAGTAAAATGTTTATTACAAAAATATGGAAAAAGTGAAAAAAAATTCGATAAAAAATTATAGTTAAAAAATAAATCTTATAAAATTAGTTGAAGATTTGGCTTAGCTTTCCATTGACTCCAGTCGAGTTGGGGGTTGATACGTATTTTACAGAAAAGTTACACTATTATAAGCACACACACAAAGTTACAACATGCGGAAGCGCGTTATTTTTGAGAAAAAAGTAATTGAAAATCAATTATTCTTGCATTGTTTATATCTAATCCTACCATAAAACTGACGCCGTTTTGTAATGTCATTGTCGTCCTTAGGAATGTCGATTCTTTCCGAAAAAGGTCGATTTTGAATCGATTCAAATCGTAAGCTGATGTATCGATTCACAAAAAGTCGATTTCTAAAATATCTATATTTTTTTATGTTTGCATTTATAATGTAAATATAATTCCATTTTATGAAAAACAAGAAAGATACCATAATAAATGATCTCTTATTAAAATTTGTTTTATTTTAACAGTACCAATTAGGGCAGATAACAAATAAAATAGGTTAGGTTCAACTTATGTCAAAGAACCGAATTGATCGACCCCGACTCCTTTTGGTACGAGTCTGCCCTACCCCTAGAGTGGTTTTAAAGAGCCGGAGGCCATCCCTATTGACAAT
The DNA here is from genome assembly GCA_033319125.1 of Parnassius glacialis. Classification (NCBI taxonomy): domain Eukaryota; kingdom Metazoa; phylum Arthropoda; class Insecta; order Lepidoptera; family Papilionidae; genus Parnassius; species Parnassius glacialis. The sequence continues at coordinate 22,883,934 of JAVANC010000021.1, forward strand.
AACAATAAAAAATGGCGTCAGTTTTATTGTAGGATTAGACATAAACAATGCAAAAATAATTGATTATCAGTAACTTTTTTCTCAAAAATTACGCGCTTCCGCATGTTGTAACTTTGTGTGTGTGCTTATAATAGTGTACATTTTCTGTAAAAATACGTATCAACCCCGAACTCGATGGGAGTCAATGGAAAGTCGCACCGAAGATTTTCCTTTCCTAATATAAAATTGAGGGGTATCTGTTAAAGTTTTGTCCCTAAATTTGGGAACTTGACATGGATTTTCGGGGAATTTGACAAATTGGTGTTGGTAACGTGTCTCATAAGTAGTAATAAAAATTTTGGCCTAAAGGTATAGATACCAGGCCATAAGCTCCAAAAAAAAAGTAATAAAAATTGTGTCGTTTGCTCGTTTGGGTGTGTGTGAGTGTAATAAATAATAATGAACATTTATTATACAATTAATAAAAGTCTTGTGTATCAAGAATAAAATCATACTATGACCAATAATTGTTGCAGTAAATTTCCAAAAATGCAATAGAAAACTTTTATAAAATACTGCTGTTGTACAATCTTGAGGATTGATTTTCTAAAACGTTAAACAAAAAATAGTAATGCCGGAGCAAAGCAATGATTACCGTGTTGTAGTTTTTGGCGCAGGTGGCGTGGGTAAGAGTTCCCTGGTGCTACGTTTTGTTAAAGGCACTTTCAGAGAATCTTATATACCCACTATCGAAGATACTTATAGACAAGTACGAATACTCTTATTACTATTCCATTGTTTCTATTTGCATTTTAAATTATTTACTACATTTTAATCCTGTTTTTAGTATATTAACAGGGCTAATTATTTAATTCAATAAGGTAAATAATAGCTGGGTTTAATCGCCGCTCACCTAGCGATCAACTGTTACGGCTTATCAAAGTCCACTGCTAAATACAGGTCTCCCCTATAGACTTCCTCAAATAGCGGGTTTGTAACCAGTTTTTATTATTTTATTTTTTAGTATTTATTAGGAAAAGGCTTTTTTGCTGCCTATCTCCCTGACGTCTCTTACGACACCCACGAAATGATATGAAGTAGTGGATATATTTACACTACCGCTACATGGTGATCAGCACGTAAATCAGACAGCCAGCCATCATTTCTCTTGATGATATATACCTCTGTCATATTAACAATGGTGGCATTACTTCATACCTTAGTGAAGTTGGGGGTAGTAGTATTGCGATTAGTGGTGCCAGTGATAGTGCATCAAATTGATGGAGAGAGTTGTACTTCCAACTAGTTAAGACATATTTTTGTTTTTTATCCATTTTATTTTTCATGCGGATCTCAGCCAATTAATTTACAAATCTTCAAATGGTAGAATAAATTGAAGAAATTTAAACTGTAGAATTAAATATTGTTATTTATAATTTTATGAAAATAAAATAGTTAGTTTTCTAAATAGTTTACTTAATAGTGGTAACAAAAAGTAAAATTTCTTATTTTCTTATTTATACTTGTGATTGATGTCACTTTGTGAAACTCAAACTTCACTGTTGTGATTAGAATAAACACTCATACCCGTTTCACAATATTTATTGAGTTTTTTAATTAGTTTACTAGTAATTTAAAATAAATATTGTGAAACTAGTACAAGTGTTTATCGAAATCACAAATTCTTTTTTTTTCTGTAGGAATTGAAGCATTTCAAAGATTTTTATTTATGATGTTGGATATATTGTGCCTGATACTGTATTAACTCAGAAAACATGGTCTCGAGATATATAATTTCAGTTTTAAAAATTTAATTCTTACATTTTCATAAACAATTAAATTTAGCATTATTAAATAAGTTATTTTTGTACATTCAGTTACTGTTAAATAAAAACGCCAATAACGTAGGCAATAACTATAATAGTCGCAACTCTGAATCATCCTAGAAAAATAAATGTAAAATCAAAAATATTGAGCATATTATTAACACAAAATTGTCAAACTTAAAGACGATTAATGTAGTTTTATATTGCTAAATTTATTTCTTTATAAAAGTTTCTGATTTAAGTGATATAAATTTTAAAAACTTTCGAACACTATCTAGAAACCATGTTTTCTGAGTTAATACAGTGTTAAATATCAGGAGCAAAATATGCAAAGTCTTGAGTTGATCGGTGGAACACTTACATATTAGGCACAATATATAAAACAAAGAAGTATCATACAGTGTGTGTAAGAGGCAGCATTTAATACAAGCTATGGGGCATTTCTTGCTAGCCATCAGGGATGAAAGCACCAAGGGACGATTATAGGTCTTTGGCTGTAAGTCGGTTTCATTCTAAAAGAGATGCATTTTAATGATTGCATAGCCTATTGGTCAGAGGTGCAGCCAGAGTTTGTTGTATTAGTGCATGCACTTGTAACATTTTTATATTTTTCTCTGCAATCATGCTCTCATGCAACAGTGTTTGTAAATTATTGCCATCATCATCAGTTATTTAGAATCAAGAATAAATTGTTTATTTAGTGATTTATATAATGTTCCATAAGGAATTTTCTTGATATCTTAATAGTAATTTTACTTTTAAGGTGATAAGCAGCAATAAAACAATTTGTACTCTACAAATAACTGACACCACAGGATCTCACCAGTTTCCAGCAATGCAGAGACTGTCAATAAGCAAGGTATATTAATATAGTTATTTTTAAAAGTAAGAATTTAAATTTTTAGTTTGAATCTTTTGTTAACACTCAAGGAGAAGCTAATGGGTCCAACGGACCTAGTCCTTAATATTTTGCTTAGTAACTATTAAAATTCAACATATGCAACATTGGTAGTCAGTTAGTTTAAAAAGTGTCAGTAGTATTTTGGAAAGTTTTTTTTTTTTTTTTTTTTTTTATAGGATAAGGGTGACAAACGAGCACACAGTCCACCTGATGGTAAGTGGTTGCTGCGGCCCATAGACATCTACATCTATCCTCAATTACAAGTCAAAATGTAGATGCGTTGTCACCCGTGAGGACTAAGATGGAATGCCTCATTTCCAGTAAAAAGGGCCTCCGGCCACCTGCACTCACCAAGCGAAACGCAGAGGTAAACCTCTACTTCACGCTGGTTTTCTGTGAGGTCGTGGTACCACCCCGGTTCGAGCCGGCCCATCCGTGTGACAGTAAAAGCTGCCGCGTGGCTCTACCACTGTGTGTGATTATACTTCAAAGATATTGTATTTTTTTTAAATATTGCCATGATGATTGATTCCTCTTTATTTCGTGTAAGTGATTATATTATTGTGTAAGAAAATATAGAAGATTTTGTTTTGATATAAGTAATGCCATCAAAAACATAACTTGTAAAAAAGCCAAGTCTCGCAACTCAGTTCTTCTACCGAAAAAAATTGTGAGATCCATGTAATACCAAGTCAGTTAATTTATTCAGTCCATAGATTGATACATAGATTGACTTGGCAATCGCATGAAACCACAATATATCTCACAAGTAATACATATTATATTAAATTAGATTGTTTAGTGCGATTGCCAAGTCAATCTATGTATCAATCTATGGACTGAATAAATTAACCGACTTGGTATTACATGGATCTCACAACTTTTTACAGTAGTAGAACTGAGTTGCGAGACTTGGCTTTTTTACAAGTTATGTTTTTGATGGCATCTTATATCTTTTTGTAGATTAGTTATATCTAGGTAGCTATTTACACCTATTATTCCATTATATGTACATATATAGATACACTGATTCATTCACTGCAAATGTAACTTTGTAATACTATATGTTTATATGGGATTACAAAGTAATTTATGCAGTTGGTGTATCTCGAAAACTGGACCGAAATTGTAAAATATTTTAATTTTTCCGTGATTTATATACTAAACAATAATTAAATTCCAAATTTGAAGTTTTTATGTCTGCTAGAAGTGCCTCAGAGTTTTGATGATCGGTCAGTCAGTGAGTGACAAAATTAAGAAACTTTGACTAGTTATAATTCTTAAACTACTGGTTCCAATTTAATGAAATTTGAAATATACCGAGTTCATACAATGCCTACTTGGGTAGTAAAAATTCAGGCTTCTAGTTTTATCCATAACGAAGTTATAGGGTTTCGGAAATGGCCTGAACTGCTTCCAGAAAAGGATGGTACGGCCGTGCCGCTTTTTTGCTCGACTTGGCGGGGGCACTGCCGTGCCCCCAGATTATAGAAAATTTAACAATTAGCCTAAAACTTGACACAAAATTATGGAGAAATTTAGTATATTTTTGTTACATCTTTTGTTTAAGTAAAAACAATAAATATATTATATTATAGTATGTATTTGATTCAATTATATTTTTCTTTTTCTATTTTTCTTTACACATATTGAATCCTTATAAGAAAAAGTAACCATTTACTTTTATAAAGCAGTTTTGGAATAAGCTTGTGATATTTTACTGGGTCTGGTGGACCCAGTAGCGAGTACTTGTGCTAGAAATTAGGATGCGGCTTCCAAGTGTTAATGTAAATTTTAGTTAATATACTGTTAGGAGGTTATTTTTATAAATAATAATAGTGTAGCACATTTAAATCTGACCATATACTTAATATTGACATAATACATCCCTGTTATAATCACACATCAGTGTAACATGATGAACATAATTACATGATAAAACCAAAATATATTAAGTTTGCAAACCAACAGCAAGCAACAGTAGCAACACTACTTCTCTCGATGTGGCGCAGGGCAGTCTTTTTACAACATTAGCATTATTATACATACATTAACAGCTTGGACTGAAATATTTCATCTATGGACAGAATTGCGATACCAATTATGTATATTATATTAATTATCTTCTTATCATCAAGTTAGTTGTCTGCACCGCTATTTCATACTTCTCAAAAGAGTGAGAGGTTTAGTTTGACTCTTTCTTCTTCGTATTTTTTTTCTACCCTCATTCCTAACATGGTCTGGCCTGATAGTTCACATTCACGTGAAAACATTTTGTAAAGCAAACAGATATAGCACCATTAGCAACAATTTCTCGTCTCTGCCCATTCTGCCTAAAAAATAATGGAACTTGTCTTTCCTTTGTTATCAAGTTGTAGATGTTTAAAGGTTAAAGGTCTAGTGGTTTATTCACCATACATCCGAGACTCTCATTCAATGACACACTAAGCTATTTTTTCCTAGTAGCAAAATAGATGCTCGTCAAAGTGTGGTACTGTGATGAGCAAGTCTACTCATCATACCTGTGGCTAACCAATTTATTATAATGTAACGACGCAAGTCTCTATAAAGCTATAGGTCTTCCTCTTTTTAATTTATATTAATGACTGACCTGGTAGGGAATAACGATGATATATTTTTATTTGCTGATGATACTTCGTTGATTTTTTAATTGAAACGGCAATTGATAAAATATGACAAAGTTAATGATGCTATACCAAAACTAGTACACTGATATGACGAGTTCAACAACGCTTGTTTTGTTACCATTCAAACATTTTATTTTGACAGGTAATAAAACGAAATTTGTTAAATTCACAACATCTAATATTAAAAAGGTGAATACCTGTGTGCTTTTAAATGGGGAGAAGGTCAGTGTAGTTGAATCCACTGTTTTACGAGGACTAATAGCAACTTCATTGGGACCCCCATATATCTAAACTAGCTGGAAAATTTAGTTTTGCTGCATACTGCAAAAAGATTAGAAGTCTTACCTTTATTATAGTTATTTCCATAAGATAATGTAGTGTGGAATCTTGCCATGGGGTAATATGGCTGACATTGAAACTTTGTTTTGCAGAAGAGAGCCATAAGAGCAATTTATAACCAATTTCCGAGTGGGTCTTAGAGAAAAATTTAAGGAAATAAATATATTAATCTTAGCCTCGCAGTATAGGAATAAACACAATCTATTAAAGTCCTAGAAAATATGCAGGAACTATCCTATCAAAAAGTTTAAAATTTTTATTAAGCAAAAATTCTTTAAATAAATGCCTTATTATACTACTAAACGACAAAATGATTATGAGACCAGTGAGAATACGGCAATCGCTACCATTCTTCATACTAGTAATGTTTTCATATTTAATTGTACAACATTTTATATTGTAAATTAATACTTTAGAAAAGTTTCGCTGGCTTTCTTGCTGATTTTTCCAAGGTCAGGGTTTTTTCCCAAAGAAGTGGTAAAAGCATAAATGACTCAATAAGTATTGTAATTTTTAATAAGTATATTCTATTCTGTTTGTTGTCTTGCAATATTTGCTTGATGTGCTGTAGTTCGGTTGACAGGTGTTAACTGTCACAGATCCCGTGTGCTTTGAAATAAAGTGTCCCATGATAGCTTAGTTTGATGGATGGTGGAAAAATTCATTGTTTAAATATCTTATATCTCTAAAATACTAATTAATATAAATAATTGCGTCGTTGCTCTAGTGGTCTTAAACGCTATTGCTGATCACGAGATCCCGTGTTGGAATTCCTGGTCGGGCCAAAATCAGTTATTGGGGTTTTACGTCAAGAAATTACCGTCCCATTGGACAGAGTGACGGAATAGAGAGTGTACCTGCGCTTGCGCATACACTTGGGCACTATGGCCTCTCCTGCAGATATGGCTTGATGAATGGCTTTTCTTTGAAGACTGAAAGCTGTGACCGAAATTCGGTCTGGAGGACATTATTATCTGGTCTGGAGAGTAATTTGTTGAGAGCATATGTATGTATGTCTATTTCCTTAGCACGCTATGCAGCTTAAACAGCTTGATGAATATTAACATATTACGAAGTGTCGTTAGATTCGTTTTAGCTCTGGAACTGACATAGGTTATATTTGAATTTTTGTCTTTTCATTAAACTTTACTCAGTGGGATTTTTTAAAGTACTGTTTTGACTAGTGGGCTTATTCTTTAAAGAATATGATGACAAATGATGTTGTTAGGATTACGAATGATCTTGTTAATCTGAATGTATTCTAAAAATAATAAATTTTCCACAGGGTCATGCATTTATATTAGTATATTCTGTAAGCAGTCGACAATCATTAGAAGAACTTAAGCCAATATGGCAGACAATTAAAGAAATCAAAGGAACTGAGTTGCCTAATATACCAGTTATGTTAGCTGGTAACAAGTGCGATGAAAGCCCCGAAATACGAGAAGTTTCTGCGGCTGAAGGTCAAGCACAGGCTCAAGCATGGGGTGTTTCATTTATGGAGACTTCAGCAAAAACCAACCATAATGTTACGCAACTGTTTCAGGTAATATTTTTGTAAAAAGGATCTAGAATTAGCGTTAGTTCGAATCTATTACGTTAATATTTTTACCAGCACTGTTTTCCATTGATCCAGTCTTTTCATCAGCAACATATTTAACAATCAGTTATGACATGTCGCTTTATACATATATAAAGAAGTGTAATAGGTATATTGTATTAAATTATTAATAGTACATTCTGTATCATCCCGAATCTGTTTATATTTTTCATGAATTCATAAAATAAACAAAATCACAGTATTTTACCATGCAGCCTAGTGTGCTGTGTATTTTATTCTTCACAATATCAATATGCTGATACATTGAATTTCAAAGTGTGATATTTTAAAACTTAACCCATTGGATTGATGGTATCTTAAGCAGTCCAAGCGGATCCAAAACTTTGAGATTTATAACACCATCGCAACACTTGTAACATCGTTTCCACTAATAGTTCACGTGCTTAGACGATCACTGTGAGCGAGATGATTTTTATGTGTCAAAATTCACTTTGAACAATTATTTGTACGACAATACAAAAGCAACAGTCCGCCGGCGGTCAACTTCCCGCCAAAACTTATAATGACCATTAGTTTCACAATACCGAGTTCGGATTGAATTGAGGGCTTTTCTAAGCACAATGTAAAGCGTCTGTAAATTAAGAAAGTAATGCAATTTTTCTGACGACTTCCAAAAAGGAGACGGTACTCAATTCGAGTGTATGTTTTTTTTATGTGTGTTACCTCATAACTTTGTACTGGGTGAACCGATTTCGATGATTCTTTTTTTATATGAAAGCTGATGGTTCTCGTGTGGTCCCATATATTTTAATTTGATGAAGGTCAGACCAATAGTTTTTGAGTTATTCTTAGATAACTTATATTGAAGTCGGCTGTACAAATTTTTTAATTTTTAATTATTTTTTATGTTTCAATGAAATATCTCTAGCCAGTTATAATTATTTAATATTAGTTTTAGTTATTTCAAGACTTCAAATATTGCTATAGATACGTTGTCATCTCTGAGGACTAAGATGGAATGCCTCACTGCCTGTAATTATACCGGCTCTCTATACATCCTGCTTGGAGAAATTCACTGCGAGATGGCTGACGATGTGTGGCTGTGGAGGTGTGTCGAATTGGACGCAAAATGAGCCTAAAAGATCAATTCTTTTGCGACCTGAGTCAGTGAATCATCCTCCATGTGCAAAGGTGGTATTGATGGTTTACAACATTTCCTTGAGAAGCCTTAGCGAGAAACCAAGAGTGCACGAGTTTCCGAAGGATGGCGAACTTGTTTCTCGTCAATTCAGCGAATGTGCTGTGACTTTGCCTTAGCAAAAACTCTTTTGAAGGACTTGGGATCAGAGTTGTACTTCTTTTTGAGAGTGCTAATGTTTGCACCCCGGGACTAATTTGCAGGAGCGAACAAATCAAGACTGAGATCTAACACTGATAGGCGCCGTAAAAGTGCGCCGTAGTACAAAAATTCGGTGATTGAGTTACTCACACGAAATTGTTAATTTAGGACTATTATTTCTTATTAAATCACGAATTGGAAACACGTTGTGAACTAATATAATATGCATAACACCATTTCCATGAAATGGCATTTTAAAATTCAAATTTATTATATTACAAAACAATGTATCTACTTACATGGAGTAGAACAAACAGTTATACACGCTGGAATTTTTCTTACACCATTTCACAACACAGAGTGGTATTTTCTGAGTGTTTAAGAAAATAACCACACGTTGGAACTACTCCTTCAGGCGACAGCCGCCGGTGAAGTAATACCCATAGATTACTGTATATATGTATACTAGAGATAGATGCGTGACTCAAATTTATTTTTCTTTAGTGTCGTGCTTTGCATAACAGACGGCGCTTACAAAAGGAGGAACTTGAAAAAAGGGAAAAAATAAACACATCTACCGGCCGCGATCCGGGGTCTTTAGATTTCGGGACCACCCGATTATCCACCTAAGCTGTTATAGCCTTGTGCGTTTTGGCGAAATTTACCTTCGTATTCTAATAATATTTTAGCAGTTTTTCATTGTCTGAAAACATAAAATGGCATTTTCTAAAAATAAATAATGTTCAATAAATATTAATAACAATTTAAGCATAACTACCAGTGACCGCTTCTAACTGCGTAGTGCGCGTGGATTATTGCGTATGCATAGACTTAATATAAGTGCCCTCTAGTGAGATTAAAATAAGTCTAGCCTAGCGCTTCGGAATATAGATGGAAGCACTTAAAACGTATCATTTTGTTCGTAAAATAATGCTCTAAGTTGCATGCCCATGGTAATACCAGTAGGTGCCAGCCGCTTCTTGGTTTTGAAGTGCCGCCTATCGTGTCTGTTCTTCATTTGGCCAATATGCAGCGTGAATTACGCTTCTAATTTATTAGAGCTTCTATTGTATTATTTGTTAGTATTTGATTAGGATGACGTGGAACACTTGTTTTTATGTTCACGAGGTTCACTTTTTATATTTGAAGATTTTTCATATCTTTTTTTCAGGAACTTTTAAACATGGAAAAGAACAGGAATGTATCACTTCAAGTTGATGGCAAAGGGAAGAAGAAAAAAGACAAGATAGTTAAAGATGGCGGTGAAGCCTCAGCTAGTGGTAGAGAAAAGTGTTGCGTTATGTAATCGAAGACCATTGGCTTTATCGAAAAACCCACCAATTTTACGTAGTTATCAAGTAATAAGCGATATTTGTATTTGTTTCAGTATGTCGCTTATTACTTGTGCGGCTATAAAATTAATTATGCTCTAGTTTTGATTCTAGTCATTAAATTTGTTTCACGCGAAAAACCGCATGGATTACTATAAGTCATTTAAATAAGTAGTGATAATATTAATAATACGCCTTGAACTTACTTTCCATTATAATGGACTTTGATAGTCACCTTCATCAAACATGTATTTTGCTAATGTTAATATTATTTAATTTACACTAGTTAATGAATATTGACTGACGCGACATTATAGGGATGTGAAAAAATTCCATAAGCGTGAAGATACAACGAAAAGTCTTTAGGACTGGTGTTATTCAATTGTATGCTAATTAATGTATGTACTGAAATAAAACTTTTTGTTAAATGTATAGTACCTGAAAACATGCTAAATTCTGAGCTACATACCTATTAAGGATAGTAAATATTCAAGTAATTTGAAATATGGAAGGCTTAACAGGGTTAACTGTAATATACCGCAAAGCCCTCAGATAGTATTTCCTATCTATGAAATAAACAACTTTTGAATATTCGGATACTAGTTTTTCACAAAAATAAAAATGCGGTTTTTATTTCTCCATGTCAGATATTACTCTGTGTAAGAGTGAAACAAAACACAAAAACAGCTGGCGCAACAAGTACACACTAACAAAGTACACACACCAACACTACACACTCGCCTAGACCTAGTGTCACAAACACCGTTAAGACAACGGATAGGACCGCAGACGGACGCGGCGCACACCCCTCCCCTCCCCTCCCCTCCCCTCCGCGCCGCGCATACGCTGTACTCCCGCGCCCTCGGGCGGCGTAGGCCTCGAGCCCGGACTTCGATAAAGCTGTAAGAGCTAAGAGGACAACAGCACTAACATAATCAGAAACCAGATGATGCACCAGGCGTTACCGAACTGCTCCACCAACCTGCGCCATGCTAGTAGTTACTAGATTCACGTACGTCAGTGTAGTATTACTAAAACAGGAAAAGTTTTAAAACATATTTTTTTGTGGTAGAGCCATGCTGCAGCTATATTAGTAGTATAGTTGTAGCACGAATGGGCTGGCTCGACCGGGAACGACCACGCTCTCACAGAATACCAGCGTCGAATAGCAGCTTATCTCTGCTGTGTTTCGTATGGTGAGTGTAGAGAACCAGAGACCCTTTTTACTGGAAAAAGGCATTACATCTTAGTCCTCACAGGTAACAACGCATCTGCAGATGTCTATAGATGTAGATGTTTATGGGCCACATCAACCACTTACCCTTACTTTGTCACCCTATCATATAAAAAAAATCTTTGAACAAAAGCTCTTGGTTTTAAAGATAGGAATTACGTGCTGAGATATTTTTGGTGTATTAAATTTAACCTTTTATATTGTAATGCATTTTTAGTGTTTCACTTAGATGCCTAGTCATTTTACATCAGTATATAGAACTATAATTCAATTTGATAAGAGTGAATCAGATTTTATTGTTGAAGAAATATACACAATTAGCATGTGTAGGTAGTTGTTTAAAAAAAAAGGCTAGACGTGACTATTTAAAGTTAGGCCGTATACATTACAATAGCTTTCTTTTGCTTTTTAGCATTTACGGATACTGTCATTGTGGGAATAAGTGATTGTTATGTGCCAAATTAGACAAGGATAACAGTGATCCCTATAGATTCTGCTGTGTGCTGAATAAGGTTACAATGCATTCACTATAGGCAATTTATTCTTTATCAATTTTGCATTAAAGAAAAAGGTAAAATTTAACACATAAATTTTAAATTGTTTTGTATCTTTGTATTTTCATTATTTAAATATTACATGATGTATTGTATGTTCATATTCCTTTAATTTGTGCTTATGGTAGAGATCATAAGAATAATTCATAAATAAATAAATATAATACAATACATGAATGCCTTAATAATATAGCAGTTAAATGTCTCACAATGACTTTATCAATTCTATAAGGCTTAGAATATAGCAGATATTTAATAAGACAAGAGATTTCAATAATTAAATTATAATACCTATAAGTTAGTCATTATATTAAAGATTAGCTGTCGCTAGTTAATAACGCACTTAATTTAATATCATTCACTTACATATCCAATTAGTATTGTCCAAAGTATAAACATTTATCTAGTCTCGATTACCATTATAGCATTGAGCAGCTCGTAATAAGATTAAATGGTAAAGGTTTAGTATCAAGTCGCCTTAATAAGGAAGCGGGTGCCCCAAGTCCCGAGCTCGTTTCGCTCGCTTGTGCACCAAATAAAACATCAAAATAACTTTTATTACTTTAATAAGTAAGAGTTAAGCCCTTTTAACTCCCCACAGTGACAGACTCCTCAAATTTAGGCGACTTGATACTTAACCCAACCCGATTAAATTAATAAGTGTGCAACCTGTACAAAATCAGGATAATGCGCTTCGTACATAAAAAAGTTATTATATTATGGTTATTAAGCGGCCTGTTTTATTTAAGAATCGTTCAAGGTACATCATTAATTTTCATAATGAATTTTGTTGTTTATATTATGATCTATATTACCTGTTGGCTTATTGGCAACTTGGTAATATTTGTGACCACTTAGGATAAAAAAGAGTGAAGTAATTGTTAAACACTGAATTGTTATAATTGGACCAATGTTGTTTGATGTTGATCGATGTAATGTTAACACAGGTTTGTTTAATTTTAATATGTTGAATCTGCTTTACTTTCAAGCAAGGTTTTCTCAAATTATGTAACATAACACATAACATTACTCTCTTGGCCGTATATTTGTTAAGTCTCATAATCTTAATTTTTTTACTAACGTTTTATCATCAGTAAAAAGTATCATCTTTTAAAAAAGTTTTAACAGACTATTGTGTTCATTGCTCATGATTTTTTAATTTCCTAACACAATGCTTTATTCTCAAAGATCAAAGTACATAACCCGTGTCAATAAAGAAAGGAATCTAAAATAAATTTAAATAATATTATCTCAATCGTGGATTATACGCGGTAGAGCCACGCTGCAGCTATATTAGTTGCAGCACGAATGGGTCAGCGCGACCGAGGTAGGACTGCGCTCTCATAGAATACCAGCTTAAAATAGCAGCTTAAGACTGCTGTGTTTCATATGATGAGTGTAGAGAATCGGAGACATGACTGGAAACGAGGTATTCCATCTTCCGTCCTCAGGGGTGACAACGCATCTGCATTTTGATTCTTAATTGAGGATAAATGTAGATATCTATGGGCCACATCATCCACTTACTAGGTGAACTGTGCACTCGATTGTCACCCTTATTCTAGATTTAAAAAAAAATATCTGACTCCTTACATATGTCCATACAATGTGAAAAAAAATATTAGTCTGGACAATGCCCCAGTTTTCTCGAAATTTTTGTTAAAATTTCTCGTTTCTTGTTACTTTTTACCGAGTATTGTCGGCGTAAGAGGATCCACTTTCTCAACACCCTGTGAGTTTCGTAAGAAGCGACAGAGGGAAACTGAAACAGGGGATGATTGACATGGCAAATATGACAAAATAAGCCCAAGCAATGGGGGAAGCCTATTTTAATCAGTGAACTTTTGGTGGGTTGTATTCACGAATTAAATAAATCTAGCAAGCTAACAGCATAGCAAAGTGGCGAAGCAATCAGCTTTGTAGCGGTTTCTAACGGAAAAAAAATTACAAAATTGGAGGTTCAGATGCCTGGGTGATCATTAATCGATTGCTGAAAACAGGATTTGAAAATTCGAAACCGTTCTCGAGATAATCGTGGGACAGACGGACGGACGGACGGATGGACAGACGGACAGACATCGTGAAATCAATAAGTGACTTCGCAAGCTTCGCCACTTAATAATGAATTTTAATTTTATGATGATATTGTATAATATGTAGGTATAACCTAGTATTTTTTTTATTCTTAACGTATTAAGTATTATTGATTATTTATTATTTTTCTTGTTTAGTACCTAATAATATGACCTCTTTGAAACAAAGAAAGAAAAAGATCCGATCGTCTTCGCTATTTTAGATTCGTTTCGACGCGGGTTATAAAAAAGCAAGTAGTAACTTATTTTAGTGAATTTAAAAATTAAATAGGAACTCCCTTGTGTGTAACGTTGTGCCTAAAACTACCTAAGAAACCGCTAGTATGTTATGTATATTATCTACAGTTAATATATAAAATCACGTTTTTTAGAACACAAGGTCATTCAATATACTTATATGTTTTGGAAACGTTTCAAAGTAATAATTAATTTTTGCGATATCCTGTACACTAGAAAAACATTTCTTGGGCGTAATGTTGTTTGATCTGAAATGTTACATAATTTCAAATAATCCTTTGGTCACCTATGGTCTGTATTTACTTTCTCCTTCTTAACCTTTCGCAAATTATTAAAGCACCTACAACCTGTTCTTGTTTTAATCCACAGGTAGGTTAAACTCGTAACAGGGCCAACCCCAATCATTACTAGAAAGTTTAAATTCAAAATAAAGACAGTTCATCGAAATTTTATCTTACATCTGGATATTATTTCAAACGAATCACAAAAATTATATCATCGTAACATTAGTATAAGAAAAATCAAGAAAGTAATGCTTCTAGTGTAAATCATATTAGATTTTAGCTGACTCCTTAGGTTTTCTTGTAATTTATTCTTTATCTCAAGCAGTGTTTTACACGGCTTTTATATTTCATTAAAAGAAAATGAAGTTGCTACATACATCGAATAGAAAAGAAATAATGTGGTAAGATGGATTGTTAGAAGTTATTAAATTATAGATTTCTAGGACACACACATAGAATGTATAAGGCGCTTTAAATAATTCAACTTAAAACCTCCAATTTACCAAAGAATTTTTAGCTTATCATAGTTCACTTATGAAATATATTATATAGGCCTTTTGACATAATATAATCCTTACAATAAATACGTTAAAAGTTGTCAGATACAACAAATTAAGGCAATAATATTAGATAATAGTGTTAATTTCTTACCTGTCGTCGATTACTATTAATATCTAATTAAATTAAAACTGCATAATATTTATATTACATCTGTTTTACTTGGTATGTTATTTATAATTAATTAGCATTTGTATCTTAATTATATAAAACTCGATACAGTAAGTAATAAGCAATTAATGGAGCAACAATTAAATGCACATTTTAAATTTTATACAAAACTGTGTTCAGCTCTTATTTTATTAGAGAAGAGATATTTGTTATTGTAAATAGCCATAGAGCAACACGGTCCACCGGCGAACCGGAGGGGAGTAGCCATAGCGTTTTTCCCCGACACAGAACTGTGTCATTTTTTGCGGGGGGAGGAGTAATCTGCGCACACAAACAATCGTCTGTCACAACGAAACTCACACATAACAATTAAAACAATAAAATAACAATTTCACATACACATTATAACAGTGTCGCTCGGTGACAACGACAACTCGGATTAGTCGCTCGAACGATCTGCATATTGTATGAGGGCGAACCGGCCGAGAAACAAATTCGAAACAACACGACCGTTACTATTGTGATTTTTTTCAGTTTAAAAAGAAGTAAATATTAATAATGTGATTAAAATTTACTTATAAATGAAAGGTAACGCCATCATTTTGTAAATTTGACATGGCAGAACTCTTCTTGCAGCAAAAAGTGATCAATTCGGCATTTTTGTAGAACGTCGAAATTGAGAGATGGGAACGCTTCCGTATGACTCGCTTCCGATTCGCCGCGCCCGTGGCCCGTGGCCCGTGTTGCTCTATGTATAGAGCTTTACTTCGAAATTTTGTTAGATTTATCCCTCGACCTTTTTAATGATATCTTCATTATATTTAATAAGGTGCGTTGGAGTAAGATCGGTGATGGGGCAAGATCGTATGATTCGAAATTCCGGCGAATTATGCTATATTTTTAATTGCTAGCAATATGGTATCCGACGCCATTTCATTCTTCCCCGACCCCAAGTTCTCGCCAGTCGCTTCGAGAAGTGGGACGTGTGCTGCGCGGTATTTTATAAAACAGGGTAATTTTCTATATTTCTTGTCCATCCGGTATTTCCCTATGACTTTTATTTTTAATTTTTAGCGAGAATATAGCTTTATTTGTTATTATTTTGTCTGAATACTTAAGTTTTATGAAGTTATAGCCAGATAAAATTAATCCAAACAGGGCTAAGATTTCTGTAGATTGAGATCCGATATTTCTCCGCGCGAATAAAGATCGGATGAATTTTATCCGATCTTTACCCGTTACAAATATGGCAGTAGTTGTCAAACTTTCATTTGTCTTGTATATTCTTTCGAAGATTGCTCAAGTGACTATGGCAATGGGACTCAGTATCACCAACATATCTATTGTGCTTTAATTTACCTAATTGAGCTTAATTTTTAAGATAGTTTTATTACTTTTAAATACACATATATTTCGCTTTATTAAGTGTTACCGGCATAGCAATTCATTAACTTAATGGATTTTAGCAACTGATAATTACAAAACTTGTTTAAAACTCATCTTCGGAACATCAACATCGGTTCTAGTTTTGACGGGACTTAGTAATTATATATATGCACCTATATAAATTTTGTGAGATGCCGAAATATTTGCACTAGTTTAGTTTATACGGTGATGCACTCAGTGCCGCGGCCGCATTACTTACATTTACATTTTTCCACAGATGCTTCGAAAATACAATAGGACCTCAACGCGGGCGACTTCGTACAAAGAAAAAGCCGTGGAAATTGCTATTCAAAGAATAAAAAACTCCATTAGATAAAGTTTATCTCATCTCATTAGATAAAGTTTAGAACTAATTCAGTTTCACGGGAAACTTTCACCCCACGTTACTTTTCCGGGTCTAGTCAAATTTGCTTTCATTTTTTCGAGATCATACCCTTATACTGATTCTAATTAACTCTACAAATACCTGCTCATAGAAACACGCACTAAATAATCTATCAATTAACTACTTACCTAACTACCTGCTTCGTCATATGCCACTTTGTTTAGCAAATACTTACATCTTCCTCTACTCCTGTATTGCTCCAGGGCATTTCGCCAGTCCTTACCTTCCTTGCTAGTCCAGCCAGTTCTTGTATTTAAAAAATATTTTTTTTCAGTAAAAAAAAATCAAATGCATCTTATCTTTCCTGTATATTGAGTAATCCCATCTTGTGCCATAACAAAGTTTGAGATCCACAAAATTATTTTTGGAACGAAGTTCTTTATCGGACGGTACGGATTTGGCGGATGGGAACTAGGCGACAAAAAGTGTAAGATTTTTTCTGTCATGACCCCTTCTGACGTAGTGTAGACGGCCTTCGTGGCTAGCGTGGCTATAAGGAAGCGAGATGGAATAATATCCATCTCCCTAGCACTTTTTCCTATCTTGCCATGAAAGGAATATTATTTTATTTTAAATGGGGCTTCATTTTAATAGACGCTAGTAATTCATTTATTTGTATTTGTTAATCAATAATATTATACGTTTATCAATAATAATATACTACGAAAGGAACTTCGTTCCAACCGAGTATTCCACAACACACGCATGTTTTTTTTTAAATATCAGGGATAAGATCGCATGCCGCAAACCGGAAAAAAGATAATCGTTTGGAACATTTATGTATCTCGTAATTTATAGATCATATTTAAATATGTTTTTGAGTGGTAAATATAGGACAAATCCCTTTTATTAACTTTGTTCTCAAAAGCAGCAGAAGTGGCTTTAAATTTAAGTCCGGTCTTACCCTCGATGGCAAATTCTTCATCATGCGTATAAAAAACTAGGTATGTCTTGTCTTCGCACACGATAATAACGGAAACCGTTAAGTTTACAAAAACAAAAGATTATCAGAGCTAAACTACGTTTAATCATTAACGATTTGCGCCATGTTCCAGAAATCTGGCTTGTACGGATATCGAGAAAATTAAGTTTTTGTAAGACTCTTTCAACTAGTCGAAAATCCGTCCGGTATTACTCCAACGCACCTTACTGTCGTCGAATAGACGATCGTAACAAGTGATTTTTACGATCGTCTGCGTCAGCAAATTACTTTTAATGACATTTGGACATTTAATAAGATTATTAAAATTTCTGCTTTTGTCTTACGAGTAAAGCAAAGTATACATACATGTTAAATTTTTTATTATTATGCTTAGTCGGAAAAATGCGCGTTAAAAATTCTAAACTCTGCACACCTCTGCATAACATTCTAGTTGTAAATACATTTTGTTATGATGTTATATTATATGAATGCAAGGTTTAATGACTAATAGCAAAATAGATTATAAGTACCGAAAGTTGAGATTAAGTTTGCTTTACAGATACTATTGTAGTTTTTTTGTATAACGCTTCTTAAATTTGAACTGATTATTCCAATTCTTATAAATTTTATTTATAATAATTTTAAATAATACATTTTAAAACATCACAAATATAAAAAATAGAATAAAACTTGTATTTTTATTTAAACACAATAAAATTATCATTACTGTATAATTGCAACAGACGTCATGCGAAAATTTTTGCTATCGATATTTAGCAAAAAAGGGAGTGACGCGATCGGCGGTTGTGGCAGAGATGATCATTGTCATTTATAATCCTTCAGCATTATGGGGCATATAGTTCCTTATAAGGGTTTCGTACCTTTAAAGAAGAAAACGGAACACTTTTCACAGTAATACAAGATACAGGTGGTTGTAAAAACATTTAAATAAAATATATGAAAACCCGGAAGTTATTTATTTATTAAAGTTTTCCATTCTTCAATACTATTATACAGGATGTCCGGTTTCCGATCTCCGATAATTTAAGGGGTTAAAATACAATTAATTTTATCGACAAATCAGGGATCAATGATTTTTTTTCGCCATCAATAAAAAAATGGCAGCACTTTAAAAAAATTGTTGGCGAAGCATAGATGCTTGTATTAATTTAACAATATCTACCCAAGTAGAAGACTTTCAAAAACAAAATTGGTCTCAAATGTTAGTTAGTAGTGTAGACAATAAATCTAGATTCAAAATATTATTTTTCAATTTTTCAGTATCAGTAAAAAACATTTTTGATAAAATAAATTAGATAACAAATTGATATTGTTTTTCAGATTCTTAGCTTTAAAAAAAACCCATCGTGTTAACCAATTTTTTTACTTGTTTTTATTATAATACAGGATATTTGCTATAAATGCACATTTAAATCTTAACTCTGAGTTAGATAGTTTAGGAGCTATGACAGTGTAAACATACTTACTTGAAAAGCGCGGATACACTAGCAAATGAAATAAAACAAAATAATTTATATCAATTGCATTTAATTTGGCAAAATAATTACAAAAACTGCTCAAAGTGACCTCCTTGTCTCTGCAGACATGCTGTTGCTCTTAGTGCAACGTGTTGCGTAGAGCGCTGGATCATTGCCTTGTCTTCTCGCAATTCGTTTGCTGCTTGAATTATTTTTTCTGCTAACTCCTCTCGTGTATTTGGCACATTTACATACACTCTTCGTTTGAGTGTGCCCCACAAAAAAAATCGAGAGGTGTTAAATCCGGCGACCGCGGTGGCCAAGCAATTGTTCCTCCGCGTCCGATCCACGACGAATAGTGTGCATTTAAATGATTCCGCACAAGAAGCGCGAAGTGTGCCGGAGCACCATCCAATTGCAGAATCATTCTGGCCCTGTAGGCCAACGGTAAAGCATCCAAAAAATTCGTTTCCAGGAAATTTAGGAATCTTGGGCTATTCATTGTCTCCGGTAAAATGATTGGTCCAATTAGAATGTCGTCAATCATTCCGGCCCAAACGTTGACAGAAAATTTATGTTGAAAAGAACTTGGGCGGATCGCATGTGGATTTTCTTGAAGCCACAGGTGTTCGTTACGGTAGTTCGTATACCCTGATCGCGTGAAAGTAGCTTCGTCTGTCCACATAATTCTTTTTAAAAAGTTTGGATCATATCGCGTTTCTCTCAATATCCACGAACAAAATATTGCTCTTCTTACATAATCCGGTTCCAGTATTTCTTGCACCCTTCGAAAATGGTAAGGATGTAATCCTTCTCTTTTTAAAATTTTCCACACCGACCATTTTGATAGACTGAGACGATTAGCTATGCGTCTAATGCTCAGGCTAGGGTCTTGAGTAATCATTTGCAATATTTGATGTTCATCTTGGAGCGACAAAACACGAGTACGTTCGTTACAGAGCCTTCTTATTCCATTTTCCGCAAGTCTCAAATGAATTCTCACGAAAGTGCGAGCATTCGGCGTACGTCTGTTAGGAAATCTGCGTGCATACTCTACAACAGCTCTATTTGCACTCCCGATACACAATCCATACACGAAATGGATGTCAGCGATATGCTGGCTTGAGTACTCGTTCGTTGTAATAAACAAAAAGTAACAGTTCAACAACAAAACAAAAACGTAACAAAGTCTAACAACAAACAATAATTATGTACAGTAAGTAGATTTACTTAAAACCAGGAATGTTATCACAACGCAGAGCGAGGGACGACTGCTCGACGGCACAAGCGCACACTGCACCCTTTTTACCTGGAGACAGCCGTTATTCTGTCTCGCTCGCACTGTTGTGCACAGCGTTTTTTACCTGCTCACACAAAGGATGCTATTGTGCTTGCTTACGATTCCTTGAATTATTGAAGAATTATATCTTACTCACTGGAATGGGTGTTTAGTTATCTAATATCGGGGTAGAGGCACTTTGAACAGTTACATTCAAATTATCATAGCTCCTAAACTATCTAACTCAGAGTTAAGATTTAAATGTGCATTTATAGCAAATATCCTGTATTATAATAAAAACAAGTAAAAAAAATTGGTTAACACGATGGTTTTTTTTAAAGCTAAGAATCTGAAAAACAACATCAATTTGTTGTCTAATTTATTTTTTCAAAAATGTTTTTTACTAATACTGAAAAATTAAAAAATAATATTTTGAATCTAGATTTATTGTCTACACTATTAACTAACATTTGAGACCAATTTTGTTTTTGAAAGTCTTCTACTTGGGTAGATATTGTTAAATTAATACAAGCATCTATGCTTCGCCAACAATTTTTTTAAAGTGCTGCCATTTTTTTATTGATGGCGAAAAAAAATCATTGATCCCTGATTTGTCGATAAAATTAATTGTATTTTAACCCCTTAAAGTATCGGACATCGGAAACCGGACACATTGTATAATATAACAATATTTTATTAGGGAAATAAATCTATATGAATATTATAAAGAAAACTATTGGTAAATCCAATTGTGCATGCCCTAAGCGCCAATAAAATACAATATAAAAACAATTATGTATAACATAATTTTTTTAAAGTAGTTTAAATACACAAGTTTTCACTAATAACCTATTAATATACTTCCAATTTTCCAATAATTTTATGTCAAACTTCAATTAAAAACAAAGTTTGGAAAAAACAAAAGTGCACGACTCATAATGCTCGCATATTTTATCCCAAACGCCCCAAAAGAAGTATTACTTCAAAAATTCTGTACAACCGACTTCAATATAAATTATTAAGAATAACTCAAAAATTATTGGCCAGACCTTAATCAAATTTATATGGGACTACATGAGAAGCACTAGCTTTCAAATAAAAAAAAATAATCGAAATCGGTTTACCCAAAAAAAAGTTAAACATAACTTTTTTCTGGGTAAACCGATTTCGATTATTTTGTTTATACGCATAAAAAAACTAACAATATATGGACCATGGTCTGAAATAAAATTATTATTATTATTTAAAAAACACATACAGTCGAACTAAGTACCTCTTCCTTTTTGAAGTCGGTAGAAAACAGTCGCTTCCCGCCGTCAGTACGTTTAGATTTTTAAACTATACAACGGATTTTGATGCGGTTTTCATCAATATACTATAATAACTATATATAAAAAATTTCTGTCCGTGCTAAACGGCTGGACCGATATTAATGAAATATTGTATGTGTGATTAAGTTGATGGATGAATGGTTAAGATAAGATCGAGATTCAAAAATCACACGTGCGAAGCCGGGACGATTGCTAGTACACAATAAAGTTAAAGCAATACTTTATCATGCACCGTCTACACGATGTTAGGTAATATTCTTGCTCTGGAAGGACAAGTTGAATTCAAAACTATCTCTAGTGTAAACAGTACATAAAAAAAGTGTTAAGAACACCGTACTTAAACTTATTAACAGGCACCGTACTTAAACTTAGTACCTAACTTACACCGTACTTTATTAATGGACGTACCTCAGGACCCAATTTTTGGGCCAATCCTGTTAGTATAAGAGGGACTGAGGTGTTTCACGTCCCAATGTCTTACTTAAAATGGGCTACCTACAGCATTTGAATATTATTTTGTGGACCGATCTACGCAAACTAAAAATATGCTTGGGTTTGGTTTAATATTATTTACTATAGGATCCCAAGTAGATGGTAGCACCTAACCATCTTCTCAATTGTAATTAGGATGTCTCTTTAATTTCAATAGCCTCGCAAATCATTCTTGGTAAGAATCGGTGTTCTTATGCGAGGATTTGTTATTTATCAAATCTGATGGTAATGGCGGGGACGATTTGGAACATATTTACAGATTGAAAACTTCCCAGAGCATCAGTGCTTCACGTCAGCAATATGTTCTTTAACGCGGATTATACTTAACTGGAATGACACAATTCTTTGCTACTATCCTCTCTAACGTACTTACAAATTCCAGCCAGAGGCAGTGGAAAAGAAAAAAGGAGTGTTCCAGTTTGTAATCTGGGTAAGATAAACAAGATGTATCAGCCAGAGAGAAGTGAGAGATTGTTGCAGACAGCGTTTAAGTTTGAATGAAGTCCCCGTATGTTTGCTTACTTCGTGTAGAGTGTGTAGCTTAGAAGGAAGCTATTTAGTCGTGGATGCCCAAGGAGGGATTCACTGAGACAGGTCTGCCTAAAGCCATAATTTACAAAATTGTTTATCAGTGTGTGGCTGTGTTTATTCTTCAGAAACTTAAGTTACTTGATGGATTTCGATGCGGTTTACACTATCTACAGAAATGTTTGAAGGTTTGTGTAATTTAAGCATAAGTATTTTATTTTTTCATGTAAGAATAGTCGATAAATTTGGTGTTTTGTGATCAGTAACAGCATGTCGCCACACGTGGAAAGGCGTGGCGACTGGCGTGTATATATATATATATATATTGTTTTGAAGATATTTTTAAAACTTGATGGTACCTATTTAACCTAATGTAGGTTATTAAATAAAACACATTCCATAAATACAATTAATATAATATCACAGTTAGTTATTTTACCGTACCAAACATTTACAAATATACTCAAGGTGAAATCATACTAATGAGCACCAATCAATACCTTACCTTAAATCATTATCACATGCTATAAGCTTCGTAATTATAATAGTGTTATTATAATTACGAAGTGTTATTATATAGAACCTCGCTGTTGTTATTAATGCAAATGTTTTAAGCTATCACACAGACTGTACTGGCCGGTATGTTTACATGTTCCGGTATAACATATTCATTTATTTATGTATATACACGCATATCCCGTAGCGTAATTAACGTTATGTTATGCTTGTTTGTTCACTTTGCTAACGTTTTTAAGTATACAAAATCAATAGATACATTTGTACGGAATTAAAATAAAACAACATACAAAATAACAAAATTTTCTTAAACAAATTGTGAAAGGACGCTGACAAATGATTTCACCCTAAGCAAGCGTTTATATAAAAATCAATTGGTTTACAATGAATTACTAAAATGTTACTCATCTTAAAAGCGACATAAATAAAAATGATCTATTCAAAGTATTATAACATTTAACACGATTATTATACAATACCTATTTACAACCATGTATATATTTTGACTTTGTTTATTTTATAATTTTGAAAAAGTCTAGTCTGTCACCAGTGGTCGTTTAATAAAAAGGAATATCCTGCTGCAAATTATTAGCAACTATATTTTATTCTATAACGCAAACAAATAAGGTTCAATTTTAGATATACGTATGGTAGTGTAGTCACGCATTTGATGTTTGCTGTCTTCCAGTAAATCCGTTACTGCCTATTAAAGTGCACTGCTGAACATAGGCCTTTCCAATAGATTGCCGATAGGGGGATATTTGCTACAGATGCCACGCTTGACAATTACAGGTTTTTGATCGTTATTAGGAAGACGCTGCTTCTCATTTCCCTCTGTTTGTTTCCCTCTGTCGTCTCTTATGGACGATGGACTACAGGACGATGTGGGGTAGTAGATATATTTACACCGCAACTACACAGAAAACCAATCATAAATGTTGCTGTTGCAAACGCTTCTAGTTGCATTTAGGTTAATTCAACGTAAATAACGTACCTGTTATATAAATTAAAATACCAATAAATCTAGAAGACGTGCACACTATACATAATTTATTTTTGGACTTTGGTGAATTTGAAGTTCTTTCGTCAGTAATCTTCCACATAATCTGCATTAGCAACAAGGTATTTTATAATTGCAATTTTTGGTGTTGATTTACCACGTAAGAACAGACCCGTCGCTGGGACCGAAAAGTCTTGTGCTTATGAGTTTATATTTTTGCCTGGCCACATAGCTTTCGCGTAAGGAACTCGGGTGGAATTAAGGCGCGTTTTGTGTTCCGGCACGTCTTTAATAAAAAAGAGAGGAATAATACTCTCTCCGAAGGGGAGGAATTACTGCCTCTAAAGAGGGACCATGGACGATTGGGGCTGATTTAGTAATAGGAGGGGGCTGTGGTAAGTGAAGTGTAAAACCAGATTAAAACTGTTTCTGTTCTTTTGAAATAACTGTTTCAGTAGCCTGTTCCAAAATATTATGATGGTATCTCGAAAATTTTACGATAAAAACTGTCAGTTTGTTACATCTGTCCTATTCCTGTTACTGTGAATAGAAAGTTATTAAGGTTTAAACACATTGTTCATTTGTTCTAATATGTAGTTTTTAAAAACCTGTTTTTCCCCAATTATAAAATTAAAACCTCTCATCCCTATTGCGGATGTGTGCGAAAACGTTAGAGGAAAAAAAGTTAGGTTGCAATTGCATTAGGGAAGAAAAAGTTAAACAGCTTATAACTTGCGGCAGTATAACATTATTAACAACTTTAGCGGCAGCATATTCCCTTTTATTAAATAACCACTAGTGGCAGCCTAAGACACCTCCATTACAAAATGTGGTTTTAAAAATGTTATTTTTAAAATATTGGAAATGCATTGATTAAATTATTTTATACTAAAACTGACATATAAAGCACCTATATAAATAAGATATTGTAGCTCACTTTATCTTATTACGCGCATACAAATTCACTTTACGCGTCACCACTTCCATTCCCGCGTCTTATTAAATTGCTCTTCCCAAGCATGCTTTCCAGTGCTAGCCTGTTGTTATTTAGTAATGGTTCATGTGAGAAATTTGGGAGCCTGCCGGTGCTGGCTGACCTTCGTAAATTTGTAGTTCTTGTTGAATCCAGTTGTAACCTGTTATTTCTGTTTTGTGATACTTGTGCTGTAGAAAGAGCACGTGAACATACGTCTAGAAGTCTATCCAATGTCGCCCCACTTATCCTATCGTTAGTTTCAGTAACAGGCGGCTGACTTTCGTTCGTGTTCATAAATGTCCTGTTGCGTTGTTTCAATCCAATGCTTATCAAACCCAAAAAACTAAGGTTAAAAGGTATGTTAAGTATAAAATTGAACATTATCATTATGAAAAGGAAAATCAGTAACGTGTTGAATATTACTATCAGGAGTCCAAACATTATTTTGTCGAGAGGAAACCAAAGACCATCTGAAAAAAGGCACCAGAAATACATACATATTACGCAATAATTAAAGAACTATTTTATACTTCTATAAATTGAAGTTGCTACCAACCCACAGACAACTGCAGCGAACTTCAAACAAAGAAGATTACAAATGCGTTGTCACCTCCGAAGACTAAGATGGAATGCCTCACACAAACATTTGATATTAATATTAAAATAAATAAATATTTAAATTTTTTTGTTTACCAATTATCTGACTACAATAAAACTTCTTTAAAGTATTCGGTGTTCGGCCGAACATTTTTTTTATAGGATAGGGTGACAAACGAGCACACAGTCCACCCAATGTTAAGTGGTTGCTGTGGCCCATAGACATCTACATCTATCCTCGTTTGATTTCAAAACGCAGATGCGTTGTCACCCGTGAGGACTAAGATGGAATGCCTCTTTTCCAGTAAAAAGGGTCTTCGGTTCTCTACACTCACCATACGAAAGATAGCAGTGTTAAGAAGCTGCTATTTTATGCTGGTATTCTGTGAGAGCGTGGTACTTCCCCGGTCGAGCAGACCCATTCGTGCTACAACTATACTATTAATATAGCTGCAGCATGGCTCTATCACGTATAAAAAATACCTATAGTAACTAGATATTCGCTATTCGACCGAATATGATAAAAGTAGCCGAATATTCGCAGCAAGTCTAATATATAGATTAAATTTGATGATATTCTTACCAGTGATCCCATGTGTTATTGTTTTCATACAATCACTTATCGTTAATATTGGTTCTGATATCAATGTAGTGAACATTCTTATTCCAATCTTCAGAGGATTCATATGCTTCAAGAAGATAAGAGGATCGGGAGGTGGTACTTCGCAGTTTGATGACCATATATACCATTTACAGGTATGAACGGCTGATAGAAACCTCTCCACTTCCTGTTTTTCAGCTTCCTAAAATGTATTTGTCGAAATATTACTTAAAATACCTTCTTTTCCACCAAGTCATTGTCCACTGCTGGACAAGAGCCTCTCCCGCTGTGGAGAGGATTTGCTTTAAACGCCTGGCTTGGTTGACGGATTGGCGATCGCCTGTCCAGAACACTTACCCTTTGACGCCACTTTCCTTCGCCAGTCTGGGTAAACGTATGGCGTAAGCAACTATATGGCCATATTTCGGAAGCCATGAAATCTTTTTGGCATATGCCATAATTGCCTCTTACAATACTGACGGGATGAAATGGGGTGATCGCTTCTTACACTATTACTATACGCTAAATTATTTTTTATAGAATAAGGGTGACAAACGAGCACATAGTACACCTGATGGTAAGTGGTTGCTGTGATCCACAGACATCTACATCTATCCTCGATTACGAATCGAAATGCAGAATTCTATGTCTTGTTACATGAAATGAAAAAGTTCTCGGCACTCACCATACGAATCACAGCATTAATATGCTATTTCGCACTGGTATTCTGTGAGAGCGTGGTCCTTCCCCGGTAAGCCAACCCATTCATGCTATAACCATAATATAGCTGCAGCGAAGCGTATGTTTTCTTATAGTTTCCTATTGAAACTTAGAAGTCAAACTTTATGTTAATTATAACGTTTAGTTGGATGAAATATTCTTAATATATTCTTTCTACTTATTTTTATTTAATATTATATTAATAAGCAAGCACGTGATTAGATAATCTTTGAATATTCTTGATTTTACTAGACCTGTCTCACTCCGCGCTTTAGGCATGAAAATACACCTACGCTCCCCGGCCCCATAAAAAGGGGCTAATACCGTAATAGCCTGTCCAGAAAGCGCGTTTTACGCGCGTATCCACTCGCGCGTAGGCACTCGCGCGTTCTCGAGATACTAGAGCTACATACATGCCGTCCAGATGCTCTCGCGCGTTACCTCACACGCGCGTAAAACGCTTGCAATGAGCGGGACTCTCGACTCGCTCGTTTTACGCGCGTGCGCCGCGCGAGTCGAGATACTCCGGCGCCATTGCTGCGTCCAGTACTACGCGCGTGTCCGTGGCGAGTGGACGTATTTGGTTCAAAATGGAGCGTGATAACTTTGACACGGAACTTTTTATTGACGAAATTGAGAAAAGGGTAGCTATATGGGATATGGAATCATCAGATTATTCTAATAGAATCATTAAACGTAGGAACTGGGAAGAAATAGTAGAAATTTTTTGTGAAGCTGGTGATTCCGAGGAGAAAAAAAAAACTTTAGGTAAGTAAATAATATTTTATTAAATAATAATATTCCTTGCACATATTTTACATTAATAAACTATATCATTTTATCTTGCCAAGGGAGTTTGTCTTCGTTAACAAAATAATCAGCAAATCTATCTCTTGTATTCAATGATCTCGCATTAGGCCTCACTGCCTCAGTGTTCAAATTAATCAGAGATGTTTCGTAAAGAGTGTGATCATACCTGTAGCCATCCCTTAACCTTACGTAGTTATGGAGAACACAACAAGCCTTAATGATATTTTCTGCAAATTCTATGTCTACATTCAACGGTCTATGAAATATTCTCCATTTATTTACTAAGATGCCAAAGCAACATTCAATGTAACGCCGGGCTCTGGATAAGCGATAGTTGAAAATTCTTTTTTTAGTTGTTAGAGATTTACCGCAATAAGGGCGCATTATATTTTCAGACAGACTAAACGCCTCATCTCCTACTATGACATGAGGTAAGGGGGTTGTATCTGTTTGCGATATTGGCTTTGGATCTGGGATATCTAAAGTTTTCTCGACAAGTTTTTTATATAAAATAGAGTCTCTAAAAATTGTGGAGTCATTACTTTTTCCATATGCGCCTATGTCCACTGCAATAAAACAATAATTTGCATCGCATACGGCCAACAAAACAGTTGAAAAGTAACTCTTATAGTTATAAAAAAGAGATCCAGAATCATTAGGTTTTATAATACGGATGTGCTTGCCGTCAATGGCGCCGATGCAATTTGGAAAATTTGTGTATTTTTGAAATTGTTTCGAAATTTCTTTCCATTCAGCCTTCGTTGGTTCTCTCATTACTATATTTTGCAGTTTGTTCCATATGACGTAACAGGTTTTCTGTACTATTTCGATAACTGTAGACTTTCCTAATCTGTAGGCATAATGCAGGTCCGCAAAATAACATCCTGTAGCCAAATATCTGAAAAGAAAGTTACATAAGAATTATTATTTTATTCTAATCTTTTTATTGTTTACAGGTACTTTATTGCAGAAGAAGTGGAAAGGGTTGCGTGATGGCTTTGTAAGAGAAATGAAGAAGAAGAAAACCACACCGTCTGGATCAGGAGCCTCCGGCAAAGCCAAATATATTTATTTTGAACGTTTGATGTTCCTCGAAAGATCGACACGGAATAAAAGAACTGAGAGCAACATCAACACCGCGTCTATTGCAGCTGAAGAACAAGAGTTTTCGGGCGATGGGGAAGATGTAATGAGACCTCCACGTAGTCAGGCGAAAAAGAAGAAAAACCTAAATGCGGCCGACGAAGAATTTCTCTCCATCATAAAAACAAATTTAGCATCTGGAAATCAGCCACAGACATCAAACCAAATGGAGTCAGATGATGACAAACTATTTTGTTTGTCCTTACACAAAGAGCTTCTTAAAGTACCAGAGGAAAACAGACTTCAAACAAAAATTGAATTAATGAAAGTACTTCAAGCTCAACAAGCTCTGTGTCTTAAACCTGCAGCTGCTCGTTCCGACTACCAACCTTCGACACAATGTCATTACCAAACAGGAATGACACAACGTGGACAGACAGATTATTTTGGAGAAACAGGATATACCGCAACAGACCCTTCAACATCTTCGTTTCCACCTGCAACCTTTTCGACTTACAATCGAGGTTATTGCACTGCGTCACGACCACCAAAGACGTCTAGCTACAAAAACCCATCACCGGCATCTACACAAGATTCCAATGAATCTGAATTAATGGAACTATACGATAATTAAATTAAATGTTAAGTACCTACCTATATTATATAAGAATGATTCCTAATTTTTGTTAATTTTGTTCAAATTCTTTATTTTTGTTAATTGGGTCTTAGTTTATAATTACTAAAGCAATAAAAAATATTACCTCAAAGTAATCACGAGTTTTTCTTCTGCAGAAACAGTATCCCGTACCACATAATTTTGACATGGAGTCAAATCTTCTTTGATAATTTCTAGTAAATCATCAAACGATGCTACTGACATCCGAAAGTAGTTGAAAAACTTTTCACTATATTCTCTGAGTTTTGGGTATAAAGTTATATACATACTATGCGTCATTCTGTCACGTAGAATGGGATGCACGTTAAATCGTCGACTTTCTCTTCGTTTACAACGTCTCCATCGACGGTATGCAAGCCACAACACAACCGCTGTAGCCGAGTCCATGTTTATAACTGACCAAATCCGTCTCATCTCATGCGCGCGTAAGAACGCGCGTGATTTCGCCGCATCTGGACGCAATACAAATCAAAACGCGCGAGTGGACGCGCGCGTAAATCGCGCTTTCTGGACAGGCTCTAAGGTTGTGCTGACGCGCGCCTTAAGGTGGCACAAGTCGCGGGCTCGAACTCGCTGGTGGGCACGGTCAAAAAGCACGCTGTCTCACCTGGCATCGTGCCCGACAGAGATAGTACCAGTGATGAGCATATCGACACTAGTATTCACGCAGGTCTTGTTCGTACGGTGTTCCGAACCTTTTCAACAAAAACGAAGTTACACGAACACGATGCAACATCTATACTAATATAATAAAGCAAAAGAGTGTTTTTGTTTGTTTAAACGTGCTAATCTCTGGAATTACCTGTCCGATTTGAAAAATCTTTTTGGATAATTAAGCCAGATTCATGTTGAATGGTATAGGCTATATAGCATTAGGCTATAATCTCAGCTAGCCTATATTTGTTAAGCAAGTCAGACGAAAAAGCACGCCCACAATAATAAATATATATAGAAAAATATAGATCTTTACTCCGTCTAAAAAAAGTCCGCGATACCATATGTCTATTTCTTATATATAAGCCACAATTAGGCATTTTGTGACAAAAAAAATGAAAATTTAATTATTAGGCATGGCATATTAATCCTTACGAATGAAAGTTACTTCTTTATCAAGACAATTTTATGAAGATAAACTTCTATCTTTATACCATGTTAATATAGTACATAGGAGATAATGTAAAATTAAAATAATTCAATAGGTACAAATTGTAGGTACCTGGCTTGACGCGCAAACAATGCATAACCCCCAGCCCGGTGCGAACTGAGAAGCCAGTATTGAAAGCTTCTATGAACGAGGTTAGGTTAGCCGTTAGTTTTTTTTATAGGATAAGGGTGACAAACGAGCACACAGTCCACCTGATGATAAGTGGTTGCTGCGGCCCATAGACATCTACATCTATCCTCGTTTGCGAATCAAAATGCAGATGCGTTGTCACCCGTGAGGACTAAGATGGAATGCCTCAGTTCCAGTAAAAAGGGCCTCCAGCCACCTGCACTCACCAAGCGAAACGCAGAGGTAAACCTCTACTTCACGCTGGTATTCTGTGAGGTCGTGGTACCACCCCGGTTCGAGCCGGCCCATCCGTGCGACAGCAAAAGCTGCCGCGTGGCTCTACCACTGTTAGAATTCAATCATTATCTATATCTACACAAATAAATAAAATTGAAGTGTCTGTTTGTAATGTCAAAATAACATCTTTTTACTAATTGCATATGAAATTACATACGGTACTTATAACATTAACACAAATTGTAACATTTTTGTATGTCTGTCAGTCTGTTTGTTCCGGTTAATTTCCAAAACGGCTGATCCGATTTTGACGGGACTTTCACTAGTAGATAGCTCATGTTATAAGAAGTAACTTAGACTGCTTAAATTTTAGAAAAATTATTAGGTGTCCGTGCAACAAAATTATCGCCCTAAACTAAACGCGGACCAAGTCGCGGAGAACAGCTAGTAGCTAAAATAAATTCAAAATTAATTGAGTACTTTTATCTATCTCCCGGGTGAGCGTAACAATGATTAGTTACATCTTTATTTCTAAACTCTTTCATTTCACGTTGCTATGGTATTTTGAAAGTTTAATTGATTAATAAGTATAAGAGGTTGATAGCAAATTTATCAAGAATCATTTCTTGCCTACACACTTTTCATGTATCGTGTACGTTTTTCTTTAAAACTGAAAAAAAACCGCGCATAATATGCCTACAGATAAAATAAAAGCACTCCATTAATTATGACAATTTTTCCATTCATTACTA
Organism: Parnassius glacialis; assembly: GCA_033319125.1. Classification (NCBI taxonomy): domain Eukaryota; kingdom Metazoa; phylum Arthropoda; class Insecta; order Lepidoptera; family Papilionidae; genus Parnassius; species Parnassius glacialis. Next base: position 22,916,031 of record JAVANC010000021.1, read on the forward strand.
TCAAATAATATATTTGATTGCAATAATAAAATGCTTGAACTAGGTGTCATGTTATGCCATGCATGATGCATCTCGGACACGTGATGACGCGGGAGAAACCGCTAAATTATTAGGCGCTGTGGCTATACCTAATATAGATTGCTTATTTTATTATGTTTAGTTTTCCCCGAGTGGTCATGCAGCGATCACTAAGAGTTCGGCTTCGAACGTGTGTAACTCGAAAATTATCCCACGGGAACGAAATACCTGAATAAACGGTATCTAATAAACGGAATAACGGTTATTTGACAGCTCCGTGGCGCAGTGGCTTAGCAATGAATTGTTGCACGGGGAGCCGCGGGTTCGAATCCCGCACGGAACAAGTATTTGTATGGTCTACAAATAACTGTTCCGGGTCTGGATGTTTGTAAACTGCCTCCACGATACAGGAGAAAATCCTAGTGTGGGGGTAACGTTATTTTAAAAAATGAAAAAGTTCGATCCCCGTCGGGACCAATGAAACTGTTGCAATTTTATATAATAGTAATCGTATATAGACTTTACTTTTTTTACTTTTATAATTATATTACAGACGAAAATTTTAAAATTTTGTCTGTCGTCCAAAACGCATCACCTCTTTCAATTATATGAATTTCCATGCCGTCTTTTGTCTTTGGCATCCAAATTACAAAATAGCAAAACTTCGTTTCGAATAAAACTCGAATAAGCGCCCGTCATCGCCCGTGCATGTGTGTGTAAGCGTCGTCCTCCCGCACCGCACCGGGGGAAACATTATTCAGTGAGATGCACGATAATTCATAGTAACATGCGCGCGTAAAAAAATACGAAAAGGCCTTTGGAAGAAGGGGTTTTATGAAAAAACCACTGCATAAATCAATTACAACTAAAATTTATTGAATTGTTCGATAATTGAGCTGTGTCGGTACCGACTTTGTTTTGGAAATTTTACATTTCTTTTATTACTAATTTACGCCCAAAGTTGTGTTAAAATTGGCAATAAAAACGAATGTTTGGTAGCTCGTAACTTTTTAATAACATTTTATTTTCCTATTCTGTTTCCGTACAGACAATTTTAATAATGAGACAAAACGATATCATGTTTAACTTTGGATGTACACTGTCAAACAGCGGAGTAAAACCCCTCCGAAATTTCTATGGAAATAATGTCGACTAGTGTCACCTTAAGTTAACAAAAAAGTATTTTTCTCTTATAAGTATTTAGGCACTTCAGATATTTATTTCTGAGTTTTTATTCAAGTAAGGCCTCTCATAAAGCCAAAAGGTACTGCATAGCATACGGGTGCTTAAATAGCAATAGGAATGTCGACTTTTCATTCTTTACTGTTCCTAAAGATACCGAAGGGTAAGATATTATTATTTATAGGTAGATCTAGATTATTAGGTACCCAGTTTCTGACGCCATAGTTATAGTTTTATTATTTCATCAGCGAATCGACCACAGCTTCGCAATTGTCGGCTTTTTCGCGTATAATACCAATTACATTCAGTGTAATGAGACCTCCCAGTACCAGTGACTGACCACTAATGCAATATCAGCATAATGTACTGGTTAGACACTTTGTTTTACAGAAGAGGGCCATAAGAGCAATTTATGATTTAAAGCCTAAAGAGTCGCTGCGACAAAAATTTAAGGAAATTAATATATTAATTTTGGCCTCTCAATACATTTATGAAAATGTAATGCACGTACACAAAAATAAAAGTAGTTTTACAAAAATAAGTGATATTCATTCTGTAAATACTAGGAACAGACACAAGCTAGTAGTACCAGTTACTCGACTCCATCGAGTCAGTAATTCATTCTTGGGGCGATGTATACGCTTTTACAACAAAATTCCAGAAAATATACAAAATTTGACCTGCTCAAAGTTCAAAAACTTTATTAAACTAAGTTTGTGTAAAAAGGGTTATTATAGTATTAAAGAATTTATAGATGATAATAACCCCTGGAAATGAGGTGATCGCTACCAAGCTATTACTAATTTGTTGTGTTGTTAATTTGTGTAATATACATGATTGTAAGCTGTTATTTAAAAAAAAAGTCCCGCTGGGTTTCTTGCTGGTTCTTCCCAGGACAGAGGTTTTTTTCCGAACCAGTGGTAATTATACAAAAGAGTGACTTTCAATAAGTATTATTTATAATCTATATTGAATAAAAAAGTTTCTGTTTCTGTTTCTTGGTCGATAAAAGAAAGAGATTGAAAATAGCAGCACTTCTCATTGCCACTCTTTCATTAATAATGCCGTCGCTTGTCACATGTTTTTGCATAGCAAAAAATGTGAAACAGAAAAGTGACCAATCCGTGGTGCAGAGGCTTTGCAATGAGTGGCAGTGCTACGGGCCGCGGGTTCGAATCCCGCACGGAACATGTATATGTATGGCCTACAAATAATTGTTCTGGGTCTGGATGTTCGGCCTTGTGAAATCTATGCATGTAAATTGCACCCGCGATACAGGAGAAAATCCTAGTGTGGAGGTTACCTTGTTTAAAAAGAGAACAAGCGAGACAATTAATAAAATTAAAAACTTTGTACAATCGACTTTAATATTTATAGGCATTATTAAGGATAGCTCCAAAACTACTGGTCAGATCTTTATAAAATTTATATGGTATATATAAATTATAACCACAACTTTCAAATAAAAAAAGAATTATCAAAATCGGTTCACCTAGGTCCTAGGAAAAAGTTCTGAGGTAACACACAATCAAAACCAATTTCAAAAAAACCTTTTCTCACAACAGCTAACCCTGTAGTAGGTGCGGCCTTAACAAAGGCACGTAACAGGCTAAGAGATACAGACTTTCGCACGCGGAGGTTAAGGTCCATTTTGATTTAATACGCGCGTCGCATTAATTTATTTTGGACGATTTAATCGGTAGGCTAATTTGACGAAGGTCGTGTCCGAGGCGTGCAAAGTATTATGAACATTAGCGCATTGTAACTAGGTTTAAACTCGCAAGTTTGCTATCAGAGAGTGATCCTTCTGTTCTTGTACTATTATTTATTCTGTGATTTCACTTAAATCGTGTCTTTCTGTCACTATCCATGTTACATCTTTATATATAAAAATTACGTGTCACATTGTTTGTCCGCGATGAACTCCTAAACTATTAAACCGATTTCAATGAAAGTTTGCACACTGCCAATGTGGCCATCAAGACAAATAATCCTTTCATTAAAACCTACGGACTACTAAAAATGAAGAATAAAAATAGTTGTTAGATAGATAGATAAAGCATTTATTTGTTTCTCCAATCACACATGTAAATTCAGTGACTGAGCTAGGTACACAGTAACGTTTACAAAAAATTACATAATCTTAAGATCTAAATGTACATGTCTGTTGCAGTTTAACAAATGGGTCCTAGCTCAGCGATTAATATTGCTCAGAGTATTAAGCTGATTAGAGCTGAAGTGGCAATGGGCATATAGCTTGAAGAGCCAGCAACCGATGGGGAAGCAAGGTTCTCAAGTGGCAGCCTCGTACTAGTAGCTGAAGTTGTGGGGAGGCCCGCCACTAGATGGAGTGACGACCTGGTAAGAAATGCAGGATGTCGATGGATGCAGGTGGCCAGGACCGTGCTTTAAGGCATTCCTTGGGGAGGCCTGTCATGACTCTCAAGATAATGAGTAGAAGACGAACACAATAATATAATCAGTGTAAATATGTACGAATGATGCGACCATTCCACGGAACTTTCAGCCATACGACTAGCATCTTGGGTTCAATTTAGTAAAATTACTGAAGGGCTATGTAAGTGTGTAAGATTGCATACAAGTTACCTTGACTTACCTTATAAGAAATAAATACTTCATATAAGTATAATAGTAGAACACAGATAATTATTATGTGTTTATGTGACATATGACTCCAAAGCCAAATTAATCCGATTTTTATTGCTAAAACAGTAAGTATCCATGTGATTTGTGTCTGCAAAAAATACAAATTTATGAAATAATTGATTAAAAAGAGAAAAACCACAGATTTTCGTTTTTTGTTCGGCCGTATGGTAGCAATATAAGAGGAATCATCACTGCATGTAGTCCCGTGGGTGAGTGCTCATATAAAGCCCTCAACGGAACGATTGTGATTGATAAAATCCGTACTCCATGAGAACAAAACTAAAATAGATGAAAAACGGCTCCGTCCTCTTGGATCCATAGTAATAGAGATTACACACGAGCCCGCGCACACACTCCTGCAATATAAATGCAATGTCCTTTGCAAAAGGCTAGTCTCCGTTGAGACTGCCCGCCATGATCAAAAATTCGGTCTGGAGGACGTTATTATCCAAGGGATGGTGAAGTCTTATGGTAATTTATAGTTTATACTATCCTGTTACATGCACTCTTGATGTTAAGTTAAAATCATAAGTAGAAATCGGTGTTCGTAAAATCATAATAATTACTTTATTAAAAACTACGTTGATATACTCTCAACAAAAAACACAAAACTTTTAAATACCAAAATATTCAGGTACCCATGCATATAGTTTCTCTTTTTCGTAGTCGCCGTTACACAAAGTAGAATGGAATTTTATTGTAGTTAATCATGTTCGGTAAGAGCCAGCCTCGTACCACCTCAGGTCTGTGCTTTGTGATATTCCTTGGGGGAGGCCTATGTTTAATAGTGGACTTGAGATGTGAGTTGGCTGTAATAGTGATAATGATACCATCATAGCTCATCGTAGCTCTACTGTACAATCGCTTCAGCACTTCGTTATACGAATAGTCAACTTGGCACCGCTGAATGAATGAATGGACTGTAGCACCGCCAACGTTTTGACGGAATCAAAGGCTTTCTCATAGTTTGCAAGGCAAAGTAGCGGATTGTACTCTTCGGTCTTATGTACAATTTGCCGAAGGGTATGTATGTGGTATGCTAAAGCCTTTTCGGTAACCGGCTTTTTCGTTAGGCTAGGAGGCGACAAAGCTCTGTTGAAGAACTAAAGACCGATTTTCCTTCTGAATCGTGTCTACGTGCTGTTCGAGAGTCATTACGAATCGTTTCGCACGCAGACTCAACGACATCCAGCCTCCCGAACAAGCTGGTTTCTGCTCCACGCCTCCGTAATAGTGCCACCATGGCGGACGGAATAGAACTTCTGAAAGACTTCTAGTATTAGTTTTCTACTCGCTTTCATAAGCTCCGCTGTAATTCCATTGATGCCGGGGCCTTGCCGTTTTTGATGTGCTGGGGAGCGATTCTAATCTAACTCAGACTAACGTCCGGGATGTCATCGGAATAGTGTCGGATAACACTTGCTCTTGGATCGTTACTCATACTTGCGTGTGGTACCAACGATGAAATGTACAGCTGCCCGTAGAACCTCTCAGTCTCTCTCAAAATCTCAGGTGTCCCGGAAACGACGCTGCCTCACTCGGTCTTCAGCTTGAACAGTTGGCTCTTTCTGGCAGACAGATCTCTAGCAAAGACTTTGAGCCCTGGTTCCGCACGATCGCTTTTTCAATACGAGCTGTATTGAAGTTGCGTAATTCCCGCCGCATGCATTTGGAGATCTGTTTGTTCAGTTGCCTGTACACTGTCAAATCTGCTGAAGACTGCAGCTTCAATTCCCGTCTAACAGCCATGAGATTAAGAGTGAGATCGGAGAGTTGTGTTCTTCTGCGGCGGGTCTTACAGAACTTAGCTCAGACCGCATGGACAGTTTCCACGAGCTTGTCATTCATATCAATTACTGTATTGCAATCTTCTAGGCACTGAAAACGGTTTTGTAATTCGAGCTGATCGATCAGCTGGTGATCTTTTGGTCTATCTGACTCATAAATGGGCGGAGGCAGTAGAATCCAAGGGGGAGGCATCGGCAGTTACTTCGGGCCTTCGATCGGGTTTGACACAATGCGCTTCTTTCGTAACTCCCTTCCTACGGGTTTCCCGAGAAATTGTGCAATTGGATCATCAGTTTCCTTGCTGATCGGAGCACCAAGGTCGTAGTAGACGGTGCATGCTCTGATTACAAGCCTATTAACGCTGGTGTTCCACAAGGCTGCGTGCTATCACCAATGCCGTTTCTTCTGTATATCAATGATATGTTGCAAACCGGTAACATTAATTGCTATGTGGACGACAGCATTGGTGATGCTCTATACACCGGTAGTGCCAATATTTCTCGGGAAAACGTCACCGAATACCAGAACAAACTTGTGTCTGAAGTCGAGACTTTTTTGTACAAAGTATCGAATTGTGGGCGACTAAGCCTAGTGCAGTTTAATCCCCAGAAGACAGAGGTTTGCGTTTTAACCGCTAAAAAGAACCCCTTTGTCGATTTGTGGTTTCTCCTCAGTTTCAAGGCACTCCCCTTGCTACCTCATCTAGCATCGGAATCCTTGGCGTCGACATATCGAATAATGCGTAGTTTCGTGGTCACTTGGAAAATAAATCCAAATTTCCCTCTGAAAAGTTTGGCGTACTTAGCAGTGCGGGCAGTATTTCATGCCAGCATACCGCTTTAACCGGCATACCGCTTTAACCAGCATACCGTTTTAACTTTACAAGGCGCAAGTTCGGCCTCACATGGAATACTGTTCTCCTCTCTGAGCCGGAACACCTCAGTGTCAGCTCCTTTCACTTGACCGCATGCACTATCCGCAGAGCAGCTCGAGTCATCCGCAACCGAGTTCTTTCTGATCGCCTCGATTCACTGGCGCTGTGAAGGGATTTTGCATCCCTGGCATTTTCTATCGCTTCTACCACGGAAAGTTATCAGAGGAATTGTTCCAGCCGCCAAATTTCATGAACTCACATCGCGTCAAAACTCACGATACCATCCACACCATCTGGATGCTTGGCGGTCCACCACTGTGCGTTTTATTGGGGGTTTTCATCCTTGTAGAACCTCTCTGTGGAATAGTTTACCATCGGCGATTTTTTCAAACCGATACGACTTAAGGACCTTCGAGAAAAGAGCTTACCCTCTTTTCGAAAAGGCTAGCAACACACTTGCAATTACCCTGGTATTGCAGTTGTTCTTGGGCGGCGGTAGTCACTTAAAGAAGCTGAAAGCTTTCGCGGCTTTAGATTACAGCACGAGGAGGACGGAATGTTGACTTCATTTGTCGTGACCTCCCCAACTTAACATTAAGGCTCAATTTGCCTCTTACCATTCGGTGATCGCTACCAGTTTTCACCCTCACGATCACTAAGACATTTGGTCGTCATAATGCAGTCAGTCCCATTTTTCGTCGAACCGTCGAGACTTGACCAAGTTCACTTTCTGAGGGGGACGCTTCTGGAAGAAAGAGGAACTCTTTCTCCGTGAAGTCGGTCAGCTGCTGGCCTGTTAGGTTCCATTGCCTTATCCCGTATTTTCCTACCTTCAGATCATCGTGCCCTCTTGTGTCTAGTTTGCATTTAAGTCTCCTATTAACTCCGTACAGTGGGTTTGGGAGGAATGTATGGCTCTTCAGATATCCTCATACATTTCCTCCACCTCCTCATCAGTATGTGCTGAGGTTGGTGCGTAAAATTGTATAACCTTCAATGAATACAGTTTAGTGATTCTGAATATAAGGCATGTAACCCTTGTCAACACACTTCCAATCTTTACAACGTTGTTAACGTTGTGACTTGTGCATGATAAATCCGACACCTCCTTGGGATAGATGGTCGTCCTCCCAGTGTAGGATTACCGTGTCCTCTCCCTCACTTTAGACTTCAGATAATCCTATAATATCTCAGCACAACTTGTCTATCTCTTCTTCCAGCTTCAGGATCTCGTCAGTCCTTAAGGTGCGTGCATTGAATGCTGCCAGGTCACATCGTCTTAGGTGGCAACCAAACCACCGGAGTTTCTTAGCACCCTCTGCATCGCCGTTACCATGCCATCGCCATCGTAGCCAGGAATAACGGGGCCGCTGGGGATTGGGGGCGTTTTTATAAGGCTTTGCATATCTCATAGCTCCCCAAAAACAATTGACAAGAAAAAAGTAAATAATATAAAAGAATCATCAATGCATTAATATTTATCATTAATTGATTATAGTTTCTGAAACATTTTGCCGATGCTAGCCTATGATGTGAGTCATTCTCATACCAATATTTATTCACATACTTTAAAAGAAGTTTTATTCCAATATAAAACATACACTTACCTTATATTGTACTAAATAAAAATGAATATATTCATCCCATGCCATAACAATTTTTTCTGTTATACTGGGTTTATATATTGAGTCCTCAATGTATCCCACAGAACGGCGAAACATATCCTCAGTAAACTGTTTGTTTGATGTTATATAATCGTTCAATAACATCCAACGTTCCTGATCAAATTTCATTTGTAAGGAGACATCAATTGAGTCATCGTCATTCTTCTATAAGCAGAAAAACTTTAATAAGCCAGATTTAATAGTGAAGTTTTTTCAGTACACAGTATTTATTTTATACTTTTTAATTCAAATAAAAGACTAGTCTCAGAAGTAATATTTATATATTACAATAGCAATGTCAGTTTATCATCAAGGTGAATGTTGATAAACTTATGACAAATCAATAATTTTATAACTATCAAAAAATGCTGTTTTTATATAAAAAAATCATGTGTAGTGACGTAAAAATATCCACTACCTCATATCATCTCGCGAGTGTAATAAGAGGTGACAAATCAGGAGATGGGCAGCAGCATCTTCCTAATAACAACTAAAAATAAAAAACATTTATCACGCAGAGAAACTCCGAGCATAGCCCTCTCCATAGCTCGCTGAGCGACCTTGAGCATCCTCATCCGGCCAGCAGTGAAGGACCACGTCTCAGTTCCGTATGTCATCACTGGCAACACGCACTGGGTGTACAGTCTCGTTTTCAAATTTTGAGGTATACCTGAAGAGATATGGCGTAATTTCCCGAACGCTGCCCAACCGAGTTGAATCCGTCGATTGACCTCTCGGTCGAAGTTGGACTTACCTAGTCGGACTATTTGTCCCAGGTAAACATACTCGTCAACAACTTCGAGCTTAGTGCTCCCAACAACTACCGGTACAGGTGTGACATGGACATTTAAACATAATCTTTGTTTTGTCTATGTTCATCTTAAGACCTATCCGTTGGGAGACACTATTGAGGTCATTGAGCATGGTGCTTAGTTCCTCCAGGGATTCTGCCATAAGGACTATATCGTCGGCAAATCGAAGGTGAGTGATGTACTCGCCATTGATGTTAATACCGTATCGTTTCCAGTCCAGAAGCTTAAAAACGTCTTTCAATGCAGCGGTGAAGAGTTTCGGGGATATAACGTCACCCTGTCTTACACCTCTCTGCAAATTGATAGGTTTCGTACTCTGGTTCTGTACTTGAATAGCCATCGTAGCCCTACTGTACAAGCACTTCAGCACTTCGATATATCGACAGTCAACTTGGCACCGCTGAAGGGACTGCAGCACTGCTCAAATTTCGACAGAATCAAAGGCTTTTTCATAGTCCACATACGCCAGACATAGTGGAAAATTGTACTCCTCGGACTTCTGTACAACTTGCCGAAAGATATGTATGTGGTCTATGGTGCTAAAGCCCTTTCGGAAACCGGCTTGTTCGGGAGGCTGGAAGTCGTCAAGTCTGCGCGCGAGACGATTCGTAATGACTCTCGAAAACAGCACGTAGACGCGGCTCAGAAGGGAAATCGGTCTGTAGTTCTTCAAGAGAGCGTTGTCACCTTTCTTGAAGAACAAAACCACCGTACTTCTGCTCCACGCCTCCGGTGTAATGCCGCCACGGAGGACGGAATTAAAGAGCTTCTGAAGGACTTCAAGTACCGGTTTTCCACCCGCTTTCAGAAGCTCCGCTGTAATTCCATCCTCGCCTGGGGCCTTGTCGTTTTTAAGGTGCTGGAAAGCCATTCTAATCTCGCTCAGACTAACGTCCGGGATATCTTCGGAATAGTGTCGGATAAGACTCGCTCTTGGATCGTTACTCACACTTGCGTGTGGCTCCAACCATGACGTGTACAGCTGCCCATAGAACCTCTCAATCTCACTAAAAATCTCAGGTGTCCCGGAAACGATGCTGCCACATTCGGTCTTCAGCCTTGACAGTTGGCTCTTCCTGGCAGACAGATCTCTGGCAAAGACTTTGGAGCTTTGGTTCCGCTCGATCGCTTCTTCAATACAAGCTGTATTGAAGTTGCGTAAGTCCCGCCGCATGCATTTGGAGATCTGTCTGTTGTACAGGCACCTGGCATGTATGCTGTCAAATCTGTTGAAGAATGTAGCTTCATCTCCCGTCTAACAGCCATGAGATTAAGAGTGTGATCGGAGAGTTTGTGTTCTTCTGCGGCGGGTCTTACAGAACTTAGCTCCGACCGTATGGACAGTTTCCACGAGCTTGTCATTCATATCGTCCACTTCATTGCAGTCTTCTAGGCACTGAAAACGGTTTTGTAACTCGAGCTGAAAGGTTTCGGGACTTTGGAACAGAGCACGAGGGGGACGGAGCGTTGTCATCATTAGACAAGACCTCTCCAACTTAACGTTTAGGTTCAGTGTGCCTCTGACCATTCGGTGATCGTTACCAATTTTCACCCTCGCGATCACGGAGACATCACTGAACAGTTGTCGTCTGGTCGTCATTTTTTTTATATGATAAGGCTGACAAGCGAGCACACAGTCCACCTGATGGTAAATGGTTGCTACAGCCCATAGACATCTACATCTATCCTCTATTACAAATCAAAATGTAGATGCGTTGTCACCCGTGAAGACTAAGATGGAATGCCTCATTTCCAGTAAAAAGGGCCTCCGGCCACCTGCACTCACCAAGCGAAACGCAGAGGTAAGCCTCTACTTCACGCTGGTTTTCTGTGAGGTCGTGTTACCACCCCGGTTCGAGTCGGCCCATCCGTGCGACAGCAAAAGCTGCCGCGTGGCTCTACCACTGTTTAAATAATGTCATAATGAAGTCAATCTCATTTTTTGTCGAACCGTCGGGGCTCGACCAGGTTCACTTCCTGTGGGGCCGCTTCTGGAAGAAAGCGTTCATCATAAAGAGTCCCTCTTTCTCCATGAAGTCAGCCAGCTGCTGGCCCCTTGGGTTCCGTTGCCCTATTCCAAATTTCCCTACTTTCAGCTCACCGTTCTCTCTTGTGCCTAGTTTTGCATTGAAGTCTCCCATTAACACCGTATTTTGGGTTTTGGAGGAATGCATGACTCTAGAGATATCCTCATACATTTCCTCTACCTCCTCATCGGGGTGTGCCGAGGTTGGTGCGTAAGCCTGTATGACCTTCAGCGAATACCGTTTGGTGATTCTGAGTATAAGGTAGGTAACCCTCGTCGACATACTCCCGATCTTTACAACGTTATTAACGAGAGACTTGTGGACGATAAATCCGACACCTCCTTGGGACAGATGGCCGTCCTCCCGGTGATAGACCAAGTTGCCGGATTCGAGGATTACCGTATCCTCCCCCTCTCTTCGGACTTCGGATAATCCTATAATATGCCAGCGTAACTTGTCTATCTCTTCATCCAGCTCCACGATCTTCTCGTCAGTCCCCAGAGTGCGTGCGTTGTACGTTGCCAGGTCGAGTCGTCTAAGGTGGCAACCGAACCTCCACCGGAGATTCTTAGCACCCCCTGCCCCGCTGTTACCATGGTCGCCACCGTAGCCAGGAATAGCGGGGCCGCCGGGGATTGTGGACCGTCTCTTTATTACATTCATTCATAGGGGGGTATTTGCCATAGTTGCCACGCTTGGCAAGCGGGTTGGCAACCGCAGTTTTTTTATTGTATTTTTGCTGTTATCAGGAAGATGCTGCTGCCCATCTCCTGCCTGTTTCTCTTTGTCGCCTTTTACGACACCCACGGGAAGATATGGGGTAGTGGATATTCTTAACTGCCACTACATGGCACTACTAATATATAATACATGGTAAATATTACCCCTATGAGGCAAACTATGGGGATGGCTTATGTCAGGCAATGGACTATAATAGGCTGTAATGGTAATGGTATAAAAAAATTGCGATATTGTATGAAAATTAAATTATAGGTAGGTATTTCATTTTTTGAAGTATCAACAACTATGCAATGCAAAAATAATTCTAGGAACAGGGACAAACACCTTAAAAATATTTCTTACATTATATCTTATATGAGATATGATCTTTTAATCAGTGGTGTGCTTTCATCACTCGATTACACCGCAGGTGTTGTTTACAAACAAAACTGTCTTTCAAATAAAATGGATATTGTATTACTAGATAGCCTTGACAGTTCATCAGAGGAAGATGATGCGGAATTCGATTTATGTGTGTTACTTTTAAGTAAAAACAGGGAGCATTGATACTGGATATAAAATCATATAAATTTTAGAGGGGAATATGGTGAATTTAGACTTTTTAATGAATTGTATGAAGAAAAGCTATGCATACGAATGAGTATACGCACTACGCACAAGTTCAGCCAGGTAATGACATGACAAACACCAACTAGTGGACATAACAGCGGGGTGGAATAGTGTACGGGGTACAGGGGGCGAAATATAATATGAAAATATCGACCGAAAAAATATGTACAGTATGTGAAGTAATATATATTACATCTCAGTATAAATGGTTCCATTCAAAAGTATAGTGAGCGATATTAATATATATCTCAAGATGTAATATAAATTATTTTATATCCCATAGTGAAAAGCGAGCTTAATACGTAAAAGTATGTAACAAGTTAAAACTTAAAACTAAATAAGACATATATCTTAAAAATCTAAAAATATTACTGGGTATTGGGTCAAAGTAAATTATTAATATACTCATACCCATATTCATAAATTGTGAGGAAGGCTGATTTTTATATATTAATTAGGCATGGATTGAATATTTATTAAAAGGATGAAAAATTACCTTGCAGTCCTTTTAATAGTAAGTGGACACTGTGGCCCATTGACACATACATATATCTTAAATAAGAAATTAAAATTAAGATGTGTGGACATTCCTGAGGGCTAAGACGGAATGCCTTGTTATCAGTAAAAAGGGTCTCTTGTTCTTGTTATTTGCTATACACATACAGAAGCATTATGCTGCTATTTTTCAGTAATATTCTGTGCGAGGTTAGTCCTTCCCACATTGATCAGGGTCATTGATGTAAGTGCTGGAGCCATAACAAGCTGCAGCAAGGCTCTACCACATTTTAGATGTGTTACTGATATAATTCTATAAACACCTAAGATAAGCTCAAGATTGATTTTAAACAAGTACATTAACTTAAGACACACTAAATCATTCAAATTGGTATTGTTATGCATAAAAATTAAAAATTAAACCTTTATTTGACCAGCTTTAAGTACAATAGCTAATATTCTTCTATAAAACCATTCGCTCATTCCAGACTTGTTTTCTGAATTCATAATATGTTTTGGTATTGCTCGTAGGTCTGGTGGCACTACAGTATCGTCTGGTAATTTGTGGGACAATTTATTAGATTCATAATCCCATGGGTCAGGCCCGATTTGAGACATACAACTGCAGAAATTTATATAGTACACTAAAAGATAAAAACAAATTTTCTTCATGTTTACGCGGTTAACACTTAGGTAAAGACAAAGTGTCTGTAATATATAATGTACTCTGTGACAAAGACTTCCTGTATAGGACAGTTATTATACTCTTTGAAGACTACCAGACCAGACAAAAGACTACACTACACTACAATCAGTTAGTGATGGGTCAACTCGAGTTAACTCGAGTTGCGCTTAACTCGAGTTGTATCTCCCTAATAGGCATGAGATCGATATATCAAAACGTAATTAATATCGTTATGTTATCAAATATCATATCATATCGATAAACCTAAGAACATAACCGTTATCACATATCCAACCAAAACCCAAAATCAACTAACCAACGTACGAAACGTAAAACGCAAACGATATGCCAAAAACCGAAAACGGCCCGAAACCTAAACTAACCAACGTCCTTTGATATTCGTTGTTTCTCGTTCTAGTGACAGTATCATAAATACGTATGAAAGAGATGAAGCGAATATGGATTTTGTGGCGATGTTTTGGTTGTTATCGTAAAACGGTGCACGTAGTGAAATATAATTATAAGAATCTTAACAATAAAGTCGAATTTTAAATGGTTAAGGCGAGGTGTATAGACGACTTTTGTGAATTTGAGGGGGTGAAGCAGACGAGTAAGGGACGAGTAGTCCCGCCCACTGCGGGGTGCACCGCGTGAATCTCGCCGACGCTCGACGTAAAATGTACAATTGGTACAGCGCGCCGCCGTCCGCCTTCGCACCGCGTTTCCGCGATGTCAGGTGGTTCGAATCCCATCAGATATATATTTTTTATTCTTATTTTTAAAATGTTTCTACGTTTATTTTCGTATCTAAAATATGTACATATTTTTGTTTAGTTATTCTAAAAATATTATGTACCTACATATTTTCGTGTTGTTATTTTTAAAATATGTACATATTCTTTTTTCTTAATTTTAAAATAATCAATAATTGTTATTTTCTAGAAAAGGTTATCGAGAACTTTTGTAACAGATTCATTAAATGAATAATAAATTAATGCTTAAATAAAATGGTTTCAGACCAAAATGGTCAATTATAGAAATGGCCTATTCTCGAAACGGCAAATTGTCAAAATTGTGAATTTATAACAACAATAATTTTTATTCCTATAGACATTTTTCTTCAGAATCAAGAGTAAAGTAAACTATTATGAGCAAATTTTACAATAGCGCTAGCCCTAAAATCGAAAAAAAAACAGCCGTTTCATTATTTTTTTCCTGATTGAATAACCTTTTTGCATAAAATTTTTTGGATTTGTGGGTTGTTTGAAGAATACATAAAAATTAAACATGCTAATTATTTTTATTTTATTTTATTATTTTGTTGTATTTACGCATACGGAGGGAAATCTAATTATATAAATTGTGGAAGTAAAAATAATTCAGTCAGCATTTTTCTGTGCACCAAGGCATATTTTGTGTCTTTGGTTATAGCTCTCAACTTATTGCAAATATTGCGCAACACATGGTTTCGGCATTCAACTTTTTGAACGGTCTGATTCAATGACAATGCCTTATAATTATTTACGTAGGATCGCGATGACCAACAGCCGTCAGCATTCTATTAGAGGTACGCCATCTTTGCTCAATGTTCCTTCAGGTATCACTGCATCACGCTTACGCATAGCTGCTGCCGCCGTCACCAAAGTACACATTCAGGTATCTGCATCAAGTTCGGAGGTAAGGTCTTATCATAACTAACAAAACGGCATACTTAGTTCTACTCGTCCTGGAGATCCAGTAGCAGTCACCGAAGTACACCATCAGGTCTCTCCTTCAAATCCGGAGGTAAGGTCTCATCATAACTAACAAAACGAGCACAAACTCGGCACACTTAGTTCTACTCGTTCAGGAGTCCCAGTAGCAGTCACTGAAGTACACCACCTGGTCTCTCCATTAAGTCCGGAGGTAAGGTCTCATCATAACTAGCAAATCGAGCCCAAACCCGGCACATCTATTTCTATTCGTCGAGGAGTTACAGAGTAGCAGGCACTGAAGTACACCATCAGGTCTCTCTATCAAGTCCGGAGGTAAGGTCTCATCATAACTAACAGTGGTAGAGCCACGCGGCAACGTTTGCTGTCGCACGGATGGGCCGGCTCGAACCGGGGTGGTACCACGACCTCACAGAATACCAGCGTGAAGTAGACGTTTACCTCTGCGTTTCGCTTGGTGAGTGCAGGTGACCGGAGGCCCTTTTTACTGGAAATGAGGCATTCCATCTTAGTCCTCACGGGTGACAACGCATCTACATTTTGAATAGTAATAGAGGATAGATGTAGATGTCTATGGGCCGCAGCAACCACTTACCATCAGGTGGACTGTGTGCTCGTTTGTCACTCTTATCCTATAAAAAAAAAAAAAAAAAACTAACAAATCAAGCCCAAACTCGGCACACCTATTTCTACTCGTCAAGGAGTTCCAGTAGCAAGTCACTGAAGTACACCATCAGGTCTCTCCATCAAATCCGGAGGTAAGGTCTCATCATAACTAACAAAACGAGCACAAACCCGGCACATCTAGTTCTACTCGTCGAGGAGTTACAGAGTAGCAGGCACTGAAGTACACCATCAGGTCTCTCTATCAAGTCCGGAGGTAAGGTCTCATCACAACTAACAAATCAAGCCCAAACTCGGCACACCTATTTCTACTCGTCAAGGAGTTCCAGTAGCAAGTCACTGAAGTACATCATCAGGTCTCTCTCCATCAATCCCGGATGTAACGTCTTATCATAACTAACAAATCGAGCCCAAACACGGCACATCTAGTTCTACTCGTCGAGGAGTTCCAGTAGCAGTCACCTCCGGACTTGATGAAGTAATCTGAAGGTGTACATCGACCTTCAGATTACTTCATCAAGTCCGGAGGTAAGGTCTCATCATAACTAACAAAACGAGCCTAAACTCGACACACCTTATTCTACTCGTCCAGGAGTTCAGAGTTTCAGCAGCAGTCACCGAAGTACGCTTTCAGGTCACACAGGTAGATATTCGAATTTCGTATCTAAGTATATTTTTGTAGTTGTAAAAAAATCAATCTTTCAAAGTATCAAAATGTTTTACTTGATTACGATTCCCGCAGCTAACTGTGTGTGTGACCCGTGTCAATGTAATAGTTTGATTCTATACCTATTCATTTTGCAAATGCGTCCTTAAGAACAAACAAATACGTAAATGATTTTTGAACGGCGAGCGAAACAAATTCGTACAGGTCCGTCTAGCAGCGTGCCTCAACGATCACTGTCGCTCCGCGTAGAAATGAAAGAGAAGCGAAAAGACGCCACGATGGCGCGATGCGAAACATCGATTCATTCGAGTTATTTTTCATTAAATATATTAATACTTACAAATATTTAATTTCAATCAATATATAAAAACAACAGTTCCCCTTATTATTATATATTACATCACTATTATTAATTTTATTAAGATTTGCTTATAAATAATACAGTTAAAATTGCTGGAAATTCAATTCCAATGGCTATTTTATGATTTTTTTCTATCGAGAAAATTTACCGAAAACGTGTTTTGAAAACAATGGTCCACCCATAAATGTGATCAAGATTAACATATATTTTTTTTTCCGCTCTAAAATGTATATATTTTGTTAAAAAACTGTTTTGTGAAGCCTAGTTTGACTAGGTACCGCGCCTTAAAATTGCCTAATTTTTTAAGTTTGTGTAGTTGTGAGAGTTGTCCGATTTAAATGATCTTTAGGACATTAGGCATTAGACTTAGATTTGTTTCATCACATTATATTTGGTTTAGGCAACTTTTGTTTATGTGAAAGTTAGAATTTGATTTTTTTTTTCAAACGTAACAATTACGCACGTGACATTGGTGGCGTGTGCCGTTCACTATGAAACTATCTGTAAAATTATCATGGGCCCTATGCACGATCGGCCATGATGAACAACCACAGAATGGGCCATGATTGTCACAAACAATACCCTATATAGTATATTATCTATCATCACAAACATTGCGCGGCTGCCCACACGATCGTGCATCCTACATATTTGTATTGTCATCTGTCCGAGATTGACGTTGAAACAGTTACAGCTGCCGGTATTTATTAACTTAATTAGTTTATATGTATAAGTATTATTTAAATGTACGTCTTAAAAGAATGGTGAAAAAAAGTAAGCAAAAAAGGTGGATGTTAACTATACACCGAAATAAAACAAGGTAAGTTTATAGAGCATGGGCGATCATGTAGACGTGCGCATGATCATGGCCGAACTTTCTTTGATGATTGTCTGAAAAACCGACACAGCGGCGATTACGCTCGATCATAACTGATCATGGGCGATTATAGGTGATCATGCCCTCCACACGATCGTGATCGCTAGTATTCGTCCATCATGACCGATCGTGTATAGGGCCCATTAATTTTTGACGTTGCGTTTGTGCATTTATTTGTAATATTTGTTTGCATTTTGTACATTTGTTTTAAAAATTTCCTGTCAGTCCTAAACCTAGTTAAGTATATGAAGGTAAATCGCCAACTTAAATAATCATTATAAAAAATAATGATTATTATCATCATCATTACAGCCCTTCACAAGTCCACTGCTGAACATAGGCCTCCCCCAAAGAATACCACAAAGCACGGTCTTGAGCCACCTGCATCCATCGACTTCCTGCATGTCTTACCAGGTCGTCACTCCATCTCATGGGGGGACGCCCTACACTTCGCCTACCGGTACGAGGCTGCCACTCGAGAACCTTTCTTCCCCATCGGTTGTCGGTTCTTCGAGCTATATGGCCGGCCCACTGCCACTTCAGCTTACTAATCCGTTTTTTTTTACTTATTATAAGCCAGTGCTTGACCACAATCCCACCTGGTGGTAAGTGGTGATGCAGCCTTAGGTGGTAAATCGCACTGTCTTATCGTAACAAAAGCCTATTCACTCTTGCCTTGAAGACGCCTAGATTGTATTCGGACGGAAAGATAGACGCCGGCAAATTATTCCACTCCTTTGCTGTACGCATTACAAAAGACGAAGCAAACCGTTTGGTTCTAATGCGTGGAATATCGACAACAAAGGGATGAAGACCCGCCGATCGTCTGGTTGTCCGATGGTGGAAAGGAGAGGGAGGAATTAAGGCGTGTAATTCCTGCGCACACTCACCGAAATGCATCCTATAGAATACCGAGAGACTGGCTACTCTGCGCCTGTGCTCAAGGCTGACAAGATTGGTTTCAACCAAATCAAGGTCACCAATGAGCCTCTTAGCACGTCTCTCCACTGAGTCACAGCATATGTGACAGCAGTACTCAATGCACGACCGGACTTGCGCTTTATATAAGGTAAGAAGCTGCCCCGGCGTGAAGTACCGCCGCACCCTTGCAAGGACACAAAGTTTCCTTGCGGCTGCTTTGGCTCTGGACTCGATGAACCGCCCATAGTTTAGGTTCGGAGAAAATTCAATCCCTAACAACTGAAGGCGGTCAGTGTACTCCAAGGATACATTCCGGAAAGTAGGAGCCAAGGTGAGCGGGCTCCTTTTAGCGGTAAAAAGACACGCTTGTGTTTTGGAGGCGTTAAATCTCACGAGATTGGCATCGCCCCATTCGGAGACTGCCTGTAGTGTGAGACTCACACGCTCAACCATAGCCTCTCTTTCTGACTGGATTTGATCCCGACTGGCCCGGGCGCTTGGTTGGTATCTCTCCACAACTGTGCTGTCCTCTGCATACCCATATACACCGGGAATGAGTAGATCATTTATATGCAGCAGGAAGAGAGTTGCGGAGAGAACGGGCCCCTGAGGAACACCGGCGTTAGTCGCCACAGTATTGGATGAGCAGCCATCAACGACGACCCGGAGAGACCGTTCACTCAGAAAGTCCTTCACCCAGACAATTAGGCCAGGGGATAAGTCGTACGCTGAAAGCTTGGCCAATAGACTAGCGTGCCAAACCCTGTCAAAAGCCTTCGAGACATCGAGGGAAACAGCAAGTGCTTCACCACTGTTCTCGAGGGTTTCGCCCCATATGTGAGTGGCATACGCTAGAAGGTCCCCACTCGATCGATTTCGGCGAAACCCGTACTGGCGATCACTGAGGAGATCATTTTGCTCTAGGTATGCCATAAGGTGGGCGTTCAATATACGCTCCATAATCTTGCAGAGTATGGAGGTAATTGAAATTGGCCGATAGTTGGCAGGGTCGGTACGGCTACCTTTTTTAGGCACAGGCTGCACATTGGCCAGCTTCCAAGATTTAGGCACTATTCCAGTCCTGAATGAGAGGCGGAACAAGCGTGTTAACACAGGAGACAACTCAGGTGCACAGACCTTTAGAACTATAGCTGGTATACCATCAGATCCACTAGCTTTATTCATGTCTAGACTTCGCAAGGTTTTAAGAACCTCCTTGTTGGTGATACGGACCTCAGTCATAGAGGTACCGCAGTGAGGTAAATGTGATGGTACGCTGTTGCTACTGTCCAGACGCAAATTGCAAGCAAAAAGAGAAGCAAATAAGTCCGCTTTCTCCTTAGGCGCATGCGCCAGTGAGCCATCTGGTTTTACCAGCGGAGGCAGTGTAGAGCGACAGAAGTATGTCTCGACCGCTTTGGCGAGAGACCAAAAAGCTCTACTGCCAGATGGTTTGACAGAGAGCTTTGTGCCGATGCGTTTAATGCGGTCGAAACTGGCTTGGCGTAATGCCTTTTTGCATGACTTGGCGGCTTGGTTAAAGGCTCTCTTCTTAAGGCTAACATCTGGAGCTTTACGGTCTCGAGCATCGACCCAGGATAAGTACGCCATATGCTTGTGCTTTTCAGCACGAGCGCACTCGGCGTTAAACCAAGGGCGAGCTTTACCACCAATGGGCACGTCAGAAAAGGAGATGAAATACTCCATCGCTTGACGTATCACATTGGTTATGGCATCCGCGCAGCTCGATGGGTCTCTAGAGGAGAAGCAGACCTGCCGCCAAGGATAAGATGCAAAGAAATGCCGCATCTCATCCCAATCTGCTAACTTGTATCGCCACATTCGTCGCACTCCGTGGAAATCGTAGTTAGGTGGGGAATATAACGACACAGATTTCACCAGACAGTGGTCAGAAGTTTCCAAGGGTGAGGTAACCTGAACATCGTACCTGTCTGGATCGGTCGTCAGCAGAAGGTCGAGGCAGTTGGCTGTGTGCCCATCCACATCAGGTACCCTAGTCGCTTGTTGCACCAGCTGGGAGAGCCCCAGCGACAAGGCAAAATTCCACGCCTCTCTCCCAGCGTGGTCGGTCTTCTGGTATGGGAACAGCCAGTCCTGATGACAGGCATTAAAGTCCCCCATAAAAACCAACTGTGCATTAGGGTACCGATATAGAGCCACATCAGAGGCTTCACTGAGGTGTTCAAACAGCCTAGTTGTCTCCTGGTCGCCGCTGCGCGATCGGTAGACACAAGAATAAATAATTTTATCCATTCCAGTGTCTATCAATACCCAGATCGTAGAGAAAGTGGGGTCTTCAAGGTGACGGAGACGCTTACAGCAGATGTCGTTGCGGGCGTAAACACAGACTCCGGCGCGCTGATGGAAATTATGCTCTAATGTGTACCCAGGGTAGCCAAGGTACGCCGCATCTAGAGGACATCTGATATGCGTCTCAGTCAAAAAGAGTAAGTGCGGCTTATCAGTCTCAAGGTGGTAATGGACTGCATTGAGATTACAGTGCAGGCCTCGGATGTTTGTGAGGTGCACTTTAATGGAGAGGGAGTGCAACCGCTGTACATACTTAACTCCGACCGCATGGACAGTTTCCACGAGCTTGTCATTCATATCGTCCACTTCATTGCAGTCTTCTAGGCACTGAAAACGGTTTCGTAACTCGAGCTGAAAGGTTTCGGGACTTTGGATTAGAGCACGAGGGGGACGGAGCGTTGACTTCATCAGACGAGACCTCTCCAACTTAACATTTAGATTCAGTGTGCCTCTAACCATTCGGTGATCACTGCCGGTTTTCACCCTCGCGATCACTGAGACATCACTGAACAGTTGTCGTCTGGTCGTCATAATGAAGTCAATCTCATTTTTTGTGGAACCGTCGGGTCTCGACCAGGTCCACTTCCTGTGGGGCCGCTTCTTGAATAAAGAGTTCATCATAAAGAGTCCCTCTTTCTCCATGAAGTCCGCCAGCTGCTGACCCCTTGGGTTCCGTTGCCCTATTCCAAATTTCCCTACTTTCAGCTCACCGTTCTGTCTTGTTCCTAGTTTTGCATTGAAGTCTCCCATTAACACCGTATATTGGGTTTTGGAGGAATGCATAGCTCTAGAGATATCCTCATACATTTCCTCCACCTCCTCATCAGGGTGTGCCGAGGTTGGTGCGTTAACCTGTATGACCTTTAGCGAATACCGTTTGGTGATTCTGAGTATAAGGTACGCAACCCTCGTCGACACACTCCCGATCTTTACAACGTTGTTAAGGACGCGTTTGCAAATCGGGCAAAATTATGCTTTTATTGGTACATTTTGTGACAAAACTAAACCAAATCAGATATAACTAATAAGTACCACGTATAGATTGGTTCTTTATCTTCAAATGGTGGTAACTTTTTTGTTGAAAATAATAGTTTCTTATATTGTAAAAACGATCTTCCCTGGCCATTTTCTACAAAATTAACGATACCGGCTCATGTTTAGGTACATTTTTTGTTCTATTATCAACATATATAAGATTTCTAAAAATACTTTAAGTAGGCAGACATATTCAATAAAAAATAGTGGTGTTTACTTTTTATCAAAATGTCACAAATAGTCGTAAAAAAAACTAATGCTTATTTTTTCACATATTTTGCTAATACGGATGAATCATAAAGTATTGCAATAAGGTTTATTTTATTTTTGGTGCCTGTTTTGGTTTGTTGTTCAAAAATTTCGATGAAAACACAGTCCGCGCTCGGTCGCCATCGTGAATGATAGTGTATCGCATGATTGCAGGGGCTCATATTGAAAAAGATCGCTGTACATACACAAAATATTGGAATTTGATACATAAGTACTTGACAAGGTAAAATAATATTGTATATCATTTTTATTATAATATTTTCTTTCGCTAAAAGTGTATTTTATATATAAATAAACAAAGGCGAAGTGTAAGGCGTCCCCCCACAAGATGGAATGACGATCTGGTGAGACATGCAGGTAGTCGATGGATGCAGGTGGCTCAGGACCGTGCTTTGTAGCATTCCTTGGCGGAGGCCTATGTTCAGCAATGGACTTGTAATGATGATTATCAAGAAATACCTATTCGTTTTGGACTGGTGTGACCTGAAGGTGAACTTCGGTGATGCTACTGGAACTCCGCGACGAGTAGAACTACATGTGTCGAGTTTGGGCTCGTTTTGTTAGTTATGATAAGACCTTACCTCCAGACTTGATGGAGTGACCTAATGGTGTAGGTACTTCGGTGACTACTACGGGAACACCTGGACGAGTAGAACTAGGTGTGCCGAGTTTGGACTCATTTTGTTAGTTATGATGCGACCTTACCTCCGGACTTGATGGAGTGACCTGAAGGTGTACATCAGTGACTAATACTGGAACTCCGGGACGAGTAGAACTAAGTGTGTCGAATTTGGGCTAGTTTTGTTAGTTATGATAAAGCCTTACCTCCGGACTCGGAGGGGTGACCTGAAGGTGTACTTCAGTGACTGCTACTCTGTAACTCCTCGACGAGTAGAACTAGGTATGCCAAGGTTGGGCTCGACTTGATAGTTATGATGAGACCTAGTGTAGAACCAAGTGTGCCGAGTTTGTTCTCGTTTTGTTAGTTATGATGAGACCTTACCTCCGGACTTGATGGAGAGACCTGATGGTGTACTTCAGTGACAGCTACTATGTAACTCCTCGACGAGCAGAACTAGGTGTGCCAAGTTTGGGCTCAACTTACTAGTTATGATGAGACCTTACCTCCGGACTTGATGGAGAGACCTGATGGTGTACTTGTGTACTTCAGTGACTGCTACTATGTAACTCCTCGACGAGTACAACTAGGTGTGCCGAGTTTGGGTTCATTTTATTCGCTATGATCAAACCTTACCTTCGGACTTGACGGAGAGACCTGAAGGTGCACTTCCGTGACTGCTACTGCAACTCCTGGACGAGTAGAACTAAGTGTGCCGAGTTTGGGCTTGTTTTATTAGTTATGATGAGACCATACCTCGGGGTTTGATGGAAAGACCTGAAGGTGTACTTCGGTGAATGCTTCTATTAGTTATGCTTCTTATCTTTTGTAGTAAAGTGTATATTGTATAACTTTCATAACTCAATTGTTTTAGATGTGTGAAATGTCTACCAATATTTTTATTTTCATATTTTTATAGGATAGGGTGACAAACGAGCACACAGTCCACCTGATGGTAAGTGGCCACTACGACCCATAGACATCTACATCTATCCTAAATAAAGACTCAAGATGCAGATGCGTTGTCACCCGTGAGGACTAAGATGGAATGCCTCTTTGCCAGTAAAAAGGGTATCCGGTTCTCTACACTCACCATACTTATACATATGCTTAAACAGTGGTAGAGCCACGCGGCAGCTTTTGCTGTCGCACGGATGGGCTGGCTCGAACCGGGGTGGTACCACGACCTCACAGAATACCAGCGTGAAGTAGAGGTTTACTTCTGCGTTTCGCTTGGTGAGTTCAGGTAGCCGGAGGCCTTTTTTACTGGAAATGAGGCATTCCATCTTAGTCCTCACGGGTGACAACGCATCTGCATTTTGATTCGTAAACGAGGATAGATGTAGATGTCTATGGGCCACCACTTACCATCAGGTGGACTGTGTGCTCGTTTGTCACCCTCATCCTATAAAAAATATACGAAATACAGCAGCGTTAAGCTGCTATTTTACGCTAGTTTTCTGTGAGAGCGTGGTCCTTCTCCGGTCGAACCGACTCATTCGTGCTACAGCTATACCACTAATATAGCTGCAGCATGGCTCTACCACGTATAGCAACAAAACAAGCACAAACTCGGCACACTTAGTTCTACTAGTCCAGGAGTTCCAGCAGCAGTCACCGAAGTACACCATCAGGTCTCTCCATCAATTCCAGAGGTAAGGTCTCATCATAACTAACAAAATGAGCACAAACTCGGCACACCTAGTTCTGCTCGTCCAGGAGTTCCAATAGTAGTCATCGAAGTACACTAACAGGTTTCTCCATCACACCCGGAGGTTAAATCTCATCACAGCTAACAAAATGAGCCCAAAATAAGCACACTTAGTACTACTCGTCCAGGAGTTCCAGCAGCAGTCACGGAAGCACACCATCAGGTCTCTCCATGAAGCCTGGAGGTAAGGTCTCATCATAACTAGCAAGTTGAGCCCAAAATTGGCACACCTAGTTCTGCTCATCGAGGAGTTACATAGTAGCAGTCACTGAAGTACACAAGTACACCATCAGGTCTCTCCATCAAGTCCGGAGGTAAGGTCTCATTATAACTAGTAAGTTGAGCCCAAACTTGGCACACCTAGTTCTGCTCGTCGAGGAATTACATAGTAGCTGTCACTGAAGTACACCATCAGGTCTCTCCATTTAGTCCGGAGGTAAGGTCTCATCATAACTAACAAAACGAGCACAAACTCGGCACACTTGGTTCTACTCGTCCAGGAGTTCCAGCAGCAGTCACTGAAGTACACCATCAGGTCTCTTCATCTAGTCCGGAGGTAAGGTCTCATCATAACTAACAAAACGAGCACAAACTCGGCACTCTTAGTTCTACTCGTCCAGGAGTTCCAGCAGCAGTCACTGAAGTACACCATCAGGTCTCTTCATTAAGTCCGGAGGTAAGGTCTCATCATTACTAACAAAACGAGCCTAAACTCGGCACACCTTATTCTACTCGTGCACCAGGAGTTCCAGCAGCACTCACCGAAGTACACTTTCAGATCACATAGATAGGTATTCGAATTTCTAAGTATATTTTGGTAGGTGTAAGAAATGAGAAAAAAAATCAATCTTTCAAAGTATCAAAATATTTTACTTGATTACGATTCCCGCTGCTAACCGTGCGTACACTTGTGTGTGTGACCCGTGTCAATGTAGTAGTTCGATTCTATACCTATCAATTTTGCAAACGCGTCCTTAACGAGAGACGATAAATGGACGATAAATCCGACACCTCCTTGGGACAGATGTTCGCCCTCCCGGTGATAGAGCAAGTTGCCGGATTCGAGGATTACCGTGTCCTCCCCCTCTCTTCGGACTTCGGATAATCCTATAATGTGCCAGCGCAACTTGTCTATCTCTTCTTCCAGCTCCACGATCTCTCTCGTCATTGGGGGGTATTTGCCATAGTTGCCACGCTTGGCGAGCGGGTTGGCAACCGCAGTCTAATATAATATAATAATAATAAATAAACTATGTACCTATAATCTATATCTATATAATATAATAAAGCGGAAGAGTTTTTTTGTTTTTTTGTTTGTTTAAACGCATTAATCTCTGGAACTACCGGTCCGATTTGAAAAATTCTTTTTGTATATTATAGCCAGATTCATATGGAATAGTATAGGCTATCTAGCGTTAAGCTATATCACTCAGCTAGCCTTAAATATGGATATTTGTTAAGGAAGTCAGAAGAAAAAGCACTCTCGAAATGATTTATTCGCGTACGCTGGTGTTATCGTTAGGGATACGTAAACACAAAAAGTAGTAAGTAGTTCTAAAAAATATAGACCTTTACTCCATCTAAAAAAAAGTCCACGATACCATATGTCTATTTCTTATACATAAGCCATAATTTGGTATTTTGTGACAAAAAAATATTGAAGATTTAAAAGTGATTTATGAGCGTTATTATTAAGCATGGCCTA
The DNA here is from genome assembly GCA_033319125.1 of Parnassius glacialis. Taxonomy (NCBI): domain Eukaryota; kingdom Metazoa; phylum Arthropoda; class Insecta; order Lepidoptera; family Papilionidae; genus Parnassius; species Parnassius glacialis. The sequence continues at coordinate 22,942,426 of JAVANC010000021.1, forward strand.
TTTATCCTTACGAACGAAAGTTACTTCATCATCAAGACAATTTTATGAAGATAAACTTTGTTCTTTATACCATGTTATTTGGACGCATAGTTTAAGAGATAATGTAAAATTAAAATAATTCAATACTTGGCTGGCCGCGCTAACGACGCTTAAACCCTAGCCGTTATAAAATGCTTGATCTAGGTCATGTCGCGCACCTCGGGCACGTGATGACGCGGGTGAAACCGCGGGGCACAGCTAGTTATTTTATATATATAAATTATGTTTACTACTTATGAATACAGTTTAATTATAGACTTCCAAATCAAACTCGGATCCTACGTCTCACTTTAAAAAAATATGGGTATAAACATTATAGACATAAATGAGAATAGAAAGAATGTAATTTTAGATATTTATAATACTATATTACTGCATAACAATCATAAATTATATATTAACATACATGTCTAAATATTACATCTAAGATTATATTAGAGCCTCTGACTTCTAAACTAAAATAATCCAAGTAATTCGTAAAATAAATGTTGCACTCGTTCTACAGTTTTCAGGAATAGCCACACACTTATGAGCCACTCTGAAAAGTAATTACGTGACGAAACGAGGAAAGTTTCTTCTGCGCTTTTATAGATGGCGTAGGGATTATAAATTACTGAAAATTACACTACAGGGCGCTATAACCTAGGTTCAGTATTATTTCGTACATATTTCAATAAAATTAAGAGGTAATCAATTTCATTTAAATTTAAATATTAACTAATTAGTTTAAAGTAAATATTTATTATGTTTGTTTGAGAAAACCATGGTGTGAATTGCTTCCTTAATTTACAAAGAATTATTCTATATATGTATATATACCGGCGTATTTCAAAACTTTGCTAGCATGATTTAAACTTCGGTATAAATAATAAATACCCACAGTGGCGCCATCTTTTAATAGATTATGTTAAAATATCGGGAAAAATAGTACTTTTACTGTGAGATGGCACTAGTATCGACGTAAAGCAAGCTACTGAGGACTTTCATACCCCTGATTTTAGGTTATGTTTCGGTTGTAAACCATTACTACTGATTTCGATATTTGAAAGCAGTTTTCAATAACGATATGAAAACTAAATATCAGTTATGTAACCGTTGCAGCCAAAATCTGAAAACGCCCATGCTTACTCCCTAACTCGTGTTTGGGCTGCTGTATGTATATGAACGGATCAAGTGAGCCAGCAAAAGAGTAAGCGCGCAATTCGTTCGTTGTGTGCGCGCTTTGAGTTAACTAAAACAATTTGTTATTTGGAATTTTATAATAGCTAAGTTGGCATTTAATTCTTTTTATAATTTTGATCAATAATGAACAATTTAGTTACGTAAGTCACAAACCTGTTATTGTAATACCCAAAAAGGGTGGTTAAGCTGTTAAGATACATCATATTTTAAATTAACACTAAATGTAATACTTAACGTACAGTAAACATTTTGAATTACGTGAAATAGCTAGTTTTGTTGTTAAATGCAGGTACTTACTATAACTAACATTAAAACCAAAAATAATTAAGTATGTGTTACTATATAATATATACCTTTTTATTTGGTAGTTAAAGTTATCCCAATCTACCAATGTGCTAGATAGAAAAACACATTTGTAACAAAGCAAATACAAAGAGGAGGTTTTGTAATTAGATTTCACTATGTAACAACGAGTGACAATTTGCAGGGTGAGGGGATGTTAAACCCCGCCCACTTTACACTATCTACATCTACCGATAAATAGTAAAACTACTCGAATCATTCCATATCGATGTTGCAATGTAGTTTAACTACCTTGACGATAGATGGCGGTCTGTTCACAAAATGATTATAAAAACTATAAAAATAATATTTTGGCGATTAAAAGTTCTTTATGATTGAATGCAAAACAAATTTCAGCACGTTCGTAGGATTATTTTAAGCTCTGCGTAAATTATATGCGTAAATTATTATAATTAATATAATTTCATTTAAGTACAAATCAATTAAAATATAAATATTTTATTCCAAATTAGGCATCCGAATGCACTTTTTGAATGCCAATCTAAAAACATTAAATTGTATTTAAGTGATTCTTTGCATATAGAATGTCACTTAAATATAACTTAAACATTTCGTAAAAATCAGCCAAGTACAATTTCCTTCATTTTAATATTGAATGTTGGGTTACTGGGTAAAATAATTGAATTCTAATTGCGGCCCTGTCCTTTTGTTATTTTTTATGAGGTTTACTTGACGATAGATGGCGGCTTGTTCCCAAAATTATTATGAAAACTATAAAAATATTACTTTGGCGATTAAAATATCTTTGTCTGAATGTATTTGCTTCATGAGATAGACGCTCCGATGCTATGGATGGCATCACATTTCATTTGTAAGTAATTTTACAACTATATATATATATATATAAAACATAACATAAACACTCACGCCTGTCACCCAGAGGGGTAGGCAGAGACTATGGAATTCCATTTGGCACGATCCTGACACACCTCTCTCGCTTCCTCCACATCCATATACCTACGCATACACGCTCGTCGGTTAAAGGTACTCTTAATTTGGCCCATTTTCAATATATCGCCTATTTGGTCGATAAACTTTCGCCTAGGGCGACCCTTCCCGACTCTGCCATTCACCTCTGCAACATAAATTTGCTTTGTCACTCTTTCCTCATTCATTCTTTCTACATGACCAAACCACCGAAGCATTCCTTTCTTAATCCTAGTCACAACATCATCTTGCAAACCACACATTTCTCTTATCACACTATTTCTCACCCTGTCATTCAGATTCAGCCCTAGCATACTACGTAATGACCGCATTTCTACAGCATTTATTCTACTCTCATGCTTCTTCTGCCATACCCAACTTTCACTACCATACATTAAAGTAGGCACTAACACAGCATTGTGAATTGCCAAACGTGCCTTTTTGGACACATTTTGACTTTTCACAATAGAGTGTAGAGCCCCATTCAATCTATATCCTGCATTCACTCGTCGTTCTATATCCTGATCATATCTACCATCCCTGCTAAACACACATCCCAAATACACAAACTCATCTACTTGCTCTACCAACTCCCCTTCTATTCTTATTTCACATATCGTTTTACTTTCTTCTCTTTCAAAAACCATAACTTTCGTCTTACTTGCGTTCACTTTCATTCCCTTTTCTTTTAATGTCCTGTTCATTAATGTAACCATCATTTGCAACTCGGCTGCCGACGACGCAAGTATGACTTGATCATCGGCGTACAAAAGGCATTTGACGGTTAACTCACCCATTCTTAACCCGCATTCTTCTGCTTTCAAATTTTCCAAACAACTGTCCATAAATAGGTTGAACAGCCACGGGGAAGCCACACAGCCCTGTCTGACACCTTTATGGATGCCAAACCAGTCCGAGTAGGCCCCGTTGATCCTGACACAAGCACTAGAGTCCCTATATAGAGACTTCAATGCCTGTATGAAGCCAGCGCTCAACCCAAATGAGTTCAGTGTTTGCCATAACACATCCCTGTCCACTCTGTCATAAGCCTTCTCCAAGTCTATGAACGCACAAAAAACTTTTTGGTTTTTGGCCAAAAACTTCTCCGCGATCATGGAAAAGACCTGATCCGTACATCCCATTTCCTTTCTAAATCCCGCTTGCACATCCCAAATTTTTCCATCAGTTTCTTTCATAACTCTTTCAATTAGTACCTTAGCATACAGTTTTCCCACAATGCTAAGAAGGCTGATACCACGGTAGTTTTTACAGTCCTGCTGTGATCCTTTTCCCTTATATATTGGGACTATCACGGCTTTGCACCAGTCTCCCGGTACCCGCTTAAGTTCCCAACATAAATTAAACAAGGTGCACAGCAGGTCTGCCACCACTCCTTCTCCAGCCTTTAACTTTTCGAGAGATACTCTATCATAACCGGCTGCCTTACCTGCTTTCATACTTTTCATTGCTTTCATTATTTCATCTATACTTATATCTCTATCTATTTCCTCTTCTTCCGGAATTTCTATTTCATTTAATTCAAACGTCTCATCACTCATAAACACGCTTTCAAAGTATTCCTTCCATCTCCTTAAACTCAAAACTTCGTCATTCAGAATACAGCCATTCTGGTCTCGTATAGCATTTATTCTAGGCTGTTTTGAATGTCCCCTGGTAGTTCTTACGAGTTTCCAGAACATTTTAATGTTTGCTTGGAAGTTATCCGATATTCTTCTATCATTCATATCCGTTCTTTCTTGCTTTTTCCTTTCAACTACTTCTTTTACGCTCTTATTTAGGTGTCTAAAGACTGCCTTTTTCCTTTCAATATCATCATTCATACTGCTAGAATTACTAGCCTTGGTTGCTAGTAAATCTAGCCATGCTTTCTTCTTTGCTTCAACTTCCATCCGAACCTCATCATCCCACCATAACGTGTTAATTTTCCTTTCATTCGTTCTCTTACTTACACCACATACTTCGGTAGCTGCATCCACTAAACCTTTCTTGACATTATACCACACAGTCTCCAAGTCTAAATCATTCATACACAATTTTACAACTAATTTATTAAAATAGTTCTAGAAAAATCTCTTTGCGTCGGCTTTGAAATATAATTAAATATATTCCACAATAGATGGCGGCACTTTATGTCCTGTGAACTAAAAATATAAAGGTACGTAGAGCTCAGTAATGATAAAATAATCATACGAAGGTGCTGAAATTTGTTTTGCATTCAGACATAACGAAATTTTAATCGCCAAAATATTATTTTTAAACTTTATAACATTTTGTGGACATGCCGCCATCTACCGTCAAGTAGCTAAGCTACATTGCAACATCGATATGGAAACATTCGAGTAGTTTTGCTATTTATCGGTAGATGTAGATAATGTAAAGTAGGCGGGGCTTTGCATCCCCTCACCCCGCAAATTGTCACGCGTTGTTACATAGTGAAATTAAATTACAACGTCTCCTCTTTGTATTTGCTTCATGGTAAAAATACGGTGTTTCTAGATAAAATTACAGTAAATTAACTATAACATCAACTATATTATGGTTGTAAGTATTAATTAATTAGTTGTTTTATTGATACATGTGGGTTTCTATGGGCTACAGTGTCCACTTAACATCAGGTGGACTGTGCTCATTTGTCACCCTTATTCAATATGAAAAGAGTATACGTGTGCTCGTATGTACGAGGTCTCAACAAACTGATTGAAATTGCCCCAATTGCGCTACACACGCGACAGTGGCAGGGGTGATCTAGGGAGCAAGGTAGGTCTTGCGCCCCTGCCGCCCTACCGCAGGGCCAACATAGAAAATTGCCCGTGCTTGCTCAAACATATCACAATTAAGGAGGCAATGAACCGATTCCTTGCGGCACCGATTTTCGACAACTTTTAGCTGTGGCGGCGAACAAATATTTCATGACACGCCTATTTTGCCATCAGCCATGTGTAAAAATAATTTTCTTTTTTATGCTTTTTTCACTTGTTTAGACCTAATTAAGTTTAGTTGATATGATACATCAGTTACAAACGGAAGGATACTTGTTTTTAGTGGGTTACTACGTGTTTTTCTACGTGTTTTCTTTGAAATAGAGAGTAAGTGACTCTTTTATGCAGAGATTACAAACGTTTTGTACTATTTTTTGTTTTATAAAAAATCATTTATATAAGTAGGTACAGCTAAATCACCTTGGAAAACCTTGGTTTTTATTTAATTAAATATTCACCTAATAATAACATTTGTAAATATAAAATATCAAACAATCAAGAACCTTAATTTGGAAAAAAATAAGGTTTATGATTCATTGATATTTACAAATGTTAAATATTATTTTATCTTACACAAATGTAAAAGTAAAGTCGATCTGAATACTTCTAATTAGTAAGACTAGCAAAACAAGTGTTTTCAAAAGAAAAAAAACGCCGGCGCTTTACGGTGGCGGATTGACAAAAGACTATTTATTAGCGAAGATTTTTTTATGCATGAACGGTTTCTAACTATTTCAAGCAAAAATAAACCTTATACCATATCACAAGAGCACATGGTACTTCGTAGGTCTATTTGGCCATATTTAGATAGTAATAAGACGGCAGTTCATCCATTTTAAGAAAATTAAACAATAAGACAAAACAAAACGCATTGTTTTTTTTTTATAACAGGAGACTTGTCTTCCAGAACTTTATTTACAACTAGAGTTTGAGAGCGATCGCAATGAGTGCTGTTATTTGTTATTATTAGACTATTTTCCCACAACATGATTGAAAACCCACAAAGTAAAAAGTAAAGTACCATGTACAAGTTAAAAAAAGGTTGACAACCCCTAAAAATTTCAAAATTTCATAATATCCAGAAACGAAGCTGTGGCCATGAACTACTTGCAAAATAATGAATATTTTGTTCATGCATAAATCTTCCAAAAACGAAATTTTAGTGAGTTATAACGATTTTTAAAAAGACATGACTCGATAGCACTGTAAAACGGTGCACGTAGTGAAATATAGTTATAAGTTTCTTAACAATAAGGTCGAATTTCAAATGGCTGAAATTGCCTAATTTTTAAGTTTGTCTAGTTGTGAGAGTTGTCAGATTTAAATAATCGTTAGATCATTAGACACAAGACAGATTTGTTTGATCACATTATATTTGCTTAAGGCAACTTTTCTTCATGTTTCAGATGGAAAGTTTAGAATTTGATTTTTTTTTCAAAACGTAACAATTACGCACTTGACTTTGGTGGCATGTGCCGTTCACTAAGAAATTATCTGTAAAATTATTAATTTTTGACGTTGCGTTTGTGCATTTATTTGTAATATTTGTTTACATTTTGTACATTAGTTTTAAAACTTTTCTGCTAGTCCTAAGCCTAATTAAGTAAGTATATGAAGGTAAATCGCCAACCTAAATAATCAATAATAAATAAACTATGTCTGAATATTACATCTAAGATAATATTAGAACCTCTGATTTCTAAACTAAAATAATCGAAGTAATTCGTAAAATAAATGTTGCACTGGTTCTACAGTTTTTGATTATGTTTCGGTTGTCGTATGCGCATTCAGTAGCAAACCATTACTAGTTATTACTGATATCGATAATTGAAAACGGTTTTCAATAACGATATGAAGGGTACAGGGGGGCAAAACAAGGAATGTCACAAAAACTTCAAATGTTAATTAATCTGTCTGTCCTATGATGAATTAACTTTGAAACTTTTTCTTTTTTAATTTCATAAAAATTAAAAATATGTAATAATTTAGGTTATTTTTTTCGCAACAGCAGATACAGATACATTTATATTTTCGGCTACAGAGCTTGTAGTACAGACTAATCATTTCAATCGAACTTAAATATAATCGGAACGTATAATTTATATATAATTTATAAATCATGGACTTTTATTTGTCATGCATACATATGACAAAATATATAGTTTATAATTTATAAGATAAGTAAAAATAATTTTAATGGACAGGTGACAAAGATATTAAAGCCATCTAGTGAGTATTAAACTAACTAAACTGAGGAAATTATGACCCGTATCATACACTTGATGGCGTTACTTTCTATGACCAAATGCATTACTATGGAACTGTACCCTCCCTGCACGGGTGTTGTTAAATGACAAAGCAAAAATAACTTTGTTGTTATAGGTCATAAACATGTGTTTTTTTTTCACTAATAATATTGTATTATTACTATTATTTTTTATATTAATATTTATATTTGGATAAGAACTTAGTAGTGACCCTAAGTTATATTTACCTTCATTAAAAAAAAAATGTCTTTGGCCTTATGTACTACATACTATGTACTATATACTATATACTCTTTGGCTTGACCTTAGGTCAGACTAATTTGTTTATATAAACTGTCAACATGTCAAGTGGTTAATCAATTGATATAAGAAAAGTAGGGGATATGGCATGTGGTCACGTGACCTGAAGTCAAGTGTTTCTCAAATATGGCGACGACTCCACCCACAAGAAATAGCGTTGTTTTTGTCGATATTTTCAGTATCGATGCTATATAAATTATGACGTACCATCCATCTCATAGGTATATATTAAATAAACAAATATTAGATCACTACACTATTGAATTGGGTTAATCCTGTAATAATAGTTGTATTGAGATGATAAATAAATAAATCGTACGTTCAACTCAGAATAGGAAAGTTTTGAAACTGTAATTGTTTTAAGATATGGTGAAGCAACAGTCAAAAGTGAGCGAAGAGACCAAGGAAAGAGCACTTGATTGGAGCTTTAACTCCTTTCTTTTCAGAAGATGTATACGACGTGCACCAGAATATTATACTGAGTTCGTGCAACGAGCTAACGTTTTTTCGTAACGACGGCAATCTGCACATAAGCATTCCATCCGTGCGTCCCTGGGTCGACGCATGCATTTTTTTCTCCTCTGCAGAGATTAACGAAACCACCACTATAGGCAATGTATTAGGCTTCGTAAGATTTTTTTGTCCAGCCCATGCTGTCCCACTACTAAGCAGAAGTCTCCCCTAAGTTTTTTCCAGTGGTTTAGTCGTGCACCATATCGAACCAGCCCCAACGGTATGCGTCCAGGTTGCGTGAATCATATTATATATATAGACTTTATAGCGGCTGGGAAGTTAGTTGCGAGCGCAAGTCCTGTACCTTCACGCTTCGCTTTACGTACTGTGATCTGAGACACCATCAAGTTTTCTTTCAACTATATCTGCACGGACTAGCGCTCGCTCTTAACTTCCAAGCCGCCATAAAGATTCGACAACACCTTTCTTTCGTAGTAATGGTCGGTTACCAGTTCAAGTCACCATGAACGTGCAGTGGACTGACCTTTATCTTGATTTATTTAAAGTTTGTGGAGCATGTGTTCTTTCATACATAGTTACTAACCGTCATCTCTCTTTTTTTTGATAATAAAGATTATTTATTTATTTATCTCAGTAATCTAATCGAGTTGAGCAGCCCCTTTCTAACCATACCACCGTTCACACAATCCATTAATCATTTAACTATCCTAACGTATTCCTCAATCTTCAGCATCCCATGTTCATACCATACGACAACCAATTTCCATGCAACATTTCGATCAATAGGGGTGGCTGCACCACTTCAGACTTCCACTTCCATACTCATTTCTCATTATATCCCATTTGTGTAACACCACAAAATATCAATTTTATAGTGTTTACAACCTGCAAGTTGTAATGACTTCCACCAGTAGCGTAATTAGTGGTGGATACTGAAGGTAAACGAGAGAGTAAGGATTAAAAATAAATAAAATAACAATAATGTATACTGATTAAAATCATTTATTCGTGACGAAATAATATTATTTAGTCAAAAAATTTATTTTAGACATGAACCAAATCACCCTTAAGCCGAACTACATCCAGCGTTATATTTATACATTATTTTTCAAAATGCAAGGAGCATATTCTTCTTACTACTGCAGGTTTTATGTTTTCCTGGCCTATATTTTCAATCCACAATTTTTGAAGGCCTTCATTTTTTGGCAACCTAAAATAAATATTATGCATCCTTAAGTACCAATCAAAAATAATCTTAACATTATCAAATCTTTTGATGAAAAAAACTATTATAGAAAATTTACGATTTACACTAGTTTCAAGTTCTTTTCTTAAACGAAAGGCTCCCAATCGATCGTTTGATTAAATATACAGGTTACGTATCTAAAACGTTATTTGATCATGACTACATTAATATTATTGTTATACAGGCTCAGAAGGGCTAGAACCCAGAGCCGTAAAGCCAGTTTAATAAAAAAATATTGTTAAAATTTATATCGATAATTTCAAAACATGACAACACGTAAGGACAACACTATGTAAAAATGTAAACAATCAAAATGTTTACTTGTTTAAATTTACATGATAATAGTCATTGGAAATTCTAGATAATAGCGGGAAACACGATTTAGAACCCATAACATGAACACGAAACGCAATTCACACGAAAAAATATACAATTAAGGAAAAAAGTTACAACTAACCTGAAAAATGACAATCCTTCTACATTTTTACGAGAATTTGAATTACATCCATTGATGCAATACTTTGTCATGTTGTTTTTGCTCAACTACCCTTTACTAATGAACAAAAAAGCTCCAAAATAGTCAAAACTCCACTGTAACACTGCAAAATAACTCCGAACAAGGCTTAGATGACAGACGAACTACCACAAATGAACGTGATCCTAAAATGGCGTCATGCTTCAAGGTGGAGCTTGGTGACATTTATGAAAACTGGCAACAGAAAATTGAAGTCTAAGATATGTACTTATCTCTTTTTACATTTGAAAATCATAACGTGTGAGAATGAGACAGATATATTTTTGTTGGCAAGGTTCATGTTTGCATGATATTTGTATAACCAAGAAATATATATGCAATTTACAGCTTATCCTCTACTCTTCTTATATCAATGGGTTAATCTGTCTGTCCCATTGATATAAGAAAAGTAGAGGATAAGCTGTAAATGGCATATATATTTTTTGGTTATACAAATATCATGCAAACATGAACCTTGCCAACAAAAATATATCTGTCTCATTCCCACACGTTATGATTTTCAAATGTAAAAAGAGATAAGTACATATCTTAGACTTCAATTTTCTGTTGCCAGTTTTCATAAATGTCACCAAGCTCCACCTTGAAGCATGACGCCATTTTAGGATGACGTTCATTTGTGGTAGTTCGTCTGTCATCTAAGCCTTGTTCGGAGTTATTTTGCAGTGTTACAGTGAATTTTGACTATTTTAGAGCTTTTTTGTTCATTAGTAAAGGGTAGTTGAGCAAAAACAACATGACAAAGTGTTGCATTAATGGATGTAATTCAAATTATCATAAAAACTGGGAAGGATTGTCATTTTTCAGGTTAGCTGTAATTTTTTTTCTATAATTTTATATTTTTTCGTGTGAATTGCGTTTCGTGTTCATGTTATGGGTTCTAAATCGTGTTTCCCGCTATTATCTAGAATTTCCAATGACTATTATCATGTAAATTTAAACAAGTAAACATTTTGATTGTTTACATTTTTCCATAGTGTTGTCCTTACGTGTTGTCATGTTTTGAAATTATCGATATAAATTTTAACAATATTTTTTTATTAAACTGGCTTTACGGCTCTGGGTTCTAGCTCTTCTGAGCCTGTTTAACAATAATATTAATGTAGTCATGATCAAATAACGTTTTAGATACGTAAACTGTATATTTAATCAAACGATCGATTGGGAGCCTTTTGTTTAAGAAAAGAACTTGAAAATAGTGTAAATCGTAAATTTTCTATAATAGTTTTTTTCATCAAAAGATTTGATGATGTTAAGATTATTTTTGATTGGTACTTAGGATGCATAATATTTATTTTAGGTTGCCAAAAAATGAAGGCCTTCAAAAATTGTGGATTGAAAATATAGGCCAGGAAAACATAAAACCTGCAGTAGTAAGAATAATATGCTCCTTGCATTTTGAAAAAGAATGTATAAATAGAACGCTGGATGTAGTTCGGCTTAAGAGTGATTTGGTTCATGTCTAAAACAAATTTTCTGACTAAATAATATTATTTCGTCACGAATAAATGATTTTAATCAGTATACATTATTGTTATTTTATTTATTTTTAATCCTTACTCTCTCGTTTACCTCCAGTATCCATCACTAATTACGCTACTGGTGGAAGTCATTACAACTTGCAAGTTGTAAACACTATAAAATTGATATTTTGTGGTGTTACACAAATGGGATATAATGAGAAATGAGTATGGAAGGGGAAGTCTGAAGTGGCGCAGCCACCCCTATTGATCGAAATGTTGCATGGAAATTGGTTGTCGTATGGTATGAACATGGGATGTTGAAGATAGAGGAATACGTTAGGATAGTTAAATGATTAATGGATTGTGTGAACGGTGGTATGGTTAGAAAGGGGCTGCTCAACTCGATTAGATTACTGAGATAAATAAATAAATAATCTTTATTATAAAAGAAAAGAGAGATGATGGCTAGTAACTATGTATGAAAGAACACATGCTACACAAACTTTAAATAGATCAAGATAAAGGTCAGTCCACTGCACGTTCGTGGTGGGGGAAAGAGGTTTAGGAGGACTAGTCCAGAGGGATTTCTGTATCTATTTTGAGACTGCAACGTCTCCGGCGCTGCGGGAAGAGCAGCCTCTACGCCTTTGCGTAACAAATCGCAGGCATCCCTCCTCGCCTCCGCAGCTTCGGCTTGTTGGTCGCCTTCGGCGACCAGCCTCAGCCGCTCCGGCTCGTCCGATGCCTACGATTTGTTACAGCAGGCGGAGGCTGCTCCACCTACGCGCCTCCGGTTCTATATAACCACTCTAGGGGTAGGACAGACTCGTACCACATGGAGTCGGGGTCAATAAATTTGGTTCTTTGACATAAGTAGAACCTAACCTATTTTATTTATTATCTGCCCTAATAGGTACTGTTAAAATAAAACAAATCAAATATAATCAATAATTTATTAATCAATTTTATACACATATTGTATCGCTTTAATTAATTCCTTAGCTTTCCATAGAAATCCCTCTGAATTAGTCCTCCTAAACCTCCTCCCCCCTCCCCCTCCATTCGACGAATGTCTGGAAATTAAAGAGGCTCAAAAGGGCTAGAACCCAGAGCCGTAATGCCAATTAAAAAAAATATATTGAAATTAGTGATTTTTATTAATTTATTTCTCAAAAATTACGTGTTTCCGCATATTTAAACATTGTGTGTGTGCTTATAAAAATGTAACCCATTTTTTGTGATATCATGACAGCTTACGATTCGAATTTCTTTTGAGATTCTTTTTCGGAAAGAATCGACATCCGTACTGACGACGACAATGACGTTACAAAATGGCGCCAGTTTTACGCTAGGAATGTAACTTAAACACTGCAAAAATAATTAATTTACAAATAATGTTTTTTTCTCAAAAAGTACGTGTTTCCGCATATTGAAACTTTGTGTGTGTGCTTATAAAAATGTAACCTTTCTGTAAAAATACGTATCAACACCAAACTCGATGGAAGGTAATGGAAAGCTAAGCCAGTATTTGTAAATTTTAGGTAAGCGATAATTATAAGGTATGGTTTAGCTCAATAAAACATAGGTACGAATTTATGAAACGAGATGCGCAAAACAGTGCGTTTTAAAGTGATATAATATGACATTATATTTCGTACCGAGGAATGTTACGTTATACTATGACTCCAAACATGACGCGAAATGACGATTTTGTATATGATAACAAAATCGAGTCGAGTCTAAATCATAAAGTCGATTTTTCTTCACACTTTATCCCAATCTACTGAACTATTCAACCAAATTGGCATTCCGGGCTTATGACTGACAATAAGCACAGATTGCAATATTGATTATTGACCAATACTATGAATATTGGCATAATTAAAAACCGATTTTATTTACAGTGATTGTGTTTTTTTAAATACTTAACGGTTTTGTTTTTATTTACATGGTATTAGCATTTTAACTACAACTAATAAATAATATTAGTACTTAATAGTTTTTTTTCTTTAGACATTCAAGAAAGTGATATAGAAAGCACGAGACAACATAACGGCATCATAAAAACATAAAATTGAATAGCATTTGAATATTTGGGCAATAAAGTCATAAATAAAGTAATACGCGATGCATAATTAAAACATCACTAGGCGGTCCGCTCTGTTAAAAAACATTAACCTTAATACATAAATAATACGGTTCTAAGTCTAAATTCACTTATTTCTTAACCAGCCGACCGCCGGTTGCTCCTTCTCGCTTACACACAGCGAAAATTAACGAGATAATACGGACGCACGACTACCTGCATCTGCGAAATCGCGTATCGTGTCTCTCGCGCATGTTTGTATTATCTATCTCGCTCTCACAATTATGGCGAAGTCAAATTGTTAACTTCGCCATGTTTGTGTTTATTCAATCATCATTATAATTTTCAACAAAATAAAATTCAAAAAAAACGACAATACAAAACATTTATTAATATTTAAATACATGTGATTATCAGTACAACATCTTGCTACGGTTTTTCGATGTCCATTTGTAGTGCTTCAGCGTCTTCAGGGGATTATAATTATTTTTAAAATGGCGATTGAATGATGATGAATGATTTTTAAATTGGCGGTGGACGACTTATAACTTAATACATCTTTACATTCATTACACGTTGCTTAAAAGTTTTATTGTCTTATTCAAAATGGTTCAAAAAATCGGCTTTAGCATATTGCATATTTTAGCATTTTTCGAATTTTACGTACCAGGCCAATAAAATTGAACGTATAGTTGTACAGTGGAGGAATATTCGACATACCGACTGGGAAAATAAATGTTCAACTGTCGAATTTCGGTCGGAGGTTCATGAATATAAAGACTCATCATTACAGCCCTTCACAAGTCCACTGCTGAACATAGGCCTCCCCCAAAGAATGCCACAAAGCACGGTCCTGAGCCACCTGCATCCATCGACTTCCTGCATGTCTTACCAGGTCGTCACTCCATCTCGTGGGGGGACGCCCTACACTTCGCCTACCTGTACGAGGCTGCCACTCGAGAACCTTTCTTCCCCATCGGCTGTCGGTTCTTCGAGCTATATGGCCGGCCCACTGCCACTTCAGCTTACTAATCCGTTGGGCTATGTCGGTTACTCTGGTTCTACTGCGGATATCCTCATTCCTAAGTTTATCACGCAGAGAAACTCCGAGCATAGCCCTCTCCATAGCTCGCTGAGCGACCTTGAGCCTCCTCATACGGCCAGCAGTGAAGGACCACGTCTCAGTTCCGTAAGTCATCACTGGCAACACGCACTGGTTGTACAATTTCGTTTTAAGGTTTTGAGGTACGTCTGACGAGAAGATGTGTCGTAGCTTCCCGAACGCTGCCCAGCCGAGTTGAATCCGTCGATTGACCTCGCGGTCGAAGTTGGACTTACCTAGTCGGACTATTTGTCCCAGGTAGACATACTCGTCAACAACTTCGAGCTTAGTGCTCTCAACAACTACCGGCATAGGTGTGACATGGACATTAAACATGATCTTTGTTTTGTCCATGTTCATCTTAAGACCTATCCGTTGGGAGACACTATTGAGGTCATTGAGCATAGTGCTTAGGTCCTCCAGCGATTCTGCCATAAGGACTATATCGTCGGCAAATCGAAGGTGAGTGATGTACTCGCCATTGATGTTAATACCGCATCCTTTCCAGTCCAGAAGCTTGAAAACGTCTTCCAATGCAGCGGTGAAGAGTTTCGGGGATATAACATCACCCTGTCTTACACCTCTCTGCAATTGGATGGGTTTCGTACTCTGGTTCTGTACTCGGATAGCCATCGTAGCCCTACTGTACAAACACTTCAGCACTTCGATATACCGACAGTCAACTTGGCTTCGCTGAAGGGACTGCAGCACCGCCCAAATTTCGACGGAATCAAAGGCTTTCTCATAGTCCACATACGCCAGACATAGTGGCAAATTGTACTCTTCGGACTTCTGTACAATTTGCCGAAGGGTATGTATGTGGTCTATGGTACTAAAGCCCTTTCGGAAACCGGCTTGTTCCGGAGGCTGGAAGTCGTCAAGTCTGCGCGCGAGACGATTCGTAATGACTCTCGAAAACAGCATGTAAACGCGGCTCAGAAGGGAAATCGGTCTGTAGTTCTTCAAGAGAGCGTTGTCACCTTTCTTGAAGAACAAGACCACCGCACTTCTGCTCCACGCCTCCGGTGTAATGCCACCATGGAGGACGGAATTAAAGAGCTTCTGAAGGACTTCAAGTACCGGTCTTCCACCCGCTTTCAGAAGCTCCGCTGTAATTCCATCCTCGCCTGGGGCCTTGCTGTTTTTAAGGTGCTGGAGAGCCATTCTAATCTCGCTCAGACTGACGTCCGGGATATCTTCGGAATAGTATCGGATAAGACTCGCTCTTGGATCGTTACTCACACTTGCGTGTGGCTCCAACGATGACGTGTACAGCTGCCCATAGAACCTCTCAATCTCACTCAAAATCTCAGGTGCCCCGGAAACGATGCTGCCACATTCGGTCTTCAGCTTTGACAGTTGGCTCTTTCTGGCAGACAGATCTCTGGCAAAGACTTTGGAGCCTTGGTTCCGCTCGATCGCTTCTTCAATACGAGCTGTATTGAAGTTGCGTAAGTCCCGCCGCATGCATTTGGAGATCTGTCTGTTCAGTTGCCTGTATGCTGTCAAATCTGTTGAAGAATGTAGCTTCATCGTCTAACAGCCATGAGATTAAGAGTGTGATCGGAGAGTTTTTGTGTTCTTCTGCGGCGGGTCTTGCAGAACTTAGCTCCGACCGCATGGACAGTTTCCACGAGCTTGTCATTCATATCGTCCACTTCATTGCAGTCTTCTAGGCACTGAAAACGGTTTCGTAACTCGAGCTGAAAGGTTTCGGGACTTTGGATTAGAGCACGAGGGGGACGGAGCGTTGACTTCATCAGACGAGACCTCTCCAACTTAACATTTAGGTTCAGTGTGCCTCTAACCATTCGGTGATCGCTGCCGGTTTTCACCCTCGCGATCACTGAGACATCACTGAACAGTTGTCGTCTGGTCGTCATAATGAAGTCAATCTCATTTTTTTTGTCGAACCGTCGGGGCTCGACCAGGTCCACTTCCTGTGGGGCCGCTTCTTGAAGAAAGAGTTCATCATAAAGAGTCCCTCTTTCTCCATGAAGTCGGCCAGCTGTTGGCCCCTTGGGTTCCGTTGCCCTATTCCAAATTTCCCTACTTTCAGCTCACCGTTCTCTCTTGTGCCTAGTTTTGCATTGAAGTCTCCCATTAACACCGTATATTGGGTTTTGGAGGAATGCATGGCTCTAGAGATATCCTCATACATTTCCTCCACCTCCTCATCGGGGTGTGCCGAGGTTGGTGCGTAAACCTGTATGACCTTCAGCGAATACCGTTTGGTGATTCTGAGTATAAGGTACGCAACCCTCGTCGACACACTCCCGATCTTTACAACGTTGTTAACGAGAGACTTGTGGACGATAAATCCGACACCTCCTTGGGACAGATGGTCGCCCTCCCGCTGATAGAGCAAGTTGCCGGATTCGAGGATTACCGTGTCCTCCCCCTCTCTTCGGACTTCGGATAATCCTATAATATGCCAGCGCAACTTGTCTATCTCTTCTTCCAGCTCCACGATCTTCTCGTCAGTCCTCAGGGTGCGTGCGTTGTACGTTGCCAGGTCGAGTCGTTTAAGGTGGCAACCGAACCTCCACCGGAGATTCTTAGCACCCCCTGCCCCGCCGTTACCATATAAAGGCTCGGCGGATAATAATCCATTTTCGGAGTTAGCTTCTTTGGCCGTATCTATATATATTTTTTGCCACACTCGAATTCTGAGATAGAATAGAATAGAATAGGATAATTTTTATTCAATATACATTACATATGTAATTCTTATTGAAAGTAATTTTTTACTTTACCACTGGTTCGAAAAAAAACCCTCTGTCCTGGGAAGAACCAGCAAGAAACCCAGCGGGACTTTTTTTTAAATAAATTTTACAATATAAATGATTACGAACTATTTACAAAATTTATTTTAGAAACTGCTTGGAAGCGACCACCTCATTCCCGGGGGTTATTATCAACCATGTATTCATTTATACTATAATAACCCTTTTTATACAGTTTCAGCTTAATAAAACATTTAAATTGGTAATAGAGAGAACTTGTACACTTTCCGGGACCTTATTGTAATAGCGTATTCATTGCCCCAAGAATGAATTACTAACTCTGTGGAGTTGAGAAACTGGCATCACTAGCTTGTGTTTGTTCCTAGTGTTTACAGAATGTATATCACTTTTTTTTACTAAAACTATCTTTGTTTTTGTGAACATACATTAAATTTTCGTAAATATACTGAGAGGCCAAAGTTAATATATTAATTTCTTTAAATTTATCTCTAAGAGACTCTCTCGGTTTTAGATTGTAAATAACTCTAATGGCCCTCTTCTGTAAAACAAAAATAGTTTCTGAATCAGCCGCATTTCCCCATAGCAAAATCCCATAAGACATTATGCTATGGAAATAACTAAAATAAACTAATCTAGCTGTCTCGACACTAGTGAGACCTCTAATCTTTTTTACAGCATAAGCTGCAGAACTTAGTCTGCTTGCTAATTTGGATATATGGGGCCCCCACTGCAAAATAAGCCAAATGAATATTGTAAAAACAAAATTAAGAAATCGTATGTCACTAAATACACTAAACTCGATCCTACACAGCAGATATGGCCTTAAAAGATCAGGAAAATGTTGTCATTCCTATAACGTTCCCGAACATGTTTTAAAACACATTAGAGGGATTAAAGAGTCGCTTGTGATGCCAATGACTATTGCTTTTGAAGATGGCCCTTCACAAGCACAAGCACAAGCACACGGCGAAGCTGATATTGATGATCTACAAATATTATTTGATTTATCTTGATGAATAAATTAACTTTAAAATAGCAGAAAAAATAAAATAGAAATACGAAATTAACTAAATCGACATCAAACTTTTGAATTTGTCTTAGAAAAGTTAAACAAAACGAACTCGATTCATTTTGAAAATGGTTTGATACATTCCCGTTTAAAATAATATCTAATTAATGAAAAATTAACTTTGAAACTTTTTCTTTTTTAATTTCATAAAAATTAAAAATATGTAATAATTTAGGTTATTTTTTTCGCAACAGCAGATACAGATACATTTATATTTTCGGCTACAGAGCTTGTAGTACAGACTAATCATTTCAATCGAACTTAAATATAATCGGAACGTATAATTTATATATAATTTATAAATCATGGACTTTTATTTGTCATGCATACATATGACAAAATATATAGTTTATAATTTATAAGATAAGTAAAAATAATTTTAATGGACAGGTGACAAAGATATTAAAGCCATCTAGTGAGTATTAAACTAACTAAACTGAGGAAATTATGACCCGTATCATACACTTGATGGCGTTACTTTCTATGACCAAATGCATTACTATGGAACTGTACCCTCCCTGCACGGGTGTTGTTAAATGACAAAGCAAAAATAACTTTGTTGTTATAGGTCATAAACATGTGTTTTTTTTTTCACTAATAATATTGTATTATTACTATTATTTTTTATATTAATATTTATATTTGGATAAGAACTTAGTAGTGACTCTAAGTTATATTTACCTTCATTTAAAAAAAATGTCTTCGGCCTTATGTACTACATACTATGTACTATATACTATATACTCTTTGGCTTGACCTTAGGTCAGACTAATTTGTTTATTGAACTGTAAACATGTCAAGTGGTTAATTTGACGCGAATGTCACAATTGCTGTCAAACTTTTTTTTTACCGTCGCTAGTCTATGGATTCATCAGAATGACAACATAATAAAACTAAAGTATTTCTTAAGTACGATTTAACTAAAAGAGGTTTATAGAACGTTTATGAATACAGCATTTTATAATAGGTTTATTAGTACTAATGAGCACTTTAACTAAAGAGTGTTATAACGCCATTTTAAGGGATTTTTATGAATAAGACTGTTAGAGTATTAAACTAACAGGAGACGACATTGAAGAGCGTTCCCCGCTGTCAAAAGTACGAGAGCGCGGATCATTCCCGTTATATAAAACTAGTTTTGCCACGTACGGCGTCAGTTACCAAGTAGTCGTAAGCGTGAGTTGACCTCCAGAAAAATGCGGAGTTGCAGTGTGTTTTCTTGTAAAAAAAGATCACAGACCTCAAATTTACAAAAAGACGGCGTTACATTTCATCTTTAAGTATTTATTTTGATTTCAATAATCAATATAAGCATTAAATCACGAAAATTCTGATTAATATAGCTGAGCAGGGTGTGTTGCCAACTTAAAGTATTAATACTATAGTAGGGACTTTTGCACCACTGGGACATAATTAAATTTTGTTTAATTGTAGACAAATGCCGTTTCTCTTTGTTATTATTGCACAAGACAAAATCGTGTTATTGAATAGTCTTAAATTCATTAATATTATTGTGATCTATTTGCAAAACTATATTATTTCAAACAACATTAATAATCTTTAATTGTTTTTAACGAAATGAAAACATCAATTTAAATTGTTTTACTGTATACATTATACATTTAAAACATTTTAAATAGATATTTTCATTTCATTATGTTACGTTATGAAACGAAAAGAAGGGGAATTTCGAGTATATAAAATGGTATCATCAAGACTATAATAGTGATGTTCACTGTAATCTTTAGTGTCGATGTTTTTATTTGACTATAAGCAATACTTTGATATATAATACCAAGGTGTTATTTTAAATTCTTTTTTGTACAATGTTTAAAAAGATCTTTGGTTTTACAGTTTTCCAAAAGATCCTTACAGGCGCCAAGTTTGGATAAAAGCATGTGGCGATCATATAACCTGGGTACCTAAACGAACAAGCACTATTTGTTCCGAGAATTTTGACTAATCGGTTTTCGTAATCCAATCAAATTATAAAAGGAAACTAAATGAAACTGCTGTACCGACTTTGAAATTATTGGAAGTACGAGTAAGTTTATTATTTTGCTACAGGTTTATTTTACATTATGAACGATAAAATTCAAAACATGTAACAAATCGAAATGAAAGGTTTAGTGAACGATATTTATTCATTTTAAAATGTTATTTACAAGTTTATCTTCTTAGATGGTGTCAACCAAATTGTTGTTTTCAGATGAGACACGAATTATTAGCGCTTAAATAAAATAAGGACAAACAAATAATTTCAGTGTCATATTTATAATCTATTATTATTAAACATATTATACAGAGTACTACACTTTTGTACTGTAGAACACAAAATATTACCGCTTTTTACGAAGACATTAATTATTTTTCAATCCTAAGTAAAATGACGAAAAAAGTATGTTTGGTTAAGCGTAAACTTCGACCAAGAGATAGCAAATGTTTAATTTTTTTAATTGCTCCATTCCGTTGCTGCGTAAAAAAAGGACAAAAACAAATAAACAAAAAATCACACTTTCACATTTATAATATTATGTTAGTATCGATTGTCAAGAATGATATATAAACTTTTGAAACCGGTTTACAATCGGCTTTTCGAGGGTAAAACTATACACTCCCGCTCTCTTTCTCGCTCTAGTAAATAACGTTTCTGAGTGAACAAAAAGGATAGAAGCACAAGAAAGTGAGATTCCGTGCTGCCAGATGTAGTTCCACCCTAAAGCTTAAAACGGTTTAACTCTATAGGATGGGTAAAATCTGTAAAATTAGACTGTTTAAAACCCCTATACAGATAACCTTTCCGGTTATCATGACATTAAAAAATGGTAAAATCATTTCATAGACTAGGCATATTATATATTTTTAAGCATACAGGAACATTATTTCGATAATGATTACGTTCCACATAACATTGAACTGGCAAACTTGGTGATGGAAAAATATGCAAGCACCAGAATTAGCTACCTCGCAAAAAAAGAGTGATCCCAAAAAGTGTATTAGTCACATATACCAAACTTATTCACTTTAAAAACCAGTTAAAATATAATATAATACTTTTTCACTTTGTTTTAATTTTGGTAATTTTGTATTATTATATTGTACCTTATGTATTTTTTTAATTTACTTTGAATGTAATATTAATCATTAAACATTTGTTCATTTTTATTTTATTTGCTAATGTAACTTGCATAAAATTTCATCAACATATCCATATCGACAAGGCCCTCGCACTAGTTGTTTTTGGCTTAGGCACTGTAACGACGAGACATTTATAAGAGATTTTCAAGGTTGTGTGCGTTTTGCTTAATCGTGTGCTCATATTATGCTGTGTGCGCGCGTAACGACGTGGCCCAATGTTTACGATTTGCTTAGTGTGCGTTACCTCGCCTCCCGCTAGAAGTGACAGACTTTTTTGTTCGGAACTTTATGCGCATGGCGTCTCCTGTTAGTTGAATACTCTAAGATCATAGTCCTTCATATTTTCAATATTTCAAAACCCTGTACATGTGTAAAAGTGGGAATGTCCCTAGTGAAACGGAACGTAACATGGAATGTCCAACTGTCAATGTCGGATTAGAGATGGTCGATGTTGTAGAAATATCGATGATGACATCAATGTTGACATCGATAGCTCAACACCGATGTTCGATGTTTATACTAGTCAAAACATCGATGTTGGCCATTATCGATATCTTTTGCACACGTATTTAATAAGGTAGAATTAGATGAATTAATAATATGTCCATTTTATTTCACTATTTAAAAAACCATTTAAATCATCGTGTGAAGCACTTAGAAATATGTTGTGACTCTGCAGGAGGACAAAACAAGAACTATACTGTGTTTTATTCATTTTGTGGTCCATGTAATGAACATTTTGGTCTCCATTAAAATAATATACCGCACTAGAGGACATTCATATTTAGAATGCGACCAGAATATGGGCTTGATCAATTTAAAAACTCATATGGAAGTCCCATACCAATGGTATGACTTGCTAAAAATAAGTCGCCAAAGACCCAAACCCTCTGAAGTTATTGAAGTGGGTAAGGGTGAAATCATAAGGAAATTTACAGTTTTTTTCAGAATGAGTACATGAAAAAGTTCTCCAGGCCCAAAGAGAAATAATGAGTGTGAGAGAACATCCAAGGTTCATTCTTCATCGAGGAAACTATAATGGTTTATGGGAGAAGCCACTCATATTGAATAAGAGAAGAGCGAATCAACCGGAATGTAGCAATGAATTTGAATTGCCTGGATTTGCCAACCAAGATTATTTGCCAATTAGTGCAGACAAGCACAAATACCTTATGGACTTAAAAAGATTTTGTTCTGTTGAAGAACAAGCCTATTTTGAAGGCATTACCCATACATAGTACACATTCCCTGTATGGATTATATAGGACATTCCATGTTTTAGTACTTTATAAAAGTTAATTACTTTTATTTTATAAATTTTACACATTTGTTAATATTTAACAAAAGATTATTTGTATCCACAGCTGATAAGTAAGTAAACTAAAGTAAGGTAAACTAAAGTTACTATTAGTAGTTTTTAAACAATTAATGTGTAAGACAACATTAAAATGTTAATTACACAGAAACCTGTTTTAGTGACATTCCTTGTTTTGCCCCTGTACCCTTCATATGAAAACTAAATATCGGTTAAGTAACCGTTCAGCCAAAAACAGAAAACGCCCATGCTTAGGAGCAACACTCTTTAGTAGGGATGCCCAAGAGAAAAAAAAATCGAATATATCGAATCTATATTTTTAAACAGTATCGATTTATATCACTTGATAAATATCGATATATCGTCATCGTTTGCATGATGTAAGGATAATACCCAAAATTTAATATTGGTAACTGTTGGACGACGAAAAAATACGACAACTACAAATGAATGATTTTTACCTCCTTTTGATGTTTCATTTTTGTCCATTAATTCAAAAATTTGATGAAATTGATACGAATTTGATACTCTAAAATAAATATCGATATATTGCAATTAAAAATATCGATGTAGTTATCTACAAATATATCGATATATTTATGAGAAAATATCGATATTCCGATATATTGATATTTTTTACTCACGCCTAACCTAACTTTTAGATAAAAAATCAAGTTACAACAAAATAAACAGAAATTTTTCCTGGCTTTATTATTAGTCAATAATCATCATTGGGATTGGAAATTATTCTAGGTCTGCACTTTATAATTTTCCCTTAAAATGTCTTCTATAGATCTTGATCCATCAATAAAACTTTGTCTTAAGTATCTGCATTCCAGCGCGCCTGATTCAACTGAACAACTGAGATTAACTTTAGACGATGTTATTCGACAAACTTATGGTAGTTCAAAAACTCTTGGAAATGTTTTACCAAAGAAGTACTTGGCTGAAGAGAAAATGGAGGTGACATCTAGATCAAAGACCAAAAGCGAGAAATCAAGTAGCTCAAGGGTTGTGCCTATCCCACAACAAAGTCCACAACAGATTCAAATTCCAGAACGAGAGAATGATGACAGTTCTGTGATGGATGGTGAATTGGCATTTGATCTGTTAGAGGAAGACCTTACCTGTGTAGTGTGTAGACAGATTGCAGTTCAGGCTGGAAACCGTTTGGTAGAATGTGATGCTTGTCATGCTCTTTATCATCAGGTATGTTAAGTACTTGGGACTTTTTTACATTTGTGTTACTAAATTGGGAAGAAATGCAAAAAACCTAGGATCGATTTTAAGGTGAAGGGAGTGAGCGAAGAAGGGGAGGGGTAGTTGAGTGGTTGGTATATATCCTCTGTAGTGTATGGATCCCTGTAGTTTTAATTAAAAAAAACTTTTTATTAATGACATATTAAAGTAAGCATTTCTTAGTTTTCTATTGTGTGGCTTAGAGTCAATGTCACCTTGAGCCTGATTTGCTATATGGTGGCAGCGTAAGAGAATTTGTCAGTCCTTTTCGTCCCTACAGTTTTGTAAGAAGGAATATAGGAAATGCCAGAAAAATCTTATATCTTTTGATAGATGGTGACAATACTATTGCGCTTATGCTAGACGTAAAATACAAAGACTAGCAATGGACAGCAACGTTGAAGTTGCAGGACATTTTGCTTTCCAATCCTTAATCAGCCTGGCAAGGTTGACATTTAAAAGAAATCCTCCTTATAAAGGAAGAGGCTTATTTCAAGCTGTCTACTTTTGTAGGCTCATAAAGAAGAAAAGAAAGAAGATAGATACTTTATATATAAAATATATTGATTGTACATTAGTTACATCACTGCAGTTTAGTTCTTTATTTTTAATAATAATTTACTTGTCCTAAAATATTACATATTTTTTTATTGTAATGTTATAATTATTTTCAGGATTGTCACAAGCCTGTTATTAGTGATAATGATATGGGGTCCGGCTGGCAATGTGCTTCGTGCCTTTCATCTCAAGGATTTGCTGTTGGATATTCTAGTAAAACTTCATCTTCATCAAAATCACCTTCGCATGCATCTGAATCCACTACACCTGTAAAGATATCTTCAAGTAGCTCTGCTTCTTCATCACCTTCGAAGGTTGTCACACCTAATATTAATATTATTTCTGCTGATAAGAGGCTGCAGATTATGAAAAAGAAGGCTGCCAAACAACATGAAAAAAAGAAAAGTTCTAAGTAATATTTAAAATTGTATTGTAAATAAAAACATGTCCATAAATTATTTTCAATTAAAAGTTGTTTTCTGTATTTTGTTATTTTTGTAACAACACCTGCATGAAATAGCATTCAGAGAATCTTGCTATTGTATTTTTATTTTACAGGGTGATTTACTAATAATAATAATATTATAATAATACTTTACTGAAATTTGTGATTTTTCAAAAAAATCTTGCAAAGGGTGCTCATGGAAAAAATGTATGGTTTATTTCTTTATTTCAAAACTGGTTCAAGTACTCTTGAACTAAAATAATAAAATATAAAATTATTATTTTTATTAATTTACCCTTCAACTTTTTAAAATGAGGGTGCAAAGTTTGTATGAAAAATATTCTATTTGGATGCAAGCAGCCCAAAGCGATGGATGTAGAATCGTAAAATTGGGACAATAGGTTCCTTTTATTCAGGGATTGAATACCGGTACCAATTTCGGTTCTGGTTCTTCATTTAGGTTCTTATAAAGGTTCCTCTTTTCGGTACGGTTCCAGTTCCGGTATCGGTTCCGGTTCGGGTTCCGATGTACCGGTTCCGAGAACCTATAATAAAATATCTCCAAATCCGTAGATTGGTATAAAAATTCTGTACAATTCCGTAGATGCTATTTCAAAATATCCGTTCCGTTGAGGATCGACAATATTTATTTTTGAACTTAGTTAATAAATTCATTCTGTCATGTAAAATTCTTGTTGTAAGTTTAAATGTAGTGTAACATCGAATCAAGCTACACATGTAAAAAAAATAAACCATAAAAATTGATTATAATTAAATGTTTTTTTTTATTAAATAATAATTCGTAAACAACAAATAAACTAACTATACACACTTTAATATTTGTGGATAGTTATACTAAAAAAGTACGTTACAAACTTGATTATAACGACTTATTAACATGGATTTTATTTTCTGGTTTTTGTTAGTTTATTATTTGATATATTACGGTGTTTCAGACTAAGGTGATTTATGTAACAATGAAAAACTATAACTGTGTAGTGGCGGTTAAGAATATCTGTGGGTGTCGTAAGAGGCGACAGTGGGATACAGTCAGGTGATGGGCAGCAGCATCTTCCTGATAACAGCAATATAACAATAAAAAACTGCGGTTGCCAACCCGCTCGCCAAGCGTGGCGACTATGGCAATATACCCCCAAAATGAATAAAGTTACTAAGAGATAGCGCCCAGTCCCCGTCGGCCCCGCTATTCCTGGCTACGGTGGTGACTATAGTAACGGCGGGGCAGTGGGTGCTAAGAATCTCCGGGGGAGGTTCGGTTGCCACCTAAGACGACTCGACCTGGCAACTTATAACGCACGCACCCTGAGGACTGACGAGAAGATCCTGGAGCTGGAAGAAGAGATAGACAAGTTGCGCTGGAATATTATAGGACTATCCGAGGTCCGAAGAAAGGGGGAGGACACGGTAATCCTCGAATCCCGCAACTTGTTCTGTCCCAAGGAGGTGTCGGATTTATCGTCCACAAGTTTCTCGTTAACAACGTTGTAAAGATTGGCAATGTGTCGACGAGGGTCGCGTACCTTATACTCAGAATCACCAAACGGTATTCGCTGATGGTCATACAGGTTTACGCACCAACCTCGACACACCACACACGCGGCAGCTTTTGCTGTCGCACGGATGGGCCGGCTCGAACCGGGGTGGTACCACGACCTCACAGAATACCAGCGTGAAGTAGAGGTTTACCTCTGCGTTTCGCTTGGTGAGTGCAGGTGGCCGGAGGCCCTTTTTACTGGAAATGAGGCATTCCATCTTAGTCCTCACGGGTGACAACGCATCTGCATTTTGATTCGCAAACGAGGATAGATGTAGATGTCTATGGGCCGCAGCAACCACTTACCATCAGGTGGACTGTATGCTCGTTTGTCACGCTTATCCTATAAAAAAAATGAGGAGGTGGAGGAAATGTATGAGGATATCTCTAGAGCTATGCATTCCTCCAAAACCCACTATACGGTGTTAATGGGAGACTTCAACGCTAAACTAGGCACAAGAGAAAACGGTGAGCTGAAAGTAGGGAAATTTGGAATAGGGCAACGGAACCAAAGGGGCCAGCAGCTGGCAGAGTTCATGGAGAAAGAGGGACTCTTTATGATGAAATATTTCTTCCAGAAGCGGCCCCACAGAAAGTGGACCTGGTCGAGCCCCGACGGTTCGAGAAAAAATGATATTGACTTCATTATGACGACCAGACGACAACTGTTCAGTGATGTCTCAGTGATCGCGAGGGTGGAAACCGGCAGCAATCACCGAATGGTGACAGGCACACTGAACCTAAACGTTGAGTTGGAGAGGACACCTCTAATGAAGTCAACGCTCCGTCTCCCTCGTGCTCTACTCCAAAGTCCCGAAACCTTTCAGCTCGAGCTACTAAACCGTTTTCAGTGCCTAGAAGATTGCAATGCAGTGGACGATATGAATGACAAGCTCGTGAAAACTGTCCATGCGGTCGGAGCTAAGTTTACTAAGACCCACCGCAGAAGAACACAAAAACTCTCCGATCACACTCTTAATCTCATGGCTGTTAGACGGGATATGAAGCTGCAGTTTTCAGCAGATTTGACAGAATACAGGCAACTGACGAACAGACAGATCTCCAAATGCATGCGGCGAGACTTTAATACTGCTCTTATTGAAGAAGCGACCGAGTGGAAACAGGGCTCCAAAGTCTTTGCTAGAGATCTGTCTGCCGGAAAGAGCCAACTGTCAAAGCTGAAGACCGAGTGTGGCAGCATCGTTTCCGGGATATCTGAGATTTTGAGTGAGATTGAGAGATTCTATTGGCTGTACACATCATCGTTGGAGCCACACGCAAGTGTGAGTAACTATCCAAGAGCGAGTCTTATCCGACACTATTCCGACGATATCCCGGAGGTCAGTCTGAGCGAGATTAGAATGGCTCTCCAGCACCTTAAAAACGGTAAGACCCCAGGCGGGGATGGAATTACAGCGGAGCTTTTGAAAGCGGGTGTAAAACCGGTACTTGAAGTCCTTCAGAAGCTCTTTAATTCCGTCCTCCATGGTGGCATTACACCGGAGGCGTGGAGTAGAAGGACGGTGGTCTTGTTCTTCAAGAAAGGTGACAACGCTCTCTTGAAGAAGTACAGGCCGATTTTCCTTCTGAGCCGCGTCTACGTGCTGTTTTCGATAGTCATTACGAATCATCCCGTGCGCAGATTTGACGACTTTTAGCCTCCCGAACAAGCCGGTTTCCGAAAGGGCTTTAGCACCATAGACCACATACATACCCTTCGGCGAATTGTACAGCAATCCGTGGAGTATAATTTGCCTTTGATTTCGTCGAAATTTGGGCGGTGCTGCAATCCTTTCAACGGTGCCAAGTTGACTGTCGGTATATCGAAGTGCTGAAGTGCTTATACAGTAGGGCTACGATGGCTATTCAAGTACAGAATCAGAGTATGAAACCTATCCAATTGCAGAGAGGTGTAAGACAGGGTGACGTTATATCCCTGAAACTCTTCACCGCTGCATTGTAAGACGTTTTCAAGCTTCTCGACTGGAAAGGATACGGTATTAAAAACAATGGCGAATACATCACACACCTTCGATTTGCCGACGATATAGTCCTTATGGCAGAATCGCTGGAAGACCTTAGCACTATGCTCAATAACCTCAATAGTGTCTCCCAACGGATAGGTCTTAAGATGAACATAGGCAAAACAAAGATCATGTTTAACGTCCATGTCACATCTATGCCGGTAGTTCTTGGAAGCAGCTCGAAGTTGTTGACAAGTATGTTTACCTGGGACAAATAGTCCGACTAGGTTAGTCCAACTTCGACCACCTTCGAGAGGTCAATCGACGGATTCAACTCGATTGGGCAGCGTTCGGGAAATTACGGCACCTCTTCTCGTCAGGTATAACTCAAAACTTAAAAACGAGACTATACAAACAGTGCGTGTTACCAGTGATTACTTATGGAACTGAGACGTGGTCGTTCACTGCTGGCCGGATGAGGAAGCTCAAGGTCACTCAGCGAGCTATGGAGAGGGCTATACTTGGAGTTTCTCTGCGTAATAAACTCAGAAATGAGGATATCCGCAGTAGAACCAGAGTGACCGACATAGCCCAACTGATTAGTAAGCTGAGTGGCAATGGGCCGGCCATAAAGCTCGAAGAACCGACAACCGATGGGGAAAAAAGATTCTCGAGTGGCGGCCTCGTACCGGCGGACGAAGTGTAGGGCGTCCCCCCACTAGATGGAGTGACGACCTGGTAAGATATGCAGGAAGTCGATGGATGCAGGTGGCCCAAAACCGTGTTTTGTGGCATTCCTTGGGGGAGGCCTATGTTCAGCAGTGAACTTGTGAAGGGCTGTAATGATGATGATGATGAAAAAATATACAATTAAGAACGTTGAGAAATTCGAAAAAAAGTTCACGGAAAAGCGAAGAATAATCTGGCAGATTTTTTTTAATAATTGTAAAAACAAACGGGATAGCATGGATTAGAAAAATTTGAGACATAAGTGACAATTCAATCATCTATAAAAAGGTTTTAAGCGGTTATATTATATATACAATATATATATACAATTGCCTATTTTTCAAGAAGAAAGAAGAAACAAACGTACCTAATTTATTTCAAAATATCTAAGCTATTAACATTTGTAATCTATTAACATCACAAAAATTTGATATTTATGAGTAAAAATGGTTTTATTTTAATAAAGATAGCATAGAATTAATTATTAAATATAATTTAATACAGACAACATTAGAAGAGAGAGAGAGAATGACATAGTCGGTAAGTTCACACTCGTGAAAAAAAAATCTTGTTAAGTTTATAAAAATTCCGTAGATTGCAACGTCAAATTCCGTAGTTTCGTAGATGATGATAAATTTTCGTATATCTATAGAAAATCCGTAGTGTTGGCAACACTGCGTTGATATGCAACATAAGATCCACCAATACAAATGTGATATTTTACAAACTCCCCTCTTCTCACACTCTCATCGCGCTTCCACCCGACCGCACCTCAAACAAGTTTGGACTCGCTTTCGCTTTACTTAGGAACCGGTAAAATAAAGGTTCTTTAAGGTTCTAATTTAGGTTCTGGTTCCTGTTCCGGTATAGGTACCGAAACCCCTAAATACCGGTACTATACCGGTATTTTGGGACCGTTTTCAATCCCTGCTTTTATTACATTTAAAGAATTCATCATTCATCAATGAAAATTCAAAAGGTGAAATGTGGTGTGGTGTTACAGTTTGTATGAAACTTTTATTTTACTTTGTAAATAAAATAAGTGAATACGGTTTTTTTGCAATTTTTCGAAATAACCCCTGTAGTGGCCAGATTTAAAATTAGAATGAGAAAAATAATTACTTAATGTTATTTTGAAAGATGGTCCAAAAACTGGAATTAAAATAATGAATAATCCCATTTAATTTTTTTTAAATGTGGACTTCATTCAAAATTTGTATGAATAGCTTCCCTTTATTACGTAGGTTGTAGGATATGGTGTTACAGTTCGTACGACACTTTTTATTTTACGAGACGATTTGTTATTTGTATGGTGAAAAATAAATGATTATTGTAACATGAAAATCGGTAGGTACTAATTGTATTGTATTAGTACTTATAAGATTTTTTTACCGTAAAACTTACCATAGTGTTAGGATAAAGATATTTTATTTTACTTGCAAAGGTGGGATTCTTTTAAAACGAAATAATTATAATTACGTACCTACATATTTTAGAAGTTTATAAAAATCTGCACATATAATTGCCCCCTTTAAAATAGTTACACAAAACATTAAATTTGTTAATTTTATTATTGTACTAGCTGTGCCCCGCGGTTTCACCCACGTATATTACGCGTCTGAGCCGCGCGACAGTTCATGTTAGGTTCAAGCATTTTAGATAGCAATGTATGGAAAAATTGGCAAAATGAATGGAGTACGTTTTTTTGTCCAAATAACATGCTATAAAAAGCATAGTTTATCTTCATAAAATTGTCTTGATGATGAAGTAACTTTCGTTCAAAAGAATTAATATGCCGTGCCAAATAATAACTTAAAGTTTTTTTTTCGAACTAGTGGTAATGAAACAAAAGAGTGACTTTCAATAAGTACAATAGGCCCAATCCCCCCCCCCCCCCAATCAACATGGTAGCGGAATTACACAATAGACTACCCCAGGAGGGTACCAGTACCCCTGGAGAATCCCTCGCTGAGCATCCACGACCATGTTATTCCAATCCTGAGCGTGGGTGCTCAGGCTGCCCCGCGTATTCTGGGGGGGGGCAAAATTCCGCTCAAAAACATAACTGCTCGGGGTAAACAGAGCAACAATACCAAGGCGACCCCTGCCACGCTATCCGTGAATTTCTGCAACATCAGGGGACTTAACTCTAACCTAAACGCCGTCCACTACCATCTCGAGACGGCGAAGCCGGCCTTGCTCTTCCTGACCGAGACGCAGGTTTCCTCTCCGGCTGATATTTCGTATCTCTCCTACCCTGGGTACAAATTGGAGCACTCCTTTGTGCCCCGGGCTGGAGTTTGCGTGTATGTCAGAGAGGACATCTGTTCTCGACGCCTCGGCAGTCTTGAAGGTTCGGACCTGTCCATCCTTTGGCTACGCGTAGACAGCGACGACCATCCGCGCGTCTACGGGTGCCTCTATAGGTCCCATAGCGGTAATGCCGAAACAGACCGACTCATCGACCACGTCCAAATGGCTACAGATTCCTTACTACAACAGGTCCCATCCGCAGAGATCGTGATCCTTGGCGATTTTAACGCCCACCATGCCGAATGGCTCGGTTCACGTTTAACCGATCATGCGGGGAGATCTGTTTATGACTTTGCCTTGGCATATGGTCTGACACAACTGGTTACTTCGCCTACGCGGATTCCAGATGTGGAGGATCATACACCTTCCCTGTTGGACCTTCTGCTGACCTCTCATCCGGACGGATATCAGGTTTCCGTCGATGCCCCTCTCGGCTCTTCGGACCACTGTTTGATCCGGAGTATGGTGCCACTCACGCTCCCTTCGCGGTTGCGTTCTGCAGGTTGCCGCCGTGTTTGGCATTACAGGTCGGCGGATTGGGACGGAATGCGGTCTTTCTTTGCATCCTACCCATGGGGGCGGGTTTGCTTCTCGCCGGATGATCCCAGCGCTGTTGCTGACTCTGTCACTGATGTGGTGCTACAGGGAATGGAACTATTTATTCCATCATCTGTGGTACCCATCGGAGGCAGATCTCAGCCTTGGTTTGGTCGCTCCTGTAAAACTGCATTACGCAGTAAGCAGGAGTGTTATCAAGCCTGGGCTGCGGCTTCGGCGACTCGGGATGTAAATACCAGCATACTTAAAAAGAAGTATAACTTCGCCTCCAGGTTCTTCAAAAGAGTTATTGCCAAGGCAAAGTCAGAGCACATAGGCAGAATGGGCGAGAAACTAGTTCGCCTTCCTTCGGGAACCCGTGCATTCTGGTCTCTCGCCAAGGCTGTCCAAGGGAATTTCTGTAAGCCATCACTACCATCTCTGCACAGGGAGGACGACTCACTGGCCCATGACGCAAAAGACAAAGCCGACCTTTTAGGCTCCCTTTTTGCGTCCAACTCGACTCTTGATGACGGGGGGAAAACACCGCCGACCATCCCGCGGTGTGAGTGCTCTATGCCGGATGTGCTGTTCTCACAGCGCTCGGTTCGCAAAGCACTTCTCTCCCTGGACATCCAGAAGTCGAGTGGGCCTGACGGAATCCCCCCAATTGTGCTGAGGACGTGTGCTCCGGAGTTGGCACCGGTCCTAACGCGTCTTTTTCGGTACTCCTACTCCCAAGGCGTAGTCCCGAATTCATGGAAGACAGCTTTTGTCCACCCGATCCCTAAAAAAGGCGACCGCTCAGACCCGTCCAACTATAGGCCTATCGCGATCACCTCCTTGTTCTCCAAAATAATGGAATCCATTATCAACTGCCAGCTCATCCGGTACCTTGAGGATCACCAGCTGATTAGTGACCGCCAATACGGTTTTCGTGGGGGTCGATCAGCTGGTGATCTTCTGGTCTACCTGACCCATAGATGGGCGGAGGCAGTAGAGTCCAAGGGGGAGGCGTTGGCCGTTAGTCTGGACATTGCGAAGGCCTTCGATCGGGTTTGGCACAAAGCGCTTCTCTCGAAGCTCCCTTCCTATGGGCTTCCCGAGAAATTGTGCAATTGGATCACCAGCTTCCTTGCAGATCGGAGCATCAAGGTTGTTGTAGACGGTGCATGTTCTGACTACAAGCCTATTAACGCTGGTGTTCCACAAGGCTGTGTGCTATCATCAACGCTGTTTCTTCTGCATATCAATGATATGTTGCTAACTGGTAACATTCATTGCTATGCGGATGACAGCACTGGTGATGCTCTATACACCGGCCGTGCTAATATTTCTCGGGAAAACGTCTCCGAGTACCGGAACAAACTTGTGTCTGAAGTCGAGTCTTTGCTGGACAAAGTCTCGAACTGGGGGCGACTAAATCTAGTCCAGTTTAATCCTCAGAAGACACAAGTTTGCGCGTTTACCGCAAAAAAGAACCCCTTTGTCGTATCTCCTCAGTTTCAAGGCACTCCCCTGGTTGCTTCAGCCAGTATCGGAATCCTCGGCGTCGACATATCGAGTGACGTGCAGTTTCGTGGTCATTTGGAAGTGAAGGCCAAATTGGCCTCTAAAAAGCTTGGCGTGCTCAGCAGAGCGGGACAGTATTTCATGCCGGCACACCGCCTGCAACTTTACAAGGCGCAGGTTCGGCCTCACATGGAATACTGTTCCCATCTCTGGGCAGGGGCTCCCCAGTGCCAGCTCCTTCCACTTGACCGTATCCAGCGCAGAGCGGCTCGAATCGTCGACGACCGAGTTCTTTCCGATCGGCTCGACTCATTGGCGCTGCGAAGAGATGTTGCATCTCTTTGCATTTTCTTTCGCATCTACCATGGGGAGTGCTCTGAGGAATTGTTCGGATTAATCCCAGCCGCCAAATTTCACGAACGCACATCGCGGCAGAACTCCCGATACCATCCACACCATCTGGATGATTGGCGGTCCACCACTGTGCGATTTAGAAGATGTTTTCTTCCTCGCACGACTTCCTTGTGGAATCGATTACCATCAGCGATTTTTCCGGACCGATACGACTTAGGGACCTTCAAGAAAAGAGCGTACTCCTTTTTAAAAGGCCGGCAACGCATCTGCAATTCCCTCCCTGGTGTTGCAGTTGTTCATGGGCGGCGGTAGTCACTTACCATCAGGTGAGCCGCATGCTCGTTTGCCCCCTCTACTATAAAAAAAAAAAAAAAACATTTTACAATCTATATTAAATAAAAAAGTTTCTGTTTCTGTATAATTGTGAATAATACATGAGTCACGAATTCATCCGAACGACGCACGATAATTAATGCACGAACACAGTTTCGGCGACGCCGAAGGTTCGGCAGATTTTTTGCCGAAACCGAAACTATTACCGAAACTAGATTTTTTTTGCCTTAACTTGCGGAAACTGAAACCGAATCTTCGGTCGGTCATTAATTAATATTTCAGTATGTAGGTATCAAAAATTGTGCCCGATCCGGGACGGCGTCATTTAGTGTCTGTGTATAATTTTATTTACGCAATTATTTACAAAAGGAAATCGTACGTAAGGAAATTCCTAAAATAAAAGCAAAGACAATGGAAAAGTAGTGCCAGTCACTTAGCGGCTAAAACTCCACGGTGGTCACCAGCAGAGAAAAGCAACCGGGTAGCCTCTCACTTACCTACTACCCCAGCACCCTCATGCACGATTCTCGAGATCACTTCCGAGTCATTGTTTTCCTCGGATTGATTACTAGACGCATCCCCAGAGGCCTTGTTTCTGGTAAGTGAACATCATAATAAAGTGTTGGGCCGCGACAAATGCCATGGCGTCGTCTCCTACTGGATTTATTATCGCCCGAACGTGGAGTGTACCAGTGCTCTAGCAAGTTTTTTTTAAAACATTACCAGGATTTTCTCTTGTATCATGGAGGCAGTTCACATACACAATGCACAAGGACAAACATTCAGATCCGGAACCATTATCTGTAAGAGCGGCAACTCAATGCTAAGCAACTGCACCATAGAGTCGTCATTGTGGGAATCGTGTTTAACAAGTTATATAATTATTTAAGGTCCAAAGAGAAAGGGAGTACACGATAATCCTTGAATCCGGCTACTTGTTCCATCGCCAGGAGGACGACCATCTGTCTGTCAGGAGATGTCAGTTTTATCGTCCACAAGACTTAAATACTAACAACGTGGTTAAGGAGTGCGGCGACAAGGGTTGCGCACCTTAGGTATACTCGATATCACTAAACTTGTATGTCCTTCATACAGGTTTACACTCTTAATAAAAATAGTTTTGTTGAAATTATTGATGTAAGTACATTCTGTAAATAGTAAGAATAAGTATAAGGTGTCGGGAGACGACGTTGCCAAGGAGTTAGTCACGGCCCGCACCTTGGCGATGGTATTCCCTTACCAGAAACGGGGCCCCTGAACGGGGCTCACACAGCTTAGAATTCGTCCAAACAAGGCGGGCAGGTAGTAAAGTAAAATTTTCAAGGGCGACAAATGTACTTACCTAATAAAGACATGCAATGTTTAAAAAAAACTATATGCAAATAACTTTGTAATTTTGTAATGAAATGCCTACACACATTACGGCTATAGCTCAGTAAGTAATAACATTAAGCACATAATATGTTAATGTTTTAGAATTCTTATGACATAGGCAAACTTTTTAAATCGTTGGCCACACAGATCCCATGCGTTTTTTTTTCACCACAGGTGCTCAAACTTAGCAGTTAAATAAAGTAAAAAATTTAAACTTATGTTTAGTGTCGTCTTGTAAAATACTACCCATAGTAGTTGAAAACTTTTAAGGGTAATTTAGAAACAGCATTATTAGGGAACTCATTAAAATAAAAAATCTGATCTAGGCATTGAACTGCGGACGTGATGACCACAAATGTGAGCAGAAGTATGAATTTTCGGAATTTTATAAAACATGGCGTAGACCGCGAACCGTTCGGGATAGAATTTTTTTTTTAGGGAACCGAGGCCCCCTTCCTCCCGCCCGAACACGTACGCACCAGATTATCCACCATTACTGGGACATCCTGTATATCCTATATATATATATATATATATATATATATATATATATATATATATAAAACAAGATGATAACAGTTGAGGACATTAGGATAATAACACAAGAAAGAATAGGACGTATGATGAGAAATATTACAGTTTCAATAATAAGTTTTAAGTAGATTTCATAAGGAAAAATGGAATGAGCGCGTCGAATATGTAGTGGCAAGGATTTCTCTTAGCATACAATTATGAAGAAGTATGATGATACTGGAATACGAAGGGAATGATTGTTAGAGCGGTTTTCACCATTCGACAGGCCTTAGTATAACTTCTTTTAACTACGAGATTATTTATTCTGTAGTATCACTTATATTCTATGGCCATCATGACGCCGGAATATGAGCAAGTTTTTATGTGATAGCTTGAGCTCTCCGTATTATGCGATCGGGTCATGGCTGTCTGGGCGTTACAACTTATAGTATGTGCCATATCGATTGAGAAAAACGGACAATGACCTCAGATATGAGCCGAGTGTCAAAAGGCGTAACTTACAAAATCTCAATTTAGATGTGATAACAATATTTAAATATTGATATTATTCCCACTTCTAGGTCAGCACATATGTTTTGTTTTTTTGTTTCTTAAATAATATTGTCTGTGGTTCCTATAAACATAGTAAAATCTTACGGTACATCGCGAAAAATGTGTTATATTTTATATTTCAATTTATGGTAAGTAACGCAGCAATTCATTTAATAACAGTTTCATATTAAAAAAATATTTGAAGCAATATAATCACCATATTGAGCTTTTGCAAATTCATCCCTTTAAAATAAACAAAACGCGCGTTACGTCAGTTCGTTCTAAAAGAAACGTGACAATGGCAGCCAGAGATGCGTCACCTTTTTTGGGCCGGTCCGCCATTTTGTTTTCATTCGTGTTCGGATAGCGCTTGCGTGTGTACGTCTCGGGTAATTCATAGCATTCATTGCATTGTTTTAGTTGAGTTTTTACTGTTAAATTTGTTATATCGTTAAGTTTTTGTTTTTTGAATCTGTTATATTAGTTTTACTGTGACGGTCGTTACTAAATCGACATGAGTTCAGGAGAATTTGGTGAAGGACCCGGTCCTTCAACATCAAGTGGAAAGAGACGTCGCCGACCCATAATAAACGTAGCAGGTACGTACAAATAGGTACAAATGCGACGACGTAGCCTTTCTATTTCTTAAAGCGCTCTTTTTATGTGACCATGTGGTATTTATTTTCTAAAACAATATGTATTTATGTGATGTAGTACTATGGTAGTATATTTTTGTCATTTATTTACAGGCCCATCTTCTGGAGCACCTTTAACGTCACCAGTAAAAAAGAGAAAACCTACCACTTTGTCGGTCGGGGAACAAGAGATTATCATTAATGTATACAAATATGTCAAAAACACCTGGCCCGAAGACGTGTATCCTTCAAACGTTAATATGGTAGAAAAGGTTTCGGAGATCTCAGGAGTCAGCAAGAGCACTATATATCGCGTATTAAGCGTGTATAGAGATTCCCATAAAATACCAGAAAAGGGAATAATTAATAAAAGAAAAAAGTCTGTAATTGACAAGTTGGACGATTTTGATAAATCGGCTATAAGAGCGAAAGTGCATCAGTTCTTTCTTGCAGGAGAATTACCGACTTTAGACAAAATTTTGCTCAGTATAAATCAAGATGACCAGTTGCCAAACTTGAGCAAAACTTCCCTGCGACGTGTGTTGCGCCATTTAAAATTCAAATATATAAAGAGAAACAGAAAAAGTGGTCTAATAGATCGCCCAGAGATAGTTCTGTGGCGTACCAGATATTTGAGAGAAATACAAATATTAAGAAACGAGGGACGTAACATTTTTTACCTTGACGAAACATGGATTAACGCAGGTCATACTATGGGAAAGGTATGGGAAGACACCACAATTGAATCTTCTCGTCAATCACGGTTAGAAGGCTACTCTACTGGCGCGAAAGCCCCTTCGGGTAAAGGAAAGCGATTAATAGTTGTACACGTTGGCAATGAAAATGGCTTTTTGGAGGGATGTGATTGGGTATGTGAATCATCATCTACTGGTGACTACCATGAGAGTATGGACGCTCTCCATTTCGAGGACTGGTTTAGAAAAGTAATAGAAAAACTGCAAAGCGGCGATGTCATAGTTATGGATAACGCTAGTTACCACTCCAGACGTTTAGAAAAAACCCCAACAATGTCTTGGCGGAAACAAAATATGCAGGAATGGCTAGAATCTAAACAGATCGCATACGTGCCCTCGGACACAAAGACCCACTTAATGGAAAAAATAAAGGCAGTTAAAGATAACTATCGAAGTTACGTCACCGACGAGATGGCAAAAGAAAAAAGCATCACAGTGGTAAGGTTACCTCCTTATCACTGTGAGCTTAACCCCATTGAACTTGTGTGGGCAGATGTGAAAGGGTACGTTGCACGAAAAAATACAACTTTCAAGTTAAAAGATGTTAAAAATTTACTTAAAGATGGTTTAACTCAAATCACGCCAGATAAATGGAAAAACTGTGTTCAGCATGTCCTTAAGGTTGAACAAAAAATGCGTGGCATGGATGATAGAATTGACCAAACTGCAGATCGCTTTATAATTAATGTTACAGATAGTTCATCAAGTGAAGATACGAGTGATGATTGCACCGAATAAAAATAAAGTTCTTATATAATATTAAAAATAAAGTTTTATCTTTTGCATAAGTACGTACTTATTCGGTGTCGTTATCACTCGAATCTTTATATGTGTTATAAATTAATGTTTTTTGTTGTTAAATGAATAAAGTACTTTATAACAATAGATGATTTTTCTTCTACAGCGATCTTTCACATAACTTTTTAATAATAGTTAATAAATATATATTATATCAATCATTATAAAAAAATCATTATAAATAAAGAAAGTACTACATATAAAATGTGCCTATATATTGAAGGTTTGTAACCCCTGGTTAAACGACCGAAAGGTCATTGTCCGTTTTTCTCAATCGATTTGGCACATACTATAGACGCGGGAAACACCGCGGGGCGAAAAGCTGGTTAAATATTAAACGGACAGTCTCCTGTAGAACGGTTCGAGGTGATACGACAGAGGTACTTTCATTTTACATTGGTTTAAACTAGAAAGTCTTTTGAGTAAATGTAATATATCTAAAAATATTCTTAGTGCAACAACAACGAAATATAGATCAACATAATGTGTGGAAATAAGTCTTACTCTGCATTTGCGAATCACATAGCTACGATTCTATTAAGATTCTAGGTCATCAAACAATAATACTCTCCAATGTTGTAGTAATACGTTTCAAATCGGTGTAACTAGTGCGAAGGAGAGTACGGTAGCATACTTGTACTATTACGAGTATCTATTCTGTGGCAGCTCATACAAGCGTCTCGCTACGCTCAAATGTTTATAAGCGTGATACCCGCGTCATCAGTAGGTACTAAATATCGAGTTATTTTCTCTGGCTGCTACTGTAGTTAAATCTAAACCCCGCGCTTGATGAAGCTCCCGCACTCTCGTTCAGTCTAGTATAACAATAACTAATTAGTCACTAAATTGTTCAAACAGTACTGGCGTTTCTGAGGGGAGGCTACTTAGCTTGAATTCAGTCTGAAATTCTCTCAAAAAGTGCTTTAACCACAAATTCCTCACTAAATCATGGTATAAAAAAAATCGGCATCGGAAAATCGTTGAGGAGGATTTTAACTTGAAGGACGTTGTCATATTCTCATATGGCATAACATGGCATAATAATATGTCTGAACGTAAGAACCGGCGAGAAACTTTACCAGTCTCTCGCCGGTTTTCTATAAGAAGGTCCTGTTTATGAGAACTGGTGTAGAGCTTTAAACAAGCCTAAATTGAATATAATTAGTTTTGACTTTAACTTTCCTCTTATTTTGCAGTAGTTTAATATTCAACTCTCTTGTTTGATTGAGTGTGCTGAAGGGCTGTCCTGATGAAGGAGGATCCTGCTCCAAGTGCGCTGCTGTCAAACATTTTCCTAAATCTAGTATTTCGACTCGGTGGTATGGCTTCATATCAGCCTAGGAGTCTGTCTGGGTAGGTGTGCCACTCACCTAGTTCTGGCGCCAACCAGCAGTGCATTCAATTGTGTTCTTGTTTGAAGAGTAGATAATAATGTCAATATAATTACAGTATTTCATCTTGATTCTCAGAGATGATAACACGCCGGTATAACAACCACTATTTATCAATAAACAGTGGTAGAGCCACGCGGCAGCTTTTGCTGTCGCACGGATGGCCTGGCTCGAACCGGGGTGGTACCACGACCTCACAGAAAACCAGGGTGAAGTAGAGGTTTACCTCTGCGTTTCGCTTGGTGAGTGCAGGTGGCCGGAGGCCCTTTTTACTGGAAATGAGGCATTCCATCTTAGTCCTCACGGGTGACAACGCATCTACATTTTGATTTGTAATAGAGGATGGATGTGGATGTCTATGGGCCGCGGCAACCACTTACCATCAGGTGGACTGTGTGCTCGTTTGTCACCCTTATCATATAAAAAAAAATAAAGGCTTATTGATAAATATTGGTTGCAGTAGATTTAACACTTTCACTGTCCGCTTTACAGACACAATAGTAAGATGAAATTACAATCAAAATGCAGATGGGTTGTGTCACCCTTGAGGACTAAGATGGAATGC
Source organism: Parnassius glacialis (assembly GCA_033319125.1). Classification (NCBI taxonomy): domain Eukaryota; kingdom Metazoa; phylum Arthropoda; class Insecta; order Lepidoptera; family Papilionidae; genus Parnassius; species Parnassius glacialis. The sequence goes on from JAVANC010000021.1 coordinate 22,983,578, forward strand.
CAGTAATAACGTTCTCCGGTTCTCGACACTCACCATATGCAATACATTAGCATTAAGCTGTTATTTAATAATGGTATTTTGTGAGAGCGTGGTCCGTTCCCGGCCGAGACGACCCATACGTGCTACAACTATAATATAGCTGCAGCTTGGTTCTTCCACGTATACGAACTTTAGAAACTTTATCAAACAAAGATTGCATAAAACCGGGTTATTATAATATTAAGGAATGCACGGATGAAATTACCCTTGGAAATGAGGTAGTGTCTACCAAGCTACTTCTAATATGATATACGATTAGTTAATTGTGGAACATAATTGTAAACTGTTAAGTCAAAAAATATGTCACGCTGGGTTTCTCGCCGGTTTTTCCAAACAGAGGTATTTTCCGAACCAGTGGTTTGTTATTATTTGTAGTGCACGGGACAGCGAAAGGGTTAAAAAGGTAATGTACCATTTTGCTGAAGTACCTAAATCACTTTCATTTCCTGGCAAAGCGATTGACCTTTCTTTCAGGGTGCCATGCATTTTGATTTCAGGTTCATACTAATATATACAGCCTTCATTACCTACTTGTGAAGATGTCAAAAACAGCAATCGAGTTACTCCAGTAATTTTCTGGAAAGTTGTGGTACTCATCGACGCGACAGTGCTTTTGATCTTCAGTCAAATTATGGGGCATCAATTTTGTTCAAAGCTTCTGCCTAATTGTTTACGTCTAGGTAAATGTTTATCTAACTTTGTTTAATTTGACTTACATCTAATAGGTACCTAAGCTTGTCCGAAATTGCTGAGAAATTATTTACTCCCTTGCGATCTTTTAAGTTGACGGTGATGTTATCAGCAGTGACGTCATCGCAGTAAAAATTAGTTACAGCTAATTTGTTAACAAAAATAACAAATGTAATAAGTACCTATACTTTTTCACATTAACAAAGAGCTCTTATTAAAAATTGTATATTATACTTTTGTTAAATAGTTTTCAAAAAATTTAGGGACAATGTTGATTTATCAATGGTTATTATACCTAAATATATTACGAAGTTACTAAATAGCTACATCTAAGTCTTAACAAATTTTATTTTAGATTATTCGCTTAAGGCAATTTTTCTTGACGATTTCAGATAATCAGATATTCTAGAATTGGCGCGCATGAAGTCGTGGTCACTATTAGTATATAGTCTACATGGGTATTAAACCGTAATAATAGAGCGAAAAGTTGGAAAGTTCATATAATCAAAAACCCCAATCCAACTCAATTTTAAAGAAATGACCATTACCAACCCAAAAAAATTATTTGTTAAATTTTGTAAAAAAGGTAGATATTAAATTGTTTTTCTAACTTTGATTAAGCATAACCTCAGAAACCTTGTTCATTGTGACCAGCTTAATGAAGGAATGTAAAAAATAAATAGATATAATCTAAAAGATATAAATTTCACTCACGAATAAATAGGAAAAAAAAGTAAATAATGCTATTGAGAAACTCGCATAGTTTTAAAAGCTTTTCGAGATTTCTGTACGGTGTCTACACATAAATGATGTACGTATGTTGCTTGTTTTAGAGAAATAAGAATAAGAGCAACAGCTTCCGATATTATCTTTATACATTTTGTAACCAATCCGGAGAGTGAGAGTCTCCTATTGGACAAAGCCCCTTTTGGGGGCGGACAGGGATAACCGGGATGCTAGGGACCGATTCACAATATCGGAAACTTTGACTCTATCTCTTAGATCTTGTGGTTAACGTTCAAGTTTAAATATGATACAGTATTTGTTTCAACGCCTATCAGCTTAGTGTTTTGTGAGAATCATTCGGGGTTTTCGCTAGTTTCAAGGCGGAGGTACTACTGCTTATTCTGTGGCAGAGTGTAACGTGGGTGGCAGTGGATCAGTTGATAATTGGATATACAAAAGTGATGAATAATAGTTGTGTTCTAAATTAGTGCCAAAACGTCGTAAGTAACGTAAACGTTTTAAGGTATTTTAATCGTTTTTAAAATATATAAAATGCGTGGAAAAAGTTCTGTTACACGATAAAAAGTACCTACATAGGTATATTGTTTTAAAGAAACTGTCTAAAAAGTTATAAAATTTACCATACCTAATTATCGAAGTGATAGCGATTAATTAAAACAAAAAAAAATAGATAAAATCTCCGCTTTTCGATTTGAATCTATGGATTTACGCAATGTCTCTACGTCACTGTTATCTCTAAAGATTTCTTCAGAGACTCAAAGTCAAAAAAAGTCGCAGTAACGATTCAAACAGTTCATCTTCTCCAGTAATTGACTCTACAATCTGTTGTTCAATGAAACTTCAGCTGTTTGAAGATCTGGACATTGTTTTCGAGTCAGGTTTGAGTTGTTCGTGTCCTGTCCATATATTGATATTATAATGCAAAAAGAATTAACTTTGTGAAATAATTCGAGAAGGATAGATAGATACTACATTTAAAACAGAAACAGAGATAGGTTACGTTGCATGATTATATTATAAACAATAAATATTTCCGTTTAGTGGCGTTGTAATAAAAATCTACTACCACGTATCGTCCCATGGGTGTCGTATGATGCAACAGAGGGAAATTAAACAAGAGGTGGGCAACAGCATCTTTCTGATCTGCATCACCCTGCCATGCGTGACAACTATGGCAAATATTCCATTTATGGAGGACTATGTTTAGCAGTGTACTTTTGACAGGCTGTAATAAATGATGCATAACTGAATATATTGTAACGAAATATGGATATCAGTAGATACGTTACTTTTAGAAAAATGTTAATTAAAATACGTTTTTGTATTCTTAGGAAACAGAATAAATATGATGAACGGTGGTAGAGCGCGAGTACCGAAATGCGCGCGTTGCCGGAACCACGGGCTCATATCTAGTCTTCGTGGACACAAAAAAGCATGTGCATATCGACACTGTCAGTGCCCAAAATGTGGTCTAATTAAGGAGAGACAGCGAATAATGGCAGCGCAGGTACGAACTTATCTTCTTCTTCTATATATAATATAAAATATGTTCTGAGTGACTGATTCATCTATATCAGCCCAAACCGCTAGACGTATAAATCTAAAATTTGGACAGTACCTGCTTTTTATGACATAGGTATCCAGTAAGAAAATATTTTAGAAAAATCAACCTCTAAAATGACGAAATGGAGTGTTACAGTTTGTACCATTTTTTTTATGGGGTGGTTGGCACGATATTTACTGAAAGTACTGTATAATCAAAATAAATAAATATGCAATTTGCGATTGAAATTTTTATCAACTGAAATGTTTAGTAATTACAGTTTTTATATTTTTTCAAATACTATTTATAACGAGGGTGCAGTTTGTATGAAAAATATTGTATTAGAAACCATAGTCCTAACCTCTCGTTGTAGGAGCGTGAAATTGGGACAATAGCTTACTTTTATTACTAAAAAAGGATTTTGGACAATTCTACTCCTAAGAGGTTAAGATAGGGTGTAGAGTTTTTATTAATATTTTATTCATTAGAAAGTATTCCGTATATAAAAACAAACGAATACGTAATTTGCAGTTATTCCGATTGGTAAAAAGTTATCAATGGTTTTTTAAACTAACCCTTTAGAGGTGAATCGATAAAAATTGGTGTTTGGACTTTTGTTTCTTTTTTGACGAAGAGAAAGATTGTTAGTGCCGTTTTCATAATTTGATAAGCCAAATCTCCGTATTTTGCGGTCTCATAATAACAGTCATAACTGTCTGGACCGTACAAATTGGGTACGAGTAAAACCGCGGGGCGAAAAGCTAGTATAAAATAACATAAAATATCTTAATTTTTTGCCCTATAAAATTAAAATAGTAAAGTAATGGCCTTTATGCGCCACTGCTGGGCGCATAAAAAGGCGCATTTTAAGGAGATGATTTTCTATGACTTTTAAAGTTTATTCTTTCTGCAAGATTACACTCTTCGTCTTCAAAATGTTTATGGGAGGGAAGCACCTCATTTGAACACTGTAAAGCTTTGCTACACAGAATTGGATCGTGGCCATGTTTCTCTTCACGACGAAATTGGTGAAGGGTGATCACTGAGGACATTTCTCGAGAACATTTGATTAAAAATTAGAAACCTTTGTTGCCGCTGGATTCCTCGTGAACTTACCCCAGCACAAAAACAGGCTCGAGTTGATTAATGTAAAAAAATGTTGATAAAGTATGATCGCGGAAGTTTAAATTGCTGTGTTTGATATTGTGACAGAAGAAACAAGGCAATATTGTTACATTATAGCAAAAAAGGCAACAGTATTCTATTGGATGTTTAAAGACGACAGCAAATCAACAAAACTGAGGTAGGCAAGAAGCGTGGGCAAAAAATAATTCGGTTTTTTTCTCCCAGACGGTTCCTATCTGCACGATCCTACTCCATGAACAAAGAACAGTTAATTCTGAGTGGTTTCACAATCATTTGTTTGCCCAGTGTCTTTAAAAAAGATAGGAGAAACGATCAAGATGTTGCATCCTATTGCACCATCACAATGCTTCACATCGCGAACAAGACTACGTCATTTTTGGCATTGTAAAAGGAGCAGTTCGTAATCCATCTCGCAATCAGCCTAGATCTTAGATTTTTGGAGAAAAAATTGCATGGTGTGAGCCATGCGATTTTTTCTTCAAAAATCAAAGATTTGTAATTTAAGGAACCACGTAACAACACGTAAAAAATGTCCTCAGACCAATGGGCTTCATGTTTTCAAAAATGGTTTGAATGAAAGAAAAAAGTTTAAAATGTAATGGAGAATACTTAAAATAGCAGTAAATATGTTAGTTTACATATAAATTACTGTTTTTATGAGTTACAAAAACCTTTGTGGATTTACATGAGCTGATAATTATATTACATAATAGGTAGATGAATATGTGTAATACCTGTATTTGATGTTATTGCTGTGTCTAGCTCTACGACAAACAAATAGCTACACAAAGGTAGAAAGGGCTAAGGAAAGTCTTCTTCTTCTTCTTTTAAATTATGGCTTCTCTTAATTGAATTCTGCCAGTGTCAAGTCAGTCCAAGGAAAGTCATAACTAGTTGTTTATTATAAAAAAAAAAATATTAAAACGATTTTTATCTTTAGCTGTGACTTAATTCTTTAGTCGGGGGTTTTTCAAAAATTTTATTTAATCCTTTTTCGATTACAACCTTTACATCTGTATGCGATTTTTGCGACAGAGCTCCCTGGCGTGTTAGCACCATAATACCTATCTAAGAAACATCGCCGATTAATCACAAACCTTAACTATTCTTGAATTTGTTACTCCCATTCTTACCCATATCCTGAATAAATCTATCTCCACGTCTAAATTCCCTGACGCTTGGAAAAGCGCACAAGTGATTCCTCTCCTTAAGAAGGCTCACGCCTCACATTTTACCGACTTTCGTCTCATTTCCATTCTTCCGTTTCTATCTAAAGTGATAGAGAAACTAGTTTTTCACCAATTAAGTCTATATCTAGATAGAAATTGCCTTTTGAATCCTGTTCAGTCCGGGTTCCGGTCGGGTCATAGTACGACTACAGCTCTGGTTAAAGTTACTGGCGATATTAGACGAGGTATGGATAATAAACAGCTCACTGTGTTGGTATTATTAGATTTTAGCAATGCCTTCAATACCGTAGCCAGGAATACCGTTGATTATGATATCTTGTTGAGTCTGTTACGTTCCATTAACATATCTCCATCAGTGGTTGAATGGTTTCAAAGTTATATTAGGGGCTGACGGCAGCGTATTCGCATTGAAGATAAATTTTCATCTTGGTGTGAATTGCGAGCTGGAGTGCCTCAAGTTGGTGTGTTGTCTCCTTTATTCTTTGCTATCTTCATTAATTCGATCTGTCACAAAATTTCTTCTCTCTATCACATGTATGCAGACGATCTTCAAGTGTATACCCAGTCAACTCCTGCCTATCGCTGTTTCTGCCATCAATGCTGACCTGTCGGCTATTAGCGAATGGAGTAAGTGCTAGGGGCTTAAGGTTAATCCTTGTAAGTCTCAGGCCATTATGGTTGGTAGTGCTGGCATGATTTCAAGAGTTGACTGGAATAACTTTCCCTCTGTGGTATTGAATGGTGCTGTAACACCTTACAGTAGCACCGATAAAAATCTTGGCATCCGTTTCGATACTAATTTCTCGTCGTCTCATCAATTGAAAGAAATTAGCAGAAAAACTTTTACTGCTATGGGTTTATTGCGGCGTTTACGTTCTTTCTTTCCCATTTCTACTAAGATTATGTTAGCACAATCTTTACTCCTCTCTATTCTCGATTATGCGGGTGCAAGCTATCTTGATTTAACTGAAGATCAAGTAAACAAACTTGAGCGTATTCTAAATCTGGCTATTAGGTTCATATTTGCCATGCGCAAATATGACCATCTCTCCGAATTTCATTTAAAGCTCAAGTGATTACCCATTCGCCTTCGCCGGAATCTACAAATTGTTTCTCTTCTGTACTGTGTATTATTCAATCCAATGACTCCTAGCTATCTGAAGGAAAACTTTAAGTTTCTTGGTCATGACAGACCGGATAGAGTTCTACGGTCAGCCGGAAAACTTATACTCGCGTCACATTCTTATCGAACTAAATACTTAAAGAATTCCTTCACAGTCAAGGCCATCTGCTCATGGAATGATCTTCCTCCACAAATTCGTCATGCGAAAACACTAAAAAAGTTTAAAACTGACATCAAAAATTACTACCTAACAGTGCAATAACTACGGATCATCATTTGCGACATGTATTTTTTGTATCGTGTCTGTATTTATTTATATAATTTTTATGTATATTTGCCTATTTAATCGTATGTATATCTATCATATTTTGAATGTCTATATTAGTGTATTAAATTTTTTTTATTATGTATCGGTTTAGTTTATTTAGGTATTAGTATGTAAGTTTACTATAATATACACCACCTCCCACTCTCCAATAGTAAAATTTTCTCCTAATCTTAAGGTTGTCTGGAAGAGATCGCTTTTCAGCCGCCTTATTGTACCTACCTCTTAAGGTTTACTCCTTGTAATTTGTTTTTTTTTATCGTTTTTGTGGTGTACAATAAAGTATAAATAAACCCTTTACTGAAAACCGTAATATCTAAATCGATCAAACCGTTTTGAGATAAATGAGAATATTTGATTGCACACAGAAACAAACAAACAAACAAACGAATAACCTCTCACCCCTAAACGCATAAAGGTACCATTCCGTAGCCGACCGCAGACAGCAACAGCAGACGACGTGTCGTCGCGGTCATAATTCCGAACCCGACTGCAGGCGGCAGCAGCACGTGTTCCAATCTGTTGCGAAAGTTCTGTACGTACTCTATTTACGTAAACAAAATAGGTACTATATATATATAAAGATATATCTTTATATATAAAAAGTACGTGTCACGTTGTTTGTCCGCGATGGACTCTTAAACTACTGAACAGATTTCAATGAAATTTGCACATTGTGTGCATTTTAGTCCAACTTGAGAGATAGGATAGTCTTTATCCCGCTAAATGACCCTCAAAATTTTTTATTGCGAATTTAAGGATTTTTATAGGAAGGGTCGTTGGAAAGGGCAGAACAACGTCTGCCTGGTCAGCTAGTATATATATACCTATTTTTCGCTTTTATTTAACTCCTTTCCTATATTTTTTTCAAAAATTTTCTTTTGTCATACTGTTTAAATAATTATTGTGAGACGCATCGTACAGTGCGGGATATTGGGCCACCTGGTTTATCAGTTTCTCTACCACGTAATCGGTGAAACTCATTTTTTTGAGAAAAATTCAGCGTGTCGCTCGGCACTACTGATCTGCGGTCGGGCAACATGTCATCTGTTGCTCCGGCAAACGACGTGTCGCTAGCTACGGAAGGTATTTCATAGAACTACATAGAAACCAGTCGTGACGCGACGACACGTCGCCTGCCGCTGCTGCGTGCGGTCGGCTACGGAATTGTACCTTAAACCTCCGTTCCGTCGTGCGTAATAAACGCATACACCTCTCCGTTCCGTCATGGGTAAAAAATAAACGTGTTACGTGATGGCAAAAGAATGAGATATGTAGAAGTAGCCAGTACGGTGTAAAGTCGTGGGCGACTTAACATAACTCAAAGAACGGAGAAGACAAATTATGAGAATTCCCTAAGTATTGGAAAAATTGATTTTAAGTATTCGACAGGAAACGGCTTGTTAAGAATTGTGAAAAGGGTGCAGAGTATTACAACGTATCTGCGTCTGCGTTGACGAATAGGCAGCCAAAGCAGAGCCCGAAAAGAAAGTACGACGAAGGTAATATGGTACGATCATGTATCTACTATATTTTCGAAAATGAAAATGTATACGATATACCTGTTTGGAAGACAGCAATGTGCTATGATATTGTTAAGACAGGCCGAGTAACACACATCAACATAATCAGTAATCGGCAGAAGTAAGGGACTGTACAAGTAGGATTTTGTTTTGATAGGATTTTTTCTTAATTTTTTATTCTTTTTTTATAGAATAAGGGTGACAAACGAGCTCACAGTCGACCTGACAGTAAGTTGACGCTGTGACCTGTAGACACCTAAAGCGTTGCTCCTGAGATCTAAGATGGAATGCCTCGTTTCCAGTAAAAAGGGTCTCCGGTTCTCTACACTCGCCGTACGAAATAGCAGCATCAAACTGCTATTTTACCCTGGTAATAAAATGAGGGTGTGGTCTTTCGTGCCATAACAATAATATAGCTGCAGCGTGGGTCTACCTCGCATAAATATGATGTGGTCTGCAAAGAGATCGCAAGGTTCCAATAATTTTGCGACTCCTCTGTGTTTGTTTCACGTGTGCTTCTTTACAAGGAGAGACAGAATGGTATGGTATTGTTATTAAACATGATTAACATGGGCAGCACATCGATCACTAATAAGATCGATGGGGCAACAGCAACTATTTGATATCAACTTAAAACTGTAAAGAGCTCCGGCTTGCCAACCCGCCTGCCAAGCGAGGTAACTATGGCAAAATATCCCTTATGAGGCAATTTATGGGGGCGGCCTATGTTCAGCAGTGGACTTTTTAGGCTGTAATGGATAATGGATAGTAAGTTGGAAATATCTAATTAAGGTATAAATCTATAGACGGACCATTCAGAGACGTTAAGCATACAGACTATAAGAGCACTTGAGATTTAATGTGAAGAGATTAATAAAATAGGAAATATAAGAAGACGGAGACTACCAGCTTGAGGGACGCCAGTTGGCACATCGCTCTAGTCAGATACATTATGGCCAGTTATAGACTTATGGCCTTCGAAGATATGATGAGAACTTTATTACAACTTAACATTATTTAATTTTGTCGGTTAAAGAATTAAGAAACGCATTCATCTTCTTTATTGAAATTTATTTGTTTTATTTTTATTTTTATAGCTTCGCGAATTATCCTTAGATTAGATCGGTGTTCTTTTGCGTGGATTGGTCTAATATATCTAATGTATTGCAGACTTCACGGAGCGTCGGTTCTTCACTTTAGCTATATGTTTTATGCGGCTTTTTATTTACGTTTTAGTTTGTCTTACGAGTACCTATGTATACTCGTAAGACAAATTAAAACTAAAAGGTAAATAACCTAATAAATAAAATGAGAGAGGCCACATTCACAATCAAGCTTGTAGAGGGATGTACCCTCTGGCATCTTGAAGAGGGATATTACACTTGACGGGGGATAAAAGCTGACTAACCATAGACTTACGCCAGTCCTAACTAACCTATCTAGTCCTCATTCCGGATAAAAGTCTTCACCAAATATGAAACAGTTTTTTAATCAATATTTATTTATTAGAACCATTATAAATATTAATAATTTTTAGTGCACTACCATTCAAGTTTTTAAATGTGCACCTATATTCATTTTTTCAGGTAGATTATTACCGACTTGGTTGTTAAAAAAAAATATTGACTGAATGAAACTTACAAAACATTTCTTAAAGTAGTTAGTAGTAGTAAATTAGGGGTCTTCTTCATACTTGAGATATGTATTTCCGACTGAAAAAACATTCCACTAGGAATAACATATCCCGGCGACAGCAAATCAGGGACGACAAGGTGGGAAACCTTCCTGATTCTCACATATCCTGTTTTTTACGTAAAAAAAAAAGTAAACATTTAAAAATATTTACTTGCGAGAGTCTTTCACTGTTAAAAAGTTACGTAGAGATAAATAGTGCACTTTTATTATTTTACTTATATGGATCATCCACACTGATTAGTAAGATTAATAATTTCAGTTTTTTATAAACGATTTTATTTTTCTTTTAATATTCTGCACCAAGTCATTTCAACATGATTGCTACAGCAAAAACTTGGTTTAATTTTCAAAAATAGTAAAATAAACTCGGATATTTTTATCTTTTTAGTCTAATGACATTCGAATCATTTTCATCGAACACTTCTTCCTATTTCAGAAATAACATTCAATGTAAAGGCGTTAATGTGTTTTAATGTACTGAAATCGAGACCAGCTAATGCGTCAGTTTATTTGAACAAGTGGCACGTGTTTACCTTAGACGCCGGATGAAACATCGATCGGTTTGTACAGTAATGCATCGTTCTCGATGTCCCACCACTTTCATCCGGGATTCGGGAGTCGCTGGCTTCATTTTCATACACTCTTTAACACAATATCGAATCTCGAATAACAGATGTTATCTTCAAAATAAATATTGAATTTGTTCCCATAAATGCAAAACGATTTGCATTTCGAAATTTCTAATATTTGACTAGGGTAATTAGCTTAACTTTTTTTGAAATATAAGTGTGTTGAAACAGTAAAAAAACTTCTACATTCGGGTAAAAATATGTGCGCATATAAATTTTCTATAACTGATTACATCTTTTTACTATCACAGGTTTTTTACTGCTTAAAATCTTACGGATTTTTTAGATGCTTTTGTGGTTATATTATTTTCTATAACAAAATAAAAAGTAATAAGTATTCCGTCCAAGTCCAGTTGTTATTTGATTAGAGCTGAGATCGAGTTTTGTTTATTTTCTCAATTAGGCAACGGCGGGCTTGTGCCCGGGGCGCATCTCCCTGGGGTGACCGCTTACCGCAAACATAAATATCGTGTGTTTGTCATTGATTTTCCGCTAAATTAGTTTATCAGCATCAAGTTTCCTATCACTCACTGTCCGGTGTGAGGGAACATTTCATGTTTTATTTTTATTGTTGAATGCAGATTCGTAATAAATACACGACCCATCGCCTTATCCATGCCGAAATTTTGTTTTCCAAATAGATATTGATATTGCACTTTTTCTAGGATATAATAAAAGAGTTAAGTTACAGTCTATAAATATCTGTATTGTATCTACAGGTCTGCTGTGGTGATATGTTCGTAGACTACATAACCTAGACTCTATTTATTATCCTTCTCCGCAGTGCATAATATGATAAATCTGCCAATAGTGATTGACTATGTACTTCAATTATTCTGGAACCAAGTTTCAGATTGCTTAAGTTAAGTGCCCGACGCCGACATGACTCTACGTTATTAACGGTACAAATGTAGAGTAATAATTACATACTTTGGTATGTAATTTATGTCTGTGTGTAATTAATTACATCTTTGCATTTGCACTCGACTTATGGTATTGATGACTTTTAATATTGAGGACAATCTTTGATAGGTGGCTTTAAAGAGGCAGCAAGCAGCTGAAGACAAAATAGCGTTACATTTAGCATCTGTTGAAAGCGGAACACCTTTGGAATCATTGCCACCAGGGAGAATCTACGGGATGCGAGTAACAGGACCCTGCCCGAGTCCTGGACCTGAACCCGATTCAGCGCTAGAGGATCAAACTGTAAGTTAATATTTTTTCACAAGCTTAAAGTAACAGATGAGCTAACAGTCCATTTGAAGGCACGCGATTATCCAGCCCTAAGCCACTAGTAACAACAAACTACACCGATTTTCAAACATGCATGTTCCATTACAGCCTCTCGAAAAGCCATATTTGACATCGTTACCACGCTTTGCAAGCTGGTTGGCAACCGCACCTTTTTTACTGCTGTTGAATTGTTCCCCGGAAGAAGTTGCATTTCTACTATTTTGTAAATAAATATATAAACAAATGCTATATATCGTGGTTATGGAATGGAATTTTATAATAATAATTGACGTACCCACATAAAACATTTAATTTTTCTTTCAGCCTATTCATATCGACAGCGAGACGAGTGACTCCATGCCCGACTGTTGCAGCGCGTCACCTGATTCTGCTGGCAATGCAGCCTTAGCCTCAAGGGCATGGTAATTTTTTTAATCTATGCCCCTTTAAGATTTTTTAATTTTAAAATCCTAATGATCACCTGTTATTAAAATATTGGAGCACCTACTAGATCGAATGACCTGGGCTCGAATTCCAAGATGTAGCAAAATATTTGCAAGAATACAAATCATTTTTCTTTAGTACTACTTGCTTTTTTATAGAAAAACAAAACAAAGAATTATAATGGAGCGATGTGGTGCAGGTGAGCTATAGGTGGGCGACCGATTAGTCGACTGTTCGATCGACGGATCGAGTCGATTATTTTATGCGTAAAATTAATTTAATGCATTGGCTGACACGACGGGAGATGAGCTGCTGCGGATTAGGAACAAAACATGAAATAACTCAAGAGAAGGATGGATAAGCACGGTACCTTTGAATAGCGGCGTGCCTCGTATCTCGTGACGACTGCCGCTGCGTACGCGATGTGCTATGTGATAACAATAAATTCATTCACAATAGAATGATTCTGATTTCTTCTCATCGTTATCGTATTGTGATTGTGGCATGTCATGGGTAATTATGTTAGCAACTTCAGATATTATTACATCAGCGTATTTTAGGATATCGGAATCGGAAACCTGTATCTAAAATGTTACATATGGGGAAAATGAGTGTCCCAGTATTTACGGGTAGATAATGCCGCATTATACCCGTAAAATGTAAGAAGTAATGTAATAAGGCCTGCGCATTTGACACTATAACATCCTATCACAATAATATTAATCTTTATATATAAAAATTTCGTGTCACGTTGTTTGTTCGCGATTGATTCCTAAACTACTGAACTGATTTCAATGAAATTTTGCACACTGTGTGCATTTTGGTCCAACTTGAGAGATAGGATAGTTTTTATCCCGCTAAATGACCTTCAAAATTTTTTATTGTGAATTTAAGGATTTTTATAGGAAGGGTCGTCGGAAAGGGCAGAACGGTGTCTGCCTGGCGAGCTAGTATATTATAGGATATAATCGTTGTTATTATCGCTAAGACACTACCTACACCTAATAAAACATTTAAAACGCTTGTTCTCATTTTAAGTTTTGTACAAGTAAAACACTTCTAAGAAACTTCAACTGTCGTAGTTTAAATTATAAAAATATCTGCCATTATTGCCTTATCAAAAGACATTAAATAAATAATGAATTAATTAAAATCCGTAAAAAAAGTAGTTTCATTAAATATGTTTATTATTTTAATAATAGTGATGGAAACGAAGAAATGCCAGATGGTGAAAGCGCAGTAAGCACGGCAGGTCTGGAAATGCTAAGAAAACTCTTCCCTGGAAAAAAACGCTCCGTACTGGAGTTAGTTCTCCGTCGGTGTAATCATGACCTGCTTCGAGCTGTTGAGCATTGTAACGCTATTCATGTAAGTAAAATGCCATCAAAAACATAACTTGTAAAAAAAAACCAAGTCTCGCAACTCAGTTCTTCTACCGTAAAAAGTTGTGAGATCCATGTAATACCAAGTCGATTAATTTATTCAGTCCCTACTTAAGGGTCCTTCTGTCTTAAATTATTACGTAATTAGCTAACCTAACAACATCTTATAGTGACCACATCAATACTAAAAATCTTTTATATTTTAAATAATAAGATTGACTTGGCCATCGCATGAAAATACAATGTATCTCTCAAGGACATATTATATTAAATTAGATTGTTTAGTGTATGTAAATTCAGGTTTTTAGTTTTATCTACAAAGAAGTTATAGGGTTTCGAAAATGGCCTGAAATGCTTCGAGAAAAGTATGGTACGGTCGTGTCGCTTTTTTGCTCGACTTGCCGTGCCCCCAGAGTGTAAACTATGTGTACATGAAGAAAAAAAATTGTAAGAGTAAAACCCCTTTCATGTGATCTTAACTAGCACTAATTTTTTTTTCAATTCTTAATTATAATGTTCCTTCTAGTGGCGGTGCAGGACTACCCCATATCGTCCCATGGATGTCTTAAGAGGCGACAGAAGCAAATTGAAACGGAAGATGGACAGCAATATCTTTTTGATAACAATTCAAACAAGCGTGGCAACTAATTTTTTTTATCGTATTATGGAGACAAACGAGCGCACAGTCCACCTGATGGTAAGTGGTTGCTGCGGCCCATAGACATCTACATCTCTCCTCTATTACAAATCAAAATGTAGATGCGTTGTCACCCGTGACGACTAAGATGGAATGCCTCATTTCCAGTAAAAAGGGCCTCCGGCCACCTGCACTCACCAAGCGAAACGCAGAGGTAAACCTCTACTTCACGCTGGTATTCTGTGAGGTCGTGGTACCACCCCGGTTCGAGCCGGCCCATCCGTGCGACAGCAAAAACTGCCGCGTGGCTCTACCACTGTTGATATGGCAAAACTATGGCAAAATCAGGGTGTATGAGGCAATCAATAGGGGCGACCTGTGTTCAGCAGTGAACATTTATAGGCTGTAATTACTAATTTTATCGTCTATCTATATCACGTTTTGAAATAATCTAATATGGGGTTATAAATTTATAATGGGCTAGAAGAAATTATTTTACTTTTTAGTCCGTTATAAAAATATAAATAATAAAAAGTATTTAAATAATTATTTTTAACTCAACCACTAGACCTAAACCAATCGAAACGGTGCTAAGCTGCCAAATGACATGTTATAAAATTTGCCCAGACTCATCACACTGGGTAGGCGGGTTAGTGAGCGCAAAGCTAATACACTAGCACTGCTAATACTGATCTCCATTTTAATTTGTTTTGTGTGATTAATTGTTGATTACATAATTGTAAGCTGTTATTTAAAAAAAGTTCCGCTGGGTTTCTTGCTAGTTCTTTCCAGAACAGAGGTTTTTTTCGAACCAGTGGTAATTAAACAAAAGAGTGACTTTCAATAATTATTATTTATGATCTATATTGAATAAAAATGTTTCTGTTTCAGTTTCCATCACCAGCCAATGAATTTTGCGTTTCGTTTGATGTATTCCCCTTGCACCTTGCATGTTTTTATATTATTAACAATAAAATTTACTTGTTCAATATATGTAGAGCATATTGTCAACAACCTTAAAATTATCACAAAGGTTACCATAAACAATTTATTTACAGGGGCAACATGAAAAGTCGTTGTCAACAAGTGGAGGCTCTTCTAGTGCAAGTTTCGAAGCCTCTGTATCGAGTACGGAAGAAATAGAGTCAAGATGGTCCGCATTTAGACCAGTGGGTCCAAGAGCGCCGCTCTTACCAGCACTCGTCATGGGACGAGTCTGTGGTTCGGAATGGCTAGTGCCGCTTCCCGCGTTACCGGCTTTGTCCACACCATTGCTACTGCCGTTTCAGCATCCACATGGTCCGCCAGTTCCTTGTGATCCATGCTCTCCAGATTGCAGACAATGTAATAACCGTCATTAAGATAACTATTATTTAATAATGCTGTGATTATGTTTTCTGAATGTGAAGTTGTAGTTACATGATGTGTTTAATTGAATTAACAAAATGTAGGGTAACAATCCCTCTTATTTTGACATATTAACGTTTGAATTTTGGTTATCGAAATTAGATGATCCACGCAACTTGTTCGCAGATTTGCGCACTTCTTATGGTCCCAAAATATTATTAGTATATTTTTATTAGTAATATTATTTCTCTATAATTAGTTATGTTCAAACTGCTTATATGCTATTAAAGCAGGAGTTTCTCATGGGCTGGTGTTTTATTCCTCTATTTTATACGTATGTAACGAGATATATTCGTCAATTGTGAATCGATTGTAATGATTCTATTTTAACACACTTTTATTAGCTTGGCATGTAACGGAATTTTCGAATGTGATTTTCATCCCCTTCAAAACGTCGGATTGATTTGAAGCTTCGCACACTTATAAAGAGGAGCGATGACTATGCAATAATTTAAATGCTTTGTTCCATTATTCTTTCCAGGATCCTCAGGATTTGCGAATAATTCATAAAACAACTATGATTTCTGTCAGTTCAATCTACTGCAAGCCGCGTAAAAGAACTTCTTTCCAATATAAACTTGTTTTTGTAGTAAGCCGCACTAAAAAATAGAAAATAAATGATAGTTTAAAAAACTAAAAAAACACGCTTTTGTAGATAGCGGAACTATGAAGTAGAACATAATTTTCAATAAGTTTAAAATAAGAAAATACTGAGAAACATAAAAATTCAGCTAGCTAGATGTCATTTGTTGTAAATATTTTTGTGGATTTTTGTAAAATTAGCGTCATCATAAAAATATCTGAAAGAGCACTCCACGCAAGCATATTTTATTATTTTAAAGTTATTGAAAATTATTTTCTACTTTTTAGTTCAGTTATCTACAAAAGCGTGTTTTTTTTAGATTTTTTAACTATTATTTATTTCTTAAATAGGTTGGATTTCTAAGTGGGGTTTTCCTCTAATAAGCGTAGAAAACTCTTGGATGAAATTTTTAATGTAACTATTTAGACGACAGTCTAGCAATGGATTAAAAGAGCCAAGACATATAAATGTTTAAAAGAATTGAAGGTTTGACCTCAGAAGCGGAATGTGGAAATTGTTTCATTATATTTAGTTCTTTGAAGTTCGCTTTTACTTTTACCAAAAATTTTCATCGGCAACAATTGATTTATGTTATTATGCTAAAATGTTATTGTTAATACATCCGCACTCTACTAGGTCTTTGACGTTTTGGGTTCGAATCCAACATGGACTCAATATTTGTTTAAGCACAAATTGTCGGTTTACTCTATTGGGGGAAGTCAGAATTTTAGATTCATGGGACAGGGAAAGGGTTAAATGTGATTCTGAAAAGTGTAATAAGAGAGAAGTGTGTAAAATTGCAAGTACAATTTGCCGAAATAAGACGATGGTGGTTTGGAGAAGTAGAAAGAATGAGTGACAGAGCAAATTAATTCTGCAGAAGTGAGTCGGCAAGGAACGCCCTGGGCGGAAGCTTATCGACCAAATTGAGATGTGTATGAATGAGCATGTATGCGTGGACGTGAAAAGAGCGGCAGAGTTGTGTCAGTATCGTCCAAATGGAAGTCCGTAGTCTATGTGTATTATGTATAGTTATACGTGGTAGAGCCATGCTGCAGCTATATTACTGGTATAGTTGTAGCACGAATGGGTCGGCTCGAACGAAAGGACCAGGCTCTCACAGAATACCAGCGTAAAATAGCAGCTTAACGCTGTTGTGTTTCGTTATGGTGAGTGTAGAGAACCGGAGACCCTTTTTACTGGAAACGAGGCATTTCATCTTAGTCCTCACGAGTGACAACACATCTGCATTTTGATTCGTAATCGAAGATAGATGTAGATATCTATGGGCCACAGCCATCACTTTCCATCAGGTGAACTGTGTGCTCGTTTGTCACTTTAATCCTATAAAAAATATTGTTTCGACTGACATTGCTTCCATGTTATTCCTTTTATATCTGACCATTTTTTTTCTTTTTTTTTTTTTGCGGATGGAAAATCATCTAATGACGCCTTTCGCTGTGGTTGGAGCGGAAGGGAGTGTCAGACTTTTACTGACTAAAAACCATCCGTGTTCCTTCAGTGCCCTTACGTTCCGGAGCCACGGTATCTCTTTCGAACAGCCCGCAGCCCCGGCAGGCGTCGGCCCTTGCGGGCCCCTTCACGCTGCTGACAGCTCTTTGAGGCGCGCGTGGAACAAAACGCGCCGTCGACACGGCCTGTCGTCGTTAGACGGACGGACGGCGAGCTACCCATTGCTCGCCGTCCACAGGCCCGCGCCTACGGTGGCCGGAGGCCACGACGTAGCCCCCGACGCCCGGGGCGTCTCCCGCGGCGGCCGGGAAGGAAAGCTGCATCTGACCATACCATATAAAATAGGATTGAACTCGTAGTGGTTGGGTAGCAATTGTAGGATTATAATAAACAACGCGTGTAGGCGGACTTGGCAATCACAAATATTTATATTCTTCAGATACTCCTCAGTTTCTTCAAGATATTTTCCTTCACCGCCGAGTACATTGTAAGTCAGCACCAACAATTTTATTGGTGTCGGCGGGGATCAAGCCCGGATTGCTCGCGGTTCTGTGAAATCACATTATATTAATATTATATTATATATTATATTATATTCGTAAATTGTCGTGACCAGGAAGTACATAATTTTCTCTTACCATCATTAGGTTAGTATTCACACTTATTTAGAAAAAAGTACGAATCAATCAATTATCGCAAGCCGAGTTGGTAAATAAATTTTCTAATGTTGGAGTAAAAGTTTCTGTTATGCAATTGTAATATTTTCTAAAGATATTTTCAATTGGTTTCAATAATTTCTCATATTATTGCTGTAATAAAATTAAGTACTTCATAGTAACACTGTAATTAGTCTTATTTTTAAATTATTATATGTACTTACTAAATTATTTATGCACGGTTATATGTAATGCAGAAATTGCCAATTAAGTATGTAACAATTTCATGCCGAAGTGTTTTATGAGAGAGAACTGGGCTAATAATTGAAATTACCTACTCACATTAAAGTAAATTTTATAAAACAAACTTCAATGTTTTTATTTTTCCTACAAAAATTATACTGCACATCTCGTCACGTTTTTTTTATAGGATAGGGTGACAAACGAGCACACAGCCTATCTGATGGTAAGTGGTTGCTGTGGCCCATAGACATCTACATTTATTCTCGTTTGCGATTTAAAACGCCGATGCGCTGTCACCCGTGAGGACTGAGATGAAATGCCTCTTTTCCAGTAAAAAAGGGTCACCGGTTCTCTACACTCACCATACGAAACACAGCAGTGTTAAGCTGCTATTTAACGCTGGTATTCTTTGAGAGCGTGGTCCTTCCCTGGTCGAGCCGACCCATTCGTGCTACAACTATACTACTAATATAGCTGCAACATTGCTCTACCACGTAAAAAAAAACGTAATCCTCAAATACTAAAAACTACAGTTTTCGACCAGTGTGTGTTCCTAGTGATGACATATGGATATAATGAGACGTGGTCCTTCACTGTTGGCCGTAAGAGTATACTTAAAATCGCTCAATGAGCTATTGGGAGGCCTATGCTTGGAGTTTATCTGCAACATAGAATCCGTAAAGATGGTATTACTATCCCAACGGGTTAGTAAGATGAAGTGGCAATGGTCCGACCATTTAGCTAGAGGAACCAACAACCGCTGTAGAAGAAAGGTCTGGCAGCAGCCTCGCAGTGATAAGCAAAGTGTGTGGTGTCCCCCACTAGCTAGAGTGACGACTTAGTAAGACCAATGCAGGTGGTCTAAAATAATAATGTCCTCTACACCGAATTTCTGTCACGGCGGCCTGTCTTAACGAAGACAAGTCATCTGCGCAGGACATGATTGTAGTGCACGAGGAGATTAGGAAGACGCTGTTGCCTATTCTCTGCATTGTTTCACTCTGCTGCCTTTTACGACACACACGGGACGATAAGGGGTAAAGGATTTGTTAAACGTCAAAAAGCAATAATAAGTAAGGCATACCGACTGTCCCACTTTTTGATCTTTATTGAAATCAGTAATTTAAATCACTTTATATAATAGCTGGCCAGGCAGATGTTGTACTGCCCTTTCCGACGACCCTTCCTGTGAAAAAATCCATAAATTAGCAATAAAAAATGTTGAAGGTTATCGGGATAAAAAGTATCCTATCTATCAAATTGGACCAAACTGCACACAGTGTACAAAGTTTCATTGAAATCAGTTCAATAGTTTAGGAGTTCATCGCGGACAAACAACGTGTCACGTAATTTTTATATATAAAGAAGATAATTACTGTTTATTTAAATTATTAATTGTTATTCATAAAACAACACTGTACGTTTGTAAAATAAATGCCATTATCGTTATGGAAATTATCAAAATAAACCTTTTGATAACTGAGCTAAACATTACTTCTACACTGAGATTCTGCCTAAGTAAGACAAGTGATGTGGTTCTGTTCGTAAGTAAGCAATGAAGGTGTTGCTGTGCTGTAAATAATTTGTAACATCAGAAGTGAAATAAAATAGTTTCTAAAAATACATATTTTATTGACATAATTCTAAAATGCCCCGCGGTATCGCGTTATACAGCGCTGCACCTCGAGATACCTCGCGGCGTAGCGCGACTCATCATAACGCAGCCGTGTTTTGTCGGTAAGCGCAGCGTGCAAGAGCGGCGCGAGATTATATTATGTATCTTTTATAACGGAACTTAACCCTTTCGCTGTCCCGTGCACTACATTATAGGTCATTGCTATTGTCTTACTATTGTGTTTGAAAACTGGACAGTGAGTGTTTAGTTGCGCGTCTTAACGCAAGTTCTTTAATGTTACCTGAGGGATTAATTTAATAATAATCTTAACCTCGTACCTATTTTAAAATTGCAAAATGTTTCAATTCCTATTAGTCGTTACATCTATCAGTTTTTATAAGGTACCTATACTACAAAGATTATGAAACTTTGTACTATTGTTATATTTGAACTATTAAGATAGAAATAGATCTATGAATCTTAATTGGCGCAAAATAGACAAATGTAAGAGAAAATTGGTTAACAAAATAATGCGGACAACCCCAGCAGCCGGGAGCTATTATCACAGACAGTAACAAATTAGAGACAATCCTCTTAAACGAAGATGGAGAGGACAGCCTCAACTCTAATATCATAAATAAACACTATCCCCATACCCAGTTTAATGTGGAATGTATACGGAACATTAATGAAGTGAAATCATGCAAAGATTTACTCATAATAGTTGTTTTTTTTAATGTTTTTAAATATTTTACTATATATATAGAAATGTAATTCGTATTATGCACCTAGCATAATGCGAATTACATTTCTTTCAATTTACGGTAAAGTGTTAGTAATATATTCGACAGGTTAAACTCAACATATAATAACAGAACTTAACCAAAAACATTGAAGTGTATAATACAAATTACTTAAATGCCCAAAAACAAATAAATCTATACATATAATAAATCTGTAGAAAAGTCGTGTCTGTAATTCTAATATATTCTTGAAAAAACAAGTCCAGGGGACTAAATAAAGGGTTCTGAACCCAAATCAGTGGTTTTTAGAATTTTTGTTTGTCTGTCTGTCTGTGTATTCCGGATTCACGCAAAAACTACTGAACCGATTTACATGAAATTTTGTACATAGGTAGTTCGTAACCCGGGGCAACTTATAGGCTACTTTTTATCCGATTACGGAACTTCAAAAAAGAAGGTTAAGTATTTTCCTTCATTTAGATGTTGATTTTCTATTATATCTTAGTTATAGATGGGATGACGGATGTTTTTCAAATAAATACCATATTTATAAATAAAGTATAAAATATAGTTATAAACTTGAAATGTAATAAAAATAAAATAATTTGAAATTACACCGATTTAGTTATGAAAACAGGGCAATCTATCATCAAATGTAAAAAGTAGTATATTTTGCCTTCAGTTACTAATTAATTAAATAATATAAGTAACTTACATTTATATGTTTAAATTATAAGATTTTTAATATTATTTAAAAACTGTAACGTTTAGTTTTTTTAGAATTTTTGTTATTTTATTTTAAAAGTGTAGTAATTTTAATAGAAGATCAATCAAAAATATGAAAATTGATAAGGTTTTTATTTCAATTACTAATCTATATGTAAACTGATTAAAATTGGCCTGTCTGCAATTATTGCATAATTTTCATTATCATTATAGTTTTATTTAAGAGGTTTTTATATATGTCGTGGCCAGATCGTAGAATAGATCATATAAAGTAGTCTATCATTTCGTGAAATGGTGTGGTCATTTCATGATATTTAACACTGTTTGTTGACCATCTCATGATATAACTTGACCAAATCAATGGATAGAAATCGTTTGAAGATATTAATAACTAGAAACGTTGCTATTTCATGATATCATTAAATCGTTTTTCACCGCTATCAGCGCTGATATTGTATATTTTTAACAGAAACAGAACTTTTAACAGAATAGACATCACTTTATGCCTTATTGATAAAATAAATAAATGTTCACTTCTATTGCTGATATTATTAGATAATATAGTTTTGGCTTTCATTATTTCATCTAATAATAGCACCATCTACTTACCACTAAACAAACTAAAATGGTAAGTATCTGATATAATTAAATAATAGAATGCTACTGAAAATACGATGTAAATTATTGAAAATTCGTTCGTGGCAACGTTGGATGTGTAATTACTAGGTAGATGTAGTCAACAATCATGCAAAAGCTTAGTTTTAGTTTTAATGAATTGTATTTAAACAAATATGAGGGCTACACGGCCCTCATATTTGTTTCTCTCGCCGTGAGATTTTATCATGGCACGGGAGCAAAGCGTGTACGATTCCCTCGAGGATGTTCTGTTATAGAAAACTTTACGTGCTGACTTAACACGTGTCCGTTAAAGTGGTGAAGAATAACTTCGTGGGGAAACCTAGATGTCTGAGTAGTTAAAATAGTCGTGGAGATGTGAAAACTGTTAACATGCATTAAAGCATTGCAGCGTACTCTATTTTTCTGCTAACAAAACACTATAGGTAATGAGGCGTCCTGTGCACAGTAGTGAGACGTATATTAGCTGCTACTTTACTTTTTTACCTTTAATGAGATTTATAATCAGTTTGTAATTTAAGGTAGCTTTCATATTTTGTCTTGGTTTCATAGCTCATATGAGTATTTGTAAATTAACAGGCTCTTTTTTGAAAGCAAATTTTACTTAAACTGCTTTAAACAAAGGTTCTTTTTATTTTACTAGTCAAAGGCGGTAATCCAACTGATAAAAACTGAAATTTCATGGTTCATAAGCATTATTAAATATTTCAGCATATTATATATTAATTGCAATTTGAAGTGTCGATTTACCACGTTCTAAGTGGTTAAGGAAAACCTGCATATCTGAGAAGTTTCCCAGTTGAGGTCATTCCGCATTGGAATCAGCGCAGCGAACACTTTTTTGGCCAAAAACTTTATTATGATTAAATACACGTTACTATTGGGCCATTGCCCAGTAGTAACGTGTATTTAAGCTCCAACTTTTTACTTTTCATGGGGCAATATATGGAGTTTTTATTTCATTCATATTTTCGGGTATGTTACTTTTTTGTTTTCACTCTAAAAAAAGTCCACTGAAATAAACATAGGCCTCCTGCATAAATTGTCAAGTAGCTGGATATTTGCAATAGTTGTCACGCTTTTTAGGCGTGTTGGCAACCGCAGCTATTATTATTTTGATCTTTTGTCAGGAAGATGATGCTGTCCTATGTCATGTCATGCCCTAGGTCCTATGTCACCTCTTACGACGGTATGATATGAGGTGGCGGATTCTCTTTCACCGCCACAACAAGCCGAACATTTTTCTACTCCCGTTCATGAGTGTAGTGCTTCCCACGTTCACTGTGAATAACATTTATAAGGAATAAAACTAATTTTAAGGATCTTATCGCGTTTAATTTTAAGTTTTTTAATTCACGATGTTTTGGGCACTTTACAGCACCCATGGTCACGGTAGGACTGAGGTTTTTGACGACCTGATATCATAGTTAGAATGGAATAGAATAAGAATAGAATAGAATATAATAGAATAAATGCAGAAATATGCTTGGGTTTGAATTTTATTTTATTAACTTTGGGGCTCTTAGCAAATGTTACCACTGAGCCATCTTCCCTATTAAAATTAGGATGTGTTTTTTAATTTCAATAGCCCCGCGAATCATCATTGGTAGGAATTGGTGTTCTATTACAAGGATTTGTATATCAGACGCGGTATAATGGTTGGGACGATACTAAACACGTTGACATACTTTAGACTTCCTGGAGCGACAGTATTTCATATCAACTATGTTGTTTTACGCGGGTTTTTATGGAACTTTCATCCAAAGATGCGTAAAAAAACGTAAAAAAGTTAAAATTAGACGTGATAAAATCCGTAACATTAGTTTTATTCCATGTGTAAAGTAAATAAAATATTAGTATACACTAAATTTTGAAGTCTACTCGAACGTAAAAAAATATTTACATCTATTTTATGGTGCTAATCAATATTAAATAGGACCAATGATATATATGAATAAAATATCTCAAACAAACAATATGCCGTAAATTGATAGAAGACCGCGAAAGTCATCATTATTTTGTTAAAACTAAATTAACTTTAATTATAAATGAAGGTAAAGAGTAAAATGTAAATAATAGATAATAATAAATTTTGATTACGAGACAATTTACCTGTCTTATGGATACATCAGAAGACACGCCCGATATTAAAAATAATAGGTGTTTCTAGACATATATATTCACGTGTTCCTGTAACATATTATACCAATCTATGCCAAATACCTAATATACGTGTAATAGTCTTTAAGAATTCAAAAAAAAGTCTTTGACTGACATAGAGACACAGACACCGAGGTGACTCTAAAAGTGATCGAATTTCGCTAAATTTGCCACGCGAGCGAAGCCGCGGGTAAAAAGCTAGTAGGTATATATGTGGCGGTTTGTAATACGCGAATAAAAATAAACATTGGTAAAATCTGACTGTAAAAAATATAACAACAAATCGTAATTTTTATTTTAATACAAGTTATATAACTTATTAGACATTTTTAGGTTCTGACATTTCGTGTGTATTACTGAGGCTTAATTTGTTGAAACGTCGAGTTCGTTTGCTGTGTAGAGGAGAGGAGGAGATAGAATATACACAACGAGAAGAAGAGTCCGTCTTCTTCTTTGTTACAGAATTCGTGTAAACTTCCAGTTAGTAAAGTCTTCGTATAGGTCGGTCTTTATATCTGTAATGCCTTTAACTCTGTAATTATTCCTACTCCATCTCTAACTGTCAAGACATTTTACACTATAGTTAAAACCTATGTTAAAAAAATAATACATAACAACTTTTTAGGTTATTCGTCCACACATATAAAAGAGTACATCTCAATTAATTTTCCAACACAACTTCTGTTGCAATCAATCTGTTGCAGATGATTCTCATTTTGAATTCTTGAATTATTGATAAAGATTTTTTGTATTATTAGTTACAGCTATAACTTAAAGTCATTATAATACAATACTCTTTGTTTCGTCAATGTGTTTTGTTCACATTAACATAAATTACAATTCCTTCGCGATTCAATTGGGTTCTGTTACAGTGTTGTTTGATTGCGGTTCTAGTTTGTTCATGTGCTTCATTTTAAAATGATTTGTCTATACTTTTTAGCTTTTTTAATATGTTTATACGTCGTATGTGATATTAATTATGTCTTGCGAACATTGTTTACTGTATGGAGTAGTAGAATATGGCGGCACGTAAATTATAGCCTTAGTGACAGTACAACTATCTATGGTAAGTTTCTTTTAGTTCGTGCGAGCCCACTTAAACACTGACCTTGACTTTGATCTTAACCTCGTCACACATTATCATATTGAATACAATAGTATGGTAGTTTTATATTAAAAAATGTTCTTAAAATGTCTAACAGCTAGCATACACAGTGCGTTTCGGGGACGACGCGAACCCTGAATAATGCCGTGTCCCTGCGTAGGTTAAAAATCTATTGGTATGATGATACACCGCACGGTGTTTCATTGAATTTTAATGCAATATGTTTTCACTTTGTTTTCATTTTGTTGTCAGTCTTGCCACCTTGCTCCTAAGAGAGCAGCACCACGGGGAGTTCTCCGAGCAATTGTTCGGTTTTAATTCCAGCCGCAAAGCTTCACCATCAGAAGTTGCGACAAAATTAACAATTCCATTCAATCTATTTGGATGGTTGGCATCCATCTGTTATGCAGTCCACCGCTGTGCGATTTTCAGAATACTACCATGTGGTATATGCTATCACAGTCATTTTTCCGGAACGGATATGTCTTAGAGACCTTTAACAAAGCGCTTAATCCTTTAAATAATACTACTAATATTTAACTATTTTTTTTAATTCCCGATGTTTGGAGTGCTTTACAGTACCCATGGTCACGGGGCACTGACGGAATTTAAAAATATATGTTAATTAAACTTGATAGAATCCGTAAAAGTAGTTTTATTCACTGTGTAGAATTCGCGTAAATATAAGAAATAATTAAGATTACTCCTTTCTCAATGACCGGCAACGCAATTGCAAGTTTTTTGTATTGCAGATGGTTATGAGTTTGGCCATCACTTACCATCAGACAAGCATGCTCGTTTTCTCCATCTTCTATGAGTTGTCATTCCACACTATGTGGCATGTGGCAAAATAATTTCGGTGTGGCATCGCACCGTTCATGCAACACACTGTGTAAGGCTGTTGGCAAAAGCATCATCTTAAGTTTAATATATTATATTATGGCTTGGCCTTAGCCAGTGCATTCACCAGGCATAACAGTTTCTAGGAGCCTCCGAGTTGTGTAAGCAGTAAAATTTGACCGGTGTTGAATAAGGTTTAAAATTATTCACTTACCTATTGTATTATTAACCACGTTGAAAACAATATCTTATATTCTTTAATTCAATATAAATTTTCAAATTTTTATTCTTAAATCAGTATTGTTTTTTTTTTCGGTACTTCAATTTTATTATGTTTTATGGCTGAAGTACGGCTATCCTCTCACAGAATAACAGCTAAAATAACAGCATAATGTTGCTGCTGTGTACTGTAGATATTTGTAAACAATGAAACCATAGAGACCCTTGCTACTGGTAACGTGGCATTCCATCTTAGTCCTCAGGGCTCAGGGGTGACAACGGACAACGCATCTACATTTTGATTACTACACGAGGGTAAGTGGACAGTGTGCCCGTTTGCCACATTTCGATAAAGGAATAATCCTAAAACTGTTAAAATATTCACAATCGTGCATTTTTGAATATGAGCTTTTGTAGCACCGTACTCACATTATTGTTTTGAAAGTATCCGTTCTGTAATTTTCTGCCGACTTCCAAAAAGGAGACGGTACTCAATTCGGGTGTATATTTTTTTTTAATGTGTTACCTCATAACTTTGTACTGGGCGAACCGATTACGATGATTCTTTTTTTATATGAAAGCTGATAGTTCTCGTGTGGTCCCATATAAATTTGATCAAGGTCAAACCAATGGTTATTGAGTTATTCTTAAATAACCTATATTGAAGTCGCTTATATTGAAGTCGGCTGTACAAAATATTTAATTTTAAATTATAATATCAAGGGTGAGCGTAAACCTTGGAGTAACTACATAAATAGATAGCGTCAACATACAACTTATAATCACAATAAATGTTTTTGTCAAGGGTTTCATGTCATATATTAAATAATATCGTAAAATAGGACAAATAAAGTAGATAGAAAATCTATAATTTTAAAATATGACCTAACATTGATCAAAATCTTGACCGAAAAAATTAACCTGAATATGCCATCGCTAGTTATATGCAACTGCTTCAGATGCTTTTTTTTAATCTTATCACATAATGTAGTTGGAAGAATTGTTGATTGCAATTTTAAGTGGTGATTTACCACGTGATCGGTGCTGAAGGAAAACATCGTAAGGAATGTCTGCAGAATAAAATATTTTGATGACACGTGAAGTGCCGCCATCACTCACTGAAACAGCGCAGCGGACTAATTTTTGATCTAAAACCCTTTTAGAAATGTCAGGAAGTCTATGCCGCGCAGTGAGATGTACATACATATACAGGCTGTAATTTTACTTTATTTTAGTAATTAAAATAGATAAGATGATAATAAACTCGGCCTAAATACGTACGAATAAAGGATGACTCACGCTAGACCGTGCCGGGTCCGAGCCGAGTGTCGGCCGTAGCACGGTCACCGAGCCGGCCCGCGCATGTTATTGCAATCGACCGGGCCCCGACCGAGCAAATATCGTTGCGACGTGATGCAGTATACTCGTCCGAGCAAAAATACTGTTGTAACTAGACTACAATCATGTTGAATTTTGACGATCTGGAATTAGCGGCTATTGCGATCACTCTGGACGATGAATAATCTGTTAAATCTTCTACTACAAGGAAATGGCCGCGCCGAGCCGAGTTGTTTCCGAGCGTTGTCCGTTGCCCGGCCGTCACTCGGTTGCCGCTCGGTATAGCGTGAGTGTGTCCATACAAAATATATGTAATATTAGTTGACCGTGCTACGGCCGACACTCGGCTCGGACCCGGCACGGTCTAGCGTGAGTCATCCTTAACGGGGCATGTGATTGTAGCTATTCTGTGCACATAGCAAAATTAAATGTTCCTCCCATAGTAATTTAAAAAAAAAAAACGTTCAGAAATAGATTACGGACATGTTAGCGCTGGGTAAAAACTATGATTTCTATTGTTATAGGTCTTTGTACATTACAGGATTGTGACATTTTCTTTAAAAGTTTACGTTTAGCGAGACTGCTTCGCGAACTGGATTTTGCACGTTACCATTTTTACGACCAGACTGGCGTATACCGACGTAGTCAACTACTAAACTTCGACTCACTTCAAGGTTCTACTCTTACAATTACATCAGCGCCAATTCCATTGTTTGCATTGTACAAAATTAATACTAAGGTATGTTTTCATTAATTACAGTTCTTGTTTTTAACTAAGTTAAATTTCTTCAATATTATATTTTATATCATTACAATGTACGCGGCTTTAGGCTACCCCAGCCGCACCTTAACATACTGTCACTAATATTTTTTTTTATAGGATAAGGGTGACAAACGAGCACACAGTCCACCTGATGGTAAGTGGTTGCTGCGGCCCATAGACATCTACATCTATCCTCGTTTGCGAATCAAAATGCAGATGGGTTGTCACCCGTGAGGACTAAGATGGAATGCCTCATTTCCAGTAAAAAGGGCCTCTTGCCACCTGCACTCACCAAGAGAAACGCAGAGGTAAACCTCTACTTCACGCTGGTATTCTGTGAGGTCGTGGTACCACCCCGGTTCGAGCTGGCCCATCCGTGCGACAGCGAAAGCTGCCGCGTGGCTCTACCACTGTTCAGAATTTTAATATTGCGAGTTTTAACCGATAGTCTGAACTTTAAATGAGGCAAAATTACTTTTGACCAACGTCCTTAGTCAAAACTACTTTTGCCTTATTTATGTAGTCAAAAGTGGTTTTGACCGGTTATGAGGTTTGACTGTGACATATATATCTATAAGAACAAATATTTAACCATAAGACACTAACAATTATTTAATATAAGTACAAGTTACGTAAAATCTCTAAGACGAAGTTGTTGTTATATTACAGTTGGTTGTTGGACATTGGCATCCTTTCTTTCTCCTTTCCTTCTTACTATGGGTGTGGCCAGTGTTTTTATATCAAATAAAGTAACAGAATTGCTGGGTGTGCACATAACTCATCTGATATGCAGAAAGGGTTCGTTTCGAAGGTTTCGTTCGTTTTCGTTCGCGTTGGCAGTCTTCACATCTCACGTCGAATTATTTTCAATTTCTCTGTCATGCAGGTTTCTAGATGACGTTGATAAAAAATTAAATATGGTAAATCATTCGGCAATTGCAATTTCATTTTATTGGAGCTGGCAGAATTCGAACTATAAGTTATGTACAGAAAAGGTGAATTAAGTCTTTCTGCATTTTCTCATAATAATTTCTCTCTTTCGCCCTTATGTGGTATTGGATTAAACCTGAGATATTATATTGCCTGATAAAGTCATAGAACCTTTCTTTTATTTGCAGTTGGTGTATTGGGATGATCGGTCGCTATTTTTGGAACACGAAGTGGTGACGCTCAGTGACAACAAAGTGCGCTCTCTACTAGTATCACGTCAATATGCAATTGGGAAAGAAGGAGAACCGACGACTAACGTTCTTTTGAAAGGTTTACCTGGATCGCAGAAGAAACCCTCATGTCCGTCGTATATAAAGAATTGGTTGCACAGCATGCAAATGACCAGTGATAAATTAAGAATAAATACATAATTATTATACATAGGGTTATATTATGAAATATCAACATTTTTTTAAAATAATCTCATATACTTAATAATTAAAGGAATAGAAATTATACCTTTCTTTTAATCTGGAATATTAATAGTTAAACGATTGATTTAAAACAATTTTGAATGCTTACATAATATGGTAAAATTAAAAATTTTGTACAACCGACTTCAATATAAATTATTAAGGATATCTCAAAAACTACTGGTCAGACCTTGATCAAATTTATATGGGACCACATGAGAAGCACCAGCTTTCAAATAAAGAGTTATGAGGTAACACATAAAAAAACAGTCTGATTGAGTACTATAATGGATGAACAGTGGACTGTATATTTATTTGTGACTGATTACTTAACGACTGATCTGAGGTTAGCTATACTAGGGGACTGCTTGAAGAAAAGATGGTACTTTTTAATATACTGTATTAACTATTTACAACAATTCGGCACTGACTAACTATAACTATGTCTAACACTATGTACAGAGGGAGGTCTTGAATGGGAGTCTTGAGTCTTCTTCAGGTTTCTTCCTAAGTGCCGCTCCGAAGTGAAATGAACAGCTCACAGACCGAGACGCCCTTCTTATATCTCGCAAGAAGGTGCCTCAGTCTGTGAGTAGTGCCGTGCGACGACAAATGGAGCCACACGCGCGCTGATTGGACGCCGACATCACTGGGTCGGCGCCGGTGTGCGGGGTGCGCGGGGGGTAGCGGGGTACGAAGGGGCGACGGGGCGGCGGGTCTCTAGCTGTCCTCAACATCCTCCCCCCGGCGTAGCTCGCGAGCCTCATCTTCTTTCGGGAGGACGGCGATCTTCCTGACCGGCCGCCGCAGCAATCCGCCCCTGGTCCGCACCTCCACGTTGCGCAC
This sequence comes from Parnassius glacialis, assembly GCA_033319125.1. Taxonomy (NCBI): domain Eukaryota; kingdom Metazoa; phylum Arthropoda; class Insecta; order Lepidoptera; family Papilionidae; genus Parnassius; species Parnassius glacialis. The sequence goes on from JAVANC010000021.1 coordinate 23,014,680, forward strand.
CACGCCGTCTGGTCCGGGAAAGGTCCGCGTTATAATTCCACGCGGCCACACGTTCCTTGGCAGGCTACCGTCTGCCACCACGACGAGGTCCCCCTCTTGTAGCTGTCGCTGCTGCACATCCCGTGAGTCCCCGCGCGCAACCAGCGTCGGCAGGTACTCCTTCATCCAGCGCTTCCAGTACTCGTCGGCAAGTCCTTGCGCCGCTCTCCACGCCCGACGATCACTAGGCGTGCACGGCGCGGTTACTGGAAGGCTCGATGGTCCCAGCAGCAGGAAGTGGTTGGGTGTCAGCGCTTCTTCCTCGTCGATGTCGACCGGTACGTGTGTCAACGGTCGAGAGTTCACTGTGTTCTCGGCTTCGGTGAGGAGCGTCACCAACGTCTCCTCCCGCGGGCTCTTCTGGTGTAGAGTGGCTTCGAGCGCGGTCTTCACTGAGCGCACGAGACGCTCCCATGCGCCTCCCTGGTTCGGCGCGCCCGGCGCGATGAACTTCCAGTCTGTCCGCCGAGTCAACGCGTAGTCCTTCAGCAGGGGTGCCCACTCCTCCATTGCCCGTCGTAGCTCGGTGTCCGCCCCATGGAAATTCGTTCCGTTGTCAGAGTAGATGACCCGTGGCCACCCACGCCTAGCCGCCATGCGCCGCAATGCCGATATCGCCGAGTCCGTCGTTAGGGAATAAACTATCTCTAGATGTACCGCGCGCGTCGTCAAACAAGTGAATAATGCTATCCACCGTTTTTCATGCCTACGTCCTATTGTTACCGTTACAGGCCCGAAATAGTCGATTCCGGTGTAGGTGAATGGTCGCGCGAATGCCCCTAACCGTTCAGGTGGTAGATCTCCGATAATCGCCGGCCGTGGTGTCGCCTTGCGTACCCTGCACTGCAGACATCTCCGCTCCACTTCTCTTACGGTCGGTCGTAGTCGAAGTATGTGATATCTCGTGCGTAGGTCGTTCACTACCCGTTCCCTGTTGGAGTGGCTTGCTTCCTTGTGCGCCTTCTCCACAAGCAGCTTTACAAACTGGTGGCGTCCGTTCAGGATGGTGGGCCTCTTCATTTGACTGTCCACATCGGCTGCGTCAATCCGTCCTCTAGCTCGCAGTATGCCATCTTCGAATATGGGGTCGAGCTTCCTCAACGCGCTGCCGGTTGCCAAGTTCCTTCCTTTCTGCAGTCGACTGATGTCTTCAGCAAAACTGTCTTGTTGACTTCGCTCTATCCACATCCGTTCTGCTTTCTGGATGTGGTCCAATGTTAGTCCGTGCGCCTTTCCTCTCATGGCATCGACGAACTGTAATATGCGAGCGGTGGCCCTGACCAATCTCTCATAAGAAGAGAACCTCTTGATGTCTGGCAGGTGTGGAGCGTCCCTGGTGTCGCTCTGGTGCGCCACGACTTCCTCCAGCTCGTCATCTTCATCCCCTGCCTTCTCTTCCCGACGTCGAGGCCATCGATCTTCATCTTCGTACAGGAATGGTGGTCCCGTAAACCATTTGTCGCTCTCTTCCTTGTACGTATAATTAATGCGCGTTGCCTGATCCGCGATGTTGTCTGCGGTCGGTATCCACCTCCATTGCTCGGGTGACGTCTTCTCCGATATCTCCCCTAATCTATGTGCTACGTATGGGGTGTAACGCGCCGTATCGTTCTGAATCCAATGGAGCGCCGTAGTGGAGTCTGTCCAATAAACTACCCTATCGGCTACCACTCTGTGCTCGCCTTGCACGAATTCCGCGAGTCGCGCGCCTATTAGATTCGCCTGTAACTCTAACCGCGGAATGCTTTGCGCCTTTATCGGGGCGACTTTCACCTTGGCCGCCACTAATCGTACCTTAACCGTTCCGTCGCGGTATCGTAATCGCCAATACGCCACGGATGCGTACGCACGTTCGCTTGCGTCATTAAACACGTGAAGCTGACGCTCTACCACTCCCCCCGTAGGAGCATAGCACCTAGGCAGCCGCAGTCGTGATACTTCCTCGACGACTCGCAGCCACCTCTGAAATTCCTCAGCTGCCTCCTCGGGTAGTTCGTCGTCCCATCCGACCTTCTTCATTCGCCACAGGTCTTGCAGCAGGATCTTAGCGGTGATGGTGAGGTAGCTCAGCAGTCCCAGCGGGTCGAAGACCGACATGACTGCACTTAACGCCTCTCTTTTGGTCGGTGGCCTCTGCAGCGTCTTCACTTCGTTCGGTACCCTGTTCATGGATGTGTTGAACGTTAAGGCATCTTCATCGGCCATCCATAATAGCCCTAGGGTTCTGCCTGGGCTGTCTTGTCTCAAGCCTACCTCCTTAGGCTTGCTCGCTAGTAATTCCTCCGGCTTGTCTTCTAGTAGGGCTGCGTGGTTCGAATTCCAGCCTGCTAAGGTGAAGCCGGCCTGCTGGTGTACTTCCATAACCTGCCTCGCAGTGTTTACCGCTTCCTCTACCGTAGCATAACTGTCTAGGTAGTCATCCATGTAGTGACTACGTACGATAGCGTTAAGTGCCAACGGATGTGTCTCTGCGTGTGCGCGCGCGTTATGATCCCTAACACTATGTGCGAGAAACGGCGAGCTCCTCGCACCGAAAATCATTGAAGTCATAACGTATTCCCGCGGTGGGCTGGATCGCTCGTTACCTCGCCACAGAAACAATTGCGCGGGTTGGTCGCGACGGTCTATCTTTACGCGTAAAAACATTTCCCTAATATCCGCGGACACGGCTATTTCGTTCTCCCTAAATCTAAATAGTATGCCCGGTAGGTTCCGTAACAAGTCGGGGCCGTCAAGTAAATAATCGTTCAAACATTTACCGGACGCACGCGCTGCCGCGTCGAAAACCACTCTTGTCTTCCCAGGCTTGTTCGGATTCTGTACTGCGAAGTGGGGCAGGTACCAGCTCTTGGGGTCCTCTCTCTCTGTCCCTTCGGCTTCCCTTGCGTATCCTTTCGCCAGGAGGTTGTCTATTTGTGCTGTATAGGCGTCTCGAAACTCCGGCGATTTGCCCATCTTCTTCTCGATCGTCCGCAGTCTTCGAGCAGCCATCTCGTAGCTGGGAGGCATCCGCACGTCGTCGTCCTTCCATGGCAGTCCCACCTGGTATTGCTCGCCGACCTTCTTGACGGTGCGCCGGAATATCTCGACAGCGCGCTCCTCTTCCCGTCGCGGCCTACTCTTTAGCGAGATACCGATGGAATCGATCTCGTACTGCCGTTTAAGGAGTTCCGTTAACTCCTCGTCCTGACTGGCGAACGTTCGAATGTCCCTATCTAACCGTCCGCTACTGCTTACGACGTGTAATACGGTTTCACCGTCCTCCCTACACGTGAATCGCGGCACGGTTCCCTGTATCACCCATCCTAATAACGTTCGTGCAGCTATAGGCTGCCTTCGACGTCCTATCCTTAAATTACGGGTGATTATTAAATGCCAGTTGTCGGCGCCTAATAATAATCTCGGTTTGGCGTCCTCGTAGCAAACCGAGCTCGGTAGGTTGCGTAAGTGTTTCAACCGTAAACACTCTTTATTTACCGACTGCGAACCTATCTGTAAATTTGTTACTGTACGCGCATTTATTCTGTACATCTCGCTGCGCGATTTTCCACGTATGCCTACGTTAACTAGCCTGCTATCGGCCTCGCGCTGACTATTGCTTACTCCTCTAATATTCAGCGGCTTTACCGGTCCTTCCGCTCCTAACTCGCGCGCTAAGTCGTCGTCGATCAACGAAATGGTCGAGCCTTCGTCAAGCAACGCATACGTAGCTATTTCCCTACCGCGTGGTCCACGTAACGTAATGGGACACACTTTCAATAATACGGACGCATTACTAGCGACGTTAGACGCGACGAGCACGGTCTCATCCGGTTTTGCCGATGTCTCGGGTGCGCGGGTCTTGCGGGTGTGAAGGAGGGCATGGTGGGGGGCGTTGCAGCCGTCGACGCCGCATTTCTTCGCTCTACATTTAAACCGTCGGTGTTTACTATTCAAACATAGAAAACACACCCCCTCTTCCTTTACCCAATTCCACCGGTCGTCCACACCCATTTGCGCTAACTTTCTACACTTAGCGATCACGTGTTCACCTCCGCAGCACATACAAGAGGCACTACTGGTGTCCTCCTGTGCGGTGAACGTTTTTACGTCGCGAGCCCTATTCTCTACGCGGCGTGTCACTATCCTTTTCGACGACGGGGCCTCTCGTCTTACGGGCGATTCCTTAGTCGGCTCTACGGACGTATAGGCATGACTCAACGCACGATCAGCCTCTCTCATCATGAACCTGGACAGTGTAACGATGTCCGGTTCGTCTGCACTTCCGTAGTGCTCCGCATAATCACACCAACGCGACCGTAAGTGAGGGCTTAACTTATTCGTTACTTCCCTAGTAAGCATTGGATTTTGCAGATATCCCTTGCCGTCGACGTTTTGCAAAATGCATACGATATTTTGCAACTTTATTGCGAACGCATTTAATTCCTGTGCGGTTTGACCCGGGCGCGGAAGGCGTTTCAATTCTTCTAACGCTCGATCGATAATTACTTCCGGGCGGCCGAAACACTGCTCTAATGTTCGCATAATATCTGCTGGATCCTTCGCGGTAAACAGCAGTGCCGATACTACCTCCCTAGCTTCACCGCGTAGACAGTTTCTTAACCTTGCCATATTTTCCGTATCTGTGAATCCATATAGACGCGTGGATTCTTTCATCGCGGCTTTGAACGCTAACCATTCCGCGGCCGAACCGTTAAAAATAGGCAAGTCCTGCGTCTGCTTCGCGGCAGCGGGCCTAACTCTGACCATATTCTCCAGAGCTTCCGCTAGTCGCTCTATACCCCTATCTTTCCCTCGCGGAGTAAGCGACCTATCTCTATCCCTATCTCTCTCTAGCCTACGTTGTGGCGCTGGCGTCCTATGCGCACCTACATCCCTATACGGCGACGATAATCTACGATCCGCGTGGCGATGTGGCGATGGCGATCTATGTACACCTACATCCCTATACGGCGACGGTGATCTACGATCCGCGTGGCGATGTGGCGATCTATGTGTAGGCGATAGAGTGCGGCGTTGGACGCGCGACGGCGACGTAACCCGTACACGACGATCCACCTGGTTCATTCCTACGGCGACTCCATCTTCCCTCTGTACCGAATCTATGCGGCGCGGTTGAACGTTATTCGCTTCCGTCCTCCCCTGGGCATCTTCACTGTGGTCGTAAGCGGTTACCCTGTTCGGTAGGGTCTGCTCTAACTTGATGCGGGGCGCGGGCTGAGAGGGGCGGGAAGGCGACTCCCCCCGCACAGTCTCTACGTTTTCTAACCACCTATCAACGCGTACCCTATTTTCAACTAACTCGTCTTCGTTGACACTTTCCCTATCTGTTTCTTCTTGCAGTTGCGCGACGTCCCTAGCGTACTTCTTCCTAATAAGATCTTCTTCCAACTGCAATTGCTTCCTCCTAATTGCAGCTAGTTCCTCCGCGGCGTTATACTCAATTTGCTTTAATTTAGCTATCGCACTAGCCGTCGACCGGGCTGAACGAGCGGAGCGAACCGACGGGGCGCGGGGTGCGGGCCTATGTACGTCTGTTACAGGCGCGACGGTACGTACTATCGAACTAATCTCTGTAGACGGAAGATCTTCAATAATCGCGGCGAGTGTCTCTGTACGCGGCGCGGAAGTGCTAACCTCTCCCAAACGATCGGTCGTGGACACGGACATAGCGGGGCGCGGCGGCGGGGGCGCGGGCGCGGGCGTAGATGCGGGCGCGGGCGGGGCCTGGAGCGCGGGCGCGGCGGAGGGCGCTTGTGCCATTGCGAGATAATCGGACGGGGACGCGGGTGCTTCTTCGAATATGCGCATTCCTACCGGCGTGTCATCATCGTTCCGTGTCTTCTGGCTTCGTGTCTTCCTCATGGTCCCACGTTGCGACCTCCGGTCGTCTTCAAAAAGACGTACGTACAGTCTTTAAAAAGACACACGTATGGATGTCGTTCCCGCCACAAGGGCGTTACCAGATGGTCACAGTTTGGCACCGTTAGGGAGTGACCACTGGCCGCGTAAACGCGGTTAAAGAAACAAGAAATTGTCTGGAAACAGACAATAGACGTATGTGACGTAATCGTAACAAGAAACAGGGAAGAAATTAGTACCGAAGATCTTCTCTCTTCGTCGACGAACTTCTTTCTTCCTTGAAGATCTTCTATAATGATCTTCTCTCTTCTATAATTATGTTTTCTTCTATAATTATGTTCTTTCTTCTATAATTGGCTTCTTTCTTGTTTCTTCTTGCTTCTTTCTTCTGGCTTGAATCCGGCGGCGATGGACCAAGAATATAATGGATAAACAGTGGACTGTATATTTATTTGTGACTGATTACTTAACGACTGATCTGAGGTTAGCTATACTAGGGGACTGCTTGAAGAAAAGATGGTACTTTTTAATATACTGTATTAACTATTTACAACAATTCGGCACTGACTAACTATAACTATGTCTAACACTATGTACAGAGGGAGGTCTTGAATGGGAGTCTTGAGTCTTCTTCAGGTTTCTTCCTAAGTGCCGCTCCGAAGTGAAATGAACAGCTCACAGACCGAGACGCCCTTCTTATATCTCGCAAGAAGGTGCCTCAGTCTGTGAGTAGTGCCGTGCGACGACAAATGGAGCCACACGCGCGCTGATTGGACGCCGACATCACTGGGTCGGCGCCGGTGTGCGGGGTGCGCGGGGGGTAGCGGGGTACGAAGGGGCGACGGGGCGGCGGGTCTCTAGCTGTCCTCAACAAGTACCTCCTCCTTTTTGAAGTCGGTTAAAATGTATATGAAAACCTTAAGATGCTAACATTAGTGAAGGAAGTCTTGCAAAATTTAAATCAAATACAACTGTACTATTTCTTGACATGTCTAAAGCCTAGACTAGAGGCTAACGGAATAAGGAGACCTGCTTCAAGTTGGCTAGCATAGATTAATGATAAATCATCGCGCAGAGCGCGCGATGACTTATCATTAATCTATGTTGGCTAGAAAGCTATTTAAAAAATAGGTCACAGTGTGTAGCAATAATACAATTAAATTCTAACAACATAGCTCAGGTGTATAGATCGGAATTCAAAACTAACAATTTCGGTGTTCCCCAAGGTAGTATACTCGGACCATTGTTGTTTATATTATACAGAAATGATTTACCTGACATCTCCAACTACAAAGCTACTTTATTAGCAGATGACATCTCAGTGACGATTACGACTAGTAAAAAAAGTGATCTTGATCGACACAAAAGGTACATAGTTAAAACAATTAATTCAGTAAATAAATAACTTAATAAAAATTCTCACAATTCAAAAAAATCTACACATTAATTTAAGTAAAACAAATATCATTAATTTTAATAACTTAAATTCTGACATAAATATTGAGTATAACGGACAACTTATGCGGAACGCTATTAAGACGACATTTCTAGGTTTAATTATTAACTCAAATCTAAATTGGAAAGAACATATCCATAAAGTGAGTGACAAAATTAACAGATTTGTTTGTATACGCGTTACATAAATTGACGAAAATAGCAAACAAAAACACTGCGATCACAGCGTATTTTGCATATGTAGAATCTGTTATCAGATACGGACTTTTAATGTGGGGTTATGGCACAGACTGTTAAAAAATATTTTTAGCTCAAAAGCGATGTATTAGAGCTATAAGTAACATCCCATCGGATGATGTGTGCAAGCCTTATTTTAAGAGCTTAAACATACTTCCTTTTCCCTGCCTCTATATATTTGAGGTTGGCAAATTTGTAATGCAAAACAAGCACATGTTTTTACAAGCTAAAGATGTTATAAAAATAAACTTGCGGAACCCAGATAAACTAATACTTGACACAATTCCAAAAAGTAAGCGCTTTCAAAAAATATCTATGCAATGTGCAACACTATTTACTCGTATAACAAAACACCTTCACATATTAAGCAATTACCATACAATAAGTTTGAAATTCCATTACGACGATGGCTGGTAGAAAAAACATTTTACACAATAAATGAGTTTTTAAATTGTAGTGATTAAGTACCTGTTGTCGATGCCAGAATTAATTTATTTATATTAACTAATTTATTTATAAAATTAAGTTTAGAAACAAAAATGTGTATAGATTAAGTTTAAAAATTATATTATAACAGCTAAATAGGTTTTCTCAACACATTGTTATAACACCAATAATAAAATACTTTTTGTACCTATTTACTAGCAAATAAAGAATTTGAATTTAAACATAAAATTAGAATCGAATACATGCTTAGCTCGAGACCCGGGTTCGATCCCCGTCGGTACCAATGAAATTGTTAATTGCAATTTTAAGTGCTGATTTACCACGTGCTCGGCGGTAAAGGAAAACATCGTGTGGAAACCTGCATGTCTGAGAAATAAGAAAAAAAAATATTTCGAAGAGGTGAAGTTCGCCAACACGCATTGAGGCAGCGCGGCGGACATTTCATTGCCCTAAAACCCTCTCAGAAATGAGAGGAGGCCTGTGCCAAGCAGTGGGACGTATATAGGCTGTACGTTTTTTTTACATGATTAATAAAAAAAAGTAAAAACTTAACAGAATATACGAAGCTTATTAATAATTAATAATAACGGTAACTCCAAACCGAATTAGGGCAATAGGATTTTCTTTTTGTCATAGAGACTTTTACATTCATGAACTGCAAACGAAGAAATACTTAAACACGGAACAATTATTTGTGAACCGTACAATTACTTTTTGTATGGGGAAATTGAAACCCGGAATGCTACGGTCAAATGTGTAATCACTGCGTTGCCGAGTCATCGTATTTCGGATCGTCATTACGGAATCAAAAATTCAAATAAGGAGTACCTTATTTGAATTTTTGATTCGTATTCGTATTGTAGTGACACTGACCACCAAAATACTTATTTGTCCTTGTTTTGATGTCCTCTTCATCAATCCGTAAAAAACAATAGCCAAATATGCGTCTTTCTTGTAGCACCGAACATTTGCCACAATCGCCACACCTGGCACGTGGATTGGTGATCGCAGTCATAGTACCGCAAGTCTCACACCTTTGACACTGCTCCCCATCGTTGGTCTGCTTACCTTACACCTGGTATTATGTACGACATGGTTCTATATTGGTTTCTGAGGTGATTATATTATGGAAGAACCTTTATGATCTTTTTGACATTTCGACGCATACACCACGGGTACGGCACGCATAAACCCCTTAGGAACCTTCAAGAAAAGAGCCTACTCCTTTTTAAAAGGCCGGCAACGCACTTGCAATTTATCTGGTGTTGCAGTTGTTCGTGGGTCGCGGTAGTCACTTACCATCAGGTGAGCATCATGCTCATTTTCCACTTCTATAAAATAATCCCATTATCACTCTTACGATAAACGATAACCAAGGGGCGATATGAGATTATGGGTTTTATTACGCCGCCACCAGTGTGGTGTGGTCATAATAAAAAAACTAAATCGTAGTAAACAAAATAATTGGTACATATTTTTAAAATAAAAGAAATTTTACTCTGCATTTTGTAATAAGTATAATGAAATTCTGATAATTAATTGTTACGATGATTTTTTCTAATTGTTGAAGCGATTACTATGAAGTAAGTATCATATTATTGTCTTATAACGCGGTTGTTGATGACTAACTTCATGCAGTTAATAAGTTCAATGACTTTCGGTCAAGTTTATCGTTTACGCTACCTATCACCAATCACTGTAGCCTGTAGCAGTCAGTTGAATTCTAGCTTACTTACTTGATGGAAGACTTGTGAAGTTAAATCTCACACGTATTTTCTTAAAATGTTTTGTTTAATAGCGTCAATAGTTGCATTAGCATACATATTCTGGGATGTCAACTATTTTTTAAGAGTTGCCTTTACAATTCTAATGGGCAGGTTGTGTCAAAAGAAGTGCGGAATCAATGATACAACAACAATTTATGGTAAGTGTGATTAGATTTATTTCAGTAGGTACATTTTGTTTTGACATAGTACTATAATGATCTCAAACATTTCTAATTTAAGTAAAACATATTTATACTGATCTGTAATAAAGTTATAAAAGCAAAACTTCTTCGACCTTATTTTGGTTAGTTCTAACTTACAATTGTGCTTGTATAAATAACTTTGGTACTTTGAGATTATCCCGTAGACCTCTCAACGTTCATAAACCAAATAAAAATAAAACATTACAGCAATCTTGCAATATCAGTAATAGTAGGAGTTGTACAAAAAAGCTTATAGTAATTAATTAATTTATAGTTGAGTGTCTAAACCATAGATATAAATGCAAAAAGCACACTGCGTAAAAAGAATGACTAAGCATAAATAACGGAACTAAATTTTCCACATACTAGGGTCGTTGGGCCGGTAAGCCGACCGGGTCTAGTTTTCGGCCTATGGCACCAGGTGATGCAGTAAATTTGATTTAATAACGATTTTAATAAATATTATCGTCCAAAATTAAGTTTAATGCATTTGTAAATATGTGCATTATATATTGCAACATTACTTCATCGGGTAAACACAACACGCGATTTATAATAAATAGTTCAGTTTGACGCCGGCACAGGATCTGTCAAAGAGTGTAAGATCGTGCAAAAAAAATAGTGGCGCGCGTTTCACTCAAAAGTAAATTTTGCGCTGTAATTACAATGATTATTTAATATTGTGCTTATAGTTCACTATATAAATAACTTAATTTTTAATTTTCACATAAATTACTATAATATTTTATTGTAAAAGTTAATAAATTAGGTGGCCAGAAAGTGACACATAAAATTTTCTTATTATTTGGTTATCGGCCATGTGGCCGGAAAGTAGCCCGAGCTTAGCCTAAATATTTTGTCTCTTTCATTTATTTGGTTACCTACTATTAGTCTTCTTTCTTCTTTATAATGAATTGTATCCTTGCGAAGACACTAGCTTTCAGTTTTCGGCCACCAAATACTGCAATTTGAATGATTATTGATGAAACTAAAATACCCATTTATTTGTGGCCGAAAACTAGATTGAGTCTAAAACTATTAATTAGTTTTCGGCCAACTTAAAATTGTATGAAAGAACAGAAGCCGAAAATTGAATACTGCTTTGGTTGACGGACATTTCATGAAATATTTCATTCACGTTGCGTTTTAGGAAAGACATTATTTTCTTCAGATGGCTCCTTCAAAGGAAAATCCTCCAAAGAAATATAATTAATAAATGGTTTCAGAAAATGTGAAGTTAATGAATTTGATCACCATGTAGTGGATAACTCAAAATGTGTCCGGAATACACCAGAAAGACTAATTAGTGAAAATTCAGACACCAGAAAAATATATTTCTAAAGAAATAAATAACGCAGACCTAGTTTCCACAAGGAAAGTTTTGATTGATGTTATAGTAACTATGAATTCATTTACCGATGCATTAGAATCGTTAATCGATAACAACATTTTAACATTGCATTTGTCAGGAAGTTATTTGAATATCGATTCCTTAGTATCGTTAGATGATGTTCTTGTAATCCCAACTCAAATAAGCCTACCGATGATAACAGTACTGACAATGCCGGAAATGGTAATAGATTCCAGTAATGCAATAATAACCACTCAAAGTAGTACTATGGCCACCATGATTGATTGAGAGATGACCACCACCACTAACACCGATGATAACAAACAACGCCTTTGAAACTTTAGAAAATGTGCTGGTTGATATTCCAGTAAAACAGAATAGTACACCTCTACAAACTAGTGAAACATCGGCTTCATTACTATTAAATAAAGAATACAGAGATGCGATAGAAAAAACATTTATTTAAACCGGAACTCGTAAAAAAATCAACCATTGACAGTACACGTACAGCTTCTTCTGTAGCAATTTGATTTGCAGAGTGGCGTAAACTTTATAAAGACAAAGAGAAAGTTAAATAGAGAAGTTCGAACTAAGTTGAAAAAAGATAAGATATTTTGAAAAAGAAAAGAATATAAAAAGTGCTAAAGTTCAAAAGCGAAAAATTGCAAAATCCAAGAATTCCATGAAGGAAAATGAAAGAGTAAAAGTAAATTGCACCTGGTGTTATGACATTTTAATAAGCGATACAGAAGGAGATATGGAAAAAAAATTGGATGTGATTTTTGCACCAAATGGATTTGAGATGTATAGATTTTGTAGTACTAAAATATGAGGCAGCGTTCGGGAAATTACAGCACATTTTCTCGTCAGGTATACCTCAAAACGAGACCGTACAAACAGTGCGTGTTGCCAGTGTATGACCTATGGAACTGAGACGTGGTCCTTCACTGCTGGCCGGATGAGGAAGTTCAAGATTGCTCAGCGCGCTATGGAGAGGGCTATGCTCGGGGTTTCTCTGCATGATAAACTTAGAAATAAGGATATCCGTAGTAGATCCAGTGTGACCGACATAGCCCAACGGGTTAGTAAGCTGAAGTGGCAATAGGCCGGCTATATAGCTCGAAGAACCGACAACCGATGTGGAAAAAGATTCTCGAGTGGCGGCCTCGTAACGGCAGACAAAGTGTAGGGCGTCCCCCCACTAGATGGAGTGAAACCTGGTAAGACATGCAGGAAGTCAATGGATGCAGGTGGCTCAGGCCCGTGTTTTGTGGCACTCCTTGGGGGAGGCCTACGTTCAGCAGTAGACTTGTGAAGGGATGTAATGGAAAGGCTGATGATGATGAAAATATGAGGAAGTACAAATAAAACCGGCCAAGTGCGAGTCGGACTCGCGCTCCGAGGGTTCCGCACAAATCCGTAGTTTAAAATTATTAAAAATATTTTTATTATATGATGTAACTAAAAATGTATGCTTTTCGCAATTTTTCCTTTATCTGTGCTACAATACGTTGCTTCGTACCAAATTTTAAGATTCTGAGTTCACGGGAAGTACCCTGTAGGTTTTGATTCCCTGATTCCCTTGCGAATGTCGAAAATTTGCGGCATAAACGGCTGTATCTTTTGATTGCGTTGGCTTAGAAGTTTGATTTTTTCACAGCTCCATGGGACAGTAGACTTGAGTTATTCATATGAATTTCAGCTTGATACCTCCACGCGTTCCTGAGAAATAGGGTATTGACAGACAGACAGACAGACAGACAGACAGACGGACAACAAAGTGATCCTATAAGGGTTCCGTTTTTTCCTTTTGAGGTACGGAACCCTAAAAAATGAGAAGATTTGATTGCCATATTTAACGACACGAAATTTTATTATAATTTTACAAAAACTATATTAAGTTAAGGTTACCTTTTCTATCGTGTCTAATGCAGTGGCCGAAAACTAAAATTCTTGTGGGCCAAAATTTAAAATTTGGGGCCGAAAACTAGCATTTTACATATTTTTCACATCAAAAATTATTATAAAAAAGAGATTTTTCTTGTAGCATCAATGAGTTACAAAAATGAAAACTGCATTATGTAAGCTACAAATTAACATTAACAGCACTAGGCCAGCATAATGGCAATTATTTGTTCTAGTGCCTTAAAGTTCCACTAAATGGCCGAAAACCAGCGCAACGACCCTATACAATACCGCACGATCGAAATTTCATCATCAAAAGTCCACAGCTAAACATAGGCCTCCATCAATTATTGCTTTATAGCCTTACCTACGGACGGGCGGTTTGGCAACCACAGTTTTTTTATTATTCGAGCTCTTAATATATGTATGCTGCTGCCCAATCTAATATAGCAGTTTACCTCTGTCGCCTCTTAAAAATATTGTAAGCAACTGAATAGTGACACAACTACAGTATTTAAGGAATCAATTTTTAAATCTTTTAATGTAATAAATAATATATATATACGTCACTATCGTAACGGTGTAGTGGTGGTGTAAGAACATCCACTACCCCATATCGTCCCTTGGGTGTCGTAAGAGGTAATAGAGGGAAACAAACCGAAGATGAGCAGCATCGTCTTGTTAATGATAATAAAAAATAAAAAAAATGCGGTTGCCAGTCAAAAAGTTTAAGATAATTAAGATAAAAAAAGAATTAAGATAGCATACCTCTTTACCAGTAAAAAGGGCGAAATACAGTAGCATTATTTTGCTGTTTTACGCTGGTATTCTGTGTGAGTCTACCTCAAGTCGTGGTGATGGTAATTATTCTCCCGAAAATCAGCAAAATAAATATTTTTAATATAATCTTGTTAATTTTTAATAATTTCAGGATTTTGCACAACGCAAGATGTCGATATATTTTTGAAGCATATGAATAATGCCCGTTACGTTCGAGAGCTCGACTTTGCAAGGTTCCACTTCTATGACAGAACAGGAATCTATGCTAACATAAAAGAAGCAAAAGGGCATGTACTGCAAGGCGCTTCAAGTATTCGCTATAGAAGAACCATTCCAATATTTTCAGCATATAAAATAGAGACAAAGGTTATTTCTATAGATTAAAAATTCCTTTATGTTAAATCACTTTCGGTACAATTACTCTGTGAGCGAGCAACTTTCTTACCAGCATATTTACCGCATGCTCGGTGGTGAAGAATGTCTGGAGCATAAAATATTTCGAAGACATGTGAAATCCGTCAATGCGTACTGAAGCAATTCGGGAGATTACGACACATCTTCTCGTCAGACATACCTCAAAACTTCAAAACAAGTTTGTACAACCAGTGCGTATTGTTAGTAAAAACCTATGGATCTGAGATGTGGTCCTTAACTGCTGGCCGTATGAGGAAGCTCAAGGTCACTCAGCGAGTTATGGAGAGGGTCTCTCTGCGTGATAGACTTAAAAACGAGGTTATCCGCAGTAGAACCAGAGTAACCGATATAGTCCTAGGGATTAATAAGTTTAAGTGGCAATGGGAATAAAGATTCTACAGTGGCAGCCTCGTATCGGTAAGTGAAGTGTAAGGCGTCTCCCCACCAGATGGATTGAAGACCTGGTAAGACATGCAGGAAGTCGATAGATGCAGGTTGCTCAGGACCGTGCTTTGTAGCATTCCTTGGGGGAGTCCTATGTTCAGCAGTGGACTTGCGAAGGGCTGTAATGATAATGAATGTACTGGAGCAACGCGGCGGACTTATTCCTCTATAAATTTCTCAGAAATGAAAGAAGGCCTGTGTCCAGTCACGTATATATGTGGGTGGTCTGAAAAGTTTCCGACCTAACAAAGATGACAAGATATTTTTTCTAATATTTATTTTTATTTTTCTACATAGTCTTCTTGTAATTCTACACATTTCTACCAGCGATGCTCCGATCTCTCTAACCCGTTCAAATAGTACTCGGCGTTTTTCTCTGCAAAATAAATGTTCACGAAGGTGGTTGCCTCCATATTTGACGAAAATCTCTATCCTCCGAGCACAATTATTAGATGAGGGTACAAAAAGTAGCTTGGGGCGAGATCTGGTGAGTAAGGTGGTTGGTCAAGCAGTTCAAACCGTAATTCGTGGATTTTTGCCATGACAACTGTTGAGGTGTGAGCACGTTGTCATGATGAAACAGGATTATCTTTTTCTGTAAATGTGGCCGTTTTTCCGCAATTTCTGCCTTCATTTTGTCAAGTAATGATACGTAGTATACTCCTGTAATGGTTTTTCCTTTTTGAAGATAATCCATTAAGATAACTCCATGACTATCCCAAAAAACTCATCACTTTCCCAGACAAAAAAACAGTTTTTGCTTTTTTTTGGAACCGGTTCCCCCTTTGCAGTCCACTGTTTGACTATATTATTGTATCGGGCGTATAATGGTGTAGCCAAGTTTAATCGGCGCCAAAACTCGGATTTATTGTGCCTAAACTGCGCCAACAGAGCGTTGGAAATGTTCATTCAAACACGTTTGTGGTCTAACGTAAGCAATCGCGGCAACCAATGCGCTGACAGCTTTCTCATGCCTAAGTCTTGATTTAATATGTGACTATCATGTTCTTTGAACATTTTCATAGCGGTATTTTCATAACACTTCAATTCGGCGGTTATCTAGCACTATTTGGTGAACTTTAGCGATGTTATCGTCAGCAGTTGCAGTTTTTTAATATCTTCGTGACATTCAAAAACGTTCGTTCGAACGTTCATCGCAAGCTTTCACGGCCACGTTTAAAATCAGCTGCCCTAAATGTCACTGTGATAAATGATGGTGCAGAGTCGCCATACACAGAGTCCAATTCATATTTGATTTTCGTAGGCGTATTGCCTTTTAAAAACAAAAATTTAATGACAGCTCGATACTCAATTTTTTCCATTTTCATGAAAACGCTCACATTGGCTCACACAAATCACTGTCAAATAACAACTACTAATTTTTACGTGGTAGAGCCATGCTGCAGCTATATTAGTAGTATAGTTGTAGCATGAATGAGTCGGCTCGACCGTGGAAGGACCACGCTCGCACAGAATACCAGCGTCAAATAGCAGCTTCATACTGCTGTGTTTCGTATGGTGAGTTCAGAGAACCGGAGACCCTTTTTACCGGAAAAGTGGCATTCTATCTTAGTCCTCACGGGTGTCAACGCATCTGCATTTTGATTCGCAAACGAGGATAAATGTAGATGTCTATGGGCCACAACAACCACTTACCATCAGGTGGACTGTGTGCTCGTTTGTCACCCTATCCTATAAAAAAAACTACGCGTACAAAATGGCTGAAATTTTGGTGCGTAACTGTCAAAAGATGCACAGCTACATTCAGTAGCTTTTATTGACGAGTGCTGCCATCTTTACGTTGAGGTCGGAAACCTTTCAGTAGACTGTAGCTTTTAATTTATAACAGAATATTATAGTGACGCAAGTATGTACGCTAACACAAAGCCATTCAATGGTCCTTTAGTATGTGCACTGTACAATGCGTTTGCAATAAGAGCGTAGGTTGGCTGGCTTACGTGGTAGAGCCATGCTGCAGCTATATTAGTAGTAGGTATAGTTGTAGCACGAATGGGTCGGCTCGACCGGGGAAGGACCACGCTCTCACAGAATACCAGCGTAAAATAGCAGCTTAACGCTGCTGTGTTTCGTATGGTGAGTGTAGAGAACAGAAGACCTTTTTTACTGGAAACGAGGCATTCCATCTTAGTCCTCACGGGTGACAACGCATCTGCATTTTAATTCGCAAACGAAGATAGATATAGATGTCTATGGGCAGCAGCAACCAATTACCATCAGGTGGACTGTGTGCTCGTTTGTCACCCTTATCCTATAAAAAAAATATCGTGTCGGTGAGTAACTAGCGGAGGAAAAAGTACAGAGTACAAAGAACTAACACTGGATTTTGTACAATCCGATTTGAATCCGGGACCGGCGATGTAATGATGTGGACTTCATTGTATTACAGTAACCGCTTTTTATAAAGCACTTGAGGAATCTATTAATTTTTCTAAAATTAATAAAAAAAAAATGCGGGACACATAAAGTTATGTCAATTTTAATAAAAAACGATTTAATTCCTACACTAAAAATTGTAAATTGGAGATAATGTCGCCTAAGAAATAATAAGATTTACTTATTAATAAAAAAGTTCCATGACGTAAAATTTGCAGTCATTTATTTAACCAATGTAACATTCCTGTTTTATGTGAAACTTGTGTAACACTGAGAAATTATAAACTCACTTTGCAGCTGGTGTACTGGGACGACAAAACGCTTTTTATTGAACAAAAGTTTATTACAACAAGTGATGGATTTGTGCGAGCTATTGTATTGTCTCGACAAAACCTCTTAGATGTCGATTCAGAAAGGCTCTTTAGAGATATTCCTGGAGCAGACGCCAAACCAGAATGCCCCGAAGAAATCCAACATTGGCTTCAAGCTATTGAAATATCAAGCGCACGATTGAGGAAGAAGGATTAATCGTGTTCTTAAATAAGTATTGTTTGTTAAAAAAATTGTAACATTATTTATCGACTGCTACTGTTTTGTTTGATTTTGATTCGTAATAATTTATTTTTTATTTGGTGACGATAATAAAGCATTTGTTAACAGTTTGATTTTTAGTTTTCCTAAAAAAACATCGTTCCCCTAATTAAAAGGTCGGCGACGCAAATGGTAAAAAAACGTCTCCCAACTAAAGTATCGTATAACGCGTCAGTGCAGCATGCTGGCGCTTGTCACAGACGGCGTATGTATATACTCTTACTGTTTATACAACCTCTCCATCATGAATGCGATATTGTGAATTAGTTGCATAAGGATTATAGTACAGGGTCACCTACCTTTATCCGCAACTTTTTGTAGTGGTATTTAGACTATCATTTTACTATCAGTGCCATCTATTTTAAATATTGTAAAAAAGGCTGTAATGGAAAAAAAATAATTCAACTTCTTGGTAAGAAATAAATAGTTTAGCGGCTTGTTGCCTAAAAATTGTAATAGTTAGAGCAGTTTAAATTTCTCCAATTAGAAATATGTTTTAGGAATTTTAAACAGACAAGGTTACAATTATTTTGAGCCTAAAATTCATGATATAGCTCTTCTTCTCATAGCACCAAAATGCTGGTTACGTATACTCTCCAAATGACTGCATAACGAAGCAACTATGACTAGTCCAATATTTTAAATGTACGAGTATCATTGTCTTTTTTTTTATAGAATAAGGGTTACAAATGAGCACACAGTCCACTTGATGGTAAGTGGGTGCTGTGGCCTATAGACATCAACATTTATCCTGGAGTAAGAATCAAAATGCAGATGCGTTGCCATCCCTGAGGACTAAGATGGAGTGCCTCGTTTCCAGCAAAAAGGGTCTTCGGTTCTCTACACTCACCATACGAAACACAGCAGTGTTTAGTTGCTATTTTACGCTGGTATTCTGTGAAAGCGCGGTCCTTCCTCGGTCGAGCCGACCCATTCGTGCTACAACTATATTACTAATTTAGCTGCAGCATGTCTCTACCACGTACTAAGTGTTGATTTTTTTTACAAAATTGACTTAAAAAATTATTTCTTAACGTCAAATTGTTTATTATTACTTTAAAATAAATAAATATATTGCTACATGGCTAAGGTACGTGAGGGTAATATGGTCACCTTAAGCTTTGCCGCCCTATAAAACCAAAACTAGGAGGAGGACAGAGACAAATACACAATGTCGATACTATAACTGTTTAAACAATTACGGTTTTTCATTCAAATGTATTACCTATCTGTATATGTATTAAAATATACCCGATTTCGGTATACAATAAAAAAATTAACTTGTCTAAATAAGTTTCGGTTTCGGTTTCGGCCGAAACTGACACCCAACCAGACCGAAAGTTCGTTTTCAATTTCGGCTCGTTTGTCACCCTATCCTATATAAAAAAAAAACTTACACCCATAAAAGTTACTTGCTAATTGAGAACATATTTTATTGTGTTCACAATATTCTACCTTTTCAAAATAGTGTCCATTTACTAGTGTCGCTGCATTCGATGGAACCACTGAGAAAAGCACTTTCCCCACTTGTACTTAGGGGTCTCTTCGACGGGATTTTGAAACGCAACCACTACTTCCTCGGCGTCCATAAAGCGTTTTCCTCGAAGAATTTTTTTTTGTTTTCGTAAATAAATAAAAATCGCAAGCTGCGAAGTCGGGGCTATAGGGCGGGTGACCCAGTAATTCTACGTCTGACATCGCCAAGTAGTCGATTGTTTGCTTGGCGGTGTGAGACGAGGCGTTGTCGTGGTGAAGGAGGATCCTACTGCGAGGTCGTTTCTCCCGAACTTTTTCCAAGACAAGTGGTAAACAACTGTTAGTGTACCACTCTACAGTAACTGTTTTTAGATCCTCTAAAAGAATTGTTGCAATGGCCTGTCCTTCCGAAGAACGAGGCCACCATCTTTTTTCCCACGCTTCGTCCTTTCTTCACTTTAGTTGGCAACTCCTCGGAAGGAAACACCCAGACGGCAGACTCTCTCTTAGTTTCAGGATCATAACAATAAATCCAGCTTTCGTCACCCGTAAGTATGTCGAGCACAGCATTTGAGTCACCTCCTTTAAATCTTTGAACCATTTCACGACACGACGGAGTTTTTGGCCCCCTGTCAAATTATGAGGTATCCACCGGGCACAAAGCTTCCCGACCGCTAAATGTTCATGGAGGATTTTGTGCACTTGACTCATACCGATGCCTAAGCTTGTCCGAATCTGCTGATAAATTACTCTTTTGGCAGTCTATCTTACGCCGCACAACACTGAGTTTATCTTCAGTCGTCGCCGTAGAAGGCTGTCCCTCACGCAGATCATAGGTGATATTAGTGCGACCACGTTTAAACTCATTAAACCATTCGTAAACAGTGGCACGAGATGAAGCTTCATCGTGAAAGGCCAATCGAAGTCTATCATAACTTTCTTGTTGATTTTCTCGCGTTAAATTCATGCTGACGTGACACAGACAATTTTCAATTTGCCGCCAAATCGTAAACAAATGACAAATTATTAATAAAATATATACACAATAATATTGGCAAAGAGTTCCATTTTTAAAATTTGAACTTATTTTTTTATTATATCGTTTACAAGTGGTCAGTTCTAAAAACTTTCAGTGTCGCCCTCGTATGTCGTGTCTAAGCTTAGAATAGGTGTTACTATTCTAAGTGTCTAAGCATGTTTGGTAGCATAGATCTATTGGGTAGATCCATGGAACGAAAAAAAGGGGCCTCGCTAATGCAATTTCGCCCACGTTTATATTAGTCCATGCTAGGACTCTGATTGTAAGCTGTTATTTAAAAAAAAGTCCCACTGGGTTTCCTGCTGGTTCTTCCAAGGACAGACGTTTTTTTTCGAACCAGTGGTAAAATTAAATAAAAGAGTGACTTTCAAATATTATTTACAATCTATATTGAATAAAAAAGTTTCTGTTTCTTTTTCTGTATAATTATGAATAATACACGAGTCATACGAACTCATCCGTACGACGCACGATAATCCACGAACACTGAGTAGAATAGAATAGAATAATTTTTTATTCAATGTTGATTATTACATAATACTTATTGAAAGTCATTTTTTATTTACCACTGGTTCGGAAAATACCTCAGTCCTGGGAAGAACCAGCAAGAAACCCAGCGGGACTTTTTTTAAAACATAATTTCACTTAACAATAATTTTGTTTATACAATTTTTAAATGATATTTTCATAGAACCAGCATGGTGGCGATCACCCTATTCCCAGGGGTTATTTTCATTCATGTATTCCTTGATATTATATTAACCCTTTTTGTACAGTTTTTCTATAATAAAATTTTTAAATTTGTTTATTGACAAACTTTGAATATGTTCTGGGATTTTGTTGTAAAAGCGTATACATTGCCCCATAAATGAATTACTGATTCTGTGGAGTCTAGTAACTGGCATTACAAGCTTATCTTTGTTGAGTTTCTCCGCCACCGAAGGTTCAGCAGATTTTTTGCCGAAACCGAAACTATTACCGAAACTAGATTTTTTTGCCGAAACTTGCCGAAACCGAAACCGAAACCGAATCTTCGGTCGTTCACTATTTTTAATGTTAGCATTTAGGATGCACTTATTTTAGAATAATGAAACTAGTGTACGAGACGTGAGTAATAAGTATAGGTTCATAAATAAATAAATAGAGTATAGTTAAATATATATAAATATTTTTTATGTTAATAACAGACATAAATATTATTATTACACATATACTTTATAAGTCACCACATTTTAATTTTAGTTTATACCTTTTTTAATTATGTACTTATTATATACCTATACGAGCTGTTCCCCGGGACTTCGGGAATTTATTACGGTTGGATTTTGTGGGTTTTCATTTTTTTTGCGCGGGACCATAATTATTTTTCTTAAACAAAAGTGGCCTAAGTTACCCCTTATAACATTAGCTATCTTTCAGTGAAAGTCCCGTCAAAATCTGTCCAACCGTTTCAGACAGATTTTTTTTTAAATTTGTGTTCTTGTTATAAGTACCGTACTGTATATACTTTCATATGCATTTAGAAAAAAACTGTAATTTTGACGACAGACACTTCAATTTTATTTATTTGTGTAGATGTATAGATTATCACCTCCTTGATTGTATTAATAGTTCAATATGTTTATAGACAATATAAAAATGATGCAAGTTATACATCAAGCGATTATTAAATAAAATAATAATTAATTAATAATTCTTATTAAATTTTCAGTGTCATCATAGCTTAGGTTCAGCAACCAGGTGGCAACCTTATTTCTGCATTCGTATGATGATAAAGAATATACATCAACTTTACCATTACATAAGTCGTATATTTTATTTGATATCGTCAGATATCAAATACAATATACGACGAATATCGTAAATATAAATATCGAGAACGTTTAACGAGGTTGCGCTTAAAGTTAAGCATAGCAACTAACAATAAGATAATTTAAAATTAAAAATTTTGTACAGCCGACTTCAATATAAGCGACTTCAATATAGGTTATTTAAGAATAACTCAATAACCATTAGTCTGACCTTGATCAAATTCATATGGGACCACACGAGAACTATCAGCTTTCATATAAAAAAAAGAATCATCCAAATCGGTTCGCCCAGTACAAAGTTATGAGGTATCACACATAAAAAAAAACATACACTCGAATTGAGTCCCGTCTCCTTTTTGGAAGTCGGCAGAAAACTGCACCGTGTTCTCCTCTGTCACACCAATCTTCTAACTCTTTTTCACAATGTAAGGTTATATATCGAAATCTGATAGGTTAATACGTTAATTTAAACTATCGATTTCGATTCGATTTCATGTACTATAATTTAAAATTAAAAATTTTGTACAGCCGACTTCAATATAAGTGACTTCAATATAGGTTATTTAAGAATAACTCAATAACCATTGGTCTGACCTTGATCAAATTCATATGGGACCACACGAGAACTATCAGCTTTCATATAAAAAAAGAATCAACGAAATCGGTTCACCCAGTACAAAGTTATGAGGTAACAAACATAAAAAAAAACATACACTCGAATTGAGTACCGTCTCCTTTTTGGAAGTCGGCAGAAAATACGAGAATAGAATATGGAAGTAGATTTATAAATCTTTTGTTTTTTGTTAAAATTTTCATGGATAAATGCCTATGTATAGGTACACGCCTATCGAGGGCAATGATTGGTAATGTCGATCTCAACTGCAAAACCCTAACTGAAACCTGATGGTGTTCCATCTTCGTCACATATTAGTTGGGCGCCGGCTACCCGAAGATCGATTGTGGCTACGCTGTAGACCACGTTTCGACCGCTAATAATACAGGGTTTTTCAGGTAACAAGGCATTTCATTTTAGTTGTTAGGGGTGATTGATAACGTAATCTGCATTTTGATTGAATAATTATTGTTCACGAAAATAGAATACGATGCAGCATACATCGAAGCTGATCCATTATAGGTCCTTTGGTTTATACAGAATTTATTCTCATGTAAAATCGCTAGCTTAGATTATTTGAAATAATCTAAGATCGCTAGGTGCTGATGTTAACAGTAACAGTAGTACCTACTCGTATAGTGCACTTTAATAAGACACACAGGAAAGTAAATTATTAGTTTTAACGTTTCTAGATAAATCCTTGCTTTAGATATTCGCTAGATTATATGATTAATACTTTTTATTTAAAGTAAAGAGTCAATTCGAAGTGAAAACCATTACGCCATTTACCGGAAAGTAGCGCACAACATCTGCCACGCTAGTTAGTTATAAAAAAAACTGCGATAGTGATTTCGAATAGTGCCTAATTCATTTTTACTAATTGTAATTTCTGGCGTTTAGTGGCGTTATAAGACGTCTCCATTTCATCAAGTGCCAGGAAAATCTTACGGCTTTATGATGAATGGCTCTATACCATGAATATCTGACAGACTTCAGATCTCATTTATGAATAAAGGCCATTCTAAGGCAACCATGTACCGCTGGATTAACAAATTTCATTAGATTTGCGATGTAGAAGGAAGTGATCGTCCTTTGACCACTGTCACGAAAGGAAACATGCTAGTGCTATGTGCTAGTGCGGTGTAATATTTTATTGAAGAGAAATAGTTGAATTACGTATTGTGACGCCTCATAATTATTATTAATAAATAAAAATTAAATTCAATGTAAAGGCATTTAAAAATGTCTTAGAAATTATATTTTAAACAAATAAAATGTTTAAAATTAAGTATAAAGTTCAAATATGTTCATTGGGAATATTGAATATTATAGTATAGTTAACGCATAAATTGTCTCTAAAAAATCTCTAAATTTATTAAAATCTTGTTTAAGATATTCAAAATATATTAAATTATATAAATACAAGTCGATTATATTACAATAATAAAGATAAATAACATTTGTAATATAATAGACAAAATGGATAAAAATTTTCTAAGTTGAAGAAGGTGTTCTTGTATTAGTCGGAAAATTTCTAAGTTGATGAAAGTGTTCTTGTAATGGTCTCCATAATAAGGGGCGTTGCCGGAGACACATACCCAAGGTTATACATATATATGGGGTGGTCGGCTGACCGACTGCTAGTACTAATGTTGCACAATGACTAGTCCTATATTAGGGACTTATGACAGTAAGGTCTAACGAACCAAAGCATTAATATAGAAGGTCTTTATGATGCATAAGCGTTATGATAGCAGAGTTATGACTTGAAGTCCCATATGAATAAGACATACAATAGTATGGTCTATGAAATAAAGCAAATATGTTGAAGGTCTCAAATATGTAAAAGCATTATATTGAAAGAATTGGGACTTGAAAAGGATTATTATAGTGGCGTGTAGATTGTTTCACAGCATCCGAGACCGAGGTAAACTTGGACTCGCTAACCGATGTGTCCTTGACATATCATCTTAGTGCCGGTGGTAAGCGGGTTTGTTGTAGCAATACGACTTGCCCGTGGACATCGCACAACCCTACCGTTTGTGGGCGGCGTCTTAACGCATAGCGTTATGATACGTCGGCTATCTTTCGGATTAGGGTGAGTGTGTTTGGTAGTACTTTTAAGTGCAGCAAGCATACTCAACTTCATGTCTTAGTGCAATAGCGCTATGATACGTGGAGTTTTGGCTAATGATGTCTTGGTACCGTGCTACTATGATACGTTGGTGGTTAATCGATGTGTTCTAGACATATCATCTTAGTGTCGGTGGTAAGCGGGTTTGTTGTAGCAATACGACTTGCCCGTGGACATCGAACACCCCTGCTGTTTGTGGGCGGCGTCCTAGCGCATAGTGTTAGGATACGTCGGCTATCTTTCGGATTGGGGTGAGTGTGTTTGGTAGTACTTTTAAGTGCAGCAAGCATACTCAACTCCATGTCTTAGTGCAATAGCGCTATGATACGTGGAGTTTTGGCTACTGACGTCTTAGTGGCGTGTTACTGTGACACGTTAGTTGTATTTTGCGGGTGGTGATGTCTACTGGGACTGTATGGGGGACCTTGGGATGGTGTAAGCCTGACGATAGTTGTATTGATGCTTGTTGCATTCTGCAGCATTGCGTCTCTGCGATGGTTGTTTGGCGGGTCGCTATTCTCAATGGCGCTCTCTGCGTCTTGGTTTGATTCACAACCCAAGTAGCTTTGCCCAAGTCGGGTCCCTTCATAGCGGGGCTGCAGACTGTCTGCCCTCCATGATGTTTTATATAACAACATATTAATATATCTCTATAAAGTTCCCACCTTTGAAAGATTGAAGGCAACTTGTTGGTGGGTGAGACAAACATGATCGAAAAATGCATATACTCAACGTCAGTGACACAAACCCTTTCTGATGGCGAATTATTACTAATATCTTATAACTGCCTATTGGCTATATCTGCCATTGTATTGGTTGGTGGAGCATATGTGTCGACCTCATGCGGGTGGTAGCTGGAGGGAGAATCTGAGGAGGCTCTCAAGGCTGCGGCCGAAAGCCGCGCAACGTGGGACCCCATTCCCTTGAGGTGAGCGGTAGACTCATGACACGCTCTGCGGCCAATTGGCCGTGCTGACCATGCAGTTGGTGGTGATGCCTTACACTTACATCACGTCTGCAGGAACGGCGGTCTGGCAGGTGGTGGCGCTCACGGACGGCTTTTTATGGCTAGTGTGCCTATTGTTGCCTAACCCGTGTGACGTACATTCACTGTGGCTGGATTTGATCGTATTCTGTATGGCGTTTACACGCATTGACATGCGCGACTTCGGTCGATGTTTGTGCTTACGCACTATCAAGGGGCCAAGTCCTCTTTTACTGGTTCGCCAGTTATTTTGCTGTGGACTACGGTCCAGTTTCCAAATTTGCGTACCCTTCGGGGGGAGCGCATTAAAATGGTTGGCGCTCACCGTGCGCGGCGTGTGCGGAGCCGTGTACCTCCTCCACATTTTTTTAATGTGGAAGAGCGAAGCCCTTGTATCTGGTATTTGATATAAATACTGTGAGCCTTTTCCAAGCGGGAAGGGATTAATTAATAAGGAATCGACTGTTGTGAACCTGATACAAGTGGAATAAGGACAATTTATTGTTCTTAACTTTTATTTGAGCTCTGTCTTCGTGAACGGGGTTCTTTAGCTTATAAGACACTACCAACAGCTTTCGATTGCTCTCGCAAATATTCATTCTTCCAAGATACACCTAAAAGAACTAAGTTACTATACAAACACAACGTAAATAAGGGTCCTAACTAAGACGATCACGCCATAAATTTATTATACGGCCTATATTTGAACCTTTAGAAAGATCAATGTATGATTAATATACTGGTCACGTAAGTTAGATATACTTGTATAACTTATAGAAATAGATTCTAAGGAAATAAAGGTATAAATATATATAGAAAGAGTGAAGAGATGAGAAAGGGGGGGGGGGTCGTTACAGTATGAAGAAATTCAGCACAGATTACATGTTGGATCGGGAAGTTCTATCCTTAGTTGTGTGCTGCACAATATCACCAATGCTCAGAAGCAGGCGCGTGTGGAAAGGTCCCGTGACTTGAAGCGACAGTTTTTTATAGGATTGGAGGCAAACGAGCATATGGTTCACCTGATGGTAAGTGACTACTGTCGCCCATGAACAGCTGCAACATGAGGGGAATTGCAGGGGCATTGCCGGCCTTTTAGAAAGGAGTAACCTCCCTAAGTCGTATCGGTTTGGAAAAATCGCCGGTGGTAAACTATTCCACAGAAATGTTGTACGAGGAAGAAAACTCCTAGTAAAACGTACAATGGTAGACCGCCAAGCATCCGGATGGTGTGGATGGTATCGGGAGTTTTGCCACGATGTGCAATCGTGAAATTTGGCGGCTGAGATTAACCCGAACAATTCCTCAGAGCACTCCTCGTGGTAGATGCGAAATATAATGTAAAAGGCCGATCGGAGAGGACTTTGTTTGACTTTGCTTTGTGCCGAACCCGATCGAAGGCCTTCGCAATGTCCAAACTAACGGCAATGCCTCCCTCTTGGACTCTACTGGACTCTACTTTATTTACTAGTTTAATGATGTGTAATGTTAATTTGCCGTAATGTTAATAGCCGTGTAGTGGCGGTCAAGAATATCCACTACCCCATATCCTCCCGTGGGTGTCGTAAAAGGCGACAAAGGGAAACAGGCAGGAGATGGGCAGCAGCATCTTCCTGGTAACGGCATAAATACAATAAAAAAAAACTGCGGTTGCCAACCCGCTCGCCAAGCGTGGCAACTATGGCAATATACCCCCCCATGAGCAATGACAATAATAAACGGCCCCCAGTCCCCGGCGGCCCCGCTATTCCTGGCTACGGTGGCGACCATGGTAACGGCGGGGCAGGGGGTGCTAAGAATCTCCGGTGGAGGTTCGGTTGCCACCTTAGACGACTCGACCTGGCAACGTACAACGCACGCACCCTGAGGACTGACGAGAAGATCGTGGAGCTGGAAGAAGAGATAGACAAGTTGCGCTGGCATATTATAGGATTATCCGAAGTCCGAAGAGAGGGGGAGGACACGGTAATCCTCGAATCAGGCAACTTGCTCTATCACCGGGAGGGCGACCATCTGTCCCAAGGAGGTGTCGGATTTATCGTCCACAAGTCTCTCGTTAACAACGTTGTAAAGATCGGGAGTGTGTCGACGAGGGTTGCGTACCTTATACTCAGAATCACCAAACGGTATTCGCTGAAGGTCATACAGGTTTACGCACCAACCTCGGCACACCCCGATGAGGAGGTGGAGGAAATGTATGAGAATATCTCTAGAGCCATGCATTCCTCCAAAACCCAATATACGGTGTTAATGGGAGACTTCAATGCAAAACTAGGCACAAGAGAGAACGGTGAGCTGAAAGTAGGGAAATTTGGAATAGGGCAACGGAACCCAAGGGGCCAGCAGCTGGCCGACTTCATGGAGAAAGAGGGACTCTTTATGATGAACTCTTTCTTCAAGAAGCGGCCCCACAGGAAGTGGACCTGGTCGAGCCCCGACGGTTCGACAAAAAATGAGATTGACTTCATTATGACGACCAGACGACAACTGTTCAGTGATGTCTCAGTGATCGCGAGGGTGAAAACCGGCAGCGATCACCGAATGGTTAGAGGCACACTGAACCTAAATGTTAAGTTGGAGAGGTCTCGTCTGATGAAGTCAACGCTCCGTCCCCCTCGTGCTCTAATCCAAAGTCCCGAAACCTTTCAGCTCGAGTTACAAAACCGTTTTCAGTGCCTAGAAGACTGCAATGAAGTGGACGATATGAATGACAAGCTCGTGGAAACTGTCCATGCGGTCGGAGCTAAGTTCTGCAAGACCCACCGCAGAAGAACACAAAAACTCTCCGATCACACTCTTAATCTTATGGCTGTTAGACGGGAGATGAGGCTACATTCTTCAACAGATTTGACAGCATACAGGCAACTGAACAGACAGATCTCCAAATGCATGCGGCGAGACTTACGCAACTTCAATACAGCTCGTGTTGAAGAAGCGATCGAGCGGAACCAAGGCTCCAAAGTCTTTGCCAGAGATCTGTCTGCCAGAAAGAGCCAACTGTCAAAGCTGAAGACCGAGTGTGGCAGCATCGTTTCCGGGGCACCTGAGATTTTGAGTGAGATTGAGAGGTTCTATGGGCAGCTGTACACGTCATCGTTGGAGCCACACGCAAGTGTGAGTAACGATCCAAGAGCGAGTCTTATTCGACACTATTCCGAAGATATCCCGGACGTCAGTCTGAGCGAGATTAGAATGGCTCTCCAGCACCTTAAAAACGGCAAGGCCCCAGGCGAGGATGGAATTACAGCGGAGCTTCTGAAAGCGGGTGGAAGACCGGTACTTGAAGTCCTTCAGAAGCTCTTTAATTTCGTCCTCCATTGTGGCATTACACCGGAGGCGTGGAGCAGAAGTGCGGTGGTCTTGTTCTTCAAGAAAGGTGACAACGCTCTCTTGAAGAACTACAGACCGATTTCCCTTCTGAGCCGCGTCTACGTGCTGTTTTCGAGAGTCATTACGAATCGTCTCGCGCGCAGACTTGACGACTTCCAGCCTCCCGAACAAGCCGGTTTCCGAAAGGGCTTTAGCACCATAGACCACATACATACCCTAAGGCAAATTGTACAGAAGTCCGAAGAGTACAATTTGCCACTATGTCTGGCGTATGTGGACTATGAGAAAGCCTTTGATTCCGTCGAAATTTGGGCGGTGCTGCAGTCCCTTCAGCGGTGCCAAGTTGACTGTCGGTATATCGAAGTGCTGAAGTGTTTGTACAGTAGAGCTACGATGGCTATCCGAGTACAGAACCAGAATACGAAACCTATCCAATTGCAGAGAGGTGTAAGACAGGGTGATGTTATATCCCCGAAACTCTTCACCGCTGCATTGGAAGACGTTTTCAAGCTTCTGGACTGGAAAGGATACGGAATTAACATCAATGGCGAGTACATCACTCACCTTCGATTTGCCGACGATATAGTCCTCATGGCAGAATCGCTGGAGGAGCTAAGCACTATGCTCAATGACCTCAATAGTGTCTCCCAACGGATAGGTCTTAAGATGAACATGGACAAAACAAAGATTATGTTTAATGTCCATGTCACACCTATGCCGGTAGTTGTTGGGAGCACTAAGCTCGAAGTTGTTGACGAGTATGTTTACCTGGGACAAATAGTCCGACTAGGTAAGTCCAACTTCGACCGAGAGGTCAATCGACGGATTCAACTCGGCTGGGCAGCGTTTGGGAAGCTACGACACATCTTCTCGTCAGAAATACCTCAAAACCTTAAAACAAAATTGTACAACCAGTGCGTGTTGCCAGTGATAACTTACGGAACTGAGACGTGGTCCTTCACTGCTGGCCGTATGAGGAAGCTCAAGGTCGCTCAGCGAGCTATGGAGAGGGCTATGCTCGGAGTTTCTCTGCGTGATAAACTTAGGAATAAGGATATCCGCCGTAGAACCAGAGTAACCGACATAGCCCAACGGATTAGTAAGCTGAAGTGGCAGTGGGCCGGCCATATAGCTCGAAGAACCGACAACCGATGGGGAAGAAAGGTTCTCGAGTGGCAGCCTCGTACCGGTAGGCGAAGTGTAGGGCGTCCCCCCACAAGATGGAGTGACGACCTGGTAAGACATGCAGGAAGTCGATGGATGCAGGTGGCTCGGGACCGTGCTTTGTGGCATTCCTTGGGGGAGGCCTATGTTCAGCAGTGGACTTGTGAAGGGCTGTAATGATGAATGTTAATTTGACTAATTTTGTTTCACTTAAATTTTTTTAATTTGTTTAATTCGAGATTTTAATTATTAATATTGGTTATGTATATATTTTTTAATTTAATGTAATTTATTTTGTAATTTAAGGTTATGTGTTTTATTTAATTAAGATTATGACTTAAAATTGATTTAATGTTAATTCAGCACGCATCCAACACGCTTGTAACATTAGATACATTATAATGTTACAAGCTTACAAGCGTGTTGGATGCTATCATCTGTTAGGTTATATCTAATAATAAATAAATAAATACTGCCTTCGCCCATCTATGAGTCAGGTAAACCAGAAGATCACCAGCTGTTCGATTCCGACGAAAATCTTATTAGCGGTCACTAACCAGCTGGTGATCCTCAAGGTACAAGGTAACTGGCAGTCTATAATGGATTACATTATTTTGGAGAACAAGGAGGTGATTGCGATAGGCTTGTACTTAGACGGATTTGAGCGGTCGCCTTTTTAGGGATTAGGTGGATAAAAGCTGTCTTCCATGAATTCGGGACTACGCCTAAGGAGTAGGAGTACCGGAAAAGACGCATTAAAACCGGTGTTAACTCTGGGGTACACGTCCTCAGACCTCACTCGACTTGTGGATGTCCAGGGGGAGGAGTGCTTTACGAACCGAGCCCTGTGTGAACCACATATCTGGCTATAGTTTCATAGCCTGAAGTAACAATTCAGTGACAAAATTAGCAACAACGTAGGGCTCGTCCGGCAAGAAGCAAACCCACCCCAAGGGTAGGATACAAAGAAAGACAGCATCCTATCCCAATCGGCTGACCTATAGTGCCAAACAGGGCGGCAGCCTGCTTGGCATCACACTCCGGACTAGACAATGGTCCGAGGAGCCAAGAGGGGCGTCGATGGTGACTTGATATCAGTTCGGATGAGAGGGCAGTAGAAGGTCCAACAAGAAAGGTGCATGATCTTGAAATCCGCGTAGGTGAAGTAACCAGTTGTGTCAGACCATATGCCAAGGCAAAGTCATAAACAGATCTCCCCGCATGATCGCTTAAACGTGAAAATCGCCGGGGGTCACAATCTCTGCGGGTGGGATTCGCTGTAGCAAGAAATCTGTAGCCATTTGGACGTGGTCGATGAGTCGTCGGTCTGTTTTTGCATTACCTCTATGGGAATTATAGAGGCACCCGTAGACGTGCGGATGGTTGTCGCTGCCTACGCGTAGCCAAAGGATCGACAGGTCCGAACCTTCAAGACCGCCGAGGCGTCGAGAATGGATGCCTTCTCTGACGTATACGCAAACTCCAGCCCGAGGCACAAAGAAGTGTTCCAATTTGTACCCTGGGTAGGACAGATACGAAGTATCAGCCGAATAGGACACCTGCGTCTCGGTCAGAAAGAGCAAGGCCGGCTTCGCCGTCTCGAGATGGTAGTGGACGATGTTTAGGTTCAGGTGAAGTCCCCTGATGTTGCAAAAATTCACGGATAGCGTGGCAGGGGTTGCCATGGTCTTGTTGCTCAGCTTGTTCCGAGAAGTTATTGTCTTGAGCGTAATTTTGTCAGGAGTGGAGTAGCTTGGTCGTGGATGCTCAGCGAGTTATTCTTGATTAACAGGGGTGCTGGTACCTTTCTGGGGTAGTTTTACATTTAATTCCACCAACATGTTGGGATGGGGGTGGGGGGGGGGAGGATTGGGCCTCCGGCCATTCACCAGATGAAATGCAAAAGCAGAGCTTCTATTTTACGCTGGTGTTTTATGAGGTCGTGATGGTACCACCCCGGTTCGAGCAGGCCCATACGTGCAACAGCAAAAGTTGCCGCGTGGCTCTACAACTGTTAAAACTACCACAGTATCACAGGTGATGAATTTTATATTTATCAATATGATTCAGAGCGCCAGTCGATGGTTTAGCTGTTTTAAAATAAACCAACGCTTACAGTGACGTGAAAGTGTAGCAATCGAGAAGAGCAGGGAAGATTTTGATCACTAGTTTTTTTTCACTTTAACAAAGTATCTGGCGTCAATACCTAGAAATTGAAGTAGCAGCAATGCCGAATGGTAAACTACCACATGCTTGCCAGAAATGTTAACTGCCGTCAGCAAAACTGCTGTGAGCAACAAGCGACCGAACAAGGGCCTTCTCAAAACGGGAATCTTCTTGGACTTCACTCTGACTAAACTTTTGGGTCACAGTACTAATAGATTTTTTAATAGGTATTTTGGCTCTAGTGATAAGATATAAGACTAGGGCAAACCCAAGATATAGTTTTGTATTTTCAGCAGTTTTATAAAAATACACCAATCTTGATCTGTCTCTAGTCTTCGGTTTCATATTCAGTGCTGTCGAGGACGTGTTTAACAAAGCACACAGAAGGCATACTACTGCTAGATAGATTGTGTGACATATCAGCAATTGCATACCTTCGGTGGCTTTGAAAAAAGCCGTTTGGGTTTGCTTGAGCGAAAGAAAAAGATATTTACAAAGATATTTTTATCGCTCACGCGCCCCCTCGCTCGATTTACTTCACACCGAAAGCCCAGCTTGTGGCTCCATATTAATTGATATATAAACAATCGTAGTTATATTTCATTATAGAACATTCAGCCATAGGTTAGAAAGCTAGTGATCGCCTTCTCTAAAGCCCGGTAAAAAGCCCACGCATGCGAGAGAGACGACTAATCCCTCAACTCAACTCCTTTCGTTCTTATTTTATTTCGAATTGAAAGCAATCTGGTAAGTGTTGACGTTACATAATAAGGCTACGAGGTCATGACCTGTGTAGAACAGAGGAGTACACGGGAAATATGAAATAGTTTGAAACAGTTTACGAGTTATTTTATTAGTTGATATTATTGATTGAACAGTTTGATAGGGCAAGCCCGACTTCTCGGCTTCTATGGAGGCTTCGTTATCGCTGATAAGGATAGCATAATATGTAAAAAATACCTCCTACCGAACTACCGATATGATAAATGTCGTGTAGGAATTGGTTGATCGTGTTGTATGGGATCTAAACAGGGTACAAATAATGTAAAATAAACTTTATTAATTTGTTAAAATTTCAGTAATGTATGTAGAAATAACTAATAAATATTTCAGGTACATTATGTGCATTAATAAAATCAGTATTGTGTTAAAAGTGTCTAAATTTGTGCTTACAATAGAGAAATAATGATAGAAAAACGGTTGAGTAGTTTTCAAGAAAACTATTGGTAAATCCAATTGTACATGCCTTAAGCGCATTAAAAACTTAAGTATAATAATGTTATACTTAATTTTTTAAGTAGTTTAAATACACACAAGTTTTCACTAATAACCTTATAACTATACTTCCAATTTTCTAATATCTTTATGTCAAACTTCAATTAAAAAAAAGTTTAGAAAATCCAAAAGTGCATGACTCGCAATGCCCAATTATAGTGAAAAAAATTATAAAATGTTGTTATATTCGTCAATGAGTTCCAGTAGTAGTCAACGAAGTACACTTTGAAGTCAGTACGTCAAGTCCGGAGGTAAGGTCTATTCTATATATCTATTATATTCTATAACTAACAAAACTAGGCTAAACTCGGTACATCTAGTTCTCCTCGTCGAGGAGTTCCAGTAGCAGTCATCAAAGTACAATTTCAAGTCACTCTATCAAGTCTGGAGGTAAGGTCTCATCATAACTTACAAAACGAAGCCAAACTCGGCACATCTAGTTCTACTCGTCGAGCAGTTCCAGTAGCAGTCTTCAAAGTACACTTTCAAGTCACTCTATCAAGTCCGGAGTAAGGTCTCATAATAATTAACAAAACAAAGCCAAACTTGGCACATCTAGTTCTCCTCGTCAAGGAGTTCCAGTAGCAGTCATCAAAGTACACTTTAAAGTTACTCTATCAAGTCCGGAGGTAAGGTCTCATCATAACTAACAAAACGAGACCAAACTCGGCACATCTAGTTCTCCTCGCCGAGGAGTTCCAGTAGCAGTCATCAAAGTACACTTCACACCTTCAGGTCTATAAAGTCCAAGACGTATAAGTATATTTATATATAAATCCTGCGTGCTTTTAGGGAAACAAAATATTATTATTTTTTATATTATTATAATAAAAATCTGTGATTATAATAATAATAATAATAGTTAAAAGTGACATGAGCGGATCTGATAATGACAAAATCAACTCTTACCTTTGAAATCGTAGTCAAGTGTTTAAGATTGATGAAATGCAAAGTAGCTCTACAGTTATATATTATGGCATACTGCAGGGCTCAGTTCTGGGGCTACTGCTGTTTCTTATATAAATAAATGGCATTCATCAGCTTGGACTAAACTGCATTCATGACATTATAAATATATAACGCAGAAATGGACTTAGATCTAATAATCTATTAACCAAAAATATTTCTAAATCAAACACAATACCAAGTTATTCATCATTGAATATAAACAATCAAGAAATTAAATTCTTAGACCACAAAAAATTACTCGGTTTAATTTTAAATAGTAACATGACATTGAAGTCACATATTAATGAAATAAGAAGTAAACTAACATCCCTCACCTTAGCTTTGCGAGGCATAATTCGATGTTTACCGCGGCAAGTAAGAGTCATTATATAATACACTTATTAAACGAAATTAGTATTAAAAGAAGTATAGGGTGCGGCTGTAAAAACAAATCTATTTTCCCTACAAACGACCCAAAATAAACTATTACAGTTTTTCCAAATCAGGTGATGGGTAGCAGCGTCTTCCTAATAACGAATAAAAAAAATTAACTGCCGTTGCCAAACGTGGCAACTATGGCAAATATCCCCACTATGAGACATCTATGGGGAGGCCTATGTGAAGCAGTGGACTTTAATAGGCTGTAACGGTAATGGAGGGCGCAATGAACGCATTGACGCAATTTTTATCATCTCTAAAATAACTTTTAGAGATGATCAAAATTAACTTTTTCTGCCGGCTTCCAAAAAGGAGACGGTACTCAATTCGACCGTGTGTTATTATTTATGTGTGTTACTTCATAACTTTTTACTGGGTAAACCGATTTCGATAATTCTTTTTTATTTGAGGGCTGGTACTTCTCGTGTGGTCCCATATAAATTTGATCAAGGTCAGGCCAAGAGTTTTTGAGTTATTCTTAATAACTTATATTGAAGTCGGCTCTACAAAACTTTAAATTTTAAATTATATGTTATGCAGTCAATATATGTAACTCTTTAATTTTTAAATGAAAAAGTTTTAAAATCATTAATATTATTAATTTTAGTCAATTTTGAACTGAATTTCTTAACGTTTTTAAAATTTCGAGTTTATCTTGCTACATATTTATTTATCCATGTTCGGGTTCGGCCGAATGTTGTGGCGACAGCCGATACGTTAATCGACCTTCGGTCAGACACTAGTTGAAACCAATCTTATCGGCCTGGTGCACAGGCGCAGAGTAGCCAGGCTCTCGGCATTCTATCCATTTTTCCATCCATAGCATCCATTTTTGGAGAGTGTGCACAGGAATTAGATGCTTTAATTCTTCCCTCCCCTTTCCACTATTGTTGTTTTTTTGTTGTGATACTCAACGCGTTCCAACTAAATTGGCTTGTTTCGTCTTTTGTAATGGGGTTTTTTCTGCCGACTTCCAAAAAGGAGACGGTACTCAATTCGACAATATGTTTTTTTATTACGTGTGTTACCTCATAACTCTTTACTGGGTGAACCGATTTCGATGATTATTTTTATTTGAAAGCTAGTGCTTCTCGTGTGGTCTCATATGAATTTGATCAACGTAAGACCAATAGTTATTGAGTTATTCTTAATAACTTATATTGAAGTCGGCAGTAAAAAAAAATAACTTTAAATTATACAGCAGAGGATTGGAATAATCTGCCGGCGACTATATTTCCGTTCAAATACAATTTTGGCGTCTTCAAGGCTTTTGTTGCGCGACAGTACGATTTACCACTTAAGGCTTAATCAGCGCTTACCACCAGGGGAATCATAGTCAAGCACTGACTTATGACAAGTAAAAAAGGCAATACACAGCCTGGATAATTTTAATTTTTAATCATGGCATAAACTAACGTGACGCGTATACGCTACACTTTATTAAAATTTGAGCTTTTGATTATTAATTTTTGAAACCAAATATTAAAAAAGAGTAAGGAACAAATTTATTTCCACAAAATGATTTCTGAAGTTGTTGCTAAGACATAGTAACACATAGTAAGACATGAGTAAGACATCTATGAATTATAAGCCCGGATTTCTGAAACTTTTATGTGGAAATCGTTTTATTCTTCCTCTTTTTGACGTTAGTTTTTCCGTCTTTTTAGTTTTATTTTTTAACCTTTTAATTGGACTGAGGAATATCACTAGTTCATGGTTACAACTAGAATTTTGTCTAAATAGTTAAATTAAAAACTTCATCCCCTATTTTTCAATTTGTGAAATTTTTTCCTAAAATTTATACGGAACCATTTCTATAGTTTAATAAAAGCAAAATCATTAATATTGGTTAAATCATTTACGGAAAACCGGTAAACATTCATTTCATGCGAGTTGAATATAGATATATGTCTAGATACAGGCAGATATGACTTTGGATTTTTAATAAATGGATAATAATTTTATTATGCCGCATTATATTTGGCTGTATTCATTTTAGAGCAGTTTGTAGTTTATCGAATCAGATGTTTAGAGACAGTTAAGGCAATATTAAATATGATA
Organism: Parnassius glacialis; assembly: GCA_033319125.1. Classification (NCBI taxonomy): domain Eukaryota; kingdom Metazoa; phylum Arthropoda; class Insecta; order Lepidoptera; family Papilionidae; genus Parnassius; species Parnassius glacialis. Next base: position 23,052,008 of record JAVANC010000021.1, read on the forward strand.
ACGTATTATAGGCTTATTACAGCACTAGCTTTTACCCGCGATTTCGTTCACATAAAACTTAGTTAAAAATACTTGCCGATCTATCTATTATATCAATTTTGGCCCAAAACTAACAGAAATAATAAAGTGGCTTTTATGTATGAAATTGCAATTTTGCATTTCTTGAGATATATTTATATAAAAACTATAACTTTTTCAGTTTTTAAATTACAAAAAAAAGTTCTTCATGTTTTATGGATAAAGTATAGCCTAGAGCCTAGATCACTTCTGCTATTGCTATCTATCTGTTCGTGAAGTTTCAACGTAATCGGTTCAACCATTTCAAAAGATTAGCCCGGACAAACAGACAGAAAGTCAGACAAACATGTTAAAACGGCAAATCATTTCTTATTCGTATGCAAATAACTCCTGAGCTTAATAGAAACAGTTATTTCGATATTACAGACAGACTCTTTAATTTTATTGACACTCATATGTACCTATATATTTATGTTTTCCATCAACTTTGGCTTTTTACTTGGTGATAAACCTCCGAAGTTGTATAGGTCACTTTAGATTAGAGCGTGAGTTGAGCCTAATAACTATGCCGCAGCGGTCGTATAGCTACAATGTGATTTTACCACATATTCTACCACGACCTAACTGACATTGAAATATGTTCAGATTTGAAATGCAGGCACAATTATCAGTGTAACCCAGAAATGCAAGTATGTAATAAAGAGGCTAGGAGAGACATGATGCCAGAAAAATATGCGCTATTGTGGCTCGTGACCGTGCTTTGTGGCATTTAAATTTAAATTTAATGATGCATTAACTGACAAGTGACAATAACTTAAATTTGAATTTAATTGTAAGAATAATAATGATAAATTTCATTAATTTCATTCAAAATTTCATTCTATTCATTCAATTCAATTCCGGTAGCTGTCATTATTGTGGGTTTGTCTATGGTCACATGTGCTGCCAAGAAACAAATAACATGAATAATTTCGTCAAAAATTTTCGAGATATCGATAGTGTCTGTTTCATAACGCGTCCGTTTCATTGCGTATTAGATCCAGTTAACTTTCAGATATTAGTTGCAACGCGAGGCTGTAAACAAGTTGGACAGGTGACATCGGCAGAGAGAGGACAATTAATCACAATGCTTGGATTCATTAATGCATCAGGTGGCATCGTAACTCCAGTATTTGTGTTTCCTAGAGTCCATTTCAAGGAATTCATGTCACAAGGAGGTCCAAAATGGTCACTCGGCTTAGCCAACCCAAGTGGTTGGATAACAGAAGAGAATTTCTACAAAGCCATGATACGCTTCATCAAATTCGTAAAGCCATCTGAGGAAAACCCCTGCTAAATATTATGTGACAATCACTTTAGCCACATAACAATCGACGTTGTCACGTTGGCTAGAGATAATTATATAACAATCTTAACGTTTCCACCTCACTGTAGCCATCGCCTTCAACCACTGGATGTTTCTATTTATGGACCATATAAAGCTCAGTATAGGGAGGCCATGGATGTTATCTAATCCAGGAAAGACAGTATCGATTTATGAAGTGGCTCAATTTGCCAATACCGCGTATACTGCTGCAATTTCTATGGAAAATGCTATCGCAGGGTTTCAGAAAACTGGTATTCATCCATTTAACAGAAATACGTTTACTGAGGATGATTTATTGACGTCTTTTGTCACTGACAGACCTGTAGCTGAGCTCCCTAATGCTGAAGTATCAACCTATAATGCTCCTGGAATTTCTGCTGAAACTACTATCTACTGTCGATGTTCCCGATACGTCTGCTGCTATCTCTTCTAGCTTCACTCCACAAATAACATATTAATTCATTTGTGCATTATGCATTAATTGAAAAACATTCTGCTAAAAAAGAGTTCAGAAAAGGAATCAAAGGATGAAAACTTCTAAAAACGTGAAAATGCTAATACAGACATTTTCAGAGTTGTCAGATTCTGATTTTTCGCTCCGAGAATCAGATTATTCGGATGTTACGACTGATGGCTCTACATATAATCTATCATCTTCATCTACATCTAAGGCTAAGAGAAAATGCGAGGCGAAAAGCATCGCAAAAAAAAGCAATAAAAATGATGACTATTGCACTGTTTGTAATGGGGCATATTTATGCAGCAGTGTCGACTGGCTAATGTGTACTTACTATTTGTATGAAATGGGCACACGAGACATGTGCTCTGAAGGGTATGAACAATTATTTTTGTAATAATTGCAATTAATACACCAATTTGGTAGCAGGAAGACTGATTATTTTTAATGTATGGGTATAAAATTATAGGATATAAGGAAACAGTTTGTGATTTTTAGTTAGTCCTATTATTAAGGAATATTTTTGATACCTACTTATATTGTTACCACAATGAAACCAGGATCTCATTTTTGTTAGAAGATTAAGAAGAGTCTAATTATTTAATGTCGTTTTTTGTGTAATTGTTAAATTTTTTGATCTCATTTTGTTTTGTACCAAAGTGTTTGATTTGTTTAAATAAGGGTTATAGCGTAATATAAAAGAATTTGTGAAACCTTGCGTATTTATATAGAAAAAAGTATAACATTGGTTCCTAGTCCATTTCAAGACACCCATTGTCCTGTTCAATGCTTCTGTGTCATGAAACGGACAATTAGTAAGTTAAAATAAAATAAATTTCATTTTCATAAAAGATGTTGTATTACTAATAGTATAATACCTCTGATTTTTTTAAGGGTAGGTAACGAGTTTCTAAGATTTTAACTACAGTATCTAATAATACTCCAAAGTTAAACGTCCGTTTCATAGCGTATTTCCCCTAAACAGGTAGCATGTAATGTACATAATAAGCCTCCGTTATTGATCTTTGTTGTTTATAAGTTGTGTGAAATATATTAAGTCGGAACCCGTGTGAAGTAGCTCGTTCGGGCGCTATTCCATAATGACGTTGGGATGAAAATAAGAAAAAATCGACCACACACGTGTTGATTTGACTCATACTCTGAAAATAAATTTTGATACTAGATAGCACAGTTTTCGATTTCGAGCATCCACAGTAATTTCTACTCGTACCAATATTGTAGTAGGCACCTTGCGCAGATTTTTTTTTTATAGAATAGGGCAAACGAGCTTGCGGCTCACTTGATGGGAAGTGACTACCACCGCCCATGAACAACTGCAACACTAAGGGAATTGCAGATGCGTTGCCGGCCTTTTAGAAAGGAGTAGGCTCTTTTCTTGAATGTCCCTAAGTAGTATCGGTCCAGAAAAATCGCCGGTGGTAAACAATTCCACAGAGAAGTTGTACGAGGAAGAAAACTCCTAGGAAAACGCACAGTCGTGGACCGCTAAGCATCCAGATGGTGAGGATGGTATCGTGAACTTTGACGCGATGTGCGTTCGTGAAATTCAGTTCGTTCGCTCCATCTAGTCAGGGACGTTCTACATTACGTTTGCCTAACTATGGTTAATAAAAATGTTGATTTGTATATATTTTCATTTAATATTTGAGATAATTGAAAAAATTGCACCTACTAACTTTTTTTGAATCGACTGTGATGATAAGGAATTAGGCAATATGCTTGTGTACAAATGTACGCAAGCATATTGTTTAAAGTCAATAATTTATACAATTTTAAACAATTTAAAAAGTACGATACGGTAAGCATGCAAGAAACTTTTGTGCGCTCACTCCTTAGAGTATTAAGTTAGTTGAATACTCCAAGGCTCACTCGTTTTGATTTGTCTATTAATTGAAATATAATGTACGTACATAATATCTTAATTGTATATTCGTATTTAGCACAGACGTATAGTTTTTATGTGGAGCTTAGTTAATTAATTTTCACATCTTTAATTTAATGGAATACTGCAAAGTAAAGCATGATTCTATTGACTGTAATTGTATGCATCTGCCTATGGAGATACTTTAATAATACTAAATAATCGCTTACAACATTATCGGATAATTATACACTACGTTTTCGTTATATTTAGTAATTTGAAAATAACACCAAAAACTATAAATGTAATTTAAACTAACAAGTATCTCGATAACACAGTTGCACTAAAATGGTGGCGCTAACCGCTAACCGACCGTGTGTGTCTTGTCGCGTAACAATAATAAAATATCCATTAGCTGTAGTGTTTACTGTGTTTTTAAATAGTTGATTTTTAAAGAATATTTCTATTTTGAAATACTGCTTTTGCTTTATACTTTTTTTTGGATTAAAACACATTCTATTTTCAAAAATACTGCTGCACATTACTGTAGTAAAGTACACATAAAAATATTGACATCGAAAGTAAAGAATAGCTTTTTATTAGCTAACTACGATTCAGTTTTTACATGAAAAATGTTGGTATATTTATAATCTTTACACTACCACAGAATAAATAATAGCACTACAATTACAGGCCGTTATTTGAAGTAGTTAATGGCTGTAAACAATGATCATAAATATGGCTATCATTAAGTTCAATGCTTTTATGAATACGAAATGTTACTAAAAATGATAGTTGTGTGAGAAGTGCATCTAAAAGCTGATATTGGTTCCGTATCTTCTTATAATATGTGCAAAATGGTAAGTAAGAAATACATGTTGCCAAGCTTGTTTTAAAATTAAACATAATACTTATGTAGCAATTTATTAATATTAAAAAAAAATTATTGACATATAAAGGATACAATATATTGCAGTATATACAATATGTATTTATTTATTTAACAAGTACACTTACAATATACATATATGACATTGTCACAAAAACATACACACTTTTATTTTTTCTGATATGCATATCAATTACAAGTGTACATAGCACATTGAGTCGTGCAACTAAACTTAGGATTAATTTGGAGTAGGAAAAACATACAACAAATAACAAACAAACATACAATAATGTAATAAAATGAGAAACAATTTAAGTAAATTATGTGATAGGTAAAAAAAATAATTGAGAAAAAAAAATTAAAAACTATAATAATAAACCAAAAATTAAAACTAGAAACTTAAATATCATATAGTCCTACTCCCCGCGGTATCGTGCCAAGAACGCTGGCTGCGTTTTCCAGCTGAATGGATATACTTAGCCTTTGAGCGAGAAAAGAATCAGCCCTATTATTACCAGCAGCAACGACCAGCCGCGGATGGAGTTCCTTTAGGAACTTCACCACACGTGGACCCCACAGACCAATATTCTCTAGAGCAAATGGCACAAATATGTAGTCATCTCTCAGAGACTCATAATTGCGCCACTTAATTCAGCTGCCTCTGATACCGCCCGGCTCTAAACGAGGTACCCCTGAGATGAGAGGCCGCCGGAGTGTCTACGCCAGTAGCATCCCACACTTTACCTCTCTCCCAAGGGACCAATAAACACAATTTTTTTTTAAATTACATAGTTATAAACGAAAGTTTGCTTGTTTATTAGCATGCAACTACGTTGCAATATAATACTCTATATATTTTTAACAGTGGTAGAGCCACGCGGCAGCTCTTGCTGTCGCACGGATGGGCCGGCTCGAACCGGGGTGGTACCACGACCTCACAGAAAATCAGCGTGAAGTAGAGGTTCACCTCTGCGTTTCGCTTGGTGAGTGCAGGTGGCCGGAGGCCCTTTTTACTGGAAATAAGGCATTCCATCTTAGTCCTCACGGGTGACAACGCATCTGCATTTTGAATTGTAATAGAGGATAGATGTAGATGTCTATGGGCCGCAGCAACCACTTACCATCAGGTGGACTGTGTGCCCGTTTGTCACCCTTATCCTATAAAAAAAAACATACAATTTTGAAGGATTTTGATACGATAGTTAAATCTATACATATAAATAAAATTGAAGTTTCTGTAATATCGAAATAGCTGAATTAAATTGAGCTGAGAGTTATTTGCATGCCATCTATAAAAATTTTGTCTGTATGTTTTTTTTATAGGATAGGGTGACAAACGAGCACAGAGTCCACCTGATGGTAAGTAGTTGCTGTGGCCCATAGACATCTACATCTATCATCGTTTGCGTATCAAAATGCAGATGCGTTGTCACCCGTGAAGACAAAGATGGAATGCCTCTTTTCCAGTAAAAATGGTCCCCGGTTCTCTACACTCACCATACGAAACACAGCAGTGTTAATCTGCTATTTTACGCTGTCTGTCTGTCCGAGCTAACCTCCGGAATGGCTAAACCGATTGTAATGAAACTTCAGGAACCGATAGAGAGCAATGCCAGGGGTAATCTAGGCTAAGAGCTAGGCGAAATCAAAACGAATCTCTTTACAAAAGCTTGATTTCCCATCAGCACACAGGCTGTGTCTGAAGAAATTATATTTGCACTTTAAGTTGCAGAACCCAAAATTGTTTCTTTTATGCCAAGCCCAGCAATAAAAGAGAGCAAGTGTTTGACAAAGCATTCAATTATTAGGATCGTTTGGTAGCGTAAAGTGTTAGCAAGAAGTATTCCATAAAACATTGATTATTTATAAATATTCAATCATGATTTTTTTTGAATCCGCTCTTTTACCTGTGGATATATTGCTACAAACATTGTTAAACCAATATTTCGTTTCATCTTACTGTATTGCTTTCATATCTGACGATTCGATTCAATTTAATTACAATAAAACTTTTGTTTATATAAAGCCGGAAGAAGAAAACTTTACTCTTTTATTGTTAGAAGTCTCGGAGATGGGGTGTATGGATTACATAGTAAAAGTGAATGAACCGCAAAAGTTCATGATTGCCTTTGAAAAAATAGTTCATTTTGCGAATACAAGAAAAAGCGATAGAAAAATTATATTTTTACAGGATTATCATCAAAAGGACGTAACGAATAATTTATTAGATGTTTTCAAAATAAAAGAATCTTCCTTTCTTGCAAATATTCTTATTATCGCGCCTTCCCGTAACGAGACGAGTTCTTGTGAATATTACGATTTGATAACTCATAAATTTGTGGGTTTATCTAATCATGATCAGCCACTTTATTTAGATCACTGGAATTCATGCACAAAAAAGTTTTATCATAACGAAAATTTGTTTCCTCATTCTATGACCAATATGTATGGAAAGGTTGTCAAAGTTTCATGTTTTACCTACAAGCCCTACGTTATTTTAGATTTGAATCCTTTACTTGTGCCGTCGGGTCGAGATGGAATAGAAATCAGAATTGTGGATGAATTTTGCCGGTATGTTATGTTAATTAAAATTAGTATAACGATGACAATAACAATGATGTTTAATTTACCGTCTTGTAGAAATTTTTTAAGCAAAATTATTTATAACCTGTTTTTAGTATTTGTTGTAAATAAATTCATAATTTATATTATATTATATTATAATATACAAAGGTGTTTTTTTATTTTAGTTGGATAAATTGTACTGTCGAAATAGTACGCGATGACAAACATCTATGGGGCGAAATATACTCATACGAGAACCAGACTGGTGTTGGTGTTATTGGAAGTTTGGTAGAAGATCGTGCTGATCTCGGAATTAGTATGTGATTTTCCAAAGCTATTTTTAAATAAGATTGTGTAATTTGCTTTTCCTTGCACATTTATTTCACAAAAGCCTTGACATAATAATTTACGTGATTGCGCCGGCTGGCATGCATTATTACTTGAATATTTTTACTGGTAATGTCGCTCCCTATCACTAATTTGTGACAATTAATGAAATTTATAGGTAAAAATTGAAATGGCTTTAATTTTTTATTTTTAACAGTGGTAGAGCCACGCGGCAGCTTTCGCTGTCGCACGGATGGGCCGCCTCGAACCGGGGTGGTACCACGACCTCACAGAAAACCAGCGTGAAGTAGAGGTTTATCTCTGCGTTTCGCTTGGTGAGTGCAGGTGGCCGGAGGCCCTTTTTACTGGAAATGAGGCATTCCATCTTGGTCCTCACGGGTGGCGGCGCATCTACATTTTGATTTGTAATAGAGCATAGATTTAGATGTCTATGGGCCGCAGCAACCACTTACCATCAGGTGTGCTCGTTTGTCACCCTTATCATATAAAAAAAAATTCAATAAGTTTTATTGGCATTTTTGACAATATTTTTTTAAAAATTGTTATATGTACTCTCTATTTTTTTAAGTAAATCATTAATTTGCTTGTTTTTTTGTTATTTTAGCGGCTCTTTATTCATGGTACGAAGAGTATTTGGCATTAGATTTGTCAGCACCATCTGTAAGAACATCCGTAACATGCCTCGCGCCTGCACCAAGGTATGTTCTATTGACTATCCACCTGCCAAGCGTGACGATTAAGGCAAATTCTCCCTACAATGGGAGAAGCCCACATCCAGCAGTGAACTATTGGAAGGGGCCTATTAAGATGAAAGAAGAAAGAATATTATTAAATATAGTAAAATTTCTTATTGTTAAAGGTTGCTGGCAAGCTGGGAAACGCCATTCTTACCGTTCAGTTTGTATATGTGGATTGCGATTATTTTCACATTTATCTATGCCTCAGTTGCACTTATCATAGCGCAAGGTTGCTCTGCAAAAAACGTTTTTTTGACCACGTTTGGTATGATGATATCGCAGGTAAAATATAAACAACTTATCACAATTATATTAGGTTTTTATTGTAATACTATTTTGCTAGTTAATTACATATAATAAAGTTAAAGTTGGAACTTTAATACCTATAATAGATATGTAGTTCCAACTTTAATATAATAGATTTCCGCAAAGTAACGCCCGATTCAAGTTCGAGTTCAATGGTTGTTTTCTTGTTTATATAATTTACGATTTCGTGAAGTCTATGTGAGGCAGTGGTGCTACACTTAATTATTTCTTGGCTGTCATGTTGATGCATTTGCATTTGAATACAGTTTGCTTAAACAGTGCCTGATGGTACTGGTACGCTCACACATCAAACGAAATACAACAGTGAGTGTACAACTGATTAACACTAGAAATAGAAGAGAGAACTTCTAAACATACATCGTATAACGTCCACACACACACCTGTAACGTCCTGCTCAGCTGTAATATCATTAATATGATAATAATAAATATTTCTATTCAATGTACCGTCCCATCAAGTGTCCACACACTGTATACATGACACTAACATCATCACTTTACCCGATCGGGTGATTCTCACGCTCTAAATGGGTGTTGGGGCGGTAGCCGTAGCACGAAGGACCCACTCCTCATTGACGCAGTCGTTGGCAAGGTAGTTAAACATAACCGTCGGAACTTGTTCGCAGCCTGTATAGACTGTAGAAAGGCATTTGACTCGGTGTCACATACGAGATGTATGATGTATAAAGAGAGTCCTCGAACTGTACAAGGTAGACTATATAGTTAGAGACTTCCTCGGCAGTACTTTGTCGTCTAGACGAGCGGTAAAGAAATAAACGGAAGAGTAAGAAAAGCTATCTTCCAAGGTGATTAAGTCCAATCTGATTCTGCGTCTCTCCGAATCTTTGCAATACTTTAATGCAGGGCTCCGGGAAAGGATTTCAGCTTCGGAAAGGAGGGACCAAGTTGTTAAGAAGTTGTCTTCCGACAAGTACTACGTAATAAGTACTTGTTGGAAGCCGTGTTCGTAAGTGACCGCGCCAGGCACTGTTGGGACCAGGAAATCATGACAGACGGGATTATTTTTGGAAATAAGCCTATTATATGAAATATTGTGTCGGTGAGCAGGGCACGGTCAAGACTATTCCGAATGACGAAAACCACGTTCAAACTGAAACAGATAAGAAAACAAATATCTAGATCTGGCTCACGAGGTGACCGACATGTGATGGTATGCCGACGGAAATTATACAAAAAGTCGAACTCTGAACTCCCCTGCCGAAGCCAAATGCATGGCTGGGTTCTATTTTTTTTTTTACTTATATTATTTTATTCATGCTTAAGTATAAGTACAATTTATGTATTTAATAGTTTACATATGAATCTCAGCAAGATAAGAATACTATAAAAATACACCTAAAATAAAAAACATTTATTTATTTTACCAGTCACAGAACGACGCTGGTAAATCATGGAGAATTCGTTGCATCACCGGGTGGATGCTCATAGGTGGCTTAGTTTTAGACAACGCATACGGTGGTGGTTTAGCGTCAACTTTCACGGTACCAAAGTATGAAAAATCAATTGACACAGTTCAGGATATTGTTGATAGAAAAATTGAATGGGGGGCAAATCATGATGCTTGGATATTTTCATTAACTCATTCCCAAGAGGTACGTGTTATGGATTGATGTTGTGAACTAAATTAATTACAACATAAACTTACAAAGGTGGCTATTGTTGTTCTGTGCTATTTATTACATAATATAAATATTAATTTTCTACATAAACATTTTTTAGCCCTTAATGAAGCAGCTGGTCAGCCAATTCAAAACGTATTCGTTTGATGAGTTGGAGCGTAAGAGTTTTGATCGAAGCATGGCATATAGTATAGAGAAACTTCCTGCAGGTAAATAGACTGATCTCTCTTAAAAAGCTTTTCTCAAGCGCAATATCATTTTTTTTTAAGTTGGCGAGGCAGAAAATGTAACAAATTTGAGTCACTGTCGTATCTGTAGCTTGCTACATATATATTTATCTATGATTTGAGTTGTGTTGACAAAAATCAAATCTTGGATGACGTACATATTTATCTAGACACATGGCACTTTGTCAACCAAGTTCGGAAAAGAAAATGGCCAGTGTGTGTGTGTGTTACGTGAACAATTTCGAGCCTTTTCCGAACCCCCATAACTCAAAAACTATTAGACCAACATACTTGTAATTTTGCGTGTCTAATATGGCCTTGAATACCTAGAATAGAAATTTTATGTTTATAATGAATGAACCTACCTAAAGTTCTTGGATATTGAGGTCTGGAAAGTGCCATTTTTTTATTAATAAAAGAAATTAAGTAAATTAATAAAAGTTTTTTTTCAAAAATTAATATTATTTCACCGAAAAACATAAATGTGGAAAGGAAGCAAATCCAGATCCCAACCCGTTCATCGCCGAAGCCGACAACCCCGAACGTCGTTTGTAGGACTTGATTCCCTTTTCACATCAAAAATGTTAAAATTTTTGTTTTCATATCTGATGGTAGGATATTTTCGTCCGTAGTAAATTACCTTTCTGTTTTTAGGTCTTTACCAAACTTTACAACAAAAATATTTCTTCGTTTGTACTTAGTTTGTTTAATCAAAATTTATTGTTATGTATTTATTTTGTTCTATGTACATATATGTGCGCCAAGTAGTATATTATATTGTAAACAATATTGTGAAAAAAGTATGCACAAAGGCAGGTTAATAACTTTTTTACTATCTTTAAACCAGTGCTTCGTCGAGATTCAAATCACTCTTTGGTAATTGGTGTATATAGCTCTAGGTTTGTGATAAATTATTTAAATATCACTCTGTTTTAGCGTAGGTGTTTATTTATGTTTGACACACACAAATATGTAATAGGAATTGTTTGTAATCGTAAGGAAAGACAAGGCGCATACATACAATTTTGCTGAAAACTCTACAGACTTTTCTTCATCAAACTAATAAGATAAGCGAGTAAACTAAAATATATTTATTTATTTTATTTATTTATCTATTTACTCTTTATTGTACACCAAAATACAAAAAAATCGAGTATAGTTAAATCTAAAGTAGAATATATACAACAGGCGGTCTTATCACTCTGAAAGTGATCTCTTCCAGACAACCTTAGTGTAGAGAACTGATGCAAACAATAGTTAAAAATAGAGGGGGGCGTAAAAAATAAAAATAAAAATATGAAAATAAATATAAATAAAGATAAGTGAAGATTAAGTATGATATCATATAATAGATTAAATGAAAAGAGTACATACGGAAAAGGAAAAGTAATTTATCTAATAGCGTTCTAAGTAATACGATTTAACAAGACTTTTGAAAGAATGAATAGATTGAGCACGACGAATGTGAGGAGGTAAAGAGTTTCACAAACGTACAGCAGTTACAGTAAAGGATTTCTTAAAAAAGAGGAAGAGTGCGAAGGAGTAGAGAGAGAAAGATTGACAGAAGATCGAAGGAACCGATTATGGGTAAGGAAAAGATACTGGAAACGGTCTTTTAAATAATGAGAAGTGGAAGGATTAAACAGCAGGATTAATATACAATAGTTTTAATTAAAATAGGTATTAGGGACAGTAGTGGACTGTATGATTTTAATGTAAACTGGTTGACTGATTGACTAACTAACTGACCGATGTTGTTTGAGGTAGACTACACTAGGGACTGTTCAAAGAAAAGATGGTACTGTAGACGATTATATGTTCAGACTATGTACATCGGCTTTCACTAATTAACTAAATAACCATATATACAGAAGGGAGTCTTCAATCTTCAATGGAGTATTACTTCTTCTCTCTTGATTTCTCTTGAGGTTTCTTCTCTTGCTGTTGTCTTCGAGTGCCGCTTCCGAAATGAACAGCTCACAGACCAAAACGCCCTTCTTATCTATCTCGCAAGAGAGTGTCTCGGTATGTGAGTAGCGTCGTGAGGTGATGCCGCGCGTTGATTCGTCGACGGCAACACGTGATATTCGGCCGGTATGCGGGGTGCGCGGGGCGCAACGGGGTATGAAGGGGCGACGGGGCGGCGGCTCCCCTCGCCGTCCGTAACATCCTCCCCCCGGCGTTGCCTGCGAGCCTCCCTCGGGAGGACGGCGATCTTCCTTACTGGTCGCCGCAGCACTCCGCCCCTGGTCCTGACCTCGACGTTGCGCACCACGCCGTCCGGTCCAGGAAACGTCTTCGTGACGCCCCTCGCGGCCACACGTTCCGTGGTAGGTTGCCGTCTGCAACCACGACGAGGTTCTCTTCTTGTATTTGTCGCTGATGGGCGTCTCTGGAGGCCCCGCGCGCAACCAGTGTCGGCAGATACTTTTTCACCCAGCGCCTCCAGTACTTGTCGGCGAGCCCCTGCGCCGCTCTCCACGCCCGACGATGGTCCCAACAGGATGAAGTGGTTGGGTGTCAATGTCTCTTCGTCGTTGATATCGACCGGTACGTGCGTCAACGGTCGAGAGTTGACTGTATTTTCTGCTTCTGTCAGGAGCGTCGCTAGCGTCTGCTCCCGTGGGCTCTTCTGATGTAGAGTGGCTTCGAGTGCGGTCTTCACTGAGCGCACAAGACGCTCCCATGCACCTCCCTGGTTAGGCGCGCCCGGTGCGATGAATTTCCATTCTGTTCGCCGAGTCAGCGCGTAGTCCTTCAGCTGCGGTGCCCACTCTTCCATCGCCCGTTGTAGCTCTGTATTAGCTCCATGAAAATTTGTGCCGTTGTCGGAGTATATAACCCGCGGCCACCCACGCCTAGCCGCCATGCGCCGCAATGCCGGTATCGCCGAGTCCGTTGTTAGGGAATAAACTAGCTCTAAATGAACCGCGCGCGTCGTTAAGCACGTGAATAGTGCTATCCACCGCTTTTCGTGTCGTCGTCCTATCGTAACTATCAGAGGCCCGAAATAGTCGACTCCGGTGTAAGTAAACGGTCGCGCAAACGCCCCTAATCGTTCGGGTGGTAGGTCTCCTGTAACCGCTGGCCGTGGTGTCACCTTGCGTACCCTGCATCGCAGACATCTCCGCTCCACTTCTCGTACGGTCGGTCGTAGTCGGAGGATATGAAATCTGGTGCGTAGGTCGTTGACCACCCTCTCTCTGTTGGCGTGGCTTGCTTCCTGATGCGCCTTCTCTACAAGCAGCTTCACGAATTGGTGGCGTCCATTCAGTATGATGGGTCTCTTCATCTGGCCGTCCACGTCGGCTGCGTCGATATTTCCCCTGGCTCGTAGTATTCCATCTTCTAGTATGGGGTTGAGCTTCCTAAGTGCGCTGCCGGTGGCCAGGTTCTTCCCCCCTGAAGGCGGCTGATGTCTTCAGTGAAGCTGTCGAGTTGACTGCGTTCTATCCACATCCGCTCTGCCCTCTGGATGTGCTGCAATGTCAGTCCTTGTGCCCTTCCTCTTATGGCATCGACGAACTGCAGTACTCTTGCTGTGGCCCTGATCAATCTCTCGTAAGAAGAGAATCTTTCTATGTCTGGCAGATGTGGAGCGTCCTTGGTGTCGCTCTGGTGCACCACGATTTCCTCCAACTCTTCATCATCGTCCGCCTTCTCTTCCTTCCGGTGAGGCCATCTGTCTTCGTGCTCGTAAAGAAATGACGGTCCTGTGAACCATTGGTCGCTTTCTTCTTTGGTCACGAAGTTCATGCGCGTTGCCTGATCTGCTATGTTCTCCGCAGTCGGTATCCACCTCCATTGATCGGGTGATGTCTTTTCAGCTATCTCCCCTAACCGATGAGCCACGTATAGAGTGTAACGCGCCGTATCATTCTGTATCCAGTGGAGCGCCGTAGTAGAGTCTGTCCAATATACGAACCTATCTGCTACCACTCTGTGTTCGCCCTGTCCGAATTCCGCGAGTCACGCGCCTATCAGATTCGCCTGCAACTCTAGTCGCGGTATACTCTGCGCCTTAACCGGAGCGACTTTCGCCTTGGCCGCCACTAATCGTACCCTAACCGTTCCGTCGCTGTATCGTATACGCCGCGGCTGCGTAAGCACGTTCGTTCGCGTCGTTAAACACGTGAAGTTGACGCTCTACCACTCCCCCCGTAGGAGCATAGCACCTTGGCAGTCGCAGTCGTGACACCTCCTCGACGACTCGCAGCCACCTCTGGAACTCATCCACTGCCTCCTCGGGTAGTTCGTCATCCCATCCGACCTTCTTCATACGCCATAGGTCTTGTAGCAGGATCTTGGCGGTGATGGTGAGGTTGCTGAGTAGTCCGAGCGGGTCAAATACCGACACGACTGCGCTTAATAGAATAGAATAGAATAATTTTTTATTCAATATTGATTATTAGATAATACTTATTGAAAGTCATTTTTTATTTACCACTGGTTTGGAAAATACCTCAGTCCTGGGAAGAACCAGCAAGAAACCCAGCGGGACTTTTTTTTAAACATAATTCCACTTAACAATAATTTTGTTTATACAATTTTTAAATGATATTTTCATAGAACCAAAATGGTGGCGATCACCCTATTCCCAGGGGTTATTTTCATTCATGTATTCCTTGATATTATAATAACCCTTCTTGTACAGTTTTTCTTTAATAAAACTTTTAAACTTGTTTATTGACAAACTTTGAATATGTTCTGGGATTTTGTTGTAAAAGCGTATACATTGCCCCATAAATGAATTACTGATTCTGTGGAGTCTAGTAACTGGCATTACAAGATTATGTTTGTTCCTAGTATTTAAAGTATGCACATCCTTATTCTTATTAAAGCTATTTATGTTTTTATGCACATACATTACATTCTCATAAATATATTGCGATGCCGAAGTTAATATGTTTATTTCTTTAAATTTTTCTCTGAGGGACTCTTTACAATTTAGGTTATAAATCGCCCGTACGGCTCTCTTTTGCAAAACAAATATAGCTTATATATCAGTCGCATTACCCCATAGCAAAATTCAATAAGACATTACGCTATGAAAGTAACTAAAATACACTAATCTAGCTGTCTCAACATCTGTGAGACTTCTAATCTTTCTTACAGCATATGCTGCAGAACTAAGTCCGCTTGCTAATTTAGATATATGGGGGCCCCATTGAAGTTTCGCGTCAATAGTAATACCAAGAAAAACAGTGGTATCCACAAGACTCAACTCCTCCCCATTTAACAGCACATTGGTATTTGAATGTTTTACATTAGGTATTGTAAATTTAATACACTTTGTCTTATTGCCGTTTAAGAGCATATTGTTGGCGTTAAAACAATGTACCAATTTCGATAGAGCATTATTTACATCGTCATAATTAATTAACTGTCGTTTGAGTTTGAAAATTAAAGAGGTATCGTCAGCAAATAATACTATATCGTGATTATCCCCTACAAGATAAGGTAAGTCATTAATATAGATTAAAAACAGGAATGGGCCAAGAATCGAGCCCTGAGGAACGCCCATTGATACTACTGATCCGGAGGAACCTTTACCATTAATCACTACTTTTTGAATTCTGTTACTTAAATATGAAGTAATAACTAAATTTTTTACACCGTAATGTTGTAGTTTCCTGATTAATGTCACATTAAGAAACACAATACCGAAAGCCTTGGAAAGATCACAGAAAATACCTAAGGCATCTTGTGAATTCTCCCAGGCATTAAAAATATATTTCAGAAGTTCAACACCGGCGTCAGACGTCGAGCGACCCCTTGTAAAACCAAATTGGTTTTTATGAAGTAATTTATTTGTATTAAAAAAAGTTAACAATTGATCCATAATTATTTTTTCAAAAATTTTACTGAGAGTTGGTAGTACAGAAATAGGTCTAAAATTAGCGGGGTCCAATGTACTACCAGATTTAAATAAATGTATTACTTTACTATACTTCATTAAATCAGGAAACACACCAGAATCGATATATGTATTAAAATAATAGCAAGATGAAGTGCAATTAAATCTATTATGGACGCAATAACTGTAACGGAAATCCCCCACAAATCTGCGGTCTTCTTTACATCAATGGTTTTGAAGTATTTTACAACATTTTTTTTATATAGGATAAGGGTGACAAACGAGCACACAGTCCACCTGATGGTAAGTGGTTGCTGCGGCCCATAGACATCTACATCTATCCTCTATTACAATTCAAAATGTAGATGCGTTGTCACCCGTGAGGACTAAGATGGAATGCCTCATTTCCAGTAGAAAGGGCCTCCGGCCACCTGCACTCACCAAGCGAAACGCAGAGGTGAACCTCTACTTCACGCTGGTTTTCTGTGAGGTTGTGGTACCACCCCGGTTCGAGCCGGCCCATCCGTGCGACAGCAAAACCTGCCGCGTGGCTCTACCACTGTTAACATCTTGCGATAATACTTTTTCAAATCTAAATTTTTTTAAACAGGTGTTAACATTCTGTTTGAGTAATGAATCGGCGACAGTTGGAGAAGTATTCAATGACTCGGTTGTCAAGATAGGAATATCAGTGAAATATTTCTCAAACACCGCTGCGACTTCTTGAGTTGGTTTAGTAAATTCATTGTTAATTTTTAATTGATAGTTCGAGTTACGAGGTTTGTCTTTACCGGTTTCTTTTATTATTTTGTTTTATTATTTTGTTGCTCAAAAGAAGCAGGTGTCAAGGTAGCCAAATCATTGGCTGAGTTAAAATATAAATAATAAGATAGCGTATTTGCTACCAGTCTTAAACTATACTTTGATAGGTAATACCTATCTCTTGTCAAACACTTCTTAATTAAATTATTTAAATCAATTAAATGAAATTTATAATTATTACAATTATATGTCAGTTTTACATTATTATTGCATATTGAATTAGTCATTTGGATATTTAAGTCATGTCTTAATTTATTTTCTTGTGGCAGACCCCATAAGTAAGGCAATGTAAACAGAACAATCTTGTGAACATTTAAATTATTTAGAATTTCAATATAATCCAATAATTGTTTTTTATTCACATTGCCCCTTCTCCCAATAAGAAGTATCAATATACTATTAGACTTAATGCTTCCCTCTTGGTCGGTGGTCGCTGTAGCGCCTTTACTTCCTGCGGCACCCTATTCATCGATGTGTTGAAGGTTAGGGCGTCTTCGTCGGCCATCCACAACAACCCTAGGGTTCTGCCTGGACTGTCTTGCCTTAAACCTACTTCCTTAGGCTTGCGCGCCAGTAGTTCCTCCGGCTTGTCTTCCAATAGGGCTACGTGATTAGAATTCCAGCCTGCCAAGGTGAAACCGGCCTTCTGGTGCACTTCCGTAACCTGCCTCGTGTTTACCGCTTCCTCTACCGTTGCATAACTGTCTAAATAGTCGTCCATATAATGACTACGTACGATAGCGTTAAGCGCCAAAGGGTATGTCTCTGCGTGTGCGCGCGCGTTATAATCTCTAACACTATGTGCGAGAAACGGCGAGCTCCTTCGCGCCAAAAAACATTGACGACATAACGTACTCCCGCGGTGGGCTATGTCGCTTGTTTCCTCGCCAGAGAAACAATTGCGCGGGTTGGTCGCGACGGTCGATCTTCACACGTAAAAACATTTCCCTGATATCCGTGGACACGGCTATCTCGTTCTCTCTAAACCTAAACAGTATGCCCGGTAAGTTCCGTAATAAGTCGGGGCCATCGAATAAATAGTCATTAAAACATCTACCGGATGCGCGCGCTGCCGCGTCGAACACTACTCTCGTCTTCCCCGGCTTGTTCGGGTTCCGCACTACGAAGTGTGGCAGGTACCAGCTCTTGGGGTCCTCTCTGTCCGTCCCCTCGGCTTCCCTTGCGTATCCTTTCGCCAGGAGGTTGTCTATCTGGGCTGTGTAGGCGTCCCGAAACTCCGGTGACTGGTCCATCTTCCTTTCAATCATCTGTAGTCTTCGAGCTACCATTTCATAGCTGGGTGGCATCCGCACGTTGTCGTCCTTCCATGGCAGTCCAACTTGGTATTGCTCGCCGACCTTCTTGACGGTGCGCTGGAATATGTCGACAGCGCGCTCCTTTTCCCATCGCGGCCTACTCTTCAGCGAGATACAGAACAGATTTCAGATATAGATTTCAGCGAGATATAGAATCTATCTCATACTGCCGTTTGAGGAGTTCCGTTAGCTACTCGTCCTGACTGGCAAACGTTCGGATGTCCCTATCTGGCCGTCCGCTAGTGCTTGCTACGTGTAATACGGTCTCGCCGTCTTCCCTACACGTTAACCGCGGCACGGTCCCTTGGTTTTTTGATTGCCCATCCTAACAGCGTCCTTGCAGCTATGGGCTGCTTCCGGCGTCCTATTCTTATATTGCGGGTGACTATTAAGTGCCAGTTATCGGCGCCTAATAATGTTCTCGGCTTCACGTCGTTGTAACATACCGAACTCGGTAAGTCGCGTAAGTGCTTCAACCGTAAGCACTCCCTACTCACAGACTGCGAGCCTATCTTTAAATCCGCTATTGTTCGCGCGCTTACATTATAAATTTCACTGCGCGTCTTGCCACGTATTCCTATATGTACTAATCTACTATTGGCCTCGCGTTGACTATTGTTCATGCCTTTAATGTTGAGCGGCTTTATCGGTCCTTCCGCTTCTAACTCGCGAACTAAGTCGTCGTCGATTAACGATATGGTAGAGCCTTCGTCGAGTGGCGTATACGTATCAACTTCCTTACCACGCGGTCCGCGCACGGTAATGGGGCACACTTTCAATAACACAGACGTACTACTATTAACATTCGACGCGACGAGCACGGTTTCATCCGGTTTTACCGACGCTTCAGGCGTGCGGGCCTTGCGGGCGTGAAGGAGGGCGTGGTGTGGGGCGTTGCAGCCGTCGACGTCGCACTTCCTAGCCTTACAACATAGGCGTCGGTGTTTGCTGCTTAAACACATACACGAGGCACTATCGCTGTCCTCCTGGACGGTGAACGTCTTTACGTCGAGGGTTCTATCCTCTACACGCCGCGTGTCAACACTATCCTTTTCGACGGCGGTGCTTCTCGTCTTACGGGCGATTCCTTAGTCGGCGTTACGGACGTACAGGCGTGACTTAACGCACGGTCAGCCTCTCTCATCATAATCCGGGATAGTGTGACAATGTGCGGTTCGTCTCCATTGTCCCTCTCTATCGTATCTACGCGACGTGGTTGATCGTTATTCACAACCGACCTCCCCTGGGCATCTTCAGCGTACACGTAACCGGTTCCCCTATTCGGCGGGGCCTGCTCTATCTCGATGCGGGGCGTGGGCTGAGACGGGCGGTGGGTCTCCACGTTCTCTAACCACCTATCAACACGTACCCTATTTTCCACTAAATCGTCTTCGTTCAAACTATCCCTATCCGTTTCTTCTTGCAGTTGAGCGACGTCCCTAGCGTATTTCTTCTTGATGAGATCTTCTTTGATTTGCAATTGCTTCCTTCTAATTGCAGCTAGTTCCTCCGCGGTATTATACTCGATTTGTTTTAACTTTGCTATCGCGCTAGCTGTCGACAGGGCTGAACGAACTGAACGGACCGACGAGGCGCGGGGCGCGGGCCTATGTACAACGTCTGCTACTACTACAGGCGCGACAGTACGCACTATCGAACTAGTCTCTGTAACCGGAATATCTTCTATAATCGCGGCGAGTGTATCTGTACGCGGCGCGGATGTGCTAGCCTCTCCCAAGCGATCGGTTGTAGACACGGACATAGCAGGGCGCGGCGGCGCGGGCGTGGGTGCGGGTGCGGGCATAGATGCGGGCGCGAGCGGGGGCTGGGGCGCGGCGGAGGGCGCTTGTGCCAATACGAGATAATCGGACGGGGACGCGGGTGCTTCCTCGAAAATCCGCAACCCTACCGGCGTTTCGTCGTCGTTCCGTGTCTTCTGGCTTTTTGTCTTCCTCATGATGTCCCACGTTGCGGCTTCCGATCGTCTTCAAAAAGACGCACGTATTGGTTGCCGTTCCCGCCGCAAGGGCGTTACCAGATGATCGCAGTTTGGCACCGTTAGGGAGCAATCACCTGGCCGCGTAAACGCGGTTAAGAAACAAGAAATTGTCTGGAAACAGATAATAGACGTATGTGTAGACGTAGTCGTAACAAGAAACGGGGATGAAATTAGTTATCTGACGTTCTTTCTTCGTCGACGAACTTCTTTCTTCCTTGAATATCTTCTGTAATGATCTTCTTTCTTCTGGCTTCTATCCGGCTCGAAGGACCAAGAATATTAGGGACACTAGTGGACTGTATGATTTTAATGTAAGCTGGTTGACTGATTGACTAACTAACTGACCGATGTTGTTTCAGGTAGACTACACTAGGGACTGTTCAAAGAAAAGATGGTACTGTAGACGATTATATATTCAGACTATGTACAGCGGCTTTCACTAATTAACTATATAACTATATATACAGAAGGGAGTCTTCAATTTTCAATGGAGTATTACTTCTTCTCTCTTGATTTCTCTTGAGGTTTCTTCTCTTGCTGTTGTCTTCGAGTGCCGCTTCCGAAATGAACAGCTCACAGATCAAAACGCCCTTCTTATATCTCGCAAGAGAGTGTCTCGGTATGTAAGTAGCATCGTGAGGTGATGCCGCGCGCTGATTCGTCGACGGCATCACGTGATATTTGGCCGGTGTGCGGGGTGCGGGGTGCGTGGGGCGCAACGGGGTATAAAGGGGCGACGGGGCGGCGGCTCCCCTCGGCGTCCGTAACAATAGGATATAACACGCTTGTATGTCTGTTCGGTTAACATAGTAGTAAAATTATTGACATAACCTTAATATTGGTATAAAGAAGAAGAACATTGGCTTACAAGTTAAATGGTCTGGTCTTTTCGATAAATTTAGTTGGGTCACCAGATCGAAACATGAAAGTTGCAGTCGACGATGCACGCTTAAACGCCAAATCAATCCACTGGAATTCCACAAGGTTGCGTGTTATCTCCTACTTCACTTACTTACTTCTCCTATTCTTTTTCATATCATTGAACGATTACAAGCTTGCCAACAGAAAGCACTGGTGACTAGATATGAGCGCCGAAGGCCAATTCCACGGCGGCGGCATGGCCTCAAAATTTCCTTGGCGGCGGCGGCGTTGCGGCGGCGCGGCGTGGTCCTTAGATACCGCATGAGCTGGCACTTTATAATGGATTTCATTATTTTGGAGAACAAGGAGGTGATGGCGATAGGCTTGTACTTACACGGGTCTGAGCGGTCGCGTTTTTTAGGGATCGGGTGGACGAAAGCCGTCTTCCGTGAATTCGAGACTACGCCTAGGGAGTAGGAGTACCGGAAAGAACGCGTTAGAACCGGTGCCAACTCTGGATCACACGTCATCAGCTCAATTGGAGGGATTTTCAGGCCCACTCGACTTGTGAATGTCCAGAGAGAGGAGTGATTTTTGAACCTAGGGCTGTGTGAATTGCACATCCGGTATGGAGCACTCACACCACGAGATGGTCGGCAGTGTGCTCCTCCCCTCATCGTGAGTCGAGTTAGACACAAAGAAAGAGCCTAGCAGATCGGCTTTCTCCTTTGCGGCTTGGACCAGTGAGTCGTCCTCCCCGTGCAGAGATGGAAGAGACAGCTGACAGAAGTTTCCTTGGACAGCCTTGGCGAGAGATCAGAATGCATGGGTTCTCGAAGGAAGGCGAACTAGTTTCTCGACAATTCTGCTGTGTGCTCTGACTTTGCCTTGGCAATGACTCTTTTGAAGGAACTGGATTATCATTCTTTTTAAGGGTGTTAGTGGTTACATCCCGAGACGAATCGACAGCTCAGGCCCGGTAGCCTCCTGCTTATAGCGTGATCCTATTTTACAAGAGCGACCAAATCATGGCTGAGATCTGCCTCCGATGGGCACCACAGAGGAAGGAATAAAAAGTTCCATAGCCTAAAGTACCACATAAGCGACAGAATAAACAACAACGTTGGGATCGTCCGGCAAGAAGAAAACCCGCCCTTGTGGGCGGGTTTTCTTCTTGCATCTTACCCTTGTGGGTAAGATGCAAAGATCCTCATCAGCATCCTATACCAATCGGCGACCTATAGTGCCAAACACGCGACAGCCTGCAGAATGCAACTGCGATATTAGTGTGAATGGCACCACACTCCTGACTAGACAATGGTCCAAGGAGCCAAGAGGGGCGTCATCGGAGACCTGATATCTATCCGGATGAGAGGTCAGCAGAAGTTCCAACAGGGAAGGTGCATGATCATCCACATCTGGAATCCGCGTAAGCGAAGTAACTAGTTGTGTCAGACCATATGCCAAGGCAAAAACATGAACAGATCTTCCCGCATGATCAGTTAAACGTAAACCAAACCATTTGGCGTGGTGGGCGTTACAATCACCGAGGATCACGATCTCTACGGATGGGATCTGCTGTAGCAAGGAATCTATAGCCATTTGGATGTGGTCGATGAATCGGTCTGTTTCGGCATTACCGCTATGGGACCTATAGAGGCAACCGTAGACGCGTGATGGTCGTCGTTCTCTACGCGTAGTCAAAGGCTGGACAGGTCCGAACTTTCAAGACTGTCGAGGCATCGAGAACAGATGTCCTCTCTGATGTATACGCAAACTCCAGCCCGAGACACAAAGGGGTGTTCCAATTTGTGCCCCGGATAGGAGAGATACGAAGTATCAACTGGAGAGGGTGCCTGTGTTTCGGTCAGTAAGAGCTAGGCCGGCTTCGCCATCTCGAGATGGTAGTGGACAGCATTTAGGTTCGAGGAAAGTCCCCTGATGTTGCAGAAATTCACGGATAGCGTGGCTGGGGTCGCCTTGGCCTTGTTGCTCAGCTTGCCCCGAGCAGTTATTGTCTTGAGCGGAATTTTGCCAGATGAAATGCAGAAGCAGAACTTCCACTTCACGACGGTATTCTGTGAGGTCCATTGTTAAAACCATACAACAATACACGTTCACTCGGTGAAATATTCAACTCGACTGTGTGAGCGACAAGCGTGGCGAGGCGACAAGGCAAACTAATGCAGGCGGGCCGCGCATGTGAGCGGGAAAGAAAGTTGCAACTCGTCGCGACGGCGCGCCGCGTGCTTCACGCGGCGTCGACGCGCCGACATGAACTCACGGCGACGGCGGCGCGCCGGCGCGGCGCTCATACCTACTGGTGACGCATTGCACATGTTGCCAATATATCTCAGAAAAACGTCGTTAAACACTTTAAAACTTGTTCTTATAGTTAGAGGTTTGAATTGGTGTCGATTAAATCTAGTCTAATTCAAACTACAATGGACAACATCTTGTGTCGTTAATAAATAATAAATATAATGATTTCTTATATTTATGCGAACACTACACATTGAATAAAACTACCTTTACGGATTCTATCGAGTTTAATTAACTTATTTTTATACGGAGGCTGGGTACTACCACCTGCTTGGGGTCCTGTAATTAATAAAATTAAAACTAAACCCAAGTATACCACTGTAAGACTTGCAAGGCACAGTAAGTTTATTCTGCGTAGACGGGGCCAAAATTAATAATTAAAAAAGCACTCCAGGTACTCCGGGTTAACTCTGACATCGGGACGTCAATCACTTCAGCCCCCGTGACCGTGGGTGCTGTAAAGTATCCGAAACGTCGGGAATTAATAAAAAATAAGTTATTTAAACGCGAAAGAATCCGTAAAGGTAGTGTTATTCAAAATAATAAATATAATAAGTAATGGAATCCATTCGTCTCTCGGGAGTCGTAAGAACCGAGTATGGAATATTCCTGAAAACCTTATGGCTTCCGGCCGTCTAAAACCGCTAAGGCCCAAGGCAAATCCTCCCTACAGCGGAAGAGGCCCAGTGTCCAGCGCTGATATTTTACTAATTTTGCGGACTATACATATAATGATATAAATGATTACATGATGGATATTGATATGTCGGCAGGATAGTCTGACTTTTATAGTTATGCTGGTTTTCAAACGTCGTTTTGTTTTGTTTATATGATGTCTGTGATGTTTTCGTTTACCGGCGAACACTGAGTGATATACAGGTTGGGTAAAAAATCGGGATCAAACGAAACCATGCGGCACTTGCGGTTATTTGCAGTAAAAAAATATCTGTATGGCAGGAGCTCTCACTTGATCTCCTTAAAAGTTATGAATATTTGAGTGATTTTTTGAAGAAGTGTTTTAATCCCGAATTTGTAAACTCTAACTTCTAAAGCTCCTATAAAGGTACTCTCAAATTATGAAATGTATGGCGATTGCCTAGCCTCAGAGCCTGCTAAGGCTATACAAGGATGTGATAATGTACAATATAAGAAATGGTATTTTTAATACGAAGTGTTTTTACTTTAACTTAATGTGACACAATTAAATATATATATATTGTATATATTGTATTTTACATGAAGGTTACTATGCGATTGGCGATTATATAACAGAAAAAGCTGTTTTGGATCTTATGATCATCTTAGAGGACTTCTATTTCGAGCAGTGTGTTATTATGTTACGTAAAAGTTCTGCCTATACGAACAAAATGAATCAACTGATAGGCCGACTTCATGAGTCCGGACTTTTGCTTGCATGGGAAAACCAGGTAGGTAAACATAATTTTAATCATAACCATTTATTATAATTTTTTATACAAATTACTTATTAATAAGATCACAATACCCAGAAGCTATTTTTATTTATTTGTTGAATCTATCTACTGCCTTTAAGCCACAAGTGAGGTTAAGTACCAACACAGCACTCTCGTCGCATAGGATCGGTTGCAAGGCCACGACCAGAATATTAAATCGCCATTATCATCAGTATTAGGCTTTGGATCGGTTTATTTGTCAATTGTATTAGTGATCTTAGTGCCAGCTACTACGAGTATGATCACTAACACTAATAATAGTATTAATCTCTTTACCTAAAATCGAACTAAATACTACAGTGGTAGAGCCACGCGGCAGCTTTTGCTGTCGCACGGATGGGCCGGCTCGAACCGGGGTGGTACCACGACCTCACAGAATACCAGCGTGAAGTAGAGGTTTACCTCTGCGTTTCGCTTGGTGAGTGCAGGTGGCCGGAGGCCCTTTTTACTGGAAATGAGGCATTCCATCCTAGTCCTCACGGGTGAAAACGCATCTGCATTTTGAATTGTAATAGAGGATAGATGTAGATGTCTATGGGCCGCAGCAACCACTTACCATCAGGTGGACTGTGCTCGTTTGTCACCCTTATACTATAAAAAAAAAAAACCTACACACAAAATAATTAGCGAGAGATTATATACAACGTGTCCCAAAATTCAACGATAAGCCAACACCGGAGGATAGACCTGCCCCGGACTAATCGGGGAAAAAAAGAAAAAAGAATATATCCCAATTATATTTTAAGTTATATAAAAAAAATGAAATTCTTCAGAAATTGAGACCGTTTATGATATTTTTCACTACCATGACCACAATTTTTTAAATATTTTTTTCTTTTTTTTTATAGGCAACCTGAATAGTACTGCTATCTACCACAATTCTTAGAAATTCCAGAATAACTCTTGTTTTATCACGAAAATTAATGAAACTTATTTTATTCCCTAAATTTTTTGAAGACTTTTACTTTTAACCAAATTTAACTTATCGTGGTGTAAAAAAAAAGTATGAACACTAGTATGGCAAGTTTTTTTAAAAATTGACGCAACTAACCAACATTCCAAAATAGTATAATACTCTAGGAAAACAAGTTATAAAAAAATATGGGCCTATTATTTCTTAACAGGGGCCAAATGACGGTCGGGTGTAATAAAAGTATTAGTTCTTGAAAAATGTTTAATATTTCAAAACAAATGGTACAAACAGTTTCACGTGTAATTTATTAAGTTATTAACATTATAGCAAATGTTCGAACTGTTTTCCACGAGCACACCATCGCCTTAAAAATGATCGTTTTATTTGTCTTGCATATCTTCTGCTATTAATGTAATCAGCAGCCTGAGTGATATTTCGACGAAGCTCGTCCAATGTCACAATGGGTTTTGAGTAGATCCTGTTTTTAAGACAACCCCAATAGAAGAAGTCCAGGGGGTTCCTGTAGCTTCTTCTATGGCACGTACCGAAGTAGTCGAGTCATTTTCTATCTCATTGAGAACTTCTTCATCACGATCCAATCTAGGTCTTCCAGCGCTTCTCCTATTGAATGGCATACGACCCTCCGAAAACGCTTGATGCACATTAATAAACACTCGATAATCAGGATATTTTTGAGCATTTGGGTATCTTTCTCGATACAGTCTGCTAGCAGCGTTAGCATTACATCGGCATTCTCCATAGATTAAATGCATATTAGCGTATTCCTGTGGTGTGTACGGTTGCGGCATGTTAAACGCCAAACAGTCCAAAATGCGCCAGAACTCTAAATCACAAAACACACAATCGTAGTCCAAGATAATGCCAGGTCAGTTCAGTTTGCAGATCACTTCCAGTCCAAATAATGCCAGGTCAGTTAAGTTTGCAGGTCGATTCCAGTCCAAAAAGCCAAGCCAAAAGTCGATAGTATGTACGAGGGCCACGTAAGTTGAATTGGGAACGGTGCGCAGTAAAAAAAGGAGCAGAGCCTACTGAACCGACTTGCTGAGAATAATAACAGCTTCTCTACCTGCCCTGTTGTTGTCTCTTTTTTAACGTAAATATCTCTATCTATCTATATCTCTCTAACATCTAAGGTATTAATGCCCCATTCGAATTCCTAGAAATTGTAACAGAAACCCATTTTGGGCATGTAGTAAAAGTGATTACTGACAATTACAATTTAAGGAATTTGGCCCCTGTTTAGAAATAATAGGCCCATATTTTTTTATAACTTGTTTTCCTAGAGTATTATACCATTTTGGAATGTCGGTTAGTTGCGTCAATTTTTAAAAAAACTTGCCATACTAGTGTTCATACTTTTTTTTTACACCACGATAAGTTAAATTTGGTTAAAAGTAAAAGTCTTCAAAAAATTTAGGGAATAAAATAAGTTTCATTAATTTTCGTGATAAAACAAGAGTTATTCTGGAGTTTCTAAGAATTGTGGTAGATAGCAGTACTATTCAGTTTGCCTATAAAAAAAAAAGAAAAAAAATATTTAAAAAATTGTGGTCATGGTAGTGAAAAATATCATAAACGGTCTCAATTTCTGAAGAATTTCATTTTTTTTTATATAACTTAAAATATAATTGGGATGTATTTTTTTTCTTTTTTTCCCCGATTAGTCCGGGGCAGGTCTATCCTCCGGTGTTGGCTTATCGTTGAATTTTGGGACACGTTGAATATATATATATATATATATATATATATATATATATATATATATATATATATATATATATATATATATATATATATATTGTCATATAACAATAGCGTCACACAACTTCTCTGTGGAATTGTTTACCGTCGGTGATTTTACCGCCGGCATTTTATAATGATTTTATATTAATTAATTTTAAAGGCCGGCAAAGTATCTGCCATTCCACTGGTGTTGCGGTTGTTCATGGGCGGCGGTAGTCACTTGCCATCAAGTGAGCCGCATACTCGTTTGCTCCATCTTAGGCTGGTTTCTCAGTTGTACGGGAGTCCCGTACGGGCAGCCCGCAATGCGGGAGACCCCTACGAGTAGCGCCCGCAGTGCTCTGAAACAAGTGTAGTAAATCTGAAGTAAGTACGATATGGGTGCTAGCCGAAGACAGTCGCAAATGAAAATGAATGCGAACGTATTAAAAATTCGTGGTATTTATTTAATTTGTGAGAGACGACGACGACAGAGAAAGAGAAAGAGACTATGGGTATATCCCATCATCGAAGCAAGATGTTTCGAAACTGTATTTGTAACCTTAAATTATAAACTTAGGAACGATCCTCGCAAATTTTTTAATTATTTTCGTATGTCGATTAGTAGTTTTCATGAATTACTATCCAGGTTGGAGAACAGAATAAAACATCAAGACATGTTTTTTTTTTTATAGAATAGGGGGCAAACGAGCATGCGGCTCACCTCATGGTAAGTGACTACCGCTGCCCATGAACAACTCCAACACCAAGTGAATTGCAGATGCGTTGCCGGCCTTTTAGAAAGGTGTAAGCTCTTTTCTTGAAGGTTCCTAAGTCGTATCGGTCCAGAAAATTCGCTGGTGGTCATTGATTCCACAAGGAAGTTGTGCGAGGGAGAAAACTTCTTCTAAATCGCACAGTGGTGGACCGCCAATCATCCTGATGGTATGGATGGTAACGCGAGTTTTGTCGCGATGTGCGATGGTGAAATTGAGCGGCTGGAATTAGTCCGAAAAATTGCTCAGAGCACTCCCCGTGATAGATGCGATAAAATACGCAAAGAGATGCAACATCTATACGCAGTGCCAGTGTATCGAGCCGGTCAGAAAGAACTCGGTCGTCGACGATTCGAGCCGCTCTGCGATGGATGCGGTCACGTGGAAGGAGTTGGCACTGGGGTGTCCCGGCCCAGAGATGAGAACAGTATTCCATGTGGGGCCGAACTTGCGCTTTGTAATACTGTCTCGCTCTGCGGAGCACGCCAAGCTCTTTAGAGGCCAATTTGGCCTTCCCTTCCAAGTGACCACGAAACTGCACACTATTCGATATGTCGACACCAAGGATTCCGATACTGGCTGAGGCAGCAAGGGGAGTGCCTTGAAACTGAGGAGATTCGACAAAGGGGTTCTTTTTAGCGGTAAACACGCAAACTTGTGTCTTCTGGGGATTGAACTGGACTAGATTTAGTCGGCCCCAATCCGAGACTTTGTTAAGCAAAGAGTTGACTTCAGACACAAGTTTGGCGACGTTTTCCCGAGAAATGTTGGCACGGCCGGTATATAAGGCATCACCAGTGCTGTCATCTGCATAGCAATGAATGCTACCAGTTAGCAACATATCATTGATATGCAGGAGAAACAGTGTTGGTGATAGCACGCAGCCTTGTGGAACACCAGCGTTGATAGGCTTGAAATCAGAACATGTACTGTCTACTACGACCTTGATGCTCCGATCAGCAAGGAAACTGGTGATCCATTTGCACAATTTCTCGGGAAGCCCATAGGAAGGAAGCTTCGAAAGAAGCGCTTTGTGCCAGACCCGATTGAAGGCCTTCGCTATGTCCAAACTAACGGCCAATGCCTCTCCCTTGGACTCTACTGCCTCCTCCCATCTATGAGTTAAGTAGACTAGAAGATCACCAGCTGATCGACCTCGACGAAAACCGTACTGGTGGTCACTAATTAGCTGGTGATCCTTAAGGTACCTCATGAGCTGGCAGTTTATAATGGCTTCCATTATTTTGGAGAACAACGAGGTGATGGCGATAGGCTTGTACTTACACGGGTCTGAGCGGTCGTCTTTTTTAGGGATCGGGTGGACCAAAGCTGTCTTCCATGAATTCGGGACTACGCCTTGGGAATAGGAGTACCAGAAAAGACGCGTTAAAACCGGTGCCAACTCCGGAACACATCATGTCTTCAGCACAATGGGAAGGACTCCATCGGGCCCACTCGACTTGCTGACGTCCAGAGAGAAGAGTGCTTTGCGAACCGAGCGCTGTGTAAATCGCAAATCCGGCATGGAGCACTCACATCGCGGGATGATCGGCGGTGTGTTCCCCCCGTCATCTAGAGTTAAGTTGGACGCAAAAAGAGAGCTCAACAGATCGGCTTTCTTCTTTGCGGCATGAGCCAGTGAGTCGTCCTCTCTGTGCAGAGATGGAAGAGATGGCTGGCAGAAGTTCCCTTGGACAGCCTTGGCGAGAGACTAGAATGCACGGGTTCCCGAAGGAAGGCGAACTAGCTTCTCGCCAATTCTGCCGATGTGCTCAGACCTTGCCTTGGCAATGACGCTTTTGAAGGACCTGGAGGCGGAATTATACTTCTTTTTAAGTGCGCTGGTGTTTACATCCCGAGACGTTGATGCGTCAGCCCAGGCCCGGTAGCACTCCTGCTTATAGCGTGATGCTATTTTACAGGAGCGACCAAACCATGGCTGGGATATCTGATCTCTGGCCTCCGATGGGCACCACAGAGGATGGAATAAAAAGTTCCATACCCTGATGTACCACATCAGCAACAGAATCGGCAACCACTCTGGGATCTTCCGGCGAGAAGTAAACCCGCCCCCAAGGGTAGGATGCAAAAAAAGACCGCATCCCGTCCCAATCAGCTGACCTATAGTGCCAAACACGGCGGCAAGCTGCAGATCGCAACTGCGATTGGAGCGTGAGTGGCACCGTACTCCGGATCAGACAATGGTCCGAAGAGCCCAGTGGGGCATCGACGGAGACCTGATATCCGTCCGGATGAGAGGTCAGCAGAAGGTCCAACAGGGAAGGTACATGATCTTCCACATCTGGGATCTGCGTAGGCGAAGTAATCAGTTGTGTTAGACCATATGCCAAAGCAAAGTCATAGATAGATCTACCCGCATGATCGGTTAAACGAGAACCAAGCCATTCAGCGTGGTGGGTGTTGAAATCACCGAGTATCACGATCTCTGCGAATGGGGCCTGTTGTCGGCACGGAGTCTGCAGCCATTTGGACGTGGTCAATGAGTCGGTCTGTGTCGGCATTACCGCTATGGGACCTATAGAGGCACCCGTAGATGCGGGGGTGGTCATCGCTGTCTACGCGCAGTCATAGGATAGATAGGTCCGTACCTTCAAGACTGCCGAGGCGTCGAAAACAGATGTCCTCTCTGACGTATACGCAAACTCCAGCCCGGGGCACAAAGGAGTGTTCCAATTTGTACCCCGGGTAGGAGAGATATGAAGTATCAGCCGGAGAGGACACCTGAGTCTCGGTTAAAAAGAGCAAGGCCGGCTTCGCCATCTCTAGATGGTAATGGATAGCGTTAAGGTTGGAATGAAGTCCCCTGATGTTGCAAAAATTCACGGATAGCGTGACAGGGGTCGCCTTGGTTGTATTGCTCCGCTTGCCCCGAGCAGCATTAGTCGCGAGCGGAATTTTGCCCTCCCCCCCTCCCCATAATACGAGAGGCAGCCTGAGCACCCACGCTCAGGAGTGAAGTAGTTTGGTCGTGGATGCTCAGCGAGCGATTCTCCAGGGGTGCTGGTACCCTCCTGGGGTAGTCTTTTATTTAATTTCACTACCATGTTGATGGGAGGGGGGGGGGATTGGGCCTCTGGCCACCTGCACTCACCAAGCGCAACGCAGAGGTAAACCTCTACTTCACGCCGGTATTCTGTGAGGTCGTGGTACCACCCCGGTTCGAGCTGGCCCATCCGTGCGACAGCAAAAGCTACCGCTTGGCTCTGCCACTGTTAAAATGTTTTAACATGTTTCGTGCTGTTATAATATCCCGTGTCAATTAATCCACTAGTCTCGATTGTACTCACGGAGCACGGGCGCTCCGTATCGCTGTGAAACGATGTATGAGCAGCGGTGCGCTCACGTCTGCATGTACGGGGTCCGGGTGCGGGACACGGGTGGTGTTGTACGGGCCCTACGCGGAGCGAGTCCCGTACGGAACAATCCGCGTCGCTGTGAAACGATGTTATAGCGCCTCACATCTGTCTCCGCTGTCTGTCTGACTCCCGTACCGTACCGTAGCTGTGAAACCAGCCTTATAAAAAAAATTAACATTTTTAAGTTACACTTTGCATGCTATATGCACTATTGTTAGCGAAACGCGAGGTTGCGCTGTTTCTATTTGTATTCGTGATGGTAACTGGATGCTGTGGCCAATATACATATTACATATATCCTGAATGAAAAAACAAAATGCAGATGCGTTGTCACCTCCAAAGAAAGACGAGGAAGATGAAATGCCTCGTTTTCAGTAAAAAGGGTCTCCGGTTATCTACACTCACCATACGAAACACGTGGTAGCATGAAGCTGCTATTTTACACTGGTATTTTGTCAGAGCATGGTCCTTCCCCAGTCGAGCAAATCCATTAATATATCTGCGCCTTGGCTCTACCAAGTATTCCTAATAACAAAAAAAACATGCGATTGCCAACCCGCCTGCCAAGCGTGGCAATTGTAGCCAAATTCCGTCTATGATGGTGATCTATGGGATAGGCGTAAATTCAGCAGTAGACTTTGATAATATAGCCTATTAAATAAATTAATAAATTTATGTGTTGAATATGTTTAACAGGTCGCGTTACAACATCTAAATTACAAGGTCCAACTTGAAGTAAAGTTGTCCCGATCTAAAAAAGATGTTGACAAAATAGAGCCGCTGGCCTTACGGCATTTTTTAGTAAGCGATTGGCTTATCTTTTATGTAAATAATTAATAGTATATTTTTCCTTTATGTGTTTTATATATATACTTTGTTTCAGGGAGTATTCATGTTGTTTGGTACAGGGGTTCTTATATCTTTTATGGTTTTAATTTCGGAAATAATTACGCATAAAAAACCCAACCAAAACATCAATCCATTGTAGGAAAAGCAATTTATTCAAAACAATTATAACTATTAATTGAATATCATCATTTACAATTTGTTATATTTATTTATAGCTTATATTGCTCACCAATAAATACTTGAATAAGAGAATACATGTTGTGTTTTTTTTAATATAGTTTCTATTGAAGAAGTGCGCAAAACGCATCCTTAATGTATTGTCCTCCAGACCCAATTTCGGCCACGGCGGCCAGTCTCAACGGAGACTAGCCATCGGCGCAGGACAAGATTATAGTGCCCAAGTGTATGCGCAAGCACAGGTGCACTCTCTATTCCCTCACTTTCATAGCCCGATGGGACGGTAAACCGACAAAACCGGAGAGAGATCAGGCGCAGGAGCAACGGCTTTACGTGCTTTCCGAGGCACGGGGGTGAAACACCGCCAACTTCCTGACTCCGGACAGCTACTGAGAATTTCTTGATGGAAAAACTCAATAACTGATTTTCATCTCATGATCAGCAGTCGCACTAGTACAACCACTAGACCAACGAGGCATTATCCTTAATGTATGTATAATACGTAGTATACATAGAAGTCTTTGTACGAGTGTATTTTTTGAATTTATACATCTTTTGGGGAATTTTGGGAAATTTGGGCGGTGCTGCAGTCCCTTCAGCGGTGCCAAGTTGACTGTCGGTATATCGAAGTGCTGAAGTACTTGTACAGTAGAGCTACGATGGCTATCCGAGTACAGAGTCGGCGTACGAAACCTATCCAACTGCAGAGAGGTATAAGACCGGGTGACGTTATATCCACGAAACTCTTCACCGCTGAGTGAAGAGTTTCGTGGATACCGCTACCCGCTTAACACCACAATAACTGACCACTTAATGGTATTTCTATCGATTTCTTGTACTGGAAATCATAATGAGAATAGGCTTAACAAACCTATCATAAACTGACAAACCTTGCCATAGTATAGTTGCATAAAATCTCTCAGAGCTAGACAAACAACGCGACCCTAATACCTTCGCGAACATATTAACTGATTCGTTGCGGCACCAATTTTTGACAATTTTTTGCTGTGGCGGCGAACAAATATTTCTTGACACGCCCGGCGTGTCAAGCGCCTCAGACATATGCTTTTTTAATTGTTTAGACCTAATTAAGTTTATTTGACATCAAACATACTCGTAAGTTACAAATGGAAGGATACTTATTTTTAGTGGGTAACTACGTGTTTTTTTACGCGTTTTTTTTGAAATTAAGAGAAAGTGACTTCTTTTATGAAGAGATTACAAACCTTTTGTACTATTTTTTGTTGTTATAAAAAAATCATTTATATAAGTAGGTACAGCTAAATCCGTGATGACTTACGGAACTGAGACGTGGTCCTTCACTGCTGGCCGTATGAGGAAGCTCAAGGTCGCTCAGCGAGCTATGGAGAGGGCTATGCTCGGAGTTTCTCTGCGTGATAAACTCAGAAATGAGGATATCCGCAGTAGAACCAGAGTGACCGACATAGCCCAACGGATTAGTAAGCTGAAGTGGCAATGGGCCGGCCATATAGCTCGAAGAACCGACAACCGATGGGGAAGAAAGGTTCTCGAGTGGCAGCCTCGTACCGGCAAGCGAAGTGTAGGGCGTCCCCCCACTAGATGGAGTGACGACCTGGTAAGATATGCAGGAAGTCGATGGATGCAGGTGGCTCAGGACCGTGCTTTGTGGCATTCTTTGGGGGAGGCCTATGTTCAGCAGTGGACTTGTGAAGGGCTGTAATGATGATGATGATGATGACAGCTAAATCACCCTGGAAACCTTTGTTTTTATTAAATTAAATTTTCACCTCATAATAACATTTGTAAATATAAAACAATGAAGAACCTTCATTTGAAAAAAATAAGGTATATCATTCATTGATATTTACAAATGTTAAATATTATTTAATGTTATACAAATGTAAAAGTAAAGTCGATCTGAAAACGTCTAGTTATTAAGAATAGCAAAACAAGTGTTTTCAAAAGGAAAAAAACGCTGGCGCTATACGGCGACGGATTGACAAAAGACTAATTATTAGCGAACTTTTTTTATGCATGAAGGGTTTCGAACTGTTTCGAGCAAAATAAACCTTATACCATATCACAAGAGCACATGGTACTTCGTAGGTCCATTCAACCAAATTATAGTAATAAGTCGGCACTTCAACCATTTTAAGCAAAAGAGATAAAGGCATTGTTTTTTTTAACAGGAGAGTTGTTTTCTAGAAACTTGTTTACTTACAACTTGAGTTTGTGAGCGATCGCAATGAGTGCTATTATTTGTTCATTTGTTGCTTATTAGAGTATTTTTCCACAACATGTTTTAAAAACCTATAAAGTAAAAACGGTACCATGTACAAGTTAAAAAAGGTTGTCAACTCCTAAAAATTTCAATTTTTCAAAATATCCAGAAACAAAGCCGCAGGCATGAACTACTTGCAAAATAATGAATATTTTGTTCTGGATAAATTTTCCAAAAAAGCAATTTGAGCGAGTTATAACAATTTAAAAAAAAAGACACGCCTCGCTTGTCTTACGCCACACACAAAAGTATTCGATGGCACGCCTGGCGTGTCACCCGCACTGAACCGGTTAATTGAAAAGATTCCAACAGCCCTAAAATGAAACCCCAAAATCACCCAGAGATGGACGCACTAGAAATAAATGCGACTCGCTTCAATTCGACGCATTTCTGCTGTAGTCGACGCCTGGCTTTAGGCTAAGCGTCCACTAGGCTCGCTGAGCCGAGTCGAATCGAATCGCAGAAAGTCACCTCCTATATATTTACTATGAAACTGCGTCCATTAGCGACGAGCCGCGGCGCGCCGAATTGAATCGACCGCGCGAATTTCTGAACAGGCGAATTTCTTCGCCGATGCGCTTCGATTCAACTCGGCGCGCCTCAGTAGACGCCATAGATAAATAAATATATAGGTCGACGCGGAGAAATGGATGCGCGCCAACGTATTTTAATTAATATCTATGTCGTTTTTGTAAAAATCTTTTTGTTTAAATAAAAATGTATGAACAATTATTGATATCACTGATCCAACAATATCCGGAATTGTTTAATCATGAAGATCCACATTATCACGATGAAATAAAAACATCTCTTTATCAGAGCTGTCCATGACGCAAAAACGACCTATTTTGATTAAGAATTTGCGATGAATGAACAATTCGATTCGATTCGTCTGAGCTGGACGCAC
This sequence comes from Parnassius glacialis, assembly GCA_033319125.1. Taxonomy (NCBI): domain Eukaryota; kingdom Metazoa; phylum Arthropoda; class Insecta; order Lepidoptera; family Papilionidae; genus Parnassius; species Parnassius glacialis. Next base: position 23,088,118 of record JAVANC010000021.1, read on the forward strand.
TAGGAATAAATGCGACTCGCTTCGATTCGACGCATTTCTGCTGTAGTCGACGCCAGGCTTTACCGTTTAGAAGGTCCAATTAAAATACTTTAATTTTTGTATGAAAATAAAAATTGAAGAAATATATTTTATTTTCTTACAAACGTTGTTGTTATGATGTAAATGATATATTCCTAAAACGTCTTCAGTAAATTAAAAATTACCCTTTATATAGATAAAGCCAAAAAAAATTATGGGGCAACCTGTCTCAAGCTCAAGTTACTCCAAATCAACCATTTATTTATCTATGAAATCAACAATCACATCCCTACTCTTTGAATCTTCGATTGGCACCATTGAACCACAAACTAAACGCACATTTTGAAGTCATGGCTGCAATATGCTCAGTGTTTCCACTTTAGTTATTTCAGTTCTCCGGGCTTTAATAGAGTTCTACACTTTTTAAACAGTTTTGCCCCTTAAAAACAATTCAGTATAAATCTGTTATTTTGGTTGCTTTTGGTACTGATGGTAGCATGCATATTATATACAACTCTATATTATACACGTACTCCTGTTAGTATATAATATTCTTAGATGACAGTAAATCATTATACTGTGATTACACAGCCAGTTTAATAATATAGTTTATGGTTCAATTCATTCATCCATCCACTTCACTCTTGATTTATGTACCTCTTCAAAATTGGATAGGTTTTTGTGCTTACACGACTGAGGTTATGATGGAGCACCATAACTCAGTAATAATAATCTCCACTCCCCCCTCTTACATAATAATATTTATTTTTCTCTACAAAATTACATTTTAAATATCATTACATTTAATTATCAAGTAACTTACAAATGCTAGTTGTAGAGACTGGTAACGATATTAGGATTGTCTGTGCTACTGCCGCTAGGCCTCCACCACCGAACAAAGAATCACATGTGCTGTACTACTAGTGAATAATGAATTTAAAAGGAAATATTATAATATACATTTAAAAAGAAAAAATAAACAAAAGTAGTGTGTCTCTGTGTGTGTGTGTGTGTGTGTGTGTGTGTGTGTGTGTGTGTGTGTGTGTGTGTGTGTGTGTGTGTGTGTGTGTGTGTGTGTGTGTGTGTGTGTGTGTGTGTGTGTGTGTGTGTGTGTGTGTGTGTGTGTGTGTGTGTGTGTGTGTGTGTGTGTGTGTGTGTGTGTGTGTGTGTGTGTGTGTGTGTGTGTGTGTGTGTGTGTGTGTGTGTGTGTGTGTGTGTGTGTGTGTGTGTGTGTGTGTGTGTGTGTGTGTGTGTGTGTGTGTGTGTGTGTGTGTGTGTGTGTGTGTGTGTGTGTGTGTGTGTGTGTGTGTGTGTGTGTGTGTGTGTGTGTGTGTGTGTGTGTGTGTGTGTGTGTGTGTGTGCGCGCGCACGCGTTAGCAAATTCCCATTTTACCACTTAAGAACTCTATTGAATCCAGATTTTGCACAAGCAAACGTATCTTTCCAATTATCAGTGCTGAAAACTAATAAAAAATAACTAAGAAAACGAATACAAACGGCAGAATACTCCCACTGGATACCTTCATTGAACACAAATTCATACAACTGCCAATATTGGTGCATTGTTTTATGTAACTATTGCTTTTTAAAATGCATCAGTAGAACGGCAGTCTAGTGCTGTCAAGAAAATTAAAACGAAATAGACTGGAAAATAACACATTGGGATCGATCCTTGAAAACGAAACATTGGATCGCCACGAACATGATAAACCTCGATAGAATTAATGATAAACCAATTTGAAATATTATGTACAAGCCACAAGCAAATAAAGCAAAAAGTAAGATTAAATATGAATAAAAGTGAAGAATAAATATAAAGTAACAACCACTGTTCATATTTTGATTTACCCATAGTTTCCCTTAAAATTGCACTCTTTAGCTCTTCTTTATTTATTTATTTATCCTTTATTGCAAAACAACAACAAGGGGTTACAAAGGGCAGACTTAATTTCCTATGGAACTCTATACCAGTCGATCCGATGAAAAATGGAATAAATATTTTAATAAATGGTTATTTTAATAAATAAATGGTTTAATTTAAGATGGAAAAAAGTGTCAGTAAAATTCTGGACCAACGCCTTAGACGTATAGTGAGCCATTTAAGTTTAGAACGATAGGCAGAGATATGGTCGTATTTAAGTAAATTAAAAACAAATCTTATACAACTATTGAGAATGCGCTCCAACTTGTTGAGAAGATTTTGCGATAGATTCGGATAGCATACATCAGCATAATTAATAAGTGGAAGAGTGAGGGAATTAACCAACATAAGCTTAGTTTTGAAGGGCTAGAAATTTTTCAGACAATACAGGGAACGCAAGGCAGCAACAACTTTACTTGATCTATATGCAGGGCGAGATTAACTATTGATTCATTGAAAGGGATTGATATCCTATTATAAACCTCAAGTTCAACGTTTCAATAGTTAGTCTTAGCCAGCATCCTTGAACTATCTATAATCATTGCTTTGCATTTCAACGGACTTACCGAGATACTATGCCTGTAGGACCAAACTCGGATAGTATCGAGATCATCGTTTAGCAGTCTTATGATAACATTGATGACATCGATACTAGATTGTACGTATAGTTGAAGATCATCTGATAGATAGCATACAGATGGTGCGAACCCTTGAGAACAGAAGATATGGAATTAATGAATAAAGAAAACATTATAGGAGAATGTATGCTGCCTTGCGACACACCAGATTCGATGTCAGCCCAGCCAGAGAACTGTTCTTCAAGGCGGACTGACTGTTGGCGGCCGTAAAGATAGGACGAAATCCACTCCAAGGCTGAGAATGAAAATCTGAGATGAGTCAGAATGGAGAAGAGGATGTCGTAGTTGATCACGACATCCTCTTGTGTTGAAAGCATTTGAAAAGTCGACAAGCACTAGCACTGTAACGTTCTGTTCATCCATCCCTCTTCTTATGTCATCAATGACCTTAATTAGTTCAGTAATGGTACTGTGACCAGACCGAAACCTTGACTGAAAAATATTCAATACGTTATGTTGTTTTTTGAAAGCAGAGATTTGCTTATACGCACAGGCTTCAAGAACTTTGGTGAGGAATGGGAGAATAAAAATTGGTCGATAGTGAGATAGTAGTGTAGGGTTAGGAATTTTGGGAAGAGGTCGAACATAAGCTTGTTTCCACAAAGTTGGGTATTGACCTGAGTCCAAGGAGTAATTTACGATATGTGTTATTGCTGGGAGAAGAAACTCGAGTCTTGCTAATCTCATAACTTGCTAAGCCTTGAAGTTAATAGCTGATAACGCCTTAGCAACATCATCTTGGGTTACAGGAGAGAATTCAAAAAAGGGAATGGAAAGTGATTTCATAGAAGCTATAGAATGTATCGTTTGGGATTTAATCTAGGATCGACAGAAAAATGACGATTAATGTCATCTAAATTATGTGAAGGACCTAACTCTACTAACGGAGGCTTAGTAATACCTAGAGATTCAAGAAATTTTCACATACCTGCGGTTGAAGTATTAAGGATATTATCGTCAATGTAGCGGCGTTTAGCTCTTTCCCATTTTCATCCCCTCTGGAGTCTAAATTTCCCTCAAAAAGGGAATTTCCATTCACTGTGGAAACACTGGCTGTGCTGTAACTAGTGTTGCTAATTAGTTATTAGTTATTATATATAGTTATATATATATAGTTATAGTTATTGGTTGTTCAATTCAATTATCTGCTGGTAATGACCCCTTCTGTAAATGTGGATTAAAATTGATCAAAAATCTGGCAGCACCGATTACAAATTAGAGCCATAGACTTGTATGAAACTAATATAGAATTTGGAATCCCTTACTTATTTACAAAATGCAATTATAGACATAAATATATTAACATAAACTATATTTTCTATCTGTTGCGATGCTCAAAAAGGGAATGTCATTCTTAGATGAAGAGGCTTGAGAGGACAGTAACCCCTGTGAACAGTCAAAAGCCTACTTTCAGTGATTATTCCAGTTTACATACCTTCTATTAACATAAAGTATAAAACTTGTTTTCCTATAAATAAAGTTAAGTAAGTAAGTAAGTTAATGTAGTCTAGAAGTTTAATCATTTAAAATCGATTAAATTTATTAACTTAATTATGTTTGTATGATAAATATTTCAATCAATAGGCCAAATTTTTTTGGTGGTTGATTTGGAAGTTGTATTTAGTGGGTAACTGCTCGAACAGTTGGCAATACTACTACTGTCATCAGTCAACTTTCATCTGTCAACTGTCACTTATATGTCAGTTATAAACAAACAGTAGTTCAGTGTGACCATATGTGGCAGGTTCCTGCCATTTTGGCAGGATTGGCCTCTTATTTTAGCCTCTGGCATGATCGGTTGACGTTTTATAAAACCTGGCAGTATTTGGCAGTATTGGGGTATTAAAAATAGATTTCATTATGGCAACTTAAAATGACGAAAATGGCAACCCTAGATACTTCACCAGGATGTGGGGGACTCCCCTGTACTTCTAGTGTCATGTTTAATCATATTCAATAAACAACTTTAAAAGTATGGGTGTAAAGTTGATAATCTTAAAACGAGTATTCGTAAACACGAGTTAATGGTTAATATTTCAATCAGTCATAGAAGAGACGTACTTTATTTTGGTATCGCATTAGATTTCGTGGTGACAATATCGTGTTAGCGATATCTTGTTTATAATATTTCGTAGACGATAGTAATTATTGGTGGTGGTGATGAAGTGAAAATATGAAAGGGCGTATAGAGCAGAGTGGGAGCAAGGTCCTTTACTTTCGTCGTGGATCTGCAAAGCTAAAAACTTTAAAAATCCAAATTGGCATCCCGGCTGACCGCTTTAAAGGAGCATGCCGCTACTAGTAAACATAAAAAAAAGTATCCGAGTGTCGTGGGAAACTCGATTGGAACGAAGTTGCTTTTGTAGTATATTATTATTGATAAATGTATTATATTATTGATTAACAAATACAAATAAATGAATTACTTGTAAAATGATATTTCTTTAATGGCAAGATAAGAAAAAGTGCGAGGGAGATGGATACTATTCCATCTCCCTTTGTCGCAAAGCCGTCTACACTATATCAAAAGGAGTCGTGACTGAAAAGATCTTACACTTTTCTCGCCTAGCCCCCATCCGCCAAATTCGTACCATCCGATAAGGAACTTCGTTCCAAAATATGAGTGGATTCAGCATGTGAAAGAATATTCTGTCAAATAAATTTAATTAAGACAAAAACACGAAACATTTAGACATAAATAAACATGTAGTGTCTATCTTGCACGTAAACAAGGCATTGGCGAGTATGGCGATTGCATTGCATTAAAACCAACGAAAGATATGTTCAATTATAATTTAATACAAATATTGCATTTAAATGTTTTTTACTTTTCTTAGTTTAATACAATTATACAATGGTAAATAAAGTTGGCAGTATTTAGGCATTTTTCACTACAGGCTTTGGCAGGATTTGGCAGGTTTTTAACCAAAATATGGCAGGATCTGTATTTTAAATATGGTCACACTGCAGTAGTTATCACAGAGTACATTATATATAGTAGTTATTAGTTATCTGTCATGGTTATGTTTAGGTTGTAGCCTTGTAATTAAATGTCGCGGGAAAAACGATCGATATTCAACAGTGTTGAGTTTCCTGTATGACGGTAGTGTGAGGGTTCTTAATTCTGCTTTATTTGCGTTGTGTTTAAATAATGAGAAATTAAATAAATTAAAAATAAATAATATCAATTTCATAATGGTGTTTTATCGATGTGTGTATTTTGTCTTTTTTCTCACCGTGTCCGCTAAATTTGTATGGAAACATCATAACAATGAAGAACTACCCTTGGTTTTGGAAGAAATTCACGAAAAATGCCCAAATATTACTAGAATTTATGCCTTGTCAGAACCGTCTGTCCAAAATGTACCACTTTATGTAATTGAATTTACGGAAATGCCTGGATTTCATCAACCCTGTGAGTTAGTCGCAATATTTTTTTATTTCACGAACTTTTTATTATAAATCGCTTTTTATATAATTTGTACACATGTATTATGTACTATATTAATTTGGTACAAATGATTATTACGCAATGTACAAATTATTATTTGCTTATTACTTAAGAATATCGTGTCAATTTTATAAGTAATATGATTATTACTTTTTTCGGCTATTTTGACTTTTGCTTCTTTGATTTATATATATATATTTTTTTAACAAAGATTCAGAAATGTTTTGATAGTAGTTCTATTCAAAGCTGAAAATATTGCAGATAAACCTGAAGTAAAATATGTAGGAAATATTCATGGTAATGAAGTTCTAGGGCGAGAGTTACTTCTAGGATTAGCAGATTATTTGTGCGAGCAATACTTAAATAATGATCCCAATATCAGAGCACTTATTCACAAAACTAGAATACATCTTTTACCATCAATGAACCCAGATGGTTGGCAATTATCAACAAGTTTTGTAAGTAAAAATCATTGTTTATTATTATTAATAAAATACATCATAGTGTTGCATTTCGCATCTGTGTGAGAGTCTATGTATGTATTATTATTATTTTTGAAAATGTTGTTCATTATATATTTTCAGTATTTTAAGGTTTTTATATTATCTTAGTTGTTGGGGAAGAAAGGTTCTCGTGTGGGTGCCCCGTACCAGTAGGCATAGTGTAGGGTGGACCCCCACTAGATAGAGCTAGGTCCTGAACTTTCTGCATATCTTAACTGGTAATCACTCTGTGGCATTCCTTGGGGGAGGCCTATGTTCAGGCATTTGTTTACCTGTACTACAGCCTATTAAGCCCACTGCAGAACATTGACATGCTGTATAGATTGCGGTATATGGGAGGTAGTTCGCCATAGTTGCCAAACTTGGGAAGTAGGTTGGCAATTGCAGGTTTTTGTTTTTATTCAGCTGTTATCAGGAATATGCTGTCCAGCATTTCGTAGTTCAGTTTCCCTCTGTCTACTGTACTCTTCTTATGATAGCCATAGATTTTAACTGTGTAACCCCGTATTATCCCTTATAATATGGGGTTACACAGTCAAAATTCTGTGGTTTCTCTTCAAAACTTATTAAACTTTTGCCTTTTACTATTGAATAATATTTTTTGAATGCACCTTTTTATATTCTGTAGGGAGGTCAAGACTATCTCATTGGACGTGGCAACAATCATTCAGTGGACTTAAATAGAAATTTCCCTGACTTGGATGCCATAACATTTGAGTATGAACGTTTAGGTATCAATCATAATAACCATTTGCTGAAAGATGTTACTCGCCTTGCTGCACCGGTAAGTTGATATCAAACTGTTTTTTTATTCTCATTCACGGATTCTTATAAATTGCAGTTTAGACCTTTCTGCATACATCATATCCCTTTTAACTTTTTGTTAGTCCATCTAATGAGCCATCATCTTACACAGGCTATACTTTTTAGATAGTTAAGATAAGATGTGTTTTACTTAGATTTATAATTTACATTTCTTGTACTTTAAAAATTATCTATTTGCTGTGTCTCTAAAACAAGTTACATAAGTGATGTGCCCACTTTTAGTTATGAATATTATATATTATCAATGGTTTTTGTTTTCAACTCAAATATTATTTGTAATGTAATACAAGATTGACCCAGATGTGAGTTATGTAATTTTGCTGTTTTTTTCATAATCAAAAGTGTATAACTTTTGCAGTGGTCCGATATCAACTGTGAACAGATCAGATTTATTTAATTGAAAAGAATTTTACCCACTTTTGATTCTATCTAATTAGTAGGTTTGTCTTATTTTATGAAAAATATACTAATTCAGGCTTTAAATAGTTTTACAACAAACCACAAAAAAAATTGTGAACAAAATATGATTTAATACTGATGTAGATGAAGATCTACTAACTATTTATAAGGATTGGATTTAGATTTATTTCAATAAATAAATGATTATTATTATGTATTATGATTATTTAACACGAAAATGGGGGTATGAAGTTTTAACTATTTGGGCAAACTAAGATTGTGACATATTAACAAAATTTTAATTATATACATATACATATATATATAAATATAATGTGAACCAATTTTGATGATTCTTTTTTAATACGTAGGTTAAGGCAATACCATAAAAAATTTAGGGAAAAATTCCACCTGTAAGGGTCGTAAATTAAAGATGAAGTTTTTAATTTAACTTTTTAGACTACATTCTGATTGTGATAATCCTTAGTCCACTCAAAAGAGTTAAAAAAATAACTTGTAGACGGAACCATAGACCAAATCCGCCGGTGGGATCGGCAGACAGGTGCTTCCGAGTGTTCGTTTTTCCTAGCCCGGCGCTGGAGAGTTCGCGGCGAAGGTGGAACACCATGGGGTTTTAGTTTTAGTTAGTCGATGCGCGTCCAATATAACCCGTCCTCTATGAGGCGGGTATGCATAAGTATTTCCCAGTGTAAAAATGCCCGCGGTAAATTTACACAGTGCGCTATAGCAACCCGGTTTACATCTCCACCGGCGACAATGCATCTGTTAATTGTATCTTTACTTTTTTCTTTACTGCTATTGGAGCGGCCCATGTTCAGTTTATTTATTTACGATTTAGGCCCGTCACTGACATACGGAATTCCGTTTCGAGATTCCGTTTCGATTCCGATTCGGAATTCCGAACGCAGCAAGTCCATATAAAATCAAGGAGCCGTCACACACGTACTGTAGTTCTCCGTTCGAAATTTTGCGGGCAAAACGGGATTCTGAATGTGTGTGGCCGACCCGTTTCTTCGTTCGTTTCCGTATGCACGTGGCGGGCCTTATTCTTTATTGTACACCAAAATACAGAAAATCGAGTAAAAAGAAAGAAAGAAGAAGTCTTATCACTTTGAAAATGATCTCTTTCAGACATCCTTTGCGTAGAGAACTGACGCAAGCCATAGTTATTAACAGAGTAATATTAATGCTGATGCGATTTTTTAATAGAGAAATGAGCTAAGAGTCCGCCTGCAATCAACTTCTAGCATGAAAGGATGCGTTTTGACCTCTACGTTTATACGTGATAGAGCCATGCTGTAGCTATATTAACAGTATAGTTGTAGCACGAATGGGTTGGTTTCGTACAGGGAAGTATCACGCTCTCACAGAATACCAGCGTAAAATGCAGCTTAATGCTGCTGAGTTTCGTATGGTGAGTGTAGAGAACCGGAGACCCTTTTTACTGGAAAAGAGGTATTCTTTTTTTTTTTTATAGGAGAGGGGGCAAACGAGCATGCGGCTCACCTGATGGTAAGTGACTACCGCCGCCCATGAACAACTGCAACACCAGGGGAATCGCAGATGCGTTGCCGGCCTTTTAAAAAGGAGTAGGCTCTTTTCTTGAAGGTCCCTAAGTCGTATCGGTCCGGAAAAATCGCTGGTGGTAATCGATTCCACAAGGAAGTTGTGCGAGGGAGAAAACTTCTTCTGAATCGCACAGTGGTGGACCGCCAATCATCTAGATGATATGGATGGTATCGCAAGTTCTGTCGCGATGTGCGATGGTGAAATTGAGCGGCTGGAATTAGTCCGAACAATTCCTCAGAGCACTCCCCGTGGTAGATGCGATAAAATACGCAAAGAGATGCAACCTCTCTACGCAGTGCCAGTGAGTCAAGCCGATCGGAAAGAACTCGGTCGTCGACGATTCGAACCGCTCTGCGCTGGATGCGGTCAAGTGGAAGGAGCTCGCACTGGGGGGCCCCTGCCCAGAGATGGGAACAGTATTCCATGTGAGGCCGAACCTGCGCCTTGTAAAGTTGCAAGCGGTGTGCCCGCATGAAATACTGTCCCGCTCTGCTGAGCACGCCAAGCTTTTTAGAGGCCAATTTGGCCTTCTCTTCCAAGTGACCACGAAACTGCACGTCACTCGATATGTCGACACCGAGGATTCCGATACTGGCTGAGGCAACTAGGGGAGTGCCTTGAAACTGAGGAGATACGACAAAGAAAATCTTTTTAGCGGTAAACGCGCAAACTTGTGTCTTCTGGGGATTGAACTGGACTATATTTAGTCGCCCCAGTCTGAGACTTTGTTCAACAAAGTCTCGACTTCAGACACAAGTTTGTTCCGGTACTCGGCGACGTTTTCCCGAGAAATATTGGCACGGCCGGTGTATAAAGCATCATCAGTGCTGTCGTCTGCATAGCAATGAATGTTACTAGTTTGCAACATATCATTGATATGCAGAAGAAACAGCGTTGGTGATAGCACGCAGCCTTGTGGAACACCAGCGTTAATGGGCTTGTAATCGGAGCATGCATGCATGGAGTATTCTATCTTAGTCCTCACGGCTGACAACGCATCTGCATTTTAATTCGCAAACGAAGATAGATGTAGATGTCTATGGGCCACAACAACCACTTACCATCACCTGTGGTGGACCTGAGAGCTCAGCCTGTAATTATGTTCGTAGGTTAATTTAATTTCTTACCATTTAAAACAAAATATAACCGAAAAGGAGGCCCAACAGCTAGTGTCCATTAAGGCTTCTCGCGATAACTTTAGCGTTTATTTGTAGTTGGAGCCTGAAACCCGCGCGGTCATGCGCTGGATAATGTCTATACCATTTGTGTTGAGCGCCGCAATGCATGGCGGAGATCTAGTCGCCAACTATCCCTATGACGAAAGCAAAAGTGGTGCTCTAGCATCGGAATATTCGGCTAGCCCTGATGATGACACTTTCAGGTAATAAATTTTAAAAATATTGCATAAGTTAATGTTGTTAAGTGTGTAAAGAGAACATATCATAAGAAATTTTTCTTTTCATCACCCTTGCTATTCATAGTAATTTAATATTATGAAAATGTTAAAACCAATGAAGAATATTTATGTTGTTCAAAGTATCCCTTAAGGCATTTAAAAAACTTTTTTACCGACTTCAAACAAGAGTAGGTACTCAATTCAACTGTGTTTTTTTGTTTTTTTGTGTGTTACCTCCTAACTTTTTTCTGGGTGAACCGATTTCGATGATTGTTGTTTTATTTGAAAGCTGTTGCTTCACATGTGGTCCCATATAAATTCGATCAAGGCTTGACCAATAGTTTTTGAGTTATTCTTAATAATTTATATTGAAGTCGGTTGTATAAAATTTCTAATTTTTAATTATTTTTTTTTGAGTTTGAATGCACACGGCGTTAATGTCGTAACATTAATAGAGTCGCTTTATACTCGTATATGGCATGCATATTACAAATATTTACTACGCGTTTGTATGTTCAGAGTTTGCAGATGGTCCGATTTTCGTAATGTTAAACGGGAACGCTTTCTCTCGTATTAAAACTAGGGCCGGTGTCAACATTTGTGTAAAAACCTACATTTTCTGTTATTTGGTGTAACCCTACATTTAATCTTATTAAGCTTATTATGTGTGATGCGTGTAAATAATTTTATAGGTTTATGTAATTAAATTATGTACCTACATATAAATTAAGTTAACAGGAATTTATACATAATATCAAAGTAATAGGTAAGTCAAAATTTTTTCGAATTACTAAGTTTAATAATCATTATATGTTTTTTAATTGTTTAGCTTCAAGTGATAAAAATATAAAAAGTAAACATAATTAAACTTAACTCTTCTCTATGTCTATGCCCATCAAAATAACTGAATTTTGATTTATTTATAGTTGGCCTTAGCTATCTCCTGATGATAGTGGACGGCAGTAAAGTTTGAATGAATTCTCATGATATTGCAGAAATTAACGGATAGCGTGGCGTGGTATAAATGGGCCTCGGGCTACCTGCACTTACTAGGCGAAACGCAGAAGTAAATTTCTACTTCACGTTGATATTCTGTGAGTTCACTACCACGGTACCACCCAGTTTCAGGCCGGCCCATCCGTGCGACAGCAAAAGCTGTCGCGTGACTCTACCACTGTTATTTAGTCTCATTACATATCTTTATTAAATTTTTAAATAACTTTGTTACTTCCTTCAATACGAGGCCGGCACTGAAAATTTCGGGAATCAAGGAAGTGACACAACATTACTATTTAAAAATGTATTTATTGCTTTTCGAAGTATTCTCCGCGAAATTTGACACATTTTTCCATATGATGGAACCAATCATTGAAGCAACCATTCCATTCGGAAGTTGGGGTCTCCAAAATGGCCGTTTTGTAGGCGTCCACAGCTTCTTCAGGTGAGGAAAATCTCTGTCCACGCAATTTATTCTTTATTTTAGGGAAAGTGTAGAAATCATTAGGGCTTAGGTCGGGGCTGTACGGCGGATGGTCTAATAATTCTATGTTTTCTTGTTCTAAAAATTCTTTTGTTCTGTGTGCGGTGTGAGAACTCGCATTGTCGTGATGGAGGATGATGCGGCGGTTACAGTTCTCTTTACGGAGTTCAGAAACGACCTGTGGCAAACAAATGCTAGCATACCATTCTGCATTAACTGTTATTTGTCACTCAAGAGGAATAGTCGTAACATGGCCGGTTTTGGAGACAAACGTGGCCACCATTTTTTTTTGCAACACTCCGTGAACGAACAATTTTTGTTGGCTTTAACTTATTTTCGAACACCCAAACTCGTGACTGGTTTTTTGTTTCGGGTTCGTACGCGTATATCCAGGATTCGTCACCTGATACGATGTTGTATACAGCATTTGAGGATCCCGCGTGGAATCTTTCGAGAGTTGTGACGCACCAAGTAACGCGACGCTTTTTGCTCTTCACAGAGCGAATGCGGTATCCATCGGGAAAACAACTTTTTTACACCTAATTGTTCATGCAAGATTATTTGTATTTGACTCATGCCAATGTCTAAAGTTGCCTGAATTTCGCGGTATGTCACATATCGATCTTCCTCAATCAGCTTACGCACAGCATCAACGTTTTCTTGGGTGACTGCAGTTTTTGGACAACCTTGACGGGTATCATCACTGAGCTTGACACGTCCACGTTGAAATTCAGCAAACCAGCGATAAATTGTGGTTTTGGATGAGGCTTCATTACCAAATGCAGAAATCATCCGGTCAACACACTGTTTTGGTGTTAAACCACTTCGAAAGTCATAATAAATCATCGCTCTTGAATTTTCTCGAGTCAATTCCATTTTCTCAACGACTAAACAAGTTTGACAAAACCTTGTGACAAGACCGAGAATCTTTTTTTAAATAAATAAATGGTATTCGATTTTTAAAACCAAGGAGTTTTCAATTAAAAAGATTTTAATATGACAGGAACAGTGGAAATATTCCATTCCCGATACTTTTAGTGCAGTCTATGTATGGTCCTATAAAACAATGAAATTAGGAGAAAGAAATGTGACTTTTTACTTATAAAGTGTTTGCCTCTTTTATTTTCATTACATTTTTTTATATCTTCTGTCACATTCAAAATTTATAGTACTTGTTAATTGGTATGTAGTATCTATGTTTTGAATATTTAACACTAATAAAGCTGGGCATGTATAAAAGCGTTAAAAATTAACTTATATCAATTAAAACAAGTGATCAATTACATTTCACCATGTAAATGTTGATCTCTCGGTAAATGTCATGGCATTGAATTATGCGATTGTTAACGCTATTAACATAAATGGGATTGCTGGCGACACTCGTAGGTTTATATTCCGTGTGGGTGCCTTAAAAGATAACCGAGAATATTGTAAACACACAAACTGACAGCGGCATTCTTCTGAAGTGATCAATACACTTGCAAAGAGTGACGGTAATGGCATACATTAATGAATTTATGAGGTTAATGCTGAACTTATTTATAATTATGGGTTATTTGTTGCCTTTTTACTCCTGGCAATATTATTGTTTTTTTTTGCACACTGTTATCTTTATATCAAAACATTTACACGATTATCATATATGGTGATTCTAGAATTTTTGTAGATGGGACTGGTATATTCTGGTACTGTTTCAGATTTTCAAATACTTCCCAATCCATACAATGCCACAAAGCCACATTTTGCAGCAATCATTGAAGTCCATGTTTATTTAAAACTTTACGTAACGCTCGTGTGACCTAGTAAGCCATGTTTTGCATTCCAGTCGGCGTCAATAGATGACGAAAAGTAATATAGAGTAGGTCTACCTTAGTCCATACCACTGTTTTTAGTCAATTATAGTTATATTAATTATACAATATTGATTGAAGTATATGAATTATTGAATATTATGATATTTTGTAGCATAAAAAGCTATATTCAAAAATTACATAATAAGAGATTTTAGAACAGGATTTTTGTTGAAGGTTATTATTACAGGTCGTATGTAAATTTACTTAAGGCATCTCTATATTGCTGGACAATCTACACAAATTTAATTACATGAATGCAATATTTCTTGGTAACAACTTTAGTTATAAAATATTATAACGTCGTAGAGCCATGCTGCAGCTATATTAGTAGTATAGTAGTAGCGCGAATGGGTCGGCTCGACCGGGGAAGGACCACGCTCTCACAGAATACCAGCGTAAAATGGCAGCTTGACACTGCTGTGTTTCGTATGGGGAGTGTAGAGAACCGGAGACCCATTTTACTGGAAAAGAGGCATTCCATCTTATTCCTCACGGGTGACGATGCATCTGCATTTTGATTCTTTATTGAGGATAAATGTAGATGTCTATGGGTCACAGCAACCACTTACTATCAGGCAGACTGTGTGTTCGTTTGTCACCTTATCCTATAAAAAAAGTTAATGGAACACAGTAGCATAACTAAACACAAGATATCACAAAAATAAATTAAGTATGCAAACCAACAGCAATTCATGATGTGACACCGAGCAGCCTCTGCAACATCACTTTCTTTGTTGTATACTAAAAGAACAACGCGAACAGAATCATGGACTGTCATATCAGATTTTGGAGAGACTGGCTTTTAAGCTAATTCAGTGCGTTTTACCATTTTCGGCTTAATCGCTACTTACCAGCAGGTGTGACAGTGTTCTAGAAGTGGCTTATAATAGTTAAAACAAAGTAGTACGGGATTATGCGTCATTATAATATGCAAATTTTTAATTTATATTAATCAAGAAAAATAAATTATCGTAATAAAAAATAATTATGGTGAAAAATTGCTGCGTCAGCACAGTTAGTCAGCGCTTTGACAAGAGATGAGAGCGCCGCGCATTGTATAAAATTGAGGATGTAAAGACTCGTGGATATGGCCGCATCATGAAAATTTCTCCCGTTAATTGAAGTCCACGAAAAGGATGATGGTTAATAAAAAAGGAGACATAGAGCTGTTGCCTGGAGGTTGCTAGGACGCAGCTGGAGTTAGTACTGGATGCGACAGCATGCGAACCGCCAGCCGAAAGCGAGGTTTTTTTTTTATATAGGATAAGGGTGACAAAGGAGCACACAGTCCACCTGATGGTAAGTGGTTGCTGCGGCCCATAGACATCTACATCTATCCTCGTTTGCGAATAAAAATGCAGATGCGTTGTCACCTGTGACGACTAAGATGGAATGCCTCATTTCCAGTAAAAAGGGCCTCCGGCCACCTGCACTCACCAAGCGAAACGCAGAGGTAAACCTCTACTTCACGCTGGTATTCTGTGAGGTCGTGGTACCACCCCGGTTCGAGCCAGCCCATCCGTGTGACAGCAAAAGCTGCCGCGTGGCTCTACCACTGTTATGAGGTGTTGCACAATCACTCAGCAGACACTCACATCCATCATTCCCCTAACTGTCTTTGTGTCGGCGGGGTCTTCACGGAGCCAGCAATCTACAATCGTCACTATCGAAGTTCGCCGCATGCGATAGACAACTCAAATTAATGAAAACGTATTGCGGGCATATTTTAGAGCGAAAGGGGAAAAATATGGTGGTTTTGATATATTGAACAATAGATAGACAATTCTTTATTGCAACAATAATTTAAACACAAAATAACAGTGAAAATAAAATACAAAATGTTAAAAGGTTACAATGGGCGGTCTTATTGCTAAAAGCGATTTCTTCCAAACAACCTTTAACCGGCTGTTAAAGATTGCTAAATTTTGTTTTGCAGCTCGGTGGCTAACATTTTTTGCCGTCTCCGAGCAAAATCTGGCAGACTGAGTTCATCATCATCATCCGCTCAAAATATTTGTTGACGCCCAATTTTGCACATTTACGACGTGGATCTGGTTCCCTCATTGGATGAAAATGCTAGTTACGGCTAGAGATACGGCGCCGCGAGTTGCGTAGTAACTCGCACACGAAGATGCCGACGTGCATCTCCCACTTTGTTTTGAATCAGACCATGATGAAATTTTGCTCATGAACTAGAACAAATGAGAAGGAACATTGAAAGATATGATTATGGAAACGCACATTAAGCCGATCGAAATTTGATCGCGACTTCCTCGCATATTCCTTCTTTCCTTAGCAAGCGGAATCGGGTTGACGTGTGGGCTCTAAACCCAATACTGGTGAACTATTTAGAAGCCACAGGAACGTTTGCGAGACCTTTGCAATTGTAATTCTGTTTGGTGCCTCATTGACTAGCAGTTGTAATTTTAACAATTTGTTATTGTTCGTTACTGTTATATGATTTTATTGTTATTGTTAATTGAAGTTATCGTACGTTATAGTTAAAATTAGTTCTCTTAACGACACCGAAACAAGCACAAATTAATCTCATTGCCAAAGTAATAAAATGTAATTTATTCATTCAAAATAATTTTATTTGTGAGTATGATCAGAAATAAACAAACTTATGTTTATGCTGTACATACTTACTTACTATATAATGCTGTGTAGTGAGAGCATAAGAGAATCTACTACTCTATATCATCCCATGAGTGTTGTAGGGGCGACAGAGGGAATTGAATAAGGAGATAGTCCGCAGCATCTCAGTAATGACAATTAAAAAATTATGCGGTTGCCAACCCTACTTTAAAGAGAGTGTTTGCCAACTTTGGCTAATATCCCCCTTTCAAGCAATCTATAGGGGAAGCCTGTGTTCAGCAGTGGACTTTGGTAGGCTGTAATGATCATGATGATATTTAATGATCGTAGATATTATATAATTGTATTCTTTAATGGCACGCGTTATAGTTTATGCTATATTTGAAGGCTCTCGTTGTTTTATTTAGGGAGCTGGCTATGACATACGCGACTGCGCACGCCGACATGGCGTCAGCAAGCCGACCGGGTTGTCATATCAACAGCCACGACGACACGGCGTCCTATAACTTCGGCAAGCAGGGTGGAGTCACCAACGGGGCTGCGTGGTATAGCCTCAAGGGAGGTTCGTGCTTTTTAATATTACTACTATAAGACCTAGATCGTGGACATATTATACCTTCTCCATATTGATGAGCTGTTCTCTTATTTTGTTTTATAATAATTAAAACCCATTTAGTTCCAAGAAAACGGAACAGATTGTAAAGAGAAAGACTAAATAAAGTCAGCAGAAAAGGCTTAACCGAAATTAATAAAAGTATTTGGAAATAAGGCAATCTGTTAAAATATATATATAAGTATATAACGGCAAAAGATTAAAATTTGAAATTCCATTACTGCATCTAGGAAGTTGTAAGCACTCGTTATGAAACCTAAACACATCTCGAGTTATAAGTGTATAAAGCATGTAGCATTAAAGCGAATTGCCGATTTTACAATGCCAATTCCGTACTAACAGCTATTGTTTTCCTTTACTTACCAGGAAATTGGTAAAAGGAAAAAAGATCGACTTGGTAACGCAAACTGACATTTAATTTAAACTTGTTAACCATGAGTGAACCGGTAACAGTAGGAAATAACGTCGAATATAATCCTGTCCAATTTATTTCAAACAATGCTTTAAAATACATTTGAATGTTAACATAAATAACTCTTTATTAAAACAAAATACTTTCCAAGCATTTAGAACATATACATATATATATATATATATATATATATATATATATATATATATATATATATATATATATATATATTATATATATTATATATAATCGATTGCAGCAATAATTTTGGAAAGGAGTTTGGAAACTAAGTGTTTCCAAACTCCCTTCTTTAAAACCTCTTTTAGACGGCCAGTAATTTATGGAAGGCGTGGGACGCAACAAATGCTAATGTATTATGTACATTGTTTTGACTTTAAACGTGGATATGTATACTAAGTTATATCTTTCTGTTTAACATGGTTTAACACATAGGAAAGTTTTTCTTATTTGTCTTAAATTGTATGTCACCGCTGCAGTAGATTTCTTAGTCGTTATGCATTTAAATGCGCTAGAAATTCCTATCGCATTCGATAACTTCAAGTGAACTATTGGCTCAATTAATTATTTATAGAGTTTTATTATGTATTAAACAAACTAGTTAGTTATATCTGGATAAATCCCAATCAGTTCCATCGCCTATGATAACTTTTGATTAAGAGTTGTGTTGGGTCTAACGTTGCTGATATATTATGATGTACACATCAAGAAAAAAACAAGACGTCAAAATCATTAGTAGATAAGTATATAAAAAATAAAAATATATTTTTTATTAAATTACACATTACATACATTTATTTTTATTAAATTACTTAATTTTATTAATAAAGTAATGCCAAGAATCATCGTCATCATCATACAGCCCTTCCAAGTAGTAGTAAGTTCAGTGCTGATTATAGCCCTAGAAACTTTTATTTTACCTATTCCCGAACCGATATTTAAACCAGTGGTAAATTAAACAAGAAAGACTCAATAAGTATTATTTATAATCCATATTGAATAAAAAATCTATTTCCCATCGGTTGTCGTTCTTTCGAGCTATTATGACGAGCCACTTCAGTTTACTGATTTACAATGCGATTTAAATAAGAATAGGAACGCAAATGACTTCGAATTTCCGCGATTTGTAAACTCTCACTTGATAAGTACGGCTTGCAAAGAAAATAAATTGCGTATTAATACTTTTTTTCCTTTTATTTAACCGAGTCTTAGTGTTACCAAATCTATGGAATTTTTATAAATTAATTTAAATTGTCGAATTCTATCACCCAGGGAAGCCCCGAGAAATGTTAAGAATATTAATTAACAATCTTCGTTGTAGGAATGCAAGATTTCAACTATTTAGCTACAAACGCCTTTGAAATAACTCTCGAACTAGGCTGCAAGAAGTACCCTCTAGAAAACGAACTGGAGAATGAATGGCACAGGAATCGCGACGCTCTACTGGCTTATCTATGGAAGGCACACATCGGCATCAAGGGAATAGTTAGCGATGATACCGGCTTTTTAGAAAACGCTATAATATCTATAGTTAATATCACCGGTCCCAACCCGAAACCCATTCGACATGATGTTACTACAGGTATGTGCTTTTAATTTGTAAATTTCACTGTTTATATTTTATTGTACTTTTTAGCCGACATCAGAATAAGAAGAAGGTTATTCATTCCACTGTATGTTTTTGTATGTATACGTGATATATTCTCCAATCGAATAAGCAACCCTCTTAAGGGTGTTCCCATTTTTCTCGAAGATTTTTTTTTAATCCTAATTGTGGAAAAAAAGAAGATGAAATTTTTAATGCAACTTAAGACGGCATCTCAGTTGTTACCTTGAAATAGGAGGATGTTATTGTCCATTCAAAAGGGTCAAATAATTAAATTTGTAAAAAAAGGTAAAAATCAACTTCAAATATTAGAAAGAATAAAATAATTTCTGCATAAATTAACAGCTTCTGAAGTCGGTGTTAAGACATAGTAGGCTTCAGAAGCTGTTAAATTATGTGGAAATTGTTTTATTTTAGAAAATATTTACCATAATGATCACGCTGGTCGGAGGGAGATACATACCCTTGAGACTGATAATACTATCCTCCAATTAAAATATTGTGGGATTATTTTGTAGCATTTTGATTAGATATTCCGATGTTAATAATGCCGATCACTAGATCCATTTTTATTATTCAGCAGCGTGCACTAGAAGCCGATAAAGTTAACATTTAGAGAACAAGTCTGTAAATCCCTCTTCCACCCACAATTTCTATGTCACAAAAATAAAGACGTGGTAATACTCTTTTTAATGCGTTTATAAATAAAAACAGTTAATATAAATAAATAAAACGAAAAAATAACTAAAACACAACTAACACAGTAGAAAGGTAATCTTAACGAAGTCATTGTCTGATGCTGGGTAGATTAAACATTGTTTGCATTCCTTTCATTCAATTACATGCAATAGAAGTAACAAAGAGCTTCCTCGTCTAATGAGTCATGTTTCGTTCTCACAGTGTGTTATAAGAATTATTATAATGACAGTATTTTTATTTATACTAACAATTATTTTCTAACAATTATCTTCCAGCAGGTATAACCCCGAGAAGCAAATCTTACAACTGTTGTGACCCTGCTCTCACCAACCCGAATGCCTAGCGTATTGATTATGATATATTCTTTCAAAAAATTCCTTCTGGGATATTTTCAAAAGGTTTTATGCCCAACAGTGGATTTAAAAAGGTTGCATATTATGATATTAATAGCATAATATGGGATTTCATCCGTTCGTAAGATTAAAGTAAATGTGTAATAGAATAGTAGTACCTACATGTCTATGGTCATATCTTTTAATTGCCTATTCAGTTACAGTGACATCATCTTGGCACAAAGATCCATTTTATCTGGGTTACGAATTTACTCTCACGCTGCGAAAGGTTATATGAGGTTATGGACTATACATAATAAAAATGTTAAAAACAGAAAATCATCACATTTACGTTCTTTTTTCCTATTAATAAGCTTTATCTTGGTCGAGCCGTCATATTGAAATGCATAGTGATTGAATTTGAGCGTATGACAGAAAAATCGTTGTGTGTTTTTCAACTGACTTAAAAGAAAGGGAAACATGTTCTCAATTCAACTGTATTTTTTAATGTGTTAGCTCAGATTTTTTTTTAGGTGAACCGGTTTTGATGATTCTTTTTTTTTTGTAAGCTGGTGCTTCTCATGTGAATGTGACTAGTAGTTTTTGAGTTATCCTTAATAATGCATATCTAATTGACTTCGACCACATTGACGATGTTCTCATTTTACTTATATTGAAGTCAAAATTTTTAATTTAGTTTTAGTTACAAACAAAAACACAATCCATTTGATGGAAAGTGGATGTTACGCCCCATAGATACCTACATCTACCATGTTTAAGATGTAGATGCATTTCCAATCTTATTCAGCAGTTCATTCCACCATCGCACATCGCAACACAATGCGCGGTACCATCCACATCATCTGGCCTCCATCCGAGCCTACCTTCTATCTCATAGCTTAAATGTATGGGTTCACCTGGGATGGACTACTATAGCACAGAATAACAGCATGAAATAGCGTATTATTGCTGCGTTTCGTATGGTGAATTACTAGAAATGGAAATCTTTTTTTATTGGTAACGAGGTATGCCATTTTAGTTATGAAAAGTGACAAGGCATTTTCATTATGATTTTTAATTAAGGTGGTCTATTGGCCGTAGCATCCATTTACTTTCAGGTGGATTGTGTGCTCGTTTATCATTCTTATTCCATATATATATACGTACTGTCATTCTCATTTCATCCCTCATCTTATCTAATCCTTCAAAGGTTCGTAAATTGGCCGCACGATATTGACCTCTCCCGTAATGGAAGGATTCACCGTTGTCGCCGTGCTTAGCAACCGACGTTTTACTTTCGTCGACGTCGACCTGCCGGCCATTTACCTAAGTCGCCTATTACGATATCCGCGGGTTGAGATGGCGAGATGGGTTTTGTTAGGCCACCACAATAAACGTGAGTGATAATTAATGTCACGGTGAAAAAGTCACCGCGGTCAGTCGCCTAAAAAATCACGGTGACTAGAAAATACTGGCATTTCAAAATCACGCTTTCTTAATTCCTTCGCGCCGCCACCGTACAATTTATCTGTTGCTCCTGGAATTGGTTCAGTCAAACAAAAGAAGTGACATGTAGGTACCGGAATGGTACACCGGTCGTTTAGTTGAAAATTAAAAACTAGAATATAACTTATAATAAGGGTAGTAAAAATACAACTACTAAAATAAAACCGATTAACTTTTCAAATCGCACACATTCGTCGTAATCAAAGTGACAAAGTCACGGTAAATTTTTCTTGTGACTTTCGAGTAAGCGCGAGTTTTTAAGTAGCAAGCGAGTTTTTATACGTGGTAGAGCCATGCTGCAGCTATATTAGTAGTATAGTTGTAGCACGAATGGGTCGGCTCGACCGGGGAAGGACCACGCTCTCACAGAATACCAGCGTAAAATAGCAGCTTAACACTGCTGTGTTTCGTATGGTGAGTGTAGAGAACCGGAGACCCTTTTTACTGGAAATGACGCATTCCATCTTAGCCCTCACGGGTGATAACGCATCTGCATTTTGATTCACAAACAATGATAAATGTAGATGTCTATGGGCTACAGCAACCACTTACCATCAGGTGGACTGTGTGCTCGTTTGTCACCCTGTCTATCCTATAAAAAAAAGCGCAGTAACGGTCACATAATGGCAAAATAACGATTTTCCCATGTTTACAACATGACGACAACTGTTAGTTTCTTCTGTGAACTGTGTGCGTGTTGAACTGTGAACAGACTAGTGCTTCTCCAGTAGCAGGGAGGAATTGTCTAAATCGTAAAGTGTGGTTAGACGGACATCTCTAACCTTTGATAGCAGTGTAAAATGTTTGATATTCCGTCGATCCCGTCTCCGGTCTGAACATTTAACTCCTGGTGTAAACAAGATGGTTATACCGTCATTTTTTTATGGGATAAGGGTGACAAACGAGCACACAGTCCACCTGATGTTAAGTGGTTGCTGCGGCTCATAGACATCTACATCTATTCTCGGTTACGAATCAAAATGCAGATGCGTTGTCACTCGTGAGGACTAAGATGTAATGCCTCGTTTCCAGTAAAAAGGGTTTCCGGTTCTCTACACTCACCACACGACTCACAGCAGCGTTAACCCTTTCGCTGTCTCGTGCACTACATATAGGTCATTGCTATTGTCTTACTATTGTGTCTGAAAACCGGACAGTGAAAGTGTTAAGCTGCTATTTTACAATGGTATTCTGTGAGAGCGTGGTCCTTCCCCGGTCGGGTCGACCCATTCGTGCTACAACTATACCTACTACTAATATAGCTGCAGCATGGCTCTACCACGTAAAAAATAATATATCGGAAGTCATAATATTTTGCTATAATTTATCATAGTCGCCCCCTACGGACGGGATGTAATGGGGTGATGGATTTTCTTACGCCGTCACCACACGGCAACTTTCATGTGGCCATCATAAACATATAAATAAAAGTAAGGTAACTGTCTGTAATATGGAAATAATTTACTTCTATTCATATGTATGGACCACAGCAACCACTTACCATCAGGTGGACTGTGTGCTCGTTTGTCACCCTATTCTATAAAAAAAGCTCAGGAGGTTATTTATATGATGACTTTTAAAATGTTTGTCTGTCTATCCGGGATAATCTTCGATATGACTGAACCAATTTTGATGAAACTTTATGCATAGATAGAGAGCGATGCCAGGAGCAATCTAGACTATATTTTATCCAAAAACGTTTCCAAATAGATTTTTTAAAACAATAAAATAAATGTCAATCACCTTATCTATACAAATAACTAAAATTGAAGTGTCTGTTTGTAATGTCAAAATTACAGCTTTTTACTAAATTCATATGAAAGTATATATGGTACTAATAACAAAAATACAATTTTTAAAGTTTTTGTCTGTCTGTCTGTCTGTCCGTCTGTCTGTCTGTTTGTTCCGGCTAATCTCCGAAACGGCTGGACCGATTTTGACGGGATTTTGACTGGCAGATAGCTGATGTCACAAGGAGTAACTTAGGCTACTTTTGTTTTAGAAAAAGAATTAGGGTTCCGCGCAAAAAAATTAAAACCCCAAATAACACGCGGTCGAAGTCGCGGGAACAGCTAGTTTCTAAATAAAGCTACAGTAATAGATCGTAGCCAAGTGAATCCGGGACGGGTGGCTAGTCAGTATTAAAACGTCACGTGTCCAGGAACGTACGGGGACTACTACCGGCTTCTAACTCCCGGCCGGTACGAGGTGACGGCGAGCCACGTGGGCCACTACCCGGCGCAGCGCATCGTCACAGTGCCGCAGCGACAGTCCGCCGCGAGGATACTCAACTTTAAACTAGAGGTATTTACTCCTTTTGTTCAATTTTAACATATAGATGTGTGACGATTTTTCTATGTGAACGCAAATGTTTTACAACTGCACCGACTCTGAAGAAGTCTGCAGTTTGTGAACATGTTCAGATATGCCGTCCATACATCAGAACCACCGTTTCCTACCAAGATTGATTCTCGTGGCTTAAAAATAAAAAAGAAACATTCTAATTTCAATAGAGAAAGAGGCTGGATGCTAATTCAAACCCGAACGTAGTATGTTTACAAGACTTCAAGATACTCGTAGAAAGTCAAAGTCAAACAATTTTATTCAATTAAGACTTGTTTAAGATCTACCGTTTCGCAAAAACCTCTGAGAAGAACGAGCAAAAATTCTTGTGTCTTTTTTTTTAAAAGCACGCGGAATGGCGATTACTGTGCTGGCTTTGCGGTTAGTAGATACTGTGTCGGTGACAGCTTTGGATATTTTAGGTCTAGCCATAGTTGCAGAAGACATTTTGCCTTCTCGATTGTTGCAAGATTTTAATTTAATTACTTGTATTAAACTTTTGGTATAGTCTCGATATAGAATGAGATGATGGATTCTCTGTCGCCGCGCTGGGAATGGGAAAAAGGATTCATAAATTTATTTTTTAAAGCGAGGGATAAAACCTATTGTCGTCGGATAATTTTTCTGTTTTAATTTAGCTTTTTATAAATTTACAACTATTAACGACTATTCATTTTAGAATAAATGATATTATAGCGACATTTTGTACGTGAGTCAACTTTGAAGGCGTTAGACAAAGTTGAGCTAATTAAATATAATCGATTATCGAAACGAAATGAATCTAATCAAATAATCTTAAGGTGAAGCTTAAACGTCACATTTATTTTATTGTATACTTTGATTTACGATAGTTATGAGCAATACAAGAGGTTAGTTACAAGTACACATTACAAAACTTTTATTGTTTTATTCAAATTCCTACATTTAATTTGATTTTTAACAAAGCAGGTCAAAAAACGCTATAAATGCTTTAACTGTGGTATCACAGTCTCGTTCAATACATTCTAGATGTACGTCAGAGGGCTTTAACTCTGACGTCAAAGAGAATTCAACGTAGCACTCCCACGCGCAATTTATTTTTCAGTTACTTCAAATTCCTATTTGAGTCTCCTTTATAAAATCCATTTAAATTGACTTTTAACAAAGCAGGTCAATAAAGACTATGAATATTATATAATTGTGATGTCACCGTCTTGTTCATTACATTCTAGTTTTACGTCAGAGGGCTTTATCTATGACGTCAAAGAGAGTTTAACGTAGCACTCCCACGCGCAATTTCACAGGAAACGTGGGCGTTCGGTTCAGATTGTTGATGATACTCTCCAACCTTTAAAGCAAAGGCCAATTAATATAATTTTTCAAGAAACAAAGAGAGTATCTACAGCCATTTCTACCAACTTAAATAAAACAGAGTAAATATAAAACGCGCTTTTGTTTAAAATTGTAAATTTAATTATAAGCAGTGTTTTCGCTGTTATATGACCTTTATATTTTGCTTTAAAATTATGCATTGACTTGGTTTTACTTTCATTTCTGTTATATTTAACAAATTAAGGTCGGATAGAGAGAGAGAGACAGAGAGAGAGAGAGAGCGAGATCCTTAAAAATCCCATTCTAATCCAGTACATTCAATTTACGTAATGTAGTTACTTGAAGTGTGCTCGTCTCATTGATATGTCTGCCGACAGCACATTGTGAAATTTGCTCGCTGTGATAGTGTGTCACGGTAGAAACCAAAGCAATAATATTTATTGCTACCGTTTTAAAGGTTTTGTGCATTACTGTAGTAAATGCTTAAATAATACATACATATTACACACCTTATAAGGTGCGCAAAATTACCAATTTTCATAAATTATGATGTTTAGGTATTCCATCATGTTGTCTGTTTTGTTGAAGATATGCCTTAGGTTTAATTATAATGACCTTAATTCATAGTGTTAGTAAAACAGTAAAAAGAAGCCCAAGCGTTCGTCAGATTAAGTTGTAATGATCAATTAGCAGACTAAACTCGACATTAATTATTAAAATATATCTTTACGATATGACATGCACCGGAAATGCATTCGTTTATTAATAAATCGAATGATACAGTCACAAGTTTCCTATCGTATTTACATTATTGTTTATATGACATCATAGTACTCTGCATGTCATTTGTAGGCATTTAATCCATGCTTTTTTAAAACGCTTAATTAATATTCGCGATTCATCATCATCATTATCATTATATCCCTTCAAAGTCCACTGTTGAATATAGGCCTCCTCCAACGAACGCCACAAAGCATGGTCCTAAACCACCTGCATCCATCGACTTCCTGCATTTCTTACCAGGTCGTCACACCATCTAGTGGAAGGCCGCCCTACACTTCGCCAACTGGTACGAGGCTGTCACTCGAGAAAGTTTCTTCACCATCGGTTGTCGGTTCTTCGAATTATATGACCGGCCCATTGCCAGTATAGATTATTGGCGATTGTTAACAAGTAATTCGTTTAAAAAAAAAGAATACTATTTCTATTGTATTTCAGTCTCGGCGGCATGTCTCTATGGTGACTAACCATTTGTGCGGCACATGAATATAGCACAGGTGCATTTTCTATTCTCTGACTCGTGTCCGATGGATGCTTTTCGAGGCACGGGGGTGAATCACTATCAACATTCTGAGTTCGCTTTGCAACTGAGGACTTATAGACAGAAAAGAAGGATGTTCGTTACCGCCCAAGACGACATCTTTGTAGGCAAACGTAAAGACTCAGATGTACCGGATGCCCGGCAGCTCTAACATATGCCCGCCACTCATAGCAGCAAGCGTGGTCAACGATTCATGGGGTTCTAGACAAGAGTGCACATTGTGCATTCTTAGACAAGACTGCATATTGTGCATTCTTAGACAAGAGTGCACATAATTGGTGCTCCAGTTATAGTTGTCTTTTAAATTATTTTGTTTTTAATTTGTCTACTTTTATTCACTTTATTTTGTTACTTTGAATTTCATGTTCCTTTTTTATTTTTATACTGTTATTAATGTTAATTTTGTTTAATTAAATATTTTATGAATTTACCTATTTATTATTGTGTTTAATACGGACTGATGATGTCTGAAAATAATTCATTATAATTTTGAAATGTCTGTTTGGTATGAATAAAAGTTCGGGAAGTTTTTCATTAATTGTGATATATTAAACTCCACCTATTAGTACAATACAACATAGTTTCATTGTACTAATAGGTGTACGATCATTGTATGATCACATCTCCGAATTTCGCAAACACCTCAAATGGCTACCGATTGGCCTTTGCAGGAATACTGACGTTCTATCTGCTTTGTATGGCGTGTTTCCGTCCACCCCACATTACATAAAAGACCGTTTCCAGTATCTTTTCCTTTATTCATAATCGGATCCTTCGAACCTGTGGTATTCTTTTGCTGTATTCCTCCTTTTGTGAGAAATAAATCCTTTACTGTCACTGCTGTGTATTTGTGGAACTCTAGCTCTTTACCACTCTGAATCCGGGTTACTAAACATCTTCATTCATTCAAAAGTCTTATTTAAATGTATTACTTAGAAAGCTATCAGATAAATTACTTTACCTTTTCGTACTTTTCATTTATGTACTCATCATAATGGATATCATTTCGACATATTTATATTTATATGTGTTTATATCTTTTTTTTACACCTCTATTTTAACTATTGTTTGCATCAGTCTTCTGCGCAGAAGTTGTCCGGAAAAGATCACTTAGATAAACCGCAGAGTTAGACACCCTCTTGTACATATACGAGTAATTTAAATTTTTAATTGTACACTACTCGTTTTCTGTATTTGGTGTACAATAACGAATAAATAAATAAATATTTGTTTTTTTTTTGTTTTCAGCCAATACGGTACGCTGACGGAGCTCTCTTTTTCGATCCGCCTTTCGTCCGCTATCCACACTTCATCGGCGAGCAACCTCGTATCTACAAACGATCCCTCTACGAAAAAGTCACAAACTCAGTACTCGAATCAAAGGAAACCCCTAAAGTATAAATTGCGCAACCCGGCACACGATTTTAGTCTTTAAATATATTGAAATAAGTAATAAAATCATGATAGCGTTATAATTTCTTATCATATTTCAAATATTATATCAATGGTACTTTAGTCAAAAGTTACTTGTTTTGTTGACGAATCAGGATGTGAACTTAATTGCAGTAATGATAGTGAATGTAGTGAATATAAAATAATGTAATATTATTGAGTATCGTAACGTAATTCCCCTGACATTTCACGGCTGATCTTTTTTTTTCGTGTAAGAATCATTGCCCGGATAAAGCTTGCTTCCGAGTAAGTTTTTTTATTGTCATTTTACTTATGGATACCCAACAGTATAAATCAGGCTGTAAATCATGTATGTACCTATTCCTTCTATATTGATTGTACTATAGTTGTTTAAATTCTACAAATTCGAGTGCCATAATATAATGTAATAAAATTCACTTGCTTCGTTGTTTCCACTTTTTGTTAAATGATTTAAAAAAATATTATGTTGATGTGTACAAAAAATAAATGAATTTATCTAGTCCAATGTCATAATACATTTTAATTTCATTTCATTTTATCATAAAGCTATTGACATTGACATTTAAATATGCTTTCACTAACACTGCACATTTTATTAAATGCGATAAATTTTAAGAGCCCTCTTACATTTAGCCGTTTCGCAAATTTAGGTATTTTACGCACCGAGCGGGCGGCGAGCTACGCGACCGATACTTTCTTTCATATCTATTCACTCGCTCGCACTATAACATTGTGAATATGGCGATTAAACGATCTTGATCTTCCATAATACAAAGTTTTCGTAGGATGGACTTCAGTGGATGGAATATTTTTTGTGTGTCATTTTAATGTTATCTTATTAATTTATTATTATATAATTATATAATTTATTATTTATTATTATATACCATTTTGATATATTATTCATTATTTATGAAATTTTGTGTCAAAATAAGTACACATAAATATTTTAATTGTTACGCCGTAATCGAATAATTAACCGGTAGAATAGTGGTATAAATAAATAAACGGTTGCAACTTGTTTTAATAAATATAACAACCAAATGTAACTAATATTTTTTTTATCGGTACTTACAGTCAATTACCATATTTTTTATTACAAAAATATTTGCTGCGACGTTATTGACCGAACTTTTCTCGAGTCGATAATTTCAGGCAGTAGGTACTTTTCATAAAAAGCTTGTAACATGGGTAACATATTGAAAATCTAAAATTAGTCGTCTTTGTAAATTTTTAGTACTTTTACTGCATAATCTGGGCCAATACATATTATGGCAAGTATTCAGACATTTTTATTTGCTAAATGAAGCTGGTCTTGGATTTGGTAAAACCAGTCATTATTTTGATTTAATGTTACACTTGAATCACTGAATTTATAACCTTTAACTTTTTTTGTCGAAAGGCCGTGTCAAAATCTATTCCGAAAGCTGAAATAGGACGTTTAACTTCAATAAGACCGTCGCTGTATAAACCATTAGGTGAAGCCCTCAAATAACAATGATCTAGGTCAATGAATAGACCACATTTTTCTATAATAATATTTTCATGTTTGCTCAATTGTGCCAATGCTACAGACTCGTTGTCCCTACCATATTTAATGGAAGAGACGTGATCTAAATTATAACTATATAAAATAGTTTTAATCCGATCGATCAAAAATTGCGGTCGTAGTTGACGACGCTTTGCGTCGCAGGCAATCCACGCACACTACGGTAGTATCGAAATGATGCAGCGCCCGAAATCAACGGACGCAGGTCCAGCCTTGGCAAGCGCTCGCGCGTTAATGATCGCAGATGGCCGGCGCAGTGAAATATATAGTACTTTTATTTAATTAATTAAAATATAATAGTAACGATTTAAAAAGTAAAAATAATAGTATACTTTAAGCAAATGTTGATGATTATTTTGGTATAAATTTTACGTCTAAGTGATGTAGAACTTCGGAAATATAGAGGCTTGTATCGAAGCTTTTTTGGTCGTTTTTAGAATTATGTCGAATTTTTTTTCCTAGCGTGAAAAGCATATAACGAAAATGTATTCCATTATTATTAAAGTGTAGGATATTTGGGAGATAAAAATATTTTTATTGATGGTAGATATTCAATAGAATCTACAAATTAGAGCTCCCAAATCATGTCTTCGAGAGTTTTTGCCTAAACATGCATCGGGAGAATGATTATTACCGATTAAATAAATAAATTATCTAAAATCGGATCAGAGCTTATTTGAGAAGAGAAAACGAACTATTTTTACCAAGTAATTGTTATTTCAAGCAACGAACGATAAACATACAATTTCAACGAGGAAACCTCGTAATTTCGCGTTTTTTTGTAATACACCTCTTAAGATAAATTTTATCTTTTCAGGTTCAGCATTATGACAATTGTATACCTAAGAGCTACATAGTACAAAGTATACAGGTCTTGAAAAGATTATCGGGCGTGTACCGGTATAAAATAAAATTTAGTTTAGC
The DNA here is from genome assembly GCA_033319125.1 of Parnassius glacialis. NCBI lineage: Eukaryota > Metazoa > Arthropoda > Insecta > Lepidoptera > Papilionidae > Parnassius > Parnassius glacialis. Next base: position 23,118,858 of record JAVANC010000021.1, read on the forward strand.
CATTGCTGAAATCTAGAAATAGTGGGGGAATATGACATGTATTACATACATTTTTTATGTTAGATGCATTATATAGGGTTATTTTTCAAAGAGAACTACTAAACTTAAGTTATAATATATATACAACGTGTCCCAAAATTCAACGATAAGCCAACACCGGAGGATAGACCTACCCCGGACTAATCGGGGAAAGAAAGAAAAAAAATATATCCCAATTATATTTTAAGTTATATAAAAAAAATGAAATTCTTCAGAAATTGAGACCGTTTATGATATTTTTCACTATCATGACCACAATTTTTTTAAATATTTTTTTCTTTTCTTTTATAGGCAACCTGAATAGTACTGCTATCTACCACAATTCTTAAAAACTCCAGAATAACTCTTGTTTTATCACGAAAATTAATGAAACTTATTTTATTCCCTAAATTTTTTGAAGACTTACTTTTAACCAAATTTAACTTATCGTGGTGTAAAAAAAAGTATGAACACTAGTATGGCAAGTTTTTTTAAAAATTGACGCAACTTACCAACATTCCAAAATGGTATAATACTCTAGGAAAACAAGTTATAAAAAAATATGGGCCTATTATTTCTTAACAGGGCCAAATGACGGTCGGGTGTAATAAAAGTATTAGTTCTTGAAAAATGTTTAATATTTCAAAACAAATGGTACAAACAGTTTCATGTGTAATTTATTAAGTTATTAACATTATAGCAAATGTTCGAACTGTTTGCCACCAGCATTAATACATGCACGACGTCGCCTTAAAAATGATCGTTTTATTTGTCTTACATATCTTCTGCTATTAATGTAATCAGCAGCCTGAGTGATATTTCGACGAAGCTGGTCCAATGTACCACAATGGGTTTTGAGTAGACCCTGTTTTTAAGACAACCCCAATAGAAGAAGTCCAGGGAGTTCAAATCGGGTGAACGGGGTGGCCATAAGATAGGACCAAGTCGCCCGATCCAACGCCCTGGTCATTTTGTAAAAAGTTTAAATAACTATTGCCATCTAAGTTTCATTGTAACTCAAAGGGCCCAATTACTTTTCCATTTAATATGTCGGTCCATAGGTTAACCTTGAATTGATATTGGGATTTGTCTTGTCTCATCAAGTGTGGATTTTCATTACTCTAACTATGTAGGTTGTGAAGATTTAAATACCCATCTTTCTTGCACGTTGTTTCATCCGACCATAAAATTTTGTCTAGGAAGTGGGGATCTTCACTGTGCCTTTGCAGCATTACACGGCAAAATGTGACCCGTAGCGGATAGTCCCGCGGTAATAACGTCTGCACACGCCTGTAGTGATATGGGTGAAGCTTGTGACGTTTTAATATTCGATGTGCAGAACTTTTTTCGGGATTCCTGTAGCTTCTTCTATGGCACGTACCGAAGTAGTCGAGTCATTTTCTATCTCATTGAGAACTTCTTCATCACGATCCAATCTAGGTCTTCCAGCGCTTCTCCTATTGGATGGCATACGACCTTCCGAAAACGCTTGATGCACATTAATAAACACTCGATAATCAGGATATTTTTGAGCATTTGGGTATCTTTCTCGATACAGTCTGCTAGCAGCGTTAGCATTACATCGGCATTCTCCATAGATTAAATGCATTTTAGCGTATTCCTGTGGTGTGTACGGTTGCGGCATGTTAAACGCCAAATAGTCCAAAATGCGCCAGAACTCTAAATCACAAAACACAATCGTAGTCCAAGATAATGCCAGGTCAGTTCAGTTTGCAGATCACTTCCAGTCCAAATAATGCTAGGTCAGTTAAGTTTGCAGGTTGATTCCAGTACAAAAAGCCAAGCCAAAAGTCGATAGTATGTACGAGGGCCACGTAAGTTGAATTGGGAACGGTGCGCAGTAAACAAAGGAGCAGAGCGTACTGAACCGACTTGCTGAGAATAATAACAGCTTCTCTACCTGCCCTGTTGTCTCTTTTTAACGTACATATCTCTATTTATCTATCTCTCTCTAACATCTAAGGTATTAATGCCCCATTCGAATTCCTTCAAATTGTAACAGGAACCCATTTTGGGCATGTAGTAAAAGTGATTACTGACAATTACAATTTAAGGAATTTGGCCCCTGTTTAGAAATAATAGGCCCATATTTTTTTATAACTTGTTTTCCTATCTTCAAAAAATTTAGGGAATAAAATAAGTTTCATTAATTTTCGTGATAAAACAAGAGTTATTCTGGAGTTTTTAAGAATTGTGGTAGATAGCAGTACTATTCAGGTTGCCCTTAAAAAAAAAGAAAAAAAAATATTTAAAAAATTGTGGTCATGGTAGTGAAACATATCATAAACGGTCTCAATTTCTGAAGAATTTCATTTTTTTATATAACTTAAAATATAATTGGGATATATTTTTTTTCTTTTTTTCCCCGATTAGTCCGGGGCAGGTCTATCCTCCGGTGTTGGTTTATCATTGAATTTTGGGACACGTTGTATATATATATATATATATATATATATATATATATATATCAACACGTAACATAATTAACGCACTTTGAGAAAGTAGTTTGTTCAGAATCGTTTACTGAATCGATTTCTATCATTTTTAATATAGGTAATTTTTTTATCCAAAAATAATTGGAACTACGTAATTTATAGTCACACTAAACCTGTATAGTTAATACAAACGGAGTGCAGTTTTTTTATTTGTATTAATACAAATTCCGTCATTTAATACAAAATAAAGAAAATTGAACCTTATTTCAAGTAGTTTAAAGTCTTTACAAATACAAAGTTTGGAGTACTTTATAAAGGTCGCGGCGGCCGGGCCATTGACCTCAAATCACCTGATTACGTACGTATTAAATATTAATACATATTAAATCATTAGTTTATTTTAGTGAGACAAATTAATTCTATGAGTGAACAATTTTAGAATAGTGCAAAATGACACTGAATTGCTTTCTAAATTATTTTCTTTCTTTTTCTTTTTTTAAAACGTAACCTCCACACTAGGATTTTCTCTTGTATTGTGGGGGCAGTGTACAAACATAAATTTCACAAGGACAAACATCCAGACCCAGAACAATTATTTGTAGGCCATACAAATATTGTTCCGTGCGGGATTCGAACCCGCGGTCCTTAGCGCTGCAACTCAATTGCTAAGCCACTGCACCACGGGGCCGTGGTGGACATTTTGAAAATGTATTAAAATACAACGTTGCATGAGAGTTTAGGCTATCAGTAAGTTAAATATTTGATTCTTATAATTATTGTAATCTTGATTCACATATTTTAAACACACCGTCTTAGAATTATGTTTTCGTATTGCCTCTTAGTTTTAGCAGTTTGTTATTATTTACAATTACAATTCAAATGTTATGCAAATTCATAACATTTTGTAACGAATATTGCCTATTGATATTGTATCATAATCAATAAACAAAATTGTTCAGAGGCGAAAGTTCAATAGTTGAAAAATGTGATTGAAAGATACGATCAAATGTTTACTAGACTTAAATAAACAACTCGATGGTCGGAGTACGAACATCAGTTATAGTATGTGCCATATCGATTGAGAAAAACGGACAATGACCTCAGATATGAGCCGAGTGTCAAAAGGCGTAACTTACAAAATCTCAATTTAGATGTGATAACAATATTTAAATATTGATATTATTCCCACTTCTAGGTCAGCACATATGTTTTGTTTTTTTGTTTCTTAAATAATATTGTCTGTGGTTCCTATAAACATAGTAAAATCTTACGGTACATCGCGAAAAATGTGTTATATTTTATATTTCAATTTATGGTAAGTAACGCAGCAATTCATTTAATAACAGTTTCATATTAAAAAAATATTTGAAGCAATATAATCACCATATTGAGCTTTTGCAAATTCATCCCTTTAAAATAAACAAAACGCGCGTTACGTCAGTTCGTTCTAAAAGAAACGTGACAATGGCAGCCAGAGATGCGTCACCTTTTTTGGGCCGGTCCGCCATTTTGTTTTCATTCGTGTTCGGATAGCGCTTGCGTGTGTACGTCTCGGGTAATTCATAGCATTCATTGCATTGTTTTAGTTGAGTTTTTACTGTTAAATTTGTTATATCGTTAAGTTTTTGTTTTTTGAATCTGTTATATTAGTTTTACTGTGACGGTCGTTACTAAATCGACATGAGTTCAGGAGAATTTGGTGAAGGACCCGGTCCTTCAACATCAAGTGGAAAGAGACGTCGCCGACCCATAATAAACGTAGCAGGTACGTACAAATAGGTACAAATGCGACGACGTAGCCTTTCTATTTCTTAAAGCGCTCTTTTTATGTGACCATGTGGTATTTATTTTCTAAAACAATATGTATTTATGTGATGTAGTACTATGGTAGTATATTTTTGTCATTTATTTACAGGCCCATCTTCTGGAGCACCTTTAACGTCACCAGTAAAAAAGAGAAAACCTACCACTTTGTCGGTCGGGGAACAAGAGATTATCATTAATGTATACAAATATGTCAAAAACACCTGGCCCGAAGACGTGTATCCTTCAAACGTTAATATGGTAGAAAAGGTTTCGGAGATCTCAGGAGTCAGCAAGAGCACTATATATCGCGTATTAAGCGTGTATAGAGATTCCCATAAAATACCAGAAAAGGGAATAATTAATAAAAGAAAAAAGTCTGTAATTGACAAGTTGGACGATTTTGATAAATCGGCTATAAGAGCGAAAGTGCATCAGTTCTTTCTTGCAGGAGAATTACCGACTTTAGACAAAATTTTGCTCAGTATAAATCAAGATGACCAGTTGCCAAACTTGAGCAAAACTTCCCTGCGACGTGTGTTGCGCCATTTAAAATTCAAATATATAAAGAGAAACAGAAAAAGTGGTCTAATAGATCGCCCAGAGATAGTTCTGTGGCGTACCAGATATTTGAGAGAAATACAAATATTAAGAAACGAGGGACGTAACATTTTTTACCTTGACGAAACATGGATTAACGCAGGTCATACTATGGGAAAGGTATGGGAAGACACCACAATTGAATCTTCTCGTCAATCACGGTTAGAAGGCTACTCTACTGGCGCGAAAGCCCCTTCGGGTAAAGGAAAGCGATTAATAGTTGTACACGTTGGCAATGAAAATGGCTTTTTGGAGGGATGTGATTGGGTATTTGAATCATCATCTACTGGTGACTACCATGAGAGTATGGACGCTCTCCATTTCGAGGACTGGTTTAGAAAAGTAATAGAAAAACTGCAAAGCGGCGATGTCATAGTTATGGATAACGCTAGTTACCACTCCAGACGTTTAGAAAAAACCCCAACAATGTCTTGGCGGAAACAAAATATGCAGGAATGGCTAGAATCTAAACAGATCGCATACGTGCCCTCGGACACAAAGACCCACTTAATGGAAAAAATAAAGGCAGTTAAAGATAACTATCGAAGTTACGTCACCGACGAGATGGCAAAAGAAAAAAGCATCACAGTGGTAAGGTTACCTCCTTATCACTGTGAGCTTAACCCCATTGAACTTGTGTGGGCAGATGTGAAAGGGTACGTTGCACGAAAAAATACAACTTTCAAGTTAAAAGATGTTAAAAATTTACTTAAAGATGGTTTAACTCAAATCACGCCAGATAAATGGAAAAACTGTGTTCAGCATGTCCTTAAGGTTGAACAAAAAATGCGTGGCATGGATGATAGAATTGACCAAACTGCAGATCGCTTTATAATTAATGTTACAGATAGTTCATCAAGTGAAGATACGAGTGATGATTGCACCGAATAAAAATAAAGTTCTTATATAATATTAAAAATAAAGTTTTATCTTTTGCATAAGTACGTACTTATTCGGTGTCGTTATCACTCGAATCTTTATATGTGTTATAAATTAATGTTTTTTGTTGTTAAATGAATAAAGTACTTTATAACAATAGATGATTTTTCTTCTACAGCGATCTTTCACATAACTTTTTAATAATAGTTAATAAATATATATTATATCAATCATTATAAAAAAATCATTATAAATAAAGAAAGTACTACATATAAAATGTGCCTATATATTGAAGGTTTGTAACCCCTGGTTAAACGACCGAAAGGTCATTGTCCGTTTTTCTCAATCGATTTGGCACATACTATAGTTAGTGTTAGTTAGTGTTCATAGGTAGGTATTTCTTTAACATAAACAAATGTGTATTTGTATTGTCGGCTTTTTACGGCACTAATACCCACCTACAGTTGTGACAAGCGGCGGCGGGAATAGGTACCTACTGTGATAGAAAGACCCTCAAAATCTATAACTACGTGAGCGACTGCGTGCGTTCGTGGATTTATACTGTGACCACAACATTGTTCCGGAATTAGTATAACTAATTTAATAAATAATCAATGCATAAACATGTTTAATTAAAAAGTCAGTGTATGTATAATGATTATAACATAATATACTAATTGGGGTGTGCGTTAATTACGTTACATATTATATATATATATATATATATATATATATATATATATATATATATATATATATATATATATATATATATATATATATATATAGTGACAATGCATAAAATATACAGGGTTGTTTTGCAATAACTGGCAAAATTTGTAGAGAAGGTATAGAATAATAAATTTAGACAAATTGTGAAGAAAATTTAATTCAAAAATTCTCAAACATTTTGTCCTTTTTATTCTTTAAATTCAAAATGCGTAGTAATGCATTATTTTAAGTTATTTTACTGCATATGTACATTCGTACAGGTCGACTGATAGGCAAAAAGAACGAAGCAAATACAAAGAGGAGATGGCATAAGCAACTGTGCACTGTTCTAACTAGGTCCTGACGTCATCACAGTGGGCGTGGCTTTACTTAGTGTACTGTCAGCGTTCGTCCTGTGCGTTTATGTGTAGAAAATCGGAAATCGGTGTATTTTAGTAGTATTAAGAAGAAAAGGATGAAGTCCCCCCGCCCCCCCCCCCCCCAATCAACATGGTAGCGGAATTACACCAAAGACTACCCCAGGAGGGTACCAGCACCCCTGGAGACAAAATTCAAGCGAGGGGTCAAAATTCCGCTCAAAAACAAAACTGCTCGGGGCAACCTGAGCAACAATACCAAGGCGACCCAGGGGTCACGCGTGGCAAGCCACGCTATCCGTGAATTTCTGCAACATCAGGGGACTTCACTCGAACCTAAACGCCGTCCACTACCATCTCGAGACGGCGAAGCCGGCCTTGCTCTTTCTGACCGAGACGCAGGTGTCCTCTCCGGCTGATACTTCGTATCTCTCCTACCCGGGGTACAAATTGGAGCACTCCTTTGTGCCACGGGCTGAAGTTTGCGTGTATGTCAGAGAGGACATCTGTTCTCGACGCCTCGGAAAACTTGGAAGGTTCGGAGCTGTCCATCCTTTGGCTATGCGTAGACGGCGACGACCATCCGCGCGTCTTCGGGTGCCTCTATAGGTCCCATAGCGGTAATGCCGAAACAGACCGACTCATCGATCACGTCCAAATGGCTACAGATTCCTTGCTACAACAGGTCCCATCCGCAGGGGTCGTGATCCTTGGCGATTTTAACGCCCACCACGCCGAATAGCTCGGTTCACGTTTAACCGACCATGCGGAGAGATCTGTTTATGACTTTGCCTTGGCATATGGTCTGACACCAGATGACGGATTCCAGATGTGGAGGATCATACACCTTCCCTGTTGGACCTTATGCTGACCTCTCATCCGGACGGATATCAGGTTTCCGTCGATGCCCCTCTCGGCTCTTCGGACTATTGTCTGATCCGGAGTGTGGTGCCACTCACGCTCCCCTCGCGGTTGCGTTCTGCAGGTTGCCGCCGTGTTTGGCATTACAGGTCAGCGGATTGGGACGGAATGCAGTTTTTCTTTGCATCTTACGCATGGGTTTGTTTCTCGCCGGATGATCCCAGCGCTGTTGCTGACTCTGTCACTGATGTGGTGCTACAGAGAATGGAACTATTTATTCCATCATCTGTGGTACCCATCGGAGGCAGATCTCAGCCTTGGTTTGGTCGCTCCTGTAAGACTGCATTACGCAGTAAGCAGGAGTGTTATCAAGCCTAGGCTGCGGCCTCGGCGACTCGGGATGTAAACACCAGCACACTTAAAACTTCGTCTCCAGGTCCTTCAAAAGAGTTATTGCCAGAGCACATAGGCAGAATTGGCGAGAAACTAGTTCGCCTTCCTTCGGGAACCCGTGCATTCTGGTCTCTCGCCAAGGCTGTCCAAAGGAATTTCTGTAAGCCATCACTACCATCTCTGCACAGGGAAGACGACTCACTGGCCCAAGCCGCAAAAGACAAAGCCGACCTTTTAGGCTCCCTTTTTGCGTCCAACTCGACTCTTGATGACGGGGGGAAAACACCGCCGACCATCCCGCGGTGTGAGTGCTCCATGCCGGATGTGCTGTTCTCACAGCGCTCGGTTCGCAAAGCACTCCTCTCCCTGGACATCCAGAAGTCGAGTGGGCCTGACGGAATCTCTCCAATTGTGCTGAGGACGTGTGCTCCGGAGTTGGCACCGGTCCTAACGCGTCTTTTCCGGTACTCCTACTCCCAAGGCGTAGTCCCAAATTCATGCAGGACAGCTTTTGTCCACCCGATCCCTAAAAAAGGCGACTGCTCAGACCCGTCCAACTACAGGCCTATCACCATCACCTCCTTGTTCTCCAAAATAATGGAATCCATTATTAACTGCCAGCTCATGCGGTACCTTGAGGATCACCAGCTGATTAGTGACCGCCAATACTGTTTTCGTTGGGGTCGTTCAGCTGGTGAACTTCTGGTTTACCTGACCCATAGATGGGTGGAGGCAGTAGAGTCCAAGGGGGAGGCGTTGGCCGTTAGTTTGGACATTGCGAAGGCCTTCGATCGGGTTTGGCACAAAGCGCTTCTTTCGAAGCTCCCTTCCTATGGGCTTTCCGAGAAATTGTGCAATTGGATCACCAGCTCCCTTGCAGATCCGACTACAAGCCTATTAACGCTGGTGTTCCACAAGGCTATGTGATATCACCAACGCTGTTTCTTCTGCATTTCAATGATATGTTGCTAACTGGTAACATTCATTGCTATGCGGATGACAGCACTGGTGATGCTCTATACACCGGCCGTGCCAATATTTCTCGGGAAAACGTCGCCGAGTACCGGAACAAACTTGTGTCTGAAGTCGAGTCTTTGCTGAACAAAGTCTCGGATTGGGGGCGACTAAATCTGGTCCAGTTTAATCCTCAGAAGACACAAGGTTGGCGTTTACCGCTAAAAAGAACCCCGTTGTCGTATCTCCTCAGTTTCAAGGCACTCCCCTTCTTGCCTCAGCCAGTATCAGAATCCTCTGAGTCGACATATCGAGTGACGTGCAGTTTCGTGATCACTTGGAAGAGAAGGCCAAATCCGCCTCTGAAAAGCTTGGCGTGCTCAGCAGATCGGGACAGTATTTCATTCCGGCACACCGCCTGCAACTTTACAAGGCGCAGGTTCGGCCTCACATGGAATACTGTTCCCATCTCTGGGCAGGGGCTCCCCAGTGCCAGCTCCTTCCACTTGACCGCATCAAACGCAGAGCGGCTCGAATCGTCGACGACCGAGTCCTTTCCGATCGGCTCGATTCAATGGTACTGCGAAGAGATGTTGCATCTCTTTGCATTTTCTTTCGCTTTTACCACGGGGAGTGCTCTCAGAAATTGTTCGGATTAATCCCAGCCGTCAAATTTCAAGAACGCACATCGCGGCAGAACTCCCGATACCATCCACACCATCTGGATGATTGGCGGTCCACCACTGTGCGATTTAGAAGATGTTTTCTTCCTCGCACTACTTCCTTGTGGAATCGATTACCATCAGCGATTTTTCCGGACCGATATGACTTAGGGACCTTCAAGAAAAGAGTCTACTCCTTTTTAGAAGGCCGCAACGCATCTGCAATTCTCCTGGTTCCCCTGGTGTTGCAGTTGTTTATGGGCGGTGGTAGTCACCTACCATCAGGTGAGCCGCATGCTCGTTTGCCCCCTCTCCTATAAAATAAAACTAGATGGTGACGCGTTGTGTCATGGGAACTAAAAATATAAAGTCACGTCGAGCTCAGTATTGGTAAAATAATCATACGAAGGTGTTAAAATATGTTTTGCATTCAGAATTTTTAATCGCCAAAATATTTTATAGTTTTTATAATCATTTTGAGAACAGGCCGCCATCTATCGTCAAGGTAGCTAAACTACATTGCAACATCGATATGAAACGATTCGAGTAGTTTTACTATTTATCGGTAGATGTAGGTAGTAAAGTGGGCGGGGCTTAACATACCCTCACCCCGTAAAATGTCACGCATTGTTAGATAGTGAAATCTAATTACAACACCTCCTCTTTGTATAACTACGAGGTCGGCCGGTCCTCTTACGATCTTCGAATCTTGAATCTTCAGAGAATCGTTTGATAGTGCGATAAACAAATCGTAGGGTTATTTTCAATTTTTGTAGTAAGTATTGAAGTTATTAAATATTGAAAATCTCTTTTGGCGCGTAACCACTGCGGTGCAACGCGATAACCGCTACTCTATCTTTTTTGACCACTCCATATTTGAAAATGAATGTCTTTTTTTTATTTTCGGCAAGCGCAAAAATTATATTTTTAAAATTGGTAAAGTTCATCTAGCCAGTATTCAAAATTTGAAATAATAAGGTTTTGACAATATATATATTGAATACATATATATATATATATATATTGCAGTTTTTTATTTTGGCCCTTGTAGTGCCGGGGTAAGAATACCCACTACCCCATATCTTCTCGAGGGTGTCGTAAGAGGCGACAGAGGGAAATTGAGGCAGAAGATGGGAAGCAGTATCTTTCTGATAACAGCAAAATAACAATAAAAAAAATCGGTTGTTAACCTGCTTGCCAAGCGTGGCAACTATGGCAATATACCCCCATGATTAAAGTTACGAAGAGACGGCCCAGCCGCCCCGTTATTCCTAACTACGGTGGCGGTCGGTTACGGTACATCTTCTCGTCTATACCTCAAAACTTGAAACCGAGACTGTACAACCAGTGCGTGTTGCCAGTGATGACTTATGGAACTGAAACGTGGTCCTTCACTGCTGGCCGGATGAGGAAGCTCAAGGTTGCTCGGCGAGCTATGGAGAGGGCTATGCTCGGAGTTTCTCTGTGTGATAAACTTAGAAATGAGGATATCCGCAGTAGAACCAGAGTAATCGATATAGCCCAACAGATTAGTAAGCTGAAGTGGCAATGGGCCGGCCATATAACTAAATCGACCACCGACAAACCGACAACCGATGAGTGAAAAGGGTTCTTGAGTGGCAGCTTCGTACCGGCGGAAGTGTAGGGCGTTCCCCCACTAGATGGAGTGACGACCTGGTAAGACATGCAGGAAGTCGATGGATGCAGATGACTCAGGACCGTGCTTTGTGGCATTCCTTGGGGGAGGCCTATTTTCAGCAGTACACTTATGAAGGGCTGTAATGATGATAAACTGTGTTTTACATGAAGTTCGTCAACATCTTTCCTGTGTCAAAACCGGAGAATGTGTTGGCCACGGAGCCTCGTCAGATTTTTACCGATAGGGAATCGCAAGCCGAAGATATGCAAGCGAAAGATCTGATGATCCTGCTGACAAATAAACACGTTGCGTTTTGATGTTGCCGACAATTCCACTTTTACTTTTTCATTAAACATAAACTCGCAGTCAACATGGAAACATATACTTATATATATTACTATTAAGCCCTGATTTAATTTTACATTGCAAAATAATTAACAAAATTAAACAATTAATCATATAAATCAATACAAACATAGCCCTTAGAGTTTATAATAGATTTAGGTAGATCATAAAATATTATGATCTACCAGGATTTGACTAAGAATTGACCTTAGTAAATACCACAATATTTAAATTAAAATTAAACGAGTAATATACTCATAATGAACCGACACAACTTCGAAATAATACCAATTGATATATTTTGATAAAAAAATTCTTTGTTCTTGATATAAAGGACATTGCTAAGAAGAATGTTGATGTTATTTATTTACACACACACACACACACACTTAACAACTATCCTTACAGGCTAAACAAACCCACTACTATAGTGTCGCTAATCTACTTAAATATACTATGTATTGCAACTAACTTACATAACTACATTAATTTTTACACGTGGTAGAGCCATGCTGCAGCTATATTAGTAGTAGCACGAATGGGTCGGCTCGACCGGTGAGGGACCACGCTCTCACAAAATACCAGCGTAAAATAGCAGTTTAACACTGATGTGTTTTGTATGGTGAGTGTAGAGAACTGGAGACCCTTTTTACTGGAAAAGAGGCATTCCAACTTAGTCCTCACGGGTCACCACTCATCTGCATTTTGATTCGCAAACGAGGATAAATGTAGATGTCTATGGGTCACAGCAATCACTTGCCATCAGGTGGACTGTGTGCTCGTTTGTCACCCCATTCCTATAAAAAAAAAAACTATGTGTAAAAGTACCTTAGCGAGTTCATTCATATTACTCGAAAATATGTCAATCCTCTCGTGAACTTTATTCATCATCATCATCATCATTACAGCCCTTCACAAGTCCATTGTTGAACATAGGCCTCCCCCAAGGAATGCCACAAAGCACGGTCCTCAGCCACCTGCATCCATCGACTTCCTGCATATGTTACCAGGTCGTCACTCCATCTAGTGGGGGGACGCCCTACACTTCGTCCGCTGGTACGAGGCCGCCACTCGAGAACCTTTTGTCCCCATCGGTTGTCGGTTCTTCGAGCTATATGGCTGGCCCATTGCCACTTCAGTTTACTAATCCGTATGGCTATGTCGGTCATTCTGGTTCTACTGCGGATATCCTCATTTCTAAGTTTATCACGCAAAGAGACTCCGAGCATAGCCCTCTCCATAGCTCGCTGAGAGACCTTGAGCTTCCTCATCCGGCCAGCAGTGAAGGACCGCGTCTCAGTTCCATTTTTTTTATAGGATATGGGTGACAAACGAGCACGCAGTCCACCTGATGGTAAGTGGTTGCTGCGGCCCATAGACATCTACATCTATCCTCGTTTGCGAATCAAAATGCAGATGCGTTGTCACCCGTGAGGACTAAGATGGAATGCCTCATTTCCAGTAAAAAGGGCTTCCGGCCACCTGCACTCATAAAGCGAAACACAGAGATAAACCTCTACTTCACGCTGGTATTCTGTGAGGTCGTGGTACCACCCCGGTTCCCGTCTGTCCGTGCGACAGCAAAAGATTCGATCGATTGACCTCTCGGTCGAATTTGGACTTACCTAGTCGGACTATTTGTCCCAGGTAAACATACTCGTCAACAACTTCGAGCTTAGTGTCCCAACTTTATTCACTACGAGGACTGTTCGGACTATAGGTGAGTTACTAAGCAAATTGGTCCTGGCCACGGGCACCACCAGCAGCGGCAGGCGGCGTCGCCTCCATACGTACCGGTCCGGTGCGCACAGCTGCAGGTGGCGTAGCACCCCCGGGTTACATGTGGAGCCACGAAGCAACTTCTACGTGTGCAGCCAGGGCAAACTCCCGTCTCACTCTGAGCTTATTGTACCCGACCATCCCGAGCACGAACAATGTGGGGTACCCCAAAGGGTAAAGCGGATATACCCTATACAGTTTGAAGTATATGTGCCTCGTAAATTTGTTTTGGACAAGTTCTAGCATTAGGCTGTACTTTTCTTCGTGTGGAGCCCATATAACAGCACCGTACTCCAAGTGACTCCTGACCAGAGCATCATATAGTACTTTCAGTGTGGTAATATTTGTAATATCTCGTGACTGTCTCAGGACAAAACCCAGGTTTCTATACGCCTTTTGACAAGTTTTAACAATATGCTCACGAAACGTTAGATCGGAGGTGAGATGGATTCAGAGATCTTGTACCTGAGACACACGGGTCATCGGTGTGGCTTCCTCTTGTATTCGAAGTGCATCGGGATACATTAAAATACAATTTATTTTCGTGGCTCCACTTCACCATTTTGTTTATATCCTCCTGTAGACATTCACAATCAGATGTAATCCTAGCCGCAAGCATAAATTTAAGGTCATCTGCAAATAATAAACAAGTACTATCTCTGACGACTTCTGGTAAGTCATTTATCATTATTAAAAATTCAAGAGGCCCCAAATTGCTGCCCTGGCTCACACCGGATCGTGTATAGTATAGTTCTGATTCATACCTATTGTAATCCACGTACTGCTGTCGATCTTTCATGTAGCTGACGAAGAACTGGAGCATATACGAAGTACATCCGACTTGAGCCAACTTTCTTAATAAAATATCATGATCCACCGTATCGAACGCCTTTTTAAAATCAAAGTAGGCTATGTCTACTTGTACTCCAGCATCAACTGCCGGTACTACCAGCGCCATAAAGTTCTGCGAATTGGTGGTTGTACTACGGTATGGCCTAAACCCGTGTTGCGCGTCGGAGAGATGAGCGCTTATTTGTTACTGCATCCGTCGGTAGATAGCTGACTCGAACACTTTCGCTGCCGTCGACAGTACAGCCACAGGTATATAACTTCTCACATCAGTATCTGACTTACCTTTCGGAACCGAAATGGCTCTCGTGAACTTCCATCTCCCCGGGAATGTTTCATGTTTTAAGCACATATTAAACCAATTCAAAAAAAACTGCAAATTCCTTAGCAGCTTCATCATCCCTTAAGTATTCACCATCTTTTATGATGTTCTGCTTATCTAAATTACTTTTTTTAGATTTAAAATATTGCCAAAACGATTTTGGGTCTTTGGCAAATTGAAGTTCAATTTTATTTTTATATTCTTTATGTGCAGTTTCTATGGATTTTTTAATACGTTTTCTACATTTAGCGAAATCACTGTAATCACTGTCAAGCTTTGTGTTTTTAAATTTTTTGTGAAGTATTGCTTTATTTTTCATTTCATTAATAATTTTGCGCGTGTACCATACTGGGTATACACACTGTGATTGTTTTTTATTTGTATTTTTTCTAGGTATAGATTTAAAATATTAAACTAAACTAAACTATTAATAAACTAAAACTAAAATATTATTAAATGTATCATAAAAGTAATCTAAAATGTCTTCTACGTTACTCATTTCATATATCTTACTACAATCGTTGGAAGTTAACATTGAATATAATGATGGATAGTCAGCTTTATAAAAATTCCACTTCGGTCTAATATTGGAAACACTCGCCTCGAAGGGTGTGTGCGGCGATGTGGGCGGTGGAGGGGTCGCGGACCCGAAGTGCACGCTGACTGCGAGCGGCGGATGGTACGGGTCCACTAGCAGGAGCTGCTCGTCTGCCGCCTCCAACAACACCGACCCCGACCCATTAAAGCCCGTGCCCAGTACCAAGTCCAACTGACGATCTAAACAGTTAGGTATTTTATTATACTGAGTGAACTCGCAATAGGACCTGAAGCACTCAAAATAATTATTAATATTTACAGAACTTGAGTACAAATTAAAATCTCCTTTTACAATTACCTGCTTATATTTATCACACAATTTTTCTATTAATCTAAACAAAGTCACATAATCATTTTCTTAACTGCCCGGTGGTATATAAATCACACAGCACATAAACAAAAATCTATTATTTAATTGAACTGTCGCACTAACCATTTCAAATGCATAGGTGTCTATAGAAGCGTCCGCAACAAGTAGGTACATGCCGTAGCTCGAACCGGTGTGTGGCCACGAGAAGTGCACCGCCCTGCTTCCGACCGTCTGTTCGGTCATAACGCAATATTTTGTATCCTTGTGGTACGATCTCTGCATCTTGTATCGATTCATTACAACTTCTTTCCGTGATCGCGTATCCGTGATCCGTGATCGCGTTCGTGAATACGGGCCTACGGTTCGTTGCGACGTTGCGTGTGGCGTGTTCGGAACGACACATACATAAGTATGGTAGCAACACTATGCTAAGTAAGGTATTTCTCACTGCGTTCGTCATGGCAGGCCGTTCATTTCATGAACAATACTTAGTGGACTCTTTCCTTGTGCGGACACATAGCACTGAATGGGGCGCCGTGATTGGTTAACGTTGTGACGCGACTTCACTCGAGTTGAATGACAGTAAAATAATAATACGTGTTGTTTTCTTTCAAGTAAAAAACGTTACTGGTACTGTTATTATAGGGTACCTATGCATAAATATTATTAAAATAATGTGGATTTTAAACTGTTGCTAGGTAGATTAACTGAATTGTTATTACAAATCTGGAAACTCACAGATAAATAAAATGTTAAGGACACTAGTAACTTTCAAAAGATCTGTATTTATTAGAGGCAGAAGTATATTTAATACGATATCTTTTGAAAACCTATAGCGACTTTAAAATTCATTGGCACTGTAATAATCAAGAGGCTTTTGGAAGTCACGTATCACTTTTCTTGTGCTAATCGTTCTTTGCACGTTTATTCTCTCCAGGATATAATTATCAAAATCAAATCAGTAAACAAGCTATATACCCCATACTAATTTAACATTTGCGTTGATTTGTCGCACTATGCGTAGCGTAAAGTAACTAGCCAGCTACTTTATCTGTGCGTTCATTATAATGAGCGCACAGTGGCGTCTAACACTAAAGTGACGTTTATGAAACAAAATTTCGTCCACTGTGCGTTAAAGCCTACTGTACACACGCATAGTATCGTTCTTGAATACGGGTGTAAGTCCGCATGAGAAGACACAATATTATTCCTAAAAATATCCAATTTAGTTCTTAGACCTTTTACATTTTGATAAAATATGTCTATTTTATTATTATTTATCAAAACTTTTCTTGGTGAATCTATGAAACCAAATCCATTCATTAAATTCAGCATTTAATGGCCATACTTCAGCTTTATTCAGATTTTTATAAAACTGTTCAGGTACACCTATTATAAAAGATGAATAATCTAGCTCTGTTTTATGTTTGATTTTTTCAATTTTTATATTCACTTCCGATATGCTCTTAATATGGTCAGTATACGCTTCTGGGTTGGTTTTCGGGTGTAAACGCCATTCGTGCACATATTTTTTTCGTTCCGTAGCCTGTATTGCCTTTATATCTGTATTTTATCCTATTCTCACATCTTTATATAATCTATTAGTTTTCTTATAATGTATTTGTACCATCTTCCAAACAGCTTGTTGATGATCCTCTTTGTTAATCGAAGCGAGTACTTATTGAGTCAGTAATCATCGGTGTGTTTATTATTTTCGCCTGGGCCGTATGTTGAGTCGGTTTCGTGGCTTCACCGCTGTTCATATTTTGCGTATTAGAAATATGGCAACTATTTGTTCTCTTTTTCAATAGTGTATTGACACTAGTGGCAATGAAGTGGACGATATGAATGACAAGCTCGTGGAAACTGTCCATGCGGTCGGAGCTAAGTTCTGCAAGACCCGCCGCAGACGAACACAAAAACTCTCCGATCACACTCTCAATCTCATGGCTATTAGACGAGAGATGAAGCTACATTCTTCAACAGATTTGACAGCATACAGGCAACTGAACAGACAGATCTCCAAATGCATGCGGCGGGACTTACGCAACCTCAATACAACTTGTATTGAAGAATCGATCGAGCGGAACCAAGGTTTCAAAGTCTTTTCCAGAGATCTGTCTGCCAGAAAGAGCCAACTGTCAAAGCTGAAGACAGAATGTGGCAGCATCGTTTCCGCGGCACCTGAGATTTTGAGTGAGATTGAGAGGTTCTATGGGCAGCTGTACACGTCATCGTTGGTGCCACACGCAAGTGTGACTAACGATCCAAGAGCGGGTCTTATCCGACACTATTCCGAAGATATCCCGGACGTCAGTCTGAGCGAGATTAGAATGGCTCTCCAGCACCTTAGAAACGGCAAGGCCTCAGGCGAGGATGGAATTACAGCGGAGTTTCTGAAAGCGGGTGGAAGACCGATACTTGAAGTCCTTCAGAAGCTTTTTTTTATAGGATAAGGGTGAAAAACGAGCACTCAGTTCACCTGATGGTAAGTGGTTGCTGCGGCCCATAGACATCTACATCTATCCTCTATTACAGATCAAAATACAGATATGCGTTTTCACCCGTGAGGACTAGGATGGAATGCCTCATTTCCAGTAAAAAGGGCCTTCGGCCACCTGCACTCACCAAGCGAAACGCAGAGGTAAACCTCTACTTCACGCTGGTATTCTGTGAAGTCGTGGTACCATCCCGGTTCGAGCCGGCCCATCCATGCGACAGCAAAAGCTGCCGCCTGGCTCTACCACTGTCCTGCATGGTGGCGTTACACCGGAGGCGTGAAGCAGAAGTACGGTGGTCTTATTCTTCAAGAAAGGTGACAACGCTCTCTTGAAGAACTACAGACCGATTTCCCTTCTGAGCCGCGTCTACGTGCTGTTTTCGAAAGTCATTACGAATCGTCTCGCGCGCAGACTTGACGACTTCCAGCCTCCCGAACAAGCTGGTTTCCGAAAGGGCTTTAGCACCATAGACCACATACATACCCTTCGGCAAATTGTACAGAAGTCCGAGGAGTACAATTTGCCATTATGTCTGGCGTATATGGACTATGAGAAAGTCTTTGATTCCGTCGAAATTTGGGCGATGAGTCCCTTCAGCGGTGCCAAGTTGACTGTCGGTATATCGAAGTGCTGAAGTGTTTGTACAGTAGAGCTACGATGGCTATCCGAGTACAGAACCAGAGTACGAAACCTATCCAACTGCAGAGAGGTGTAAGACAGGGTGATGTAATATCCCCGAAACTCTTCACCGCTGCATTGGAATATTTTTTGAAACTTCTGGACTGGAAAGGATACAGTATTTACATCAATGGGGAGTACATCACTCACCTTCGATTTGCTGACGATATAGTCCTTATGGCAGAATCGCTGGAGGACCTAAGCACCATGCTCAATGACAATAGTGTCTCCCAACGAATAGGTCTTATGATGAACATGGACAAAACAAAGATCATGCCTAATGTCCATGTCACACCTATGCCGGTAGTTGTTGGGAGCAGTAAGCTCGAAGTTGTTGACGAGTATGTTTACCTGGGACAAATAGTCCGACTAGGTAAGACCAACTTCGGCCGAGAGGTCAATCGACGGATTCAACTCGGCTGGGCAGCGTTCGGGAAACTACGACACATCTTCTCGTCAGACATAACTCAAAACCTTAAAACGAAATTGTACAACCAGTGCGTGTTGCCAGTGATGACTTACGGATCCGAGACGTGGTCCTTCACTGCTGGCCGTATGAGGAAGCTCAAGGTCCCTCAGCGAGCTATGGAGAGGTCTATGCTCTGGGTTTCTCTGCGTGATAAACTTAGAAATGAGTATATCCGCAGTAGAACCAGAGTAACCGACATAGCCCAAAGAATTAGTAAGCTGAAGTGGCAGTGGGCCGACCATATAGCTCGAAGAACCGACAACCGATGGGGAAGAAAGGTTCTTGAGTGGCAGCCTCGTACCGGTAGGCGAAGTGTAGGGCGACCCCCCACGAGATGGAGTGACGACCTGGTAAGACATGCAGGAAGTCGATGGATGCAGGTGGCTCAGGACCGTGCTTTGTGGCATTCCTTGGGGGAGGCCTATGTTCAGCAGTGGACTTATGAAAGTCTGTAATGATGATGATGATGATGATGACTAGTGGCTTGGCTGACTATTTTAGCACGCGTACACGGATACACGATCTCCAACAGTTGTACATATTAAATTACTCCTAACACATGCCTTACATCTACAAACTACTATGTACTACCAATTATAGGAGAACAAATCATTCTAAATTAATAGCAGTGTTTATAATTTGCCTATTTTAATGGTAGTTGGAACAAAAATAAATTTAACGAACAAAAGTTAAGTTTAGCATAAAGCTAGTGACTAATGTAATTTTCCAAACTATCATTACATTTTTCATAAAGTGTGAGCCCGTCACAACTAATGTCTAGTGTTGCTATGTTTTCTGCCAACTTCCAAAAAAGAGACGGTGCTCAATTCGACTGTATGTTTTTTTTTATGTGTGTTACCTCATAACTTTGTACTGGGTGAACCGATTTCGATGATTCTTTTTTTATATGAAAGCTGATAGTTCTCGTGTGGTCCCATATCATAATTTGATCAAAGTCAGACCAATAGTTTTTGAGTTATTCTTAAATAACTTATATTGAAGTCGGCTGTACAAAATTATTAATTTTTAATTATTTACACATACATTGTATAGACGTGATATACGTGTTATTGGAGAATTCTGTCCAAGTTTTGTTCGAGTGCTATCAATCTTAAAGAAAGGACATAGGTTGCGAAGAGGTCTCCGAGGTACATTAATATTAAATCTACTCAACAGCTCACTGCCATCAATTTTACCATTGAAAATTTTATGAAGAAATTTTAAATCAAGAAGAGATCTACGAACTGCTAGTGGTTTCAACCTAAAGTAATTGACTTTCTCTTTGTATTTTTCATATCGATAAAATTGATCGAATCGATAAAATGAACTTAATCAATAATCATTTTTATTTTGTTATAAAAATTATAAGATTTGTAAAGATCGTATATTTTACGTACGATTTCGAATACATGGATCGTACATGGTACTAGGGCCAAAAAGATCGTATGAATACGATTTAAATCATACGGTTGGCAACGCTGGTCTCCGATTCTCTACACTCACCATACGAAACAGCAGCATTAAGCTGCTAGTTTACGCGGTTATTAGTTCCCATGTATAATTTTGTGTAGATAAATTAATGATATACACAAACTATGATACAAAAGTTTCACTTCTGTTGTTCTTTAAGACACACACTGCTTTTTTATATTAATTAAAATATAAAAAACAGTGTGTATAAATATTAAAAATAATAGAATATTAAAAAAAAAAATAGAACTAATTGAGAGTAATTATTAGGCAAAAAAAAAATAAAGTAACTAGACTGTACTAATATAGAAATAAACTAACGTAGAGCAATTACGGATTCTAAAGAGTACATTTAAGGAGCAATTAATTGACGTACAGCTTAATTTGAAGCTGTTGATATTTTATGTTTTATAGCAAAATTAGATTAAAAAGAATTAATTATAAATTAACTAATAGCAACAGGCATAGAACAATTACGGATTCTAAAAGAGATTTCAAGGGACAAAATTGGCATACAGCTTAATCTATAATAATTTAAAATTAAAAATTTTGTACAGCCGACTTCAATATAAGTTATTTAAGAATAACCCAATAACCATTGGTATCACCTTGATCAAATTCATATGGGACCACACGAGAACTATCAGCTTTCATATAAAAAAAGAATCATTGAAATCGGCTCACCCAGTACAAAGTTATGAGGTAACACATAAAAAAAAACATGCAGTCGAATTGAGTACCGTCTCCTTTTTGGAAGTCGGCAGAAAAAATATTTAGTTTTATAGCAAAAATAAGATTTTAAAAAATGAATTTTTAAAAAATTAATCATAAACTAATTAATAGCAATAGACGTAGAGCACGGTCCTGAGCCATCAGCATCCATCGACTTGGCTCAGGACCGTGCTTTGTGGCATTCTTTGGGGGAGGCCTATGTTCAGCAGTGGACTTGTGAAGGGCTGTAATGATGATGATGATGATGAGACGTAGAGCAATTACGGATTCTAAAAGAGAACTTAAGGAGCAATTAATTGGGGTACAGCTTAATTTGAAAAAATAATATTCTACGCTAAATTTATTCCGGTAGCGCAAGGTTCGTTTATTTGAAAGGTATTTTGACTTGCGTTTCGTTGTAAAAAAGTCATGTAATTTAAATATTTTATAGATACTTTAAAACAAATCGAATTGACATAAATTTGCAAAAATAATAGATTTAAAAAAAAATTTCTCAAAAAGTACACGTTTCCGCATATTGAAACTTTGCAAAACGCTTTCTTTTAGTGAGTAGGTACTATCTAAAAAAAATATGGGCATTTAAATCGGTGGTCCATATTGGAAATTTTAACCCGAGCATCTATCCCTTTCTGCATTACGTGCACTAACATAAAATTGCCATTAATCCTAATTTATAAAAATAAGTTTAATATATTAAAACTAAGAAATGTATCTACTCGAAGGTTGTAAAGCAAAACAGTGTGCAAATTCGGTAAAGGCCCGCCAGCAGACCTTTTCACACTGACCACCGTCACAGATATTTCTATTGTTTTCTCATCAGTGATCTAGGATTCATAAATACTTATAAAAATATAAAGATATACTATTAACATAAATATTATAGAATAAAACATATACTTACATAATAGTATATCTAGACATATAAATAAAATTGAAGTGTCTGCCTGTAATATTTAAATAACCGGCTTCTATTAAGCTCAAGAGGTTATTTTCATGCTATTAAGATATAAATAACCATTTTTAAAAATTTTGTCTGTCTGTCCAGGCTAAGCTTCGAAATGACCAAACCAATAAAAAGTAAAATATATTTTTTTATATATTGGCTATTTTTGTCGATAATTTATGGTCTAGTTTCACCCCCTTTTGTGGTTGCACTTTACCGAGGGACACACCTTATAATGTCGAATTTATAAAAAAAAATTCCAAGTTGTAAAACAAAAGGGAACTTTTTAGAGGATTTTAAAACTAAGAACCAAAAAAGTAGTTTTTAGCCATCCTGCTGTCTCCCTTTTCAAGTGACGCCACTGAATTTTTTTTTATAGTATAAGGGTGACAAACGAGCACACAGTCCACCTGATGGTAAGTGGTTGCTGCGGCCCATAGACATCTACATCTATCCTCTATTACAAATAAAAATGCAGATGCGTTGTCACCCGTGAGGACTAAGATGGAATGCCTCAATTCCAGTAAAAAGGGCCTCCGACCACCTGCACTCACCAAGCAAAACGCAGAGGTAAACCTCTACCTCACGCTGGTATTCTGTGAGGTCGTGGTACCACCCCGGTTCGAGCCGGCCCATCCGTGCGACAGCAAAAGCTGCCGCGTGGCTCTACCTCTGTTAAAATTTATGTTAATTTTTTTATGTTAATGTTAATTAATAGCTAGTACTAATAAAAATCTGACTTACTTCGTTAAAAAGTCATATGTACTAAACGGTGATACCACCATCCATCGGAGGTCATTTTAACAGTGGTGTAGCCACGCGGCAGCTTTTGCTGTCGCATGGATGGGCCGGCTCGAACCGGGGTGGTACCACGACCTCACAGAATACCAGCGTGAAGTAGAAGTTTACTTCTGCATTTCGCCTGGTGAGTGCAGGTGGCCGTAGGCCCAATTACCCCCCAACATGGTAGCGGAATTAAATGGAACACTACTCCGGGAGGGTACCAGCATCCCTAGAGAATCCCTCGCTGAGCATCCACGCCCAAAATCCAACCCTACTTTTTCTGAGCGTGGGTGCTCAGGCTGCCCCGCGTATTCTGAGGCGGGCGAAATTCCGCTCAAGACGAAACTTGCTTGGGGCAAGCGGAGCAATAAGACAAAGGCAACCCCTGCCACGCTTTCCGTGAATTTCTGCAATATCAGGGGACTTCATCCAAACCTTAACGCCGTCCACTACCATCTGGAGAGAGCAAAGCCGGCCTTACTCTTTCTATCCGAGACACAAGTGTCCTCTCCGGTTGATACTTTGTATCTCTCCTACCCGGGGTACAAATTAGAACACTCCTTTGTGCCCCGGGCTGGAGTTTGCGTGTACGTCAGAGAGGACATCAGTTTTCGATGCCTCGGCAGTCTTGAAGGTACGGACCTGTTCATCCTTTGGCTGCGCCTAGACAACGACGACCATACCCGCGTCTACGGGTGCCTCTATAGGATCCATAGCGGCAATGCCGACACAAACCGACTCATCGACCACGTTCAAATGGCTGCAAACTCCGTGCTACAACAGGTCCCATCCACAGAGATCGTGATGTAATCGTGGTAATTTTGACGCCCACCACGCTTAACCGGTTTAACCGATCATGCGGGTAGATCTGTTTATGACTTTGTCTTGGCATATGGTCTGACAGAACTGGTTACTTCGCCTACGCGGATCTCATATGTGGAGGATCATGTACCTTCCCTGTTGGACCTTCTGCTGACCTCTCATCCGGACGGATATCAGGTCTCCGTCGATGCCCCTCTTGGCTTTTCGAACCATTATCTGATCCGGAATATGGTACCACTCAGGCTCTCATCGCAGTTGCTACCTGTAGCTTGTCGCTATGTTTGGCACTACAGGTCGGCCGATTGGGACGGGATGCGGTCTTTTTATGCATCCTACCCTTGGGGGTGGGTTTGATTCTCTGGATGATCCCAATGTTGTTGCTGATTCTGTCGCTGATGTGGTACTTCAGGGTATGGAATAATTTATTCCATCATCTGTGGTGCTTATCGAGGCAAAACTCAGCCATGGTTTGGTCGCTCCTGTAAAATTGTATCACGCTATAAGCAGGAGTGCTACCGGGCCTGGGCTGATACATCAACGTCCCAGGATGTAAACACCAGCGCTTTTAAAAAGAAGTATAATTTCGCCTCTAGGTCCTTCAAAAGTGTCATTGCCAAGGCAAAGTCAGAGTACATCGGCTGAATTGGCGAGAAACTAGTTCGCCTCCCTTCGGGAACACGTTCTAGTCTCTCGCCAAGGCTGTCCAAGAAAATTTCTGTCTGCCATCTCTGCACAGGGTTGACGACTCACTAGCCCATGACGCAAAGGAGAAAACCGATCTGCTAGGCTCTCTTTTTGCTTCACACTTGACTCTAGATTTTTTTATAGAAGAGGGGCAAACGAGCATGCGGCTCACCTGATGGTAAGTGACTACAACCGCCCATGAACAACCGCAACACCAGGGGAATTGCATTACCGGTCTTTTAGAAATGTGTAAGCTCTTTTCTTGAAGGTTCCTAAGTCGTATCGGTTCGGAAAAATCGCCGGTAGTAAATGATTCTACAAACAGGTTGTACGAGGAAGAAAACTAGTAAAACGCACAGTGGTGACCCGCCAAGCCTCCAGATGATGTGGATGGTATCGTGAGTTTGTCGCGATGTACGTTAGTGAAATTTGGGGGCTAGGATTCCGAACAATTCCTCAGAGTACTCCACGTGATAGATGCGATAGAAAATGCAAAGGGGTCCAACATCCGTTCGCAGCGCCAATGAATCGAGCCGATCAGAAATAATTCAGTCGTCGACGATTCGAGCCGTTCTGCGCTGTATGCGGTCAAGTGGAAGGAGCTGACACTGGGGTGCCCTGGCCTAGAGATGAGAACATTATTCCATGTGAGGCCGAACTTGCGCCTTATAAAGTTGCAAGCAGTGAGTGTGCCGGCGTGATATATTGTCTCGATCTGTTGAGCACGCCAAGCTTTTTAGAGCCCAATTTAGCCTTCCCTTCCACGTGACCACGAAACTGTACATCATTCGATATGTAGACGCCAAGGATTCCGATACCATCTGTGACAGCAAGGGGAGTGCCCTAAAACCAAAAACCTACGACGAAGGGGTTCTTTTTAGCGATAAACACGCAAACTTGTGTATTCTGGGGATTGAACTGGACTAGATTTAGTTGCCCCCAGTCTGAGACTTTGCTCAATGAAGTCTCGACCTTAGACACAAATTTGCTCCGGAATTTGGCGACGTAATCCCGATAAATATTGGCACAGCCGATGTATAAAGCATCACCAGAGCTGTCGTCAGCATAGCAAGGAATGTTATCAGTTTTGATACGAGAGATACGACAAAGGGGTTCTTTTTAATATACAAGGAACCCTGAAGCAGTGGCGACTCAGGGAATAAGCTCTCGTCTGACCGGTTCAGTGCGGGTGACACGCCAGGCGTGCCATCGAATACTTTTGTGTGTGGCGTATGACACGCGAGGCGTGCCTTTTTTAAAAATCTCAAATTGCTTTTTTGGAAAATTTATCCAGAACAAAATATTCATTATTTTGTAAGTAGTTCATGCCTGCGGCTTCGTTTCTGGATATTATGAAAAATTGAAATTTTTAGGCGTTGACAACCTTTTTTAACTTGTACATGGTACCGTTTTTACTTTATAGGTTTTTAAAACATGTTGTGGAAAAATACTCTAATAAGAAACAAATGAACAAATAATAGCACTCATTGCGATCGCTCACAAACACAAGTTGTAAACAAGTTTCTAGAAAACAACTCTCCTGTTAAAAAAAACAATGCCTTTATCTCTTTTGCTTAAAATGGTTGAAGTGCCGACTTATTACTATAATTTGGCCGAATGGACCTACGAAGTACCATGTGTTCTTGTGATATGGTAAAGGTTTATTTTTGCTTGAAACAGTTCCAACACGTTCATGCATAAAAAAGTTCGCTAATAAATAGTCTTTTGTCAATCCGCCGCCGTATAGCGCCAGCGTTTTTTTCCTTTTGAAAACACTTGTTTTGCTATTCTTACTAATATATACCTTTTTTTTTCAAATTAAGTTTCTTCATTGTTTGATATTTACAAATATTATTATTACGTGAAAATTTAATTTAATAAAAACTAAGGTTTCCAGGGTGATTTAGCTGTACCTACTTATATAAATGATTTTTCATAACAACAAAAAATAGTACAAAAGGTTTGTAATCTCTTCATAAAAAAAGTCACTTTCTCTCAATTTCAAAGAAAACGCGTAAAAAAACACGTAGTTACCCACTAAAAACAAATATCCTTCTATTTGTAACTTATGTTTGATGTCAAATGAACTTAATTAGGTCTAAACAAGTAAAAAAAGCATAATAAAGAACATTACTTTTACACATGGCGGATGGCATTTTTGTCTGTGGCGCTTGACACGCCCGGCGTGTTATGAAATATTTGTTCGCCGCCACAGCTAAAGTTGTCGAAAATTGGTGCCACAACGAATCGGTTAAAAAATTCATAGTACAGCTGTAAAGCGAGTTCAGTTTCCGCCGGCACAACTGAAATTGTTAACTGTAATTTTAAGTGCTAATTTACCACGTGCCCAGAGGTGATGAAAAACATCGTGACGTAAATGTATGAGAAATTAAAAAAATGTTTTAAAGATACCAACTCGAATATAGACGGCACGGCAGACTTTTCTTTCAAACTATGTCAAGAATGAGAGGAAGCCTGATCCTAGCAGTGGGACATAAATGGGTCCTTGTTTTACTTTTTATTTCTTTGCCTAGGACATCTAGATTTTCTAAACAAATTAAATACACACATAAAATATTTAAATAAATTATTTATTATCTCTGGCAACCCCACTACGATATAAAATATTAATGGAACACAGTATCTAAGCGGTTAGAAGTAAATAGGTATAACATAAATTAAGTACAAATACAAACCAACAGCAACAAACACTGCTTATCACAAAACGTGTATTGACAATTAGCATTTCTGTCATTGTGTGATAACTTTAATTAATGTAAAAACGCATCAATGGTTTTAGTTTAAATGAAAGACACTAATTATTGTTAAAATATTTTATTATGATATGTTATAATACAATAATATATACTTAAAACTACCCTATACTAATTAAGCTGAAAATATACTTAGATCTAATTTAAACTATATATATAATATTAAGACTGATAAACTTATTTCATAATCTGCAAATATAGTCATTTAGCACTATATAATATAACACCGTTACTATACTTTAGTATAATATAACCCTTAAAAGTATAACGTGAAGCTATATATTAGTGTATCAACATAAGTTTATTATTAAAGTTGTATGTCTGTAACATGGTTTTGTTTTGCTCAGAATCAGTTTATATTTTGGACTCATATTTTTGTTATAATCAGATAAAGACGAACAAAAGCAATCACATAGTTTTTCAAGTAAAGCTGCTACAAATTAGTACTTTATCCATCACTTTAAATCTATTTATTATTTAACCTGAAAGTACCAAACTGATGTACCTTGCATAAAGTCTTGGTTTTTGTAATTGATTGGCAAACGAGTAAGTGGGTTATGTAATGGAATATATTAATATGCCAGTTAAGGGAAAAAAATCAGCTGTTTATCAAAAATTCACGCTTGAATGTTATTACCTACATATTAGATATACCTATTTCATTTCAATGTAAATATTTCTAAAAATGCGTTTGCAAAATAGATTACAATTCAGTTACCACGGCATGACCAGGCATGTGTCAGAACACTATTATTCTCTTATCTATAATTATTCTCTATCGAGAGACCAGGCATGACTGATCAATAAGTCATGCGTGGTCTCTCGACAGAGCAATCATATTGTCATAGAAACGCAATCAAACAAGTACTTACGCTGCTGTAGGTAAGTACTTGAAATTTGATTGCTTTTAACTTAATTTTACCACAGAAGATATTTTATTCGGATTGTGTCTATATTCTGTTACATATTCTATTACATTATACATACACTCGGTACCTATGAAATATCGAAAATAATGAAGGTACATTGGATAACATTTTTCGGTTTACAAAAATTCTATTTTATTTCACAAAAATACTAGAATATTATCTTCACTACCACCTTGACTATTTTATCATAAATCATTGTGATGACATTTTTTAATTATTGCAAAAATATTTCATAATATTTTTATTATATCTAAGGTAAATATGAAATATAACAAAACTAGAAAATAACTTACATACCTTGGACGGATTCGTTGCATTGATCAGGTATAATTTGGTTTGTAAATTATAACTCTTAATTTATAAACGTGATTGGGTGAGACCACGGATGTAGTAAGACTTGATAATTTCTTACATTAGGAAAGTAAGTAACAAAAACTTACAACAGGTAAGTAAAATGGCACAAATAAAATTCATATGCATTAAGGTAGTAATATTAGTGCATTACTATCATTATATACTGAAACTATGTATATAATTATGTTTCCAAATATACTTAACATTGTCTACATAATGAAGCACTTTAGAGATAATTAGGTTTTGTTTTCAAGAATAGGCATGAAATCCTGACATATAGGTTAAATCTAAAATTTTATTTTATTTACAAAATGGTCTCCAGTTAGATTAAATCCAATTTATTCACGCCAACAATTTTCAAGCTACCTGAAAACATAGTTTAAATTTTAAACCATATAAGAGAACCGCAGGTAGCTTACGATGAAGGAGTAACTAGCCTAGGTACACAAGTATATCATAAACTAAGGTACATATAAGTGCATCACAGTCAAGAAATACTTTATCTTCTTAATTTTGTACAGGCAGAATTAGTTTACCCTTTAATGTCTATTTCTGTGCATGCCGGAGTGTCGGCTACCCGGCCGTGACTGAACTATCGCGTAATGGTCGCTGTTGTCTGAAACAGATCTAAAAAAATATAAAATTATAACGCGTTGTTAAAAAGGGTAAATTAAAAATAAATATCATTAATAGATAAATCAAGTATTATTTTATGATGCAAAATTATTATATATTAAAGACTAAACCGTACCTTGCAGAGTGTATGGTGGATGAAGGATATCTACTACCATACTGACTTCCATGCCAGCTGCGATAAGGATCGTAATCTTCTACGACAGATGGATCCTTTTCGATGACCTGTAAATAAATAAAAAAAAACTGTTATTTGAATTATATATTACACTGCTAACCACGGGCGACATAAAATTGGGTAACAGTATAGATATTGCTTCATTTTTGTGATTTGGATAAATACTTGTACTAGTTCCACAATATTTATTTTAAATTATTATTATACTCGACCGGTTTCGCCTCACGGCATCATCAGGGTATATGAAAATAAGAAACAGTAGGTATAGATACTGCTTTTTATTGTACAAATAAATTATTAATATTTTAATATTTATTATAAATACCTTACATATACAGATTACAAATGGAGGACTCGATGCCCAATGCGATTATCTTACAAAGGTGACTTTAGATGTGGCGGCAGATGCATAGTTTACTAGATACAATAAAATAGTGTTTTTTTTATAGGATAAGCGTGACAAACGAGCACGTAGTCCATCTGATGGTAAGTGGTTGCTGCGGCCCATAGACATCTACATCTATTCTCTATTACCAATCAAAATGCAGATGCGTTGTCACCCGTGAGCACTAATATGGAATGCCTCACTTCCAGTAAAAAGGGTCTCCGGTTCTCTACACTCACCATAAGAAACACAGCAGCGTTAAGCTGCTATTTTACGCTGGTATTCTGTGAGAGCGTGGTCCTTCCCCGGTCGAGCCAACCCATTCGTGCTAAACTATACTACTAATATAGCTGTAGCATGGCTCTACCACGTATATAAAATGTGGGAAAATATACATAATAAAATGTGTGTAATACAACGTAAATAAGGTGTTGATAAATGAAGGAATAATTACAAAGCATTTTAAAATAAAAGCACTATTTTCTGGTACGAAAATCATCATTACAGCCTTTTATAAGTCCACTGCTGAACATAGGCCTCCCCCAAGGATTGCCACAAAGCACGGTCCTGAACCACCTACATCCATCGACTTCCTGCATGTCTTACCAGGTCGTCACTCCATCTCGTGGGGGTCGCCCTACACTTCGCCTACCGGTACGAGGCTGCCACTCTAGAACCTTTCTTCCCCATCGGTTGTCGGTTCTTCGAGCTATATGGCCGGCCCACTACCACTTCAGCTTACTAATCCGTTAGCCTATGTCGGTTACTCTGGTTCTACTGCGAATATCCTCATTTCTAAGTTTATCACGCAGAGAAACCCCGAGCATAGCCCTCTCCATAGCTCGCTGAGCGACCTTGAGCTTCCTCATATGGCCAGCAGTGAAGGACCACGTCTCAGATCCGTAAGTCATCACTGGCAACACGCACTGGTTGTACAATTTCGTTTTAAGGTTTTGAGGTATGTCTGACGAGAAGATGTGTCGTAGTTTCCCGAACGCTGCCCAGCCGAGTTGATTCCGTCGATTGACCTCTCGGTCGAAGTTGGACTTACCTAGTCGGACTATTTGTCCCCGGTAAACATACACGTCAACAACTTAGAGCTTAGTGCTCCCAACAACTACCGGCATAGGTGACATGGACATTAAACATCATCTTTGTTTTGTCCATGTTTATCTTAAGACCTATCCGTTGGAAGATACTATTGAGGTCATTGAGCATGGTGCTTAGGTCCTCCAGCGATTCTGCCATAAGGACTATATCGTCGGCAAATCGAAGGTGAGTGAAGTACTCGCCATTGATGTTAATACCGTATCCTTTCCAGTCCAGAAGCTTGAAAACGTCTTCCAATGCAGCGGTTAAGAGTTTCGGGGATATAACGTCACCCTGTTTTATACCTCTCTGCAGTTGGATAGGTTTCGTACTCTGATTTTGTACACAGATAGCCATCGTAGCTGTACAAACACTTCAGCACTTAGATATACCGACAGTCAACTTGGCACCGCTGAAAGGGCCTGCAGCACCGCTCAAATTTCGACGGAATCAAAGGCTTTCTCATAGTTTACATACGCAAGGCAAAGTGGTAGATTATACTCCTCTGTCTTCTGTACAATCTGCCGCAGGGTATCTATGTGGTCTATGGTACTAAAGCCTTTTCGGAAAACGACTTGTTCGGGAGGCTGGAAGTCGTCAAGTCTGCGTGCGAGACGATTCGTAATGACTCCCGAAAACAGCACGTAGACGCGGCTCAGAAGGGAAATTGGTCTGTAGCTCTCCAAGAGAGCGTTGTCGCCTTTCTTGAAAAACAACTGCTCCACGCCTCCGTAGTAGTGCCACCATGGAGGACGGAATTAAAGAGCTTCTGAAGGACTTCAAGAACCGGTTTTCCACCTGCTTTCAGAAACTCCGCTGCAATGTCATCCTCGCCTGGGGCCTTGTCGTTTTTAAGGTGCTGGAGAGCCATTCTAATCTCGCTCAGACTGACGTCCGGGATATCTTCGGAATAGTGTCGGATAAGACTCTCTCTTGGATCGTTACTCACACTTGCGTGTGGCTCCAACGATGACGTGTACAGCATCCCATAGAATCTCTCAATCTCACTCAAAATCTCAGGTACCCGGGAAACGATGCTGCCACACTTGGTCTTCAGCTTTGACAGTTGGCTCTTTCTGGCAGACAGATCTCTGGCAAAGACTTTGGAGCCTTGGTTCCACTCGATCGCTTCTTCAATACAAGCTGTATTGACGTTGCGTAAGTCTCACCGCATACATTCGGAGATCTGCTTGTTCAGTTGCCAGTATGCTGTCAAATCTGTTGAAGAAGTAGCTTCATCTCCAGTCTAACAGCCATGAGATTAAGAGTGTGATCGGAGAGTTGTTGTGTTCTTCTGCGGCGGGTCTTGCAAAACTTAGCTCCGACCGCATGGACAGTTTCTACGAGCTTGTCATTCATATCGTTCACTTCATTGCAGTCTTCTGGGCACTGAAAACGGTTTTGTAACTCGAGCTGAAAGGTTTCGGGACTTTGGAACAGAGCACGAGGAGGACGGAGCGTTGACTTCATTAGACGAGACCTCTCCAACTTAACGTTTGTGTTCAGTGTGCCTCTAACCATTCGGTGATCGTTACCAGTTTTCACTCTCGCGGTCACTGAGACATCACTGAACAGTTGTCTTCTGGTCGTCATAATGAAGTCAATCTCATTTTTTGTCGAACCGTCGGGGCTCGACCAGGTCCACTTCCTGTGGGGCCGCTTCTGGAAGAAAGAGTTCATCATAAAGAGTCCCTCTTTCTTCATGAAGTCGGCCAGCTGCAGGCCCCTTGGGTACCGTTGCCCTATTCCAAATTTCCCTACTTTCAGCTCACCGTTCTCTCTTGTGCCTAGTTTTGCATTGAAGTCTCCCATTAACACCATATATTGGGTTTTGGAAGAATGCATGGCTCCAGAGATGTCCTCATACATTTCCTCCACCTCCTCATCGTGGTGTGCCGAGGTTGGTGCGTAAACCTGTATGACCTTCAGCGAATACCGTTTGGTGATTCTGAGTATAAGGTACGCAATCCTCGTCGACACACTCTCAATCTTTACAACGTTGTTAACGAGAGACTTGTGGACGATAAATCCGATACCTCCTTGGGACAGATGGTCACCCTCCCGGTGATAGAGCAAGTTGCCGGATTCGAGGATTACCGTGTCCTCCCCCTCTCTTCGGACTTCGGATAATCCTATAATATGCCAGCGTAACTTTTGACGGCTCCGTGGCGCAGTGGCTTAGCAATGAGCTGCTGCGCTGGGGGCCGCGGGTTCGAATCCCGCTCGGAACAAGTATTTGTATGGCCTACAAGTAATTGGCCTGGGTCTGGTTGTTTGTCCTTGTGCAATTTATGTTTGTAAACTGCCTCCACGATACAGGAGAAAATCCTAGTGTGGGGGTAACGTTTTCTAAAAACACAAAAAAAATCTATCTCTTCTTCTAGCTCCACAATCTTCTCGTCAGTCCTCATGGTGCGTGAACTGAACCTCCACCGGAGATTCTTAGCACCCCCTGCCCCACCGTAGCCAGGAATAGCGGGGCCGCCGGGGACTGGGGGCCGTCTCTTAGTAACTTTATCCATTTGGGGGGTATTTGCCATAGTTGCCACGCTTGGCGAGCGGGTTGGCAACCGCAGATTTTTATTGTATTTTTCCTGTTATCAGGAAGATGCTGCCGCCCATCTCCCGCCTGTTTCCCTTTGTCGCCATTTACGACACCCACGGGAAGATATGGGGTAGTGGATATTCTTAACCGCCACTACACGGCATACGGGGTACGAAAATACTAGGTATTTATTAAATACATAATCAGTACTAAGGCAAAATGATAAAAGTCTGTGTGTACCACGTTATGGTAAAAATAACGCTCTTCACATTTCTACATAATGCCAGCCAGGGTAAAGTAGCATGTAGAACTTTGA
This sequence comes from Parnassius glacialis, assembly GCA_033319125.1. Taxonomy (NCBI): domain Eukaryota; kingdom Metazoa; phylum Arthropoda; class Insecta; order Lepidoptera; family Papilionidae; genus Parnassius; species Parnassius glacialis. Next base: position 23,152,698 of record JAVANC010000021.1, read on the forward strand.
AATTTAGATTAGTAAAACCTTTAATGTGAAGTAGATGACATGATTCAATGCCTAATGTCTCACTCTTTTACCTTTCGCTTACAAAGCGCTACGGAAACATTTGAACTCACAAACTGTCGTCTCTGTTCCCAGCTCATTGTTTTTCAGGAACTATCAAAAATGCTTGGCCGTTCTGGGTCATTAATGTTTTGACATCCACGGAGCTTAGATTTTTGGCAAACAGCGGATTCAAAGCGAAGGCCCATGTCTTTATCTGGTTTCAGAATGTCATGTAGAACTTTAAAATTTGGAAGCCTTATTTAAAAGCCTGGGTTTATGTTGTTTGTCAGAAAATTCGTATCTCCTTAATGTGATAAAATTTATTAAGTGTTTACTGCAAACTATCCTGCGCCATTAAGAGCTATTTGTTTGATTTCACGGTGTCACTAATTTTGTTAATTTAATAGCTACTTAAGTGGAAAATAGTAGCGAAAGATAAACCAGGCGGGATCTGTGTACATACATCCGTCCTAGCGCAGGAGCAAGTCATAGCTGTGCAGAGGAAGCAGTTGATGAGCAGCATGACTAGGAACATGACACCAAGCGCTATCGCCAAGTACAGTAGCCACAGCGGCCGCACGCTGCCTTCGGCGCACGCCAGTGCTGCCACTGCAATGAAATAAATAATAAATTATAATTTATTTAAATTTGTATTTGTGATCAATTTGTATGTGTCCGTCGCGTTGACAAAAAATTAGAAACATATTCATGTGCAGCATTAATAAATCTGTTAGCCATATGAGGAAGTTCTCGGTCGCCCAGCAAGCTATGGAGTAGTGTATGGTGTATACCATACACTACTCCATAGCTTCTCGGTTCGAAGTTTCTCTGCGCGATAGACTTCGAAATCCTGTCCGAAGTATGACCAGATACGAGAAACCGATACATCCCAATGGATCAGTAAGCTAAAGTACTAGCTATGGGCCGGCAATATAGCTTGAAGGACCGACTACCGATGGGGAAGAAAGGTTCTCGAGTGGCAGTTTCATACCGGTAAGTGAAGTGTAGAGCGACCACCAACTACTTGGAGTGACCTGGTAAGAGATGCGGAAAGTCGATGGATGCAGGCGGTTAAGGGTCGTGCTTTTAGGCATTCTTTGGGAGACGCCTAATTTTTAACTTTACGTCCGGCATATACGAGATGGTATACCGCCATTCATTACCAAACGTTTTTCTGACCCATAATCACCTCTTATGACAACTACGGAACTTGTTCCTATGGATCTTTTATGTGGACTCATTTTCTGCCTAAAATCCGTCTGGTTATGTACCACTCTCTTACCTATCTCTGTCGCCAAATCTGCACTGTTGTGTTTCGCTCTGAAGCGTATTGAGAACATGTTTAATGAGGGCTAATAATTTTCTGCTCACCAGATGTCGCTAGTTGACACTGAGGTAAGTTTTTTGTTACGCAATGTCATTTAATTGAAAAGATAGTTTTTATTAAAATTTTATCCGTTTCTAGAGTATTATTATATTAATACACGAAACAATGCCTCAGTGGTTTAATTTTTTGAACATTTTTAACGTTTTTTTTTAATTTGTCAACTTTTGTGAATGTCTGTTGTTCGATTTATTTGTTTTTAATATAATTAATATAAAATATAACCAATAGTACAGAAAGAGCCATTAACCTTTACATTTTCCAAACAAATTAACTTCCCCGCTTAAATATTATACCCCACTTTTAAGTGGCACTGCCCTGGTGGCAGAAAAAGTCGTGAATGCCCACATTACAGACTGTGGGGTATATTCCATCTTAGTCCTCAGAGTTGACAAGCGTCTGTTACCTTCTTTCTTTGAAGTTGGCTGCAAGTGGCCTGGTGTGCAGTGGCCACTTGAGCATCAGATAGACTGAGAGTTCGTTTGTCTACTTCAGTTTTTAAATATCTAATGGATATTCTTAAGCCGTCATTATGGTTATTTTATGTAGCTAAATCTATAACTTAAATTAAAGAAAACCCCGAAACAAAATAAGCTGATGATCTTCATATGGCTGAACAGATTTTCTTGAAACACAGTTAGGAACACTCTCGATTACGATGATACCTTTCAAACGAAAAAAATCAAATCAAAATCGGTTTATTCCTTCAGGAGCTATGATGCCCCGGACAGGCACACAGATACACACTACAAGCATATAACACCCCTTTGTTTTCGTCGGAGGTTTAATTACAATCCTTTATTTAACATCAGCCTTTTTGTTGGTTGGTCCCTTGTGTACATAAAATGTATTACTATGTATATATTATTTAACTAATAAACTTGGTACAATATTTTGGGATGCAGATTGCCGATATTAAAATATTTATTAATTTGTCTTTTAATAAACAAAATATTACCGTTACTATCATTGGGATCGAGCACGAATACGCTGGTGGAGGCGGTGAAGCTGCCTTCTTCATCACCCGCTTCGGAACTGCCGTCGTTTGTGCAGTCGACTATTGCACAGCTTCCTGGAAAATAATTAATTTCTAAATGAAATTTGACGATTATTTGAAATCGTAACACAATTACAATTTAATCAAACTACAAGTCATCTCCCACAGTTTGGCGGAACCCTTAACTCATACCGCAAAAAAAGTGGAGCATGTAGTCTTCCACGCTGCCCATGTTCGTGGACTTCACATGCCCTCGAAATATTTAATTTCGCAGACATGCATGTTTCCGCACGATATAATCCTTTACCGCAGGGCATGTTGTAAATCGTCAGTGCATTTTAGAAATTCTGGTGGCAGTCGAACTCGGGATACTTCTTTATATTAAATTAACGCTGGGTACGTAGCCCTTGCCCTTGAGCTATGAGTAACAAGGCTCACATAAGGCTATAAGTATGAATTGAATAAAAAAATAATATTAAGGATTTTCTTTTTTAATTCCCGACGTTATGGGCGCTTTACAGCACACATGGATTTTTATTGAATGTAAACTATTCGCATAAATATAAAAAAAAATTAAGCCTGTCGTTTACGTAGTGACTATTATTTAATCTGTGCTGTTGTTCCTTATGCTTTGGTATTTTTTTTTAAATTTCAAACCATTTTTGTGATATTTTCAGATAACAGAACCAAGTTTTACTTTACGGAAATTCATCATATTATAATATGCTATATAATAGATAATAAAATAAAATTAAAATTTGTTTTGAAACGTTACCTTTGCAAACACCGATGTCGCACTGGAAATTGACCTGCGATGAGTCGGGAAATCGGAACATCGACGCTATCGATAATTCCGCTACTCCATTTTTATTTTTAACAGCAACTGATTGTTGTTTAACGGGACATCTGTATAAAAGTGTAATGCATTATACATATGTATAAAAATCATAGAAATAAATATAATTTTTTTACTGTTGATGTTTTAAAAAGAGGATAGACATTAATCTTATTATAATGACTATAAATAATTTCAAAATTCAACAACCTTTGCACGTAGAGAGTACTATTTGTCTAACTAATGGTTACTCACCCTGTTTGATCCAAGAGCTCTACGGTGTTGTTGCGCATATTAAATGCGAAGCAATTTTTCATTCTGATTCCGTGGAGCCCTGTGAAGTACACATACATTAATCTTAAGTAACATTCTAAAAATATGTTGTTGAAATCTCTAACAAAATGTATACGATTTTTGTAGCGTTATAGCTACTTAATTTAATTTACATTGAATAGCGTTATGGATTGCAATCTTTATAATAATCTTAACAAAAAGCTTTTAGCAAAAGTATAGCCAAAGAAATTTCATTTTGTCGTATATTATAATAATATATGATATCTGCTAGCGTTTGTTATTTCTTCCAATTACAATATGGGTATAGGTCTCCAAGGCAACAGTGAATAGGTTTTTGTTGTGCTAAGACAGTGTATATTATACCACCTAGGGCTCCATCAACACTCACCACACAGTGGGATTGTAGCACCACATAGTGCTTACTTTATAAAATTAAAATAATTATCAATATTCGTACGTATACACAATTAATTTTAATTAAATCAGGTCTATTGATTAAATAATTAAGGGTCGAATGAAATTTGTTTGGTGACTTAATCCTAATTTCTACTCGATATACCTACATATGTGATACGCAAAATTTCTGTAACGTACGAACGTACTAGCACTAGCGTGTATAAATCCTCTCCTCTGTTAGAGAGACGTACCTATCTCCAGCAGTGGACTTTTCTGTGAGAAAAAAAATTCTAATTATTGGATCAAATTCTTGAATATGAGATAAAGTAAGAATTAATAATGAAATATTTTTAATATTATAACGGGTGGCCCAAATAAGACCAGCTGATGTGAAACACAAATAACTTTTTTTTTTATTTTTTAACATAATTTATTTTTTCTTTTTGCAGATTATAACTAAACTCTTGAAAATTTTAAATGAATACATACAGTCCACAACAACGCATTAAAATTATCGATTTTATTTTTTATTATTCTTCTCAACGATCAATTATTCTGACGCAGCAAAATTATCGCCGTTTTTTTAACGTAAGATTAGCGCCCACATCTTTCATGATTGCAAGTTTAGTTCGCCGTTTTGAGAAACTGGGTCCAGTTGTCGACCGTCCAGGAAGAGGTGCTCATCGAAATATTCGTACTGTAGACGACGTGGAAGCTGTACAGCAGTGTTGCAAATGATCCATATGTCTCAACTCGTCGCCGTTCCGGCCAATTGGGTATACCCAGAACAACATTGCAGAGAATTTTAAAGTTGGATCTTAAGATGTATCCATACAAAGTTCAAATTGTGCAACAGCTTCTACCGCAAGACCCTCAACAACGACTACAATACGCTATTCGCTTTACACAATTAGCCACACAAAATGATTTTTTTAATAATCTTTTGATGACGGATGAAGCGCATCTCCATTTAAGTGGTTATGTGAATAAACAAAACTGTAGGTTGTGGGGCTCCGAAAATCCAATACATCATCAGGCAATACATCAGCATCAGTCACACCCAATCAGATGCACTGTTTGGTGCGGTGTTATGGCCATGAAAATCATCGGCCCATATTTCATTGAGAATGATGATGAAACGCCAGAAACAGTCTCCGGGGCTTCTTACAGAACAATGATCGACAACTTTTTGCGGAAAATGGTGCAGCTACATCCTAATTTGTGGTTTCAACAAGATGGAGCCACTACGCATACTGCTAGGCAAACTATGGACATGCTGCGTGAAATTTTTGATGAACGCATAATTTCAAGAAATTCAGATTTCCCTTGGTCTCCTCGTTCACCAGATTTAACTGCGCCCGATTTTTTTTATGGGGATATTTAAAAGACAAAGTGTATGTTAACAAACCACAGACACTTGGACAGCTCAAGTAGAATATTCGTAACGAAATACGACGCCTGCAACCAGAAACATAATGCCGTGTAATGCAAAATGCGTTAAAAAGAGCCAATGCCTGCATCGAGCAAAATGGTGGTCATTTGTCTGATGTCATATTTCACACATAGTCACGTTAAATTTCCATAAAATGTATTTAACATATAAAAAGAAATCATTTAAATAAAACGTTATTACAAGAATTACACGTGTTTAACATCACTAGGTCTCATTTGCGCCATCCTGTATGTGTATCATTATTAAGTGGCGAAGCTTGCGAAGACACTTATTAAGTGGCGAAGCTTGCGAAGTCACTTATTGATTTCATGATGTCTGTCCGTCTGTCCGTCTGTCCGTCTGTCCGTCTGTCCGTCTGTCCGTCCGTCCGTCCGTCTGTCCGTCTGTCCCACGATTATCTCGTGAACGGTTTCGAATTTTCAAATTCTGTTTTCAGTAATCGATTACTGATCACTCAGGCATCTGAACCTCCTATTTTGAAACTGATTGCTCAACGGCAACCGTTAGAAACCGCTACAAAACTGATTGCTTCGCCACTTTGCTATGCTGTTAGCTTGCTAGGTTTATTGATTTCACGATGTCTGTCCGTCTGTCCCACGATTATCTCGAGAACGGTTTCGATTTTTCAAATTCTGTTTTCAGCAATCGATTACTGATCACCCAGGCATCTGAACCTCCTATTTTGAAACTGATTGCTCAACAGCAACCGTTAGAAACCGCTACAAAGGTGATTGCTTCGCCACTTTGCTATGCTGTTAGCTTGCTAGGTTTATTGATTTCACGATGTCTGTCCGTCTGTCCCACGATTATCTCGAGAACGGTTTCGATTTTTCAAATTCTGTTTTCAGCAATCGATTACTGATCACCCAGGCATCTGAACCTCCTATTTTGAAACTGATTGCTCAACAGCAACCGTTAGAAACCGCTACAAAGGTGATTGCTTCGCCACTTTGCTATGCTGTTAGCTTGCTAGGTTTATTGATTTCACGATGTCTGTCCGTCTGTCCCACGATTATCTCGAGAACGGTTTCGATTTTTCAAATTCTGTTTTCAGCAATCGATTACTGATCACCCAGGCATCTGAACCTCCTATTTTGAAACTGATTGCTCAACAGCAACCGTTAGAAACCGCTACAAAGGTGATTGCTTCGCCACTTTGCTATGCTGTTAGCTTGCTAGGTTTATTGATTTCACGATGTCTGTCCGTCTGTCCCACGATTATCTCGAGAACGGTTTCGATTTTTCAAATTCTGTTTTCAGCAATCGATTACTGATCACCCAGGCATCTGAACCTCATATTTTGAAACTGATTGCTCAACAGCAACCGTTAGAAACCGCTACAAAGCTGATTGCTTCGCCACTTTGCTATGCTGTTAGCTTGCTATGTTAATTAAATTTAGGTTTCTTTAACTATATAACTTTAAATTATTTAAAAAGCATTTGCATTTTGGTAAATTAATAACGGCGTTATTAATGTGGCGTTAGAAGGTTTGCCATCTTGCCTTCTGATTTGTCTTAGACTTTCTTATTGCAGTTTTATTTTTGATACAAGAAAAATGCTTCTTACGAGAGAATATGTTAGATATAAATTCGCAGCAATGGAGCTTTACTATGGCTTTGAAATGGTATGACCCCAAAATAATTTGAACTTTTGGTATCCGTTTGTTCACAAACAATTGTTTTAATTGCTTTGCTATATTTAAAAGGGAACGGGGAGCTTTGAAGTTGAAGCAAATTAAAAATGTTCAAGCAGTCGTAAAAATTTATTCCTATAATTGAAATACTTATTCGTATAGGCACAGTCCCTAATATAGTAATTTATCATTAATTCAATAATGAAATAAAAGTTGATGAAACTTGAGCTAATATTTTTATTGCTGGTAAATGGAGACTGTATTTTTTTTTATAGGATAAGGGTGAGAAACGAGCACACAGTCCACCTGATGGTAAGTGGTTGCTGCGGCCCATAGACATCAACATCTATCTTCTATTACAAATCAAAACGTAGATGCGTTGTCACCCGTGAGGACTAAGATGGAATGCCTCATTGCTAGTAAAAAGGGCCTCCGGCCACCTGCACTCACCAAGCGAAACGCAGAGGTAAACCTCTACTTCACGCTGGTTTTCAATTATGTATATATATTTATTTATATGTTAGGTATATGCTGCGTATTTAATTACCATCGGGTTTGTTTATTTCCGCTCTCAAGGTGTAGTGCAAGCCAAACGCCGCATTCAATACTTTGCGGCTATTGTCGTCTAACATTCGAAGCGATACAGTCGACGTTTCATTCCTGTAGAAGGGAAAATCATTTAAATATAGATATATGTTTCTTTTATACGACGCAAAATTTAGAGTACTTAATTTAATTTAGTAATTTAATCCCGCCTCTCCTTAAAACAGAATGTACTTAGAGCATTTACGTACACGCTTTACGACGATAACCTCATAAAGCGTACGTATCTTGGGCTTTACAAGGATAAAAGAAAATTAGGTTGATATAATATTTATAGAATGCTTATTTCACTAACTAAATACTAAATCAAAAATTATTTTAAAACTTTTGTAGTAAATATTAACCAGCATTAAGGTTAAAAGCTGGGGTAAAGAAATTTAATTTTGAAGTTCCGTAATACGTACCTGGAATTCTTGAAGCCAGTTTTGCCGCAAGTGATGACGTAAAATTTGTCATCTGCCAACTCCAGGGTTCGGTGCACGCGAACCGCTAGCGGCAGCGATCGTTCGTCTGTCCGCTATAAAATTGATACGAAAACTTTTTAAGTGATATTAATATACAAGACGAAGATTTAAACAAATCAACCGTGTAATGACGGTTTATGAATATTGACTACTTACCGTATCTCACGTGTCTCGCGGGACGATATACGGTATGGTACGGTACGGTAGTAATTATAGTAAGAGGCGACAGGGGTAAACAAATTTGAAATTTGGAATTTGAATACCAACGTAAAATAGCAGCTTTACGCTGCTGTGTTTCGTATGGGAGTGTAGAGAACCGGCGACCCTTTTTACTGGAAATGAGGCATTCCATCTTAGTCCTCACGGGTCAACACTTACCATCAGGTGGACTGTGTGCTCGTTTGTCACCCTTATCCTATAAAAAAAAACTAGGAGATAGGCAGTACGTCTTCCTAATAACAACAATAACAAGCTACTTAGAGGTTCTACGAACAGGTGTACAATATCAACGTTGGAGTCATACGTAAGTGTAACGTTTTATAGAGTTAGTCTTACTCGATACTGTTCCGGTGACGTCAGTCTGAGCGGGATTAAAATGGCTCTTCAGCACTTTAAAAATGACTGGAAAACCGGTACTGGAAGTTCTTTAAAAGCTCTTCAATTCCGTCCTCCATGGTGGCACTACTGTTCTGTTCTTGTCCTTCGAGAAAGGCGACAACGGTTATTGAAGAACCACAGACAGATTTCCCTTGCGAGCTTCGTGTGCGTGCTATTTTTTCATTACGAATTGTCACGTACACAGATTTGACAACTTCCAGCCTTGCGAACAAGCCGATAACCAAAAAGACTTGAGTACCATAGACCACAACATTCCTTTTGGCAAATTGTACATTTATACGCGGTAGAGCCATGCTGCATCTATATGGTTGTAGCACGAATGGGTCGGCTTGACCGGGGTATGAACACGCTCTCACAGAATACCAGCGTAAAATAGCAGCCACTGCTGTGTTTCGTATGGTGAGTGTAGAAAACCGGAGACCCTTTTTACTGGAAAAGGGGCATTCCATCATTGTCCTCACGGCTGATAACGCATCTGCATTTTGCATTTTGATTCGTAATCGAAGATAGATGTAGATGTCTATGGGCCACAGCAACCATTACCATCAGGTGGACTGTGTGCTCGTTTTTCACCCTTATCCTATAAAAAAAAACAAGATCGAGGAGTTCAATCTGCTACATTGTCTTAACTATGTGTATCACGAGAAAGCCTTTCATTCCGTGCAAATTTGGGCGTTGCTACAGTCCCTATAGCGGTGGTAAGTTGACTGTCGGTATATTATAGTGTAGTGTAGTATATTATAATGTAGTGCTGAAGTTTGTATTTTATCTTTTTTCATCGGCTCGTAAAATTTCACGTTTGAAACGAGCCTCTCCTGTCGTAGGGCGGATTCGCCTTAATCGTCACGCTTAGCAGGCGGTGCTGATTGCAGTACCACTTTGAAGCAACTGCCCGTTGCCGCTCTGGCTAATTTGCATGATGCTACGTAATTGTCTATATTAGCGCTTATTTATTTATTTTGATCTCTATTTTGCGTTTTATCCAATTAAATAATGATGTTTTCAAAATAAACAGTAATATTAAAAAGTACCAACATTGTTCCAGAAGACGCCACAATAATCCGGTGAACCCGGCGTGGCCATCAAACTTATGTCAAAGTTCAGAGATTCGCTGCCGTTACCCATTGCCATGCATGCTGGAGTCCTGTAAAATGTGAGCTGAATTCAGGAAAATGATTGATATTTGTGCCATAACACAGGATATGATGCATTAAAATATTTAAAATAGTGCAAAGAAAATAAAATATATTGGTAAATCCAATTGGGCATACCTTAAGCGCATTAAAAAAATTACGTAAGTATAACATGATTATACGGAATTTTTAAAGTAGTTTAAATACATTTCGACGGCACTATCGGCTTCAACACCCTCGAAAACCATGAAAATGACACCCATGATGAAAAAATTGATACCTATTGCAGCCGCCATCTTGGGTTTACATTTCGACAACCCTATCGGCTTCAACTCTCTCGAAAACCATGAAAATGACACCCATGATAAAAAAATATATACCTATTGCAGCCGCCATCTTGGATTTACATTTCGACAGCACTATCGGCTTCAACTCTCTCGAAAACCATGAAAATGACACCCAAGATGACAAAATTGGTACCTCCTTCAGCCGCCATCTTGGATTTACATTTCGACAGCACAATCGGCTTCAACACTCTCGAAAACCATGAAAATGACACCCAAGATGAAAAAATTGGTACCTACTTCAGCTGCCATCTTGGATTTACATTTCGACAGCACTATCGGCTTCAACACCCTCGAAACTCATGGAAATGACACCCATGATGAAAAATTTAATACCCATTGCAGCCGCCATCTTGGATTTACATTTCGACAACCCTATCGGCTTCAAGTCTCTCGAAAACCATGAAAATGACACCCACGATGAAAAAATTGATACCTATTGCAGCCGCCATCTTGGATTTACATTTCGACAGCACTATCGGCTTCAACTCTCTCGAAAACCATAAAAATGACACCCATGATGAAAAAATTGATACCTATTGCAGCCGCCATCTTGGTTTACATTTCGACAACACTATCGGCTTCAACACCCTCGAAAACCATGAAAATGACACCCATGATGAAAAAATTGGTACCTAATTCAGCCGCCATCTTGGATTTACATTTCGACAGCACTATCAGCTTCAACACCCTCGAAAACCACGAAAATGACACTCATGATGAAAAAAATTATACCTATTGCAGCCACCACCTTGGATTTACATTTCGACAGCACTATCGGCTTCAGCACCCTCGAAAACCATAAAAATGACACCCATGATGAAAAAATTGATACCTATTGCCGCCGCTATCTTGGATTTACATTTCGACAACCCTATCGGTTACAACACCCTCGAAAACCATGAAAATGTCACCCATGACAAAAAAATATTATACTACTTTTAGTACGTACTACTATTATTTATTCTGTGCTTTTAAATATTGTAATAAAAAAATCTCTTATTATTATTATAATTAAGTATTTAAGAAATTTGGTTATTCGAATATTGTGTATTTGTACAGCCATAGTATAAAGACAGGGAAGTACGTTATCTTCAAACAAACGCACTGCGCGCGGCTTGTATGTGCGCGCCATAGTATCTATGAGGCGCCGCACGCACACTTAAACACAATCTCGGAATGTTTCTCACTACGCCAGTCTGGGCTAACGCCGCACGAGGTTCGCGCGTTACGGCTTTTTTACATACATTTACATATTTTTGTTGTATTAGTTGTCTATCAGACAGAGGAAGAATAGTACTAAGTACCTACTTATGGTTATAAAATCGTAATTAATTATATTTGCAAAAGTTATTTATAAGGATGCGGATATATTACACATTAAAGTTTAATAACAAGTCGTTTCGTAATAGTCGAAACCGAAGAAAGTGTTTTTCTGTAGCTAATTTGTAATTTTGTAATAAATGTGTGATTCAATATATATATGCTTGTATTAATTAAAAATAAAAATTAATATGGTCCTTTATGTGTGCAAATACTATATTATGCCTATTAAAAATAAAAAATAACTAGAATATACTATAGTATGTGCCATATCGATTGAGAAAAACGGACAATGACCTCAGATATGAGCCGAGTGTCAAAAGGCGTAACTTACAAAATCTCAATTTAGATGTGATAACAATATTTAAATATTGATATTATTCCCACTTCTAGGTCAGCACATATGTTTTGTTTTTTTGTTTCTTAAATAATATTGTCTGTGGTTCCTATAAACATAGTAAAATCTTACGGTACATCGCGAAAAATGTGTTATATTTTATATTTCAATTTATGGTAAGTAACGCAGCAATTCATTTAATAACAGTTTCATATTAAAAAAATATTTGAAGCAATATAATCACCATATTGAGCTTTTGCAAATTCATCCCTTTAAAATAAACAAAACGCGCGTTACGTCAGTTCGTTCTAAAAGAAACGTGACAATGGCAGCCAGAGATGCGTCACCTTTTTTGGGCCGGTCCGCCATTTTGTTTTCATTCGTGTTCGGATAGCGCTTGCGTGTGTACGTCTCGGGTAATTCATAGCATTCATTGCATTGTTTTAGTTGAGTTTTTACTGTTAAATTTGTTATATCGTTAAGTTTTTGTTTTTTGAATCTGTTATATTAGTTTTACTGTGACGGTCGTTACTAAATCGACATGAGTTCAGGAGAATTTGGTGAAGGACCCGGTCCTTCAACATCAAGTGGAAAGAGACGTCGCCGACCCATAATAAACGTAGCAGGTACGTACAAATAGGTACAAATGCGACGACGTAGCCTTTCTATTTCTTAAAGCGCTCTTTTTATGTGACCATGTGGTATTTATTTTCTAAAACAATATGTATTTATGTGATGTAGTACTATGGTAGTATATTTTTGTCATTTATTTACAGGCCCATCTTCTGGAGCACCTTTAACGTCACCAGTAAAAAAGAGAAAACCTACCACTTTGTCGGTCGGGGAACAAGAGATTATCATTAATGTATACAAATATGTCAAAAACACCTGGCCCGAAGACGTGTATCCTTCAAACGTTAATATGGTAGAAAAGGTTTCGGAGATCTCAGGAGTCAGCAAGAGCACTATATATCGCGTATTAAGCGTGTATAGAGATTCCCATAAAATACCAGAAAAGGGAATAATTAATAAAAGAAAAAAGTCTGTAATTGACAAGTTGGACGATTTTGATAAATCGGCTATAAGAGCGAAAGTGCATCAGTTCTTTCTTGCAGGAGAATTACCGACTTTAGACAAAATTTTGCTCAGTATAAATCAAGATGACCAGTTGCCAAACTTGAGCAAAACTTCCCTGCGACGTGTGTTGCGCCATTTAAAATTCAAATATATAAAGAGAAACAGAAAAAGTGGTCTAATAGATCGCCCAGAGATAGTTCTGTGGCGTACCAGATATTTGAGAGAAATACAAATATTAAGAAACGAGGGACGTAACATTTTTTACCTTGACGAAACATGGATTAACGCAGGTCATACTATGGGAAAGGTATGGGAAGACACCACAATTGAATCTTCTCGTCAATCACGGTTAGAAGGCTACTCTACTGGCGCGAAAGCCCCTTCGGGTAAAGGAAAGCGATTAATAGTTGTACACGTTGGCAATGAAAATGGCTTTTTGGAGGGATGTGATTGGGTATTTGAATCATCATCTACTGGTGACTACCATGAGAGTATGGACGCTCTCCATTTCGAGGACTGGTTTAGAAAAGTAATAGAAAAACTGCAAAGCGGCGATGTCATAGTTATGGATAACGCTAGTTACCACTCCAGACGTTTAGAAAAAACCCCAACAATGTCTTGGCGGAAACAAAATATGCAGGAATGGCTAGAATCTAAACAGATCGCATACGTGCCCTCGGACACAAAGACCCACTTAATGGAAAAAATAAAGGCAGTTAAAGATAACTATCGAAGTTACGTCACCGACGAGATGGCAAAAGAAAAAAGCATCACAGTGGTAAGGTTACCTCCTTATCACTGTGAGCTTAACCCCATTGAACTTGTGTGGGCAGATGTGAAAGGGTACGTTGCACGAAAAAATACAACTTTCAAGTTAAAAGATGTTAAAAATTTACTTAAAGATGGTTTAACTCAAATCACGCCAGATAAATGGAAAAACTGTGTTCAGCATGTCCTTAAGGTTGAACAAAAAATGCGTGGCATGGATGATAGAATTGACCAAACTGCAGATCGCTTTATAATTAATGTTACAGATAGTTCATCAAGTGAAGATACGAGTGATGATTGCACCGAATAAAAATAAAGTTCTTATATAATATTAAAAATAAAGTTTTATCTTTTGCATAAGTACGTACTTATTCGGTGTCGTTATCACTCGAATCTTTATATGTGTTATAAATTAATGTTTTTTGTTGTTAAATGAATAAAGTACTTTATAACAATAGATGATTTTTCTTCTACAGCGATCTTTCACATAACTTTTTAATAATAGTTAATAAATATATATTATATCAATCATTATAAAAAAATCATTATAAATAAAGAAAGTACTACATATAAAATGTGCCTATATATTGAAGGTTTGTAACCCCTGGTTAAACGACCGAAAGGTCATTGTCCGTTTTTCTCAATCGATTTGGCACATACTATAAGTAAATAATTTAAACACGAGCTCACACACCGCCCCGTCGGTTTATTTTATCCCTTTTTTTTATAAATAATACTGCTCTGAATCTTAATACATTTCTGTATTTGTTAGGAAAACCATTGTTGAACTTTATCGACTAATGATCACTGAATTAGTTATACAGAGATGTATTATTTTTGGCAAGGGCCGGGCTTTAAACTAATGATTTGGTGACAATGACAACCCTGAGACAGTAGGCAATTATATCGCGGATTGGGCCGGAGACAGCCTACTTCCCTGTCTTTATACTATGGTACAGCGATCTTTTTGAGCCGCTGCAAACAACCGAAACAATGTCCACTCACGAAGGCGACTGAAGCCAAACCAGTGGCATAACAGTCCATACTATAATTTTTCTTAGAGGTATTATTATGTCATGACAGTTTGTCCATGTTGCAGTAGATGTCGCTTTTTTAAATTTAGCCATGCTAGGCCAATTAAGAATCAAATAAATTAATGAATAGTTTACAATCAGCTTGACCAGTTTAGCAAGTAAAGTTTACTCGAAGATTTTGACACGTAGGATGTAAGAGAAATCGGAAAGATTTCTATGGGAGGCACAATGCGGATTTAGACCTGGAAGAGGATGCACGGATCAAATGTTTTCTCTACGCATGATCACGGAAAAGCTTCTGGCTGCTAACCAGAAGATTTTCTGTGCTTTTGTGGATCTTGAGAAAGCATTTGATAAGGTTGTAAGGAAGAAAATGTGGGAACTGTTGCCGGGGTACGGTGTGGATGGTCGATTGCTAAGGGCTGTGCAGTCACTTTACTGTAACTGTAAAGCCTGTGTGCGGGTAGGGCATGACCTGTCACCCATGTTTAGCGTCCAAACGGGCGTGAAACAGGGTTGTGTCATGTCTTCCTGGCTGTTTATACTGTATCTCGACAGCTGTTTACAGAAGCTGAAAGATAGCTGTTTGGGTGTGAAATTGGGTGACATAAAAGTAAATTGTCTGCTGTATGCTGATGATGCAGTGCTTATTGCACCATCAGAGGCAGAACTGCAAGCATTAGTCACGTTTATGAAAGAGGAATGTGAAATTAAAGGTCTCCGTTTGAATGCTAATAAAACTAAGGTTCTGGTATTTGAAAGGGACGAAGAGAGAACGAAGTGTGAAATATGGGTAAATCAGGAATATCTAGAACAGGTAAATGAAATTGTATACTTGGGGAGTGCTTTTAGCCGGGATGGAAGATGTGATTTAGATGTGGACAGGCGTGTCGCTGCCGGGAACAAAGTCAATGGTGCCCTGACTGCGTTAGTCAAAAGGCAAGGCGTAGTGAAGAGTGCACGCCTTGCAATACATAACGCAGTGTTGGTACCGACTTTGTTATATGGCAGCGAAACCTGGGTGTGCCAGAAGAAGCATAAAAGCAAGTTGAATGCAGTGGAGATGCGATCTCTTCGTAAAATGTGCGGAGTTACCATGGCCGACCGAAAGCGAAACGAAGAGATTCGCAATATGGCAGGTTTGAAAGATGACCTTATCACAAAAATTGATAAGGGCGTGCTTCGATGGTTTGGGCACGTTGAGCGAATGAGTGAAGACCGAATGGTGAAGAAAATATATAGCGCGAAAGTTAATATTAAAATGTGTCGAGGTAGACCGAGACTAACTTTCGAAGACCATGTGAGCAAACTGCTCGAAGAGGGGAGGGTCAAGAGTACTCGGATACCTAGACGTGCATGTATGAAGAAGATAATGAATCTGAAAGAAGCGAAAGAGGTATGTAAGGATCGTGACACTTGGCGATCTGTTCTCTCTGGCTACCCCGTCAGGGATTGTGCGTGAAGATAAGTTAAGTTTTTTTAAAATACAATCGAACCTTGCTAACTTACTATTTTGTTACAAAACAAATTTGTAATTAAATTTTTAGTATAATTTATTTATTTTACATTATTCCCTATATATAATGTACTCTGTGAGCCAAACTAAACTACTCATTACTACTCTGTGGCTGTAGCTCCCCATTTACAGAAATAATTTATATATACGAGGCTACCAAATCAACGAAAATTTCGCCATTTTGGAGCCGGAAAAAATTAATTATAGCTAAACAAAACAAAATTACACTGCCATTTACATTCAGTTGCTTCCCACATGATAGATGAAGAGATTAAAAAATAGATTGAGTTAAACAATTGATATTTTCAAAAGTTATTGTGTTTACAAGCCACAGGAACATGATAAATCTACACCATAAGCCACTAAAACCCTTTTTTTATTTAAAAATAGCAATTAATCGATTTAAAAAAATTATTAATAAGTTCAACAATCATTTATCTTTTAACAATGTGCTTTTTATATCACTTATATGTATAATATGATTGCTAGATACGATTTTATTCGATAAAATGTTGGAATCTTAATTTTTAGGCGATAGTAGAACATACCTTGCGCTTTCGCTTAAGGTATGCAATACTGCATGATTGAATGCTACAATAAAATTAATCCAGTACTAACATTAAATTACATCGGAAACGATATAATATAGTAATTAGTGAGATTTAGACCAAAGTAGGATTCGAACCCTGATTTATATTTTTTAATATGCCGAAACCGCGTGGTGTCTGTGAAAGAATATTCACTACCTCATATTCTCCCGTAGGTATTGTAAGAGGCGACAGAGGGTGACTGGAACAGGAGATAAGAAGTAGCATCTTCCTGATAGCAACTTAAAATAATAAAAATTGCGGTTGCCAACCCGCTTGCAAAGCGTGACAAATATGGTAAAATCCCTCATATGAGGCAATCCATGGGGGAGACCTATGTTCAGCTGCGGACTTTTATTGACTGTAATTAAAAGTAACGAAATGTGATTTCAACAGTGAGAAATAAATAGTTTGTCTCATTAACAAAATCAATATTATTACCATTGTAAAGTTGAATAATATCATAAAAATATGGAAAAAACGTGCTGAACCTTCAGACCAAAAAATAAAGATAGACGGAGTGCTGCGTATATTTTGGGTGACGCAAACCATGCTCAACATCTTGACACACTCAGATACACTCTTTTTTAACAGCTTGTAATAGTTTAATGCAGGACGCACACATAGGTATACACCTAATACCAATAATGCTAATGTATTTAGATGCATAATATGTGTACGTGAGTGCGTGTTCTTACTACAAGTTGAGCATAGTTTTGGCTTAGTGTTTGGATCACTTCATATCTACGCAGCGCTCTCTTTCTTTTTTTTTGCCGACATCCAAAAAGGAGATGGTACTCAATTCGACTATATGTTTCTTTTTATGTGTATTACCTCATAACTTTTTACTGGGTGAACCGATTTCGATAATTCTTTTTTTTATTTGAAAGCTGGTACTTCTCGTGTGGTCCCAAATTTGATCAAGGTCAGACCAATAGTTTTTGAGTTATTCTTAATAAACTTATATTGGCGTCGGCTGTACAAAATTTTTAATTTTAAATTATTAAACTAGAATTTTACCTGAACTCTCGAGCGTGTGCTAATCCATTGAATGGCTGGTTAAATTCGATATTGATTGACATAACTCCAGTCTTGCATGTTGCTTTCACTGCCGGTGAAAACTCACCGCTGCTTTCCGTATTCTGGAAATTAAAATATTTCGTCATTTTATCGTGCACGTCATTGTTAAAAGTTTTATTTTATACTGCCTTATGAATCTAATCAAGACTTTTGAATCCACTATTTGAATATCGGTGCTTTCAAGGATGTAGCAAATAGCAAATAAATTAACGATATACCGCAATCCGTGTGATTTTAAAGCTTATCAGTATTTCAAGGAAAACTAGTTTAAATTATAATACGAGTACATTAAGGTTCGTATTTTATCTGCCGACTTCCAAAAAGGAGACGGTACTCAATTCGACTGTATGTTTTATTTTATGTGTGTTACTTCATAACTTTTTACTGAGTGAACCGATTTCGATGATTCTATTTTTTATTTGAAAGCTGGTACTTCTCGTGTAGTTCCATATGAATTTTATCAAGGTCTGGCCAATAGTTTTTGAGTTATTCTTAATAACTTATATTGAAGTCGGCTGTACAAAGTTTTTAATTTTAAATTATCGCGTGACCGTAGGTGTTGCAAAGCACCCGAACGTTGGGAATTAAAAATAAGTTGGTTCATGTAGTGTTCGCGAAAATGTAAGAAATCGCTACATTACAAAGAAATATATTCCTCTTTTAAAAATATCTATAGGCTAAATAATAACATTAAGTGATTTTTTTTAAATCTCATAAATCTAGCGTGCTAGTCTAGACTTATGGTTATGAAATTTTAAATTATGACAGAATTAATTAGAAATGTGTTATAAACTAAAGAAGAGGTTATAAATATAGCACAACGATTAGAATGTCACCAAAGTATATGTTCAGATGTAAACTATTTACGAACTAATGATCATTTTAAATTATAATCTTTTAACTAATTTGTCGGTATCGATTTTTAATCTTTGTACCTCTTCTATATTGAATATTATTTGTGTAAAAACTAGAAATAATATTTCTTCCTCTATTCTTTCTTCTTCCTTTTTGAAGTAAAAACTTCTTTAGACACGTTGGGTACTTTTCTACCGACTCCAAAAAGGAGACGGTACTAAATTAAACTGTATATTTTTTACGTGTGTTACCTCATTACTTTTTACTGGGTGCACCGATTTCGATGATTCTTTTTTATTTGAAAGCTGGTGCTTCACATTTGGTCTCATATAAATTTGATCAAGGTCTGACCAATATTTTTTGAGTTATTCTTAATAATTTATAATGAAGTCGGTTGTACAAAATATAAAATTTTAAATTATGGGATGGGGAAAAACATTGAACTCGTGTGGCCGTCACGCTCAGATACATAAAATTGATGAAAGTAATTTTGAAAATCCAATTGATTAAATTTCATAAAATTGATATGTATTTATAAATTTGTTTGTATTATATAAATAATAATCATTCTTTTTCATGTAAAACAGAACAAAAAAAATATTACTGTTCTAGCTGGTACCTGACGCGTTGCAGCCGCAGAAGATATCATTATGGAAATATTGTTTTAAATTTGGCAAACTTATATAGTTTAATTAGGAATGATAATGCATTCATGAAAGTAGAATGATATAATATAACTTTCAAATAAATTTTTCGGTACGATATGCGCGTCGCCTAGTGTAAGTTAACTAAAGTATGCTTATAACCTACGCGAATTGCAAGCAATAAGTTGACAAAGTGTTACCGCGTTCTGATGAACGGTATGGCAGGGCATATAATACGAACAAACAAAGATAATAAAAATACTTCTTAAAACTATTTCTTAACAACCCAAAAATAATGTTTACAAGTTTGTAAAGCTAAGAAGTTTTCACTTCTGACGAGCAGTCCTACGACTGACAGTTTTTTAAGTTTACTGCTGGACAAAGTATTTTCCAAGAACGTGTTAACTAGCAAGCATTACGTGGAATACTGGTCCATACGCTGGACAGGCAGGATGGTAAGCCCCGAAATGATACCGTCGCTGGTGCGATTTGCTTCTGTGTAATTTGAGTTAAGCGATGTAAAAGGGAGAGGAGGAATATACTAACTTCGCTTCAAATGTTTGCCACACCTACACGCTACTGTGCACTGTTTGCGGTCAAGGATTTACCAACTGGTAACAAATAATCTATTTTAAAAAGCTGTTTAAATATTTACATACATTTACAATAATAAATAAAACTAGAATTGTCATATATTCTTACACGTAGGCTGCGTTTCATTTCTGAACCGCTATGCTTAGCTTTGGGCGATGATCAATCGCGGATACAGTTCCTTTAAGAACTTTACCGACACAGATCAATAGTGTCTACAGTAAAAGCCAGAAACACTAGTCAAATTTTAGAGGTACAGCGCCTTTTTTGAATTTTTGTTTTCCTACTAAATGTATTTTTGTGACATTTAACTCAACTTTAAACGAATTATTTCACCAAAATTGTGTACATATTTCTACACATACATTTAAAAAAAACTCGCTTTAGTCTCTGTTTCCACCGGCAAAGATGTGCGTAGGTAACTGTTGTACGCTAAGGTTACGAGGGCGACACAGAAAGTTTTTGGAACTGGCCACTTGTAAAGGATATAATAAAAAAATAAGTTCAAATTTTGAAAATGGAACTCTTTGCCAATATTATTGTGTACAGTCAAGTCTGGCAACTTTATCAATGGAAGGTAACTTTGCCATCCGTGGTGTACTGGTACAAAATTACGATTAACACGGAAAACGTAACATTTTTTGAGATTTGTCATTTTTTGTATGAAAATTTAATAACTAATTAACAGCATTATTTTCAATATGGCAATATCAGAGTCAGAGGGACAAATAGTCCGACTGGGACAAATAGTCCGACTGGGACAAATAGTCCGACTAGGTAAGTCCAACTTCGACCGAGAGGTCAATCGACGGATTCAACTCGGTTGGGCAGCGTTCGGGAAATTACGGCACATCTTCTCGTCAGGTATACCTCAAAACTTAAAAACAAGACTGTACAACTAGTGCGTGTTGCCAGTGATGACCTATGGTACTGAGACGTGGTCCTTCACTGCTGGCCGGATGAGGAAGCTCAAGGTTGCTCGGCGAGCTATGGCGAGGGCTATGCTCGTAGTTTCTCTGCGTGATAAACTTAGAAATGAGGATATCCGCAGTAGAACCAGAGTGACCGACATAGCGCAACGGATTAGTAAGCTGAAGTGGCAATGGACCGGCCATATAGTTCGAACAACCGACAGCCGATGGGGAAAAAAGGTTCCCGAGTGGCGGCCTCGTACCGGCGGACGAAGTGTAGGGCATTACTACTAGATGGGCCCCACTAGATGGAGTGACGACCTGGTAAGATATGCAGGAAGTCGATGGATGCAGGTGGCTCAAGACCGTGCTTTGTGGCACTTCTTGGGGAGGCCTATGTTCAGCAGTGGACTTGTGAAGGGCTGTAATGATGAATATCAGAGTAAATTTTGACATTTTATTTTACCGCGAAATTGTGCCGGCGACTTAAACACCTTTTTCAGTGCTCCAGAACTTTGTGGATTTTAGTTGAAATACTGAATGTACGTACCTATCTATATCTTTGTAATAACGTAATATTAATGGTTAGGAAATGTAATATTTCGTTTTTAATATAGTAGTCTTAATATTTGTCTATAAAACTAACTTGGGAAAGTTACCATAGTAGTGATTTCACGGTGTGACGGTTACTTTACCATGTTTTGCTACAACCAAGGGTTTGTCACTTTTAGTTTATATTTTGACTCGACGGTGTGAGAAAAAAAATGGTGGCCTCGTTCTTCGGAAGGACATGTCATTACTTACAATCGTTTTAGAGGATCGAAAAACAGTTACTGCAGAAGAGTACACTAACAATTGTTTGCCACTTGTCTTGGAAAAAGTTCGGGAGAAACGATCTCGCAGTAGGATCCTCCTTCACCACGACAACGCCTCGTCACACACCGCCAAGCAAACAGTCGACTACTTGGAGACGTCAGACGTGGAATTACTGGGTCACCCACCTGACCTTGCACCTTGCGATTTTTATTTATTTCCTAAAATAAAAGAAAAGCTTCGAGGAAATCGTTTTATGAACGCCGAAGAAGTGGCTGCGTTTCAAAATGCCGTCGAAGAGACCTCTAAGGGCGAGTGGGCAAAGTGCTTTTCTCAGTAGTTCCATCGGATGCAGCGATGTATTGATGTAAATGGACACTATTTTGAAAAGATATAATAAAACTAATAACTTGCTAGTTTGTTCAGTTTTTGATTTTCTAAGAACTTTCAGTGTTATCCTCGTATAAGCGTATAGTACAGCGCATTCGCAAACGAGCATGTTAACTTCGAAGGCAAATTACTTTTTGTCGTTAGTATGGACGGGCACGAAAACTCTTTGGGTTGCAGCTTGTGTTATATTGTGCAGTATGCTTAAAAAGAAACGAAAGAGAGAGAGACAGAGAATGAGAGAGATAACCGCGTTATTGGATGAGTTCAGAACTGAAGACTGAGGGTTTGAACAGCGAATGCGTGTGCGTTTACGTGACTCTACCGCTTGTAACGCACATTGCAACAAAGCTGGCGTAAATTTTTAACTTAAGTGAGTTTATCGAAAATAACATTTTACCTTAGGTTATATAAAAATAATCTAAGCATTTTGCCTTAGGTACATTGTGCAGTACAGTGCCGCACACTTGTGGAATCACAGCTCAACAATCCTATATTGACTGGTTATTTGGGTCTTGTTTCGGCTATTATATAACATAGTAATACACAAAATTTGTAACAATTAAAGAAATTAAAATCTAAAACGATCAAACAATTTCACTCCCGTCGCTACTGTGCCAAAGCCTCTACGTAAGTAGCATGTGAGGGCTTTGCTAGGGGATCTCTCCTAGGGGATTAAAATCTTTCGTTTTCTGCCATCATTTCTAAATACTCCACAAAAATCTAAAAAGAACATTTATAGTGAGAAGAGCTATTCGGAAACATCGTCCAGAGAACCTTGATAAACTACGACTACCAGGATTTTTTTTACACGAATGTCCGTAGAGGTCAAGCTCGTCAGTCAACACTGCTATTCTTACAGCAATGCGCAAACTTTTTTTGTCATGTAATGTTCCAAGATTTCTTGATGATAAAGGGTATTGTTTTTAATCGGCTTGTTTCAGATTCATTCAGTTGGTTTCAGCTGCATTGCGCAAGTCGTTGCGATATAATTATAGCAATTCCAAAAATGTTACTAGTAACTTGTGCAAACCACTATTGCTTCATTTAACAATTCTGAAGAATTTCTATTAAACATTATATTTTAATACTTGACTTAATAATAAAATCATATAGAATCTAGAATTTTAAAACATTAACTTTTATGAAAAAAAAATATGTGTGTGTATAAGCCTCGGAATAAGTAAAGGAGCGATAAGCGCACACCTAAATTTCATAGTATGTGAGCGACCCGAGGTAGATTCCTACCAGCACTAATGAAATTGCTAATTACGATTTACCAAGTTCTCAGCAGGGAGGGAAACATCGTGAGGAAACATGCATTTCTAAGAAATAAAAAAATATTTTGAGAACATGCAAAGTGCATTGGCCACGGTTATTTTATCGTATTCTATTTTTTTAACTTTAATGGGCTAAAAGCATCCTATGAATATAGTCTTGTAAAGACGTATATAATATACCTCGTTCGAACATTTCGTAGGTATATATATGATGAGACATGAACAGTAATAAATATTAAAATGCTCGCAAGAAGCTTTCGAGGATATAATTTTTTATTAATTAATTATCAATCAAGTATGGTTGTACCATTAAATTTGTGTATAGCATAATATGATTTTCTATTACTATATAATTATTAGAAATTAAAATAAAACTTGAATATAAAATAAAATATATTTATTTTTTATAACATTCCACCTAAATTGTCACGTAAATTTGGTACTAATTTTAGGGTTTAGATGTCAGTTGCCTACATTACTTACTACTACTTAGTACTACGTACCTACTAGAGAAGCTATTCCAAACAAAAATTGTGTCATACTCTATGTCGTCGCGCATGCGCGGGAGTAGTAGTCGCGCATGCGCGAAGACTTTAATTTAATATAAAATAAGATATTAATATAAAATAAATATAAGAATTTAATATAAAATACTCTTACTTTAATCTAAACAAACATAATAAAATGTAATAATAATAATCTTATGGAATTCACAAATCTTCAATTTACGCAATATTTAGTTTGTACGGATTGCAGTACAGTTCAGTTGAACATAGTCAATGTTCGGATTGACTTCTCTAGTACGTAGTACATATAACCTATAATTATAAAACATTTAAATGTGAATTTCAATACTCGTAGATAAAGTGGTTTAAAGCTACTTAATACATTTTGTAATTTCTATCATGGGTAAATAAGTGACTAATTTTTTGTCTCGTGCTTCACGTTTCTTATTACAAGTGTACAGGTTCGGTTTGGACCGAAAGAGATGGAATTATGGCTTTCCGATAAGTACAGAGGATGCGGCCTATATATTTAGAATGTTTGGCATTAAAAAGTGTAAACCACAAAAGGTTGCATTTAGCACGTTTGTCTTCTAGAACATCGATATGTGCACACACAAACACATACATAATATACACAGACGTCCGAAAAACATTACCCTCTTCTGGAGCAGTAAAAAATAGTCCTTACTTTTTACTCGACTGAGAGGAGAAAGACTGTCTTGAGTTTTCAGATTAACTGGGCGATTGCAATTTTATTTCTAGAAATAATTAATTTATGTACTACGAGATATGCGTACTCGGACGCGACGTGGCATAGGGCCGTAAGGTCGCGCCTTTAAGGCACTGACCGTGCACGACTCGAACTTCACGATTTACTGTGATAGCGTATGATTAATTTAAGAAATAGATACGAATGCAACATGAATACACGATATAAAAAAGGCAACATGTCTAAATTAAAAAATATTTTTAGTTTGCTTCATCAAAAATTTATTTCGCTTAACTGTCAAGTATATTAATTTATTGAACTTTAAATCTATCGATATTATATATGGCGCAAAACCAAAACAAAATATTCTAACAAAATATGTGTGGTGATGGAAACTGGAATCATAATAATTAGCTCGATAAAAAATTATAAATATGACACCGAAATCACTATGTAAACATGTAGCTTGCAGATATTCAATAATGAAAACCTGTAAAAGCTATATCAAATGAAAAGGCTTATTATTTTTTGGTCATGGTAAGAACACATTTTATAAATTTGTTTTTATTTTTATCCCATGAAAAAGAAAAACAAAATCGAACAGTTCAAGCGATCGAGGCCGGCTCGAACAGTACCCATGCCCGCCACTTCGCCCTGCTCGACTATTGCGGGGAGGGAGGTAACGTTTTCATGCCTACACACCGCACTTACCTACAAGCGCCTTAAAAAGATAAAGAAGACATATTCCCTATACCTATATATATGTATATGTATATGTATATATATATATATATATATATATATATATATATATATATATATATATATAATATAAAATATATACAAAATAAATATGATGCGGTACTGTAGCAAAGTAATTGAAATAAAGTGGAAGAGCTACGTTGCAACTATATTGCAGTTGAAGCAAGAATGGTTCGACTGGGTAAGGTCCACATGGTACGGAATGCCAGCGTAAAATAGCAGCTTAATGCTGCTGAGTTTCATTTGGTGAATGTTAAGAACTGGAAGATCCTTTTTAGTGGTAACGAGACATTCAAAGCAATACAAAGCATATTCATTTTATAAATATAAATCGAGGATGGATGTAGAGTTTCTATAGGCCTTAGCATCCGCTTACCATCGGGTGGACTGTGTGTACGTTTTTAACCCTTATTCTATAAGAAATCATTATTCAGTGTATCGAGGGACACACTGTATGTATATAAAGTAAGGAATATATTAATTCACTGTAACTATACATACACATCAAATGTTAAAATTAAGCTGTCTACTTGATGGTATGTTTCTTCTTGCAATCAACTTCAAAAAAAGTTAATTTATATGTTGTCACCCAAAGTTTGAATTACCTACCAGCCTGGCTCTATTAATCAGGTTAAAGGAGGCTGCTTTGCGACGGAAAAAGCAAAACAAAATAATTATATTAAATTTTTACTAATCTGGGAACAAGGCCTTCCATCTAAATTTTCGGTGGTGACAGCGTTTTTCCATTTTCATTCTTAATGGAGGTAAGATGTAAATATCAAGAGCCATAGAATATATTAATTGTCAGGTGGACTATGCTTGATTGTCACCCTTACATACATCTAAAAAAATTAAATTGTTTTCTCGCCGCTACACTATCAGAAACATTAGATTTAAAAAGGTGTTTAAGAAAAAAATATTATTTTAAACTACAAACAGATATCAAAATTCAGTAGTTCCTTACCACATCTCTATATATTATTTGAATTACGTAATATATTTTTAAAGTCTAACTCACAAACATATGTCGAATTACGACGATGAGGTAAATCACTCTAATATTTAATTTTTAATTAAATATTAGATTACATATCATATTATAGAGTAACATAGTCGATGTGGTTGGTAGATAGTTAATGCATTTTTTAATTTATAGACCAGACCAAAGTGCAACCTAGTAAGAGAGTCAGATATTGGGTGCAAAGATAGCCTTAGAGGGCTGAGGTCAATGGACGGGTGGCCGGTGGAACGCGGGTCAACTAAGCAACGATCACTCGTTATTTGTTGCTAAGACGTGAGGTTTGCCTGCAGAGTTTCTATTTTAACTTAAAATTATACTGCATCTGTGTCTGATTAATGTCACTGTAACAACCAGAACGTGCTTTTTGCGGTACGAATATTTGAATTTGTTATTTTTCTGTTAATATTTGTGCTTCTTAACTAAGCCGACTCTGAGTCATTCTGTCAGTTTCGTTACTGGTCACTCACTACCTACATAGTATGAAACAAAGTCACTCATTCGTGTCTGCCTCTTGATTCATTTAAAACTTTAAATCTACTTGGTGGTCTTTTAATGAGGATTTCACCATCATTATAAGATTTTTTTAAGTTTCTCGTGGATAATGAATGCTATTTAAGTAATGACAGTAGAAAAATATTGGAGTTTTGTGATCAAGTCATAAGAAGATAGCACACGGCGAATTGTACAAATATGGATCTGAGGCGAGACCGCACCTTGATAGCTGAAGAAAATATCCTGGAGCTAGAAGAAGAGATAGACAAGATGCGCTATATATTAAAGGGTTACCTGAGGTTCGAAGAGAAATATAAACAGAAACAGATTTTTTTTTATTCAATATAGATTATTAGTTATAGTCTATATACTTATTGAAAGTCACTCTTTTGTTTAATTTAAAATTGGTTCGGAAAAAAACCTCTGTCCTGAAAAGAACCAGCAAGAAACCCAGCGAGACAGAGACGGGACCGTGCGGAGAGGGAGGACACGGTAATCCTCAAATCCGGCAACTTATTCTATCACCGGAAGAGCGACCATCTGCCCGAAGGAGATGTCGGATTTATCGTTCATAAGTATCTCGTTAACAAAGTCGTAAAGATTGGAAGTGTGTCGACGAGAACTGCGTACCTTATACTCAGAATCACCAAACGCTATTCGTTTAAG
This sequence comes from Parnassius glacialis, assembly GCA_033319125.1. Taxonomy (NCBI): domain Eukaryota; kingdom Metazoa; phylum Arthropoda; class Insecta; order Lepidoptera; family Papilionidae; genus Parnassius; species Parnassius glacialis. Next base: position 23,180,251 of record JAVANC010000021.1, read on the forward strand.
ATCATACAGGTTTACGCACCAATCTTAGCAGATTCCGATAAGAAGGTGGATGAAATATATGTGTTACTGGGAGACTTCTAAAATTAGGCACAAGAGATATCGGTGAACTGAATGAAACCCAATAGGCCAGCAGCTAGCCGATTTCATGGAGAAAGAGGAACTCTTTATGACGAAATTTTTCTTCCAGAAGCGTTCTTACACAAAGCGGACCTGGTCGACAAAAAATTACATTGACTTCATTGTGACGACTATGAGACAACTGTTCATCTGATGTCTGTGATCGCGAGGGTAAAAACTGGTAGCAATCACCGAAAGGTGATTGAGACACTGAACATAAACGTTAAGTTTGAGAGGTTACGTCTAATGAAGTCAACGCTTCGTCGCCCTCATGCTCTAATCTAAAACCCAGAAAACTTTCAGCTCAAGTTACAAAACCGTTTTCAGGGCCTAGAAGACTGCGATGCAGTGGAAGATATGAATTAAAATCAAACAAGCTTGTGAAAACTCTCCATGCGGTCGGAGATAAATTCTGCGAGACCGTCCCCGACCCCTGTTGGGCGGCCCCCCACTAGATCGAGTGACGATCTGGTAATACATGCAGGAAGTCGTGGATGCAGGAGGCTGTAGCCGTGCTTTGTGGCATTCTTTGGGGGAGGCCTATGTTTAGCAGTGGACTTGTGAAGGGCTGTAATGATGATGATGATGATGACTTAGATTATATATTTTGTGTAATTTCAACATCTTACGCGTTTCTTGACAATATTTAACTTAAAAAAAAACACTATACAAAGTCTATCATTGTTGATTAAGGTATCATTATTTCAGACAACTTTGTAAGCTCTAAATAATCTAAGAATTTACCGGTTCAAACCTACTATCGTTCTGGTATCTAAATTGTCTAAGAATTTGTGAGTTGAAACTGGTTATAATAGCACAATACTTGTCAACTTAACAATAGAATTCGCTATGTTGGGCTTCGAAGGCCACGCAATACGTTTTGCAATCGGTATCAGCATCGCTTTGCGATTATTTAAGTTTTAATGTGGTAGTTTTATTGGTGACATTTCTATAAATATAACTTATGTATACAAAACGAAACAATTGAAAGAAAGATCATCATTATTACATCCGTCTTAAAGTTTTATTCAGAAACTTGTTAATTTCAATTTTTAATTAAACGTATTCTTACATGTAACAAACCCTATATCTACCTTATACGAGGGCGGCACTGAAAATTTCGGGAATCAAGGAAGTGACACAACATTACTATTTAAAAATGTATTTATTGCTTTTCGAAGTATTCTCCGCGAAATTTGACACATTTTTCCATACGATGGAACCAATCATTGAAGCAACCATTCCATTCGGAAGTTGGGGTCTCCAAAATGGCCGTTTTGTAGGCGTCCACAGCTTCTTCAGGTGATGAAAATCTCTGTCCACGCAATTTATTCTTTATTTTAGGGAAAGTATAGAAATCATTAGGGCTTAGGTCGGGGCTGTACGGCGGATGGTCTAATAATTTTATGTTTTCTTGCTCTAAAAACTCTTTTGTTCTGTGTGCGGTGTGAGAACTCGCATTCTCGTGATGGATGATGCGGCGGTTGCAGTTCTCTTTACGGAGTTCAGAAACGACCTGTGGCAAACCATTCTGCATTAACCGTTCTTTGTCCCTCAAGAGGAATAGTCGTAACATGGCCGGTTTTGGAGACAAACGTGGCCACCGTTTTTTTTGCAATACTCCGTGAACGAACAATTTTTGTTGGCTTTAACTCATTTTCGAACACCCAAACTCGTGACTGGTTTTTTGTTTCGGGTTCGTACGCGTATATCCAGGATTCGTCACCTGATACGATGTTGTATACAGCATTTGAGGATCCTGCGTGGAATCTTTCGGAGTTCTGACGCACCAAGTAACGCGAGCCGCTTTTTGCTCTTCAGAGAGCGAATGCGGTATCCATCGGGAAAACAACTTCTTTACACATAAGTGTATTTGTATTTGACTCATGCCAATGTTTAAAAATGCCTGAATTTCGCGGTATGTCACATGTCGATCTTCCTCAATCGGCTTACGCACAGCATCAACGTTTTCTTGGGTGACTGCAGTTTTTCGACGACCTTGACGGGGATCATCACTGAGCTTGACACGTCCACGTTGAAATTCAACAAACCAGCGATAAATTGTGGTTTTGGATGGGGCTTCATCACCAAATGCAGAAATCATCCGGTCAACACACTGTTTTTGTGTTAAACCACTTCGAAAGTCATAATAAATCATCGCTCTTGAATTTTCTCGAGTCAATTCCATTTTCTCAACAACTAAACAAGTTTGACAAAACCTTGTGACAAGACCGAGAATCTTTTTTTAAATAAATAAACGGTATTCAATTTTTAAAACCAAGGAGTTTTCAATTAAAAAGATTTTAATATGAGAGGAACAGTGGAAATATTCCATTCCCGATATTTTTAGTGCAGCCTATGTATTGCATCAACAGCCTTTCAAAAAAAGTCAATCAGGCGAGGTTGCTATTTGGAGATACATTTTGTATATTGTATAAATAGCGCAGATATATATTATATATTGTATATACAGTTTGTATCGTGACAAGAGGTAGCACAATGTGCTTCCAAATAATAGACCGTATGTTCAATTTGAGTATATTATCGCAAGGCTAGATTTATTTAAATTTTATACTTTAATTGTAACACTGTATATATTTTGGAAATAATATATTAATAAATCTATGTTCGTTACTTACTATGTATATTTACTTCGAGTTTTAAGGGTGTAAATAGTAAAATTATATGATATCATCAATAGTTTTTTAGGGTAATTGCTGGCAAGAATAACGTGAATAAATCTCAAAGTCAGCCCACTAAGTAGGCGGGTTAGTAAGCTAAGGACTAAAATCCTCCCAATTCAACCCAACCTAAAAGGTTGAGATTTAGGGGTCTTGAATGGATTGCTATCCATGGATCTGTTATCCGAGCCTCGTCCATCTGGAAACATTGAGCAAGCAATTAGTAGATATAGCGCTTAGTACTGCGGATACTAGTTTGTATCAATAAAAAACAAATTAAGTATTCAAAAGTTGTCACATGATGGAAGATTGTGCTTGATCAGGAATATCAAACTGCTTGGAATAGATGCTATTCATGTCGAAAAAAGTCTATACAGTCTACAAGCGTTTCACTACTAGACGGGAACCCCTATCATGAAGAAGTAATGAAAGACCGCCCCGCTGTTAAAGTGAATGTCTCTTAGAAATACTCGGAAAATACGGTTTTGAAATATACAATGTATCTCGGGAACCAATGTGTTTTATTTTTCGTGTACGTATTGTAATATGTTATATAACTTTCTTACATTAGTTTTTTTATAGGAGAGAGGGCAAACGAGCATGCGGCTCACCTGATGGTAAGTGACTACCGCCGCCCATGAACAACTGCAACACCAGGGAGGGAATGGCAGATGCGTTGCCGGCCTTTTAAAAAGGAGTATGCTCTTTTCTTGAATGTCCCTATGTCGTATCGGTCCGGAAAAATCGCTGATGGTAATCGATTCCACAAGGAAGTCGTGCGAGGAAAAAAACATCTTCTAAATCACACAGTGGTGGACCGCCAATCATCCAGATGATGTGGATGGTATCGAAAGTTCTGCCGCAATGTGCGTTCGTGAAATTTGGCGGCTGCAAAATGCAAAGGGATGCAACATCTCTTCGCAGTGCCAATGAATCGAGCCGATCGGAAAGGACTCGGTCGTCGACGATTCGAGCCGCTCTGCGCTGGATGCGGTCAAGTGGAAGGAGCTGGCACTGGGGAGCCCCTGCCCAGAGATGGGAACAGTATTCCATGTGAGGCCGAACCTGCGCCTTGTAAAGTTGCAGGGGGTGTGCCGGAATGAAATACTGTCCCGATCTGCTGAGCACGCCAAGCTTTTTAGAGGCCGATTTGGCCTTCTCTTCCGAGTGATCACGAAACTGCACGTCACTCGATATATCGACTCAGAGGATTCCGATACTGGCTGAGGCAAGAAGGGGAGTGCCTTGAAACTGAGGAGATACGACAAAGGGGTTCTTTTTAGCGGTAAACGCCAAACTTGTGTCTTCTGAGGATTAAACTGGACTAGATTTAGTCGCCCCCAATCCGAGACTTTGTTCAGCAAGGACTCAACTTCAGACACAAGTTTGTTCCGGTACTCGGCGACGTTTTCCCGAGAAATATTGGCACGGCCGGTGTATAGAGCATCACCAGTGCTGTTATCCGCATAGCAATGAATGTTACCAGTTAGCAACATATCATTGAAATGCAGAAGAAACAGCGTTGGTGATAGCACATAGCCTTCTGGAATACCAGCGTTAATAGGCTTGTAGTCGGAGCATGCACCGTCTACAGGTCTAGTTAGAGATGAAATTTCAATAAGATTGGTTCATGATGTTTTTTGAATTGATTTATGAAGGCTTGAATATTACCAATCATAAATAGCTTATTACTATAGTTATAATATTATGTAAGTAGTATATGAGCTAACTAGTGAACTCCTTCCAATATTTGTGTCGCGTTTGATGTAACATGTGAAACAACCGGTTCTAGTGGCCGCGATACAGCCGTCGGCAATACGTCATAGTATTGCGCGTATGACTTAAGACAATCAGAAAATATTATTTCCATTAATTGTGTAGTATAATTCCATAAAATAAATTAACTCACATTTTTGTTATTAAGAGTCATTTAGTGTCAAAATAAACACATCGACACAATCGACCTAGCAATATTTTAGTTTTTCATGTCACGACCCTAGGACTGGTGTAAATGGTATCAGCATCTTTATACTGGATCGCAGCCGCTTCGAGCCTGCCTTTTGCTGTCAACATCTATTCTCTGGTTAAATGGTGACATTCTATGGTATAGAAAAAATATTTTATAACAACACAATATAGTATTTATGACACACAGAAGAAAATAAAGATATTTTAATATATTTTCCTTTATGTGGCTCATCACATTTTACCGTTGCCGTCAGTCCTTTTTAAAAATTGTGAATACAAAAAAAAATTGCCTGGATCAAATTGATATTTAATTTTTTTTTCATATAAACAGTAACCGATAAACGCGAAATAGTGTGGCCAGTGTCGATGTGTGTATCATATTTACTACCGTCAATCCTTCCTATAATGGGAGAGTTCCATGTCCAGCTGTGGACATTCACGGGCTTACGAATAATATGAATAACATAAGAAGAAGTGTTTATTACTGAAATTGTGGTATATGTTATGGCTAAAAGCCGAAGTGCGGTTACATCTAGTTCTGGCCGGCTAGAAATAGGTGCGGCCGGCTGTAGTTTGATAAATTTAAGTGTATTTTAAATTCAATTTTTCAATTTTATTGTAAATTCAAGTATTATCAGTGACAGTAGGTTAAGATACGGTTTTGACTGCGGTTTGATGCAGACATTTATCTAATTTATAAATTATATATGATACAGCTACGTTTATTCAACCGCAATAGGCTGCACCTAGTAGTAACCGGCTAAACCTAGGTATAGCCGCACTTCGGCTTTTAGCCGTAACAGTACATACTACCACCGATCAGTATATACGTAATAAGTAATAATAAGAAGTTAGCAATATAGACGATTATTTCTTAAAATATTAATAAAAATCTTAACGGAAACTGGCCATCTACGCAGAATAGGATTACAGTGCCTGGGTGGATGCGAAAACACAAGTGCACTCTTTATTCCCTCACTCTCATAGTCCGATTATTCGACAGGACTGGATTTAAATGGAATTATGTTTAAAAAAAAGTCCCGCTGGGTTTCTTGCTGGTTTTTCCCAGGATAGAGGTATTTTCCGAACCAGTGGTAAATAAAAAATGACACTCAATAAGTATTATGTAATAATCAATATTGAATAAAAAATCATTGTATTCTAGAGAAGCACAGCGCCAACGGCCTTACGTGATTTTCGATGCACGGGTGTGAAACCCCGCCAACTTTCTGACTTCGGGATGCTAGTGAGGATTTCATGACAGATAAACTCAATAACTGGTTTCGACCCAACCCGGGATTCGAACCCAAGATCCCATGATCAGCAACCGTGATAACAATAATATAATTTTGTTGACATAACCTTATATTCATACGAGCAATATATTTCTTTGTTGAGTTAAACGTTTGTCTAGTTTAATTTAAATTAACAGTAAATATTCGAGTTATCTAAATGAGGTAAGATGTTATAATATTCAAAATGAAAGAATTATAGCTTTTTAATTATTTACCAAATGATTTTTAAATAGCTTGTTAATTGTTAGGGAGAGTCAAAAAAGTAGCCGATATAAAACCAGGGTTCAGCTATAACAAGCACACACAGCACAATGCTGCTGTGTTTTATAAGGTAATGTGACCAGAACTAGAGAACCTTGTTGCTGGTAATGAAGTATTCCCTTTTAGTTTTTAGACATGACAACGCACCTGCATTCAAATTCAAATTCAAATTCAAATTTATTTATTGCCAGAATGTAGTACATAATATTATGATGTTGTTATTTATTAATGAGACCTTACATTCTACCAAGATAATGGCGTGCAATATCTACAATATACAAAAATATTATTATTAGAATTTAACGAGGTAAATTATTTAAGAAAATAATTATGTAGTTACTAAAAATATTTTAGCGTCAAGTATTTAAATTACAATAAATATACGTCAAAAATGGAATTAATTAGGTAGTTGATTATATATAAATGTATAGTATCTAAAAAAAATTCAGAAAATATAATAAAATAAAATCAATAAGTTTTTCTATATTTCACCATTATTTTACATTTCTTTATATTTCATATATTCGTCTAACCTATAAAAACATTTTGTTGCCAGCCATTCTGTGAGTTTCCTTTTAAAAATTACGATAGGGAGTTTTTTAATTCTTATTATAGACCTTTACCGTTTTTACCGTTATCTATAGACCACAGCATTCAATTATCACCAGGTAGGCTATGCTTTTATTTGATAGATGGATAGATAAAGCATTTATTTGTTTCTCCAATCACACACGTAAAGTCAGTGACTAAAACTAAGTACAAAGTAACATATTATTACGAAAAAAAAATTACAAAACTTAAAATGTAAATGTACATGTGTGTTGCAGTTTGACAAACGGGTCCTAGCTCAGCGATTAATATGGCTCAGAGAGCAAACACTGATTTTCATCTATTACCCTCGAGACGAGACGAGAAGAAAATGAACACAATAGTCAATCAGTGCAAATATGTATATTTGAATGATGTGTCCTTTCAGCCCTACGATTTGCATTTTGGGTTTAATTTAGTAAAATGGGGGGATGAGTCGCTCGCGTCCGTAGGCTTTGACCACCTAATCCTAGGCCCACCCTACACGTGTCCCCCGGGTGGTGCTAAACAAGCGACAAAGCCGAAAGAACTGACTCGGCTCCTCGCCGTGTGGTAGCGGCGGAAAAAAATACCACACCCTACTTTCGCACCATGAGGCATAGAATTAAAGAAATGGCCCCGAGTTCCCGGCGCCCCTTTAATGGGGCAGGGGTGCGAAGAATCTCCGGGAGGAAAACCGGCGACGAGGTTCGCCACCCGTCACGTTCTGTCCCCCGGAGGGGCGAAAAGTGGATTGCGGAAGCCCGTCTGGCTACATTGAATGTATGTGGAGGAATGAATGATAAGATGGATGAAGTATGCGATATGATGCATGATAGAGGAATAGACGTGTTATGTGTAAATGAGACGAAACGGAAGGGAAAGGATGCTACTACACATGGCATGTATACCGCGTACTGGTCTGGTGTAGACGAGACCGAGCGGGCATGCCAGGGAGTCGGTATCATTCTTTCAGAAAGAATGGGTCATTGTGTGAAAGAGTATGAATGTGTAAGCCCGAGACTGCTATGGATACGAATGAAAGTGGGCTTAAAGAAGTTGTTTGTTTTAGGGGTCTACGCCCCAGACATGTCTAAGCCCACTTATATCCGAGAGCAGTTTTGGGAGTTGGTAAGGATGGTGCTAATGAAATGCAAGGTTAATGAAAGTATTGTGATATTAGGCGATTTTAATGGAAGGGTTGGGGTGAGGAGGCTTGGTTATGAAAGGATATTGGGAACGTTTGGTGATGAAAGTATAAATGGGAATGGTGAAATCCTTCTCGCCGTATGCGTGGAAAAGAGTCTTTTTGTGACGAACACTTTCTTTCGTCATAAGAAGATTCACACGTATACATGGGAAACAGGTGATGATAGAAGTATGATAGATTTCATAATTGTTGATGAAAGAATGAGGAGCGCGGTGGTAGATACAAGGGTTTACCGGGGCTCTAACGTAGGGACGGATCATTACTTGGTCTTATGCCGAATTAATGGTCTTTTCAGACGTTGGAGGCATCGGACATCTGTGTCTACCACTGCGTTAGAGCGTATAAGAACAGAGAGGTTACAAGATGAAGGTGTGAGAGAGAAGTTCAAATATAGATTGAGAGAAAATATAAGTGGTATGGCTGAATTGTGTATGAATGATTTAGACTTGGAGACTGTGTGGTGTAATGTCAAGAAAGGTTTAGTGGATGCAGCTACCGAAGTATGTGGTGTAAGTAAGAGAACGAATGAAAGGAAAATTAACACCTTATGGTGGGATGATGAGGTACGGATGGAAGTTGAAGCAAAGAAGAAAGCATGGCTAGATTTACTAGCAACCAAGGCTAGTAATTCTAGCAGTATGAATGATGATATTGAAAGGAAAAAGGCAGTCTTTAGACACCTAAATAAGAGAGTAAAAGAAGTAGTTGAAAGGAAAAAGCAAGAAAGAACGGATATGAATGATAGAAGAATATCGGATAACTTCCAGGCAAACATTAAAATGTTCTGGAAACTCGTAAGAACTACCAGGGGACATTCAAACAGCCTAGAATGAATGCTATACGAGACCAGAATGGCTGTATTCTGAATGACGAAGTTTTGAGTTTAAGGAGATGGAAGGAATACTTTGAAAGCGTGTTTATGAGTGATGAGACGTTTGAATTAAATGAAATAGAAATTCCGGAAGAAGAGGAAATAGATAGAGATATAAGTATAGATGAAATAATGAAAGCAATGAAAAGTATGAAAGCAGGTAAGGCAGCCGGTTATGATAGAGTATCTCTCGAAATGCTAAGGGCTGGAGAAGGAGTGGTGGCAGACCTGCTGTGCACCTTGTTTAATTTATGTTGGGAACTTAAGCGGGTACCGGGAGACTGGTGCAAAGCCGTGATAGTCCCAATATATAAGGGAAAAGGATCACAGCAGGACTGTAAAAACTACCGTGGTATCAGCCTTCTTAGCATTGTGGGAAAACTGTATGCTAAGGTACTAATTGAAAGAGTTATGAAAGAAACTGATGGAAAAATTTGGGATGTGCAAGCGGGATTTAGAAAGGGAATGGGATGTACGGATCAGGTCTTTTCCATGCGCATGATCGCGGAGAAGTTTTTTGGCAAAAACCAAAAAGTTTTTTGTGCGTTCATAGACTTGGAGAAGGCTTATGACAGAGTGGACAGGGATGTGTTATGGCAAACACTGAACTCATTTGGGTTGAGCGCTGGCTTGATACAGGCATTGAAGTCTCTATATAGGGACTCTAGTGCTTGTGTCAGGATCAACGGGGCCTACTCGGACTGGTTTGGCATCCATAAAGGTGTCAGACAGGGCTGTGTGGCTTCCCCGTGGCTGTTCAACCTATTTATGGACAGTTGTTTGGAAAATTTGAAAGCAGAAGAATGCGGGTTAAGAATGGGTGAGTTAACCGTCAAATGCCTTTTGTATGCCGATGATCAAGTCATACTTGCGTCGTCGGCAGCCGAGTTGCAAATGATGGTTACATTAATGAACAGGACATTAAAAGAAAAGGGAATGAAAGTGAACGCAAGTAAGACGAAAGTTATGGTTTTTGAAAGAGAAGAAAGTAAAACGATATGTGAAATAAGAATAGAAGAGGAGTTGGTAGAGCAAGTAGATGAGTTTGTGTATTTGGGATGTGTGTTTAGCAGGGATGGTAGATATGATAAGGATATAGAACGACGAGTGAATGCAGGAAATAGATTGAATGGGGCTCTACACTCTATTGTGAAAAGTCAGAATGTGTCCAAAAAGGCACGTTTGGCAATTCACAATGCTGTGTTAGTGCCTACTTTAATGTATGGTAGTGAAAGTTGGGTGTGGCAGAAGAAGCACGAGAGTAGAATAAATGCTGTAGAAATGCGGTCATTACGTAGTATGCTAGGGCTGAATCTGAATGACAGGGTGAGTAATAGTGTGATAAGAGAAATGTGTGGTTTGCAAGATGATGTTGTGACTAGGATTAAGAAAGGAATGCTTTGGTGGTTTGGTCATGTAGAAAGAATGAATGAGGAAAGAGTGACAAAGCAAATTTATGTTGCAGAGGTGAATGGCAGAGTCGGGAAGGGTCGCCCTAGGCGAAAGTTTATCGACCAAATAGGCGATATATTGAAAATGGGCCAAATTAAGAGTACCTTTAACCGACGAGCGTGTATGCGTAGGTATATGGATGTGGAGGAAGCGAGAGAGGTGTGTCAGGATCGTGCCAAATGGAATTCCATAGTCTCTGCCTACCCCTCTGGGTGACAGGCGTGAGTGTTTATGTTATGTTTATGTTTAGTAAAATTACTGAAGGGGCGTGTAAGTGTGTACAATTGCATTTTTTTTATAGGAGAGGGGGCAAACGAGCATGTGGCTCACCTGATGGTAAGTGACTACCGCCGCCCATGAATAACTGCAACACTAGGGAGGGAATTGCAAATGCGTTGCCGGCCTTTTAAAAAGAAGTACGCTCTTTTCTTGAAGGTCCCTAAGTCGTATCGGTCCGGAAAAATCGCTGGTGGTAATCGATTCCACAAGGAAGTCGTGCGTGTAAGAAAACATTTTCTAAATCGCACAGTGGTGGACGGCCAATCATACAGATGGTGTGGATGGTATCGGGAGTTCTGCCGCGATGTGCGTTCGTGAAATTTGGCGGCTGGGATTAATCCGAACAATTCCTCAGAGCACTCCCCGTGATAAATGCGAAAGAAAATGCAAAGGGATGAAACATCTCTTCGCAGTGCCAATGAATCGAGCCGATCGGAAAAGTATACAAATTAAAAGTAGTACCTAAAAGGCTTAGACAGCCATGATGAGTTAGTAGGAACATTTATTGTATAAAAAAGTACCACTGCTTAGCACTCACTTAAAATGTACAATTATATTGTACTTATAATCACAAATGATGAGTTTTGTGATTATTTTTTGTGTACAGTAGCAAACATATACTCAGACACTAATATCTTTTTGAATCGAATACGCAATTTCCCACGGAAACCGTAATGTATTGTTAGGACTGAGTACCTCTAAGTAGGCAAATAGGAAGTGATCAATGATGATTGCAAGACGCAGCGGGACAAGCCGATCGGCGTATCTAATGGTATGTCATTTGTTTTGCCTCTTCCCAGCGTACCATCGTCTAACGCTGATAGAATATTAACATCGTCCGGCATGTGTAATCTTTTTTAATACAGAAGTTTGTTTTGGTTTAAAGCTATATAACGGTAGAGTTGATATCAGCTTTAAAAGAATATTGGCCCATAAAATAAGACTCTATCTTGAAAATGCTTAAATTATTTTATTAACAAGCAAATTATTAATAAAAAACAAAAGAAAAACAGAATACATTTATTTCTAATAATAGTATTGACGTTCGTCAAATTGTTTAACTTTTTGCGTAGTGTCGATTTGTTGCGTAGATATGATAATGATCTCAACGTTCACACGCTCGTGCCACTCCGGAGATGCTCACACGGTCGCGCCACTCCGGAGATATAGACGAATCTCTCATTATAAAAATTTAAAATGGTTCTGGCTACAGGAGGTCACAAAGGCACATTCTAACATACGAGTACAAAACATAAAGAAAGGATCGAAAGAACGATTAGAAAAATTGGGACACAGTAAAAGTATTGTAGTCGGACTGTAATTCTAATCGTCGTTAGAACGTGTGGCGTGGTTGTGAAATCCGCTTCCCCATATTATTCCGTGACACTGACACAGGAAATTGGAAGCAGCACCTTCCTGATAACATTTCAATATAATAAAAAAAAACTGTGGTTGCCAACCCGCCTGCCAAGCAAGACAACTGTGGGAAATATTCCTCATAAGATATAGGCTATAATGATGATGATAATAATGATATAATTCTAACCCAAGACGCTGGCCAAGCAGCTACTGGTGCTGGGAAAATCATTTAAACAAGATACATTTATACAGTTAATGTTTATAAGCAGATGTGTAAACGAACTTCCTCACGACTATAACAAAATTAATTCTGTTATATATATATATATACAACGTGTCCCAAAATTCGACGATAAGCCAACACCGGAGGATAGACCTGCCCCGGGCTAATCGGGGTGAAAAGAAAAAAAAAATATATCCCAATTATATTTTAAGTTATATTAAAAAAAATTAAATTCTTCAGAAATTGAGACCGTTTATGAAATTTTTCATTACGATGACCACAATTTTTTAAATATTTTTTTCTTTTTTTTTATAGGCAACCTGAATAGTACTGCTATCTACCACAATTCTTAAAAACTCCAGAATAACTCTTGGTTTATCACGAAAATTAATGAAACTTATTTTATTCCCTAAATTTTTTGAAGACTTTTACTTTTAACCAAATTTAACTTATCGTGGTGTAAAAAAAAAGTATGAACACTAGTATGGCAAGTTTTTTAAAAAATTGACGCAACTAACGAACATTCCAAAATGGTATAATACTCTAGGAAAACAAGTTATAAAAAAATATGGGCCTATTATTTCTAAACAGGGGCCAAATTCCTTAAATTGTAATTGTCAGTAATCACTTTTACTACATGCCCAAAATGGGTTCCTGTTACAATTTCTAGGAATTGGAATAGGGCATTAATACCTTAGATGTTGGAGAGAGATAGATAGATAGAGATATTTACGTTAAAAAGAGACAACAACAGGGCAGGTAGAGAAGCTGTTATTATTCTCAGCAAGTCGGTTCAGTACGCTCTGCTCCTTTGTTTACTACGCACCGTTCCCAATTCAACTTACGTGGCCCTCGTACATACTATCGACTTTTGGCTTGGCTTTTTGGACTGGAATCGACCTGCAAACTTAACTGACCTGGAATTATTTGGACTGGAAGTGATCTGCAAACTGAACTGACCTGGCATTATCTTGGACTACGATTGTGTGTTTTGTGATTTAGAGTTCTGGCGCATTTTGGACTGTTTGGCGTTTAACATGCCGCAACCGTACACACCACAGGAATACGCTAATATGCATTTAATCTATGGAGAATGCCGATGTAATGCTAACGCTCTAGCAGACTGTATCGAGAAAGATACCCAAATGCTCAAAAATATCCTGATTATCGAGTGTTTATTAATGTGCATCAAGCGTTTTCGGAGGGTCGTATGCCATTCAATAGGAGAAGCGCTGGAAGAGCTAGATTGGATCGTGATGAATAAGTTCTCAATGAGATAGAAAATTACTCGACTACTTCGGTACGTGCCATAGAAGAAGCTACAGGAATCCCGAAAAGTTCTGCACATCGAATATTAAAACGTCACAAGCTTCACCCATATCACTACAGGCGTGTGCAGACGTTATTACCGCGGGACTATCCGCTACGGGTCACATTTTGCCGTGTAATTCTGCAAAGGCACAGTGAAGATCCCCACTTCCTAGACAAAATTCTATGGTCGGATGAAACAACGTGCAAGAAAGATGGGTATTTAAATCTTCACAACCTACATAGTTGGAGTAATGAAAATCCACACTTGATGAGACAAGGGCAAATCCCAATATCAATTCAAGGTTAACCTATGGACCGGCATATTAAATGGAAAAGTAATTGGGCCCTTTGAGTTACAAGGAAACTTAGATGGCAATAGTTATTTAAACCTTTTACAAAATGACTTGCAAGAATTGTTAAACGACGTGCCCTTAAGTGATCTTCAAAACATGTGGTTCCAAAATGATGGTTGCCCAGCACATTATGCCCGTCCTGTGCGAGAATATTTAAATCAAGAGTATCCAGGGCGTTGGATCGGGCGACTTGGTCCTATCTTATGGCCACCCCGTTCACCCGATTTGAACCCCCTGGACTTCTTCTATTGGGGTTGTCTTAAAAACAAGGTCTACTCAAATCCCATTGTGACATTGGACGAGCTTCGTCGAAATATCACTCAGGCTGCTGATTACATTAATAGCAGAAGTCATGCAAGACAAATAAAACGATCATTTTTAAGGCGATGTCGTGCATGTATTAATGCTGGTGGCAAACAGTTCGAACATTCGCTATAATGTTAATAACTTAATAAATTACACGTGAAACTATTTGTACCAATTGTTTTGAAATATTAAACATTTTTGAAGAACTAATACTTTATTACACCCGACCGTCATTTGGCCCCCGTTAAGAAATAATAGGCCCATATTTTTTTTTTAACTTGTTTTCCTAGAGTATTATACCATTTTGGAATGATGGTTAGTTGCGTCAATTTTTAAAAAACTTGCCATACTAGTGTCCATACTTTTTTTTTACACCACGATAAGTTAAATTTGGTTAAAAGTAAAAGTCTTCAAAAAATTTAGGGAATAAAATAAGTTTAATTAATTTTCGTGATAAAACAAGAGTTATTCTGGAGTTTTTAAAAATTGTGGTAGATAGCAGTACTATTCAGGTTGCCTATAAAAAAAAAAGAAAAAAATATTTAAAAAATTGTGGTCATGGTAGTGAAAAATATCATAAACGGTCTCCATTTCTGAAGAATTTCATTTTTTTTATATAACTTAAAATATAATTGGGATATATTTTTTTTCTTTTTTTCCCCGATTAGTCCGGGGCAGGTCTATCCTCCGGTGTTGGCTTATCGTTGAATTTTGGGACACGTTGTATATATATATATATATATATATATATATATATGTATTTATATTATACATATTATATACATATCCCCGAAACTCTTCACCGCTGCATTGGAAGACGTTTTCAAGCTTCTGGACTGGAAAGGATACGGTATCAACATCAATGGCGAGTACATCACTCACCTTCGATTTGCCGACGATATAGTCCTTATGGCAGAATCGCTGGAGGACCTAAGCACTATGCTCAATGACCTCAATAGTGTTTCCCAACGGATAGGTCTTAAGATGAACATGGACAAAACAAAGATCATGTTTAATGTCCATGTCACACCTATGCCGGTAGTTGTTGGGAACACTAAGCTCGAAGTTGTTGACGAGTATGTTTACCTGGGACAAATAGTCCGACTAGGTAAGTCCAACTTCGACCGAGAGGTCAATCGACGGATTCAACTCGGCTGGGCAGCGTTCGGTAAGCTACGACACATCTTCTCGTCAGACATACCTCAAAACCTTAAAACGAAATTGTACAACCAGTGCGTGTTGCCAGTGATGACTTACGGAACTGAGACGTGGTCCTTCACTGCTGGCCGTATGAGGAAGCTCAAGGTCGCTCAGCGAGCTATGGAGAGGGCTATGCTCGGAGTTTCTCTGCGTGATAAACTCAGAAATGAGGATATCCGCAGTAGAACCAGAGTGACCGACATAGCCCAACGGATTAGTAAGCTGAAGTGGCAATGGGCCGGCCATATAGCTCGAAGAACCGACAACCGATGGGGAAGAAAGGTTCTCGAGTGGCAGCCTCGTACCGGCAAGCGAAGTGTAGGGCGTCCCCCCACTAGATGGAGTGACGACCTGGTAAGATATGCAGGAAGTCGATGGATGCAGGTGGCTCAGGACCGTGCTTTGTGGCATTCTTTGGGGGAGGCCTATGTTCAGCAGTGGACTTGTGAAGGGCTGTAATGATGATGTATTTATAGTATAGAATTTAAACATGTGACTAGCACTGGAGTTTCCAGTTTTGGATATGGACTAGGGTTTGGGTCCCGGGACGTCTCGTGTCTCGAATTCCCAAGACTTTTCGTAATTTTAGTTGTCTTGAGTCCCGGGACTTTCGGGTCGGGACTCGAGACGAGACAAGATTGACAAAATTGTTATGTAATCATCTTTATTTTCAAATAATTGAAGGAGCCTTGTGCCATGTGTTAGTTTAATGAATAATTAATTGGTCTACTACGTAACTACTGAGTACGCAACACAATGAATGAAATAAATATCGTATGTGATTATGAGAATTAACAATGAGATTAGGTATATATTGAACTATGATTAGATAGTAGAATAACTAGATACGGAGGGGCACTTGGCCTCTTAGAATCTTAATGACAATAAAAAAATTAAAAAAATGATTTTTAACTAAGTTCGTTTCATAAATATAACATTTAACTGTTTAGAAGTGCATCTGTGTGTGACTAAAAGAAATAAACAAAGCAATTAATAATATTAAAATTAACGTTAAAGTTTTTTAATTATCTGTTTAATTGTTTATATATGTTGATTTTTACAAAAATTGCCTCTTTTTAATACGTTTCACCAGAAATTAACTCAATTAAAATTCTTCAAAAAAAGCTTACCCATCACCCAGCAATAAAAAAAACAAAAAAGCTATTTCTTAAGTCTCGAAGTCCCGGGAATTTCCGAGACTTTAATTATAGGCTGTCCCGTGTCCCGGGACTTTGAAATTGTCGGGAATTCCCAAAACATAATATGGACAGAAATTTAAATTGGCTTAAAGGCTTATTACATTTCACGATTGCCCGCAGGGACAGGGTAGTGTAATAAGAAACAGGGAGTCAGGGTCCCTAAACAGGGCGACCGAGTAGTTCCGACCGCCCTGCTTCCCTGCCGCGCTGTGGATCGTGTAGTGTAATAAACCTATCAAGCTAACAGCATAGCAAAGTGGCGAAGCAATCAGCTTTGTAGCGGTTTCTAACGGAAAAAAAAATTTTCAAAATAGGAGGTTCAGATGCCTGGCTGATCAGTAATCGATTGCTGAAAACAGAATTTGAAAATTCGAAACCGTTCTCGAGATAATCGTGGGACAGATGGACAGACGGACGGACAGACGGACAGACGGACAGACGAACAGACGGACCGACATCGTGAAATCAATAAGTGACTTCGCAAGCTTCGCCACTTAATTCAGACAGGGAGGCAGGGAGCTCAGTTGCGTGGCCGCATACGCTTATCTATGGCATACACAGAGTCTACACGTTTGTTTATTTAAAGTTCTACTGTCTCGATCTACTCTCTAAATCATTATTCGTATTTATGTCATACGCTAAAGAAAAAGGTCATTCTCAATGTCATAGACATCTACAAAGATATGCCTTGTCAAATCTTGATAGGAGTTTCCAGTGGCCAAAATCGTCAAGTGACAACCAATCTCTCTTAAAAAAGTATTATTTTGAATAAAACTACTTTTACGGATTCGTACAAGTAGTTTTGTTCAATGTGTAGTGTTCACGTAAATACAAGAAATCATTAAAGTATTCATTTCTTCTATTAAAGGAGTTACTAAGCTTAATAACCTCGTCGAATTGGTTTCCACCTACTCTTAAATAGTGTCGTAGGTCTGTTGGGTCCATAACGCTGACTATTTGCATATTCGATAGTTTTTCCCTGAGGAGCAAATATTTTTTCATCCACATTTTCCTATCCTTCTCTTTTTTAGCTTGGCCTTGCACGGTACCGCCAGCCAAAGTTAGCACTAAAGCAATTTTTTGACGTTTAGATAAAGTCTGCACCATAATGCTAGACGTGCAATCATTTCCACGTTCTAGTAACAACTGAGGCAGGAAGCGATTTCTAGCGTAGTGTAATAAGCAGCGCCCTGCCTGGTAGACAAGGCACAGCACACAATGGACAGGGCCTGATAAATCGTGTAATGTAATAAGCCTTTTATAGTAAAACTTGTTTTTCTAAATTATTTCTTGTAAATTGTTTACAATTGGACGAAATAAAGCAGGCTGAAATCTTTATGTTCGCAAGGCATATGTATTTAAGAAATTTACTACAAAATAAGGCAAAATAGGCGTTGTAAAAGGAACTTAGTACCTAAATTAAACTGTAATGTAAAATCTATAGAAACTCCCAACGATAAATCGGTCGTACAAAAAAACTGTAAGCCCACATTAGTACCTCATACAATTTTACAATTACAAGGTTATAATATAACCTTGTAACTTATTAAGAAACAATGAAACTTAAGTGTGGAATATAATTATAATAGAGGCATACATCCATATCAAAACCTATTTATGCATAAGTGTAGGTATAGAAAATTGAAAAGCAACAAATAGCGTAACATGTGAGACGTTTCGCAGAGGTTTTTGTTTCGCTCCTAACATTCGTAACAACTGAGATGACAATCGCAAACAATATTCTGCAGACACGGTTGTAATTTTGACAGCCTGTATCATAAACAACTTAGCTATGCTATGGCATGACGTAAGTTTTTAAATTATAAACATTATTTGGAAAAAAATTCCGGTTACGAATTCGTATTAAGAGTAAATTCTTAAAGTGAGTCTATCTACAGGGATTTAAGTAAAGCGTTTTAAATTAAATACGTAGCATTAAAATTCTAATCAATCCCTAAACTCCCTTAGAATTGTTAAAGGCATTTCATTCCAGCAGAGGGACGAATGATGAAGTTGTAATGCATATAAGTTTTGTTTATTTATTTATTTAAACTTTAATGCACAAAGGAAAAGTCGTACATATTGCGAACTTAATGCCTTAAGGCATTCTCTCTCAGTCAACCCTTAGGCTAAGCAGAGATAAACACATGGGAGGTAGTGTAGCAAAAGTAAATTATTAATTTTTATTTTATATATTTAAACTTTATTGAACCTTACATATTAAGTATAGGAACAAAAGGTGGACTTAATGTTATAAGCATTCTCTACCGGTCAACCTTAGGGCAGTGATATAACTACAAAAGCGGTTAAAAAGAAATATACATATACACACCTACATATATACATACATCAATATACACAAATATATAAATTTATATATTATAAGAAAATATAATATAATACAAGATACATAAAATTGCGTAATATACTGATGAAACTAATATACAGAGATTACACCTATAATAATGACGGAACTTAGCAGTTGTAAAGCAATTTTAGAAAATTATCGGGAACATTCTTCTTAAATGTTTGTTTGCAGTTAGGTTGTCTTAATTTTTCAGGCAGGTCATTCCATAGGCGCGCGGCTTGGACAGCAAACGATGAAGATATGAAACTCGAACGGTGAAGTGGTATAAAGAGAGCAAGAGTCTCCGATGAACGAAGCTGTCTGTCATAAGGGTCCCGCAGAAACTGAAACTTATGTTTCAGATAATTTGGATAGTGGTTATTGAATAAAACAGAAAGAACTGTGTTAAGTATCCTAATGCGCCTTCGCTGACGAATTGCAAGCCATTAAAGCTGAGTGCGGAATGAGGATACACGATCAAACTTCGAAGACGGAAAATAATACTGATACAGTTATTGACGAGACGATCCAGCTTATCAAGGAAAATCTCATTGAGATCGGACCAGAGTTATATTTACGTTGACCGGAAGAAAGTACCTGAGACGGTTCAAAGCACTGAGCTTTGCAAAAACAGAACGACTGATATTCTGAATTTGGGTGGATTGACTTTAGGTTGGGTCAACGTAGACACCTAGATTTTTAACGCTGTCAGAGTACGGTATGATAGAATTATCAAACGTGACAGGTGGAACGCAATGGACGTCAAGCCTACACAATTGTTGAGCACTACCAATTATTATAGCTTGACATTTCTTGGGGTTCACACTAATACCAAACTTACGAGATCAACTGTGGATATTTGTTAAATCCATAATGAGTGTGGCAATAGCATCACATAAAGTATTGACGTCTGCTTGAACATATATTTGCAGATCATCAGCGTTAATATAGTACGAGCAGCTAAGTTGAGAAGAGAGAAAGTTAATAAAAATGGAGAACAGAAGTGGAGATAATATTCCACCTTGTGGCACGCCAATGGAGAGTTGACACCAATCACATCTGTCACGACCATTAATGACAGCTTGCTGACGGCCACAAAGGTGGGAAGAAAACCAGTCTACAGCAGAAGACGAAAATTTGAGATTATGAAGCATCATCATTACAGCCCTTCACAAGTCCACTGCTAAACATAGGCCTCCCTCAAGGAATGCCACAAAGCACGGTCCCGAGTCACTTGCATCCATTGACTTCCTGCATGTCTTACCAGGACGTCACTCCATCTAGCGGGGGGACGCCCTACACTTCGCCTGCCGGTACGAGGCTGCCGCTCGAGAACCTTTCTTCCCCATCGGTTGTCGGTTTTTCGAGCTATATGGCCGGCCCATAGCCACTTCAGCATACTAATTATTTGGGCTATGTCGGTTACTCTGGCCCTACTGCGGATATCCTCGTTTTTAAATCTATCACGCAGAGAAATGCCGAGCATAGCCCTCCCTATAGCTCGCTGAGCGACTTTGAGCTTCCTCATACGGCCAGCAGTGAAGGACCACGTCTCAGTTCCATAGGCCATCACTGGCAACACGCACTGGTTGAACAATCTAGTTTTTAGGTTTTGAGGTATGCCTGACGAGAATCTGACGTTTTTTACGTGGTAGAGCCATGCTGCAGCTATATTACTGGTATAGTTGTAGCACGAATGGGTCGGCTTGACCGGGAAAGGACCACGCTCCCAAAGAATACCAGCATAAAATAGCAGCATAACGCTGCTTTGTTTCGTATGGTGAGTGTAGAGAACCGGAGACCCTTTTTTACTGGAAACGAGGCAGTGACAACGCATCTGCATTTTGATTCGTAATCGAAGATATATGTAGATGTCTATGGGCTACAGCAACCACTTACCATCAGGTGGACTGTGTGCTCGTTTGTAACCCTAATTCTATAAAAAAAAGAAGATGTGTCGTAATCTCCCGAACGCTGCCCAGCCAAGTTGAATCCGTCGTTTGACTTCTCGGGCGAAGTTGGACTTGCCTAGTCGGACTATTTGTCCCAGGTACTCGTCAACAACTTCGAGCTTAGTGCTCCCAACAACTACCGGCATAGGTGTAACATGGACGTTAAACATGATTTTTGTTTTATCCATGTTCATCTTAAGACCTATCCGTTGGGAGACACTATTGAGGTCATTGAGCATAGTGCTTAGGTCCTCCAGCGATTCTGTCATAAGGACTATATCATCAGCAAATTGAAGGTGAGTGATGTACTCGCCATTGACGTTAATACCGTATCCTTCCAGTCCAGTAGCTTGAAAATGTCTTCCAATGCAGTGGTGAAGAGTTTCGGGGATATTACGTCACCCTGTCTTACACCTCTCTGCAGTTGGATAGGTTTCGTGCTCTGAAATCTAGATTTCAAGCACAAAGATCGCTTAGGATAGTGAAAAGAGTGTGATTAGAGTTTAGTTTAGTAGTAGTTTTAATGTTTATTATTCCAATAAAAAGTATTTACACATTAATACTAAGTTTTCTTTTATTTACGATAATGTTCTTTTAAACCTTCAGCTTACCGGAAACTGTTAAGGTTTTTAATAATTAAAGTATGTACGAATCTTGCTGTTGCGAAGTGCTAATCTAATAATCAAATTATGCGACGATAGCAATGTTTCCTGGCAGATTTAAAACACTAATCAACTTTTCAGCAACTACGTCATACTAAATATTTTTACGTAAGGGACAAAAGCACTTTGTTGGAGGCCAAATTCGATTATAGGATAAAATAACTTTTCCTAAGCTAAACTAGTTTTCCCAAGCATACTTTCTCCGACAAATATTTTTTGACTGCGAAGCAGTTTTGACTGTAATATATCTATTATATGTTATTTGAGATGTATCCTTTAATGAAAAGGCATAGTGCATGTCAATCATCCTTGTGTACAATTTAGCAATTGCTAATATTGTCGGTCTCTTATCTGATTGATATAAAGGATGATGGTGAGCGTTAACGTGGCGAGCAGTCGTTGGAGGTGCAACTCGGTGGCCACTTCCGCAAGTGTTATCACGATGGCCCACGGGCGGTCGAAACAATCAGAGCGTTTCAAACGTATGCACGTAGTGAATGTCTTAGAATGGAACTTGATGAAAATTATAGCATTGAGCAATTGGTCTATAAGGTTACACGGCATTCCATTCAAACTGTTAATAGTTTTAAATACTCATATAATAATAGCTCACATTTTTTTCTAAATTAATTAAACTTTTTCTATTAACTACCTTGTTAATCGGACACGTTTAATTCATGTATGTTTGGGTGTAAGGGGGATGTGCTGGGGATATATGGAAAATGAGGTGTACCTTGATTATTAATGAACGAAGCTCTAACGATAACCAAATGTTGCTCTAAATTCACTCAAAAATGTAGCGTAGTGACAGCAGCATTATTAATGCAAGGGCTCCGCACTCACGATTTCACTTCTCTACTGTAAAAGTTGTAAAGTTACGTTTGCCTAGATACGCTTTACTTCTGGACACATAACTTTTTCCTTTTTGAGTATTATGGAACAATTGGGCCAAAGCCTGCTCAATTTTGTAGTACATAATGGCGAACTTCACACGTTCGCGAAATATTTGGTTCCTCAGACATGGTTTTCTTACGATGTTTTCATTCACCGACCAGTATGTGATATATCAGCAATTAAAAAGCAATGAATATTTTTATTAGTTCCGGCGGGAATCAAATCTGGGTTGTAAGCGTAATACCATACCTGGCGCTCAGCCATTAATTTGTCACGGCCATCCATTGCAGTCAATGGACAAATCTTTTAAGTTATGCATATCTATAGCTACCACGACTTCCCATTGTAGTAAACGGACAAATCTTTCAAGTTATGCATGTCAGTAGCCGAATTCTCGAAAAGACCTATTTCCAGCAATGGATTAGAAAAGACTGATAAAGTAAGAGAAGAATTCGCATATTTGATAGTTTAAAGTTGTAAACTGTACAAAAAATGGGTTTTTAACTTTTTTTCTATTGATAACTTGATCAGTTAAGTGACACGCTGATGATAGAGTAGAATGTGATACGTAAGTAGGCGTAAATTAACAGCATAAAAGTAGTCGCTTACCATATCGACTCAAAGTTAGACATTGAAATATCACGCATAGTTCATTTTCTAAATGTAAAAGAAAGTGCGACGCGAGATATAACAAAGCGAATTTTTTAAATGTTTACTTTAATTAAAATAACTTTGCTCGATTCTTCTTACGCACAGATAAGATATATTACGTCACAAAACTATTTTTAATTAGAAGTTGGACAGAAGAGATTAACATGAAAAATTTACCTTAAAAGTAATCTTTATGTAATACATAGGTATAATCCTACACAGGACCCGCAACGTTGACGGGGCCATCTAGTTTCTGTGATGTTAGTGCTGTTAAGTTGGCTATTACAGCTTCACCGGTCTTTCAGGTCATGAACTATAACAAGGGAACTTATCAAGATGATGACAGTGATGGATATATTATTTAAAACGTCACTTTTAAGAGAGGGTTTTCTTAAAGAGTAGTGTTGTATAACGGTTCTCAGTATTCACTTCAATTCTCTATAATCTATTGCATTCGCCTAAACAATCGGCAGCTCTTTGGTACATCTTTGTGAGAAATATCTTATGGTAATAGGTGACAAAGAGTGTCGTATCATCAGCAATCAAAGCAGTACTAACTACTGGATCCTTTGGGATGTCACTCGTGTAGGGAGTAAAAAAGTTTATGACGGGACCGCACCTCTGATGCGGTGGTGATTGGGCCGCGGGGGAGAGTACTTTCGGTACTTTGTCTTGTATTTCCGCGCGCCTTGCAGAAATTATGCAATCCATCTCTATACGTAATACAAACGTCGGAGCAAACTATTTGGTTCGAATGCATGGCATAATATAAGATAGTAAAGGGTTAGACATATCGAGCATCTTACATTGGCCTTGGATTTAATGAACCGGCCAAAGTTGATATAAGCGGAAAACACAAACCCAAACAAGTAAGGGCAATTTAATGACACATCATCTACGTTACATCGTATTCCATTTCAAACAGACATAATTCACAAATTTGTAGAGCTTCATTTCGGTGTTTTGAAACATTGAATGTCACAAGATTGGCATGACTTCATTCAGAGACTTGTTTGTATTGAGAAATTTACATGTTCTATTAAGCTTCAATGCATATATAGTAACCCAGACTATGCTGTCATGTGCATGATATGCGCCTATGAATGCCGTGCATAAGGTTATTAATATACAGCAGGATATGAGTTGCAGAGAAAATGGACCCCTGAGAAATTCCGGTATTAGTCAACATAGGCTCAATAATAATATACACCAATACCATAGAAATGGGGGAATAGATTCCTTTCGTAGTAAGGTAAATTATGATTAAGTTTCTCATTAAACAATGTTATCATTACTGAAAGCATTGTTTAATGAGAAACCTAATCGTTTTCTTTTACAAAAAAAAAAGAAATTCGTCTTTTTGTCTAAGAGTCCTTAGTTTGACTAAACCGGATCCGTAGCGTTTGTGATACGAGATCAAACAAATTTAGAAACACGAAAAAAATTATCAATGCTTACAATGCTTAGTTAGTATTCTCTTAATACCATTAAACTTTAATGATTAAAGTATAGTTTCTTAAAGCTTACAATTTAATAGTAATTTGTTCTTCCGTAATGTTACACAATAATTATGTCTTATCAAATTAACGATGCTGCAACAAAACGTAATTTCATAAGGATTAACAGGTAAACTTATTTGAAACAAGGCTGGCGGAAAGACATGGCCTTGCTCGGTGCTGCGGAGGTCGGTACGCGCGGGTGTCAGTCGAACCTTTTAACACAACACGCAAACTTAGGCCTGGAAGACACTAGAGCAGTTACTCTTTTGAATTGTGGTGAAATATTCAACCATTTTTCAAAATTTATAGAAGTTAGTGTATATCTAATAAATAAAAATGAAATAAATCTTCAAATTTATCGAAAAAGTTTATTTCGTTATTTTTATTTGTATGAATTTTTTGTGTTAATTTATCTACTTGAATTGTGGTGAAATATTCAACCATTTTTCAAAATTTATAGAAGTAAGTGTATATCTAATAAATAAAAATGAAATAAATCTTCAAAAGTATCGAAAAAGTTTATTTCGTTATTTTTATTAGTATCAATTTTTTGTGTTAATTTATCTTCTATTAAATCTTATATTTAATTCTATCTTAAGGGCTAAGCCTGTTAACAGATTTGGTTTGGAAAGATACAAATACAGATGCTGTTCATTTTGAATCTGAGACCAGAGAGTCAACTAGCGACTCGAGTTATTTGACTCGACTAACTTGAAACGTAATCGAGTTAAATCTACGTACGATACGTCGTTGTAGCGGCTACAAAGACGCCGAGTCCACTCGAGTTGCGACTCGAGTAGCCATATTAACATTACCTATCAACTAACCTTGCTTTGCTCAGATTGTTCGGAAGAGTTGGAAGCTCCCCTAATAGCTGCTGCTGGTTGCGCTACGCTACAATAAGGGAGTCGAGTCAATTCGATTTGAGAGTCGAGTTAGTAACCATACCTACGGATAATGACTACCGTAAATTTTGAACAGTCAAACCAAAGTCAAAGTCAATATATTTTTATTCAAAGTGACAAAGCTGCAATAACTTACTGCAAGAGACCTTTTAAGAAACGTCAAGCAACTCACAAATAGATTATATTTCTCCTAACAGTTATAATTTTACCATACAATATATATGTTTAAGCTTTAATAAAAATAATGTTATTTTTGTTGCCAAACTACACACGTTTTTATTGTTTTCTTGCAATCCTGTCCATCCAAAGGTCTGGAAGAGATCGCTCTTAGCTATAAGATCGCCCATTGTACCACATTTCTTTTTCTCATTTTTTGTTAATATTCATGTTATTTTTGGCGTACAATAAAGTGTTATCTATCTATCTATCCATCTATCTATATGTATATGTAGAAATCATGACAATCTAATCTGTTAAATAATCTAATTTATACTTATTGTTTATATATAATTTATATATTTTACATTATTTGTTATATTTTTTTATTATAAAGAAGTATTCATTTACTTTTACTGAGAATATCATACTAGAAAATGTGTCATAAAATACATTACGTAGTTATAGGACATTTGAATCGGTTACATCAGTTTAGAACTTTAAGATTAAATCGGATAGCCTGCAACTGTAGTAATAATTGCAGGCCCACTATTGTTGACTGACGTATATTCCATTGCATTCAAAGCAGTCAACGCTGGTCTCTCCTTGAATGTCCCATAGTTATGCGGCGCACGTTAGGTCTCTACAACACCGTGTTTTGTTTCATTTTGTTACTATGTATGTGATGTCATACAGCTACCTAGTTTGTGCCTTACGACTAAAGTACTGTTGTAACTTGATTTTAAAATTTTCTACCAGTTTATATTACTTAGCGAAAATTGGATATGCGTACAGAATTGTCATAATTCCTATGGAACTAAGCTAATTGGTACAATATATGGCACATGCCAGACTGGCAATAGAAAACAGCTTCTGATTGAAGATTTTTACACGTGGTAGAGCCATGCTACAGCTATATTAGTAGGATAGTTGCGGCATGAACGAGTCGGCTCGACCGGGGAGGACCACGTTCTCACAGAATACCAGCGTAAAATAGCAGCTAAACGCTGCTGTGTTTCGTGTCTTGAGTGTAGAGAACCGGAGACCGGTTTTACTGGAAACGAGGCATTCCATCTTAGTCCTCACGGGTGACAACGCATCTCATTGTGATTCGTAGTCAAGGATAAATGTAAATGTTTATGGACTATAGCAACTACGTATCATCGCGTAAACTGTATGCTTGTTTGATACCTTTTGTCTGGAACTACGATTACCAAGCATAGTTAAGTGTGTGTTCACGTCGAACTAGCGACGGAGTGCACGATTGACTCGTGGCTTCAGGTAAGATCAACAATTTTGCACTTGTCGCTACAAACACTAGCGTATTTCCATAAATTTGTTCAATACAGAAGAGTTTATCAGGGCTTTTCAGGCTAGAACTCCAATTTAGCAAAGCAAACACTATAACCATATGAACAGAAACGTTCTTAATAAGCTATGGAAGGAAATTGCTGAATTGTTTCAGGGTGGGTAAATAAAATTTCTCTTTCTTTATTAATTTCGTGCACACCAATTCTACTTTTTGTCATCCCTCACTTTAGGTAAGAATTTTGATTAAAAATAAAAGTTTGTTGTCCATGTTCACACCTCTGAAAACACGTCACACTCGCGCAAACGCCTGGTGGCCGACGTGAACACGATCTAAGGCAAATCGTGAGGAAGATATAAAGCGGTCCATATCCACCAGTTACCGGCCCTTATGAATAGATTGGATTGTATGCATTTGCACCCTATAAGCATGACCTTACAATAGATGACTTCCGACAATAAATATGTAGGTGCCATTACGTCTCTTAGACGTTGGATTTGTTTCATTTTAAACTGAAGGTATACTGATGAAAAGTGGATTGATATCGTTACTTAAATAAAAAACTAAATCTATACAGAAGCACTTATTATCATGTCGAAGAATTTTGGAACGACTTGATTCCAATGCACAAGGTTGTATTAGTTCCAAACAGTTACTTTTCATTTAATGTTTTTATGGTGTTAATTCATTGGTTTAATGTAGAAAATGTAAAAAAAATCTTTATACAAAGAAGTTGTGTCCGTAATTAATGAAAGTTTTTTTTAATATATTTATAGATTTAGAAAATTTAGAAGCAATTGAATATATCAATTTAAGCTTATTTATTGTTCGAACTTATACTGTCTACAATTTAAACATTATTTAGGTATCCTGTTATTTTATAACAAAAACAAGAAATAAAAATACATCTTACTTAAATTTAGACAGATCGTTAGCTTTTAATAGTTTCTGAAGTCGGGGCTAAGATATTATGTACAGAAAAATTAAAGGCCCGACTTCAAAAGCTTTTATATGGAAATTATTTTTTAAGCTTACGCATTGCCGTAGGAATCCGACTAGGAGCGGCGATTTGTCAACCCCATCAGTGTCCCTGTGGTAGCAGCGTCGACAAGTTTGGACTCCACGGACTTTCATGTAAGAAAAGCGCTGGTAGATTTTCACGACACAGTTCTTTGAACGATGTCATCCGAAGGGCTCTTGTCTCTATAAGTGTTCCCTCGGTTTTAGAACCTTGTGGAATATTTAGAGACGATGGCAGGAGACCCGACGGTATGACATTGGTCCCTTGGGAGAGAGGTAAAGCCCTAGTGTGGGATGCTACTTGCGTAGACACTCTGGCGGTCTCTCATCTCAGGGGTACCTCGTTTAGAGCCGGGGCGGCATCAGAGGCAGCTGAACTGAGTAAGTGGCGCAAATATGAGTCTCTGAGAGATGACTACATATTTGTGCCATTTGCTGTAGAGACTATCGGTCCCTGGGGTCCACGTGCGGTGAAGTTCCTAAAGGAACTCCATCCGCGGCTGGTCGTTGCTGCTGGTGATAAGAGGGCTGGTTCTTTCCTTGCTCAAAGGCTAAGTATAGCCATTCAGCGGGGAAACGCAGCCAGCGTTCTTGGCACGATACCGCGGGGAGTAGGACTATATGATATTTAAGTTTCTAGTTTTAGTTTTTTTTTATTATTATTATAGTTTTTAGTATTGTATATTTTAATACAATTATTTTATTCTTTTAAGTTCCTCCAGATCGGCTTTTACTTCTTATTAAAAGTTTAATTTTTTGATCTTTTTATGTGGAAAAATTATAAATGTCGTCTAAATAGTTACTTTAAAACTTCATCCTCTTTATCATATTTTTCCACTCTTAGGGTAGGAATTTGTCCTCCACTTTTTATGCACCTTTGAAGTATAAGCTATTCAATTTAAAAAAAAAACCATTAAAATCGGTTAACAATTGCCAAAGACAATCAACATAGTGTTTACCCATTGAGAACCTCTTCTTTTTTAAGTCAGCGATAAATTAAACATTGACAGTTATATCATGCATACTAAAACAATATATTTGTTGTTTTGATAGAGCCGTGGCTCAGGGGGATAAGCGGTCATCCTTAAATTCGAGATCCTTCGCAGAACGCGAGCAAACAGAGCTATATTCCCGGTGGCACCAATAAAATTGGTGTATGAAGTGACATCGTGAGCAAACATGCTTGTCTAAGAAATTTAAAAAACATATTTTGAGTACATGTGCAGTCCACTAAGTGGGATGTTTAAAGGCTTTACTTTAGTTTATGTGTTTTAATAGTTTACAAGTTCCAATGCTATTCCAATTATTTACCACAGGCTTCATATTCCTAAAATTTTCTGTATATTCTTAAAACAAATTCATTACATCTAAACAAGTTTGTCGTTTCTTACACACGGCAAAAGTTTTGAGTTGGAGGTAGTATCGTAGTTACCTAGTCCCACATTTATTTACGCATGTTTCTTCCGTAGTTCTGTATGTTGAATGATTCATTGCAAAGACACTAAAAATCTACTATGTATGCGAAGTGAGTCAATATACGTTTTGAGTCACAGTTGTTTCTATGAATGATATGTAGTTATGTCGGTACATGTACTTGTCTAACATGAATATATGAGATATACAGCCGTATATTTATAACACATTTTTGAACACGAATATTTTAGAAGCATTTGATTAATTTGTTTTATTTTATTAATAGCAAAGAGTGCATCTTAATATTATTTCGACGACTCCGCGGCGCAGTGGCTTAGCAATGAGTTGTTGCGCTGGGGGCCGCGGGTTCGAATCCCGCACGGAACAACTATTTGTATGGCCTACAAATAATTGTTACGGGTCTGGATGTTTGTTCTTGTGCACTTTAGGTTTGTAAACTGCCTCCACGATACAGGAGAAAATCCTAGTGATTTTGTCAAAATAGAGATTAAAAACAATTGAATTATACATACATATATATACTCTATAAATAAATAAATGTTATTAAATCCGTAAAAAATGCGATTGGCAGATATATATGTGAGGACATAATATGTGGTGCCACTCAGTTGCTTTAATATTAAAATGAATCGTAAAAAACGGCCTAGATATTTTATCAGTCACGCTGCATTTGTGACACTTGATAATAGCTAGTTTCGTATCCTATTTAATCTTCATTAATCATCATCGAACCTAGCTTGCTAAGTCTTATATAGAGATCTTACTTATTTACTTCTTCTTAGATTCTCTGGGAGAGTACTTTTTTCCTACGTAGAATTCTATCCAACACCATCTCCGCGCCCATTTCTGACTCCTAGCAACAACATCACGTCGTGCATGCAAGCTACCGCAGTATAATTGCAAAATACAGGCTATGAGATAATTCTATATGCGTTCTAAGAGGAGAATATGCTCCTTACCTACGGCTTTTTTGTTTGCGGTTGGTTAAAAATACCACACTTTTATTGGCGCATAGAATTCTTTTTAAATATCTGCGTTAATTATTTGTTGGTTGCTTCCATGAATGGAGCATTCTTAAACGGATTTTAAAGCAAAAAGAGAAGGTTTTTTTTTACTTTAGACCCAAACGATTGTAGGAAACGTTTTGTTTTCGTGGTAATGGGAAACATTTATAGATTTTGTTTTTCAATAAAACCAATAATATAATAATTATGAATTTTTATAAAGTTAATAATTTTGTTATTGTTACTTAATACCAATTTTTATTTGTATGAAAGCAAATTATGATATCTCTTTTTTCATGTGATATCACAACGATCAAAGTAAATGTTCTTAAATTATTATATACTTCAACTCGACATTATTTTTGATTAATTGAACAGGAAATATCAATAATTCAATTGCGTGAAGCGTTTAATATAGATGTCGTAGTCCTATCGTTATAATTGGGCAGCGTAATTTGCCTGGACATTTCATGATACGCCACCATTTCATGATTTGTCTGATAATTTATCCGCCATAGCACTTTGTGTCTAAATTACATTTATACATATAAATAATATTTAAGTGTCTACCCAATTATAACGATCGGATTGCGACAAATATATTGAAAAAAATATATTTTCTTTCTACAATACCTTTAAATAAGACCGTCAAATTTCTTAGTTTTTTTAGCAATTAAACTTTTAATGATAGTTTAATTATTGAACTACATGATATTTAAAAATATCAAATTTTCTGTTATTTAGCAATTCTTTCGGTAGAGTTGCGGTAATGAATAGTATGGAACGCGGAATTATTGACATTCCTAACTTGTTTTATATTTTTAGTTATAGCTGGTTTCCACTAAGTAGTCACTCAACATAATAAAATTCAGGTTATTTTGTTAGTAAATGATTTGAAAATGGAACTTAATAATATGGTAGCGTAGGCGCCAGTAGCCTTGTATGTCGTGTTTCACCGACACCCATAAAGGTTGTCATACACCTCGGCCTTATACGGTAGAGCTAAAGCAGCATATCCAGTACCAATATTGCAATCATAATGCCTGCAGCCCACACAACTACATAAATATAATATGAAGCCTGTTATTTATTGTCTTGAAATGAATTTGGATAAGAAATAATAGATGCATTCTATAAGTGTTTCCGTTCTGTACTGTGTTGTCTAGCGATCTTAACATACGTAACGTAGCAGTGCAGCTGATCAAGTAACATCCAAAGACTTTACATAGTCTATGTTTGTATATACGTTTACCACTAATGTTTACGTGTGTCAATAAAAAATGGTGTTCCAAGGTTCTATTTAAATTTTATTTATCGTGTAAATTTGTAATTTCATTGAAGAATATATGGATACTTCATGCATGCATATGATTATATAACACTAAAGTATTACAAATTATTATTTATTATTCTAACACAGACAGCACACACAAAACTACGAATTTACTTTTCTATAGATATTATGTAGAGTTGAAGCACGTTGAAAACAAATTTTATAATAGGCAGTGTAAACTCTCACGCATGTAGAGTCGTGAAGCCAGTGTTATATGCGGATGTTAACTGGGTTACTAGTATTACATCGTTGCGCGTAACAGTAGTATATTTGTTCTTAGTGTTTCTGATAAATTACAGAACATACTGAAATTAAAGCGATTGTTCATACGACATCCATAAGTTATCATTGGTGCGTAAAGCATAGCACTTGTCGATAATCGAATTGTTTTCACTATGTAAGTACTTGATATACGAAGTAACTTTTTTTTTATAATAATTTAGGTTTTGCGAATTCCATAAACGATACGCATTTGGAATTCAGCTTCATATTAGTTCCAAGAACGTTGTACATTCCTATAGAGCCTATGAATAACCTCGAACGTCGTTTGTACCGATCTTGGCACGCTTTTTACTGGTACGTTTGTTGTTTTAAGAAAATTAATGTAAAAAGTTGGCAAAGTTCGGCCAAGTTGGGTAAAAAATTAATATCCCACCCAAAACATTGTTTATGAAACATTATTTTTGGAGGGATATTGTAGTTAGTAAAAAAATGTTTTAAAAAGGTATAAAAGGTATATTATATAAGGCCAATAAATAAGTAATAGTAGTTATTGGCGCAGTTACTTTTATATACTGTAATTAAAACTAACTACACCGATAACTTTGTCTTCAACACAAGATTAACAACACAACATTAACAATTTGTCATCAAAGCCAAATTTCATTTTCAAGTTTTTAAGTGATTTGGAAGTGGCCTAGGTTTTTGATGAGTGAATAAATTAACCAATAAGTGAATAAATTAATCAATGAGTGATAAAAATAGCACTTAGACTTTAATACTAATATTAGGTTTTTTTCTTGACATTTTAGATTCTGGGTATTCAAGGGGTCCTTATTGGGTATGCAAAATTACAAGTGTATAAGACTAAACGTTTTTGAGTTATGGGGAGTCTCGAAACTGGCTTGAAATAGTTCGTGTAAATATATACACTGCTGGTGTATTGCCCTTTCTATTCCAAACTTAGCTGACATACTGCCATGTGTTTAGATGCCAAAGAAGACAAATACAAATACAGACAAAGATATACATTATATTTGTAACAAGCACTGAGATCATCAGCTGTCTAGGAGCAGTACAATCTAAAGTGTGTTATTTGTCACCTGAGCTAGTACTGTCACCAGCAACGCAGCGCCAACTAGAGAACACAACGTCGACCACATGATTTTCAATTTAGCGTCCCACAGGATTATCACAATATTCACCACGGTTGACGGTTACAGGCGATCGTTAGCGCGTCATGGCGGGCTGTCGTCGCGCGAGACGAAGCAACACTGGCAAGTGGAAACCGGCCTCAGCACGCCGAGCTGAACTGAACAACAATTTCAACTTTTCGGTCGGGCGCGTCCACAATTGCGTACACTCTTTAATGTAGTTATTTCTGTATTTGTCTGCCCATTTTTATCTTGAATTAAATTAAAAACTCGCTTTATTTTTGGTTTTATTCTAGAAGTTAATCTACATTTATGGATGTAACAAGTAGGTAATATTATTGTATTAATTTCATTTTCATATGAATTTAATTATTAGAATGAATGTATTGAAATATAAAAAAATAAGTTTGGTAGCGGCGTAGTAGAGTCCATCGCGATGGATGGTAACAATAAAGGCGCAAGACATTTGGTACTGCGGTCGCTAATCTACTTGTCAAGTTTCTATTTTTATAGAAGAAACGGTTCATCATCATCTGTTCGTCATCATTATCAGTTTAGACTCAAACGACTAAAGGCGGGCTTATGCTAATATATAAATAATCAATAATCATGTACTCTCTGTACTAGGTATATCTATGATGACTTAAAATTCATGTATTGTAGATAGAATATCTGATTTGATCAATGTGGGGCATCATTAAATTAATAAACATTGCTAAACTCGAATGTGAACGAGTTTCGTTTCGTCTACGCAATGTTGCGTCGGCGGGCTGCATGGGTTGTCATTACGACACACACCCACACCACGCCTATCTCATGACTACACGCGCACACGTAACTGCCAGGTATGGCACCCGATGATCTTTCCGAATCTCCCTTATATTTTTTTTGCTCGTATTCGTACAAACTAGTCTGGGCTATATAAGTATTCCCTCGGTATATATAAAAGTGGTATTCTCTTTTTCTTTGAAGCTTAGAAAACATGTAATGCTGCATACCTATTCACAGAAAATAAACATCAACTATATTTAAAACAAATATCAATAAAATATTGAAATATTAAATAAAATAGTATATTATGGAAAAGATACTATTTTAGTACAAAAAAACATTATTAGAATCTATCCTAAACAGCGTTATTTTCTGATGATAATACAAAAGAATTCAACGCGCTTAAAAAAGTCACAGGTTAAAAGCTCAATATGAATCAACAATACCTACCCTAAATTGTTGAATACATTTTTTTATTTTAATGATTTCCGAGATATAAACCAAGGTGATTCGAATTTTAAGCAATAATCGGTGAAAAGTAAATGCTGAACAAGAACTTACTAGTTACTTTATAAAATTTGTTAATATTGGCTTTTTGGGTCTTTATCAAATTCAATAATTAATCCATCAACTCACACGGGAGTGGCGTTAGTATATACATTTTATCTTTTTTAATCTTATGTCATTATGCAGGCACAAATGCTTTTAAAAAACGCGTTGAATAATGAAGAAGTTCTTCTTGTTTATTATGCGTTTACACTTAGGCTTGTAATGTTAAGAATAATATGTTGCCTTAGTACTCAGACGTGACCACGCATCTAGTCTTCTTTTTGAAATGCATAGCTGGTGTCTATCTATAAGCTACAGTAACCACTAACTATCAGGTGAACTGTAGACAGTTCACTTGATAGTTATAGTGGACTTAATTTTTACCTACTAGATAGTTCTAGTGGACTTTATTTTTACCTACTATTAGTTTATAAGATAGTGCTTGATTACTATTTCACTTGGTGAATAGTGGAGATGAAGTCGAAAATGATAAAGTGCACAACGTAAACTTAACAAAAGGCTATTTCAGCCTTGAAGAAACCTATGATTTAAAATAATGGA
This sequence comes from Parnassius glacialis, assembly GCA_033319125.1. Classification (NCBI taxonomy): domain Eukaryota; kingdom Metazoa; phylum Arthropoda; class Insecta; order Lepidoptera; family Papilionidae; genus Parnassius; species Parnassius glacialis. Next base: position 23,215,323 of record JAVANC010000021.1, read on the forward strand.
AAAACAGATGCTGGCACTCCACTCTATTGCTGTACGCAATATGATTGGCATAGGGAAATGTTTACATTGAATGCGTTGGTATGTCGATAGCAAAGGAGTGGGAACCCGCCGAGTAACTCTATGATGATGAAAGAGGAATGAGGAATTATTACTTTGCTGGTCACAGACTGTAGAGTGTAGATACATTAGCCAGAGTTTGGGCAAAACAGGGAATAACTAAGTAGCACAAACCAGTTAATATCATTTAGTTTTGCCGAATAGTGAACAGGCTTCCACTAAGCTACTGTTATTTACCATCCATTACTTACTTACCTTAATACTTATTACGATTTACCACCAAGTAGGATCAAGTAGGAGGAGAAAGTAGTAAATATGGTTTATGTAATAATTTATAAAGAATCCGGGCTATGTGGTCTCAAGCATCAGGTTAGGTAAATAAAAAAAATAAAGCTTTGACTTTTCAGCTTGAGCACAGTGATATCACTGAACAGTTGTCACTTGTTAAACCATTAGTACTAGATTAAGTTCACTTTCTGTAACACTGCATTTAGAAGAAAGAAATTATCAAAAAGGTTCCGTATACTTTAATAAAGCGATTCTTCTTCGAATCAAAGAACTCGCAGGATATCCATTTAGTGATCTCTAATGCATGCGACGAAACAGTCTTTGTATTCGTAATGCTTTGTATCATCTACATAGAAATACATCATACTTCATACAAAGCATTCATCGTCATCATTGCAGCCCTTCACAAGTCCACTGCTGAATATAGGCCTCCCCATAGAATACTACAAAGCATGGTCCCAAGCCATCTGCATCGTGTGACTTTCTGCATGCCTTAACAGGTCGTCACTCCATCTAGTAAGGGGACGCCCTACACTTCACCTGCCGGTACGAGGCTGCCACTCGAGAACCATTCTTCCTCATCGGTTTTCGGTCCTTCGAGTTACATGGCCAGGCCATTGCTACTTCAGCATACTAATTCTTTGGGCTATGTCGATTACTCTTGTTCTACTGCGGATATCCCCGTTTTTAAGTCTATCACGCAGAGAATCGCCGAACATAGTCCTCTTCATAGTTCGCTGAGCAACTTTACGCTTTGTCATACGGCAAGCAGTGAAGGACCACGTCTCAGATCCATAAGTCATCACTGGCAACACGCACTGGTTGTACAATCTAGTTTTGAGGTATGTCTGACGAAAAGATGTGTAGTAATCTCCCGAACGCTGCCCAGCTGAGTTGAATCCGTCAATTGACCTCTCGATTAAAGTTGGAATTACCTAGTCGGACTATTTGTCCAGGTTGAACTTCAAGCTTAGTGCTTCCAACAACTACCGGCATAGGTGTGATATGGACGTTAAACATGATTTTGGTTTTGTTCATGTTCATCTTACCACCTATCAGACCCATCTAACAGACCTATCCGTTGAGAGACACTATTGAGGTTATCGAGCATAGTACTTAGGTCCTCCAGCGATTTTACCTTAAGGACGATATCGTCAGCAAATCGAAGGTGAGTGATGTAGTCGCCATTGACGTTAATCCCGTATCCTTTGCAGTCCAGTAGCTTGGTAGCGTCTTCCAATTCAGCGCAAAGCATTACATTCAAATAAATAAAACTGGCGAAGTGGTTCCGTAGTTGTTCGTGATAATACGTGGGCGTGGGTGATAATGAACATAATAAGTAAGTTCGTGGTTTGACCGCTAGAATGACTAAATATGGGTCCTAATAGGATTATGGTAACTGAAAGATTTATTTTCAAATCAGACTTATAATGATTGGTATTCAAAAAAGATTACAAAACCTTTAGATTTTGAAAATAATACAATTTACATCAAATCATTCACATGCTAAATCCGTGCAAAAGTGGTCATAGTTGACTATGACCATTTTTGTACGGACCTATATCATACCTATATATACCCGGCAGTGCAACAATAAGATATATATGACCGTAACGAACCTTTCCGTAAACCACCACTAATACATTATAATCCGCTATAAATTATCCTGAGGGTCGCCCGCGTAAATCAAGAGTATAACAAATGAAACTGTGTGGGCTATATGATTGTATGAATACTTTGAGTGAGGCCTAAAATAACAAGTAAGTAAGTAAGAAAGATCCTTTCTGCCTATCCCGCAAGCAAGTAAGTAAGTAAGTAAGCAAGTAGTAACGCATATAATTAAGTTGTTTTTTTCATAAAATATTAATTTCTTACAGTTTACAATGATATTACAAAGTTATAATGCAGCTAGTTTTAAGTCATTTTCTATGGAGTTTTTTACTAATCAAAGTATATTTTATAAGTTGGTCAACTATTACTCGTTAATTTGTTAATTATACTTACCTGTGATAGTTTTCCATTTAACTTAATTATATGTTACTATTGTGTATACTTTCAAATTTCCACGTGGTTTTCACATTTTCACGTGGTAGAGCAATTCTGTAGCCATATTAGTTAATAGTTGTAGCACAAATGGGTCGGCTCGATCTGGGAAGGACCATGCTCTCATAGAATAGCAACTTAACACTGCTGTGTTTCGTATGGTGAGTGTAGAGAACCGGAGACCCTTTTTTCTGGAAAAGGGGCATTCCATCTTAGGCCTCATGGGTGACTACGCATCTGGATTTTGATTCGCAAACGAAGATAGATGTAGATGTCTATGAGCCACAGCAACCACTTGCCATCAGGTGGACTGTGTGCTTGCATGTAACCCTATCCTATAACAAAAAATAAACAGCGGTTTAGTTAGTAGGGTAGGGGGACACATGACTCTAACGAAGAATACCACTATAAAGCTAAATATTTCGCAAACGGAACCCTGAATCGAAAAGATGTTGTTCCATAACCCCAGTCTTTTTGAATTACCTATCTAACGACACGCTACACGATAGAATAGATGGGTAAAAAAATCATCCTCCATTTTATTTTGGGTACTTATCAGAGACTTAGAATATACTGGCGTATAGACGACCTGACAGCCCGAAAACGCGTGACTAATTTTGATTTGTCATTGTGTGCGTTAGCTAGTGATGCACATTTTACTTACAAGGACTATCGAAAAATTTGCATTTTGATTCGTAATCGAGGATAGATGTAGACGTCTATGGGCCACAGCAACCACTTACCATCAGGTGGACTGTGTGCTCGTTTGTCACCTTATCCTATAAAAAAAACCCAGGGTCTCTGAGTAAAACCGCGGACGGACGGACGGACGGACGCACATGGCAAAACTATAAGGGTTCCTTGTTGTGTAACTACGGAACCCTATAAACGCTTCTATTACCATCACGTGCTATTTTACAGTAAGTAAAGTGCATGAAAAACTCTTTTGTGCTTTTTTAACATCTAACGGACACCTTAATGTTGTTTAACATATTATACTCATCTTAAGTCGCCGAAGGTTTATAATATAGACTGGTTTTATAAGCAACTTTTATGTAAGGAAAAGGATAATTACGGAGAACGAAACGTTTTCGATTATGGGGATCCCGTATAAACGTGGTGTGTGGTGGGCGTTTGTTTTGTGGTGTGGTGCAAGATAGTCCATCATCCCGATTTGGCCCAGTAAAAGCTAGAATTACTTCATGGCGTTCGATAGATGGTATTAGATCAATTCGTATATATTCCGACGATGGGAAGCGTAATCAAATGCGTGAAATGTCTGCGATCGTCAATTTTTTATTTATTTACGCGTTATTGTTCTAACTTATATTAAAAAGGTTTAGAAAAGGCATTCTTTCGCAATCAATCCTGAGCGTAGTGTAATAACGTGATAGGTGCGTTACAATTGCCTGCTAAGCAAGGAAAACCCTTCCTACAATAATAATGCCCATTTCCGAAAGTGGATTGTTACGGGCTGATGAAAAAGTTGAAGAAAATTGTAAGCTAAAACTAGTTTCTAAAAATTTAATTATTTAATATTGACAGCAATTTAACAAAAATCTAAAAAAATGTTTTGTGATTAATCAGTCGAACCATAGACTTAGAATATACTGGCGTAACTATATTCTAAGTCTGTGAGTCAAACAACTACGAGTATCGACCATGTATATAACCATGTATTGCGAGGAGTATACACTTGATTAAATAGTCGATCCATAATTATTTAAATGTGTACTTGCGCCGTTGAAACGACGTACCTTTTTTCCTTTTTTAGAGTTCCGTACCCGAAGGGTAACCAACGGGACCCTATTATTAAGCCTCCGCTGTCCGTTCGTCTGTCCATCCGTCTGTCGGTCAGCGGATTGTATGTCATGATCCATAATAGGTACACAGTTGAAATTTTCACAGAATGTGTATTACACTATACTTCGTAAGCATCTAGGACTGCCATACGTTCCAACTCAAAAACGTAATAAGAGCAAGGTATGCACAACACCTCCACACAGAAGCACTATTGCAAAACGGCATTATTTTGTTATAAGTTCCCATCTCTATAACATCGCAAATAAAGCTTTAAATATTTACCCTTTAACCCTTCATCAATGTAAATTTGCTACACGGGATTGGTTACTGAATTTAGATTTTGACGAGATAGAAAATATTATTCAGATTAAAACCCTTCAATAAAACACCTTAATACACTCTCTCTCTCTCTCTCTCTCTCTCTCTCTCTCTCTCTCTCACACACACACACATACACACACACACACACACACACACACACACACACACTTACATATCCCACACATCCAATTACTCAAAACCCACACTACAAATCGTACAAACATAATACTCCCCCATGCATTCACGCTCCGCGTTTATAATTATACCATACATCAAACACACCAAGTGGTAATCTTGCTTAAATTTTATTTTGTGTTGTATCTACCTACATGTTATAATTTTTATTTTAGCTTGTAAAGATTGTAAATATTATTTGTTGAAAATTGTTGTAAAAGATCTTACCTATTGGGTTATTATTTGATTACCAGAGTGGAAGGCGCAGGCAGCCGTGGCACAGTTTATACTAGTACGGCTGCCGACGTTAACCTCTCAATGTAATTGATGGTACTTTTATTTAAATAGTGTAAGTCACGATGTAAAATTTGTGGAGTGAATAAATATTATTATTATTATTATTATTATTATTTCTGTTGCAACAAATAATAAAAATAAAAATAAATTATAAATGAAATGGGGCTCCCCAACTAGAACCGTTTTAAATGGTACGGAACCCCTCATGCGCGAGTCCGACTCGCACTAGGCTGGTTATTATTTGGTTATATATATTATAAGCTAGGTCTTTCTTATTTATCGTATCAGTCATAAATATTAAGTATAATTGAGTGCGTCAGAATGCCTGGTCAATAGATGAAACTAAAGAAAACATGAAAATTGACACCGACTGGATCGACTGTATGCGAACTAGGGTGGGTGTACCAGTCCCAAACCAGGTACCAGTGGTTGACCATTCATATGTTCAATTGAAAAAATTAAGAAATGGCGGGCATTTTTAAAGAATTCAATAGTTTTGTTATGTAGCCTAGACTATAACCAATCTTCCGAACATCATTTTTTGCGAGAGTAAACGAAAAATATCGATACCTAGATCTTTTTCTCAGACCATTGTCTCGTTTACTGCCTTTCGGCCGCCATTACAGTTAGACTTGCACATCGACATGATAAGTTCAATATTTTAATATTATCTATTATATCCTAATTAATGTCATCAAGTTGTATTATTTTAAAAGGTTTGTGTTTATTTAAGTGCTATGCGGTGTTATTTTTATTAAATAATGACATTATCAAGTATTTTTAAAGGTGGTTAACTACTGGAACACACCTTGTACTGAGTTCCTATTGTTGACCAACTGGTTTGTAACTGGTTGCTTATGGTGTTTCTTTTTTTGTTCTTTTTTTCATAGCGATACTTTTGTTTGACAATTTAGAGTCTAAAGCCAATTATTAAAGTCGTTTTATGCGGTGTGACCCAGTTGTTGACCACTGGTTTGCTATTGGTACACAGTAGTAAAAAAGTGTTCCTATGGATGACCACCAGATTAGAGTTTTAACGTTTTTCGTTGTTTTAGATAGACCCAAAAAGACATTTTTTAAATGTACAGAGCTAAATTTGACACATTCTCAACGGAAAATGGGACCACCAACTATCTTGATCCTACAATAAGACTTTGTTTTATCTAGGTGGATTAACGCCAACGCTAAAAATTATTGCTTATTGGAAACAATTAGCCAAATAATAGGAAAGCACATCTTTAACTGATTTTGGACCTGGACTATCAATCCAACAGCCAGAACAAAAGGAAGTTACCCTACTCCCACAGGATTTTTTTTATAGGATAAGGATGATAAACTAGCACAGAGTCCAACTAATGGTATGTGGTTACTGTGGCCCATAGACATCTACATCTATCCTCGATTACGAATCAAAACGCATATGCGTTGTCAATCGTGAGGCCTAAGGTGGAATGTCTCGTTTCCAGTAAAAAGGGTATCTGGTTCTCTACACTCACCTGACGAAACAGAAGCGTTATGCTGATATTTTATGCTGGTATTCTGTGAGAGCGTAGTCCTCGGTCCAACTGACCCATTCGTGCTAAAACTATACTACTAATACAGCTGTAACATGGCTCCACGTAAAAAAAATTGAAGCGACACCACCTAAAGCCAAAGGTAGCCAAGCACCTAAACAACTATATCCCTGGGAAAATCAAAAATATTGATGGATGTAACCCTGAAGTAAGTACTATGGTGTTATCATCTGCGACCATTTTCAAATGGCTTGAAAAAGAATTGTATGAACGTGACAGCATCATTGGAGTTATAAAAGCACCTGTTTATATAAATACCAGAGGTTCCTACAAGGTTTACGACATGGCTAAATTTTTGGAATGAATCCTACTAATATCATAAATGTGAAAGTTTGTGAGGATGTATGGATGTTTGTTACTCTTTCACGCAAAAACTACTGAATGCATTTAAATGAAACATTACAATAATATAGCTCATACATTAGAATAACACATAAAAATATTTACAATTTCAGTTAGTCGATTTACACAATATTTTCATAAGAATATTATGTAAATTGACCAAAATATATAACAATAAATGTGTTAGTCTGAAGAAAATCTGCCGTCTGCGAGCTATTTTGGCATGAACACGCATCACGCAAAAACCTGTGAGCCGATTTGGATGGGACTTTCACTGGCAGATAGCTGATGTTATAAGGAGTAACTTAGGCTACTTTTATTTTAGGGTCCTGCGCAAAAAATTCCACGCGGGCGAAATCGCAGAGAACAACTAGTTTGAGATAAAGCTTTCTAGTTCTTTTGGTAATTTTATGGTTTCTAGATAAGATTTTGTCCAAATTGCTTACCTCAATATGATGAGACTGATTTATTTAATTCAAAGTCTGTGATAGGTGATACTGATAATTTATGTGCAAAGCTATTTTTCTATTGTAGTTTGCTAATAAGCCTTGTTAACGTTACGTTCTAATTTTCATGTTTGTCCTCTAATTGTTACCTAGTTACCTTCGACTGTGCCATTAAAATTGGTTGTAAGTCTAGATAAACTTTCAGTCATCATATGAAAGTCAATTTGTGTAACAAAATAGTGTTTTATTTTCAATTAGCTACGTTTTCTTGATAAGTTTTTCAGTGTTCAACTATTGGCGCAAAAGTGGTCATTTATTGGAGCGCACTGGTCAAACTTAGGCACATTCCCGTTTTTCGTATAATTAATGAAATCTATAAAAAACTGAAATATCTGGAATCAAATAATTTATCTATATTGCAACATTAGTGATCAATAAACAACTTGATATATACATTTCTATGTTAAAATTAAACAGTACCAGTTCAGAGCATTTCGAAGTGAAAATGTGTCCTTAACTGGTTTGGGACTGGTACACCCACCCTACTATCGACCAAACAATTTGAACGTCATAAAATCGTCACAAGCACACGAGTCAACTAAACAATTTGATTGATTCAACAAATGTATGTATGCGGTAAGTCTTAAATGCACATTTCATGATAAACCTAGAACAGAATGACCTATATAGTAATCGACAGACTGGTATCGCGGAAATCGTCGACTCGGGACTATCTAGTCTTGCGTTGTCACTCACATATGAAGCGAGGCCTTTAAGAACAGTGGGGAATAACTTGCTGTTTTTCTTGAGGTTTCGGAGGCTATTGGACTTCTTCTTGACTTCTTCTTGGAAGACTTCTTAAGTTATTCTCTGGTTTGATCATTGGTAATCGCGAGTCATCATCGAGAGCAGCTCGTCCGTGCCTATGCTAAATAAAGACGCGTTTTTTACCATAACTCTTTTCCAGCTGCATTCCTGCAGACTTATGTCCGACGTCAATGAACATACAGACGTCTGCACAATTTTGAAAAGATTCTTACCAATAATTCGGACCACTCAGGAAGAAATTCAGTGCGATAGAGAAACCATGGTAAAGTGTATGACCTTAAACTGCTACACTGCAGATAGTCTCCACATGGGACGATGCCGAAATTATGAGGTCCATCGGAACTGAAATAGAAGCGGGTCTGTCTATTCATTACAAAAGGGCTCATTCTGGCTCCTACTTCCCGGGATGTATAGTATACCTATCAGTGGCGTAGCGTGCCTTAGATGGGCCCTGTATCAAAATTTGTTGGGGGGCCCTAATGAAGAGTAGGGGCATGAAGTTGTTCACGTCCACAGGAATTGCCGCCCGCACCCTGCACGTGTCCCCTGGGTGGCACTAAACGAACAACAAACTACTGGATGCTGTACTGTTGCGCTATAATCCTGCAATCTCACAGCACTATCACAGTCGTTCAAAGAATTATTATAGCATTTAATTACCCACTTGAAATCCCTCAATGCGATTAGCTCTCCTCGGAAAGCCACCGGACTAGAGATATTGGACCTATTACCCGAATCTGCCAACTTAATATAGAAAGTATTAAGTCAAGCTAAATGCGAAGTAGTAAGTAAGATTGTATTAGAAAATGACATAGACGTACTCCTTTTACAAGAAACTCACGCTAGAGATGAACAAGATCTATATAAACGTGGTGCTATCCCGGGATACTACCTTGCTCATTCAATTAACCACGCGCAATATGGCATGGCCACTTATGTTAAAGACGGTATTATATAAACATGTCGCTGCGGAGACTTGCCTTGGGATCCGGATGTATTTGCCTCTGCAATAAAGATCAATAACCTTACCATTCTAAACGTATACAAACCACCGAACTCTTCATGGAATTCTAACCTCCCCGCTTTCCCACCCATGCCTATATGCCGGCGACTTCAATAGTCATCACCCGACCTGGCGATATAACAAAAATCATGCAAATAGTGAACACCTCGTGCAATGGGCGGAGAACAACAACCTACACCTGGTATTTAATGCCAAGGATAGAGGATCGTTCAGGTAGCAAGACGAGAATTATAATCCAGACTTAACGTTTACTACCTGTGACATCAATCGAACCCCATTACCAAACCACACGAAGAATTCTCTCAGACTTCCCGAACAGCCAGCACCGACGGGTGCTTGTGGAAGTTGGTATTAAGATCCCCTTAATAAACTCCGTGCCTTTGCCTAGATGGAACTTCCAGAAAGCAGACTGGTCCAAATTCAGCGCTCATGTGGATGCTGCTATCAGATGGATACCTCCCTATGCCGAAAAATACAAGAGATTCACGAAACTTATCATAGCAACACCAAAAAAGAACATTCTCCGAGGCTACCGCAAGGCGTACATCCCTTGCTGAAAACTATTTGATGAGTACACGCGCACGGGTACCTATGAAATAGGTGATGACCTTCTGAAATCTCTCTACGAAGAGCGTCGAAATAGGTGGCTCGATACCGTAGAGTCAATGGATTTTAAGACTTCCAGCAGGAAAGATTGGAGGGTGCTCAATGGGTTGGCAGGCAAGACTGGAACTGCCCCACCAGCCAACGCGATTGCAAACAGAATAGTTGAAGTGTCTCGAGTTACAGGAAGGAAAGATGATACCTGGCACGACTAACGACGCTAAACAGCTCAAGGCGTCGCTACCAATTGACTACCATCTGTCACGAGAATTCACCCAAGATGAAACCGATCGCGCCTTGAAACTATTGCCTCCTAATAAAGCTGCTAGTTTCGATGGAGTCTACAATGAGTTTCTAAAGCACCTGGGCCCGAAATGCAGGAAATGGCTGAAAGAGTTCTCAGATATCCTGTTACGTAAGAAATTGCCTCGCGACTTCAATAGATCGAAGATTATTGCTATGCTGAAACCCCAAAAACCTGCAGACGATCCTAAGAACTACCGTCCTATCGCCCTTCTGAGCTATGTCTACAAACTTCTGGAGAGACTAATCTATAACCGCATTATGCCTCTCATTGATAAGGTGGTTCCAGTGGAACAAGCCGGCTTCCGTTGTGGCAGCAACTGTACTGACAGGTGTTGTCCCTCACAACCCACATTGAAGCAGGGTTTCAAAAGAAACTAAAGACGGTTGCTGTTTTAATAGACCTGTCAGCGGCATACGACACAGTTTGGCGGCAAGGATTGGTCTATAAGTTCATGAAAGCAGTACCATGTAGAAAAATGGTGGAGCTGTTAAATAGCATGCTTAGGAACCGTGAGTTCATGGTTTTCCTTGGCGACAGTGAAAGTCGTACCAAAAAGCTCAACAATGGATTACCACAGGGTTCAATTTTGGCTCCGCTGCTTTTCAATCTTTACTTACATGATATACCTGAAACGCAGAGACGTAAATTTATGTATGCTCATGATACAGCACTAGCTTCTTGGGTAGTAATAGGAACCTTCAAACTATCCGAAGGTATCCTTAACGAGGGCTTAAGCATACTAGACAAATACTTTAGGAAATAAATACTTTAGTACCAAACACTGCCAAAACTGAAGTAACTGCGTTTCACTTGACTAACCAATTGGCAAAATACGAGCCCACTGTTGAGTTTGCTGGAGCCATGTTCCACTACAACCCCATTCCGAGATACCTGGGCGTGACTCTTAATCGGAATCTTACGTACGCTCCGCACATGGACAAATTATCCAAAAAGCTCCAGACCAGAAACAACATCTTGCACAGGCTAGCGGGCACCACTTGGGGAGCCAGCGCCGATGTGCTGCGTACAACTGGTCTCAGATTGGTATACTCAACAGCAGAGTACTGTGAACCAGTATGGACAAATAGTGCACATGTGCTGCATGTGGAAACCCAGCTGAACCAGACCATGAGATGCATATCTGGAACCTTAAAATGTACCCCCCTCCAATGGCTCCCCGTGCTAAGCCATATAAGCCCACCCCATTTGAGAAGACAACAAATACTACTACGAGAGTCCCAGAAGATCTACGGAAATCCCAACCTGCCAGCTCACGTGGGGTTTACTGATCCGCCACCCCACCCTCTGAAGTCACGTAACCCATCATACCAGACCGCGTGTGAACTCGTGTCCGGCGGATTTAACACATCTGCTGAGTGGTTGCAGGAATGGAACGCAAAACCCCCTGATAGCATGGGAGTTACCATCAACCCTACACTTAAACCTGCTGGTTTTGCGCTCCCAAGAAGGGAATGGTGCCACTTGAATAGGGTAGGAACCGGATGCGGGCGAAGCAATGCCTTCATGTCCATGTGCGGGTGGAGGGAATCACCGGGGTGTGAGTGTGGAGCTGCTGTCCAGGATGTTGAGCATATAGCTAGAGACTGCCCACTCACAAGTTACCACGGCTGTCCAACAGACCTGTTCTCTCTCGAATACGACGCTATCCCATGAATTCAGCAATTAAAAAGATAGAATAACTTTATAATTTTGATTTTAACTTTAATTTGTTGTGAACGATTGTAAGAATGCCATACGAATAAATAAATAAATGAAGAGTAAAGATTTCATAAAAGGAACAAAAACACTTGAATTGAATTAAAATTATTATATATTGATTATAAGTTATTACTAACAATTAATACTTATAGGAACTAACCTAGCCAAACAATACTAACATAGCTGAAGACGATTCGGCGGCATTCATAGCTGAAGACGTTTCAGTTTTTTTTTAATTCTTTGCTTCTATAGATAATAGTGATAGACTTTCCTGTCCCGTAGAAGTCCTTGGAATTTTTGTTTACACACGTTCGGGGCCCCTGTAGCCCGGGGGCCCCGTATCATTGATACGGCTGATACGGCGGTAGCTACGCGCCTGATACCTATATGTAAGTAGTACACTTATCACCTCATTAGATGTTGAGATTTCTTCGAACCTCAACTTTGAGAGGTTCATTAACTCCCAGGACAAAGTGTCCGCAAGAAAACCAGGTGACCAAAGAAAAGACAGTTTATTATCTGGTGCAGCAATACTGAGGCGTGCTAACAAGCTTATTTGTGACCTCGATTTGGTTTGAAACCATTTTTGTTAATCTCGAGCATATGCGCAGAGGAGCCAGAGTCTCGATATTCTATAGGATCCATTTCGCAAATCATGAATTCGATGGCATCTGTTTTCAAATCGAACAAATCAAAAATATTTATTGCATTACTACAGTTAAAATAAAATAAGATCTTGTGCTCTATAGTCAACCTATTTCAGGTGTACAATATTAAGTCTAAAATATATGTATCTACAAAATAATCAATACCTTTAACAAGTTAGATTCAGTCAAAAATATCTTCACAATTTTTTATTAAATTATTATTAGGTCTTCACATATGAAATTGTCGCTTCTTATGAAATAACTTAACGTAATTTTTTTCTATAGTGTTTATTTCTATTAATCAAAATAATCACCCATGCAATCGATGCATCTGTGCCAACGCAGTGGCAGTTTATTGATGCTCTTCTTAAAGATATTAGCTAGACGGGAGGCAACAAATTCTTCAAATGCATTTTATACTGCCTCTCGGATATTGAGTTCTTTTCCGCCAAAAGATTATCCAAATTCTGGAAAAAGTAGAAGTCTGTAGGGGCAAAATCTGGTAAGAACTGCGGATGACGGAGAGCTTAAAATAACAGCTCTTGTAACTTGGAGACCGTCTGTCGTACAATATGAGGTCACGCGCTGTCGTGCAGGAGCATCGGGGACGAGCGATAGACCAAAGCCGGTTGAAAACGGGCGAGCTTCCTCATCATTGTGTTCAGTTTTCACAGTACATATCTGCAGTAAAGCTCACCCTGTTTGGTAATAAGCTGTGATGAATCACAAAAGTGCTAGACCACCAAACATGTCCATTACTTTTTTAGGGGTAAGTTTTTGTTTAGGGCATTGTTTAGGTGCTGAACCAGGATTCAACCAACTTGCTGAGCACTTGCGATTGTCAAAAAAAAAATAATTTTTCGTTGCAGGTAACAATGCGGTTAAAAATTCCTTCATTTGTGTGCCTGTTGAGCAGTTCAAGGCACGTCTCGAAGCGTAATTCGCACTGGCGATCATTAAGTTCGTGGGGCACCCATTTGTCAAGCTTTTTTAACTTGCCAATTTGACGCAAATGGACCAATATTGTTTAGATGTTAACGTAGAAAACTGCTGCTGATTCAGCCCTAGATTTAGTATCATCAGCTTCCACAATCGCCTTTAATTCGTCATTGTCGACCAAAGTTTTCGGACGATCACGGGGTTAATATTTTAGATCGAAATTTCCAGAACGGAAGCGGGAAAACAGGTAGTGCGTTCGTTTGTAGTATTTGCTCCATAAACGTCATTAATGTTGCCTACCGCTTCTGCCGCGTTGTTGTTACGATGGTTCTCATATTCCATAATTACTCAAATTTTTAACGTATCCATGATGACGAAATGATTCAAATGCGATATAGATATAACGCTAATCAATAAACAAGTGACTAATTTTGAAAAAACTATTCGAAAGTATCGTAAACATAAAAGAATCATTGAAAGAACTGAAGCCATTGAAAACATGCTGGAAAAAACTGTGCAGGCCACAGTTTTTTCTGACTGCGGAAAATGACGAAGAATCTGGCAAACCCAAACTTTGACTGCAAACATAGCCGAAATTGCGAATGGAATAGGACGACGTGGGTTCGAACAGATAGAATCAAGTGACATTCAGGAGTTGCTTGAATCGCAAGATGGCGATTTGACTGAAGACGACTGAAGGAAATGTTAAATTCACAGCCCATTGAAGAAAAGGCTTCCACAAGCACTGGAAACGTGACATTTAATTTGAAAAATCTTAGTGAAGGTTTAATAATGGCAATGGAGCTGTGTGATTTCTTTATGAAAATTGATCCGTCTATGGAACGAAGTCTTATTTTTAAGAGGAAAATTGGTAATGCCACTGCTGAATATTAGTCTGAATCGAAGGAACTTTTAAAAACTGTCCAGCAAGAACAAAATTATAAAATTCTTTAAATCATTGCCTAAGCCTGAAGGTAATTAATTTATTAATCAATATGGTCAAAAATGGTCGAAATTAATTAATTAATCAATATGGTCAAAAATGGTCAAAATTAAATTGATTTTTTTGTATATTTGTTTTTTATTTTGTCACCTAGGAAAGTATCCCCTATAATTCTATATAAATTACCATTCCATATTCACGGTTTCTCTATTCGCGGCATATTTACGGAACATATACCTCGCGAATAAAGAGCTTTTACTGCATTACATTATATTACTTTTCACTTTTTATGCCATCAATAACTAAATGATTGAACTTGTCGGAACGAAGTTCCTTATCGCATGGTATGAATTTGGCTGTTTTAATTAATTGATTTTATTTATTTTGATGGGGCTAGGCGAGAAACAAGCACGCAGTCCACCTAATGTTATGATTAACACTGTAGGTGATGTCATCCCTGAGGACTAAAAAGGGATACCTCGTTACCACTAAAAAGGCTCTCCGGTTCTCTACATTTATCGTACGAAGCACAGTAGCAATATGCTGCAATTTTACGTTGGTATTATGTGAGAGCTTAGTTCTTCCCCGAATAAGCTGACCCATTCTTGCTGCAACCATAAATAATAATAGCTGCAGCGTGGCTTTGGCTCGTTTGGGAGTAGGTTAGGTTTAGGTTACTAAATTAGATAGTAGAATATAACTTTTTTCAATTATAGAGTTTAAATTTATTTTGTTGTACAATCAGAATTTTATTTTTCAAGTTTGCTTCATTAGATTAATTAACTAGATTTTAGCATATATTAACATGAATGGGTCGGCTCCACCGGGGAAGGAACACGCTCGAACAGAATACTAGCGTAAAATAGCAGCATAATAATAATAAATGCGAAGCATTCCATTGCGTATCTGTTAGACACAGCATACACTTACCATCAGGTGGACTGTGTACTCGTTTATCAACCTTATTATATAAAAAACGAATTTTTGAAGAATTTCTTGTGTTTAGGACTTATTTGTAAAATTCTTTTGAGATGTTAGAAGTAATGGCAGTTTGTTTATGTAAGTTTTGATAAGAGTTTGCTGTTGTTTTCCTCATAAGTATTTTACGAACCAGTAGTAAATTAAATATGACTCAATAAATTTAATGTCACAATGTGAAGATTTCCCATTTCCGTAAACGTTTACATCTGTAACCTTTAAATTAATTTTCTCATCGTTTCCCAGATTGTTTTGCGCACTCCCCCAGTGGGACGTAAGGTTACCTGAAGAGGTACGCTCTGGACTATCGTAAGGGTAAAGGGTAAACACAATATCTTGAATAAGCAAAAAAAAAAATTACGCAAAAACTACGAACAGCTAATTTTGCAGGCTGTACCTGCACATGTACGTTTCAAATGTACGTGCACATTTATTCCATTAAATTTAAATAACCGATGTGATTTTCATTATCATAAAAATTGTTGAAAAGTTAATAAAATATAAGTTATAATTAGTAAAATTTAATAAATAACGATAATATGATTTTAAATTTAGGTATGCGACTCAAGTAATGTAAGTAAGTAATGATAAATAAAATTTAAAGTCATTCTCTTAATCGCAAATTCGCGTAATTATTTATTCTCGATATGGTATGCACGAAAAGTTATTTGGGTACCACTGTATTAAATAAATTGGACGCCATCTAGTTCCAAGTTACGAACAACTTTTTGGGCTTGTTCCAGATTCCAGTTATGTTACAGGGGGCGCTGTTTGTGTTGGACATGTTGCCGCCCAAAATCAATAACCCTGTGGCTTGCGCCGTCCCACCGATTTTCACATCAGTATCTCGGAAGGCACCCCATTTCACTCATTTTCGTATACGTTAACGCGCAACCAGTGCTCCGTAGGCAATCACCGACTTTTCGGACTAGCCCCATTAATTGTAAGTAAAAACATATTTTCCAAATAATAAAAATAAATGAAAATACAACTCATTAATATTTAACTGCAAGTTCATTCATTGAACACGTGCTGGAGTATTACAATCGAATAAATCATACGTATTTTAGAAGAGGGGTTAAGTTCAACCTAGTTTATAGGGCGGGGATTGATTTGTTCGTTGTGCGGGTTGTAATAAATTTTGTAAAGATAAAGTATTTTAGTATTAATTATCTAGTTAGTACTTTTAATTACAATTGAAGTACTTTATAATTAGGTTATAATTCAGGCGCTGTAATTGTAAATATTTTCAGTCTTAATTATTATTTAATTTAGAATCCAATACTTATTACTAAATAACTGGCATTAAAACTAAAGTTACACTATTTAATTTAGGTCTAAATTAAAAGAAAATTATAATAACAACTAAAAGAGCTTTTTCTAAAAAAAAGTATCATTTATTATTTAAAGATAAATAAAATTTCGTAATTAGTTGTAAACAATACGAGAAAACTTAACATTATATAACTTAAAACCCTTCACTTTTAATCTGGTAATCACATTATGAATTTATACACATATAACTGAGATATATGATCAGCGTTTAAGAATTATAATGAATCGATCTCTTTAGTCAATGTATTTTTAATGTTATAGTTATTTTTAAGCTTGAAGCGGGACGCTTTATTTCACAAGAACGCCTGGAAAATAATGAATGGCAAAATTTAACACGCGAACTCTGCATTAATCAATTTAAGATATTTGTAAAATCTAATTACATTTGATTTAGTAATATAATGTCTATATACAGTACGCATAGTCTCAAGATCGATTCTTGCGTAACAAAATTATCGTATAAGCTTGGCTAATGTCCAATGAGACAGTTTGCGGGCAATGTTTGTCATCAAGAGAGATGTGTCTATCTTATGAAATAGTTTAATTGATTTTTTAATAGATGTTTAAAACTAATTTATATAATATATTTTAAAACTGAAATTATTTTGAAAACTTTAACGTTTATTCATTTAAAAATTAACAAAAGTTTTTTTATAGGATAGAGTGACAATTGAGCACACAGTCCACCTGATGGTAAGTGGTTACTGTGACCCATAGACATCTACATCTATCCTCAATAAAGACTCAAAATGCAGATGCGTTGTCACCCGGGAGGACTAAGATGGAATGCCTCTTGTCCAGTAAAAAGTGTCTCCGGTTCTCTACACTCACCATACGAAACACAGCAGTGTTAAGCTGCTATTTTCGCTTGTATTCTGTGAGAGCGTGGTTCTTCCCCGGTCGAGCCGACTAATTCGTGCTACAACTATACTACTAATATAGCTGCAGCATGGCTCTACCACGTATAAAAACTCTTATTAAACTTACTCTATATTATAGTGGAAAAGTTATAAGGAAAATTAATTTCTTTTTTAATTGATTCGCCGTTATTTTTGTTTCTTTTACCAATAATATAATTTGCATTTCTACAAAAACATTAAATAAAAATGATTTAGTATTAATTCATTGATGATTTGGAAAAACCTTCACTTTGGTATTTTATTTAAATTTCAATTCTTACTTTGTCTTGTTTAAATTGTTAAACCAATGATTTAATCAACATTCTGATCGACTATAAACTCAGAAAAGCAAACGATTTAGTTATGAAAACGTTATTTGGTAGATTCGTATAAAAGTAAAAGGATAAAAGTTAACGTGTGGTCAGATTTTTGATAGTCCTGTTAAGAAAAATCTCCGAAAGCGGTTGCGTAACGGTCAATAACCGAAGACAGTGTAACTGAGTTTAGGCCATAACGCAAATGTATCTGAAACACGTTATTGACATAAATTTTTTATATTGTATATTTTTATATTAATTCCATTTTTACATTTGTTAATAATTTGAGGACGACTAACAACAGTACAGTTATTTGAAAAACTAAATTGTCCATTATCTAATGTCTAAATATAGTTACTATGTTGTATAATAATATGTTAAAGGTAAAGTATTATGATTATGTATTACACATAAATAATTATATAAAATATACAATACATAAATTAGTGTTACTTACTGTATTTTGTTCATTTATAGTCTGAATTAGGTACAAATGGATACAAACTACTGCACTAATAAATACAAAATGAGAAAAATCCATGTAAATCTTTACTCGTTAGTTGTAAGCGTCGATTATATAAAAAATATAATTTTAAACATCAAATTATAATATTTAAAAATAATTATAATTTACTTGAAAAGAAAATAACATTTTTTTATAGTATTAGGGTGACAAACGATCACAGTACACCTAATGGTAAGAGGTTGCTATGGCCCATAGATATCTACATCTATCTTCGATTGCGAATTAAAATGTAGATGCGTTGTCTGTCAGCCGTGAGGACTAAGATGGAATGCCTCTTTTCCAGTAAAAAGGGTCTCCGGTTCTCTACACTCATCATACGAAACACAGCAGCATTAAGCTGCTATTTTACGCTGGTATTCTGTGAGAGAGTGGTCCTTCCCCGGTCGAGCTTTTAATTCTTCAGTTTGTAATTTGTGATATCGCATGCCCAGTGTCCTGTGATACAAACTGCGCTTAGTTTAATACCCGCAGTTACCTGTGTTTTTATAATGTTACTTATCTTGTTAAGATAAATAAATAAATAAATAAATAAAAATTAGATATGTAGATATTTGGGGAAACAATATATAATAATAATAATTGCTATTTATTTTCTCCTACATATTATGATCAGTACATCACAATAAACTTAGTAATAATGTAACTAAATAACATGCATTATATCATTAGTAAATAATAATACAACTAAATAAGATCTAGGTGGGAGACTGGTGCCCAAACTATGTTGCCCTGTGCTATGGGATCACCAGGCCCCTCCCTCAACAGAAGTGATATTGCTGTAAAACATTTAATAATCAATACAGCTACGTGTAATAAAATTACATTAAAACATACTTGTTCAGTTTGGAGAAACTGTGTAAAAATTACTTATTTTATTTTAAGGTATAATAGGAGATATTACAGTTTAAAATAAAGTATATTACAGTCACAAAAATAGAAATGTAAGCTTCATACTCTTTGTAGAAGAATAGAGGCTTATCGTTCCAACTAGTATAATGATCGGTTCTTTGATCCCTGCTAAGACCAGACTATATCTACATTTATTTGCTTATATAAAATGTCACGTTTTAGGTCAAGAAGGCATTGAGCGAAGCGCGCTTTTATGATGTAGCTTAGCTTCTTCTGTTATAAAATATAGATAAGCCTATGTTGTTTATTGTTGTAATACATATTTAAGGGTTGCAGAAATTAATAAATATGAGTTTAATATCTTTTCAATTTGTCAGTTATCATCATCATCCGCCATCATCATTCGGAGGAATATTATATGCATAGTATTAGCATAGCAATACAATAGTGATAATTGTATTATAATAAATAATTGGCAGATACCGCCAATTCAATGGAAAAATTAAACATCAAATAAAAACGATACATATTATATTATGTGAAATCTTTATTTAAGACACAAGTTGGTATATTGTAAGTCTCTACCTGCCCCGCATCTATACTGCCCTTTTATATTTTATAATTTTATTCAAAACTATCTACTTTTTATTTACAAAATAAAAAGACAGACTTAATGTTTCTACTATACTGTATTTAAATTTTAGTAACATTTTCAAATTAATTAAAATTTAACTACAAATAGCTTATGCGGGTATCGAACCCGGGTTGCTCGCGTATTGTGAATTTTAAAGCGAGCCGCTAAACATTCGGCAAGAGTTCAGGCGAGATTTCACTAAAAACCTCCTCTATTAGCCATAAATAAAAACATGTTGTTTAATGGTTTACATCTGTGCCTCTTATCTAAACTCTTTGAATTCCAAAAGAAGTAGATACTTAGGATATCTAAATTTCTGTGAATGTATGTTGCCGGCATGTATGTATGTATGTATGGGATATGTAATATATAGTTTTGCTACGCAGGAGCAGATCATGAAGCCTATCATCCCCTCTTATAAATATTCATAAGGCTTTGTAACTTCAGGAATAATAATGAAGTAGAACAGCTTAAATAATGTTGTTTAGGCAATTATACTTTACTAAAACACAGGGTTTACCCGAACTTAGGAAGCAAGTTCATTTTTAAGAACATAATTAGTATATAAGATGCATTGTTTGACTGTTACTTTGTATCACTTTGCTATCTGAGTAAAGTATATTATTATTATTATTACTTACTTTTGAGAATGGAACATGCGGTGAATAGAATTTACTGATCTACAAATATTGGGGTACCAATCAATTGAAAGATCGATGCATCTCAATCTATATATCTGTGTGATTGGTGTCACTAAAACACCATAAAACAAAATACCACGTATACATATATATACGTGGTAGAGCCATGCTGCAGCTATATTAGTAGTATAGTTGTAGCACGAATGGGTCGGCATGACCGGGGAACAACCACGCTCTCACAGAATACCAGCGTAAAATGGCAACTTGACACTGCTGCGTTTCGTATGTCGAGTGTAGAAAACCGGAGACCCACTTTACTGGAAAAGAGGCATTCCATATTATTCCTCACGGGTGACGATGCATCTACATTTTGATTCTTTATTGAGGGTAAATGTAGATGTCTACGGGTCACAGCAACCACTTACCATCAGGTCGACTGTGTGCTCGTTTATCATCCTATCCTATAAAAAAATCATATAAAAATCATATAAAAATTGTATTTAAAAAACAAAGAAAAAATCACGAGTAATTCAGCTATGAAAATATAAAGCGTTGCATTTAAGAAAAATAAATTTGTAACTTCATTACTGCATGTACTTTTAGGTAACTAATTTCATTTGAAAGTCCGCCCTATGTAACAATAGTGTCGCAGGCTTGTAGGGCGGCCTATTTCACTGCGACAGGCTGCGAGCGCATATTTATTACTTAAAATTTCCTGTCACGCAGCGCCTGACGGAAATATCAGGCTTTTTTGTGTTTTGAAACATAACGCGTCGGAATTTTAATTTATAAAATAAAATATTTATTTTATGAAAATTAAAAGCCGACTTCATAGATCTAAAAAGAATTTCAAAAGTCCCGTCTTTAGAAGCCATTCTATCTATCCATCCATTACAGCCTATAAAAGTACACTGCTGAACATAAGTCTCCCCAATAGATTACCTGATAGTGGGGATATTACCGTATTTGTAACGCTTGGCAGGTCGGTTGCTAACTGTAGATTTCTATACTTTTGAGTTATTATCCGGAAGATGCTGCTGCCCATTTCGTGGTTCATTTCTCTCTGCCGCCTCTTACGACCCTTTGTCGTATTTCCTTAATTTTATTTCCCCTTGTTCCCTTAGTCAGCATCGGAATCCTCGCCGTCGTCCTATCAAATGATGTTCTGATTCGCGGTGACCTGGACGGGAGGCCAAATTGATCTTCCCTTAGCGTGCTTAGTTGAGCGGGACAGTATTTATGACAGCACACCGATTGCCACTTTACAAGGCGCAAGTTTGGCCGGAGCTACCTGTGGAGTGCTATATCTTTCCACTTAAAATAAGCTTTAAACGTGGTAGAGCTTTGCTGCAGCTTTATTTCTGGTAAAGTTGTAATACGAATGGGTCGGCTCGACCGGGGAAGGACTGCGCTATCACAGAATACTAGCGTAAAATAGCAACTTAATGCTGCTGTGTTTCGTATGGTGAGTGTAGAGAACCGGAGACCCTTTTTACTGGAAATGGGGCATTCCATCTTAGTCCTCACGGATGACAACGCATCTGCATTTTGATTCGTAATCGAGAATAAATGTAGATGTCTATGGGCCACAGCCACCACTTACTTAGGTGGACTGTGTGCTCGTAGGTCAACTATATATATCCTAAAAAAAAGCTCCACTAAAATTAAATTTTACTTAATTTTTATTCTTAACTGTTACCCTTATTGTATAAATAAATATCTACGACCGTGTAAATTATTAATAGCGCTTTACTTGAAGCAGGTAGTTCCACCTCAAAGTTACGTCTGCGATTCTTCTTGAAGACTGAAACTCTATCACAATTGCTCCTCGCCGCAATACTTGCGACTAAAATACCTCAGGCAAGTATATTAACACATACAAACGGTTAGTAATAGTACAGTACTTAATTATTAACTGTCATGAACATGATTTATAGCTTAAAAATGGCATAACCTTAACGGTACTACTTGGCAGCCAAATTGACGACTGCAGTTTCAGCTGTTTACTTCGCTGTTGGTTCGTGTATTTCCCGTGGCATAACTCTTACGACATCCAAAAGACAAGACCACATCAATCGATCAATCGTTTAAGGACGCTATTGACTGATCCATCCATGTCGATCGATTGGTGTAGTAGCTTTAGCTGATCGATGGATATTGGTCGATAAAACGTTGGTGAAAATCGATCGACAATTAATCGGTGTGATTGTGGGCTCATCATCAGTATCTTTCAAAATGCGGTCCGGTAGTTCGCGAATAGAAAGTAGAAATTATCGATCGCCATCAACTAATCAATTCCACCATCGATCGACGATCGATCGATTGGTGTGGTAACATCCATACGAGAAAAACGCTGAAAAAATACGTCATTAGAGTATACTAGGGTTAGTATACGATAGATCACGCAGAAAGTTTTACGAAAAAAGTTATTTTAAAAATACGAGTAAGTACAAGTAAAAATACAAATGTTCCAATAACAAATTTCGCTGTGCATTTTTTACGAGCTAAATTGAAATTTCGTGTTTCATTCTAAATTGGATCTGCTTCGGTAACATATTCACGCTATGATTTTTTACGATATCAAATGTTGCATAAAACGAATTGTTTGATAGACTTCAAATGACATTTGGACGTAGTTATACAAAAACTTTATAACCCACAAGTCATTCAAAAATGAGTTAAATATACAGATGTCAAAATAAGTAGATCTGTATATTTAACTCATTTTTGATTGTCACTCCCATGACTGACTTGATATTGGCAGAATTCTTTTAAGAGAAGCCAAAAAGTACAGAAGCACAACTCATTTTTGAATGACTTGTGAGTTGGAACGTTTTCGTATAACTACGTTCATTTACAAATAAAAGACCTTATAAGTCCTCATTAATACCTACAAACAAGTTTTGATACAAGTTTTAAACAAAACTTGTGAAAGACTTGTCTTATAGATGTCATGATTAGGATAGTACTGGTATAGCAAATTTTGCATATACAATAAACATCGATGATAAGAAGCAGCCTAGCACAGAATAGTACCGAGTCTTAATTACTTTATTTGAAACAGGCTCGAGTCGTCATTATTACAGGCGATCTTGGAATCATCAATTCAATCATGTTATAAAATAATCTGGCGCCTATGTCTGTAAAGCGATTAAAAGCGCAAGGAAGATTTTGCTTGCTAGTTTTATTTTTATTTTAACGGAGTATCTTGGGTTAATATCTGTATGAAATCTAAGTAGTATCAATGGCAAATGGTATGGTACAACTGACCGAACATAGGGCTCAGCGGGCTACTATTCAACTTTCACGTCTGCGCTCACAACGAGGGACTTCCTGGATAGCACATAAGTTAAGATTTAAATGGTCACCCAACTTACAGCCCTGATTTGGCAATGTTCAATATGTGGGATACAGTTTTCATCTTCTGAAGATGCGTAAGAGGTGCCTAAAGGGGATTGGAAGAATTATTTCTAAAATTGGTTAACATGCATGAAACTTGTTGATGAGTATCAAACTTTTTTTAGTTTCACATAACTTTCTGATTTGCACTGGTATATACTTAGGTCACTCAATAAGTTTTGAGATGCTCGAAATTTAAAAATGGAAAGCATCCGTGTTATCTTCTTTATATATAAAAAGTACGTGTCACGTTGTTTGTCCGCGATGGACTCCTAAACTACTGAACTGATTTCAATGAAATTTTTGGTCAATGTGCAGTTTGGTCCAACTTAAAAGATAGGATAGCTTACATCTCAATTTATAGTCGCAATACAATATTATTTTATTGAAAATTATTTGTCTATTACTTGACAGTCACAATTATCTGTTAGCTTCAAACGATTCTGTCAGATGACGATATCTGTTGACTGGATTGAGTAAATATTTAATAGATGGCGCTATGTTAAAAATATAAGTTTAATATAAGCTACAATCGGCTACAATTTAGTAGTATAACCACCACGTGTTGCTGTAAGTATTCAACAGATAGAACCGATTTCAAAAAAAATTTGCAGACTGTGTGCAGTTTGGTCCAACTTGAGAGATAGGATAGTTTTTATCCCGATAAGTGACCCTCAATTTTTTTATTGCTAATTTCAGGAGTTTTTTTGGGAAAGCAAATGGTCGTTCGGAAAGGGCACAACAACGTCTGCCTGGTCAGCTAGTATGTTTCTAAAAAGCAAATTTATTTAAAAGTAAAACTTCCCGCGCTTTTCTTTTAAAACGATGGATCTTAACCTTGCACATTTGCACGCTATGATATATTTTAAATTTGGTTTAACCGAACAATTAAGTTTACAACGGTTACAATCAGCATTAGGGGACTCAGCTCCATGACGCGCAACAATTTTAAGGTGGTTTTCTGAATTCAAAAGAGGTCAAATTAATCTTAAAAAGAAGCGGGGCCTGCAAACAGCAGTAACGGCAGAAAATGTATGGACTACTGAAATGTTGGTGCAAGAAGACCCAAGCATCATATATACGGACATCGAAACCATTGCATTAATACCATCCTACATCAACTTGAAGTGAGGAAGCTTTATTGTCGATGGAACCCTCGTTTGTTTTCCGAAAGCGAAAAACAGACTCGTGTGGATTAGTGCCATGAAATGCGTCTACGTTTTGAAAACGGGGCATCTAGGCGTGTTTCAGAAATCATTACTGGTGACGAGACATGGATCTATCAATATGACCCGGAAACTAAAAAGCCATCCTTGGTATGGGTCTACTCAGAAGGACAGTTACCGACAAAACTGCAAAGATCTCGCAACGTCGGCAAAAAAATGGTGGTTAATTTTTTTTCACGGAGCGGACATTAGTCGACGTCAATGCTGGAAAATTGTAGGTCAGTCAACTGTGATGGTATACTACAGTTGCATTACCCAAAGCTTTTCAAGCTGTGCGGGAGAGAAGACCAACGACCGGGCTTCGGGGAATCATCCTGCATCACGATAACGCCTCTTCACATACCTCCCTTAGAACAAAAGCATTTATTGAGGAATCTGGTGTTGAAACTCTAAATCACCACCCTACAGCCCTGACTTAGCTCCTTGTGATTTCTTTTTGTTCCCAAGAGTCAAAGGCAAGTTTTTTTCAAGCGCCGAAGAAGCCGTGGCTGCCTACGAAGAAGCCATTTCCAACTGCCAGTTCAAAACTGGCAAAAGTTTTCAGAGTAGGTTTAGGCGAATGGAACTTTGTATAGAACATGATGGAGAATATTTTGAAAAAATGTAAAATAAATATTAATAGTATCTAGAATACTTTTTGTAGGTATATCTCAAAACTTATTGAGTGACCTGCGTAGTATATATAGTACTTAAATGCGATGTGCGTTAATCACATTAATGATTTGAATAAATTATTACTCGTATATTTTTATTATTTATATGTAAAATTAGGTGTTCCCCGCGATTTCGCCCGCATGTTATTTGGGGTTTTAATTTTTTTCGCGGAACAGTAATTCTTTTTCTAAAATAAAGTAGCTTAAGTTACTCCTAGTGACATCAGCTATCTGCCAGTGAAAATCTCCTCAAAATAGGTCCAGCCGTTTCGGAGATTAGCCGGAACAATCAGACAGACAGACGGACAGACAGACGGACAGACAGACGGAAAGACAGACGGACAGACAGGCAGACAGACAAAAACTTTAAAAATTGTAATTTTGTTATTAGTACCGTATAGACTTTCATATGCATTTACTAAAAAGCTGTAATTTTGACATTACAAACAGACACTTCAATTTTATTTATTTGTATAGATTAAAAAAAGAACATTTAAATATCTTGTAATGTACTAGGGGCGGTCAAAATAGATCGGTCGGGGTGCCCTGGGATCTGTGGCCCGCAGGCCGCGACCACTTCAACCCTGTCTTTCTCAAGTTTCCGAAACTCATTTACCTCAAATGTCAATTACTTGAAAAGAAGGTATGTATGTTAAAAAATTGTTTTTTTTTTAATATAAATATATATTTACTTTGTTTAATATATACATAAGGCGCTGTAAACAACAACTCTAAAGCTATTTTGGTTATATTTTAAGTACGTAGTTTAAGCTCTACAATTTGTTTTTCTATTCTATAAATGCTTCAATATTTTATTTTACGTTTGTCTCATTTCCATAACCTTTACCTATATTCATTTCAGTTTTATTTAAATATTTGCACGCCTTTGTATAATTTTCATAAAATCTTTTTGAGTACCTATACTAATTGAAAATTTATGAGACATTTAATAAATATTTTCTTAGTAAACCACCATACATATACAGTCTGTCACCGGACTTCGTGGTAATGTATGGAAAAGGCTCCAGTTCAACGGTGGACTTGTGATGATTTAAATCTACGTTTTTGTGATTTCATAATAATTAATACATTTAAAAAGTATTTTTTTTACAAAAAACAAAGTTAAATTTTGTTTAATTATATTATTTATGATTTTTTAAAATAACCACCGTAAAGAGTCAAAGAAGCTTCACTGCGCTGCTTCCACGATCCTGTCCGCACTTAATTTTTTCCTATATCCTATTCCTCGACACCCGCTGTTCACATACTGTGTAGCACCACTCATTTGTTTTATAATTTACATAAAAGATTTACATTCACACCCGCCGGTCGCACGGACGTTTTTGTGCAATAAATATGTGAGAGCCGACTATTATAATATGCATGGCGCTTTATCCTTTTTAATATCATTTTTGTCATTTAGATATGGCTGTTGTCATAATGATATTTTAACGTTAAGTTGCAAATTAGCTTGAAAGCTTATAAGGCAACGATTTTCATTTAAACTCATTTCTTAAATACTATGGTTAAATTACACAATTTTACATAATTATAAAAAGGAAAAAAATCAGCTGTCTTGCACTGAATCTATAGAAAGAGGACTTTATCAATACAATTTGCATTACCTACCAATCAATTAAGAATATTTTTTATTAATCTTCGCAGTGGTCCCATATAAAGTTAAACAGATATTGTAATATAATTTAACTAGATATGATTCAAAAAGTCGGTCATATTTTCATATAAAAAAACTAATCAATACTTGCCTCCATAATAGATATATTATTATTTTTTCAATTTAATGTAAAAAAATGCTAAAGTTTGCTCATTATAACATGAAAAAGCTATTATATCCTTAGATGTAGCAATAAGAAAACTGTTTTGCTGATGTGGAATCAGTGGTTATAATACTTTTATTATTATTACGAATTTATAAAAGATTATAATTATCTAAATTTAAAACAAAGGCGGCAAAGAGTGGCTACATTGTGTGCGTGTCATTTTGGTCCCTTTGTGCGTGTCCCCGTCCTGGCGCGGCGCGGTGTCGCGGTGGCCGAGTAGCTCAGTGGACGCGTTGCGCAGATTCAGCTCCGGGGATCTGCAGTCGGAGTGCGATGAGGGCGAGGTGGACCCGTACACCGGCCGGCCGGCCACTACCAGCCAGCCTAAGCCGCAGCAACAGAGGCCGGTCTCACAAGGTAACGTCTCTTCGTCTTATCGTCACTTTCGATTACTTATAAATAAAATAAGGAATATTTTTGTTTTAAAATTGCAGGCTTATTTGAAGGATTGAAAGAATATTGTATTCTGTAAAATTGCAGAAATTTATTCTGTCATTGACGTTGTATGATAACCGACTTATGAACCAATTTGTTAAACAAAATTTTAGGATGTTAACAATGTTGTAACGTGGCTTTATGGGAAAGTTGTATAATTTTATGTTTCAAAGTTAGTTATCTATTTATAAGTTTATAGCCTTACTGAAAGATAATATAATCACTGTTTTAGCGTTACTTATAACAGTCTATGATTTGGGATTGCTGCATCGCGAGTCCCTACGCGACGTTCTCTAGGAGGCAACGTTAATATTTTGATACGTCCGTCCTTGTTATTTTTTAAAATATTATAAACAGGTTTAAAATGTATATAGTGTAATCAGGAAATAAGAAAAAATATAAATTTGTTTAATAAAAAGAGGGACTGTCTCCTGCAGAACGGGTCGAGGTGATACGCCAGAGGTTTCTAAATTTAGATTGGCTAAAACTGGTAAACCTTTTCTTAGTATATGCATAAAACTGTACGTTTACGTTTGTTTGGTATAATTACACTTCTCGACATGTGAAGCCTGCCAAAGTACCATACCTACGCGTTTAAGTAATTGCTCCATTACCCTGGATTGAATATTAATGAACTTGTGCATGTTGGGCGTATATAAGCTATAACTTTTAACTTTCTACCCAAAAACAATAGACATTCTTTAACCTTTAGATCAAGGTCCGAAGTAGTTACTATATTTTAATTACTAAACTTTTTAATGCATTGAGAACCGAACATGTAATTAGTATACACTTGTATATTGTAGGCTTATACAACGAAATTCCGAACTAAAAGTTAGAAGTTATCCATAACAATTGGTAGTTCCGAAGTTAGTTTTAAAAAGATGGACGAAATGCAACATATAAAAAAAGCTCAATCATCGTCATCATTACAGCCTTTCACAAGTCCACTTCTGAACATAGACCTCCCCCATGTTATGTCACAAAGCACGGTCTAGAGCCACCTGCATCCATCGACTGTCTGCATATCTTATCAGATCGTCATTCTATCTAGTGGGGAGACGCCTTACACTTAACCTGCTGGTACGAAGCTGCCACTCGAGAACCTTTATTCCTCATGGCCGTCCCACTGCCACTGCTTGGGCTATGTCGGTCACTCTGGTTCTACTGCGAATATCCTCATTCCTAAGTTTATCACGCAAAAATACCCCAAGCATAGCCCTCTCCATAGCTCGCTGAGTGACCTTGAGCGTCCTCATACGCCCAGCAGTGAAGGACCACGTCTCAGATCCAGAAGTCATCACTGGCAACACGCATTGGTTGTACAATTCGGTTTTCAGGTTTTGAGGTGTTTAATTAGGTAGGCTAATAAAAGGAGGAAATAGATGGATCTTTTTTGTAGAATACCTGTGACAAACGAGCACACAGTTCATCTGATGTATGCGGTGGCCTATAGACTTCTAAGAATCGCCGATTAAACCTTAAAAAGGACCTTAGTCCTCAGGGTGACAACGCATCCGCATTTTGACGGGGCATTTCATCTTAATGGAACGCCTCGTTTTCAGCATTAAATGGTCACCGGTTCTCTGCAGTCACCATATGAAACTCACGATTTTGTAGAGCGTGGAAAATATTCTTCACTTTTTTATTAAAAAGCTTAGGAAGAATTATTCGCATGCAGAATTATTGTATTCTGTAATATAATAACACCATATATTAACTATTTTTTTAAAACACTGAAGTGAGAAATAAACTTACAGACCACCTGATGATAAGAAGCTATAGCAGTGCTTGGACACCTGCAGCTAACAAACAACGAAGACTTTTTTTTTAATAGGAAAAGGGTGACAAACGATCACACAGTCCACCTGATGGTAAGTGGTTGCTGCGGCCCATAGACATCTACATCTATCCTCTATTACAAATCAATATGTAGATGCATTGTCACCCGTGAGAACTAAGATGGAATGCCTCATTTCAAGTAAAAAGGGCCTCCGGCCACCTGCACTCACCAAGCGAAACGCAGAGGTGAACCTCTACTTCACGCTGGTTTTCTGTGAGGTCGTGGTACCACCCCGGTTCGAGCCGGCCCATCCGTGCGACAGCAAAAGCTGCCGCGTGGCTCTACCACTGTTTAAACTACTACTAGAGATACGTTGCCACCTCTGAGAACTAAGATGGAATCCCTTACAGCCTGTTATTATACTGGCTCTCTACCCTTCAAGCCAGTACACAGTAGTGCAAGCACTGCTATTTGATGACAGAGACCGGTAAGAGGATGCTGTACGATGCTGTACAACGATACTACACGTGTTGTAGTAATGTTGTACAGCATCGTACAGCCTTCGGTCTTTCCTAATTTTGGTGCCTGGGGTAGTGGTATTGGGATAGTGGTGACGGTGACTCCTTGGCAGAAAAGAAGTCCTACCACATAGAGAATTTCACATTTCAATAAATATTTTATCCACGCAGTCACTGGCGGCAGCATCAGCAGCGCTTCTGGTGTGCCGGCGCCTGCACCCAACCCAGCCGGTGGCGACCTCTCCCTTAATTTGAGGGGAAGCTCTCGAGGCACCTCCGCTCCATCTTCACCAGCCAAGTCCCGAGAATCTTTGCTGCAGCGCGTGCAGTCGCTGACCGGTGCCGCAAGAGATCAGGGCGCTAATTTATTAGGTACATCGAACATTGACAATGCTAAATCGTATATGTAAATGATGTTATATAATATAAGTTCAATATATTATATAGTTTATTAATATTATTTTAGAATGAACTCGAAATCAGATTTATTGAAACAATAAGCCTATCCTAGAAGATATAATTAAAATGAATGATAGTAATCCATCTAACATTTATTATAAGACTAAATTATAATAAACGATGACAAAATACCGTTGTACTGTGTAGTAGCGGTGTAAGAAAATGTACTACCCCATATCATCCAGCGGGTGTCGTAAGAGACGACAGACGGAAACAAATCAGGAAACTGAAAAATAAAAATAAAAAAACTTCGGTTACCAACCCGCTTGCCAATCATGGCAACTATGGCAAATATCCCCTATAATATATAATATAAGAAAACCTATGTTCAGCAGTGGACTTTAATATGCTGTAATAGTATGATAAAATAAGTTTAATCGTTGATAAAATACATGTAGTCTATCATAAAATAAATGTAATCTATGATAAAATAAATGTAATCTTTGATAAAATAAATGTAATTTTTGATAAAATAAATGTAATTTTTGATAAAATAAATGTAATCGTTGATAAAAAAAGATACATGCGTGAGTGTCGTGGAACACTCGGTTGGAACGAAATTCCTTTCGTAGTATATTATTATTGATAGACGTATTATATTCATCATCATCATCATTACAGCCCTTCACAAGTCCACTGCTGAACATAGGCTTCCCCCAAGGAATGCCACAAAGCACGGTCCTGAGCCACCTGCATCCATCGACTTCCTGCATGTCTTACCAGGTCGTCACTCCATCTCGTTGGGGGACGCCCTACACTTCGCCTACCGGTACGAGGCTGCCACTCGAGAACCTTTCTTCCCCATCGGTTGTCGGTTCTTCGAGCTATATGGCCGGCCCACTGCCACTTCAGCTTACTAATCCGTTGGGCTATGTCGGTTACTCTGGTTCTACTGCGGATAACCACATTCCTAAGTTTATCACGCAGAGAAACTCCGAGCATAGCCCTCTCCATAGCTATATATATTATATTATTAACATACAATTAAATTAATTAGTAAAAAGTACGAGGGAGTTGGATATTATTCCATCTCGCTTGCACCATAGAAAAACGTGACGGAAAAATCTTACATTTTTTCTCGCCTAGCCCCCATCCGCCAAATTCGTACCGTGCGATAAAGAACTTCGTTCCAATAAATGTAATCTTTGATAAAATAAACGTAATCTTTGATAAAATAATGTGATCTTCATCTTTAATATAGTTTCTTTACATTAAAGATGAAGATCCGCTAAAACTTATCGGTCAACCATCGCAGAGTCTATTTCTCTTGATGATGCTTTGTTTAGAGGCGAAGCACGTGTTGTAGTATCGTCAGTGGTGGGTCTTTCATAGTTTTGATGTCAGGGGCAGAAGTATTGGGATTAGTGGTGACGGCAATGTTGCATGCAATTGAGAGAGGTTCATCAAACTAGCTAAGACACATCAGTTTTATTTTTCACGCGGATCTTAGCGAACTTACATATTTTTATTTTTAACATCTTAAATATTATGGATTTTCCCAAATTAATGCCTGATTCTATTAGTTAGCATTTCTTTACCTTTGCGTTAAATTTTCAGGTTTAGTTTATACCATACAAATATTATACCATAATAATTTTAAAACTCAAAATATTGAGCTTAAAGAGAAACATTTACAACTAATTGAATAAAACTTGAATAATTTGTTAGGATTCTATTTCGTTTAATTATTTTTTCATTTTGACATCGCAATCGTGACCGTGAATGCATCGGAAACGTCAGGAATTTAATATAATTTAATATTAAACACTATAACATACATAGATTTTGTTTCAATGTTTTATTTTAATAATTATACACAAACTTAAATCTTGTAAAAAGATTGATTTCGTTTAACACAAATTGTTCTATCATTTAAATAAAATAGGTCAGTCAAAAGTACCACTTATTTCTTGTTCAGCAATCAAAACCTTAACAGGCGCTTTGACTAAAATCCGCAGTTTGTTCAAGAATCTCTCGAATATTGTTTGAATGTATATTCAAAATTATTAAAATTTTAAAAACTTTTAACATTTGGGAGGCATTATGAGCTCGTAGTCGAATAGCTTATTTTCTTGTTTTGAGTTATTAAGGAATTTATTATTTGATTCAACTCTGAAAGTAAACGGAGAAATTAATTTAAGATGTAGCTCTTTCCTTAGTCCTTCCTTTCGTCTTGTCAAATGAATTAAAATTAGTTTCTACAAATATCACTAAACATATTTTTGGATAAATGTGTGTATTAATTCTTAATACAAAAGTGGTTTATTGGTAGTTTCGGGTTAAAAGAAGAACAAACACAAAAAAATCCCTTAGCCGCGACGGCACAGCATTCGCGAAATTTGACATTTTCTGTATAGTTTACATTTTAGTTCGCATATATTCCACGGGATTTCTTTATTAAAATAGACTCTGGTTTAAACCTGAGTCTAATTATAAACTGCTGAAGTTATGAGACGGATTATATCGAATTGACTAACACTGATTTTCTTATCTGTGATGACAGCCTAAGAGAATCTGGCAGTTTATTTGGTTCCGTGGATGTGGTAAGTGGTGACTACAAAGTATTTCAAAAAGAACTTCCAGCTTTTGATTCATGGTGATATAACCAACTCGTTTACGCCACACGTAAAATACCCGGAATAAAGTAGCGTCAAAAGAGTAAAACGTGTGGCACTGCGATCGTCAATTCGCCTGCCGAGCGTGAACATTAATGTAAATTCTCCCTACGACAAAAGTGACACATGCCCAGCAGTGGAACTTTATAGGCTGATGACGAACAAGAAGAAGATTTCCCTTTACTAGATTTGTGATTTTTTAAGCACGACTGTCTGTGTTGTACTGACTACTCGCTCGAAAATTAAAAAAATCAGTATAATATAAAAACTATTTTTATTTTAGGTAGTGTAACATCCGTGGCTTCTGTGGGTCGAGGCTACAATCGGGACCGCTGCGTAACTCTTCTAGTGGTGGACGACCAGAACACCGACTGGTCCAAATATTTCAGGGGTCGACGGCTGCCTGGCGAGTGGGACATTCGCGTCGAACAAGCCGAGTTCAAGGTCTGATAAACTTTTGGAAATGTTTTTATTTTGACTTATAATCTTATCGATATCTGTAAAATGGAGAACGCTATGAACGTTTTCTAACTCAAAGTTTTAAAATTATCTTTATTGATCTTATTGTAACATATATTATGTGTTTTTTGTACAAAACGCTGTACAATCACCTAAATAAAGTGAGCAAATATATTAATAAATAGTACTCCATCAGCCAAACTTTTCAAATTGATGGTTGTTTACTAGGTGCTAAGACTCTCTTTCTGCCTAGGATCAGGGAATAAATAATAGTACAAGAACAGAAGAATCACTCTCTGATAGCAAACTTGCGAATTAAAACCTAGTTACAACGTCGCTAATAAAGCATACAATAAGAAGCCTTCGAAGTGCCTTGAAGCAGCTGAAGGCTACATAATAAATGTACTTTATGTTTATATTGACGTATGATCTTATTGACGTATTTAACGTGTCTTTAAATTTTAACAGAATCTATTATCTAATAAGCAATTTTTTATTGATATGAAATAGTTCGTTTGAAAAAAGAAAAGACAACATTTGTCTTTCTATAGTGTTTTAAAACATATATCATTAACAATTATGTAATGTAATTCAATAAATTAAACATTAACCTGCCTTCAAAATTTTTCAAGTGGCGTTTATTATTCGAGATATTGTAAATAGGCTTCCTTTAGTACTGAGAGTACTTGAATTCTGCTAAGTATGGATGGTTGCGTCAATACAGTAAAAAATAGAATTAAACACACTTCAGAACAAATCTTGAATGGAAATACTTTTACCTTTTCTTATAATTTGCATTTAAATAAAATTGTGACGGTTGTATTTGTGAATATTTTCTTCTCTTTTTTATTATTTATTTCATTTCTATAATGTTCTCACCTGATTGGTATACATAAATACTTACGAAAATATATTTTACTTAAAAAAATCAAGCCAAGTCAGCCAAGTTTGGAAAACAAAATAGCGACGCACCGGCAGTGTGCACACTTCACGAACCAACCACGAGCTACTTTCGCCTCCTCTTCTCCTCCATTATAGTTCTCAAATTATAGTTCTTGAGTTTTACGGTCTGAATTTCGTCATTCACTGACTCTTACTGTTTACTTTAAAAAAATATCTGGGTCACTTCTAAGTGACTTAAAAATTTGAATTTTGTTAAGGTAAGAGATGGTTATTATTTATATATTAGGTGTATAGGGTCATTGCGCCAGTAAGCCGACCGGGTCTAGTTTTCGGCCTTTGGCACGAGGTGATGCAGTAAATTTGATTTAATAACGATTTTAATAAATATTATCGTCCAAAATCAAGTTTAATGCATTTGTAAATAGTTGCATTATATATTGCAACATTACCTCATCGGGTAAACACAACACGCGATTTATAATAAATAGTTCAGTTTGACGGCGGCACAGGAGCTGTCAAAGATTATAAGA
This sequence comes from Parnassius glacialis, assembly GCA_033319125.1. Classification (NCBI taxonomy): domain Eukaryota; kingdom Metazoa; phylum Arthropoda; class Insecta; order Lepidoptera; family Papilionidae; genus Parnassius; species Parnassius glacialis. The sequence goes on from JAVANC010000021.1 coordinate 23,250,678, forward strand.
TCGTGCAAAAAAAATAGTGGCGCGCGTTTCACTCAAAAGTAAATTTTGCGCTGTATTTACAATAATTATTTAATATTGTGCTTATAGTTTACTATATAAATAACTTAGTTTTAAACTTTCACATAGATTACTATAATATTTTATTGTAAAAGTTGTTAAATTAGGTGGCCGGAAAGTAACACACAAAATTTTCCTATTATTTGGTTATCGGCTATTAGGCCGGAAAGTAGCCCGTGTTTAGCCTAAATACTTTGTCTCTTTCATTTATTTGGTTACCTACTATTAGTCTTCTTTCTTTTTTATAATGAATTGTATCCTTGCGAAGACGCTAGCTTTCAGTTTTCGGCCACCAAATATTGCAATTTGAATGATTTTGATGAAACTAAAATACTCATTTTATTTGTGGCCGAAAACTAGATTAAGTCTTAAATTATTATTTAGTTTTCGGCCTACTTAAAATTATATGAAAGAATAGGGAAGCCGAAAATTGAATACTGCTTTGGTAGACGGACATTTCATGAAATATTTCATTCACGTTGCGTTTTAGGAAGAAGATTCAATAAGACATTATTTTCTTCAGATGGCTCCTCCAAAGAAAAATCCTCCAAAGAAATATAATTAGTAAATGGTTTCAGAAAATGTGGACTTAATGAATTTGATCACCGTGTAGTGGATTACTCAAAATGTGTCCGGAATACTCCGGAAAGACTAATTAGTGAAAATTCAGACACTAGAAAAAATAAAGAAATAACTAACGCAGACCTAGTTTCCACAAGAAAATTTTGAAACATTTAAATCAAATCTGGCAGAAAAAAACATGGTTGGCGATGTTCTAGTAACTATGGATTCATCTACCGATGTATTAAAATCGTTTATCGATAACAACATTTCAACATTCCATTTGTCAGGAAGTTATTTGGATATCAGTTCCTTAGTATCGTTATATGATGTTCTTGTAATCCCAACTCAAGTAAGCCTACCAATGACAACAGTACTGACAATGCCGGAAATGGTAATAGATTCCAGTAATGCAATAATAACGACTCAAAGTAGTACAATGGCCACGATGATACCACCACCACTAACACCGATGATAACAAACAACCACCCCTTTGAAACTTTAGAAAATGTGCTAGTTGATATTACAATAAAACAGATTAGTACACTTCTAGAAACTAGTGAAACATCGGCTTGAGTACTATTAAATAAAGAATACAGAGATGCAATAGAAAAAACATTTATTTAAACCGGAACTCGTAAAAAATCAACCATTAACAGTACACGTACACCTTCTTCTGTAGCAATTTGGTATGCGGAGTGGCGAAAACTTTAAAAAGAAAAAGTTAACATAGAGAAGTTAGAACTAAGTTAGAAAAAAGATAAGATATTTTGAAAAAGAAAAGAATATAAAAAGAAAAGTAAAAATGTGCCAAAGTACAAAAACGAAAAATTGCAAAATCTAAGAATTCCTTGAAGGAAAATGAAAGAGTAAAAGTAAATTGTACCTGGTGTTGGTGGTACATTTTAATAAGCGATACACAAGAAGATATTGAAAACATTGGTTGTGACTTTTGTATACCTCAAAATGAGACTGTACAACCAGTGCGTGTTGCCAGTGATGACCTATGGAACTGGTATGTGGTCCTTCACTGCTGGCCGGATGAGGAAGCTCAAGGTTGCTCAGCGAGCTATGGAGAGGGCTATGCTCGGGGTTTCTCTGCGTGATAAACTTAGAAATGAGGATATCCGTAGTAGATCCAGAGTGACCGATAAAGCGCAACGGGTTAGTAAGCTGAAGTGGCAATGGGCCGGCCATATAGCTCGAAGAACCGACAACCAATGTGGAAAAAGGTTCTTGAATGGCGGCCTCGTTACGGCAGATGAAGTGTAGGGCGTCCCCCCACTAGATGGAGTGACGACCTGGTAAGACATGCAGGAAGTTGATGGATGCAGGTGGCTCAGGACCGTGTTTTGTGACATTCCTTGGGGGAGGCCTACGTTCAGCAGTGGAGTTATGAAGGGATGTAATGAAAAGGCTAATGATGATGAAAATATGAGGAAGTACAAAAAAAATCACAAGATTTGCCATATTTAACGACACGAAATTTTATTATAATTTTACAAAAATTATATTAAGTTAAGGTTAAGGCACCTTTTATATTGTGTCTAATGCAGTGGCCGAAAACTAAAATATAAAATTTGGGGCCGAAAACTAGCATTTTACATATTTTTCACATCAAAAATTATTATAAAAAATAGATTTTTCTTGTAGCATCAATGAGTTACAAAAATGAAAACTACATTATGTAAGCTACAAATTAACATCAACAGCACTAGGCCAACATAATGGCAATTATTCTTTCTGGCACCTTAAAGCTAACAACTCCACTAAAAGGCCGAAAACCAGCGCAACGACCCTACAAAAGAAAATATTTGAAGATAAGTTATCGATATACAGTGTTGAAAGTGTCGACAATGTTATTGATGCGGTTATTTCCAAATAATGTCCTTGAAACTAAACGTACTTACAACTTTGTTGACTTTAATTCTTATAGGTAGTTTGAATTTAGAAAATAAAGCAGTAAAGCAAAAACGCAAAAATAAATGTTGGAGGATGAAATTACGTTTAAATTAAGGATATTTAATACAAGCTTAATATTTAATATAATTTTCATGCTACAATTTAGTTGGATATGAAAAAAATAATTATTAAAAAAATAAAAATAAGTAACGAATTAATACTATTTTTTTAATTCAAACGAAGAACGTTGTATATTCTCCTATAGCTATGATTTATGGAACTACTATATGTATGAAATTTGGCACCCGTTGAAATATCAACTCATCGGCGTAGCCGACAACCCCGATCGTCCCTTGTTACAATGTTAACTTGGCCCCTTTTTTATCCGACTTCAAAAAGGAGGAGGTACTCAGGTCGACTGTATGTTTTTTTACGTGTGTTTTCTCATAAATTTTTTCTAGGTGAACCGATTTTGATGGTCCTTTTTTTTTGAAAATTCGTGCTTCCCATAACTCATAATAAGGTCCCATATAAATTTGATCAAGTTCTGACCACTAGTTTTTGAGTTATCCTTAATCATTTATATTGATGTCGGTTGTACAAAACTTTTAATTTGACCACTTGTTACATTTATGTTTTTATGGGATATAGTTAAAGTTATGGATATAACTCAAATATTATTATTATTATTTATATCGTTAAATATTATAGGTAGTAGCTAAAGTGAGAAATTATACCCTGTTCATCTAAAACTAGAAACAAGGCAATTATTATTGCTGTAATATGGGAAGTATATATTATGTCACATTGTCTACTTATATCGTCATATAATTCAAGATATGTTATTTCTTTACATTTATTCATATAGCGTGAGTATATTTTCTGCAGGAATTATCCGTAACAGCAAACTCCGATGGTGCTAATGTATCCATGGCTGTATATCGAAGTGGAACCAAAGTGACACGATGCTTCAAGTGAGTATACCTATTAATTTAATTTTTACCAGCATTTATTATGTACCCATTAAATTTTATTTATCCATTTTAAAACTAAGTTTAAAATTTTAATTTTGTTAATTTACTAAAAATACAGCTACTTATTGCTTTATTTTAACCGAGTTTAAAAAAGGAGAAACTTCTATATTCAACGCGTATGTTTTTTTATGTTGGTTCACCTATTTCTCGGAAACGACTAAAATGATTGAAATAATTTTTAAAAGAATACTAAAGAGAAAACATTCCACTCCTAAAGGTGGCAAAATAGGGAATAAAGCACACAGAACTCAATAAATGCGAGGGTCGATAGATGCATGTGTTGAAGGAGCATACTTTGTAGTTTGTGTGTAGTTATTTCATGCAATTGTAGCGTAAGAGAATTCTACATGTTATCATAGCTTTCGTAAAAGTCGACTAAAGGAAAATTTGTGCGTGTAAGTGTTTTGACACTGTTTGCAGAAAAAAAATTGTTAACTGCGAAAATAGAAAATATATACTAATATAATAAAACGGAAGAGTTTTTTTTTGTTTTGTTGTTTGTTTAAACACGCTTATCTCTGGAACTACCAGTCCGACTTGAAAAATTATTGTTGTGTATTATAGCCAGATTCATGAGCATTAGGCTACACCTCCCAGCTATCCTTAAATATTGATTTTTGTTAACCCGTCATGCGCCTGACCGTTTTAATTTTTTACGAGCCGAACTTCTAGGCATGTACGGAAGGTCGCCAGATCCTGGCAAGCGCTAATGTAAAAAATCATATATGTATTTTTAATTTTGTATGCCTGCTATAATATATAAAACTTAAACGTAAATATATACGTAACATATATAATTCATTATTATTTTTCATTACATCCCTTAACAAGTGCACTGCTGAACATACGCCTCCCCCAAGCAATGCCACAAAGCACGGTCCTGAGACACCTGCATCCATCGACTCCCTACACTTCGCCTATCGGTACGAGGCTGCCACTCGAGAACCGTTTTCCCCATCGATTGTTAGTTCTTCAAGTTATAAGGCCAGCCCATTGCCACTTCAGCTTACTAATCCATTGGCATCTGTCGGTTACTCTGGTTTTACTGTGCATATCCTCATTTCTAAGTTTATCACACAGAGAAACTCCGAGCATAGCCCTCTCCATAGCCTGCTGAGCGACCTTGAGCGTCCTCATACGGCGGCCAGCTGTGAAGGACTACGTCTTAGATTTATAAGTCATCATTGGTAACACGCACTGGTTGTACAATCTCGTTTTCAGGACTTGAAGTATACCTGAAGAAAAGATGTGTTGTAATTTCCCGAACGCTACCCGGCCTAGTTGAATCCGTCGATTGACCTCTCGGCCTCTGGCCTCTATGCCAGAGCCAGGAACCATAAACCACATGCATACTCTTTTGCGAATTGTACAAAAGACCGAAGAGTACAATTTACCACTTTGCCTTGCGTATATGAACTAAGAGAAAGTCTTTGAATCCGTCGACATTTGGGCGGTGCTACAGTCCCTTCAGCGGTGCCAAGTTGACTGTCGGATATATCGAAGTGCTAAAGTGTTTGTACAGTAGGGCTATGATGGCTATCCTAGTACAGAACCAGAGTACGAAACCTATCAAACTGCAGAGAGGTAGGTGTAAGACAGGATGACGTTATATCCCCGAAAATCTTCACCGCTGCATTGGAAGACTTTTTCAAGCTACTGGACTGGATAGGATGCGGTATTTACATCAATGGCGAGTACATCACTCACCTTCGATTTGCCGACGATATAGTCCTTATGGCAGAATCACTGAAGGACCTAAGTACTATGCTCAATGACCTCAGTAGTGTCTCCGAACGGATATGTCTTAAGATGAACATGGACAAAACAAATATCATGTTTAATGTCCATGTCACACCTATGTCGGTAGTTGATGTGAGCATTAATCTAGAATTTGTTGACGAGCGTGTTTACCTGAGACAAATAGTCCGATTAGGTAAGTTCAATTTCGATCAAGAGGTCAATCGACGGATTCAACTCGGCTGGGCAGCGTTCGGGGAATTATGACACATCTTCTCTTCAGGTATACTTCAAAGCCTGAAAACGAGATTGTACAATGTACGTATGTTACCAGTGATGACTTATAAATCTGAGACGTGGTCTTTCACAGCTGGCGGTATGAGAACGCTTGAGGTTGCTCAGCAGGCTGTGGAGAGGGCTATGCTCGGAGTTTCTCTGCGTGATAAACTTAGAAATGAGGATATCCGCAGTATAACCAGAGTAACCGACATAGGCCAATGGATTAGTAAGCTGAAGTGGCAATGGGCCGGCCATATAACTTGAAGAACCTGTCTCGAACCTGTCTCGAACCTGTCTGAATCGATGGGGAAAAACGCTTCTCGAGTAGCAGCCTCGTACCGTTAGGCGAAGTGTAGGAAGTCGATGGATCCAGGTGGCTCAGGACCGTGCTTTGCGGCATTCCTTGGGGGAGGCGTATGTTCAGCAGTGGACTTGTTAAGGGATGTATTGAAAAATGATAATGAAATATATATGTTTGTATATATGTACATTTGAGTTTTACATATAGCTGGCATACAAACTTAAAAATATATCATTTTTTACATTAGCTCCTGCCAGTATCTGGCGACCTTCCGTACATGCCCAGACGTTTGGCGCGTAAAATATTAAAACAGCCAAGCGCTTGACGGGTTAACAAAAATTTAATATTTAAGGATAGCTGGGAGGTGTAGCCTAATGCTCGTGAAACTGGCTATAATACACAAAAATAATTTTCCAAGTTGGACTCGTAGTTCCAGAGATTAGCGTGTTTGAACAAACAACAAAACAAAAAAAAATAAAAAAAAAACAACCTTCGTTGGCACACTCACAATCTTTTCTACGTTGTTAACGAGAGAATTGTGGACGATAAATCCGATACCTCTGGGGCAGATGGTCGCCCTCTCGGTGATAGAACAAGTTCCCGGATTCGAGGATAACTTGTCCTCTCCCTGTTTTCGGACTTTAGATAATCGTATAATATCCCAGCGCAACTTGTCTATCGCTTCTTCCAGCTCCAGGGTATTTACGTCAGTCCTCAGGTGCCTGCATTGTATGTTGATAGGTCGAGTCGTTTTAGGTGGCAACCGAATCTCCACCGGAGATTCTTAGCACCCTCTGCCCCGCCATTACCATGGTCGCCACCGTAGCTAGGAATAGCAGGGCCGACGGGGACAGGGGGGCCGTTATTTCGTAACTCTCATTATTGGGTGTACATTGCCACGCTTAGTGAGCGGGTTTGGTAACCGCAGTTTTTTTATTGTACTATTGCTATTATTTGAAAGATGCTGCTGCCCATCTCCTGCCTTTTTCCCACTGTCGCCTCTTACGACACACACGGGAAGATATGGGGTAGTAGATATTCTTAAGCGCCACTACACGGTAATGAATTAAGATATTTACCTAGTTGTGTATGAATCAGTGCACTTCTACTTTTATAAATGTTATCAATCTCATTTCAAATATGTGTGACAAAATTGCGCAACCGACGCACTGGGATGAGAACCGAGAGAAAGCATCAGGGGACGCTTCTATTAGTTCAAACATTCAATGTATGGAAAAATTGGCAAAATTAAAGGAGTATTTTATCTATTGGCATACATACGTTACAGAGCGAATTTAAATTTTATCCATTCTCCCTCCCCCTCCCGGTTGAGTGTCACCTCCTCCGCCCCCAGAAAATGTCCCGCGGCGCAGTTTTTTCCACTTTTAAAGAATAATGATACGTAAGGGAAATAAATTATACCTCTTTTTATAGAGGTTTTATTATTGTTTGATTACATGACAAACCTTTGCCTTTAATTTACTTGTTAAACTTACCCTAAAGAGTAATTACTGTTGTAAAAGCTATCCAATGAAAGCATAGGGTGGGTTTATTAAGTAAGTCCCTTTGAAATACACTCGGAGAATTTATAGATGTCCCATTTTATAATCTGTATAATTAGGTGTAAACGCGAAATGCTAAGGCGGTGTCGTAGTTTTGTGGTAGATTTTATATTAACTCTACTACAGATAGTCATAGTTTTGATTTTAACGTTTTTTCTTTATTCTCAAATGTTACTTTTAAATTTATATTCAATATCTGATTAATTTAAGAGAGAGGTAAAGCCCCAGTGTGGGATGCTACTTGCGTAGACACTTTGGCGGCCTCTCATCTCAGGGGTACCTCGTTTAGAGCCGGGGCGGCATCAGAGGCAGCTGAACTCAGTAAGTGGCGCAAATATGAGTCTCTAAGAGATGACTACATATTTGTGCCATTTGCTGTAGAGACTATCGGTCCGTGGGGTCCACGTGCGGTGAAGTTCGTAAAGGAACTCCATCCGCGGCTGGTCGTTGCTGCTGGTGATAAAAGGACTGGTTCTTTTCTCGCTCAAATGCTAAGTATAGCCATTCAGCGGGGAAACGCAGTCAGCGGTCTTGGCACGATACCGCGGGGAGTAGGACTGTTTGATAATTAAATACTCGTATTGGTTTTTTTTATTATTATAGTTTTTAATGTTGTATATATTTTTTTAAATTAATCAATAAAATTCTTATATTATTTAAGATATAATTTCTATTCCTTTATAATTTGGATTGACACATGCACTTGTAATACAATTCTAATTTATTGACTATAAAACTGACCATGAAACCGGTCAAATTTACGGCATTATTAGTCTGTAATATAAGTAACAAGTTAACAAGTACAATTAACTTTAAAAATTACTTTATCAGGAGTATCAGTGTGCCCCACACTGTCTTAGCCTGAGTACCTAACCAAATAACTCGATGTAATGATATAATATGTCTTTATAATGCATGAGCATCGAACTCAGAGTTGCACACATACTCCAAAGGGATTATGTAACTTTATTTTTGGATTTTTTTTTAATAAACAGTTATATAAAATAAAGAAGTTCTTTGTACATATGTAAGCTTATTACTTATTTGCTCCGATAATGCCCAGATGAATTAAAATGTAGGTGAAACATGGACATGCTGTGCTGATTTAAATCACAAACAATCGCAAATATAAATTATTATTGTTATTTACTTAGTAATAATTTTACTTTTTACTTAATTCTGTATTTAAGATAATTCATTAAGTAGAGAACTTCGTTGTAAATAGGCCAGATTTCGTGCTTGTGAGACAAAACGTAAGAGACGCCGGAGCCGACCACCGCGCTCTTCTGTTGGGCTTGAAGTTTGGCGGGGTGCCATCCATCAATAGTCTCAACTCTATCTACCACTTCCAGGTATAAATCGCTTTAATAATGTTCATGTATCAAATCAAATCTTACCTAATTCAATATAATTATTGTCTTATTAACTTTTTAAGAGATATACTTCTATTTATTTTGCATTTTATTTAATAACAGTTATGATATTTTTATTAAAGGTAAGAATGACAAAGGAGCATATAGTGCACCTGATGTTAAGTGGATGGCCCATAGACAACTTCATCTATCCTTGATTAAGAATCAGAATACGTGGTCACCCCTGAAGACTAAAATAGACAGTAAAAAGGGTGTCCGCTTCTTTTCACTTTCCATACGAAATTGAGAAGCATTATACTGCTATTTCATGCTGGGACACTGTGTGGGTGGGGTTCTTCCCCGGTCATACCGACCTATTTGTGATGGGTGCAAGTGTTGCCGCGTGGCTCTATCGCATATAATTTGTCTGATAAATTATACACAAATGAATAAGTCAGAAATAGCAATCAGATAGTTACAAACTGTTTAGTTGCTACACACAGTTAACCGGTTCAGTGCTTTTGTGTGTGGCGTATGACACACGAGTCGTGTCTTTTTAAAATCGTCATAACTCGCTCAAATTGCGTTTTTGGAAAATTTATCCAGTACAAAATATTCATTATTTTGCAAGTAGTTCATGCCTGCAGCTTCGTTTCTGGATATTCTGAATATTTGAAATTTTTAGGGGTTGACAACCTTTTTTTAACTTTTACATGGTACTTCTTTTACTTTGTGGGTTTTCAATCATTTTGTGGAAAAATAGTCTAATAAATAACAAATAATAGCACTCATTGCGATCGCTCACAAACTCAAGTTGTAAATAAATTTCTGGAAAACAAGTCTCCTGTTAAATAAAAACAATGCGTTTGTCTTATTGTTTAATTTTGCTTAAAATGGTTGAACTGCCGTCTTATTACTATCATATGGCCGAATAGGCCTACGAAGTACCATGTGCTCTTGTTTGATATTTACAAATATTATTATTATTTTTATTTTTATATTTATTAGATGAGGGTGAGTCTAGAAGTATGATTGATTTTGTAATTGTGGATGAAAGACTGAGGAAGAAAGTGCTAGACACTCAGGCATACCGCGGTGTAGGCCTCGACACAGATCACTTCCTGGTCATAGCCCGAATGCGTGGCCTCTTTAAACGGTGGCGACACCGAGGGGCCGAGCCTACGAGTGTTTTGGACAGAGTAAAAGTGGAAAATCTACAAGAAAAAGAAAAGAAAGACGAGTATGTAGAGAAACTGAAAGAAAGTTTTAAAGGGATAGAAGAGATAGGAGTGATTGAAGATTTGTGGGAGACATTTAAGAAAGGGGTTGTAAATGTTGCAATTGAGGTATGCGGGATAGCTAAAAGAAGGAAAGGGAGAAAGAATGATAACGCGTGGATGGATAAAGATGTACAAAGGGTTGTGCAAGAAAAGAAGAAAGCGTGGTTGGATTGGTTAGCAACAAAAGCTAACCAAAAAGTTCAAAAGGCAACGGATGACGAGATAAAGGAAGCAAGAACGAAGTATAAAATATTGAAAACAGCAGCGAAAGAAATAAAGAAAGAAAGAAGAACGAAAAGATGATTTCGATAGGAGGCTCACTGAAGATTTCCAGTCAAACATTAAGTTTTTCTGGAAAACCATCAAAACAGCCAGAAGAAAAACTTCTAACTCGGAGCTGAGTACAATCAGGAGTCAAGATGGGAGCATTATAAAAGGAGAAGAATGTGTGTTAAAGAGATGGAAAGAGTATTTTGAAAGTTTGTTTGAAAGAGAGGAAGTGCAGGTACAGCATCTGCCATCTTCCACGGAAACTAATATAAATGTTGATGAAAATGAGATAAGCATGGATGAAATAGTGAAAGCGTTGAAAAGTATGAGATTAGGTAAGACTGCAGGGTATGACAGGATTACCGTCGAGATGCTAAGGGCTGGACAGGACCTGGTGGCTAGTCAGCTGTACCGCCTTTCCAATCTGTGCTGGCGAAATGGGCAAGTACCGGGACACTGGTGCAAAGCCGTAATCGTGCCATTGTATAAGGGAAAAGGGTCACGGCAGGACTGCATAAATTACCGTGGTATAAGCCTTCTTAGCGTTGTCGGTAAATTGTATGCGAAAGTGTTGATTGAAAGGGTTGTGAATGAAACAGACGAGAAAGTATGGGATGCACAAGCGGGATTTAGAAAGGGAATGGGATGTACGGATCAGGTCTTTTCCTTGCAGTGCGTAGCCGAAAAGTGTTTGGCTAAAAACAAGAAAGTCTACTGCGCCTTCGTAGATCTAGAAAAGGCCTATGATAGAGTGGTGAGGAATGAATTGTGGTCAGCACTGTCCATGAACGGTGTGAGCAGTATCCTCATACGAGCATTGCAATCTCTTTATAGGGATTCTAGTGCTTGTGTAAGGATAAACGGGGCATACACTGAATGGTTTAATATCGAAAAAGGTGTTAGACAGGGATGTGTAGCGTCACCGTGGCTGTTTAATCTGTTCATGGACAATTGTTTGACAGATTTAAAAGAGAATGAAAGTGGGTTGAGAATGAATGAGTTACTCGTCAAATGTTTTCTCTATGCTGATGACCAAGTATTACTTGCGTCTTCGGCCGAGGAGTTGCAGGAGATGGTAACTGCTATGAGTGGAGCTTTTGTTAGAAAAGGAATGAAGATGAATGTAAGGAAGACGAAAGTGATGGTGTTTGAAAAAGATGAGGCAGTGACAGACTGCAATATCGTGATTGAAGATGAACAAATTGAACAGGTGAAAGAGTTTGTGTATCTGGGGTCAAAGTTTACAAGAGATGGAAAGTGTGAGAGTGATATCGAAAGAAGAGTGAATGCAGGAAACATGGTGAATGGAGCTTTGCATTCCTTTATGAGCAGTCGGAAGGTGTCTAACAAGGCTCGATTGGCTGTGCATGAGGGGGTGTTGGTTCCGACACTCATGTACGGAAGTGAAAGTTGGGTATGGCAGAAGAAACATGAAAGCAGAATAAATGCAGTTGAGATGAGAGCATTAAGAAGTATTATAGGAGTTAAACTGAGTGACAGGATAAGAAATAGTGAGATAAGGAAACGTTGTGGTCTGAAAGAAGATGTAGTGACAAAAATTGAGAAAGGTATGCTGAGATGGTTTGGCCACGTCGAGAGAATGAATGAAGAACGATTGACGAAAAAAGTGTATAAGGCGAGTGTGAATGAAAGTGTTGGAAGGGGTAAACCTAGGCGGACATTTCTAGACCAAATTAGGGACGTCTTGAAAAAAGGCCAGGTTAAGAGTACCCTAAACCGTAGAGCATGTATGAAGGGAATAATGAAAGTGGACGAAGCGAAACAAGTATGTAAGGATCGTAGCAAGTGGAAAGAAGTGGTCTCTGCCTACCCCTACGGGAAAGAGGCGTGATTATATGTATGTATGTATGTATGTATTATTAGGTGAAAATTTAAATTAATAAAAACCAAGATTTTCCAGGGTGATTTAGCTGTCTAAATCACCCTGGAAAATCTTGGTTTTTATTAATTTAAATTATTATATAAGTAAAATCATTTATATAAGTAGGTACAGACCTACTTATATAAATGATTTTTGTATAAAACAAAAAATAGTACAAATTGTTTGTAATCTCTGCATAAAAAAGTCACTTACTCTCAGTTTCAAAGAAAACACGTAGAAAAACACTAAAAACAAGTACTTATCCTTCCGTTTGTAACTGATGTTTGATGTCGAAAATTGGTGCCGCAACGAATCGGTTAGAATAGAGTAGAATAATTTTTATTCAATATTTTATCCGTAATGAAAGTCTTTTGTTCACTTTTAACACTGATTCGGAAAAACCTCTATCCTGGTAAGAACTAGCCAGAAATCTAGTGGGGCTTTTTTTCAAAGTAAAATTTTACAATAGAATATAGGTTGTAGAAACTAGTTATGAAACTTATATAAGAAACAGCTTGGAAGCGACCACTTCATTCCCTGAGGTTATTATCAACCATGTATTCGTTTATATTATAATAACCCTTTTTATGCAGTTAAAGTATTAAAATGTGTTTCTTATGGTGAGCTTCGCTGCTGTGTTTCGTATGGGGAGTGTAGAAAACCGTAGACCCTTTTTACTGGAATCGAGGCATTCCATCTTTATCCTCAAGGGTGAAAACGCATTTGCATTTTGATTCTTAATTGAGTATAGATGTAGAAGTCTAGGTATGGGCCACAGCAACCACTTACCACCAGGTGGACTGTGTGCTCGTTTGTCACCCTTATCCCATTAGAAAAAAACTTGGTAATAAAGACACTTTGTATATTTTCTGGGACTAAATTAGGTATAAAAATATTATTTATATAAGTTAACACCTTCCTAATAAATGTAGTTTTTTTTTAAATCTTTAGGTTCTATTGTATAACTGTTTGTTTTTTGTTTTAAATAAATAGGATCGGCCATGGGTGTTCGGTCACCTTCTACAACTACAGCGACGTCTTGGAAGAGAAAACTTTCCTCTGATAGAGCAGACGTACTATCACAATTACACCGACATGGTAAGTGCGTAGTTGTAACGTTGCTGTAAGGAGTTGTTAGGCGCTGAAAATTTTAATTATCTGGTTATTAAATCAAAGCGTAATCTGTTTCTCAAGTCTTTATTTTATTTAATAATTACAACTATTTTTTGTTAATTTACAGATTTAACTTAAACATAAAAAAATATAACTTAAAATAAATAATACAAATAACGTTAGAATTTTTCTTCTTCACATAGACAGTCAACAATTTCAAAGTTTTTAGTTAGAAAAATCAAAAGGATAACAAATAATAGAATTTGCGAATAAATTCGTCATTCCAAATACCTTTAATTTTGTAATTCCCAGCGTCGACATACACACAATAATCACATTCATAGCCACATAGCATGCTGCCTGCATTTCGTATAAAAAGCTCGTAATCGTTTTGAATAAATTGTTAGGACGCCCCAAGACAATTCAGATCATATTTGCAAAATATCACTACGCTACAAAGTTGGTTCAAACATCGGTTACTGGGCCGCTAGCATCACATAAAAATAACCTAGTAGGCGTGTTAAAATGAAAATTTCGGCTTAGTAACTCATGTTTGTTTCGATATCATGAATTATTAGTAGAAAACAAAGGTAACATCGGAATTTTCAAATGTTGGTCGAGATATACAAATGTTTGTTACAAATAATGTTTAAATTACATCGAGTCGGCAACATGAATCAAGTCATAGTACTGTTAAAGTGTGGTTTCTGCAGACACCTCGTGAGAGCTGGAGCCCTGTAACAAACCGTTTGATTGTATTGGATGTTCTATTGTTTAAAAGAAACGAACGTCAAATAAAAGCTAAGAAAATAACAGCTGCTCATCTACTGTTTCATTCCCTCTCTCGTCTCTTACGACGTCCACGAGATGATATGGGATATAATTATTCGGAAGTTCTCGTTGTCAGCGAAATTTGACCGCGTGAATAATACATAATAATTTTACTGGGAGTTTGAGGTTACTTGCAGGTGTCCATGGGCATGATGCAGGTTTCCACTTATTACTATTGATTACGCAATTATAGTGCTCATAATTTAAAACTTGTTGATTCATTGATTAGCAATCTTAACCACTTAAAAGAACAACAATTAATTTGAAAAAATGTAAATGTATAGATCTTTTTGCGCGAGAGTGAATAGACATGCTTTCCACCATTTAATATCAGGATCTAAACCTTGAGCAGTTTAAAATAAGAAATAGAACGTGGTATATATATTATAGTCACCTGGTCCAACGGCAACGTCGTTCGCGATCATGCAGACAGATTCCGTGCCTCTCAAAGCAGTCGTCGTAGTTCGTCACGCACGTGTTGGGCGATTTTGTGCGACGCCGAGCATGCACCTGTAAAATATTGAAAATTTGAAGTCTTGCACAGGGATGTTTTTTTATAGAATAAGGCTAACAAACGAGAACATAGTTCACATGATGGTAAGTGGATGCTGAGGCCCACAGACATGATATCATGGATTAAAATTCAAAATGCAGATGCGTAGTCATCCCTGAAGACTAGGAATGCCTCGTTTTTAGTAAAAAGGGTTTCCGGTTCTCTACGCTCACCATACGAAGCACAGCAGCATTAGGCTTCTATTTTAAGCTGGTATTTTGTGAGAGTGTGGAACTGCACCGGTCGAGCTGACCCATTCGTGCTACAACTATAATATAGCTGCAGCGTGGCTCTATCACGTTAAGTGATTTATCGAATGGCAAAAGATTCATCGGTTTGTTCTCTTTACGTCT
Organism: Parnassius glacialis; assembly: GCA_033319125.1. Lineage (NCBI taxonomy): Eukaryota > Metazoa > Arthropoda > Insecta > Lepidoptera > Papilionidae > Parnassius > Parnassius glacialis. The sequence goes on from JAVANC010000021.1 coordinate 23,265,746, forward strand.
TGTTTGTGGTGTAACGATATATTTTCTTACATATAATGTGTATTTATTTTAGTTTCTTTTCTTTTTCTCTTTTTTTTCTTTCCATTGCTGCACCTACGTCAAACTCCCACCACTCCATGGGTTGACTGGTAAACAATGCCTAAAGGCATTCTCTCCGCCCTTTGTATACTTTTTTTCTAAGGGAATGCGATTAAGATTTAAAATAATATATATTATCTCTACAGTTCTGTAATGATCATGATGACATGATGATACACTTAGACAGATATTGACATAGAAACTAAACTTCTATCTTCTCGTTAATTCTTTAATAGCCGTTAAAAAGTGTAACCACATTTTATTATAGAGTTTAGAGAGCTCGAGCTCGAGTATTTAAAGTCACGGGGAATGTAATATTTTACATCCTGAATTCGCAATTTAACATGTGTTTTATTATTAATTTTTAATCTAATTTTTGTAAATAAACTTGAAATTCAAAGTACAAAATTTTGAAATACGGCTATACTTTACTTTGGATTTGATTTTATTTTAATGAAAGGATTCAAACTCCTTGATAAAAACCAGTTATTTTCATAACATGCAAAACGGGAAATAAATCATACTTTACGTTTACCATGAATTATGTATTAAAAAAATGCATGTATTGTAAGAATACCATCACATCCCAATAATAAAACTAATGAAATAACACTTATGAACGAAGCTCAAAATGATTTCATTTTATAATATAAATTTTTGTGTAGTGTATTAGTTTTACACCTTATTACTAAAAAGATGAACGCGAACCGGTCTTATATTACATTGAATGAATTTGTATATAAAGTTACAGCCTATATACGTCCCACAGCTGAGCATAAGGCTCCCCTCATTTCTGATAGGGTTTTAGGGCAAGGAAATGTCCGCCGCGTTACCCCAATGCGTGTTGGCGAACTTCATGTTTCTCAGACATTAGTTTTTCACGATGTTTTTCTTCCCCGCCGAGCACATGTTAAATCAGCACTTAAAATTGCAATTAACAATTTCATTGGTGCCGACGGGGATCGAACCCGGGTTGCTCGTGTAATGTGAAATTTACAGCGAGCGCTAAGCACCTGAGCCACCACGGCTCCTTTATATATATATATATATATATATATATATATATATATATATATATATATATATATATAATTTGTATGTATGTAGCATCGAAAAATTCGATCGCATGGCCTACAATAACTTTGCTATGTTCTTAAAGAGATTTTAAACAAGAGCGAGAAATAGTATTATGTTCAGGGTTCGAAGGCGTGAGTGTGTATTCATAAAAACTTTAACTCTACTGAACGCCCGCCTTGTTATTTCACGTAAGAGAATAATACATTTAGGATGCGATCATGAAACGTTTGAAGAGAATGCTATATTATCTTCGTTTTCGTTTCGGCATAATTAATTTATTGTGTTACATAATAGATTAGAAATGGAGAATTCGTAAGTAAAGTCACTGTTTTTATTCTAATTTGCTACAGGAAAATATTAAAAGTGTTTGTAGTAAAATATTACGACACAATGTTAGAAGTACTGTTATATATCAATGTTATTATTGCCTTGAGTGGAATAAATTCTATAATATACGAAGTAGAACGAAATAACGACGGTTTTATATTTAAAGTACTTGAACCGAGAAAAGTGTTTGTATGGATAACATTAAAACATACAATATTCATTACTTTTCTAAAGTAATAATAATATGTTTTAATGTTATATAAATATATGCACAAATATTCGTGTCAAATTAGGTAAAGAAAATATAAAATTACAATAATAAAAAAAATAATACATAAAGTATAACATTAAAACTGTCTCTAACCCACCTTGCAAGTACAACCCTGTTTGTATAATAGTCTGAAGCCTTTTCGCTGTCGCGGTGTCACATCCCGCCATTTGTTGATGTATCCGCAGAGGTGGATGTGTGCTTGTAGGTGCATTACTTGACCTGCAAATGTTTTATACTCTTCAGATATCTACTTTAAAAATATATTCGCAAAATATTATGTTTTGGATTCTATTTATTCCAAGTTTTAGGCGACAGGACCTAGGAGCTAATTTGATCCTCGCTACCACCATTGCTATTCTTAACTGAAAACTTAATTGCTTAATTATTACATGCTCTGCGTTGAAGAAATAAATACCTCATGAGGGAACAGACAAATCAAAAAAGATTTTGAGGACATGTGAAAACTGCCTACGCGCATTGAAGTATAGCGGCCGCCTCTAAACACTCAGTGATTGGGAGGCTGTTCACGGAGCATAAATAAGTTTTTCACTATTAATTTAAAAAATAAAATAAACTGACGATAAATGATGATGTTGTCTTGGTTAGAAGCTGTGCCGGCCCGTTAGAATCAACGAGCGGTCAAAGTTGAGGCTAGACGAGATTTCTTTTTTATCGACTTTTACGAATATTTTTTTTAAATTTCGACTTCACCAATGAGGGCTAATAATTTTCCACTCACCAGATGTCGCTAGTTGCGACTGAGGTAAAGTTTTTGTTACACAATGTCAGTTAATTGAGAAATTAGTTTTATGAAAATAGTTTATCATTATCTACAATAATATATTAATACACAACACAATGCATCGGTGGTTTGCTTTTTAAATTTTTGCACTTTATAACTCTTTTAAAAAAAATCGGCTTTATTTATATTTTATAGTTTGGTTTATTCATTTCTAATGTAATTAATATAAAATATAACTAATAATACAGAAAGAAACCTTAAAGATTACATTTTCCTAAGAAATTATCATACCCGCTATGAAATCTGTCAAATATTTTACCTCACTGTAAAGTGGCGCCGCCCTGGTGGTAGAAAAAGTTGTGGATGCCCTCATTTTGTGTGTGAATGTTGATAAGAACTTGTAAATACGTCTTACATTTTTTTGGTAAGTAACATTGTAAAATAAATACACGTCACCACCGAATTCCTATAATTTCATAAAAAATAAATGGGTTAGATTTTATTATATCTTATTACCTGTTATAACATAGGTCTCTCTTGGTTGTAGAGTAACACCACATAATGATTCCTGAGGCGGCGTTAATATTCGTCCGGATTTAAGTGCTACAGCTGCTTTTGTGGTTGCCTGCAAATTGTAATTTTTATTTTTTTATGCGCTGCTACTGCCTAACTAAAATGTTCTTCTTTACCAGTCCCTACACATCCTACTGCTGAACAAGGTTGTCTCCCATATTAGGGACGTTGTGCCATGGTCGCCAGACTATACAGAACTAGGGCCCGGTCCAGTAATTCTTATATAGTATATTTGGACGCCATAAGGTGTGACTTTTAATATAATAGTTGGCACTTCGACATCCACTGATTTAGATAGGTTCAAAAGATTACTTTCGAATAATAATATATATATATATATATATATATATATATATATATATTGATTATAGTGTATTTTGCAATTCATTTTTCTTACATCTTACATACACGAGCACACAGTCCACCTGATGGTAAGTGGTTGCTGTGACCCATAGACATCTGCATCTATCCTTAATAAATAATCAAAATGCAGATGTTTTGTGACCCGTGAGGACTAAGATGGAATGCCTCTTTTCCAGTAAAAAGGGGCTCCGGTTCTCTACACTCACAATATAAAACACAGCAGGGTTAAGTTGCTATTATACGCTGGTATTCTGTGACAGCGTGGTCCTTCCCCGGTCAAGCCGACCCATTTGTGCTACAACTATGCTACTACTATAACTGCAGCATGGCTCTACCGCGTAAAAACTTTCACAAATATATTAAAATGATTCATATTTTAATACATTTTCATAGTTTCATATGAGCTAGACGACATTAACTTAATATCGAAAAAAGTAATTGCATACGCACACATTTAAATATGAACAACAAGGGTTTCGTTAATGTAAAGCATATTTAAATATAGGTTATACAAGCAAAGGAAATAAAAAGAACATAATATTCGAAAGTTAAAATTCATGAACGCGACAGCAGTCGAAAAGTCAACTTGTTTCAAATTATCCTCGGTTCCTTTAAATTATTACCAAATTAAGTACCAAATATTAAAATAATATTCAAAAGCACGCGCTCTTGAATTATGCAATACAGAATGTTGTCATGCTGCTTTCCCATATACCTAAAGCTCGTTAAATTACCGGGCATATTATAACAAAGGATTGCTTACTTTGTAAACGTTTCGAATTTTCACTTTGTACGCGTCGTAAGTGTCATTTCCTCTGAACAATTTTTGTACACGGCCAACGATCACTGAAACGATTATAAAATATTTATTATTGCATTTATCGATTCAATTTTTAATTGTTATAATTAATCTTCTAATCTCATGACCCAAACATACATATATAAATAGATAATTATTTATTTTGGGTACGTAATTTTGCTTTGTTGCATTCACAAAATGTAAATAATGACTTGCATAACATATGATCACAGATGTCAATTTTTTAGTATTGAAATAATTGAACAATAAACATTTCAATGAATATTGTTAATACACGAAAAGTGTGTTCTGCTTACCGAAATCGCTTTTACAAAAGTGTGTCTGTGGATGTTCGGGTGCACAGGTGCAGGAGTCGGCGGCTCGCCACGTCGCTGCCACTAATGCCAGCGTCAACCACCTTGTCAGCATGCTCTCTCTAATATTCTGAAAAGATTAAACATATTCCCAGGTTAAAAGAAGGCATGGAATCCGAACTATTAAGTTTAGAGTTTAGGGGTTATATATTTGGATCGATTGTGTTTTATTGCCTACTAGCTGATACCCGCGACTTCGTCCGCATTGCTTGATATATCAAGAAAACACACATAACTGAACACGTAGTGCTTATAAAATGCGTTGTTTCTCAAAACTTTAATAACTTTATATTATATGAAGATATCGCAATATTTTTTTTAGATAAGGGCCAAGTGTCTAAGAAATAAAACCAAGTAAACCTAATTGAAATATATCCAATAGTTTTTCGGTGATGCGCGCGCCCAAACCTTTATCATTTTATTTATATAGATAAAAGCGATACGATGATCAAATAACGTTATTTAAATATTTTTAATCATGATTGGGCTTTCGGGGGAGTGCATATTTCTGCCTAAGAAAATTTTAATTTAAACTAAACCTTATTGTGAATTGTACTCCAAAATTGTTTAAAAAGACAATGTCACCTTTGAAATACAAACCAGTGACCCATCTCTGTAAACGACCCATTCTTTGCGAGTTCCGGAAATTGAACTATAGTAAGAGAAGTTGCAACTGCAACAAACTAATTTAATAGCGAACTGGGGAGCACAAAAAAGAGATACTTTCTTTGCTTTAGAATTTATGTTTTATCGTAAAGTTTATATCAAAAAATAATTTCTTGTATTTATGAGTACTACTACAAATTAAAAGCGATAAAATCAAAATTAAATTTCTGTAATCTATATATCCCACTTTATACTTACGTAAGTTATGCGAATTCCACGCGAACACACGCAGATAATTTGTTACTTTTTAATTTAATTTAATAACAAAACTTTTTTGTGCTCTTTTATTTAAATACATATATAAAAATACATAAGTATATATGATTTAATATAAATAAAAATATTTTTCTTTTAGCCTCTTTTGCCCACAGTATTAAATTTAAAACTATTAACTTCTTAAATACTTCTACAGGTAACAGATGGAAACTACATATTGGACATAAATGTTTGATAACACTATGTGGCGGGCTTAGGCCGTTCTAGGCATTAAAATTCACAGTAGTTCATTGGCATTATTCTACTACCTTAAGTTTAAAAATTACTTTATCATTCAACCTAAAGGCCATTTTGTTGTTCTCATTCGCATGCAAAACTTAAAAGCATACTGCATTTCTTTTTCGTGCACCACCTTACCTCGAGCAAAATAATGTAATTTTTTTATTCAATATTATCACATCTTTTGTTTCCTTTCGTTTAACACTTGAAATCTGTACTAATTTAAGGCTTCCACTTATCAGTCATATATTATATTTTACGGATTTTTGTTATACAGCATCATTTTAGTATTTAATTCCATATGATATTTTTTAATTTCCTATTTTTCAATCCAGTGGAATAATTAATAGATAAATGTAATAGATTTTATATTTGTAGTATCTTCCTATAATATCTAGCACAAGACCAAAAAAAAACAAAAGAAAGAATGCCTTGCATTTTAATCCAGCAAACTGTTCGGCCTTTTTTTTTTATAGGATAAACTAGATTATACAAACTATTATATTATATATACAGACAAATACATATGCATACAAGAACAGACAAAAACATCGGTGGCAATTGAGTAAAACTTTGAAAATTTCAGTACATTTGACGTCGAACCAAAGAGTCTCAAATAATTCACCACAATGCAAGCTGCAATTTGTTTGTCGGTTATTATCAAATCCTCCCAACAAAATACTACCATTAAAAAAGTATTCGATGTAATAACGAGTCCAATTAGAGCTCCCAATTCGATAATTTGGGTCTAATTTTCTTACTAAACGTCGTTATCCTTTTGTTTTGTATCATCTCAAACGTTTGTCGACGTTTTTATTGTCAAGCGGACATTGTTGTTAACTTTAATTTGGGTACTTTGGTAAATTGTTCTGGATACTTGAGTAAATCTTTCTCCCATAAGAGAACACTCTCTTTTCTATCTTTAAATAGGTTTGGTTGAGAATAAAAGATTTGAATGACATTGGCTTTTTCAATTTTATTATGTTTAATTTACTTATTTTTATATACACGGCATTTTGGAATGCTTTACAGAGAAGGGTACAGTATCTTGAAGTCTTGCAGTGGCATGCTTGGATACTTGGGCTGGAATTTAATCCAGGCATCTTCTCTATTAGAATTAGGATACTTTTTTAATTTCAATATTTTCACGAATTTTTTGTGGCAGGAAGGATTGTGTGTTTTTTGTGAGGACTTGTTATCGAATCTAATGTAGGGTGATTTAAAACATGTTCTTCGCAGAGTTTACGTCAGATATATGATATTAAAAATGATATGATACAAAAATTCCGTAAAAGTTAGTTTTATTCAATGTGTAAGTATTCGCGTAAACATTATTAAATAATTGAATTATATATAGTAAAGTATCAGGTTTTACAAATGGCACTGAAATATTACTAAACATACTTCCTTTTTATAATTATGTATCCAAATTGAATAATAATTATTAATATCATTATAAATCAGACTTTTTTCACAGTCCTCTATTAAAATAAGGTGCTTTACAAAAAATTGCCGTAAGCGCTGTGTATGTACCAGACGTTTTGTATCATACAGTATATTTACGAGTATAACGTCATCTAGAATAATCTAAATTAAAAAATTTAAAAATCCCCAAAACACGTAGAACTGATGATCTTCAAACGGCTGAACAGATTTTCTTGAAACATAGCTAAGAACATTCTCGATTAAGACACATTTCAAATGAATTTTTTTTTAACAAAAATCGGTACATCCGTTCAGGTGGTATGTCATAAACAGACACCCTTTTTCCTGTTTATTCTAATTATATTTCTTATTATTTTTCTCATGTTATTAGATTTATTTTATCTTTAATGGTTTGAATATTATTTCCTTATTATTTTAATATAGTTAGATTTAATTTAGGTATTTTTTATGTTGTACTAGAATGGGGGTGATACAAATATACACACTACAAACTTATAGCACCTCTCTGTTTTCGTCGGGGGTTAAAAAGAGTATCATTGCCATGACGTTCCTTGTTTGTCTGATGACTTATATATGTTATAATACCTTTTTTAGAAGCGTTTCATTAAATCATAAATGGATAAAATTGTATTAGGTTTTTTAATAAGTAACAAGTAAGTAACAAGCGAAACAAAAGTGTCAATTTCCTCTCAGTCTAATCAGTCCTTTATAGACCTAACTTGAAGGAGTATAAACAGTGGTGACAATTGGCTCAATACTTAGGTACTTTTAGTTAAATTTTCTTTATGAGGTTTATATAAACTTTTAACACTAAATTATTACTAACATACTGAATAAGCAATTCATTTTTATACATCCTCTTGGTCCTGTATCTAAATATACATCTGATGAATATAAACATACTCCAAATTAGGCAGTTTTGCTGTAATTGCGATAATTACTATTCAATGTGCCGATCTCACTATTTGCCCTCTCTTATTTTACCTGCAACTTTATTATCTACTTACAAATAAATTTTTTCAAGTCTGGCTAGCTAGCGCCGTGTAGTGGCGACACGAGAGAACTCATGTCATCTCTTATTTACATCAGATATTAAATACCCGACAATGAGATAAAAAGCAACGTCTGGTACTGCGCTCGGTAATCCATCTGCCAAACCACTGTCTTTTTTTGTCTTATCTTATATATCTGACCAAGCAAATACTTCTTCCTACGGATAAGACCTATGTTCAGCGTTGAACTATTGAACGAGTTGATGCGCAGGGTGGATGACCTAAGTGACGACAATAATACTTTTAAATTTATTTAAAATACTATAGGATTTTTATCTATTACATCTTATTGGCTTTTATTACAATTACGGAAGAGAGAAATGTGTTTATTTTACATACGTATGTTTATTATCTGTAACGTTATCGTTTCATATAGAAAATAGTCATCCACATTATTATCATGTATTTACTTAACCCACTTACACAACTTGGGATGGTATTAACCAATAATCTGTCATCTTTTGAAATTAATTAAGTTCACAAGAGGTACAGTCAATTTCTATCGCAGACACGGAGTACTGCGGGAATACATTACACATAATTTATTAGTGTGGTAGTAGAGAATGTACGACCACAGGATGACAGTTGTGACCTACATAGTACAGCGACCTTAAGGTCTTGAAACTTCCTTATAAAGTATACCTTTGAGTGAACCGAATGATTCGTAAGCTTTTATTATTTATTATCTTACTCCATTATGCCAACAATGCATGGTCACATTCAGAACTGAGCTATTAAGCCTCTTTGGCAGTAACAAAAGTAAAACAAAAAATATATTTTGAATCATAAATGGGTGAATAGACCCACTGCCTTTGAGTGGCGACTTTAATCGGATTTGTCCGTATTATCTCACACACAGAGACATGTCTACTTATTCAACACCTGAGAGTGAGAACATAAATAAATAGCGTCTGACAGCGTTTTACTTTTGTATTACTTTTGCGGGCGGTTACACTTTTGAATTTTACACGGTTTGATATATAATGGCTGCATTACGGATATTTTTGACTTAAGACATCGCTTTAATTATTTGGATTAATATAATACAATCTTGAAAAATTGTGTAAAATCAGCACCTTTGTTACACGAAAGCGAACAAACTAAATGCCGTTAAAAGAAATATTAAATTATATTCTTATAACCCATTTAAAGTACAATGATATTTTTCAATTGCTATTATTATATATTTATCTTCAGTGCCTACCTCACCATGTCTAAAGTCATGTTTATTAGATACGGTCAGAATAAAGGTGATGTTATCAGAAAATCGGAATAGAAGCAATATACATACATATAAAAATAACGAAAGTATTGTGACGGCGCTATCGTCGGGCCACAAGCGAAAATACATCGAAGCCTTTCCATCTTTTTTTTTATATAGGATTAGGGTGACAAACGAGCACACAATCCACCTGATGGTAAGTGGTTGCTGCGGCCCATAGACATCTACATCTATCCTCGTTTGCGAATCAAAATGCAGATGCGTTGTCACCCGTGAGGACTAAGATGTAATGCCTCATTTCCAGTAAAAAGGGCCTCCGGCCACCTGCACTCGCCAAGCGAAACGCAGAGGTAAACCTCTACTTCACGCTGGTATTCTGTGAGGTCGTGGTACCACCCCGGTTCCCGTCCGTCCGTGCGACAGCAAAAGCTGCCGCGTGGCTCTACCACTGTTAATATCTATATATCTAGTTCCGAAGTAAAAGCAATATATTATGTAGAATAGCTCCGACCCACCACTCGGAGCGTTGGCCGCTCCCGGGCCGAACACCTTGCCCGGCGGGACATCACCCCTTTTCCTTTCACCGCCAAAGTATTAATAATTTGTGGATTGCACAAACACAAGACACTTCATTTAGTATACAAATAGGCGCACGTGTATCAATAAGGCATGCATTTCATCAAAGGGCTGGAACATTGTAACATTATATTTTCTGTTAGATAAAATCGTGCAATTACCTGCAATGAGCTTCAAACAAAAGAAGGCATAGAAGCGATGTCACACCCGAGGACTAACTTAAAATGCCTCGTAGCCTATAATCGTACAGGCACTCTTAACCTACAAACTGGAATACAATAGTTGCTGCACTGTTGCTTTGTTGCGAACAATAAAGATCATAACAACGTAAATCTGTATGTAAGTTTGTATCAAAGGGTTATTATAATATTAAGGAGTTTATGGATGATAATAACCCCTGGGAATGAGATGATTGCTTGTTTTGTGTGGTTAATTGTGTAACATACGTGATTGTAATCTGTTATTTAAAAAAAAGTTCCGCTGGGTTTCTTGCTGGTTCTTCCCACGACAGAGGTTTTTTTCGAACCAGTGGTAATTAAACAAAAGAGTGACTTTCATTAAGTATTATTTATAATCTATATTGAATACTATTTGTCGGTTATTAAAGAATAAAAACATGATTTATGGCATTGATTTATATTAATATACTTGATCAACCTCAAAAAACTAGCTGTTGCCTTACCTACTCTGCTTTGCTTTCTTTCTCTTTACTTGTCTACTCTACTTTCTTAAGAAGGATGCCTATGTGCCCTAACTGTAAGCTATTTTACTTTCCAATCTGAACTTCAAACCAAGCACTATTTTTAGCGACTGAAATTAAAAAGGCAAAAGTTTCTATACGAAGGCTTGTATGTATAGCATAAATTGAATATCCAAGTAAGTACAAGTACCATTAATAATAAACCTAGCAAGCTAACAGCATAGCAAAGTGGCGAAGCAATCAGCTTTTTTTTTTGCCGTTGAGCAATCAGTTTCAAAATAGGAGGTTCAGATGCCTGGGTGATCAGTAATCGATTGCTGAAAACAGAATTTGAAAATTCGAAACCGTTCTCGAGATAATCGTGGGACAGACGGACAGACATCGTGAAATCAATAAGTGTCTTTGCAAGCTTCGCCACTTAAAAACTGTCTTCGCAAGCTTCGCCAATTAATAATAAGCAATTTAATGTTAAGCGTACTTATACCTAAGCAAAAGCACGCTCGCTTTATTGATATATTTGTAAAACAGATGATATTGAGTAATATTCACAAGCATTTCGATCATTTTCATGACAATTAATAATGTAAGCTTCATTAAACTTGTCGTGTATTAACGTCGAAAGAGAATCCATCATCCGATTTTGTCCCTTGGGTGTATTAATCATATTGCTATCATACCCTCAAATATGCTTTGTGACGATCGTTCGGGGAGGCCTATGTTCAGCTGTGGAAATGTGATGGGATGTGATAATGATGATGATGCGAATTGTATTGTTAATTTTTTATACTCAGGATTAAAAAAAATTACATTCCTTTTACGTTCAACTGGTTCAACAACAACTACAAGTAGAGCTTTCTATATTGTTCATCGATTTTTTATCAAATCTTTTGTTGTTATAATTAACATCATAATCGAGCGTCAACTTAAATTCTATAAAACTAATATACAGTAGAACGCCGATTATCCGAATTAATTCGGACCGGGGTTTATTCGGATAATTGAAAATTCGGATAATCGGACATAGACTGGTATGTAATATAGAAAAACGAACTGTCACACATAGAATAAACTTTATTAAGTTTATAAATGGTTTAACACTTTATAAAGTGTAAAACCAGCTGCACTTTTTCACTGAACATTCGCGCCTTTTTACATAAAATCGATCCTGAAATCGGTTGTCCAATAGATCGTTGCTGCAGAAACCACGTAAAAACAGCATTTTCAAGCTGTTCATCCTTTCCTTTTTCATTACTTTTCGCGACGAACATCCATCACCAGTTTCCAACGCAATCACAAAACTTAAAATTTTTTTCACTGTTATTTTTAATATCAGTTAACCAAGTACTGTAAGTAAGTAACATTACTTACTTACAAAAAATTAAAACCAAGTTTTATTTTTTTATATTACGCTTAGGACTGATTCGGATAATTGGCGATTCGGTTAATCGGCGTTCGGATAATCGGCGTTCTACTGTAATTAATCCGTATAATAATGATTATTGTTTCATTTCACCGTTCGTTGTTAAAAACTGTTTTTTTTATCGAGGCGAGAAAGAGTGACACAGAGTGACACGAAGCTTAAATAATTCCTAGTGATTAAAATTCCCAAATTTAGTCCTAGTTAAACAACTGGGAAATATAAGCAAAATTTACGTTGAAGCATTACTAAACAAGCGGTTTGCCAACTATTATTTCATTAAGAAACGCATTTGTAACTGACAGAGAAATACAGACTGTAGCCACAAAAGCTCCCCCACACAAGGCCACAACATCTATTCGAATGCATGAATTTGAATAGAGCAGACGTCCTTATATGAGGTAGCAGTCATTTCAAAATATGTAATTGAATAATAACAATGCGGAAGCGACATGAACGCATTCCCATGATCGTGACTGAATTGTGACGGTACCAGCGTCCCAGCTCCTCAACAATGCCTCGTTTGTCAGGGTTCGTCGAGAACATAAGGTGATTGTTGGTACTCGGGGCTTGTTTACCGACGGCTGCGGCAAGGTTCGATGAACGATTTCAATCCTGTATATTGGCTAATGTATTATGAGAAAATGTCTTGTGACCTCGTTAACAAACGGACCATCATTATCCGTAAAGTAAAACTTTTCAAAACAAATCGGAACGCGAGTATTTTAAAATCTTTTCATTGAATGTAAATTTATTTTAAAACAAAGCATTTTAAAGGATGCATTATCAGAAAAAAGAGTCTGCGTTGGATATTCACCATTTTTTCCACCAATGCGACACAAAAATATGTTATTCAGAAGAGGTTCGCGTATCGGTCCTGTATATCTCCATACCATTTTTGTATTCTCTACTTACGGTATAAATTGAAAGGCTGATACTGCGAAATGATATCAAAATGTGAATCTGAACTGACATAAGAAGCCGGCATATGAGAGTAGTAGCGTTACTAGCAACATATTTGGATGAGATAATTGAACATGTTCCAGGACGAAACACGACAAGATCTTTATTGTAAATTTTATTTGTTTCCGAGTCTCAAGTAAATGAAGTGTATACTATATTTAGTTATAGTCCAAAATCCAATGTTTGTACATTTGTTACCATGGTCATGTCCAAATACGAATGTGAAAGTAAATGATTACATAACGTAAATAACTCATTTTTAATCGCTAAAAACATAAAAATTATTGTTCTGCGAACGGGGTAATTCCGGTCAGCCTTTCAGGACATCGTCAAACGATTGGATCACCGTGTCGAACATTCGTCACGGAGTCCCAGTCGCCTCAGATGCAGAAAGCGATGTTCCTCGATACCGCCTACATATCCGGCGGTTACTTCCCCCTTTCCCCCAACCCCCCGTCATTAGGTCTCGCCAGGGAGCTTCAGGTTGGGTTTTATCTATATATTTTACTATATTGTAGTTAGTATATTATTTTGATAGGTATGTATATATTTTTATCATTATTAACCTATTTATATGTAGGTATTTATATATATCTCAACCAGACGACAACACTACAATAATATCGCATAATATAGTAATAATGAGTTCATCGAACACTGCGGTTTTGAGTCAAGGTATGTGATGTCTCCTGTGGTTTTCCAGAGGTATACTATTCAATAATTTTCTAGTATAAGCTATAAGGATGCGGCCGCACATGATTACATTATCAATTTTCATTAATAAACCAAAATAACATAGTCAAATTATAAATACTCATCGTTGTTAAAAACATTAGCTGGAACTGGAAATTTGTGGTCACAGTAGAAAACAATAAGGTAAAATTTAATAATCCTGGAATAAGCAATTAGTTTTCGCGATATCTCCATTGGATTTATTTTATAATGGCCACCTGCCATAATTTAGATGTAAGATAGTCATCGACGATCTTTTCATTTAATTTTTATCAAATTTTCGATTCCATAAAAAAATCGCCTAGCTTTTCAGAAGCTTCGTCAGAATCGCTTCAGCCATTTTGAACATTAATATACTAACCCGGATAGACATAAAGACAGACAAATTTTTCAATAATGGTTATTATATTCACCAAGCAAACAATTCTCCGAACATAATAAAATGCAATTATTTTGATATTACAAACAGATTTTAATTTTATAGTTAGTTTTAGTAGTTTTCTTTTCTGATTTACCACATCATTTATACACATGTTTTATACACATTATTTCCACACGTATTTTTCCGAGTTGACTGGGAGAGAATGCCAAAAGGCATTAAGTCCGCCCTTTGTAAGCGTTTATATTACGTTTATATTATATTGTGTACAATAAAGTATTTTTTTATAGTATAGGGTGACAAATGAACACACAGCCCACCAGATGGTAAGTGGATGCTGTGGCAGATAGACATTTATGTAAATTCCTCAATTAAGAATCCAAATGCAGATGCGTTGTCCTCTGAGAACTAAAATGGAATGCCTCATTTCCAGTAAAAATGGGTCTCCGATTCTGTACACTCACCATACGAAAAACAGCAGCATTAAGCTGCTATTTTATGCTGGTAATCTGTGAGAGCGTGGTTCTACCCCGGTCGAGCCGACCCATTCGTGCTACAACCACAATATAACTGCAGCGTGGCTCTACCATGTAATAAAACGTATAAATAAGTAAATATAACAAGTTTTTTTAAATGTATGTAATTGTAATTTATCTTATAAAGTAACAAAGAGCGGATTTAATGCTAATGCAAAACTGCTAGTCTCGGCCTTATCATGGGCGCAATAGACTGATACAATATATCTAAGCTTCAAGGCAAGCTCCATCAATTGTCTTACGACATAGATACAGTCACTAACGATCATCCCGGACGTCGTCGCCGGCGTCACAAAAGCTCAGCATAAATCTATTGGCCGAGACTACCACATTCGTGACACTACAATTATAGTCTAAACATATCAATCAATCTGTAAGGTATAATCTATCGAATGTCCGATGGAATGGCGTGGAACTTGAGTAAGTTTCCAGGTGTCTAGTATTAGGCATTACTAACTTTTAGGCTGTATATAAACCTGATTGTTAGTATACAATTTTACATTTATTGAATAATGCAGTATTCTCAAGTAATGACATTCTACTGTCTTCTTTGTCGTATTCTTCTTCATTAATCAAGTGCATACATAAGGTGAAATATTTGGTCAAACTCACCACTCTGGACAGGCAGAGGCATAGGAGAGGCAGAGCTATGTGCCGGAGTCATAGTTGATATCGGTACCGCAAAATTTATTTTGGCAGTTTTTTATGGAGATGCTACCAGAACCTCCTTCATCAATTAGTAGGGTATCATGTGGAGGTGTGGTTTGAATTTACAACATAAGTAGTTTCATCCTCTTTACACATCTTTATGTAAAGTTACCGCTTATATACCTTTATTTGCTAAGAGGGTTATGGAGCAGTTAGGACGAGTTAGTTTGCTTTACATGCAATCTAAATATTTTATTCCTTAGACATATAGGTTTTCTCATAACGTTTTCATGCACTGCCAATTACGTAGTAAATTGGTACTTTAAATTGCAATTTTCATAGGTACCGGAAAAAATTGACCGTAGGTTACTCACATACTGTGAAATTTACAGTTTTTAATTACTGCATTACCACGGTACCGTTTAAATATAAAATCAACATTATAAATAAATAATATATTAGTAATATTAAATTACATTGTCTTGGGAGGATTAAGCGATTTTTTTTTCTCAAAATTTGACAAATTGACCATCCAAAAATGACGTACCAGAACCGGCTGTATTTACCGTATAGTGGGTGATAGACTGATAGTGGTTTACAGTAGCATTACTAGCGCAAGTGTCTCGCTTTGCGCTCATCAATCAGCTTGCCCAGCGTGATAAGCAGCGGTAACGCTCTCAAGAAATGTTACCAGTCTTAACCCTTACTTATGTCCAGATGTGGCCTTAAAATGGATGATGAGCATTTTTGTCTAAAGAATATGTGTTGTGTTGTATACACGTGTTCTTTAGACAAAGTTGTCACTTATGTGGGCAATTATAAACGCTACAATAAAACAGTTATTCAACGTTTTACGTTTTCTGCGACACAAGAAATTTCCGTATTTACATATACCATAATAACGTATGTACGAATTTGTGACGGCGGATGAGTTAAAAAGAAATGAAATAAAACTCTTAGGAAAACCAGTATTCTCGTAATAATTGAAAAAGGTAAACATTTGCTATACTTCCAGAAAATTGAAAATATAAAGTAGGAAAATGAACGGCAGGGTCGGGAAGGGACGCCCTAGACGAAGGTTTATCGACCAAATCGGCGATACATTGAAAGTGGGCAAGATTAGGAGTACCCTTAACCGACGAGCGTGTATGCGTAGATATATGGATATAAAGGAGGCGAGAGAGGTGTGTCAGGATCGCGCCAAATGGAAGTCCGTAGTCTCTGCCTACCCCTCTGGGTGACAGGCGTGAGTGTTTGTGTGTGTGTGTGTGTGTATAAAATACTAAAATAGTCAATATTTTAAAACAAATGGCATCGGTTTGGATTGGAACCCAGAACTAGAGACAAATTAAGTAAGGTTGTAGCTGAGCTCATCACTCAGTCATCTCTCTAATCTCAATATCTACTAAAATTCAAAAACAAAGCTCTGATTTATGGAAATAGTTATGTTGTACGCGATAGGATCAACAATGGTTAAAGCCAACGTCGTTTATAGGTTTCTCGTTACAGTAGCAAATTGGTTCCCATATTCGTTATTACGGAGGCACAAGAAGAAGAAGCCTTCTTGATTTATTATACCATAATACCTACGTAATGCTTAAATTATAAAATAAGTGCATGGCTCAGTTTTCGAGAAAAATATATTGGAATACTAACAAACAGTTTACTTTTCAAAGCCAATAATAATTTCTTGCACTTATATGATTTTACTCGATATCCATGTTGACCACCCAATTGTTAGTGCATAAGCATGCTGATCACTCAGTCATGTAGTCTTCGAGACACAAATTTCAACTATAAAGCGTTATTTAATAATGTCTAAAGTTGTTAAAAAACAATGAACCACTAATTAGACGAAACAAGCTAGCTTCCTTTATTTGATTCGATAGGATAGCACAGAGCAATACAGACAGAAATTTGTTTAGACTTTATTAAAAAGTTCTTTACGTGGTAGAGCCATACTGCAGCTATATTAGTAGTATAGTTGCAGCATGAACTACTTGACTGGGGAAGGACCACATTCTCACAGAATAAAAGCGTAAAATAGCAGCTTAACGCTGCTTTTTTTTATAGGATAAGGGTGACAAACGAGCACACAGTCCACCTAATTGTAAGTGGTTGCTGCGGCCCATAGACATCTACATCTATCCTCGATTACGAATCAAAATACAGATGCGTTATCACCCGTGAGGACTAAGATGGAATGCCTCATTTCCAGTAAAAAGGGCCTCCGGCCACCTACACTCACCAAGTGAAACACAGAGGTAAACCTCTACTTCACGCTGCTATTCTGTGAGGTCGTGGTACCACACTGGTTCGAGCCGGCCCATCCGTGCGACAGGAAAAGCTGCCGCGTGGCTCTACCACTGTTACTGCTGCTGTGTTTCGTATGGTGAATGCTAAGAACCGGAGACCCTTTTTACTGGAAACGCGACATTCCATCTTAGTCCTCAGGGGTGACAACGTATCTCTATTTTGATTCGTAATAGAGGATATGTCTATGGGTCACAGCAACCACATACCATCAGTTGGACTGTGTGCTCGTTCGTCAGCCTTCTTATACTATAAAAAATAAGCTCTTTTATTTTTTTTAGTATAAAAAGGGTGACGTACTACTTTCTATTAAATATTTTTATTTAATTGTATTTTTTACATTAAGAAAATACAATTTAAAAAAATCTTATATCGAACGCGTATATGTTTATCGATAACATACTTGTTTGTAAAATGATGCGTGTTGGCAAAGTAAGCTAACTCATTACCCCATTCCACTGTGGTATCTAAAACATGATTCAAGAAAATTCCATTGATACTTGTGGCTTCTGACAGGAGGTATTAACCGTATCAAATTGCCGTATTCAAATTATACGTGAAAACTTGTAAATAGCCTTTATATTTTGTAATAATTATATTATTTTTGTAACTTAGGAGTAAAATATCCAAACAAATAAAAAAAATGAAACCAGTGAGTGATTGCGTTGCACTAATTGTCATTCCTAACACCATTTTCAAAAAAAATATAAATATCATCATCTATACAAATAAATCAAATTGAAGTGTCTGTTTGTAATGTCAATAACAGGTTTTTACCTAAATACATTTAAAAGTATACACGGTACTAATAACAAAAACACAATTTTTCTAATGTTTGTCTGTCTGTCTTTTCTAATCTCCGCTGGACCGACCTATTTTGGTTTGTTATCTAATATTGCCAAGTTTAATTAAATTCCGTTCAGTAGTTTTTAAGCGATTGAGCTACAAACATACCAACACCCAAATATCCAAACAAACTTTCATATTTTTATAATATTAGTGTGATTTTACATACATTTTACTTTAAAAAGACCTTACCGATTCTTTAGTAGGTACTTTATATGCAAAACAATGAAACAATAATATTAAAAGGATTTGCAGCACTTATAAAATTCAATAAATCGTTAAGTGTTTATTCAGTGGACGCGCTGACAGCACCGACGGCGCCGGCGCATTCACTCAATATTCTGGTTATTCATATATGATGAATGTTTTGACATTGAGGTAAACGTCCTTATATATCTTCTTCTTCATCTAACCATAAAACATTTACATAACAAAGCAACAACCTTAAAATATCTACATTTATCCTCCGATACTATTGTAACCCCTAAGGAAGAAGATGGAATGCCTCGTTTCCAGTAAAAAGGGTCCCGATTCTTTAAACTCACCAAACGAAACGTAGCAGCATTAAGTTGCTATTATACGGTGGTATCCTGGAGAACGTGATTCTACCCCGGTCGACCCGACCCACTTGTGTTACGTCCACGTAAAACCTTCATGCTAAATTTGGCTGTAACTTATGCTTGGCGTCTTCGTGTCCTCACCACTGAAGACGTACTAGACAAAGTAGTAGTACGAAGTATCACCTGTTTTGAATTGACGACTGTGGGTACTACACCTATGGCCCGATGGCAGGAATTTTTTACAGCGGTGCCAAGAATGAGTCTTGATAATGTTGGACAGTTCCCCCCAAAAACTGCCCATCAACTATGATGCTTCGAATAGCACATTGGCGATGTAAGAAATGCATCAGAACATTGTGCGTCGAAAAAGGTGAAAAATGTTTTATTATTCATAAGGAAGTTTTTTTTAGTTTTTTTGTAACGTCTTAGTTATATCCAATAGTTAATTCAATAAAGTTTTTTTTTTTAACTTTTGCTAATATAATTGGGAGTAAATTGATTCAAAATCTGTATTTTTAGGATTTCAAAAATTGAGAAGCATTTATTAATGTATTATTATGAAAGAAAGCTTCTGTCTTTAAAATTGATCATTACTCGTTTCACAAAACATCCTCAATGTCGAATGTCGTTGACAAGGTGTATTATATTGCTTTATAATTACACCTAAAATACTCGTATATTGCAAAATGAAGTGATTGATTGAGTCGAAACTTGTAAAAAATAAATTCTTAGCGAAAAAGAATTTGTTAGCAATTTTTACTAGAAACTTAAAAGAAATCACACTTTCTTCGACAAACAGTTAAGCCGTTCGTATTATTTTTTCGTGTTAATTATAAAAAAAATATCACAAGATGCTTACTTTATCTTTAATTATTAATAAAAGGTTTGAAACACTTACATCCAAGTGAGTGCACTACCCTATCAGTATACCATATCGTGGGTGTCGCAAGGGACAGGACATAAGAGGGAAACAAAAACAGAAGATGGGCGGGATCTTCCTAAAGAATAAGAAAAGAAAAGACAAAATAGGGGGACAATCTATGGGCAGGCCTATGTTCAGCAGTTGACTTTAATAGGCTTTTAATGGTGATATATTAATAAAATTAGGCATTTGGTTTGCGGTAATCGATAATTGTAAGATGTTTAAATTAACTCGCTAAGATGCGAAGAAATATCAAATGTTGTGTAAGACGCAACATATTTTTTTTAGTTTGAGGAGTACCTTCCCAGAAGGCCTCTCTTTCTGCCTAAAGTGCATCTAAGGAGGTATCACCGTCTTACCTGTTTCTGTCGCAAAATAGCAGTACCTGCACTGCCGTGTTTCTGTGATCTGAATCTTTTTTTTCGTGGTAGAGCCATATTATTGGTATAGTTGTAGCACGAATGGGTCGGCACAACTGGGGAAGGACCACACTCACAGAATACCAGCGTAAAGTAGAAGCTTAACGCTGCTGTGTTTCGTATGGTGAGTGTAGAGAACCGGAGAACCTATTTACTGGAAACGATGCATTCCATCTTAGTACTCACGGGTGGCAACGCATCTGCATTTTGATCCGTAATCGAGGATAAATGTAGTTGTCTATGAGCCACAGCAACCACCATAACGTACCATCAGGTGGACTGTTTGCTCATTTGTTACCTTTATCATATAAAAAAAAGATGTATAGAGGGCCAGCATTACTATAAGTTGGGAGCCATTCCATCTTAATTCTCAGAGGTGACAACGAATCTGTAGCCTTTTTATTTGAAAGTTGGTTTCAGGTGTCCATGGGTTGCAACAGCGAATTACTATCAGGTGGGTTGTAAGTTCGTTACGCACTTCAATTTAAAAAATAATAATTCTATATTGCATATAATTAATAATTTGTAATGTACGTGTGTAGATAGGTATTAATTTGTGTTATAATGTTAAATTGCTTTAATAAAGCAAAAAGTTCTGACAAAAACTAAATTTCAATGCAATATTTGAATTTATAAAACCGTATTTTGATGTTTTAATACTAACACGTTACGGAATAATAACATCATTCACAGTAATTAACCCCTTAGATTTCAAAGTCTAAGTTTAACGTAATCAGACTACTACCAGCGACGTTTCATTGGAACAAGTAGTTTGTTTGTAGACCAGTGTTTAGTAATCGTAGAGTATTTATGCTAGTTAAATTGGTTACCAGCATTTTATATTTTTTTATAAGTACATTTAAAAGAAAATAGCTTCGAAGTAAACAAATATTTAAAATAAAAACCTATTGCGTAATGTTTACTTATAAGTAACTACTGCGTAATATCTATATCTATACAAGTAAATAAAATTGAAGTCTGTTTGTAACGTCAAAATAACAACTTTTTACTAAGTGCATCTGAAAGTATTCACGGTATTTATAATTTTAAAAAAACAATTTTAAAAATTTTAGCCTGTCTGTTTGTTCCGGCTAATCTCCGAAACGGCTAGACCGATTTTGACGGGATTTTCACTGGTTTTTATATTTTTCAGCTAATGTTATAAGGAGTAACTTAGGCTACTTTTATTTTTAGGTTCTGCGCAAAATAAATTAAAACCTATGAAATCCAATCGTAATAAATGCCACGCGAGCGAAGTAACTGGGAACAGCTAGTTTATTTATAAAGAAGTAATAATGACGTTTTGGGAAGTTTTTCTTACGGACACAACTAACAAAGTGGCCTTGAATGAGCACATTATCATCAAATTAACACTTCTAGTATGAATTATGCACAGCAAGATTAAGCTACTGCCGTGAACCTTTACTTTATAATATCCTGTAACACACTGATAACACGCAACATATGTACTTATATTTGCACATGCCACTTATTCTGTATGATCTCTGTGTTCCGTCGACGTGTTTTATCGACTAAGTATTAGCAATTTGCTAATTAATATGTACTAGCGAACATAAAATGTTAATGTTTTAAAATAAATCCCAAAATAGATCCATTTTATATTGTGAACATAAAATAGGGTATTATAGACGAACAAATTAGAATCATATGGCATAGATATTTTTCAATTTTATTTTAAAGTTAATTGTTTAATTTTGGAAAAATTTGTAGTATAGTTGTAGCACGAATGGGTCGGCTCGACTGAGGAAGGACCACGCTCTCACAGAATACCAACATAAAATTGCAGTTTAACACTGCTGTGTTTCGTATAGTGAGTGTAGAGAACCGGAGACCCTTTCTATTGGAAAAGAGGCACTCCATCTTAGTAATCACGTGTGACAAAGCATCTGCATTTTTATTCGCAAACGAGGATAGATGTAGATGTCTATGGGCCACAGCAACCACTTACCATCAGGTGGACTGTATGCTCGTTTGTCAAAAAAATGAAATATTTTGTGAAATTACAAATTACAGTGTAGTGGCCATGAATGAATATCCATATTATCTCGTGGATGCCGTAAGAAACTTGGGAAAAATGGTTACGAAAAAGTCACAGTGAAAAATCATCGTGACTTTGTCACGTTAGATAACTACTTGTAACGTTAGAACGACTTATAACGTGACTTTATATATACATTTTATATTTAGTTAAAAGTTGAAGTTACAGCTTATTATACATCCCACTGATGGGCACAGGCCTCCCGTCATTTCTGAGAGGGTTTTAGTGCAAGGAAATGTCCGCCCCGCTGCCCTAATACCTGTTGGCGAACTTCACGTGTCTTCGAAATATTTTTTTTCTTATTTCTCAGACATGGGTGGTAGAGCCATGCATTTTGATAACGCATTTTCATTTTGATTTTTTATTGAGGATGAATGTAGATGTCTATGGGTCATAACAACCGCAGTCCGTGAACACCTGCAGCCAAACAAAGAAGGCTACAGCGTTGTCACCTCTAAGGACAAAGATAGAAAGCCTCACAGTCTGTGATTATACTGGCTCCCTATACTCTTCAGAGCGCAACACAACAAACGCTGCTATTTGGCTATAAAAATAGGTAAGAGGGTTGTACTGGTATCCTACCCGGACGGACTCCAAGACAGAAAGGGGATACTAAATTAATTATGAATTATCCTATTGATGAATGGATAAAACAAGTTGAATAATTTTATTTTTAAATTATGCACTATGATCGATTTTTCGGCCTTACTTTTCGAGAAGGTGAATTTTAATTTTCATTTGTACTTTAAAAATATTCAAATACACAAAGAAGGATCAAGTTTTGAGTATGACTGTACTTACTATTGAAATTTGATTTTGAATGATTTTGTGGTTGTTAACAAAAAACCTTAACAGAATGTATCATGTTTAGAATACAAATTAAATGAAAGTGTGCGCTGCAACATAAATTTTCAGGTTGTGCGTAAGCTTCGATATTTAGTCAAGCAACAAGAAATATTACGAGTGTTTTTGGTCTGTGGCCAACTCACGTGCAAAGATGTGGGTCGGTCTCCGAGGATTCCCGTAACGCTCTGCAGAGCGCAGCGCTTTCAGTTATCGCTTATATTTTCCGTTTATAAGGAAAACATCAATTTAAATTTAGATTTAGTTATTTTAACAACACACGTTAAAATTTGATTTAAATCTTGAAACTAACCAATGCATGGACGTATGTGAACACAATGAAATATCAAAAAATTGAAATACAGATTTGTGTAGTCTAAAACAAATTTCTCAAAACAATACAAGAATTTATTATAACTGTACGTCTATTTATTAATAATAAACCCCTATAATTAACGGCTTCATTCAATATACCGCTATTTTTACCAAAAACGTAACCGCACACAACAGACAAGTATCGCCAATTACCACGAAATATGAGCAAACAACCTGTCGCCAAAGAAAAACACATTTAATGATTCAGCGTCGTAGTTCCTGTATTCTTTATAAGGCAATAAACTGCTAATCCCAAGGAACCTAACAATGGATTACAAGATGTAAACTGGACCGCCCACAATCACAAACACTTTGTCATTGCTTGGAAAATGATTTGTACCTCGAAATTATGTATGTCTATATCAATTTACGCTAAATGACTTATATATATAAATATATATATATATATATATATATATATATATATATATATATATATATATATATTAAGTAAAAGAACGGTTTTGATCAACAAAAACAATGAATATAATTTTGACTGTCGTTTGCAGCTATTAAAATGAAATTAATTAAATCGATACCAAAAAAACAAAATTGTTTATTGAGTTAATTCATTCTCTCTTTAAATAAGAGTAAAGAATTTTAAATTTATTCGTTTAAAGAAGTGACACAGTGACAATGAATATAAGATTTTATCCGTTTCACCATTTATGTCTAGTACAATATAAGCCGTGACTTAACTAATAGGTATACCGCTCGTGATTCTACCAGCTTTCACAGCCATTATCCAAGCGGGTACAGTCGTTTCCCGACATTGATAGGGAGTATCGACCCTTAATCAGGGCCTATAGATCGATTTACGTCAAAATATCGCGGGATAATGACTTTTAATAAATACAAGTGATTTCACATGACATGCAATTTTCTCTAATAATAGTATTCGGTATGCTTTACGATGTATCGAAGTTTTAGGATTCGATTTTTTTTTGTTGCAACAAATGACGTTGACAAGAAGTTTATAAACCTTTCAAAAAATCGAATATAATACCGATATGGACGTGCGTTTACTTGCGTGTTCATTTAAGTTACGTGACAATTTCTTATTATTCGAGTTCAAAACCAAGGAGGTTCTATATTCAAAGCTTATGATTTCATATAAGTTCACCGGTTACTCTGAAACTGCTCATACTTCAAAGGTTACCACGTAAATCTTTAAGAAATAAATTCCACCCCTAAGAGTGAGAAAGCAGGGGTTAAAGTTTTGATATAACAGTTAAGACAAAACTCTAGTTGTTATTGCTTGTAATATTCCTTAGTCTTCTCAAAAGGGTAAAAAATAAACTGTTAATCTATCGACAGTAAATAATATTGACGAATACTGTAATATCGAAATAACAGCTGTCTTTTGTTGTGCTGGTGTGTGAGTGCTTTGATTTACTCGTGATTATAAGCATTTTTTTTGTCAGTCTTCAAAATGGCTGAATCAATCGTAATAAAATTTCACGAACCGATAGCAAACAATGCCACGAGTGATATAGGCAATTTTCACGAAAAAGTAGGATTTTTTTTGATAGATCGATGTTTGATGATTATATTAAATCTAAATAACGCCACATTAATAGATCCTACCCAGGCGAAACCGGGGCGGTCGCTAGTAAAAAGTTAAAACTTTCTTCAAAAAAACTAAATAGAATAAAATAATATCTGAAGGGGCTTTAATTTTTCGATACGCCAGAAGCTATAAATGTATTCTTTTTATTTATGTTTTAAGATCTTTGAAGTCGGTTTTTACTTTTATCAAAAGTATTGTTTTATTATTTTTTTTTTTATAGGAGAAGGGTGACAAACGAGCACACAGTCCACCTGATGGTAAGTGGTTCCTGCGGCCCATAGACATCTACATCTATCCTCTATTACAAATCAAAATGTAGATGCGTTGTCACCCGTTAGGACTAAGATGGAATGCCTAATTTCCAGTAAAAAGGGCCTCCGGCCACCTGGACTCACCAAGCGAAACGCAGAGGTAAATCTCTACTTCACGCTGGTTTTCTGTGAGGTCGTGGTACCACCCCGGTTCGAGCCGGCCCATCCGTGCGACAGCAAAAGCCGCCGCGTGGCTCTACCACTGTTAAAACAGATTAGACGGTGTTTGTCTATTTTAATTTGTAATTACTTTATTATTGCAAACAGTGTTGAGAATATATCTGCTTTAACAATAGTTTTATCTGAAATTTGAGACCTGTTATTATCATTTTAAGATAGCTCCTAAAACGAGTCTTGATTTAAATAATTGAAGTCTAGAATATCTTTGTGTTTTTAAAACACTAATTGTTTATACAAGAATTCAGTTAGGCGTTATATAAAATAAAATATTTCCTTGTTATTTATAGACATTGTATAAGATAGAGGATATAATAACATTCAGGCTCCACTGCTTCCATGGATTAACATCCTTCATCTTTAAGTATAATATTAATTTAGAGCAAATATTTCAAGGTGTGCATATTGTCAGTTGTTGGGCACTTTAAAAAGATCAAATCCTACAGTTAACTAAGATAAGTTGTAAAAAAAGAAGATATACAAATCAACAATCGTAAATAATATTCGTTTGGAAATCCAAAACTGGACGACGTCCATTCAAATGGCATAGGTTTTTCACATTCACCAAACGATTTTGGAAGACGTCCATTCCATTGGGATTGATGGACGTATCGTCAATGGGCACCTTTAATTAGTGTCTGGAATATAGAAGAAGCGGCAATCGGGGTCCAGACCACTGAACTTGCGACATCATTGTTAATCTTAATCTTGGTAGCGGAAGAGTTGCGTTACTTTCATTAGCTTGCTGCTGATTTCGTGACCGGTTTTGTATACGTAATGGAAGCAATTTTACAAAACGTTTCAGTTACCTCACAATGAGTTACATTTCGTATCTGTTATCAATAATTCTGATAATTCGAAATATGGTGATATAGTCAAGAATCTACCAGTTAGTCTGTGGATATAGTGCCCACACTTGTCAGTCAGTTTGACACCTGCAGTAACTATATTTCATAATAGTTAGCAATCCGTTTATTTAATCGAAACTTAAGAAAAATACGTATCTTCCTACTGTACAAAAGGAAAGTCTTTTGGAACGCACGGTCATTACAATGAGGGCTAATAATCTTCCACTCACCAGATGTCGCTAGTTGCGACTGAGGTAAAGCTTTTTGTTACACAATGTCAGTTAATTGAGAAATTAGTTTTATGAAAATAGTTTATCATTATCTAGAATGTTATATTAATACACAACATAATGCGTCAGTGGTTCGCTTTTAAATTTTTTGTACACAAAAAGTTAAACTTTTTTAAAAAAAATCGGCTTTTAGTTATATTTTATAGTTTGGTTTATTCATTTCTAATGTAATTAATATAAAATATAACTAATAATACAGAAAGAAACCTTAAAGATTACATTTTCCTAAGAAATTATCATCGCCGCTATGAAATCTGTCAAATATTTTAGATCACTGTAAAGTGGCGCCGCCCTGGTGGCAGAAAAAGTCGATGATGCCCTCATTATACCAATAGTAAAATCGTAATGATCACTACACGAATAATTATATAGTGGCACAAATTTACGACCTAACACAAAAGGTCTTATTATGTGTCTGTTTTTTTATAAAAGGAGGCAAACGAGTATACTACTCACCTACTAGTAAGTGGCCACTGCCGCCCATGGATATATACTTTATTTTAATCGTAGAGCCACGATGCAGCTATATTATTATAGTTACAGCACGAATACTAGCGTAAATAAAAAATGCTGCTGTGTTCGATCGGTGTAGGGAACCGGAGCCCGTTTTTACTGGTAGTGAGGCATTTCATCTCCCCCCTAAGTGTCAATATTTTGTTTTATAATCGAAGATAAATGTAGGTGCCTATGGGCCACAGCCCACACACAGCATCCACTTATCCTCAGGTGGAATGTGTGCTCGTATTAATTTGTCACCCTTACCTATTCTATAAAAAATCTACAACATCAAAGGAATTGCAAGACCACATAACTAGTTCCGAAAACCAACTTTTTGAGAAATGTTTTTTTCAGTGTTAAACAAAGGTCCCGTGGCGTAGTAGCTACTTTGACAAGGCCATTTGGCCATTGTATATAATGATACTAAGTGATAAGTTATAATATTTTAATTATAACTTATCACTTAGTATCATATATATAGGAAATATTTGATTTCGAACATGAAACAATTACAAAGTAACATTTTCATTTTGAAGTATTATGTATAATTACGTAAATACTTAATATTATAAAACCATTCCTGAATAAGTTATTAATTTCTACACTCACGTTACCTATTTATCAGAATATATTTAAACAATTATTTTTATTGTACACATTTAAAAAAATATTTATTTATAAAATGTTAATGTTTATTGTTCTTTATTACTTTCTTATATATTAATAATGTTCTTTAAAGTAAAACGTTAGTGGCAAATGCCAAAGAAATTTCTTTAATTAAATATAGGCGGAAAACTCATTTACATAATGAACATTACGTCGGACATAAAACAAGTAAAGTTCTATAAATATTTATGACGTGTTGTGAGTCATGGTATATTCGCTGATGTGCGCAGATTTATTTTGTTGCAATGGATGGTGAACTATGTATACCTGCATTGTGTGTAGGTAGGTATCCGTACCTATACAAGTAGCTATTAGCCGGCGAAAGCAGACACAAGCGGGCCGTTAATCTGTAATGCACCATGGCTGCAAGGTCAACTTTCACGATATCTTACAATCCATCTAAATAATAATCAAAACGAAATAGACGTCATTTTAATTTGGCATGTGAATTTCAGCTAATTACATTATCTCGCTAACTAATAAATTATTGAGCCCAAAAGAGATTAATTTTGTTGTTCCCCTTAAAATCGTCTTATCCAATCTAAGATTGCATTCGAAGACTGGCTTATAATAACATATCTCTACTACAGTCTAAGATTGCTTTCGAAGACTGGCTTATAATAACATATCTCTAGGAAAAGTTAAATTGATAGATGATGTTACTGACCTCCTGATCCATTTCGATATTTCACACTCCAAAGTCCGATGGGACGAATTAGTAAGGAATGACGATATATCTGAATTTTGATTATTAATCGAAGACAGATAAAGTAGTTTTAAGACAGCAAATTTTTAGGTGTTAAAAAATTACACGAGGGGACGCACACAGCCTAACATGAAGTAACCAGAAATTTGATGTGTGTATAAATCAAAAAATCATATCAACTAACACTAAAATAGTTTAAAAATATTTACACTTGAATATAAAGTATGAAACTAGGTCAAGCGATGCGATATATTGGCGGCACTTGCATTGCCAATTTTGAATCGATGCAATTGATTCATTAGTAGGCATCGCCATTCGCGTTTAATATTAATAAAATCTGTTGTTATCTGACCGATATCGACCACGGCGACAACTCTCGAACATTATCAAGGTAGCTGTTTAACAACAGGGCTTATTATATTGCCATAAACTGCACATGCTAACTGAGGGACTTAATCGACTTTACTTTCTCATATAAGGCACTTAATGGATCCGTGTTAGCTTAGAACATATTAAGCGCTCGCCGTAAATTTCCCAGTACACGAGCAATCCGCGTTCGACTGCCGCTGAGCGTCCGGGAAATGTATTCGGCGATGGAGAAAGACATCGAAAGGAAACCTGCATGTCTAAGAAATAAAATATATTGAGTACATGTGAAGTCTGCCACGCTCTACAACCGTCTCAGAAATGAGAGGAGGCCAGTGGCCAGAAGTGGAACGTATATAGACGGTAACTTTACTTTCATATCTTATTTAAAATAATACTTTAAGCTATTGGTGAATATTACCAAATTGGATGGAAGGACTATACCCGGGTTTTCTCTGCAGCATACAAGCCGTAACGAGGATATCTGCAAAAGAACAAAAGAAACTGACGTAGCCCAGCGGATCAGTAAGCTGTAGTGGCAAAGGGCCAGCCAAGTTTCTCGAGTGGCATCTAGAATCTAGATGGAGCAAAGACCTGACGAAATACGCTGGTAGTCGATCAATACAGGTGCAGGTGGCTCAAGGCTGTACCTACTTTGTGGCAATCTATAAGGAAGACCTATGTTTAACAATAGACTTGTGGTGAGATTTAATTAAAATAATAGCATTAGTATTAGTAAAGCGCGAGAAATTGTTAAGATCTAGCTTTGTATTTTTATTTTTACCGAATTTCGTTATAGTATCCCAATAATTTATTCTTAATATCGGATGTATTAAATTAAAAATAAAACTGGCCGTCCTCAGTCAGCCAGTTTTAATTTAATACATCATACATGGAAAGGTTCGCTTTTTTCTATAAACGAACCTTTCCATATCGGATGTAATATTACAACGAACAAAGGCAAAGAAATGTTACATCTCACTCGGAAACGTTTTATTTGGACGACTACTTATGTCGATATTTACATGTAAAAAATGCGAATATACAAATCTATAAGCTAGTACAAAACAAGATTCACTTTTACATTATTATCGGTGGCGTAGCATGGGATGCGGCGGCTAGAGCAAAAATGTCACCCTTATTCGAAATATTCGCCATTTTCGAAGCAGTATATATGTATGTCACATGGGGTTTAGAATACAGATTTAAAAAAATTACTCGCTCGCATAAAGTTGGCCGTCCGTTGTTTGAGGCCGGCTGAAAATCAGCGCTGATAAATTTCGCAGCTTATGCTGAGACGGTCCCTCCCACCATTTCATCATAGCACACTATTTCATAATATTTTAATATGTAATATAACACATATAATTGACGCATTTCTCTTCTTTATTCTAGTTCCTTTTTTTTTTGCTTGTTTGTTAATAAGTCACTTGTTTTATTTTTAATTGTAATTTGTCATGTGTGTAGGTGTTGGAATAAATGTCTTTATTATGTATAGAGTATGAATAGAAAATATATTATATACTTTTTAATGAAATTTCCAAAATGCTGCCCTCTAAAATCTGCCGCCCAGCACCCCCGGCGCCCGCCTTACGACGCCTCTGATTATAATTGTAATAATATAAACAAATAACCTACTTGTTCCTGTTTAACATAATATAATAAAAGTGCCCTTTCGATTTTTATTCGTAGAAAGAACCTTAGTACAAAACTTGTACTTCGAAGCTCTCGTTGGCATTCGATAATTTCACAGAAATTGCCTTTTATCTCGCCGATAAGAGTTCTTTATATGGCTGCGTCATTCCACTTCAATATTGAATGGAGAATGATTCACTACGAATTAGTTTGGTATGCTGTAGTAGGTATTCGTGTAATTTACTATGAATACAATCTCGCGCCTGCGTTGAATTTTTATATCATTTAACAGTTTTAATGGCTATTTTAATAGCACGTCACGAAATTAGCAGAAGCTATAGTTAGATAAAATAGTCTATGAACGTTATACGTTTTCAGATAGCATACAATTGTTTTGTAAAGCTATAGTTCCCTATTACAGGACGAGACCATACGTTTTCTATTTATATATATTTTAACAATTTATGTAAAGTTCAGAAAATAACGTTTAATCGTACAGTATAATACGATATACGATAACAATTTTCGAACATAAAATTGTGTATAGGCTCCGATTATTACAATCTTCAGCAATGAAGTGTGATGTGAACACATTCATATTATTTGTATCATTATTAATACCTGTTGTGTTATTAATATTGTGAAAACATCGTAAATTATTCTTCAATTACAAATAACATAAATATATGAATAATTTTACTCGTCTTCTTATACTTCCGCGTTAGCCCATAAAAGTCAATCCATTATGTTGTAAGATTTTCAAGGCGAATTATATTTTTAAGAGCTATTATCTTTATCTAGTGGCGCAAATGTTACACAGCGTACTCGTACATATAAACAAAAGGATTTTTATTTATTTCTCTTTGACTGGACTACAGTCTGTACTACAGAGGTCCACCCTGAAATTAGTATTGTCGAAAATAAAAGAGTATACTATCAGAGGCACGTAATATATCACTATATTTTTGCATATCGTTCGCTTTTCAACGCACATTATTCATGCAATCCTTCCAGTTGTTCCTGCATTGTCTACGCGCCTGCAATTATGAAATTTATGTTTCAAGCCTTTGGGCAGATCACTGCTTTAATGAATGCCCTGACTCATCGACACTGTGCTTGAATAACCAAGGTCGTCCACTTATGTACAGAGCTGATGCTGATTTATTGAATTTCTATCTATATAGATCGACGTGTATAGAAGTACGATCAGATCAGCCTATCTATACATCTATACAAATAAATAAAATTGAAGTGTCTGTTTGTTTGTAATTTCAAAATTACAGCTTTTTACGCATTACGCATTTATGCATTTACATATGAAAGTATATACGGTACTAATAACAAGAATACAATTATTAAAGTTTTTGTCTGTCTGTCTGTCTGTCTGTCTGTCTGTCTGTCCGTCTGTCAGTCTGTTTGTTTCGGCTAATCTCCGAAACGGCTGGACCGATTTTAACGGATTTTCACTGGCAGGTAGCAGATGTCACAAGAAGTAACTTAGGCTACTTTTATTTTAGAAAAAGAATTAGGGTTCCTAGCACAAATATTAAAACCCCAAATAACACGCGGGCGAAGTCGCGGGGAACAGCTAGTTAGAAATAAATATTTAAATCTATACAAATAAATAAAATTGAAGTGTCTGTTTGTAATGTCAAAATTACAGTTTTTTACTAAATGCATATGAAATATACGGTACTAATAACTAAAATACAATTTTTAAAATTTTTGTCTGTCTGTCTGTTTGTTCCGGCTAATCTCCGAAACGGCTGAACCAATTTTGACGAGACTTTCACTGGTAGATAGCTGATTTCATAAGGAGTAACTCAGGCTACTTTTATTTTAGAAAAATAATTAGGGTTCCGTGCAAAAACATAAAAACCCTAACACACGGGCGAAGTCGCGGGGAACAGCTAGTATACACTAAAAGTACAATGCAATAATAAATATTTGTTAATTTTTTTGTGTGTTAAATGTGGAATAAACATGAATGAATGAACATAGACTAATATTGCAATGGATGATTCAGAAGATATTTGGATTTTAGAATTTTTGAATAATTATTCAAAACTTATGACCACGAAAGTACTTGTTATCATGAGATAAATAAGAACCAATAAATAAAATAGTTTCGACCGTTATTTTATTTACAGTAAAATCTAATAAGAACTGTGAATCAGATAACAATGACGTTCAACAGCTGTCGGTAATATAATTTTGACACGCTTCAGTTTAATAACTGTCCCTAATAGGGACAGATGCTATCAATAATTACACAGTTCGTACATATATGGAATGGAACTGCAGCAGGTTAGCAGATGAATGCATCGCCGCTCATTTAAATTTTAAATAACAACATATTGTTCCATTTACGTTTGGAATAGTACACTTACCGCGACGACCAATGACTATGTCAATAAGCGGGATCGGTTTTACAATGGCTTAACTTCACAAACATACAAACAAAACTGGACCCATGTTATACAAAATAAAAAAGTGCCATTCAGCCACCAAACAGCACAGCCGAAGTACACACACTGCTGTGTTCTAATTTTAACGGTATAGATAGCTAATATAATTACAGATTGTGAATCGCGTTTCATTTTAGTCTTCAGAGGACCCATCTGTGGTTTTCTTTGCCAGTAGTTGATTGCAAGTAACTTTGGACTGCATTAGCGTTAGGTCAAAAAAATTCTAAAATTATTCGCTTAAATATACATATTAATTTAGCTTTATATTTTCAATATGCGAAATTAATAAAACAAATAATGATACACTTTTACGAAACTATATTAAAATAATTGATTTTCATGCATTATTATTATGTAGTAGTCGTCTCAGTAAATCTATACAAATAAATAAAATTGAAGTATCTGTTTGTAATTTCAAAATAAATATATACGGTACCTATAACAAAAAATAATATTTTTTAAAGTTTTTGTCTGTCTATCTATCTGTTTGCTCCGGCCAAAGAGATTTAAAATATATATATACTACTTAAATGTCTTTGGCTCCGGCTAACCTCAGATACGGCTGGAATGATTTTGACGGGACTTTCACTGGCAGATAGCTGATGTTATAAGAACCAAACTAAGGCTACTTTTATTTTGGAAAAAGAATTAGGGTTTCAAGCAAAAAGAAATTAAAACCCACGATATCCAAACGTAATAAATTTCTAGCGGATAAGTCGCTTAGAACAGCTAGTAGAATATAAAGAATTCCGTTAACGCTTATTTTAGAATTCGCATTGAGATTGTTTTATGGTATCGTAATGATCGTAAAGTTGGTTGGTCGCGTCGTTCGTCTTTAGTAATAAATCAAACATTTAACAAACTGGGCGCGCTGTCAAGTCTATAAAGCATCTGGCCACGCTCGTGAGCTGTTGCAAATGTTACATAATTAACATCATATTGCGACATCTTAAATCAATCACAGCATCCCTGATTTATGGTAAATACACTTTTGTACTATTAAACTGAAAGCCAACTATTACAATTAAACTGAAAGAAAGAAACTGAAAGTGGTATAGCATAGAGGCTAAGCTCTCGTCGTAAATTTCACAGTACACGAGCAACCAAGATTAAATCACCAAGGATATAGTTAATAGGAAACTTTTACAATTAAACTAAGTTAATTTTGCTTATGATTGCTGATGATCTAAAAATTTAGATTTAATTATTATTTCACATAATAACGTTTTGGAATTTACTTCCACCAGCAGTTTTTTCATTCCAATACGACTTAGTATCCTTCAAGAAATGATCCTAAAGCTTTTTAAAAGGCCGGCAACACACCTGCAATTTTTCTGGTATTGCAGATGTTTATGGACAGCGGTAGTTTACTACAAAGAACAGTTAGTAATATTGTGTAACCAACGAAAATAACAATGAGTAGTTAAAAGTGCATTAAGATGTTTTCATTTTTTCTTACTTTTTAGGGTTCCGTACCTCAAAAGGAAAAAACGGAACCCTTATAGGATCACTTTGTTGTCCGTCCGTCTGTCTGTCTGTCTGTCTGTCAAGTCCCTTTTTCTCAGGAACGCATAGAGATATCACACTGAAATTCATATCAAATACTCAAGTCTACTGTCCCTTGGAGCTGTGAAAAAATCAAACTTCTAAGCCAACGCAATCAAAAGATACAGCCGTTTATGCCGCAAATATTATGCCGCAAGGGAATCAAAACCTACAGGGTACTTCCAGTGAACTCAGAATCTTAAAATTTGGTACGAAAAAACTTATTATAGCACAGATAAAGGAAAAATTGTGAAACGCATAAAGTTTTAGTTACATCATATAATAAAAATATTTTTAATAATTTTAACCTACGGATTTGTTTGGAACCCTCGGTGCGCGAGTCCGACTCGCACTTGGCCGGTTTTTTTAAATGCCGCCGAAATTTCGATGCCCTTAAGCCTCTTAGGTGACCCTGGTAAAGGATACACTAGATTTTACTGTCGCTTTCATCTATCAATGTTTAAAATTTTACGTGTTAGAGCCATGCTGCAGCTATATTAATAGTATAGTTGTAGCACGAATGGGTCTGATCGATCGGGGAAGGATCACTCTCTTACAGAATACCAGCTTAAAATAGCAGCTTAATGCTGCTGTGTTTCGTATGGTGAGTGTAGAGAACCGGAGACCTATTTTACTGCAATAGAGGCATTCTATCTTAGTCCTCACGGCTGATAACGCATTTGCATTTTAATTCGCAAGCGAAGATAGATGTAGATGTCTATGGGCCACAGCAACCACTTACCATAAGGTGGACTGTGTGCTCGTTTGTCACCCTAATTCTATATAAAAAAAGATACTGATGCAGCATCACTGTCAAAATACTATATCACTTTTCAAGTAACTTTATGTGTAGGATGCCGATACTATATTACTAGATAATATATTTTATGATTAAATTCAAACACGTCACCAACGATTACAAAACTGGCAGTTATTGTAAAAGAATTAAAGTAAATACACAAAACACGATAATTTTATTTAGATGCCTACTTACTCTTTTACAATAAAAATAGTTGTTTAAATATCAATTACAGTTTTTATTAACGTTTAACTATTAACGTGTGACATTCCTGTGTTAATGCTGCTATAAAAATGAAATAAATGTTACAGAAATGACATTACACTTAAACATTATCAAGGAGAATATAATATGCAAATGATTCCAATACTCTAGCCACTTTGAGATATTAATAAAAGAGTAAAATTATACAGTTGATATAAACATACCGTCACACGTATGAAACAAAATGGCGGTAGTACCAGATAAAATTTAACTTCGATATTGAATATTGATAGATTCGACTAAGAGAATGGATGTGCCTTAACGAGCAACGCAGAAAAAGTAAGTGTCAAAAAAGACACGTCCACAAATTAGTGGCGATTGACAAATTCAATTAGAGGTGATGAAGTAGTCACCTCGTTTGAACATAAGTTGATATCACAGGAGTTAGGGTAATGATTCGTTAGAATTTATCAACTAATGTTAAATAACGAAATAATAAAAACCTTAAGCTGCTTCAACTTTTTCTTTCCTACGCTTTTTTAGATTTTTATATCAACGATATCATGTTGATGGCGATGATGCTGCAGCAGCAGCTTCCTTAAATCCACATAATATTTTAAAAGCATACTTGGTATGGCTTTTTGGAAGATTTGCCTATACTCACTGCGCTGTGTAGCCAGCTTGATGAGCTGTTTCTCATCTAGTCTAAAAGAATTGCGTTAGGTCATATTGGGTGGATTTTCCGACAGCAGTCAGTCAATGGAACGTCCTCTGTTATGTCGTCATTTGAATAAAATGAAATTTTTAATATATAAAACCATAGATAATATAGAATCATCTTTAAAGATAATAAAATTATAGCTATAAGTTTAACATCTTTATGGTAATGGATTATCGCTAAGTAACTTAATCTATGTTCTTTTTGTGGTTTATTAAATCTGAAGTAGTAATTGGGCAACCTGTTGGTGTTCATAAACGGAAAGATTTTCAGAGCATTGATGTTTAAAATCAGCTCTAAGGAGTCGCGCACAATGTTTTCTTCATTAAATCGAATACGGTAAAATTGGGACGAGTGATTGTCTTTGTGTTTGAACGTATACTTGTGGCAATATATTATAACTAGCACAGTTGATAAATTTAGATACAAAAATGTTCTGTAACATAACATTGTAACGTCAAAGTTACAATATATGAGTACGTTAATCATTAAACGTTCAACAATTTTTTGTTCGTGCTTCAGAGCCTACGGGGTACAGGTGCCGCAGATTGCTCTTGTACCTCATGGCGAAATTTGCATACTCGATTTATAATGTAAGGCAAATTATAATTAAAATAATGTGATGTTATTTATCGTTGTAAAAAAGATTTCGGAAAGAAGTGACGACAAATCTTAACTTATTCCTCTTTTGCTTGCTATTGTTTGTCAAGTCTTGATGAATTATGTAGAGAAAAAATGTTTCTTTGTAAATATATATAGGAATTTGTAAGGTAATTAAATCTTTTTTGAAATGAACATGTAAATACGTTGCTGTACATATGGGCCTGTTTAATAGCAGAGTAATTTAACTAATTGCCACGATTCGTAAATTTATGAACGATCTTAGTACAAAGTGACTCTCACCTCCGACGCTTCTTCCCGTTCTTGTATTGAATTTTAATTTTACAAGTAGCATAATATACGAGATATTAATATATTAACCATTCATCGGGGGTCAAAATATTCCCAGCATTTCTATAGTCGACCTACACGATCTCGATAACGATAACTCAAAAACTACTGTTCAAACCTTGAACAAATTATATGGGACCACATGAGAAGCACCACCTTTTAAATAAAAAAAGAATCATCAAAATCGGTTCACTTAGAAAAACGTTATGAGGTAACACACATAAAAAATACAGTCGAATTGAGTACCTCCTCCTTTTTGAAGTCGCTTAAAAAAGGTCTTGAATTAAAAATATTATCTGATATATATCACCCACATTATACAAATCACATATTCTTTACTTATATCTTAGTCTGAAAAGTGGTGTAGCACGAATGGGTTGGCTCGGCCGGGGTAGAACCACGCTGTCACAGAATACCCGCGTAAAATAGCAGCTCAAAGTTGCTGCTGTTTAGCATGATGAGTATAGAGAAC
Source organism: Parnassius glacialis (assembly GCA_033319125.1). Taxonomy (NCBI): domain Eukaryota; kingdom Metazoa; phylum Arthropoda; class Insecta; order Lepidoptera; family Papilionidae; genus Parnassius; species Parnassius glacialis. The sequence continues at coordinate 23,303,743 of JAVANC010000021.1, forward strand.
CGGAAACCCTTTTGACTGAAAAAGAGGCATTATATCTTGGACCTCATTGGTGGCAACTAATCTGCATTTTGATTCTTGATCGAGGATAGATGTTAGTATCTATGGACCACAGCATCCACTTACCATCGGGTGGACTGTGTGCTCGTTTGTCATACTTATTCTATAAAAAAGTGTTGTCGCAACATAACATATAAAACGTTTAAAAAGGTCTGGTCTACATAATTAACTGACGTATTGAAACATTCAATAGGACCAAAAAAAATTAGGTCCGAGTACGAATGTTGTACATATAGCTATGCATATTTGAATCCATTTAAAATAATATATGCGAGAACGGTCAAACCAAAATTGTCGATCGTGTCGGTGCAGCGCCGGTGATGAAAATTTATTATATTTATTGCCACTGTACCGAACAAGATGACATTTCACGGGTAATTACGTGAACATCAATAACAGGCTGATTAATTACGATGAGTTCAATAAATAAAGGGCGGAATTTTTACGTACACTTCCAAGAAAAAGATATCCTGTTTATAACCTCAACATTATCGTAATTATATGTATGTCGCCTTTAAAATGATTTAGGAACGCATTAACCATTCGAAGTATTCCATTGTTATGAAACGTCCACGTAACTTCTAAAATTGAGACGAATAGCTTCCAAATGTGCCGACATAAACTAGAATTTACGACTGCACCAGTCTTTAAAACGAAGTTTAGGTTATGAAAGAACGCTCAAAACAATCTGAAATACGTCCGCGCATAAAAGCAGGTGGGCATGGAAATAAAAAACAGTTTTCGGCCTTCGTCTTATTTATCGTCTTATGCCGCGCCTGGTTGTTGTTGATGAAAGTGAATGCAGCAAGACTGGGAATGACGCGACCTCACCTGTTCTGTATAAGTCATTTTCAAGACGTATTACCCTTTGTTCCCGGACCCGCCAGTGAGGTGCTTACGTCGACTTTATTGAGATTCTGACTTAATGTGACGGCTGCAAACGCGGTGGCAACGCGTACTTGTTGTTTATTTTTGAATGCCGCACTATGTAACAAGCTTTTTACAGCCTATTTCCCGCCGCAGTGGTTTATGTTATTGCTTATACGGAACCAGTATACCGATAGCTCGTGCGTTCTTTGGTATGCCATAGTAAATTAGCGTAGTTTCACCAATTTGCAACACATCTGTAAATGGTTGTAGTTGCAACATGTGGAGTGTTTAGAGTTGCGCTAAACGTGCCCGGCCCTGCGTGTCACCTGGTTGTCAGTTGCGACACAGGTGCGCAATTAGCGGCCCTACGTCGTCATAGATATTGCGGACCCCCGCCCATCGGTCGCGTCTAACTAGCGACACACTGCACTTATTTTTTGCGGCCGCCATTTTACTGATCTATCACTTCTTCGTACACGCTATTTTATTATGTATAATATTCAAAACTATCGCCCTGCCCCAGCTTCGCGTGAGTAGGATCTATTTATGTGACATTATTTAGAATTAAGATAATCAAAAGCCATTTAATTTAACATTTTTTTTTAAATAAATTACTAACTTTTTTGAATAAAGTATAGAATAGATCACTCCTGGCATTCCTATGTTTGTAAAGTTTTATTACTATAGGCTAGCCATTACACTTTAACGATATAAAGTAGGTATGAACTTTATCAATTATATAAATGTCGAAATGTATAAATTTTAAGATGTTTATTTTCATTAGACTTATATGGTAGTATTTATAATAAAATAGTCTTAAAATAATATAGTAAGTAGTTAAATAAATTAGATAGAACGAAACTTAGAAATTGAGTTATCCTATCATATCATATCTATACTATGAAGTTGGTTCGTTGCCACTTCGGCTTCTGCGAGCTATTAAATCTAGTATGTAGTAAAATTATTCCTAACTTTCTCCTAAGCAAAACAGGATGCCAATGAACTGCACGGCTATCTGCGTAGTGAAATTCATAGGCTTGTGCTACTGTTGTATAGGTTTAGGTACATATCATAGCAAGCATTTGATAATATTGTATATCAACCATAAAATACCCTGAAATGTTAAATACAAAAAGCATCAAAAATTAATAATTCGAAACCGCATACAACAGCGTTGCAGCTATAGCCTCAGCCACTGCACTACTAAGCAATCAAGTTATTAGCGAGAAAAATAATTAATAATTAACACTAGAAGTAAATTAGCACAATAAAATATTTCGGAGCAACTTAGACCAAAATCTACGATCCATAACTGGTAACATAACAATACATTTTATTAAAATGTCCCAATTCATCAGGGTGCATAGAGGGAGTCTTCGCAAGGAAGAGAAGGAGTAGATAAGTACTGGACAATCTGCAAGTTGACTATTAAATATCTACAAGTTGACAAATATAATCCGCTTCTCGGTCATAAATTGACTAATCCCTCTACCATAGTGGAACTTACTAATCTGACTGGCGGTCGATACGCTAAGACTAAAACAATTGACCTGAGACATAAACGTTAACATTTCTTCTATTAAGTAGATACTAAAAGTATTTTTACCGTGATCAATGCAGTCAATACTGTAAAGGATATACATACATGCGAATCTAATTCAAACACTGATTGGACGAGTCTCTAGGTCGTAATAAAGACGACCTCGACCTATTTCGGCGAAGCGCGACACCTAATATAACGATTTAAAACATTCAGTTCTAGAACTGGTATTCAATAGCATTACACGCGTTTTTTATAGGTAAGTATAGGTAACTGTATCTTGAAATAATTCATTTTGGCAACATTTAACATCAGCTAGTAAAAGTTTATTTTTAAGTTTGACATTCATTGAATAATTGCAATATTGATTGTCGATTGCTTTCGTTTCGTTGAATCCTGTTACTTACGTACACATATAACATTGTATCGGTCATCAGATGCGACTTACCGACAAACTGACGCACTACATACTTATTTCATAATAACTAAAAATAAACGCCTGGTGACACATTACCATTTCGCGTAAACAAAATTATTACTTAGAGTAATTTAAGTATTCTTTACATGTAAGTATTACGATGTCACTGACGTCTAATGCATTACGTTTCTCTGACGTTTGTTATATTATCGTCACGTGCATAGGTCTGTCTAATAGTTTAATTACGTAGGTTTTGTCAATAATATTATCATTATTTTATTACAAAAGTGCCCTCTGAATAGGGTAATTAATAATTTCTTTGTGATAGTGTTTATGTAGCCTAAACGAATTATCGTATTTTAAAATTCGAGTTGTTGCTAACGACGACTTATATGTTTTACGTGATTAAAACTTTGAATATTTTTAGCTCCTTAGCTGTAACTATTTTAAGGTTGTAATTTGAAGCTCAGTCTGAGGGTTATTTCATTATCATTATTAGACCGATTTTCGTTCCAAGCGGCGTCTAGTATGTGACTAGCTGTTTTAAAAAGTCATTACGAATGAAATTAAATGTTGACCTGTCGAGTTCTAACCCCCCAAACATGTCAGTTTCCAAAAAGGCTTAAATACCATAGACCATACATAAGTGCTCTTCTGCAAATTGTACAGTAGACTAAAGAGTACATTTTGTTACTTTGTCTTCCATATGTATACGATGAGAAAACATTTGATTTCGTAAAAATTTGGGCAGTACTACAGTCCCTTGGCCGGTGTCAGACTGACAAACAACTGATGGGTTCATAGCTCGAAAATCGACAACCGTGGCGAAGAAAGGTAAGGTAAGGTCTAGGGTGACAGGCTTATACCGGTAAGTGAAGTGTAGGTCGGAGCCCACTATATGAAGAGTGAGTAGAAAGTTGATAGATGCAAGTGGTTCCTGACCTTGCTTAATGGCATGCCTTGGAGGAGACCTATGTTAAGCAGTGGACTTGTGATGGGCTGTAATGATGATGGTGATAATGACGATGAAGCAGATCTTGACGGAGGACGGATGTGACGGATAGCAGCATAAAAATTACGAAACGTTTCGGACTACAGTTGGTAATCCGTCTGCCAATCGATTCAAGCAAAGCATACAACAAGAAAATAGCCCATATCCAGCATATCGAGTTTTAGGGGTTGACGAAGGATACCATCTCTAGAAAGCTAGGGTTTATATCTGTCACTATGTTACATAAAGTATTAAAATGGCCTATGCCTCGACCAATCAGTATAATCATGATGAGGGCCAGTCTATCCTGTGCAATGATATAGTAATAAATTTTAAAGGTAATTATTAAACGGAGACTCCATGCGGCGTCGCGTGGTCAATCGACACTTTATTAGTCAAGTGTAATAATCTACTCAACTCCCGCTGCATGGCAAGGAGTACGCATTGATTAACTCTTCCAATATGTATAGGGTATTTTTTATTTATTTTTATCTCTTCATTTCTAGATTTGTAGAAAGATTTTTAAATAGTAAAAGCTGACTAAGATTTTAGATCGGTTGTTTTAAAGAATGTTTTTGTCTGATATTATGTAACGGATTATTTTTATTAAAGTTATTTTAAATTATTGATAGAACTTAATTAATGTTATAGCAATTTCTAAAAATTCCATACAATGTCATAAACCTCTTAAAGAGCCTTTTGATGATTTTTTATTCCACTGTTGGCATTGCTTCGACAATTGATCCATTTTTACGATGCTAGGCAAACGGCTTGGTGAGCGCAAAGCGCTTGCTCGAGTAACACTGCTCCTCGTCACCTATCTGGAAAGTTCGGGTTTAGTGCTTTTGGTTGGATTTTCCTCCCATGTGACCGACATCATCTGTTAATAAACAGAATACACCGCGCACGCGTGGGGCCACTACAAGAAAAAGTAACAAGAACGCGTAATCTAGAAGTAGGCTTTGATTTATAAATAATATAAGAGTTTAATAACTTAAATAGCAGGTATTGATCATGAGGTATTATATATATCATATATAGGTAAAGCGTGTAAGACGGCGGACATTTCAAAGATGTAATTTATATTAATATTTTATAAGTAATAACGGTTATCGTATTGGTATGTGATGTTGAAAACGCAAAATATCAAGAAAATTACTCTACATGCAGCAATTACTTTAATTACGGAAGCATATAGTAGGAGTTCAATAGGTGCATCTATGTGCATCGTTGCGATCTCAATGTCATTTTATGTTCATTGTCAGTGTTCACATTAATATTTTTATTGCTTTTAAATTGCATTAGGGCGTGTGGAAATATACTCAATGTTTGCCTCTCCCCTCAAGTGTATCTGTTGCATTAAGTTGTTTGATACTTATACACAAATATAGCGGTATTTAGCATTGGCAACATTATAGATACAGATATATGAGACGATTTGACAATGCCAGGTGTAGGTACAAAATCTTGAACATCGTAGTATTTTTAATTGTAACAGTTTTCAGCGCGTTGTACGTGCTTGACGAGAAATATTCTTATGAGATTAATGATAGCCCTTCTCTCATTCAAATAACAATATAACCGGATTCGACTTAATTACAAATTATTTAATTCACTGTTGCAGCAATCATTTACTTTTAAGAAACTTTCACTGTTAACGACTATTAACATATGGTGTTATAGGTTTTTAATGCCTTTTAATATGGTTGGTAAAATATTTTTCTTTTGTTTACTGATTAATCTCAACCATATATCATAATGGCGAAAAGAGCATAAAACTAGTGCTTATGAGTCGTAACAACTAAAAAGTTATCAGATTAAACTACTATGGTTCTTATTGGTTCAATCAATAATACATATCACGCAAATCAACAAAAATGTCTATATATTTATCAATGTGTAATTTTATTATTTAAAAAAATCTTATGTCTTGTGTATATGAAAATATTTTGTTTTGTCTTTCTATCTGTCCGTCCCTACGGATTCATTTATAAAGCTAGAAGAATTCGAATATAATAATACGATTTAAGATTGGAAGTACACTATTAATATTTATTAACATTATAATATTAATAAATATTAATTCAACCGCGCGTAAAGGTTACACGCACAACTTTTTTACTTGTAACGTATCATATTTATAAATATTATGACAATTATTATAACGATTCACAAATTAAAACCCATAAAATAAAGTAAGTTTATCAAAACATTTCAAGTTCATTAAGAAGGAAATAAAAGAAAAAAAGCTGAGAAAGCAGTCTCAGAAATATTGTACTTATGATTTCTCGTAGGTAGGTTAGGTAGGTACGAAGTATTTCAAAAGATAGTGATCTAAATAAAAATTAATATACAAAACTTCAACAGGAAAGTTCTCCAAATGATAATTTAAAATTTAAAATTTTGTACAACCGACTTTAAAATAAATTATTAAGAATAACTCAAAAACTATTGGTTAGACCTTAATCAATTTATATAGAACTACATGTAAAGCACCAACTTTCAAGTAAAAAGAGAATAATCGAAATCGGTTCACACAGTAAAAAGTTCTGACGTAACACACATAAAAAACATACAGTTGAATTGATTTTGAATTCGGTAGAAAATAATCTTAAATGACATAGAAAGATTCCAGAGAACTACACTCTAACGAAATTATTCATCTATACTAGTTTAAAATATTAGTACTATTTATTTTGTTTCAATTACATGCACTAACGCATTATGTATTAGGTCCGTATGAAATGTCCAAAGAGTAAATTTTAAATATCTACTAATACTGTCGTATATCCGAGACCAACAACTTTCATTACTGTGAGTAAATTTCGACATAAATTTCATTACCTAGTGTTCTAAGCATTAAAAGATCTACACGCCCGAACATAATATTCAGAGATATATGAACATCGCCAAGTCGCAGTAAAGAAACTTTATGATAGATAAATAGTCAAATGTTTGTTCTTATTTGTTGTCAACGATTAATAAATTATTCAACTTATCCCTTTTATTTAATTACGGTCATCGTAAATCTCTTAAATTCCCGAATAACAGCTGTTACTATTCTAACATAACTAATCACATGATCCGTTACTGCGATTCATGTTGAGAATTATTTCACGGTTGTTTCAAGTCGCCTATTAATCGAAGATACTCGGTGGCTATGACTGATATTTTGAAATGCTCAGAACTCATGAAAGGTTAATTAAAAATGAGTCATCTAACTCTTAAACAATAAGTTCATGCAGCGCAACAGGAAAATATTGTATTAGAACACAGGTAATTCCATTCAAAATTATCGACGTAACTATATTGCAATAAATTAACTTCACGACTACAAAAAAGCATCTGCATTTTGATTCCTAGTTGAGGATATACCATCATTTACCATCAGGTGGACTGTGTGCTTTTTTGGAACCTTTATTCTTCAAAAAAAAAATTTATAGATTCACAATAAACAAAATGCATCCAGAATTCAGTACCATGCCTAGTAGACTTAGATGATAATTTTATACAATAAATTTCAATAGCTGTAAACAATTGATCGTTCTTTATTATTCATTATAGCGAAGATATTAATAAATATATTAATAAATAAAAGTTCCTAGATTTTAAATGTCTGTTACAAATCATTTAAAAATACTTAACGTGTTTTTAAAAGTTTGTAATTGAAGGACACCGTGTTAACGAGTGCGTGTTCGGGACAATTTATAAATTATTTCGACTAACACACATCGAAATACATATAGCAATTCGAGATGCAGGAAATATTGATGTGACAGCTCTTTGACTAGTCCATGTCAGATACCATATGTCTTTGGAATTTGTGCCAATTTATTTGAAAATAGCTTTGCCACGATTGATGTAATTGCAGAAATGTTTACAGAATTAAGAAATATGCTGCGTTTATAACGATTATATTGAGTATTTTTTAATATCCACAAGTTCTGGATTCGGTTCTCAATATATACACAATCGATAGTTCTCAAATTTTATTGCTCACTGCCGATCTAATTATATAAACGTCTACGTCTGCGAATGTTTTTGTGGTAGAAGTAGACCAAGACAAGGACATCTTCATTATCCTTTTAATAAATTATTGTCTTACTTAACTTTGATTTTGAATGAAGTTTAATTAATTCTTATTCATTTCTGAGCCTCCTGAGCCATGTTAGCTTAGGTAGCTAAGCGCTCGCTATAAATTTTACAGTACGCGAGCAAATCGGGTTCGATCCCCGCCGACACCAACGAAACTGTTAATTGCAATTTTAAGTGCTGATTTACCTCGTGCTCTGCGGTGAAGGAAAACATCGTGAGAAATCTGCATGTCTGCGTAATAAGAAAAAAAATTTCGAAGGCATGTGAAGTTCACCAACACGCATCGGGGCCGCGCGGCAGACATTTCCTTGTTCAGAAATGAGAGGAGGCCTGTACCAAGCAGTAGGACGTACATATATAGGCTGTAACTTTAACTTTGTTTAAGTCATTTTTAGCTTTTTGTAAGTGATAACGATTGTTGAAAGTGAACTAGGCTAACCCCACTGGAAGTCAACATGTTACTTGAAAATATAATCTTATTGTTTTTGGAATAAAGCCGAAAGTATTTAATATATATAAACTTCTTACTTTTCTTTACATATATTCCTTTTAAAGTTCTTCGCTGGACCATAACATAAGTCTTTCTGAAAATATGTTGTGTGTATATTTCTTGAATGATTGCATCTCCCTGAGCATGCTTACAATAAGCACTGAGTCAATATATTTGCATTGCTTATTGTGCAAGATAGCAGCTCCTTCACTAGGCATGAAATTTTAAACGAATTTTCCGCCATCAGTCTTTCTAAACAGTCCCGTACATCTATCGGCAAGGTGGAATTGGCAGATTAAGAAAATCTTCCTTAATACAATTAATAAGTTTTTGGAACGAAATTCTTTATCAGACGGTACAAATTTGGCGGATGGGGGCTAGGCGAGAAAAAGTGTAAGATTTTTCCGTCACGACCCCTTCTGTACGTCAGACGTGTAAACGGCATTGGCGGCTATAGGGAAGCGAGATGGAATAATATCCATCTCCCTCGCATTTTTTGTTATCTTGCCATGAAAGAAATATTACTTTATTTTAAATGACTCTTCATTTTAATAGACGCTAGTAATACATTTATTCGTATTTGTTAATCAATAATATAATACGTTTATCAATAATAATATACTACGAAAGAAACTTCGCTACAACTGAGTATTCCACGACACTCACGCATGTTTTTTTACATGTATATTTTACATACATCTAATCATAGGATGTCTATCATACCTCAATTAAAATAACCTTCTCTGAATAATAATAGTCTATTACACATTTTTTGTTACAACAGAGAAAGTCACCGATTCTATGCCCTCTCTAACATATGTATATAATAATCTCTGATCACAAGTATTCATCTTTGATCATATTCTATCATATAAATTAGTCAAGGTTTTTTCCGATATCTGATAAATTATATACCTATTTATATGTTGTTTTAACAACAATAATTTAAAACGCAATGAAGTCATAGAGCACGACGTCGTAGCTGTATGCGTTTGCGGCATACAACAAAGCCGTTTGTTATTTTGCATTTGATGACTTGATAGTGCATTTCAATTTATAGCACCATTGATTGCTTATATCGTCGATCATTACCCTAGTTTTCTGCGACCGGTATAGAATCACAATGGTGAATGCATCTTTTGTAAAGAAGAATCATATATAAATAACAGTTCTGTCGCACTAAAACACATTGATCTGATTTTATTATCTGTGGGCAATACGTGGGCTACACTGAAAGTTTTGCATAACTCATAAATAAAGTAATTTATTTGTAAACTAACATATTTAATAATTTTAAAAGTATTTTCTATTATATTCGAAGCGCTTTTTATTCGTTGCAATAATTTTTTAAAACTTAATGAGCAAAAAACATTTAATGGTACACCACCATTTTGTTAGTACAGTGTTAGGGAAAAACGACCAAGAAGTTGCGTCATATTGCACCATGACAATGCTTGCACCGCAAACAACGCAACGTCATTTTTGGCTTCTGAAAAGGTGGAGCTCGTGACCCGTACCGCACGCAGTTTAGACCTCGGAGAGGTCCTGTCTGAGAGAAAAAAATGAAACATTTTTTTGCCCACGCTTCTCGCCTACTTGAATTTTGTTAGTTTGATGTCGCCTTCGAACACCCATACAGAAAACTGTTGCTTTCTTTTCGAAATGTTTCATCTATTGTCACAATAACATACTCGTACAGAACATTTGTATAATATACGTAATAAATAAAATAATTTAACAACATTTTTACAAAAATCATCACGAGCCCATTTTTGTTGTGTTGAGTTCATGAAAAATTCAGCAACAAAAAGTTTATTAATTGAATTTTGATGTAAATTATTTTGAATTTTGATGACACAAACTAAACTAAAAAAAAATTGCTTCAATTATTTGCCTGACAGTAGTTACATTTTCCTCAGTCATCGCTGTTTAGGGTCGAACGTCTCGAATTTCGTCATCGTAAAAAAACATATATCCAAGTTCATATTCTGCGTACCAACGCCTTACGGTGCTCAAATGAGGTGATTCCCTTTCAAAAGCATTTTGAAGACAAGCAGTGCAATCTTATGGAGAGAGTGAACTTTTGAAATTATAAAAAATCATCACCCTGAAATCTTTTTGCGTTAAATATATTTTTATGCGGATGACGAAATTCAACATGTGATAAAAAAAATTGACAGGTGACTTCCCCCTAAAACTTATTGTAATCTCAGAGTAATTGCATACGTATATGTATATGTATGTGATTACTCTAGGTTTGTAATGAATATAATATGGAGTTTCTTATGTTTTAAATAATGTAACTTTCGAAATTCAAACATTTATGAGCTAGGTCAGAAGCGCAGAACTTTCCGTGTACTATATTATGTATATAAATGTCTTTACTGCCTTTGCCCGACAAAATGAAAAAACATTAACAACGTATAATTGGAAACGTACATATAACAGACACTAAGAAATATTTCACTCAAGATTTAATATATATTATTTTTTAAATTTAATATATTCATATACTGAGAAATTCTTTGGGTCGATATATAATATTCAGTAATGTATCACTATTTATAACAAGATTTCTTGCATGATGTCCCTTTGCATAAATTTAAAGTGCATGTAAAAACATTTTGTTATGAAGAAATGATATTGTAAATTAGATGATTTTTAAAAGAAAAGAGTGTCTCTTCTTTATACTTTTTATCCTTATGTGTGTTTTTTAATAACTGTTGGGAAAATAATAGTCTACTTGTGAGTTTTTGCCGTTTCTTATCACAAGGACGTAGCTTTTTTTTTCTTGGCTTACAAAAAGTGCTTTGTAAAGGCCTATTTTGAATAAAAATACTTTGACTTTGACCGAAAATCACGTAGACATGTATATGCAAGTTGTTTAGGCACTTCAAAAACTGTTATTTTGGTGTCTTAAGATGATTACGAAAACTCTTTATTATTATTGCAAATGTATATATGATAATTCATAAAACCAAAATCAAGGTTAATACTTAACTAATACGTCGTAATCTTGATTATTGTTAAGTGATTAGTTAGTTGGGAATTTTATTTGTACACTAACAATTATAAAATTTAAATCTAAGTTTAAATATATATATATTTACTTTTTAGCAAACATAAAACAACAACTCAATTCAGTGTCAAACATTTCCTTAGAAGTAATATGTTATAACATGGATTATATGTTAAAAAATAAATAATCATTATTATTGTATAATACTTTTTTTATAGGATAGGGTGACAAACGAGCACACAGTCCACCTCCTCAATAAAGACTCAAAATGCAGATGCGTTGTCACCCGTGAGGATTAAGATTGAATGCCTCTTTTCCACTAAAATGGGTCTCCGGTACTCTACACTCACCATACGAAACACAGCGGTTTTAAGCTGCTATTTTACACTGATATTCTGTGAGAGCGTGGTCCTTCCCCAGTCGAGCCGACCTATTCGTGCTACAACTATACTACTAATATAGCTGCAGCACGTCTCTGCCCCGTATAAAATACATCACGTATGTAATAAATGCATTCAATGTAGCAAAACTCGTTAAACAAAAAATATCTTAATATATTTTCCTTAATTTTTTTAAGATATAAGCAAAATTTAATGAGAAGCCTTTAAAAGACTCATCCTTTTGCGCTCTTAAGAATATACGTCTTATTTCATATAAAAGTTTGCAGATAGGAATTTACGTGACACACTGTGTACCTACATATTAGCATTTCGCAATAGCGTCACCACATAGTCATGTGGAGTCGGTCTGATTAAAGAAGCGATATACGTTATCGCGGTAATCTTATGCACCGCGTCTGTTTCATTGTAGAGTTGCCAGGAATAAAATGATAAAATCAGGAAATTTTGAAATAGGTCTAATAACATATTTTTTAATCATTCATAAGGTTTTTAATAATGCCCTACAAGATATAAGCCTCCACAAAGTTTAGGAAAAATAATGAAACTAGTGAAACCCTCCACGCTGTTTTAATATAAGTATTATATTCATACATCGTAAAGGTAAATTAGCAGCTGAAATTCCAATGTACTATTTCAACAGTCTTGGCACTCGCAACTGAAATCCTCGTGGTAAGTTCTTTTCCTGAACAGTCGTCACGAAAAAATAAAGTTAATTATACTAAACAACACAGCTTAATACATCAACGAAAATCATACAATCTATAAAATACAAGTAAATTAATATAAATAAGAACTCGGCTGAAGATTATAGATAAAATATATAACATTTTTTTTTGGAATGAACGAATACGGTGATACATTTGCTTATTACTAACTACGTAAAATAATAAATTACACCCTAAAAGAATAGGTAACAAGTTTTTCACAGTTCATGTTCATGTTCATCCTTAATTACTTTATAACGACATAATATTATTATTTAGCATGTTACCCGCGTATTGTACTAACTTTATAACCTAGTGCTTAATCTCATGCTTAATCTCATCTGAATCTAAATGGTAATGTATCCCCAGATTAATAAAGAGTTTATATTTTATAGGCAGCTTAAACAAATCCACGATTTCCGGGACAATCCCAAAAAACCTAAAACGTGGCAGCACTAGTCTCACTACATACTTCTGTTATCGTCGACAAAAGCAAGGTCATCCTCTTGCCATTACACAGAACACAATGGATCCCTGACGAAACTCGGTATGCATTTCTGTTTAGTGCACTTATTTTCGTATTTTGTTAATGTTGTTAAATACACGAAGATACAAATTCGCTATTAAATTGATTTTACCAAGGTATAGAGGTACTATGTGGCCGAAATACATGTTAATTGTGACATGTGCTTACCAGTTACCATAAAGTAAAGTTACTCAGTTTGTAAGCAACGTTCTCTTACTGGAGAGAAAGGTGAGCTATAGTTTGCCTTTTTTGTACGAATTGCGGAATATTTGTTGCCAAATCTAAAATATAATAGGTAAAATTTGCTTCATTTTATCACACATAAATTAAAAAAGTCATATTATAATAATTAATATTAGATATTAAGAAAATCTGTTATATGCATCTGTGTGATAACAACTAAGAATAGTAAAAAGAAACTTCGGTTTTCAACCCGCTTGCCAAGCGTAGTATTTTATAGGGCAATCTATAAGCAATATATACGGGATATCGAATCGACTTTTGAAATTTTGATAGGCTGTATAAGGAGCGGCAATGTTATTTTTTTTATAAAAAAGGTCATATTATAATAGTATTTTTTTATAATTTGTTATTGGAATCCTAGCAAATCTTCTGGCCTACTTAAAGTTATCAATTGTGTTGGATATAGGTACTTATTACAGCGTAATAAGTTTACTTACACTCTTGTCTGTTTTCTGTTCATTCTGTTTATGCCTAAAACAATATAAAATTTAAAACAAGCTGTCGCTCAAAATTATTTTAACAAATAATTTATTATTCTTTTTTAATATTTCACAATAAACGATAAATGTCCGAGGGGAATTCTACCTGCTTACTACTATTTCATATTTTTATTAACTCTAATTCTATTTGCTCCGCCAACTGAGAGTAGTAATAGAGAAGATATTAAGGTTTTGTGAAAAATGTAGAATAAAACGCTAAGTCAAACATTATTAGCGGCTTAGTAGTTGCTATAGCCTCGGCCGGCAGATTTTAGAAGGCCGCATTTTGGGAAAGAAAAGTCTAAAAGTTAAGGCGGGGAGCCTTAACTTTTTAATACGTGCAAGTAAAATATAAAAATATATTTAAGATTGATTAAAGTATGAGAAACTTTGTAGCGTTGAAAGTTCTGAAAATAGAGATAATCTGCATACATAAACTTGCAAAGGGTAGAGGTACACAAAATACAATATATTTTGTGTACTTATCTTATTTGTGTCTATTTTTTTCCAATGTCTTTACGCATTTTATATTTTAAAGACACTTTCAAAAATGTGGGGCGGGGGTGAGATGGCGGCAGTTTCAGCTTTGGCGACCACGAGTGGCTGCAACCCACACTACGCTACTACATCCTAAGATTAAGTTAAATAAATTTCGTCACCGCAATAGGTCTGTTGTGGTTCCGCAGTAGAACGCCTGAAGTATTAATATCGTCATAAAGGTTAAGTGCTAAATTTAACTCCCATAAAGACATTTTCATTTAGTACTTAACACATGTCTACATTTGTTTGAAATAAAGACGCATGTCGCCACATACAGTACATCGCAATGTTTATGGTTTTAGGTATCCTTAGCGTACTAGTTACACAGGAATTACGGGTCGATATAAAGCTATTGAATGGGAGGCGGGCTTGTGACCTACATTCCACCTCTATGCTATTAATGCACCCATTGGTCTTCTTTGAATTCAGATACAACAATGAACATAAAGGTTTTTTCATTCCTCAGCGGCACGTTACGTAATATTGAAAGTAGGTTAGTTTTGTTGTTTGTCCGTTATTGTGGAAAGTCGATCAAAATTTTTTTTATGTTAGTTTTATCATATATGATAAAAATCTTCTTTTTAGCTCACAACTGAACATACGCCTTTTGAAGAAGGTGTCTGTCGATAAGTATTTCTTAAAAAAAAACCCACACGCGCGGATACGATACCCTCACACTTGTAATGCTACTCTGACAAAATTTAGTTTCGGTCACTAAAACCTCATCGAGTAGTGTAGAGCCTATCAAGCAGGACATTCAAAGAAAACTGGCATATTCCCCTAAAATGTGCACTCGTTTAATATATTCACGTCATCATATCGTAAATTTTTACAATTAAATTAAGTAAAATATAATATCTCGACGACTGAAAAAAAATGAGTCACTTTAAACCGTAAAACCAATCTAATCTATCTTATAGCGAAAATATGTATGCGAATAATGTGATAAAAGCTGAGAAACAGAAATTAGTACTAATACACTATTTTGAGGCATTAGGTGCATACCCAAAGCTTATGAAATTGGAAAGGCCACACGGCTAAGCAATAATGTCACTGTTAAGAGCACAATTCTACCAATGCTCATAAACGCTACAAAGTTAGTTATGAAAGAATTCGCTTTCACAGCATTTTACACTACGTGGAACTACACATCAAACAAGCTATAAAACTGACGCATCCAGCAAACGTTTCAAATCGCTTAAAGTTGTCGTCTGGGTGGGATAGGGTACACAGCGCATTCTTCGACCGAGCCCGCGTTCGTATCACCAACGTGTAGGTGTTAGAAAATATTTCAAGCACCATTAAAATGTAGCAAGTTACTGCTTTATTTCACATCTTCTCATACGACTATTCTGTGCCCTTATAATTTAATTTATAATATATTTGTAAAGCTGAAAGTATTTACAGACGTTTGAGAACCACAAACCGCATTTTGAAACCGCATTAAATATGTCAGTGAAAGTATTATCGGGAAACTGTAGACGATTCACTGTATTATCTCATTAAAAATGTTAAAAGAAAACAGTATTCCTCACCAACGGATGAAAGGCTTACTCCCCTTTAATTCACTTTATACATTTTTAAACATGTCAAATGTTGCAAATTATACAGAAAAAAAAACATAATATCTTTATTATTATACTTTTTATAACTTTAAAACCAATTTTTCTGCCGTGGTATAGTTGTAAGAGACTGTTTACACAATTTTATTAATATACCCAAAGTGATAATAAGTGCATTCATCACAATAAATGGGCCAAGTGTTTGCACGAACGATGCGCATAAGCAATCTGACTCGCGGTCTAATTATAATGCAGTTGGGCGCGTCGCGATATCCGATGCTCAATGAATTTAATTATTACATATTAGAACGTACTCTTCAAACAATGCGTTTCTAATTTTAAAATGCATGCTGCCAGATAACTTTTTTAAGTATAATTTTTTTATATTTTTTTGGAATTGTAATGTTTTTATATAAAAATTACGTATAACATTGTTTATCCGCAATGAACTCCTAACTACCTACTGAACCGATTTCAATGAAATTTTGCACACTGTGTGCAGTTTGGTCGAAATTAAGAGATAAAATAGCTTTTTTTATCCCGATAGTGATCCTCAATATTTTTATTGCGAACTAGCTGTTCCCCGCGACTTCGCCCGCGTGTTATTTGGGGTTTTAATTTTCTTTGCGCGGAACCCTAATTCTTTTTCTAAAATAAAAGTTAACTAAGCTAAGTTCCTCCTTGTAACATCAGCTATCTGCCAGTGAAAATCCCGTCAAAATCGGTCCAGCCGTTACGGAGATTAGCCGCAACAAACAGACAGACAAACGGACAGACAGACAAACAAAAACTTTAAATATTGTATTTTTGTTATTAGTACTGTATATACTTTCATATGCATTTAGTAAAAAGCTGTAATTTTGACATTACAAACAGACACTTCAATTTTATTTATTTGTATAGATTTAAGGATTTTTTATAGGACAAAGGGTCGTCGGAAAAGGCAGAACATCCTCTGCCTTGGAAGCTAGTAATATCATAATTTATTAATAATATTATATTAATAGGTGGCTCACGACTGTACTTTGAGGTATTTCTGGGGGAAGCCTATGTTCAGTAATTTACTTGTGATGGGCTGTAATGAGGATGATGATGATGATGAATTGGAATTAATGTACTCAATAAAGTGTAATATTTATGAGTATCTCCGTGCGACACGTTTTCGGATTCAACAGCCATTTTTCCATCTTACCTATGTGTGGGCGGTGCAACGACCTTTTTGTGACAAATTTGCGGACGCTTTATCCGCATGTCGCACTGTTTATTTGTTGTTGTGTTAGTTGAATTTGTTTCCTTTTAAGAAGTTGTCGAAATTCCGGAAAAAGTGGTAATCTGTTGGAGCAAGGTCCGGGTAGTACGGTGGATGTCGCAGACATTCCAATTGTAGCTCTTCTAACTTAGTGATTGTTTGTTGTGCAGTGTGTGGTCTTGCGTTGTCGTGAATCAGCAGTAGCCTAGAGCGATTGACCAATCTCGGTTGTTTAGCAGCTAGTCCTTCCTTGATGGTTTGCAGTTGTTGATAATAGATATCTGCCGTAATCGTTTAGCCAGATTTTAGAAAGCTGTAGTGAAAGACACCGTTTCTAGTCTATCAAACACTCACAAAAGTAACTTTTTCTGAGTCAATTTTTGTTTAGGGCAGGATTTGGGTGGGTCTTCAGGGTTCAGCCATTGCGACGAGCGCTTCCGATTATCGTACAGTATCCACTATTCATCACAAGTAATGATCCGATTTAAAATCCCTTCATTATTGTGTTAGTTGAGCAAAGTACTCGTAAGACTTGTAACACAGCAGTCGACGCGTGTTGCAAGTTCGATTCACTCAATTCATGAGGTACCCATCGTTCAAGTTTTTTTTACTTTCCCGATTTGCTTCTAGTGGATTAATACAGTTTTATCACTTATCCCGAAGCCTGCAGCTATATTTGAAGTGCTTTGTGATGAATTCGCTTCCACAATAGCCTTTAATTCTTCGTTTTCCACTTTGGTCTCCGACCGTCCACGGGGTTGGTTCTGAAGGTCGAAATTTCCAGAACGAAAACGTTGAAACCAAAAACGTACCGTGCTTTCTTTTACGACACCAGCGCCGTACACATCATTCATCCTTTTAGCTGTTTCTACAGCACTGGTACCACGGTAGAACTCGTACTCGTAAATATACCGATATTTCATGTTTTCCATTGTGCGGTAATAAGCGACGCCAAAGAAAAAATAATGAGGAAAAAAACAAATGAATTACTGTTTTCAAAACTCAAATGTACCAGCTAAATGAATTTATAAATTTGAATTTGGAATTCTTAACCAAAGAAGAGATATTTCAGATCAAAGTGGTCAGCACAACATAACGCTAATTTCATATGTAAGGACCTAATATAATATTATATTTTTACATATTTTATCTTCTCTTCTCTTTTCTAACTATCGTTTAGATTAGATAAATTATATATTACTGATATAGTTGTAGCACGAATGGGTCCACTCGACAGGGGAAGGACCACGTTCTCACAGAATACCAGAGACCCTTTTTACTGGAAACGGGGCATTTCATCTTAGTACTCACGGGTAACAACGCATCTGCATTTTGATTCGTAATCGAGGATAGATGTAGATGTCTATATACCACAGCAACCACTTACCATCAGGTGGACTGTGTGTTCGTTTCTCACCCTTATTCTATATAAAAAAAATATAATGTGCATTATACAGGTATACCTTAGCCATAAATAGTTTAAATGGTGTGGTTAATTCATTTTTATTATTCCTTGTTTCACATGTGAAAAGTACATAATATCTTTGTTTCGTAATATGAGAATTTTGTGTTGTGGACACGAAATGAATACTCTCAAATTTGTGTACACGGCTTAATGTAAATGCAGAAGCCGAGCTTTTTAAATCATCTGCAACAAATCTTGTTAGTGTGAAATCACTTCGACTTTATTGAAACATTGCAGAAATGCCATTTTTAGAAGATATTGGAGAAATGCCAGCGTTTGCTCTGCATCGACCACTTGCATGATGGATTTTTAGTTCATCAGTAAGTTCAAGGTTACACAAGTGGGCGATAACCAATTTGTGTGCTGCTTTTAAACTACTCTTATTTCCAGACATTCTGTTTGTTGCCGGCAATACAGACAGTGGCATGCTTTTAATAACATACTGGTACTAAAATTGTGAATGATGGTGTGGAATTAGGAAGTTGCTTACCGCATTTCTCAACGTAACGCCATGTTGTAAATCTGACACAATGCTAACCCTGGCCATAATCCAACTATTGTATTATTACTGGACGTAGGAGTCTACATTTATCTGAGACGAACGTTTCATTACTATTGGCGTATTAAAATTTTAATAGGAAATTGTTTGTAATAGTACAAATAAACTGAATTAAGAAATTGAATACCTCAGGCCCCCGTGACCGTAGGCGCTGTAAAGTACCTGCAATGGCGGGAATATAAAAATTCGAAAATTTAAAAAAGAATCGTAAAAAGTATATTCATAAAAATAAAGCACGTTTATCGTATTATTATTCCATTTAGTAAAACAATTCAAGGTTCATCTATGAAATCGATGCGATATCAGTCAGTGAAAAGGAAATGTGTTTAAAATATTCAAGATAACTTTAAGTATCAATGCGATAAAGCACATCATATTTGGTTGCTCTTATCTGATACATTATGATTTACGTGCTGTAACTAATGTAAACAGACCGATAAAAAAATAGAATGCATGTAAACAATCTAGCACACTAAACTTATACGTAGATAACCTTGGCCGACTGGAGAGCCTGGCTAGTGTATTCTGCGCGGTGTTTACATAAGACATAATTTCAATGAAGAGAGACGTAACGATCTCGTAAATTTTGCAAAACAAAGCGAAACTCATTCGTAGAAACACGAACAGTAGTCAAACTTACCTTTTTATAGAATAGAGATGACAAACGTGCACAGTTCACAATGTTAAGTGAATGCTGTGTCTCACAGACACCTAAATTTATCGAAATAATCGTAATAATAATAATAATATTTTTTATGTATTTATTCTACTTTATTGATGTTTATGTATGATTATATCTTTCGTTTACATATATTTAATCAGCCCATCTAGATGAGAAAACTTTATAGATAACCCAAATAATAATAATAATTGATTAAGAACAAAATGTAGAGGCGTTCTCACCCCTGAGAACTAAGATGAAATGCCTCGTTTCCAGTAAAAATGGTCTCCGGTTCTCTGCACTTATCATAAGAAACACAGTAGCATTAAACTACTATTTTAGACTAGCATTCTGTGAGAGTGTGGTCTTTACCCGGTCGAGCCGACCTATTCGTGTATAATATAGCTGCATTATGGCTCTCCCTCATAAAAAAATACTTTGATGAAAGAAATTATTACAATAGTATATTCTCATCAACTAAATAATTGTAGTCTACTTAAATTATTAAAATAAGCTATTGAAGAAATACAAGTAAACAACAGCATGTACGCGACCTTGACAGCAGCAAGTTAAATAATAAAGGCGGTAATGTCAGAGTGAACGATCTGGTAATGTTGATGGTATTATCATAGAAGTGTATTTGTTGATTACGTCATCTGTTATCCGGCTACTAGACCGTCTGCAGTCGCGTCTACATCTTTCATCTTATTCCCAAGATTATTAATTAACTAAAGAGAACCGATTAGTAGACAATTGTCAAAAAGATAATTAAGCATTAAGCCGTGCCAATAAAAAGAATTATCTCTCTATAAACCCCTCCGGACTATACTTAATGTTTCTATTTCAGTTTTCAGTTTCAGTCTTTGACTGATGAAAATATTAATTTTATCTCTTTATAATACTTTCCGGACCGTGATAGCACAGAGTCACAGAGGTAGCAAAGCGCTTACCTTACATTTCTTAAGCGAGCAACCGGAGTTCGATCCTCGTCGGCATTACCGAAGTTTTTAACTGTGTCTAGTGATGATTTATCACAAACTCGGCGGTGAACAAAATTGTCGTGAGGAATATCTCAAACATAAAAGGCATAAAATATTTCCAGGGCGTCAAGTTCACCACTACGCAATGAAGTACCGCGATAAAGTAACTGATCCATAAACCATATCAAAAATGAAAAAAATGTCTGTTCCCAGCTGTGGAACTGTATAACTTAACATTTTTTTTTAACTTTGTAAGATAACACGTACACCTACAATTTACTGTACATTCACGTACAATAAATTTCAAATGATAGAGCCACGTTAAATTATAATGGCTGCAGCACGAATAGGTCAGTTCGGCCAAGCAAAGACCACCCTACCCTACCACAGAAAACCAGCATTAAATATCAGCATAATGCTGCTGTTTCGTATGGTAATTGTAGACAACTGGAAACCATTTGTGCTGGCAACAAGAAATTATCTCTTAACAACGCACTTGCATTCTAAAGTGATGATAGTGTTGTTGTCTATGTGCTATAGTATCCACTTACCATCAAGTGGACTGTGTGATCGCTGACGCCTTGCAGTTATAAAAAAATTATAACCTTATTATTATTATTACCTATAAACAAAAATAACAAGAATCGGATCAAATACAAGTTAAATTACATTATATTCAAAGCAGTGCTTACTAAAGGGATTAAAATGTAAAAAATTTTGACCGTTCCATCTTTTTAATGTATACGACTTTGCATAAAACGATGTTGTTGCTGCACAAAATCGTTGTGTTGGTGCGACGCCTTTGAAATCGTCATTGGTCACGTTTATTTTGGGCCTCCTATAACATTGCCTGCTCGCACTGTGATCAATATATATAGGTGTTATATCAATATAATCCTATCGATCCTAAAATGTGATAAAAATTGTTATTAAAGTAACTTTAATGTGGAAATAAAAATCCATTTCGAAATCCTATCTGGCACACAGAATATAAACCGACAATAATTATTTCTGCCCGTAAAAATATAATTATTTTATTGCTCGTAACTTCGTCTTTTAAGCTACCTTATAATAAGGGTTAATATACTTTTTTTATGGAATAGGGGGCAAACGAGCATGCGGCTCACCTGATGGTAAGTGACTACCGTCGCCCATGAACAACCGCAACACCAGGGGAATTGCAGATGCGTTGCCGACCTTTTAGAAAGGTGTAAGCTCTTTTCTTGAAGGTTCCTAAGTCGTATCGGTCCGGAAAATTCGCTGGTGGTAATTGATTCCACAAGGAAGTCGTGCGAGGGAGAAAACTTTTTCTAAATCGCACAGTGGTGGACCGCCAATCATCCAGATGGTATGGATGGTAACGCGAGTTTTGTCGCGATGTGCGATGGTGAAATTGAGCGGCTGGAATTAGTCCGAACAATTCCTCAGAGCACTCCCCGTGATATAATAGATTTAAAACCAGGGCATGGATTTAAATATCAATTGCTAGATTTTAAATTATTTGAAATCAGCGAAAGCAAAGGTTATAACACGTCGGTCAAAGTACACAGTCGGCTGTCGGCATTATATTTATACATACTCGTAGATGCATTATTATTACGCTTGCTGTCAAATGCAACGTATATAATAATTTGAACAATAACGCATTGTAGTAATGGCGATCGAATTACGCCACAGGTAATTCCCAGACCATAGAGTTATAGGATTCATATGTCAATAAAGCTACGTGAAAATAACTTTTCAGTGTCTATGCTTAGTAATTATGGAGGAAGGAATGTATTAAGGAAGATGACCACCCATTGGACTCTTAAGACCGAAAGGCAGTGCGTGAACCGTAGTGACCTGATCTGAAAGGTAAGCAGAGTCAGAATCAGAGGATTTTTAACATATTCCAGACAATTTCTTTGTACCAAAAATGTTATGGAAAACTGATTTGACAATACAAAAAGCACATGCATCCCAAAAATCTTGTTATTGACGGCCATACCAAGTGCTATCGACACAATTGCAGCGGCCATGAATCAGCTTCTGATGTTGGTTTCCTGATCGCAAAACTTTCAACAACGCTTTAAGTGCCCATAAGCTTTCCTTTATTGTCTTTCAGAGCTCGGTGGTTTAAAGGCACAAATGGGATCGTTTATTTTATGAATGGTTCGCAATTACTTGAACATAAAAGTTGACTGCATTCATATTCTACTATAAAATAATACATAAATTTATCTGATAAATGCTTTATTACTACAATAAGTCTTAATGATAAAACCGTAGAATTTTTAAGTAACTACACAAACTCGATATTTCTCTTATTGTCAATTTTAGCTTTAAAAAGGCTAATGCAATCCATAGACAACTTTAAACAATGAGTGTTAAGAAAGGTGGGTTTGTCACATCTGACGACTAAGACATAGTATAAAGACACCCTGTCTTTATACTATGACTAAGATGCAATGCTTATATTTGTTCTCTATATCCTTCAGACAGGAACAAAGCATTGCAAGCACTGCCATTTGGAGGCAAAAGTAGATACGAAGGGTACCTACCCAGACTAGGAGTTACTAGACTGAAAAACACCTAGTAAAAATATAGGTATTTTAAACTTACGAACCAAGTTGCTTGCAGTTAAACTCTCCTACTATAATATATTCATAGTGCTAAATGTATTCATATCATATTTTATTCAATTATAAAATCGTTGATCCTTCCGTAAGATTTTTAGACACGGACACGAGGACGCAAAATAAACCGTCCACTATGTCACGGATTCTATTAAAAAGAGACATGTCAGAGGGTCTGGGGTACGCTCAAGCTAGGCATCTCGTATTACCGTTACCGGCGGCCTGGCGCCAGCGTACTATGTAGTCCACGAGGTGCAACTCACTGATCCTAATGTATTGAAATGCAAATTCTATACTAACTAGCTCGTAGTATTATAATATTCTAGATTTAAACACACTTTGAAACCTACGGAAAACGCTAGAAGGGAAAACTAGAGAAAACAAGTGACACAAAGCACATGCAAAACATTGCTGCTTTCAATCAGTTGGCGGATTTTCACAAAAGCCAACGACTGCAACATTATATTTCCAAACGAACGTTTTATAAATTATATACTTACTCATAGTTTTGACATAAAATCTAGTGGTTATTAACCAATCCCAAGATTTTTATCGTAGGGCTAGATGAAGATGAAAATGATTAATATGGAATCACAGTTTTGGCACAATGTAATATCTGAAATTTATCATTCATTTGGTATTCTAGCCCTTGAAATATTGAAATATTGTAAAATCTATAGTTTCTATTTTATTATATAGGTCCAATGGAAGAGCAGTCACCCAACACAAGCATTACTACATGCTTTCTGGGCGAATCTGGCCACAAAATAATGCTTGTAGACCTAAGTTAAAGAAATAAACAATTTTATTTGTTTTTTATTAATTAGTTAGATATTTTATTATAATTGTACTGATCAAATTTATTTAGAGATGTATGAATTAAAGCATTAGTTATATTGTATGCCGTAAGCGCAAAGCGCGCAGGTATATTCGGCTAGGGCCTAAAAATTAAATTTTTTTTAATATAGCAACTAAATTTCTAATACGTTCCCTATTTAACATCAGTATGACATGATAATAAAATGTAACGTATATTATTAACCAAATTAAATAAAAAGAATAACAATATTCTGATACACAATAGGGGTGTTTGGTTTCAGTGTAAGAAATATAAAGGTATAATTAAAATTTCATAAGAGTAATGTAATATACGTGAAATGTGAATGTAAGTGAGCATTAACCGGTGTGGCGCTTAGTGCTAGACTTGATACATACTCGTAAATCGCCGGTTTACGTGGGCGGGAGCAATTGTCGGTTACCTCAGATAAACGCAGCTTTGACCCGTGCCCTCAGGGAAACCCTCCAGTTTTCGTATCAGGAATAATAATGTGCGTACGTAGAACCCGCCTTGTCGAATAATCTTTTCGTAGAACGTAACGTACATTTGTTAGTTTAAATAGCAGTTTGTTCTACTCTCATATTACGTTTAAATAGCAGTTCATTTTACTTGCTGTACCCAATAAACGTGTTCCTCATAAAATAATTCATGTATCTATATTTTAATGAAATATGTTCCGTGCATTTGCAGGGGGGGGGGGGGGGCAATATTTTTCAACTAACTTTTGTTGCTGTTTCGTGTATGGTGAGTGTAGAGAACCGGATATATGCGATAACGCATTTGCATTTTGATTCGTAATTGAGGATAGATGTAGACTATATCAATGGATCAAAGCGACCACTTAACATCAGAACAGTGCTCGCGTTTGTCACCTTTATCCTATCCACCTAAGAGTTTGCCAATCACCAACCTTCTTTCCGTATCATTTCTTAGTATTATTTATTTTAATATATCATATATTTTTTAAGTAATTTATAAATTGAATTTATTTAAAATTATTAAAGAAAACGATACTGATAATTAAAGCTTAAAATTAATTTTATACAAAGTAAAGTTATTTACCCGTAGCTCTTAAAAAGTTAGAAAATTTCTATTCAAATGGTGATGCCGTAAGGCGCGATTGATCGGTTTATATCCTTTAATAAAATATTCAAAGTCAAAACTTTCTTATTCGATTTAGACCTTTGGAGAGAATACGCGGCAAGAAACCCTGCGGTGTTTTTTTAAAGTCATGTTACAACGTTTACAACTTACAAAAAATTAAATGCAATATCAAAAGTATATACCGAGCAGTGGCGGTGTAAGAAAATCCAGTACGCTATATCATCCCGTGGGTGCAAGGGAAACATATCAGGAGATGGGTAGCAGCGTCTTCCTAATAACGACTAAAAATAAAAAAAACTGCGGTCGCTAACCAGTTTACCAAGCGTAGCAGCTGTGGCAAATATCCCCCTATGAGGCAATCTATGGAGGAGGCCTGTTCAGCAGCGGACTTTAATAGGCTGTGACGGTAACGGTAATATCAAATGTATATTATTTTTAAACTAGCTACCCGCTGCTAGATAGGATGTATTAAATTTAAGATAATCAATGACCATTTATTTTATCAATTTTTCGTTTTTTTTTCAAAAAATATTTTCAAGTTTTCGGATAAAATGTAGTCTAGATCCATTGCTCCTGCATCCAGCATTACTATCTAGCTGTTCGTAAAGTTTTACCTCAATCAATTTAGCCATTCCAAAGATTAGTCCGGACATACAGACAGGCAGATAGATAGAATTTTTAAAAACGAATGTTTATGTCTTAATAGTATGCAAATACATACTATTCAAACATAAACATTCATGACCTTGAGCATGACCCTACAAGTCACACAATATTTGTTTATTTAGTGTCCTCAATATATTGATCTACTTTATAGTAGGCATTTTTCACAAAATTTCTTCTTTAAAATTTTATATCAGTTTGTTTCTCTACATTTTTATAAATTTTATTGTAAGACTTTATGCATTCAGGAAACATCTTTCTAATTTAGTTAATATGAATTTAGGCACCTTTAGCGTATCTCCTCGACCCGTTCTACAGGTGACGGTTGACTTTTCTGTTATGTTTTCTTCTGCATTATAAGCCCGTATCAGTCTACTGCTGGAAATATTTGCCGTAAACGTCTAGTTTGTTGTTTAGTTTTTCAGACAACATTAATTCGAATATCTCACGCCACTACCCGTCACCGGCCTATATATTTTACGCCTGGTATAAGCGAGTGCGACGTCTCTCAGGGACCTTTCTAGTTACTCGCCTCTTGTTACACCCACGAGACGAAATGGGATGATGTAATGTTACTCTCTTACGGAAAGTAAAATGACAAATATGGAGTATTTTATTCTACATTATAAACACTAAAAAATATTGATATACATACATACATATAATCACGCCTCTTTCCCGTAGGGGTAGGCAGAGACCACTTCTTTCTACTTGCTACGATCCTTACATACTTGTTTCGCTTCGTCCACTTTCATTATTCCCTTCATACATGCTCTTCGGTTTAGGGTACTCTTGACCTGGCCTTTTTTCAAGACGTCCCTGATTTGATCTAGAAACGTCCGCCTAGGTCTACCCCTTCCAACACTTTCATTCACACTCGCCTTATACACCTTTTTCGTCAATCGTTCTTCATTCATTCTCTCGACATGGCCACACCATTTCAGCATACCTTTCTCAATTTTTGTCACTACATCTTCTTTCAGACCACAACGTTTCCTTATCACACTATTTCTTATCCTGTCACTCAGTTTTAACTCATATCATATTTCTTAACGCTCTCATCTCAACTGCATTTACTCTGCTTTCATGTTTCTTCTGCCATACCCAACTTTCACTTCCGTAGATGAGTTTCGGAATCAAAACCCAAACACAGCACAGCCAAACGAACCTTGTTAGACACCTTGCAACTGCTCATAAAGGAGTGTAAAACTCATTCACCATGTTTCCTGCATTCACTCTTCTTTCGATATCACTCTCAAACTTTCCATTATTGATATAATACTATATATTTTAACTTCTTTAATTTTGGGGTCACAAGATCCTTTAATCATTTTGTAAAAAAAGTTAATTAACAGCTTCCTTTCCCTACAACTCTCATTTCAGAGAGGGTTTTAGAACAAGAAAGTGTCCACCGTGCTAAAAAAATGTGTGTTGGTGGATTTCACATGTCTTTTTTGTATGCAGATTTCACCACTACGTTTTTCTGTGTCGGTGAGCACGTAGTAAATCAGCATTTACAAACGCGATTAACAATTTCATTGATTCCGTAGGGGATTGAACCCGGACTGCACTGTGCAATTTGCGACAAGCGCTCAGCTTCTGGGACACCACGAGCTAGTATTATATTATCATTGTTACTAACAAAAAAAGCTACTGCGAATGCGACATTTAGATTATCTACTTAACAATTACAAAGATATTAAAATCGCGCCCGTCCCAATTCCTCGTACACAATGTAATGGGATAATCTTTACACAGTGCGTTGTAAATGACACAATCACGATGAATATACTTCAGTATTATGCTATATATTATGTATTGTCTTGTTAAACCTAAAATTTTAATAAATCTGATTCTTCAATTTAACAGTAGCTACAAAGTCATAATTTGTACAAACATTATAAGTTTATAAGTGTTTCACAACAAATTAGTGCAATAGCATTAATGCATTTTATTTAAATTGAAACCATCTTAAGAATCACATCACTAAATTATGTAACAAATATTACAAACACACAAACAAATATTATAAACACTGCTGTAATTGCGTTCACTGACGTATATTACTAATGCGTATTTTTCTATTTAAAAAAAAAACGTTTATCTTCTGCGCCCGATAGATGTACCAATTGTTTGTATTCCAACGATGTAAAATGATCTGTACACTTGCGGCCTAGCGTGGGATCAGAGTCCGACACAGTTATTTCCTTCACCATACAAAAGAAAATATATTATAATACTAAGTGTACATTTGTCTCAGTTACTAGCCTTAAAACCAACTTAAAATGTTTATGTTGTAATGTAAGATTAGGTAATCACCACAAATGATTATTTTAAGTTCCCGAAATACTTTCATTTCGTTCCTAATGTTCGGTCGTGAACCCGATCGATGAACACCGAGACCCACAGCTTTAAATTAAGATAACTGTTTTATTTCTTTTTAATTCGATCTATAGATGTGTTTTTCATAGGCAGCCATATATAGAGGGGGAATTAATATTTTTTCAAGATGTAAACTGTCTGGAAAAGACAGAACGCTATTTTGCTACTTCATAGTTTTTTTGCACGTAATCACACGTCCATGCAAGGCCGCGATATTAAAAGAGGTTATAGTATATAAATCATATACGCTATTATGAAAGTACCACAGTTTAAATGTTTAAATGTTGAGTGATTCAAGTAAAATATATTCATTAAGGCGACTTTTTTTTTTATTAGAATAACAAAGAACATTTCACCTGATACAAGGTCCATAGATATACATATATTTATACAACCAATTTAAACAAAAGGCTCAAGTTGCGTTTTCATACCTGAAGAATCATTTTTGCTATCCCTAAATTGGAATGCTTCACAGCCTTAAATTATTATACTGGCTCTATAACTCTTTTGTTACTTAGCGACAGAAATAGTTATAAGGACGCTGCGGTTGCCAAGGAGAGGTAACGTGTCCTAACATTTTCTGCCTAATTCCAAAAAAGAGACGGTACTCAATTCGACTGTATGTTTTTTTATGTGTGTTACCTCATAACTTTTACTGGGTGAACCGATTTCAATGATTCTTTTTTTGTTTGAAAGCTGGTAATTCTCGTGTGGTACCATATATATTTGATCAAGGTCAGACCAATAGTTTTTGAGTTATTCATAAATTCAAGTCAGCTGTACAAAATTTTAATATTTTAAATTATACATATATTTTCATCGAGAATGAGGGCATCCACGACTTTTTCTGCCACCAGGGCGGCGCCACTTTACAGTGAGGTAAAATATTTGACAGATTTCATAGCGGGGACGATAATTTCTTAGGAAAATGTAAACTTTAAGGGTTTTTTCTGTATTATTAGTTATATTTTATATTAATTACATTAGCAATTAATAAACCAAACTATAAATATAACTAAAAGGCGATTTTTTTTAAAAAGAGTTATAAAGTGCAAAAAAAATTATTAAAATTACTGACGCATTGTGTTGTGTATTAATATAATATTCTAGATAATTATAAACTATTATTTAAAATTAATTTCTCAATTAACTGACACTGTGTAACAAAAAACTTTACCTCAGTCACAACTAGCGACATCTGGTGAGTGGAAGATTATTAGCCCTCATTGAAGTATTTGTAAACTGTGGACTCATTACCACTCTCCATTAGCTTTTCTCCAAAAATTAAAAGCAAATAAGGCTCTTCTATCGTCAGTATAGCAATGACATAATTTTTCAAGATCCAGTCAACTGTTAGGTTGAATAAACTGATGTAAGCCCAAGTTAGTTGCACCCGCTAACTAGGATCGCCTTGACCTGTAACTGCTTAGCGGGATTGGGCCACCGAGATATTAAAGAGCATTGGACAGCGTTTGGCTATTCTATTCATTAAAACAATTAACGTAGTTCTTTAAACACGCGCGTCTATTTTAAAACCTGCTTCGTGATATGATTGACGTCTGAGTATTTAAAATGTGAATTGAATCGGCTACCACAATTAATTCAGTTGTTCAGCTTATAGACAGCGATATCTAAAAAGTAAATTCAAAAGTACGTGTTCAAGTGGAGATTCTTATACACACTATCCATGGAGTTGTGTGTTAATAGAAACGTGCCAATATTATTAGTTAGATATGTGTGCGTCTGAAAATACTGTAGGTTATATCGGTTATGTCGTTGTCATCATAACTCTTAACTGTAAGTACTAGGACTGCGTTCTTGGTCTTGAGTATAGTCTTCCGTGTGCAGGGTCAACAATCACGGGTCATGCTCGCCTCGACGCTATATGTTATAATCAATGTGTAAGTTACCGTGAAATGTTGTTGTGGGAATGAGAAACTTTCTTCTATTGAAGGTCGCATTATGATAAGGAATGTTTGAATGACGGCTATAATATGGAAACTGACGCAACAACGTATCGTTATTTATAATTCGAAACTTTTGTTAAAAACATCACCACATGCTTGTAATTTTACCACGTTTATATTAAGTTACTTTCTTGTCTGTCTGTCTGTCTGTCGCTCCGGGTGGAATCATGCAACTCATATTTTTAGCACTTCCCGATTAGTTAGACTTGTAATTTTGAAAATAGCTCAGAACCGGATTACAATGTAGGAATATGAAAAAAACGTGGTATATTATTTTTTATGCACAAAATAATGTGGAAATTGGTTATATTTAATAATAATAATAAAATAC
Organism: Parnassius glacialis; assembly: GCA_033319125.1. Lineage (NCBI taxonomy): Eukaryota > Metazoa > Arthropoda > Insecta > Lepidoptera > Papilionidae > Parnassius > Parnassius glacialis. Next base: position 23,334,492 of record JAVANC010000021.1, read on the forward strand.
GGTCCTAATTTATATTAATTAAAAAATTGCTGTACCCGCAAGTGTACTAAGCAAACTACTAATAAGTATTTATTAGTAGTAATATAAAGTATAAGTAAGACAATAGAAAAATAACAATTGAATGTGATTTTCTTTCAGTATCATAGTTCACTACACTAAAGCGTTTCTGCAAAAAAATTAAACGGAGGGTGACTGGGATATTAAGACCATCATCAGCGTAGAACACAATCTCAGCTTCTTTGTCGTTAAACAGGGCGAGCACCGCTTTATATTATGTTTTGGGTGACTGAATCCACTTAGAGAATTTCTGCAACATGACAGTTGATATCATCATCGTGTCCCCTTTTGTTTGTCTATTGTCTATAGAGAGATAGTCTGCACAGCATCCATGAATAGGGAACAGGACAATATCTTGATGTTGGTTGCTGCTGCCCGTTCATTATTTGAAGTCGAAATAGTTCTTTAGCATAGCCAAGAGTTTCGTCTAGTTATTTGCATTCAGTACAAGTGCAGCAGAAATTCTATTCTATTGTATATTTAATAAACGTTACCCCACACTAGGATTTTCTCCTGTGTCGTGGAGGCAGTTTGAGTATTACCCGGAACGTAATCCGTAGGCCATACAAATACTTGTTCCATAGTATAAAGTGAGGGGCCTCTCTTTATACTATGCTTGTTCCGTGCGGGATTTGAACCTGCAGCCCCCAGCGCTGCAACTCATTGCTAAGCCACGCCGCCACGGAGCCGTCATATGGAAATGCAGAAATATGGTCATGCAGTAATTTATTTGTGGGGCAATGTCTACTTTTTTCAATAAAATTCCATAAAATGCTCAATGTTTGTCAACCAACAAGTTTAAAATAATTATTAAACAAAAACTGTATAAAAAGATTATAATAATGTGAAGGAATACCTGATTACAAAATACCCCTGGGATTGAGATGATCGCTATTCTATTATAATTTTTAAAACTCGTAAAACTCGACGTTTTTGTTTGTTGTATTCTATAAAATAAATAATTGTATAAATGCCACTGCGCCACGGAAACAGCTCCGTGGGGTAGTGGTTCCTCTTTTGCGATGAGTTACGGCCCTAAGGGCCGCGGGTTCGAATTCCGCACAGAACAAGTATTTGTACGGCCTTCAAGTAGTTGTTACGGGTCTGGATGTTTGTCCTTGTGCAATTTATGTGTGTAAACTGCCTCCACAGTACAGGAGAAAATCCCAGCGTGTGGTTACCGTTTTTATAATAGAAAAGAAAAAAAAATTTGTAAAATGTTATGTTTAAAAAGTATTCGTGCTGGGTTTCTTGCTAGATTTAATTTTAAGTGTTTTCCGAACCAGTGGTATATAAAAAATTTACTTTCAATAAGTATTATGTACTCTGTTAACTTTGTTCAACGTGTAGTTTATAACTACTAGGCATTAAGAGTGGAGTGCGATTGCCACAGTATCAACCTAAGTTTGCCAGCCCATTTCAATTTACTTTACCTTCCCACAATCCGTCGTTCAGTTTGACTTGATTACTTCTTTGCATTTTATCCTTAAAAATATAATTCAACGAATGCTCGTTGATATTTTCTCTACAAATTTTCAACAATCGAAAGTGAAAAGAAACTACAAGCAATAAGAAAGTGCAAAATAATATGAATATCCGGAAGGAAAAATGTGTAATACGAATTTGAATAGGTTCACACTCAGATTATTTGTATGCGTATAATTATATTTCAGTAAAAAGGAATATCATATATTTTTGAAAAATAATAAAAAATAATCTTAATAATAATATCAATAAATCATTTTCTATCTTCTTTACAAAGGTTTTTATACGTTTAATATAGTAAACCTACGGTTAAAAAAAATTACAACCTTTAGAAGAAGACTAGGGCCTGTGTTTATAGATCACTAGGCCCTTACCCTAACAATAAATATCAGAGAAATTGTTAATGGTAATTTTACATACTAATTTGCTACGTGCTGGGAAACGATGAAAAGATTTGGAAGTCCACGTCCGATTAGCTAAGTATAAATATTTCAAATAAATTTTAAATCTGGTAACACGAACAATAATGGAAAATATTATTCTCTTTAAAACACTGTCTAAAATGACACTAGGGCAGCATCCAGCTGCCCACTGCTGGGTGCAGTACATATTTATGTAAGCTTACTTTACATTATTTTTTGTATATTTTTTAATATTAATCGTCTTTTTTATTACCACGTACTCGGCGGTGAAGTTAAACTTCTTGACGAAACCTGCACTTCTCAAGAATAAAATATTTTGAGGACATGTGGATTTCGTCAACATGCATAGCAGCGTGGCGGACGCTCAATCCATAAACCCCTTTGAAATATGCGGAAGCCTGGGTCCAGCTGTGTGTCTATACGACGTGACTATATTTTTTACCTTTATATTTAATCTGTACCTTGACTTGCTTAACTTCCCTGACTTCCCTGTATTATGAATTATTATATAATGTAAATTTTGAAAAAAAAAAGGCTAAAACTGTTTTTTACGGATTTTATCGCGTTTATTTTATTATTTTTATTCCCGACGTTTCGAGTGGATTTAATGGATCTTTTAAAAAGATCCATTAAAACCCGCGTGAAAGAACATATAGCTGACGTGAAGCACCGACGCTCTGGGAAGTCTGCAGTCTGTGAACATGTTCAAGATCGTCCCCGCCATTACATCAGATTTGATAGACCACAAATCCTTGCAAAAGAACACCGATTCCTACCAAGGATGATACGCGAGGCTATTGAAATTAAAAAACATCCTAATTTCAATAGAGAAGATGGATGGGTGCTGCCATCTGCTTGGGATCCTATAATTAACAAAATTAAATCCAAACCCAAGCATAACACTGCAAGACTTCACGATACTGTAAGTTCATTCTGCGTAAATCGAACCAAAAATTAATATTAAAAAACTGAAGGTAGCCGGGCTAACTGTGAAATCGGGACGTCAGACATCTCAGTCCCCCCCGTGACCATGGGTTGCTGAAAAGCACTCGAAACGTCGGGAATAAAAATAATAAAATAAACGCGATAAAATCCGTAAAAAACAGTTTTATTCAATGTGTAGTGTTCGCGTAAATATAAGAAATCATTAAAAAAAAAGGCTAGTAATTTTCATTCGCGGTAGAGCTACGGTGGAGTCAGCACATATGGGTTGGCTCAACCGGGGCAAGGATCACGTTTTTACAAAATACTATAGTAATATTTAATACCATATACCATAATAATAAATAATCTATCACCACAATTCTGCTGTGTTTTGTATGGTGAGTGTAGAAAACCAGATACCCTTTTCACTGGTAACGAAGTATTGCATATTCATTCTTAGGGGTGACTAGGTATCTGTATTCTGATTCTTAATCGAGGGTAGGTGTCTAAGTACGGCTACATTCGCATAATCGCATACCATCAAGTGATCTTTTGCCACCCTTACTTCTATAAAAAATTGAAAAAGTGAGCCAATTGCAATGAAGTAAAGGCTTACGTCAAATTGAGCACAAGGGTCTAATAAATATATTCTAATTATATCATAGTTATTTTGTTAATCTGTTAATATAAAAGTATTACAAGTAGATAATACAGAAATAGTTCACACTGTCAAACAATTCCCTTCCATCTGCCTATTATGCAATAAAGCTGTTTGATTTGTTAATAGAGCTGAGTGGATCCTGCCACCACACTCTACTAACGACGCACTTCCTTCAGTGTCGCCTCTATTACCCATGGCATCCTGGTACTCGGTGTCCAGTCTATTATAAGAAAAATGTAGTAAATAGTTGTTTATGCTACTACTTACCGCTGCCGGCATGATTAAGAATGTACCTACATATACGTAAACACTCATGCCCGCCAAACAATTATTTGCTTACATCCTTAATTATGATTAAATAATGTTATCACATCAATAAGTACTTTGCCAGTGCTACGTACTTTCAAATAATTATAAACATATTACTATTCTAGGGTTTTACTAATCTTCGCTTGGTATCCGAATACACTAACAAAACTCTAACGATGTTTACAACAAGTATCACGTTCGCCTTACAAGAATTGCATAGTTGCAATGAACGACTAAGCAATAGTATTAGTGACATAAGAAACCCCTCATCTAAGTACACTTTCAGCTATTTTTCATCGAAATATTATGTAAAGCCTTTTCGAATATTAATAGATATTATAACATTTTACCTATATTGTACTAAAAATAAATCGAAATTGTCATTTCGCTAAATATAGAAAACGTGTTCTAGAATGCGATGCGATAACAAACACAACATCGCAATAAGCTTAATGGAAATCAAGGTAAACAAATGCACCTGCACTCGTAGAATTTTCAGCGTTTCACTATGTGATATTCGAAACGTCCATCCAACTTGTTATGCACCGCAACTTTCGCACCAGTTCGAGTTCAATTAATGTTAAATCAGACCGTAGACTGTTTATGAAGAGCGTATTATCGTGTGTGCTCCCGCTCGGTACCGGCTCCGAAGTATAAGCGACACGCGCACTACGTAGCGGACAATCAGTAACTGAACGTTTGGTTGAGTCGGACCAGTTATTATGCGCCCACTGTTGCCATCAATAACTTCGGCAACACGTGGGCCTCGGTACGTCGAGTTGCCGTGATATCACACCACACGCAGGATACAACGCTTATCGATGCATCGCCGGTAAAAGCTCATGATTCATTAAAATTAGGTTTTGCGGGTGACATCATCGTGTTATGCGCTTAATGTAAACATGAGACGCCACGGAAGCTTCACAATCGGTAATTTAAAAATTCTTTCTGGCGAAATAATCAACTTGACGCAACTGTGTTAATACGAGAGTAATTCACAATCTGATAAATGTTTTCATTAGGAGACTTTAATTAAGAGATTCTCGAGACAAATGAAACATAAATTATACACTGTTAATCGATGATTTCGTTTCTTAAATTAATTTTGCAGTAAAAGTGTTTACTTACTTTTGTCTATGAGCCGAAATAGAAGAGCCGTGGTAGCGTAGATGGTTACCGTTCGCTTTAAATTGCACAGTACGCGAGCGACCCGGGTTGGATCCGCGCCGGCACCAATGAAATTGTTAATTGCAATTTTAAGTGCTGATTTACCACGTGCTCGGTGGTGAAAGAAAATATCGCGAGGAAACCTGTATGTCTGAAAAATAAGAAAAAAAATGCGAAGACCGAATCATTCCGAACACCCCAGACAGACAAACATTTTTAAAATTGTCATGATGTCTTAATGGCATACAAATAACTCCTTCAGCTCAGTAAAATTTCGATATTACAGACATAAACTTCAATTTTATTTATATAAACAGATATAGATTGACGGCTCCGTGGTGCAGTGGCTTAACAATGAGTTGCTGCGCTGGGTGCCGCGGGTTCGAATCCCGCACGGAACAAGTATTGTATGGCCTACAAATAATTGTTCCGGGTCTGGATGTTTGTCCTTGTGCAATTTGTGTTTGTAAACTGCCTCCACGATACAGGAGAAAATCCTAGTGTGGGGGTAACTTTTTTTTTAAATGAAATAAAAAAATAGATATAATACATAAAGACATAAGTTATTATTCAAAATATTTAAACCGGATACAGTGCTATTACAAGTCAGAAGTTTTGTACGCAAAGCCGACTGTCAAAATATTTACCTCTATTGTATGAGAACAATTATAAGGAAACATACAAAGTCATCTATGCGTGCAAATATGGTGTTAATGTCGCTGGTCGCTGCGGTTTAGTTATGCTAACATGAAGTTATAGCGAAAGATGTTGCACAAGATTTCCTGAAATTATACAACACAAATAATTAATATTTTCAAATTAAAGCCAACATTTAATCGACTTGGTAGAACCACGCTGCAGCTATATTAATAGTATAGTTGTAGCACGAATGAGTCGGCTCGACCGGGATAGGACCACGCCCTCACAGAATACCAGCGTAAAAGAGCATCTTAATGTAGTGTTTTGTATAGTGAGTGTAAAGAATTGGAGATCATTTTTACTGGAAACGAGACATTCCATCTCAGTCCACAGAGGTGACTACACATCCGCATTTTGATTCTTAATTAAGGGTAAATGTAGATGTTTTGGGCTACAGCATCCACTTACCATCAGGTGGACTGTATGCACGTTTGTCACCCTTATTCTAAAGTAAAAATAGCGAATAAGTTGTATTTGTTTCAAATTTAGAAGATCATTATTAAGAACGGCACTAAAATTTCAATAGTCTCCTTATATTTTAATAAATATATCTAATCAAAGTTTTATAAATTTCTCTGCATACCGTCAATAGTAAACGATTACTACCGCATACGAGTACTACAGCCTAGTGCAGATTCGCGCGACTTACATCACAGTCCTAGTTTAATTTTTTTAAATTTAGTTTCCGGATCAGGTTATGTTATGATGACACTAGTGTCTCTGACACTGTATTCCTACCTTCGGTCTTATCGCTTAAGCGTTATATCTTGCTTGAGTACACTAAACTTGTGACACTGTAATATCCTCTTTTCTTCTTTTTCTTTCCTTGTTTTTTTTAACTTTACCCCAACACTAGGATTTTCTCCTGTATCGTGGAGGCAGTATACAAGCATTTTTTTTATAGAATAGGGGTGACAAACGAGCACACAGTCCACCCGATGGTAAGTGGTTTCTGTGGGCCATAGACATCTACATCTATCTTCGTTTGCGAATTAAAATGCAGATGCGTTGTCAGCCATGAGGACTAAGATAGAATGTCTCTTTTCCAGTAAAAAGGGTCTCCGGTTCTCTACACGCACCATACGAAACACAGCAGCATTAAGCTGCTATTTTACACTGGTATTCTGTGTTTACAAACATAAATTGCACAAGGACAAACATCCAGACTCAGAGCAATTATTTACAGGCCATACAAATGTGTCCGTGCGGAACTAGAACCTGCGGCCCCCAGGGCTGCAACTCATTGCAAAGTCACTGCGCCACGACCCATCTGCCCAGTTCATAGAATTATTCTAAAATAAGAGTGAGAGGAACCGTGGTAGCTCAGATGGTTAGCGCTCGCTGTAAGCTTCACAGTACTCGAGCAACCCGGGTTCGATCCCCGCCGGCACCAATGAAATTGTTAATTGCAATTTTAAGTGCTGATTTACCACGTGCTCGGCGGTGAAGGAAAACATCGCGAGGAAACCTGCATGTATGAGAAATAAGAAAAAAAATGTTTCGAAGACATGTTAAGTTCGCCAACACGCATTGGGGCAGCGCGGCGTACATATCCTTGCCCTAAAACCCTCTCAGAAATGAGAGGAGGCCTGTGCCCAGCAGTCGGACGTAAATAGGCTGCAACTTTACTTTACGAGTACTTTAACTTTAAGAGTGAGAAACAAAATCTTTAGTATAGATCAAGTTATATAAAATGTGTGTAATTTGCAACCGATTTTACTTAGCGATTGCAGCCGTGAGCCTACAGATGGATTTTATAAAACAAAATGTTTGTATAGTCTTACATATCGATATCTCGAAAACTAAGCGAGATATCGAAAAATTTTTTTCTTACTTTTCGACTTCGTCGAGATTTATGCGAATCTGCCTTAAAAAGGTGCGCCGTAGGAACCGTAGATGCATTATGAATCATTCTAAATTTATATTTGTTGAAATAATGAACTATCCAATCACATGACAAACTATTATAGTATTGTAGTAGATAAGATAGTAACTAAACCAATAATACTATCTGAAAGAAACGCTATAGAAAATCAGAAGACATGAAATAACTACATCGTTTATTTTTGTCCATAGTAGAAGCGTGAAACTTAGTGAGCTTTAAAAACCTAACATTTCTTTTACATTCATTCATTACAGCCCTTCACAAGTCCACTGTTGAACATAGGCTTCTCCCAAGGAATGCCACAAAACACGGTCCCGAGCCACCTGCATCCAATGATTTCCTGCATGTCTTACCAGGCCGCCACTCCATCACTAGATATATATCATATTCCCCACTAGAGGGGACGCCATACACTTCGCCTGCCGGTACGAGGCTGCTACTCGAGAATCGAGAACCTTTCTTCCCTATCGTTTATCTAACTAACATTGATTGACTAATATTTTATTACTATCGGACAGAGTCAAAATTATTCATCATTCATCATTACAGCCCTTCACAAGTCCACTACTGAACATAGGCCTCCCCCAAGGAATGCCACAAAGCACGGTCCTGAGCCACCTGCATCCATCGACTTCTTGCATGTCTAACCAGGTCGTCACTCCATGTAGCGGGGGGATGCCCTACACTTCGTCCGCTGGTACCAGGCTGTCGCTCGAGAAACTTTTTCCCCATCGGTTATCGGTTCTTCAAGCTATATGGGCGGCCCATTGCCACATCAGCTTACTAATCCGTTGGGCTATGTCGGTCACTCTGCTTCTACTGCGGATATCACCTCCTTTCTAAGTTTATCACGCAAAGAAACTCCGAGCATAGCCCTCTCCATAACTCGCTGAGCGACTTTGAGCTTCCTCATCCGGCCCGCGGTGAAGGACTACGTCTCAGTTCCATAAGTCATCACTGGCAATACGCACTGGTTGTACAGTCTCGTTTTTAAGTTTTGAGGTATACTTGACGAGTAGATGTGCCGTAATTTCCCGAACGCTGCCCAACCGTGTTGAATCCGTCGATTGACCTCTCGGTTGAAGTTGGACTTACCTAGTCGGACTATTTGTTCTAGGTAAACATACTCGTCAACAACTTCGAGCTTAGTGCTCCCAACAACTACCGGCATAGGTGTGACATGATCATCAACCATGATCTTTGTTTTGTCCATGTTCATCTTAAGAACTATCCGTTGGGAGACACTATTGAGGTCATTGAGCATAGTGCTTAGGTCCTCCAGCGTTTCTGTCAAAAGGTCTATATCGTCGGCAAATCAAAAGTGAGTGATGTATTCGCCATTGATGTTAATACCGTATCCTTTCCAGTCCAGTAGCTTGAAAACGTCTTCCAATGCAGCGGTGAAGAATTTCGGGGATATAACGTCATCCTGTGTTACACCTCTCTGCAGTTGAATACGTTTCGTACTCTGATTCTGTACTCGGATAGCCATCGTAAGCCTACTGTACAAACACTTCAGCACTTCGATATACCGCACGGTCAACTTGGCACCGCTGAAGGGGCTGTAGCACCGCCCAAATTTCAAAGTGGCAGATTGTACTCTTCTGTCTTCTGTACAATTTGCCGATGGGTATGAATGTAGTCTATGGTACTAAAGCCTTTTCGGAAACCGGCTTGTTCGGGAGGCTGGAAGTCGTCGAGTCTGCGTGCGAGACGATTTGTAATGACTCTTGAAAACAGCACGTAGATGCGGCTCAGAAGGGAAATCGATCTATAGTTCTTCAAGAGAGCGTTATCGCCTTTTTTGAAGAACTAGAGCACCGCACTTCTGCTCCACGCCTCTGGAGTAGTGCCAAGATGGAGGACGGAATTAAAGAGCTTCTGAATGACTTCAAGTACCGGTTTTCCAACCGCTTTCAGAAGCTCCACTGTAATTCCATCCTCACCTGGGGCCTTGCCTTTTTTAAGGTGCTGGAGAGCCATCTTAGTCTCGCCCAGACTGACGTCCGGGATATCTTCGGAATAGTATCGGATAAGACTCGCTCTTGGATCGTTACTCATATTCGCGTGTGAATTCAACGATGACGTGTACAGCTGCCCATAGAACTTCTCAATCTCACTCAAAATCTCAGGTGTCCCGGAAACGAAGCTGCCACACTTGGTATTCAACTTTGGCAGTTGGCTCTTTCTGGCAGACAGATCTCTGGCAAAGACTTTGGAGCCTTGGTTCCGCTCGATTGCTTCTTCAATACAAGTTGTATTGAAGTTGCGCAAGTCCCGCCGCATGCACTTGGAGATCTGTCTGGTCAGTTGCCTGTATGCTGTCAAATCTGTTGCAGCTTCATTTCCCGTCTAACAGCCATGAGATTAAGAGTGTGATCGGAAAGTTTTTGTGTTCTTCTGCGGCGGGTCTTGCAGAACTTAGCTCCGACCGCATGGACAGTTTCCACGAGCTTATCATTCATATCGTCCACTTCGTTGCAGTCTTCTAGGCACTGAAAACGGTTTTGTAACTCGAACTGAAAGGTTTTGGGACTTTGGATTAAAGCACGGGGGGACGGAGCGTTGACTTCATTCGACGAGACCTGTCCAACTTAACGTTTAGGTTCAGTGTACCTCTAACCATTTGGTGATCGCTACCAGTTTTCACCCTCGCGATCATCGATTTTGAGACATCACTGAACAGTTGTCGTCTGATCATCATAATGAAGTCAATCTCATTTTTTGTCGAACCGTCGGGGCTCAACCAGGTCCACTTCCTGTGGGGCCGCTTCTGGAAGAAAGAGTTCATCATAAAGGGTCTCTATTTTTCCATGAAGTCAGCCAGCTGCTGGCCCCTTAGTTTCTGAAATTCCTAGTTCCTACTTTAGGCTCACCGTTCTCCCTTGTGCCTAGTTTTGCGTTGAAGTTTCCCATTAACACCATATAGTGGGTTTTAGAGGAATGCATGGCTCTGGAGATATCCTCATATATTTTCTCCATCTCCTCATCGGGGTGTGCCGAGGTTGGTGCATAAACCTGTATGACCTTCAGCGAATACCGTTTGGTGATTCTGAGTATAAGGTCAACCCTCGTTGACACACTCCCAATATTTACAACATTGTTAACGAGAGACTTGTGGACGGTAAATCCGACACCTACTTGGGACAGATGGTCGCCCTTCCGGTGATAGAACAAGTTGCCGGATTCGAGGATTACCGTGTCCTCCCCCTCTCTTCAGACCTCGGATAGTCCTATAATATTCCAGCGCAACTTGTCTATCTCTTCTTCCAGCTCCAGGATCTTCTCATCAGTCCTCAGGGTGCGTGCGCTATAAGTTGCCAGGTCGAGTCGTCGTAGGTGGCAACCGAACCTCCACCGGAGATTCTTAGCACCCCCTGCCCCACCGTTACCATGGTCGCCACCGTAGCCAGGAATAGCGGGGCCGCCGGGGACTGGCGGCCGTCTCTTAGTAACTTTCTCTTTTGGGGTGTATATTTACATTGCATTGGGTACATATTTGCCACGCTTGGCGAGCGGGTTGACAACCGCAGTTTTTTATTGTGATATTGCTGTTATTAGGAAGATGCTGCTGCCCATCTCCTGTCTGTTTTCCCCTGTCGCCTCTTACGACACCCACGGGAAGATATGGGGTAGTGGATATTCTTAACCGCCACTACACGGCACTAAAAAATTATTGCAAACAGGTAAATAAGAATATCAAGAGTGGCTTTAGAAAAAATACAGTTGACCCTGTATCCCATCATCCCTAGAACTTCCCGCTTATCTATTTAATTTTTGTTATTTATTTTTTGAAAATCTTTGAAACGGCTCAACCGATTGACCTGAAAATCTATTCATCTTGAAGTTTCAATGAACAATTTCGAACGCCGTCGCCCATCTCGATCGGTTGATTCGTTCTAAAGATATCGTACGACAAAAAGGAGAATGGGATTTTTGGGCCTGAAGTTAACTAATTGGTTTATACTTTAAAAAATTGGCTATATTTTTCTGAAGTTAAATACAAAAAACTAGCTCATTTTACAATCTAGATTTCGAAAAAACAGTAAAATAATAGATAAGTTAGAAAATCGATTGTATTGATGCAATCGATTTTATATTTATTCGGATCCAAAAAAATTAAATGATAAAGTTGATATATTGATATGATATATTCATTTGGAAATAAAGTATATTATTATTCTCTTTTCTGTACACTACCTACCACTAGTAATTTCTATTTATTATATTATAACCTCCTTGTTTCTATTTGTTTGTTTGACAGTTCAAACTTCAAAACTATTAATTTAAAAAAAAAGAAAAAGACCAATTTTCGATTTGATTTGAAACGAGTGCAATATAATCGATTCACGATTAAATCCAGCATTTAAATATCTATTTTTAATTATTTATCTGTGTTAACTAGGCAGATAAAAAACATATCTACAAAATAATATAAAAAAATACAAAGTATCAACATGTCAACAAATAACAGTAACAACAATAATTCAAGTTATCGATCTCAGATCTATATTTCTAATATTCATTTCAATTAGTTGTTGTTGTTTTAATTTTCGTTAAGCGTTTCAATATTTTATTTCCTAGATAACCTCAGCTTTTCTTTGGTGATTTTATACTGATTCGCCTTTTATATCTTTAAGAAATTATAGTGAAAAATAACCTGTTACAGTGTTATTACAGTGAAAAATCGCCTGTAGGTAATACATAAAATCACTTTTATTTTTCTTCAATAACTCAGCTCCTAGATTGACAAACCTAGCCAGATTTTCAGGTATGAATGTTTTATATATAAGCTTTCAAATGGTCCGACTTTCATCTTGTTAACATCTAGGCCCAAAAATGTATGGAGATGTCTCCTTCTCCTTTATTTACATACACACACTCACACACGGCCGGACGTCCAGCCGGGAATCGTCGGAACGGCTTCCTAGGACCTCAAAACGTGTATATCTGATGATACCTTGCATTCTCATAATCGGTGCTAAATCTATACCTAACTTTTTACTTTTGAAAATTTTCAAAGCGGGAAGTTATATAAAGTAAAGAATCAAATTTCAGAAGGAATTTAATTATTTTTCAAACACGATGAACAACTGTACTTGAACGCTGTAAAACAAAAAAATAAAGAGAGAATTTTACTATTATAATTCAAAGAACGTTCTAGATATCACATATTAAATTACTTCTTTCTAGTTTTTATGGGCTACTAAATTAACCGTTGATATATTACGCAGGTGGAACACATTCGACATGTCTACCCATGCTATAATTGATCGAAGCCCAATTCGTAATGTGATTGATGCTATCTTGCAGTCGTGTAGCCGTAACAAATAACGAACACTAAGCCACGTGTACCGCATTCATATTTATGTATCACGGGGATTTTCCGCCGTGATCTGATAATTGTAACAAGTAGAGACGCTCACTAATACACAAATAGGTGTTTTTTTTAAATTAATTTTCCCCGTGTGCGTTGCACGTCTACCTACGTTCTTGTTTGTGAATACTTCTCATGAACGTTATCTAAGTGGGTCGAGCTCACTTGTTGCAATATTTTCTTTTTGTTGTAATGCAAGTAGGCAAAGACTTTCGGACATTCCCGTTGCTTCGAGAAAATTTGTTGGTATTCCCAAATTCTTTATATATATACAACTTGAAAAGCAACATTACCTGTGGTTACGTCGTAATATTTATATTTCTTATTCTTTTTGATTTTCTAATGCTCGAGCTTCATTATATAATGAATCAGTAGGTAGAGGTTTTTCTCGATTTCTTCTTTTGTATAAGGCAAATAATTTTATCAATTCCCCAAGATTTTAAAACACCATTCGTGAAACACCTAAATAAAAAATTAAATGTAAAAGAATCTAAATATTTAAAGAGAATAATGATGACAGCCTAACGACTTTGTAAAATAAGATAACCGAACATTTTAGCCTTTTATACGTCCCACTACTAGGCACCGGAGGTATCCTCTCATTTTTGAGACGGGTTAAGGGTTAGTATGCAGTCGTCTAGTTGCAAATCCCGCTAAAACGATTCAACAAAATTTTGCAGAAATGAAAGAAAACGTTTGAAACAGAAACAACTTTACTTTATTAGACGATTTTCTTTTACTTCCACGGCAATAAAAGATACCTATACAATAAAATGAAAAAAAGCTGCCATTACTATCAAAAATTAGCTAAAAACAGGTTTTGATTTTAAATATGGGGGATTTTGAAACTTACTAAGTGTTATGGTATTATTTGCAACTGAGCTTTGTGAAATAGCGGGATTTGAAACTTATGTCATTCTATGGTGATGGTCAATGTTATGCAACAACAACTGGTCAGTAAGTAAATAAAAATACAGAAGAACAATTTTACTTAATAATGTAATATGATAATAAACTAGTTATTTGTTCTACATTAGAAATCAGGTAAGGACAAAAAGTTAAATCATACTATTAAGTTGACATCCTCAAAGCCGTCTTCACAAAGGTCGCTTGGTATCTCTGCCGTATTCTCGTCAATATCTCCTTGCTCATAAGACCTTCTGCCTTCCACTGTTTTATAAAACACTAATGTTTCAATGTCTCTCCATTGCTCTCCATAATGTTTTTTTAATAGATTTGCAACATCGGTGATCTTTGCTTTTTTCTGCCGACTTCCAAAAAGGAGACGGTACTCAATTCGAGTGTATGTTTTTTTTTTTTATGTGTGTTACCTCATAACTTTGTACTGGGCGAACCGATTTCGATGATTCTTTTTTTATATGAAAGCTGATAGTTCTCGTGTGGTCCCATATGAATTTGATCAAGGTCAGACCAATGGTTATTGAGTTATTCTTAAATAACCTGTCTTGAAGTCGCTTATATTGAAGTCGGCTGTACAAAATTTTTAATTTTAAATTATTTGGAATTAACTGGTTTGCTGGAATAACAACTGGAGTCAACATAGTGATGCTTTTATTTTTCTTTGTTATCGGCTTCTTTACATTAATTTCAATTTTATATGACTGTTCTCCTTGCAGCAATAAATTATTTGTTTTGGAACGTGTCAAGAAAAACCTTTTGCACTTTTGGAACTGTACGTGCCAGCTAGTCGTTGGTTTGATAATTGGCGCATAGGCCGATTTCCAATCTCGTACAGCAATCGTATCTAAAACAGTCAATTTACAATATTGAGTTATAAGTTCTTGATATTGTTCAGGTGACGAAATGACTTCACGCTTTTTCAAATCTTTCTCTATTTGAGCAAATACGCGGTCGGGTGGAATAAAGGAGTGTCCTACAACAGGAAAAACTATTTCTATCCTTTTGATGTGTCTGGGTGCTTCTGTTGTCAACCACTTTCCAAGCATGGCTACCATGCCGGAATTTTTATTTTGCCCAGAACAGCCATCTGCTACTATTCTTAAAACTTTGATTTCTTCTTTGATATCTAAATTAGTTAAAATGTGATGAACTGCTGAAATGATTTCATTACTACCTTTATTGTGTATGGTTTCATTCCAGGTATATGCAAATATGTTTTCCTTGGTCAATTTTGCCTTAGAGCTACCAACTACTATAGTGAAGTTGTAAAAATTGTATTGGCGGACAAACAAATAGTAGGCGGACTGATCTGGCACTTTAGGTAGCCCTAAATTTTTTTGACAGTCGAAACTTATTGTTAGAAGATCACTTCTTTGCTCCTGCAAGATCTCATAGAATGCTTTGAACCTCAAACGGTGGACTCTTTTTTCAATTATCAATTTATTTATGATCTCAGTATTTGTTTTTTTTTTAATGTTCTCATCTAACAGAAGACATGTCGAACAAACATCAGACCTAGGTGTGCCAAAACCAATGTTATAGTAACAATTAAATATATTTCTAAAAAAATGCTGTTTTACTTCTAAGCGAGGATGGTCGTTGTTATACATACGCCAAAGTTTTTTTATGTTTAGTTCAGGGGGCAAATACAATCTTTTTATATTTTTTGACCTGCAGTAGTGGCTTTCATTTGTTTTTAATGACTCTATAAAGGCTTGTACCGCTTTTCTTTTCTCTTCAAACTTCTGACTTTTTCGGTCTCCACCTCTACGCTCTTTTGCCATCTCCTCCTTTTCATAAAATCTTCGCATCACTCCCTGTGTATACGGTCTTTGCTTACACACAATACCTTAGTAAATGTTTTTTGACAAACAGGGATCATTTTGCCGCTCTTGTTACGAATGAAATATTTTAACGAATGATTTCGCTTGCTACCTACTTTTGTATTTTTAGATGTTGTGATAGTACAGTGTTTTATTATAAAATTATCTTGCAAAATTTTTTTCGGATGTTTGTAAAATGATTGGTGGAATTTTCTTATTTCTGTGCATGCTAAAGTAGCGCACTGAAATGCCTTGCGACTGTGTCCACATGATGGGAATGCTGGAAGCGTATTTGGCTTGTATCTACAACAAAAATAAATCTCATTTGAATTTTCACTGTTAGTACAGATTTTATCATCAGTAGAAAACAATAGTAATACTTGTTTTATAAAACACTAGCTGACCAAGTACTTTGTACCACTTGACGTACCTACACTACCTCCCTACCCTACCCTACCATACCCTATCTATGTCCTTTTACAGGTCATGGTCTACCTGTGTGCCAAAATTCGTCCAATTCCATGCATCGGTAACGAGCAAACAATCAAATCAAAATTCATTTTTCTATACCTACATAAGCATACTTATTATTAGTATATTATATAATATCAGTATTACGTTTTTTGAACAGGCTTTTTGTAGTTAAGTCGAGTAACTTATCATATAACCTTATGATTTCTCGAAAATAAAGCAGTATTTTTATATCGCTTGTAACAATCATTAATGAAAATGCCGTCTATTTCATACGAGTAGGTATAATTACACACAACACATTCGTATTAAATCGGCAGACTGTTAAGGGATAATGTAAACAACAATGTATTATTTTAGGGAAATTTATATTAGTTAGGTACTCAGTTTAGCAAGAAAAAAATTAAAATTTTAATTTTTGCGCCAAAGCATGTTGAAAAATTTTCATGGTCCTGTTTTGCTTAACAACTTTCCAAATGGCAGTTGACTGTTTAGTGGAAGAAAGAAACTCACCTTTCTTCACGCAATACTTCACGTTTCCACTTTGATTTATTGACTAATCTCTTGCGTGCTTTACTGGGCTCCGATTTTTTTATAAACTGTTGTAAATCCTCCATTTTTTCCACACAAAAACAATAAAAAACCACAGCAACAACACTCGCAGGTAACGGAATCGGCCATACTATTTTACTGTGTCACGTGATCTAATATTGGACTGCCATTGGTTGGATTTGTTATGGAGGAATTTGAAACTCACACACTTTGTTTTAGAGTACTTTGCACCGAACACTATTATTAAAATGTATTTTGCACCCGCTTATGGCGGAGTTTGATAGGAAATAAATTTACGAATTTGTACTACTCTAAGAGTACTTTCAAATATCATACTACGCTAAAATTTACAAAAAAAGTGTTTTAGCGGGATTTGAAACTAGACGACTCTGTGTCCGCCGCGCTGCCTAAATTCGTGTTGGCAAACTTCACATCGCGGCTCCAGCGACTGTGTAATTAGCCTTATATTTCGTTGTACCAGCAATTTGATTTAACCGATACGATATTGTTGATTGTAATTATAAGTGCTGATTTATCACGTGCTCAGAATTGAAAGACAACATTGTGAAACCTGCATGTATAATAAGTCATACATCAAAGACGCAGGGATTCCCCCCAGTCACTAGATTAGCACGACAAACTCTTTAAAGTGAATATAATACCATATTAGATGATAATATATAAAGGGACATAGTGTGTTAAATTTATTATTTGAACACGCTTTATTGTTAAAAATAATAAAAGTAATATTAATTCTATAATATTATTTTCATTATTTTCAAAATAATTTCAAATTATAAGACAAGAATTGTAATAATTCTCTCAGTATAAAATTTAAATTTTTGCAGATAACAATTGCAGGCATTACTAAAATATGAGCCGTTTCAGCCGTGGTAACTCAGATGATTGGCGCTCGCTGTAAGTTTCACAGTTCGCGAGCAACCCGGGTTCGATTCCCGCCGGCAGCAATGAAATTGTTAATTTCAATTTTAAGTGATGATTTGCCACGTGCTCGGTGGTGAAGGAAAACATCGTGAGGGAACCTGCATGACTGAGAAATAAAAAAAAAATATTTCGAAGGCATGTGAAGTTCCCGAACACGTATTGGGGCAGTGCGGCGTGCATTTCCTTGCCCTGAAACCCTCTCAGAAATGAGAGGAGGCCTGTTCCGTGGGACGTATAAAGGCTGTAATTTTAACCTTTTTAACTAAATAAAACAGTAATTTCTTCTTTTTCTTCTACTTAATCATCATCAGCCCGTAAAAATCCACTGCTGGACATGGGCCCCTCCCGGCGTAGGGGCCTTAATCGCCGGAGATTTGCCTTAATCTTCACGCTTCTCATGCGGATTCATGATCCCAGTACCACACGTTTAAACCGCAATAAAAAAAATTAAATGATCTATTTAAGCAGCTATGTTAGGGGCGAAGCGCTCGCCGTAAATTTCACAAAACGCGATTAACTTTGATCCCTGCAGACACCACTGAAATTGTTAATTAAAAATTTAAGTTTTAATTCACCACATGTTCAGCACTTAAAAAAAAGTGTGTGTGTGTGTACTTATGTAAACACGTAGGAAGTTATACTTCTTTAGCGTAACATAACTAAAAAAACTTGAGATACAATTACCCATTGAAGTTGTCGCTTTTAGGTGTCTGTACGCGCGCATCGTAACTACTTCATGGTGTCCAGTAGTGTCGGTTTTAGGTGAGCGCGCGCGTTGTAAAAATTCACTCTCATCCTTTTTCCCAAACGCCCATAACTTCAATATAACAATAAAAAATACATCATGAAGTACATTTAATTATTTTTCAAACAAATATATTATATCAAAAGTCTCCCTGCAAAGCGTGAGGATTATTGCAATTCCTCACAACAATAGGAAAGGCCTATGTCCAGCCGGGAGCTGTTACGGTCTTTAATAAAAAGAAAATTTTCAAGAATTATTTCAAAAAATATTCCTACAAATTGAGTTAAAAGCGAGTAATCGATGAGTTGTAGAATTTTTTCTTCCAACATAAGTAATATTTAAAAATATTTATAATGCGGATTATCATAACTTAAATACATACAACAGCATTTCTCTAACTTTAACCGCAAACCGGCACAGGTACACGAATGAACTAATAATTCAAATACGACTCAAGGATATGAACGCCAAATCCAGGCGCCAGGATATATCTCATTACTGCAAATCAAATACAAATAGAAAATGTAAATAGTAAAGAGGTGTTAATTTCATCGATGAATAAACTAAACTAGTCACCTTGAGTAAGGTCAATAGCAGTAATGAGTTCGCGTTCAATGATTGCGCAGGTACGACTCTAAAACCAGCTCATTGGATTAGATAATAACTTAATAACATTACTAGGCTAGCAGCAACATTGTTTTGTATTTATATATATTATTTATTTATAAATATATAATAAAGATAACATCAAAGGCGGTCATTATAGTGATAAATGACGATTGTCTTGTCTTTATAGGACAATATATGCACCAAGACTTGTGCAATATTATTTCTCGCTTGCTTATTATAATCATTAACAGCCATTGTCGGCAAATAGACGCGATATTTGAATTGAATGCCTCCGTAGTCGCCGCAAAGTTATCTTGTCGATCGATCAAGCGATATGTATTCTAGATATCGGAAAAATTATTGCCGTTTACTTATACCGCTGCCATTTGTTGAAAAATATACTTCATTATTTTAAAGAATATAAACTATTGCAACTGTATTGCAGCTACGATATTTTGATGATGCCCTACTGGCTGATATTGACTACTGTTTACCTTTTATTATTTTTGTCATCGTTTATTACACGTATTAAAATTAATTAGCAGTGACTTTTAAATAATAATTACTGCTACTACTTGTCTTTGGCAACTTTTGAATCTCACAGATCAACTGATAATTGACTTCAATATATTACACGGTGAGTACATGCTCAAAATGAATGCGCTGTTCGTTAGATACTAAAACTAAGTATTGTGGTCACGTTTGAAGAAAACTAGATGATTGAATGGTAAGAAATGTTAAAGCACGACAGGACAACGGCGATATTTGTGACAGACGTCGTATCGTATCATAAATAGTAATACACACAGCGGACAATCTTTGTTTGTTCAAGTTGTCTGTGTCATCGCACGGACCGATGATGCCCACCTTGTTGATGTTGATATGTACTTGGTCATCAGCCGCCCACTTAAACGCCTCCATCCCCAACACCCGACATTGTGCGGATGTCACAAACAATTGACACAACATTAATTACACAGCATGGTGCCTAAGTTCATCACTTAATTAAATTACACGTGTTCGTGTTGTACATACACGATTTTAATGCGACCTACATATATATAGTAATAATCCAAAGCCTTATAAGAATAGCAAGTATACACGATATCGCTCGATACGGGGATTATTTAATGTTTTCGTTTTTTATTAACGATCTCGTAAAAGTCACTGCCTGTAAAAAGTGAAATTATAAATGGGTAAGGAGTTTAGCTTCCACAATTGTTTCCCAACTAACTTTTAATCAAATGGAGCTAAAAGACGGCTTTTATCTGAATGCCAACCTTGCCTGTAAAAACATTGTAGGTTTCAATAAATGTCAATATAGCTTATAGCTATTCGAAAATTCCCAAACCAAACACTTTCATAAGGACTTTCATCTTAGTTAGCAAATTCTTGACAAAACACATTATTTCCAACAGTAAATTTAAATCGCCTCACCTATAGGAATATTTTTCACCATCCAACAATATTTTTAAAATAACTATTTTATTACTTTTCGACGTGGATCATTAACAAACTATTTACGTTTTTATTCAACTATAGAGAATGCGAAGCTGGTAAGGTGAGCGAAAAAAAGAAGGTGGTGTTAATTAAAGCTGTATTTACACATTCCTTTGTAACTATAAACAATAGTACCAACGCAATGTGTGCAACTGAATCACTAATACAATTTTAAATCATACATGTAATATTTATTTCTGTAACGTACACCGTTTTCGTGTACTTTAGATTTTATTGTGTGGGATTTTGTAAGGCTTAAAATCGATATTGGATTAAATGTGATTCTGCTAATAATATATAAACAAACGATGCATTTTTTCTGTTTTACAATAAGAAAGGGTATCTATATCTACGTGGTGACATCAAAAGAGAAACAATCTTTCCATCTCTTCCCGTGGGTTTCGTAAGAAGCGACATTTGCAACGCCCGAAAAATCTTATAATCTCCGATAAATGGCGGTACAACACTTATATTTGTACCATCGGAGTTATCTATACCTTACGATATTCCTTTCATAAACATTATTTTAATAATTTTCTATAATATTGATTACGTCGTTACGAAAATATAAAATACATTTAATATTTTGATAAGCTAAGTAAACTAATTTGCCGTGTGTAAGTAATTAGTTTTGTTTACTTTTCTTATCTTGGACACACTTCACCTCATTGTTATTAAATTGACTATCTTACACAAGGATTTATACTACATTAACAATTTAATGAGAATTATTTAGTGTCCATTATTAGTAGCTTCTCTTAAACTGGTATTTCTTTTACAACTTTGTTATTGCTATCAGTCTATCATAAACAGCTGCTGAACGTAGGCACTTTAGAGGATTTTTCATATTAGAGTAATACAGGAGGTATCTATGCATCTTAGGATAGGAATCCTAGGAGTCGACATATCGAGTGCAGTTTTGTGGTCACTTGGAAGAGAAGGACAAAATGGCCTTTAAAAAGCTTGGCGTGCTCAGCAGAGCGGGACAGTATTTAATGCCGGCACATCGCCTGCAACTTTACAAGGCGCAGGTTCGGCCTCACATGGAATACTGTTCCCATCTCTGGGCAGGGGCTCCCCAGTGCCAGCTCCTTCCATTTGACCGTATCCAGCGCAGAGCAACTCGAATCGTCGACGACCGAGTCCTTTCCGATCGGCTTGATTCATTGGCACTGCAAAGAGATGTTGCATCCCTTTGCATTTTTTTCGCATTTACCACGGGGAATGCTGTGAGGAATTGTTCGGTTTAATCCCAGCCGCCACATTTCACGAACGCACATCGCGGCGGAACTCCTGATACCATCCACACCATCTGGGTGATTGGCGGTCCACCACTGTGCGATTTAGAAGATGTTTTCTTCCTCGCACGACTTCCTTGTGGAATCGATTACCATCAGCGATTTTTTCGGACCGATACGACTTAGGGACCTTCAAGAAAACAGCCTACCCCTTTTTAAAAGGCCGGCAACGGATCTGCGATTCCCCTGGTTCCCCTTGTGTTGCAGTTGTTCATGGGGGGTGGTAGTCACTTACCATCAGGTGAGCCGCATGCTTGTTATGGTAACTACTGCAGCCAAAAGACGGCTATTTTTAACTTTCACAATTCTTGCTTTAATTCGATAATATGTTATTAAATATAATAAAATAATGTCATTATCCCACCTATTGGCCATTTATTTTCATCCTATTGTAAATTTATGTTTCCCAGTACTTATAGATTTAGGAATACAACTTAAACATTAACACCACTATTACCAACCACATAAGAAATAAAATTGTTTCCCAACCGAACGTTTTGTACGAATATTTTGATAATATTATGTTTTTTTTTTTATAAAATGGGGGTTACAAACAAGCTCACAGTCCACTTGGTGATCCGTGGATGCTGTGGCCCATAGACAACTACATTTATCCTCTATTAAGGATCAAAATGCAGTCACCCCTGAGGACTAAGATGGAATATCTCGTTTCCAGTAAAAAGGGTCAGTACACTCACCATACGAAACACAGACAGCATTAAGTTGCTATTTTACGCTGGTATTCTGTGAGAGCGTGATCCTACCCCGATCGAGTGGACCCATTCGTGCTGCAACCATAATATAGTTGCAGCGTGGCTCTACCACGTAAATGATTTGGTTGAGTTTGGTACTTCGAAAATCACGCTGGCTGCAGAACAAATTGGACAGCTTGTGGAGAGAAAGAACACGCTTGCAAATAACGCCAACGTAAAACAGCAGCACAACGCGGCCTTGTTTTCGTATGGTGATAAGAATCTGAGACCCTTTTTACTTATAAAAAGTCATCTTGGGTGATATCGCGTTTGTCTATGTGCCACAGTGCCCGTTTGTCATCAATGTGTCCATACATAATGTGATGAGAGTACACAATTTCATTCATTCGATTTAATAACAGAATTGTTCAACGTCATTGAGTTATATGTAGGTACTACGTACTAGAGAAGCCATTTCAAACAAAAACTGTGTCCTACTCTATGTTTTCGCGCATGCGATTAATTAATTAATTTGATATAAAATAACATATTAATATAAAATAAATATAAGAATTAAATATAAAATATCTTAATTTCATCTAAACAAACATGCTATATTTCTAAAGAAAATGTAATAATTATTATTTTATGGAATTCACAAATCTTCAATTTACGCAATATTTAGTTTGTACGGATTGCAGTACAGTTCAGTTGAACATAGTCAAAGTTCGGAATGGATTCTCTAGTACGTAGTACATATAACTCAATGTTCAACGTAAATATGTAAGCTAATTATAATTTAATGTTTATATTGCTTCAATTATTGAGATTTATATCAACTGCTTACAAATTAACTAAAATAAACTATAACAGTTCGTACCATGGCGTATGATTAACGAATATCAGACCTGTGATTACAATAATCGTTTATGGGCAACGCGCACAACCTTCGTCGATTGCCGATTCTTTGCTGCTATTATTCATATGTAAAGTAATTGATAATAATTCTAGTTCTAAAAAGTAATAAGGCTGACGCGTTTGAAATCGGCGATTAGATTGATTTTTTTAATTAGGCATCACAATAATTAGTAAACTTATAATTTAAAACGGTAAAAGAGAATGTAAAGACTCTCTATATTTTAACTACCACATCGTCCATTAAGATTTCTATGTAAAAATTCAATAAGTTAAATTATAAATTGTGAACCGAACTCACACAATTAAAAAAATCTGGAAAGTTATACACACTTTTCTAATCAAAATAAAGGTATGTAAGGATCGTGAGGGGTATGTAAGGATCGTGACACTTGGCGATCTGTTCTCTCTGGCTACCCCGTTAGGGATTGTGCGTGAAGATAAGTAAGTTTTCTAATCAATGTTATTATTTATTATTTATACGAGTTAAGGTTTTTTGAGCTTTTACGAACACCAATTACGAAAACAATTAGGGATCACTTTTTATTTTTGATATTTATATTATTAAAAAAATATAACCGACTTCAGTCGTCAACGGATCTGGTTGTATTAATTAATATGATACCGTACCGTAGTGAGAGTGCGAGTGTATTCTTTTAACACCAAATCAGCAAAATCGTACAACAAATAGTACCCGTTCAAATAGTACTCGGCGTTTTTCTTTGCAAAATAATTGTTCACGAAGGTAATTGTCTCCTTATTTGACGAAAATCTCTGTCCTCCGAACGCAATTTTTAGATGAGGGTACAAAAATAATTAAAAATTAAAAATTTTGTACAGCCGACTTCAATATAAGCGACTTCAATATAGGTTATTTAAGAATAACTCAATAACCATTGGTCTGACCTTGGTCAAATTCATATGGGACCACACGAGAACTATCAGCTTTCATATAAAAAAAGAATCATCGAAATCGGTTAACCCAGTATAAAGTTATGAGGTAACACACATAAAAAAAACATACACTCGAATTGAGTACCGTCTCCTTTTTGGAAGTCGGCAGATAAGTCATTTGAGGCTAGATCTGGTGAGTAAGGCGGATGGTCAAGCAGTTCAAACCGTAATTCGTGGATTTTCGCCATGGCAACCGAAGAAGTGTGAGCGCGTTGTCATGGTGAAATATTTACTTTTTCTGCAAATGTGGCCGTTTTGCCGCAATTTCTGCCTTCAGTTTGTCATGTAATGATACGTAGTATGCTCCTGTAATGGTTTTTACTTTCTGAAGATAATTGATTAAGATAACTCCATGACCATCCCAAAAAACAGTCGCCATCACTTTCCCAGGCGAAAAAACAGTTTTTGCTTTTTTGGAGCCGGTTCCCCCTTTGCAGTCCACTGTTTTGACTGTATATTTGTTTTGGACGTATGTTGGTGTATCCAAGTTTCATTTACAGTACTTAATCAGTGCAAAAACTTGGATTTATTGCGCCTAAACTGCGCCAACAAAACTGCGCTAAAAATTGATATAACAATTGAAACTAGAATCATTTTAAAAAATATTAACATTTTTTTTTATAGGATAGGGTGACAAACGAGCACACAGTCCACCTGATGTTAAGTGGTTGCTGTGACCCATAGACATCTACATCTATCCTCGTTTGATATCAAAATGCAGATGCGTTGTCACCCGTGAGGACTAAGATGGAATGCCTCTTTTCCAGTAAAAAGGGTCTTCGGTTCTCTACACTCACCATACGAAACACAGCAGTGTTGAGCTGCTATTTTATGCTGGTATTCTGTGAGAGCGTGGTCCTTCCCCGGTCGAGCCGAGCCATTCGTGCTACAACTATACCACTAATGTAGCTGCAGTATGGCTCTACCACGTATAAAAAAAACATTTATATACATACTCGAAAATAAATAAAAGCATTTTCTTTCGAGTTTGCTTTTATTTCATTAATTGTTACAGATAATAAGGTAACTGTTGAAAGGTTTTTAATTCATGTGTCACTTTTGTCACAGGTAACAGCGCCGAAGTTCCCGGTGGTACTCAAGATTGGGCACGCGCACAGCGGCGTAGCCAAGGTGAAAGTGGACTCCTTGGCCGACTTCCAGGTAAACCCTGCTCAATGCCACGTTAACTGACACGATAAACTGTGTAATTTTAGCGATTATGTTTACTATATTTTAATCATAATTTGATTAGTAGGTGTCAGAAACACCAGTTTTCCCGTATTAATTCTTTTCATATAAAAAGTTAACTATTATTTTTTTTGTAAAACCGTATTATAAATTATGTATTTTATTATAATTATATTATTTCATCATCAAATTTGATTTGAATTATTAATAAGTAGCTAAGATTACCAAATTTTGCCCATGAAGCACGCCGTGGTAACCTATAATTAATACAACATTTAGTTCTTAATCTTAGTATAGAAATATTGTAACAACAAATAATGTATGCCTTATTGGTTATCCTTAATAAAAATAATAATAATATTAACAAGGTACGCTTATCGTTCTGTTTTCGATTTGTAATCTGCACACTTTCATTGAAGCTTAAAAATACTTTTATGGTCGCTTCGCGTTTGTACATGGCAATAAATGTGATAAATGTAGTAAGTACTGAAATTTATCGCTGGCGCCTTTAATTTTTTTTTCACACCACGCAGGTGATCGCTATGGGCACATATTGTACGTACCATGCTTATGCAATAATGCCCAATTTATATAAAATATATTTCGTTAGTAGTTTTCATAGAATATTAACGCATTGTATTGAAATAACAACTAGATACTTAATTAAAAATATATATGGAAATATATTTGCTGTGGTATGGGGGTGTAAGCGAATCCATCGACCATATTCCGTAGCATAGTTGTCGAAAGACTTGTCTGGAAAAATGCAATTGTTAAACTATCACGTGCTGTGCCGTACCTTCTAACGGCAATTCGTTTGTCGCGCTTAGTTGTTGTTGGTAATCCTACGAAAAAGGACATAAGTTTTACGGGTCGATAAAGAGAAATAACGTTACATTTTAGAATTCAAATGTACCAAAGTATAAAATAAAAATAAATTTTAAAACAAATTAGCATATAATGACCGTGTCTTTATGACCTATGGTATGTCTGCCTAAGTACAAACGAGGAGGCACAAGATGTGCCAAAACACACTGTGAAATGTCATAGTGTGTATTGGCACTGTTAGTTTTGTCTACAGCTCGCTCTACAGGCTAATAGGTTACGCATTCGTTGTATAATATTAACAAGTTATAAAACAAACGAACACTTTTATTTTGGCATGAAACTTGGCTCCAACTGAATTTGAATCCTGTGGTAGACTTAGCTAGTTACTTTGGTTACCTGATCACACGGTGGAAAAATAATAATGAATTACACATGTCCAAACATTCCGAAACTAATTTCATTATTAAAATGAAAAAAGAAATTTGATGTTAAATCTGTATTTAGCTTAAACTTTTAAATTGTTTCAAAAGTTATAATTCTGCTCGTCCGAGTTTTAATAGAATCGTAACATCTCTAACAACTGACCGTTGAACGAAAACAATTTTGCCAAAATCTACGTGCCTGGAATTTGACGCAGAAGTTCGAGCAACCCAACGCTAAAGTCATATTTACTCTATTTTCCGATATTTATCATAAATAAAATCTTCGTCATTTTATAAGCAGAAACTACATTGCCGGAATTCGTGTGGATCTCGTAACAGACCATTGAAAATTCCAGAAAGATATCATGAATTCTAATAAATGGTGCGTGTAGCCACATCGTTTATGCCTGACGTAAAATACTCAGACCGGTGACAAGCAGCCTCAAAAGTGCGAGAAATTAGGTGCTACCACCAAACAGGCCGCCAAGCGTATGAATTAAGACCTACAACGGCAGGGGTTCAGGTTCAACAGTGGACTTTTAAGTCGCGTTCCGACGACACGTACCCGCTACGCGTGTCATCACCCGCGTCTAACTCGCTTTGTAATTTGTTGCATATAATTTGGGTCTTATGACAAATCAATAAATCTGAAATTGCATTTATCGACGTTCAACCGCACACGCCTCGCTTACGCCACGCGCCCGCCTCGCCCACGCCACGCTGTTGAGCCGATCCATTCGTGTTACAACTATACTAGAAATATAGCTGCAGCATGGCTCTACCACGTAAAATTAAGTAGCGTTTTACATACATAGTTTATACATCCATTAAGGTCCTTTATTTGTATACCATACAAATATTTGTTCCATGACGAGTTTGAACCCGAAGCGCCCCAGTGAAACGCTTAGCCACTACGCTGCTGAGGCGTAAAAGAATTATAGAGGCTCATTAAGAAAAAATCTAAAATAATAACCTTTTGATACTTGTTACTTTTAGGATATCGCGGGTGTGGTCGCTATGCTGGGAACTTACTGCACTGTGGAGCCATATATCGACGCCAAGTACGACATCCATATACAAAAGATCGGTACTAGCTACAAAGCCTTTATGTGAGTACAATATACAGTACCTATTTATGTAACTGTATCTAAACTTATTCTGCATTAATATTACCTGCTGACCTCACCTACATGTGTACCCTGCAAATTATGTTATATTAATACTAGCAGGAGATAGGCAGCAGCAACTTCATGTTAAAGGTTAAATATAAATAAAAAAACATGCGTGAATGTCGTGGAACACTTGGAACGAAGTTCCTTTCGTAATATATCACTATTGATAAACGTATTATATTATTGATTAACAATTACAAATAAATGTATTACTAGCGTCTATTAAAATTAAGCGTCATTTAAAATAAAATAATATTTCTTTCATGTGTAATGTCGAAACTCGGAAGGTGCTGAATGAAGGAGACGTGTTGATTGTACAGGAACTT
This sequence comes from Parnassius glacialis, assembly GCA_033319125.1. Classification (NCBI taxonomy): domain Eukaryota; kingdom Metazoa; phylum Arthropoda; class Insecta; order Lepidoptera; family Papilionidae; genus Parnassius; species Parnassius glacialis. Next base: position 23,362,839 of record JAVANC010000021.1, read on the forward strand.
TAATTATACTGTCGCTATTCTATACATACTAATATCATAAATGTATATTGTCGGAGGCAAAGGGGGAGTTTACAGGGCACTACACATGGCAAGATAACAAAAAGTGCGAGGGAGATGGATATTATTCCATCTCGCTTCTTTATAGCCTCCAAGGCCGTCTACACTACGTCGGAAGGGGTCGTGACGGAAAAATCTAACACTTTTTCTCGCCTAGCCCCCATCCGCCAAATTCGTACCGTGCGATAAGAAACTTGGTTCCAAAAAACTGAGGTTGCCCACCCGCCTGCCAAGCGTAGTAACATACTGCTGAACAAACGCCTTACACCTTTGTTCAGCGGTGGAATTTAGTAAGTACGAGCCTTTGACTACTTAATAAACCTAGCAAGCTAACAGCATAGCAAAGTGGCGAAGCAATCAGCTTTGTAGCGGTTTCTAACGGTTGCCGTTTAGCAAGCAGTTTCAAAATAGGAGGTTCAGATGCCTGGGTGATCAGTAATCGATTGCTGAAAACAGAACTTGAAAATTCGAAACCGTTCTCGAGATAATCGTGGGACAGACGGACAGACGGACGGACAGACGGACAGACGGACAGACGGACAGACGGACAGACATCGTGAAATCAATAAGTGACTTTGCAAGCTTCGCCACTTAATAATAGTTGTTCGAAAATACCGAACATAGATGCAATGTCAGTACGAAAGTGACGGCTCTACGCTCTCCAGCACGTTCAGCGTGGTGAATGTTGGGCATATCTTTAAAGTTAAGTTTTAATAGTGCATTCTTGGAAAAGCATTATATCACATTGGATTACGAGAGACTTTATAATAGAATTAGGATGATAAACGAGCACACAGTCCACCTGATGGTAAGTGGGTACTGTGGCCCTTAGGCATACTATACATCTCGATTAGGAATCAAACTTATTTATAACGAGAATTCCTCGAAAGGATCAGTAAAACGGATCTCCGCTTCTCTACACTCACCATACTATACGCTGCAGCATTATTTTAGGTTAGTAGTCTGTGAGAGTATGGTTTTTCCCTAGCCGACCTATTTGTTTAACATAATATAGATGTAGCGTGGCTCTACCACGTAAAAGCAATAAAATAATATTTCCATACTTTATTTTTAAATTGTTAAGGGACATCTTCTTATAACTTTATGAAGGTAAACTTTATTATACAAGATGCAATAAATCTTACACAATACACATTTTTAACATTTGTTTATTTACAAATAAAAATGCAAGAAACTTAATAAAACATCAAAGACATAAATAATTAATACAAGTAACAGGAAAGCGAACATACATTATCTTCAGCATTTCAGTGTGAAATTATACAGTATTAAATTATACGTGGTATGAAAAAACGTCAAGAAACACAGTTTAATAACGTGAAATCTTTTTTTCATACGTTATTTATCATTGTTTGTTGACCTTCCAGGATCATTTCCAACATCTGCATGAACTGCGTAAATATTATTGCATCAGTAAATTTAGCGCCCGATTCTAGGAAAAGGCCAGAATAGTAAATATGATTCAAATTTGAAATTTCAAAATTGAAGTCAAATCATATTTAAATATGGAGCAGAGGCCAAGTCTTGGCCTCTGCTCCATATTTAAACCAATTATATAATGTCCTCCAAACCGGATTTCGGTGACGTCGGCCAGTCTTAATTGAGACTAGCCATCTGCGCAGGACAGGATATTATAGTGCCCAAGTGTATGCGCAAGCACAGGTGCACACTCTATTTCCTCACTCTCATAGTCCGATGGGACGGTAATTCGACACGAGGCAGGACTACGGCTTATGTGCTTCCCGAGGCTCAGGGGTGAAAGACCGTCAACTTTCTAACTCCGGATTGCTACTGAGAATTTCTTTACAGAAAAACAAAGTAACTTTTATGCGTAGTAGAGCCATGCTGCAGCTATATTAATAGTATAGTTGTAGCACGAATGGGTCGGCTCGACCGGGGCAGGACCACGCTCTCACAGAATACCATCGTAAAATAGCAGCTTAACGTTGCTATGTTTCGTGTGGTGAGTGTAGAGAATCGGAGACCCTTTTTACTGGAAAAGAGGCATTCTATCATAGTCCTCACGGCTGACAACGCATCTGCACTTTAATTCGCAAACGAAGATAGATGCAGATGTCTATGTGTTTCACAGCAACCACTTACGATCAGGTGGACTGTGTGCTCGTTTGTCACCGCTATTCTATAAAAAAAAAACTGATTTTGGCTCGACCCGGGATTCGAACCGGAATCCTCATGTCAGCAATCGCGTTTACGACCAGTAGTCCAACGAGGCAGTGATTTTAACCAATATTGTTTACTTGCCAACGCCTACTGTTTCGTGTTTGGTCAGAGTTGTACTAATACAGATAGCAATTACTATAAATCGTCAGGCGTTGAATAATAATAACACAGTTGTAATTCGGTTGTGTTTAGTAAAGCAAATGACTGTATGCATATATTTTAGTTACCCCCGTAATAAAATCAATCCAATACTCATTACAAAGGTTTCCTAATACTTCTTCAAAATAATATAAGTAATATGTCACTAAATATTAATCTTCTGGAGTTTTATTATGCAATATAATTATCTCAATATTTATATACTCGTAATATGTGAATATCTTTCATATCTGTGTGCGAGTTTTTTTTTGTTTTTTGGTCAAAACGTTACTGGCACTTACTTAAAAAATTAACGTCAACTGGAGATATTCATTAATCTTACATAGTTAATTTAATTAACTTATACGAGGTAGAGCCACGCCGCATCTATAACTTAGTTGTAGCACGGATGGCTCGGCTCGACCGGGGAAGGAACTCGCTCTCATGAATACCATCGTAAACGTGAGTGTAGAAAACTGGAGACCATTTTTACTGGAAAAGCATTCCATCTTAGTAGTTTAGAAGCGTCAGTAGCCTAATGGTAGGGCACGGACCGCGAACTCGAAAGGTCGTGGGTTCGAATCCACCATTCGACTACTGTCGTGAAACACTTGTAACACAAGCATTATAAGCTTACCAGAAGTGTTTAAAGGGAATATTAGTAATGTTAAATCGCATTACTAGTATTTTTTTTAAATAAAAAAATATAAATATATCTTAGTCCTCAGGGATGAAAAGGCATCTGTATTTGATAATTTATAGAGGATATATGTAAATCTCTATGGACCACACCACAACATCCACTTACGTCGTCATGTCATTGGGTCATCATTGCATGTCAGTGAGTGTCGTAAGAGACATTAGTTAACAGGAGATGGGCAGCAGTATATCCTTCATAACAACTAAAAATAATAGAAAACTGCGGTTGCCAAACTGCCTGCCAGGTGTTGCAGTTATTGTGTATATCTATTTATAAATAATCTATGGAGCCATTGATGTTCATTAGTGAACTTTTGAAAGGTTGAAATGAATGAAAAAATTATGAATTAAGATAAAACAACACACAAATTGAAAATATCTAAATAAGCATTTAATTTGATAAAAACATAGTTTTTAACTTAATATCAAAGTGTTAGCTTGTATACCAAAGAACGATTTATAATATGAAAATAATTATTCCAGGCGCAAATCTATATCAGGAAATTGGAAAACCAATCAAGGATCGGCCATGCTTGAAGCTATCGGAATGAACGACAGATATAAAATGTGGATAGATGAGGTATGTATTATCAACATGTTTTTTTTTTATAATAGCCATTTAATAAAGAATTAAAATTACTCATTTAATTAATTTTTAGGGTTCCGTACCTCAAAAGGAAAAAACGGAACCCTTATAGGATCACTTTGTTGTCCGTCTGTCTGTCTGTCTGTCTGTCAAGACCCCTTTTCTCAGGAACGCGTGGAGGTATGAAGCTGAAATTCATATCAAATACTCAAGTCTACGGTCCCTTGGAGTTGTGAAAAAATCAAACTTCTAAGCCAACGCAATCAAAAGATACAGCCGTTTATGGCGCAAATATTATGCCGCAAGGGAATCAAAACCTCCAGGATACTTCCCGTGAACTCAGAATCTTAAAATTTGGTACAAGGCAACGTATTATAGCATAGATAAAGGAAAAATTACGAAACGCATACATTTTTAGTTACATCATGTATTAAAACCTACGGATTTGTTCGGAACCCTCGGTGCGCGAGTCCGACTCGCACTTGGCCGGTTTTTTCTTTAGTTAAAATTATAGAAAAACGATGTAAAATTAAAAAGTTTATAAACATTGTTGTTTACGAAAAGGATTTCATAATTATATAGGAAGTAAAAATTATTTTTTGCAGTGTAACTAGTGATGATTTTATATGTGAAAATTGATTAAGTAATGTTCTTTTTGGACAGGTGAGCGAAATATTCGGCGGATTGGAAGTATGCGCTTTAGAACTGGTTGTGGGAAAAGACGGCCGCGAGCACATCATAGAGTTGAACGACTCTGCTACTTCGTTCATGGGTGATACTCAAGAGGAAGATCGACGCTATCTAGCGGAGCTTGTCCTGCAGCGTATGCAGGTATGATAATATTGTTTATTCGTTAATTTCACGACGTGTTTAAATTAAATAATGGTAATGTAAATTTTACCAAACCATTTTTTTTCCTTATTTTGGTTTTTGCTTGGACTCCTGTAATAGAATCGCCCCTTTACAATAATGTTATAATGGAATTAAGGATTGTCAAATGATGCTGTTCAATATCATTATTTTTTATTATATTAAATATGCATCTATTCGAACATTAAACATAGTGAAATTTTTCTTTTACAACTTAACATCTGTACTAAAATATTATGTCCTTTAAAATGCCGTTAAAAGTTATAATTCTGATTCGAACTCAGATATTTCAAAATCGTAAAATTATGTATCGCAGATATATAAAACTATACTCTTTACTACACACCAATAAATAAAACTATACAATTAAAAATTTAAAACCAACAAAGAGAGAAACAAAAGGGCATACTATAATCTACCGCTAAGCCACTTAGCCCTCGATAACCCCAATTAAGAACATCTGCGGGCTAACCAGCTTTCACCTAAAACCGTTTATCATAAAACTATCATAAACGATGATATTTACAAGCAAGGCTTACATACGTGAATAACTATGCAAATGAGTAAACAAAATGACAAAGAAAGATTTCATCAAATAATTTATTTTCCAAGGTCATAAACCTTCAGTCAAGTTATTCACATGAAGTCGTGCTCGTCATCTCGAAAGACTTCGGTTGACTCACAGCTCAATAGGCACTAGGCACTAAGGGTGTATCTCGGCTAGGTGTGTATGGCGTGACTGCATCGAATTCGTTTACACAGCTGAATCATCACATCATGAATGTTGCAATATTAGCTGTAAGCATCATACTATTGCGTTTTTATTGTTTATGGACGTGGAAAGGCTAAAATAACCTCACGATCATTCAAATTATTCATATTTAACCGAGTTGAAAAAAAAACGAAAGGGTTGTATATTCGATGCGTATTTTTTATGTATGTTTATTGTTTTTACTAATTTCTCGCCTGAACCGATTCAGAGGTCACGAAACCTTTTATTCTTTGATTATAGAAAATTTTCAAGTGTTTGTGTAAAATGAAATAAAGAAAATATTCTTTCTATTACTGATATCTATATATAGTTAAATCAAAATACCAATAGAAAGTCTTTGAGCATAATTTTCAGATGTTAAAATTATTAGTAGTAGTCAGTCAGTAAAATACGCGCGTACATGTAAGAAATCATTAATTATAATCATCTTTGCAGTCTGTGTGCCGTCCCGGAATAACGAAAACGGTTTCTCGAAGCTCGGTATCAGGCAGTGGCGCAGCATCGCCTGAAGAACGCTCAGCCAGCGCAGGCCCACCTAGCGTGCCGCCACCTGCCCCTCTGGCCACTGCTGCCAGCATTGATCGCCCTCTGCCACCAATACCAGCTGAACCCGCCCAGCCACCACCACCGCCTTTGGCCAGGCGAGACTCGCAAGGTAAAACTATTAGTCTAGTAGCATTCATTGTTTGCTGTTTTAATAACACTTGTCATAGAAGTATAAATATTATGTATGAGATGGTATTGGTAAGGACATTTTTAGCCAAATTCATAAAGGGGGGCATAATGACTACTTATATTTATGCGAATCATCATCATTACAGACGTTTACAAGTCCACTGCTGAACATAGGCCTCCCCCAAGGAATGCCACAAAGCACGGTCCTGAGCCACTTGCATCCATCGACTTCCTGCATGTCTTACCAGATCGTCACTCCATGTAGTGGGGGATGCCCTACACTTCGTCCGCTGGTACCAGGCCGCCACTCAAGAACCTTTTTCCCCCATCGGTTGTCGGTTCTTCAAGCTATATGGCCGGCTCATTGCCACTTCAGCTTACTAATTTGTTGGGCTATGTCAGTCACTCTGCTTCTACTGCGGATATCCTCATTTCTAAGTTTATCACGCGGAGAAACTCTGAGCATAGCCCTCTTCATACTTCGCTGAGCGACTTCGAGCTTCCTCATTCGACCAGCAGTGAAGGACCACGTCTCAGTTCCATAGGTCATCACTGGCAACACGCACTGGTTGTACAGTCTCGTTTTCAAGTTTGGAGGTATATTTGACGAGAAGATGTATCGTAATATCTCGAACGCTGCCCAGCCGAGTTGAATCTATGCGAATACTACACATTAAATTAACAAATTTTTACAGATTTTACCGCGCTTAATTTTGACTTTTTTATTTCGAAGTTTCGAGTGCTTTACAACATCCATGGAGTACCCCCGGGACCATGGGTTGAGTGCTGTAAAGCAAGATAGTTTCATATAAAAGGAAGGGATTCTCATATTGAAATTCTGAAATCGAATTGATCGTCAAATCCGCTCAAGACTAAAACTACTCGAGGCAATCAGAGCAGTTTTAGTCATTTTGATTCATTCGAATCTTAACGAAGTCCACTACCATCTGCAGACAGCGAAGCCGGCCTAGCTCTTTCTAACCGAGACGCAGGTGTCCTCTCTATCTGATACTTCTCTCCTACCTGGGTTACAAATTAGACCACGTCTTTGTGCCTCGGGCTGGAGTTTGTGTATACATCAGAGAGGACATCTGCTCAGTATTGAAGGTACAGACCTGTTCATCCTTTGGCTGCGCATACACAGCGACAACCATCCCCGCGTCTACGGGTGCCTCTATATGTAATGCTACACAGACCAACTCATCGACCACGTCAAAATGGCTGTAGACTCCGTGTTACAATAGGTCCCAACTGCAGTGGTCATGATCCTTGATAATTTTAACGCCCACCACGCTGAATGGCTTTGTTCTCGTTTAACCGATCATGCGGCAAGATCTGCTTATAACTGTGCCTTGGCATATGGTCCGACACAAATGGTTACTTCGCCTACGTGGATGTGGAGGATCATGCACCTTTCCTACAGGACCCTCTGATGATCTTTCATCTGGTCTCTCCGTCAACGTCCCTTTTGGTTCTACGGACCATTGTCTGATCCCAAATATAGTGCCACTCACGCTCCCTTCACGGTTGCGTTCTGCAGGTTGCCACCGTGTTTGGCACAATTAGGACAGGATGCGGTCTTTTTTTGCATCCTACCCTTGGGTATGCTTCTCGACGGAATATCCCAACGTTGTTACTGATTCTGTCGCTGATGTGGTACTTCAGAAAATAGAACTCTTTATTTCATCTTTATACGTGCACATCGGAAGCAGGCCATGGTTTGGTTGATCCTAATTTAATTTGTAACCTTCTGGCTTACTTGACTCGTAGATGGGCGGATTTCAAGAGGGAGGTCCTAGCCATTAGTTTGAACATTGCGAAGACCTTCGATCAGGCTTGGCACACAGCGCTTCTTTCGAAGCTCACTTCATATGGGCTTCCCCAGAAATTGTGCATTTGGATCACTATTTTCTTGCAGATCGGAGCATCAAGGTCGTAATAGATGATGCATGATGCTCCAATTACAAGCCTATTAATGCCTTGTGTTCCACAAGACTATGTGCTATCAACTACGCTGTTTCTTATGCATATCAATGATATCTTACAAACCAGTAACATTCATTGTTATGAAGCCGACAGCACTGATGCTTACACCAGCCGTGCCAATATTTCGCAGGAAAACTTCACCAAGTACCAGAACAAACTTGTGTCTGAAGTCGAGCCCTTATTGAACAAACTATCGGATTGGGGGTGATTAAATATAGTCCAATTCAATCTACAGAAGACACAAGTGTGCCCGTTTACCGCTAAAAAGAACACTTTTGTCGTATCTCCTCAATATCAGGGCACTCCCCTTGTTGCCTCAGTCAGTATCGGAATCCGAAATCGAATGACGTACAGTTTCATGGTCACTTAGAAGGTAAGGCTCAATTGCCTCTAAAAAGTTTGGCGTGCTCAGCAGAGTGGATTAGTATTACATGCCAGCACACTGCTTGCAACTTTACAAGACGCCGATTTGGCCTCATATGGTATATCCAGCAGAGAGCGGTCGAGGACCGAGTTTTCTTTGATCGTTGGGATTAATTCGAGCCGCTAAATTTCACCAACGCACATTGCGACAAAACTCACGCTAACAGATCATCTGGATGCTTGGCGGTCAATTACTGTGCGATTTACTAGGTTTTTTCTTCCTTGCACAACTTCTCTGTGGAATTGTTTACCACCGACGATTTTCCGGACCGATACGACTAAGGGGCCTTCAAGAAACGAGCTTACTCCTTTTTAAAAGGTTGGCAACACATCTGCAATTCTCCTGGTGTTGCAATATTTAATAGGCCGTGGTCGACACTTACCATCAAGTGAGCCGCATGCTTGTTTGCCCCCTCTTCTATAAAAAAAAAACAATAAAACGAGGTAGACAATTTATTTTAGCAATGTTATATTTATGTTCTGGAAGTGGGAGAAATTATTGTGATTTCAGTCCGAGCCGTTCGAGATCAGGGATGGAAAATTCTTTACAACTAAGATATTACATATTTTTTTCGAACGTCGTTCATGGAGGCCGAGGGGCCCCTTTAGCTTAGGGGCCTCGGTGTACTGCCCCGGCTAGTCCTATGGTAGTTACGCCACTGTCTTATAGCATTCATTAGCCCATTTAAAATGATCAAAAAATTAAACTTTTAATAAAAAGTAAAGACTTCAAGATAAAATATTTTTATTTTTTATGTATGGAAGAGGGTAACAAACGAGCGCTCAGTCTGCCGGATGGTAAGTGGATGGTGTGGCCCATAGACATTTACATTTATACTCAATTAATAATCAAAATTCTAATGCGTTGTCACCCCTGAGGACTAAGATGGAATGCCTCGTTTCCAGTATAAAGGGTCTCCGGTTCCCTACACTCACCGTACGAAACACAGCAGTATTAAGCTGCACTTTACGCTGGTACTCTGTGTGAGCGTGGTCCTTCCTCGGTCGTGCCGACCCATTCGTATAAAACCACGTATATTAAAACATACAGTAAGAATTCGTTCCAGTTTTATATCAGCAACTTCAGAAGTTTTAAGGGTTATTACGTGGAGATAATTTTATTATTTTTAGGTCTTTGAAGTAGGCTTTTACTTTTTATTATAAGTTTAATTTTTTTACAGACATTCTTACATTTTACATTTGAGGTTTTTCGATGTATACGAACAAGTGCTTGAAATCAATCCTATTTACAATTAATTGTAAATTTACAATAGTTCATATCTATACAAATAAATAAAATTGAAGTGTCTGTTTGTAATGTTAAAATTACGGCTTTTTACTAAATGCATATGAAAGCATATACGATACTTATAACAAAAACACGATTTTTAAAATTTTTGTCTGTCTGTCTGTCTGTTTGTTCCGGCTAATCTCCGAAACGGCTGGACCGATTTCGACGGGACTTTCACTGGCAGATAGCTAATATTATAAGGAGTAACTTAGGCTACTTTTATTTTAGAAAAGGAATTAGAGTTCCGCGCAACATAATTAAAACCCCAAATTTCACGCGGGCGAAGTCGCGGAGAACAGCTAGTATATAAATAAAATTGAAGTGTCTGTCTGTAATATCGAAATAACTGCCTTTTTTAGACTTATATTGTTATTTGCGTGCTATTTAGAGATGAGTAACCATTTTTTATTTTTTACCTGTCTGTCTATCAGCCTGTCTGTCTGTCCAGGCTAATCTTCTTTAACGGCTAACACGATTGAAATGCAACTTCACGAACAGATAGAAAGCAACGCCAGGAGGGATCTAGGCTACATTCCAATCGAAAAATATTGTTGTCTTTTTAAAGTTAAAAAAATTATAAAATAAGTGGTTTATGTTAATTTAAATAATTAATATAAGACAGACGCCACTTCACAAATACTCTTTCACGAGTATTTTAAAAGTGCATATTCTTATTTCAACTTTTTATCGAGTTAAACCATAGATCCCGAAAGCTAAAGTAGTCTTAAAACTAAGGTAGAAAAAGAATTTAGGTGTATTTACCTAGAAGTCTTAAAATAAAAATAAGAGATAATTATCTCTTTTTAATTATCTCTATTTTTCAGTTACGAACATTAAAATACATGTTTATCATTCTCAGCGTCTCAATCATCAACCATGTCGTCAGTGTCTGCGGCACCGAGCACTGCAAGCAGCACGGCACAAGGCGTAGCCCCTACTCAGGCTTCCACCTCAGCAAGTGGCCGCGGGGGCTTCGCCCGCCAGGGCTCCCTGAGCGCTGCACTCACTGAAGATGCTGAAGACACCATGAAAAACCTTAGGAAAACATTCGCAGGCATATTTGGCGACATGTAAACCCAAACTGACTTTTTACATTGAATAATTTGGAAAAAAATCATTAACCTCATTACTTTCGGGTGCATTTTTTTTTCTATTATCATAATGTCCGTTGATGTATGAATTAATTTAACTGTCTACACGTTTATGTTTCATAAGTAAGCACGACCGTCATAATATGACAGAGTCATACGAATACAATAATGGCAAATTATGTTATAATTATTTTGATTTACCACAACTTAAAGATATTTTTTTAAGATCAGACTATTGCACTGGTTCTAATGGGTTGTAAACAAAGTACAACGTGTGACGCGAAACGTATAGAAAATAGTATTAAATGTAAAATAACATTAGGATTTTACACTAAGTTTGTAATAAAAAAATGAATCAACTGAGCTGCATTGTGATCGAACCCGTTCGGTATCCGCGTCGTGTCCTGCGTCGCACACGTAGTATTTCTCTGTCGCTATCTCCAACTCTTCGATACACTTATTCAGTCGCTACGACTTCGTAGAGGAGCGGCAACACGCTAGCACAACTCTGTATTATCTCAATTGTTATAAAACCTATAATATAATATATATAACATTTATAACGCTAAATAATCGCAAATATATCTATCATTCCAGTTAACATTTCTGACCTCATAGAATAGAAAAGTTGAAGCTAATCACGTTTATATTCCATTATATTATGGTTTATTTATGAACTAGTTTTTATTGTATTTAGCAAGTTTAAAATATTGAATAAGGAAAAGTTTTTGTTAACATTTTACTCCAAAGTCCTAATATTTTACAAACAGCCGATATAAAAAAGTTAAGTTAGTAGTGAGTGAGTTTTTCAAATGTCCAGCTCATTATACAACTAGAATTACTTCAATAAAATTAAAATGGAATGACTTACGACTGGGGTCGTAAGGCATTCCATTTAAATTTTCAGTCAAAAGACGAAGTGTCAGAGAAGACACGAAAATCTAATAGTATCTTTATAATTATTGGCAAAGGTGAGAGAGCAATTCTATTAAAGACAATATTGTTAAAAGCAAGAATAATCAACATTTTATATAATCTTATTAAATAGTTAAATCTCGTAATTATAAGAAAATATTTGTTATCCTTGTGTGTATTGGTAAAAGTATAGATTACTAAGACAGGATTTAAAGTTTTGTTTTTATCTTGTTAGTTTTAATTTCCTGTAAACGTGTAATGATCTACACAGTTTAAGAAAATTCCATAGAATTCGAGCCTTCTAGGCAATTGTAAATGAATGTAAAATATTCAAAAGAATTTTGAAGATTGAACAATTTTGCACATTTTGAATTCTCTTTGTATATGAGAAATGTAACAAAAGTAAAAAATATAAAAGGAAAATTAAATCAGTGTATTTTTATCCATTACCCAACAATTAAAGCAATTATTCGGATAAATTCAGTGATATTTTCCGTGTAGATACAAAATTAATTACTCTTACTGCGGTTATAATAATAAAAGGTTTGTGAAGAAAAAAAATTATTGAAGGAAGGTCAGGTTATTAAAGTGTTGTTATTTCACGTAGTCAATATTCATCGTAATACGCTCCTTTACATAAGTAACGAGTTGCTTAATATATAATATAATCTTGCATATTTCCTACTATTATAATACACTAATCTGTAGTTTGTCGAATAATATAAGTGAAATAAAATATATAAATAAAGCCTTTTAAATATTTAGATTGAAATTGTTTTCGCATTACGCATATTTTATTTCCTATGACATGTAATAAGACCATATTATATACGATTTATATAACACTTGTTATTGTACTTGTAGATTTTACAACGAAATATATTATGTGGGTTAATATATCCATTAATACTAGAAAAATAAGGTTGAACATTGCAAATACTTAGTTAAATTTGAGAAAGTCGTTTGATATTGAATGAATAATAAATATTCATTATCCTCAGTGCCAGATTAAGCCTATTTGTTAATTTCAACATTTCGCTGGCCTCAAACCTAAGGAAATGATATTTCTATTGTTGTTATAGCATTGTATATTATTTCATTATATTATATTATATATGAAAAATAAATTGACGATAAATAAATCACTCGCACTTAGATTTTGGGATAGATGCATAGAATTTTGACTTCTACTGTACCTACAAGTACAGGTCTTGAGGATATGAGTCTCATATGTGTAAGCTCTATGTGAGGTACCACTTATTTTAATGTGTAAGCAATGGTTTACTTTATTTCTAGGCTATTTGGCACTGAATATCCTTCATAATAAAAGGGATTAAATTTCAAAGTTCTCTGTTACCGTGGCCTTGACGCAACGTCATACTTGCATACTTCCGGACGAATACATTTAGACTGTACATGTAAGTGCACTAATAGCTAGATTTTCTCACTGAAACATTAGATTTCTACGTCTATAAATTGCGCAATTAGTTATTACCATGTTTATCACAGTAGTACGAGTAATTAGATGTAAATATAAGTTCCGTTAAATTTGTTTAGCATGTAAATTTAGTCTGAATTGTAACTAGGTAAATATTAATTTTCTCTTTCTTAGTTTATTATGCGTTGATTAACTGTTAGGATAATTATATACATAAACATATTAAACGCTGTTGTTGTTGTTGCTAAACAAGTTATACAAATTGGGTACTCGTGGAAATAAGTGTTAGATTGATCGCGATAAATTATATACATGCATTTTAAGCATGGTTACTGTAATCAAATATTTCTCTTTACAACAACGTTTATCGTGATCTAATCTTCACAACATTATAATAATCAAAATACATGCCTTGTCACGTTTGAATAGTAACCTACCTATATTTTATTTTTTAGAAATATTTAAAGCTACTTTTACAAATATCGACAATTTGGGCGCTGTGAAATGTGAATATGAAGGTTACAAATTGTATTATTTTAAGGTTATTTTTTAAAATAAATTTTATAGTACTGGCTATTACAGCAGTTAGTTCTTAATATAAATGTACAACAGATTTTTTTTTTTTTTGTTTTATAAAATTGATAACTACCTATAAAAACGTGACATACATGTTTGTTCCAATGTACCATTTTAATGTAATTTGAATGCATGTTAATCTATATAATAAATACCTCTTTTGGTAATTCAATCATTAATTGTTTTTATATTTTTTAATGCAATTAAAAATATTAGGCCCAAAATTACCCTAAGTCTGATTTTCTTAAGTCAATTTTGGATGCCGCAATTCCTTCCTTATTAATCACCTGCATATAATAGAAAATTATACGGCGCTATAAATACAAGACCTGAAAACAAACACAGATACTGTACAATATTAATTTTGTGAAATTTCCATCTTCAACGTTCTAAAAAAATCTGGTTTGATGTGTGCCTTTTTAATAATATTGCCTTAACTGGGCTGTATGACATAAAAAGTTAGTTGATACTCACCACACCGGGCAGGCGATACTCGTACCCTCGCGCGGTAATGCTAAGTCTTCGCCACCATTTTGTTTATTTATGATTTTGTGGTTTTTGTAGAATGTCTTAGATTTTTGATTAATTTTTGAATGTTTCTCATCTTCAGTCGGAGAGTAGAGCTTTGTCTGTTGGCCAGAAGGGTGTACACTTAACAGCGTGCAGGTGGGATCAAAGAGTTTGAGAAGAAGTTCGCGTATTTGACTTACGCCCCTTTCATCCGTATTACAAACCATTTCATATTTGCTAGAAGATTTTGGAAAATTATGTTTGTCATCTTTGCTATAATAACGACTCGTTAGCGTTTAAGTGCACCACTGCAGTATGTATGCTATGTCGTAAAGTTAAAACCCGTTTCCTGCAGAGGAGGTAATAGTATAGCCTGCAAATAATTGCCCCTGATTTGTTTGTCCATGTGCAATTTTGCTTGTAAAATGAGTTCACTCTACAATGAGGAATTAATAAAGTTTCAGTTAAATCGGTTTCTGGATATAAAACATAATAACATGTTTTGGAATTAAATTCCTTAATCTGACGGTACGGGTTTAGCGGATGGGAGCTAGGCGACAAAAAGTGTAAGATTTTTTCGTCTCTACCCCTTGTTTCATAGTGTAGACGGCCTTGGCGGCGAAATAAGGAAGTGAGATGGAATAATATCCATCTCCCTCGCATGTTTTGTTATCTTGCCATAAAATAAATACTATTTTATTTTAAATGACGTTCCATTTTACAGACGCTAATAATTAATTTATGTGTATTTTTTAATCAATAATATAATACCTACATTTATCAATAAAAATATGCTACGCAAGGAAATTCGTTCCAACCGAGTATTCCACGATATTCACGCATTTTCCTCCTCCTCTTCCTCTGTACCTCCTTCTACATCTTCTTCTTCTTAAACACCCTTTAATATGCTTTTTTAGAATTAATCAACTAAGATGTATACTTCAAATAATTTTTCTACACCCTTCACTCGAGTCGGTGAGTACAATAACCTGGCACTGGTAATTCTGCTCCTCGTCAACAGTTTATTATTATCAATACTCATTAATTCATTCATTACGAGGGCGGCACTGAAAATTTCGGGAATCAAGGAAGTGATACAACATTACTATTTAAAAATGTATTTATTGCTTTTCGAATTATTCTTCGCGAAATTTGACACATTTTTATGTTTTCTTGCTCTAAAAACTATTTTGTTCTGTGTGCGGTGTGAGAACTCGCATTGTCATGATGGAGGATGATGCGGCGGTTGCAGTTCTCTTTACGGAGTCCAGAAACGACCTGTGGCAAACAAATGCTACACCAAACAAATAAACACCCAAACTCGTGACTGGTTTTTTGTTTCGGGTTCGTACGCGTATATCCAGGATTCGTCACCTGACACGATGTTGTATACAGCACTTGAGGATCCTGCGTTTCCACGCAGGATCCTCAAGCAATGGTTTACTTTATTTATAGGCTATTTGGCACTGGATATCCTTCATGATTAAAGGGATTAAATTTCAAATATTCCTCTTTCGAGAGTTCTGACGCACCAAGTAACGCGAGCCGGTTTTTGCTCTTCACAGAGCGAATGCGGTATCCATCGGGAAAACAACTTTTTTACACCTTATTGTTCATGCAAGATTATTTGTATTTGACTCATGCCAATTTCTAAAGTTGCCGGAATTTCGCGGTATGTAACATGTCGATCTTCCTCAATCAGTTTACGCACAGCATCAACGTTTTTTTGGGTGACTGCAGTTTTTGGACGACCTTGACGGGGATCATCACTGAGCTTGACACGTCCACGTTGAAATTCAGCAAACCAGCGATAAATTGTGGTTTTGGATGGGGTTTCATCACCAAATGCAGATATCATCCGGTCAACACACTGTTTTTGTGTTAAACCACTTCGAAAATCATAATAAATCATCGCTCTTGAATTTTCTCGAGTCAATTCCATTTTCTCAACGACTAAACAAGTTTGACAAAACCTTGTGACAAGACGGAGAATCTTTCTTTAAATAAATAAATGGTATTCGATTTTTAAAACCAAGGAGTTTTCAATTAAAAAGATATTAATATGACAGGAACAGTGGAAATATTCCATTCCCGATACTTTTAGTGCAGCCTATCAAAAGTTACTACTGAATATAACCTTATAACTTTTTTCTGAGTGAATTGATTTCGATGATTCTTTTTTATTTGAAAACTGGTGCTTTTTTCTATAGGAGAGGGGGCAAAAGATCATGCGGCTCACCTGATGGTACGTGACTACCACTGCCCATGAACAACTGCAATACCAGGGAAACCAGGGTAATTGCAGATGCGTTGCCGGCATTTTAAAAAGGAGTAGGCGGTTTTCTTGAAGGTTCCTAAGTCGTATCGGTAATTGCTGTTGGTAATCGATTCCACAAGGAAGTTGCACGAGGAAGAAAACATCTTCTAAATCACACAGTGGTGGACCGCCAATCACCCAGATGGTGTGGTTGGTATCGGGAGTTCTGCCGCGATGTGCGTTCGTGAAATGTGGCGGCTGGGATGAATCCGAACAATTCCTCAGAGCACTCCCCGTTGTAAATGCGAAAGAAATGCAAAGGGATGCAACATCTTTTCGCAGCGCCAATGAATCGATCCGATCGGAAAAGTTATAACAGTGGTAGAGCCACGCGGTAGCTTTTGCTGTCGCACGGATGAGCCGGCTCGAACCGGGTTGGTACCACGACCTCACAGAATACCAGCGTAAAGTAGAGGTTTACCTCTGCGTTTCGCTTGGTGAGTGCAGGTGGCCGGAGGCCCTTTTTACTGAAAATGAGGCATTCCATCTTAGTCCTTACGGGTGACAACACATCTGCATTTTGATTCGCAAACGAGGATAGATGTAGATGTCTATGGGCCGCAGCAACCACTTACCATCAGGTGGACTGTGTGCTCGTTTGTCACCCTTATCCTATAAAAAAAGGACTCGGTCGTCGACGATTCGAGTCGCTCTGCGCTGGATACGGTCAAGAGGAAGGAGCTGGCACTGGGGTGCCCCAGCTCAGAGATGGGAACAGTATTCCGTGTGAGGACGAACCTGCGCCTTGTAAAGTTGCAAGCGTTGTGCCGATATGAAATACTGTCTCGCTCTGTTGAGCACGCCAAGCTTTTAGAAGCCAATTTGGCCTTCTCTTCCAAGTGAACACGACACTGCACATCACTCGATATGTCGACGCCGAGGATTCCGGTACTGGCTGAGGGAACAAGAGGAGTGCCTTTAAACAGAGGAGATACGACATAGGGGTTCTTTTTAGCGGTAAACAAGCAAACTTGTGTCTTCTGAGGATTACACTGGACTAGATTTTGTTGCCACCAATCCGAGACTTTGTTCAGCAACGACTCCAGTTCAGCACAAGTTTGTTCCGGCACACGGTGAAGCTTTCCCGACAAATATTGGCACGTCCGGTGTTTAGAGCGTCACAAGTGCTGCCATCCGCATATCAATGAACGTTAACGGTTTGAAACATATCATTGATATGCAGAAGAAACAGCGTTCGTGATAGCACGCAGCCTTGTGGAACACCAGCGTTAATAGGCCTGTAGTATGCATGATATAGATAGCATATATAGAGCATGCACCGTATACAATGACCTTGATGCCCCAATCTGCAAGGAAGTTGGTGATCTAATTGCACAATTTCTCGGGAAGCCCATAGGATGGGAGCTTCGAAAGAAGCGCTTTGTGCCAAATCCGATCGAAGGCCTTCGCAATGTCCAAACTAATGGCCAATGCCTCATCCTTGGACTCTACTGCCTCCGCCCATCTATGAGTCAGGTAGACCAGAAGATCACCAGCTGGTCGACCCCGACAAAAACCGTATTGGTGGTCACTAATCAGCTGACGATCCTCAAGGTACCGCATGAGCTGGCAGTTTATAATGGATTCCATTATTTTGGACAACAAGGAGGTGATGGCGATAGGCCTGTAGTTGGACGAGTCTGAGCGGTCGCCTTTTTTGGAGTTGGGGTACCGGAAAAGACGCGTTAGAACCGGTGCCAACGCCGGAGCACACGTCCTCAGCACAATTGGCGGGATTCCGTCAGGCCCACTCCACTTGTGAATGTTCAGGGAGAGGAGTGCTTTGCGAACCGAGCGCTGTGAGAACCGCACATCCGCGGCATGGAGCACTCACATCGCGGGATGGTCAGCGGTGTGTTCGTCGAGTCGGATGCAAAAAGGGAGCCTAAAAGGTAGGCTTTCTCTTTTGCGTGGGCCAGTGAGTCCTCCTCTCCGTGTAGAGATGGTAGTGATGGCTTACAGAAATTCCCTTAGAAAGCCTTGGCGAGAGACCAGAATGCACGGGTTCCCGAAAGAAGGCGAACTAGTTTCTCATGTGGTCCCATATAAATTTGATCAAGGTGTGAACAGTAGTTTCTGAGTTATTTTTAATAATTTATTTTGAAGTCGGTAGTACAAAATTTTTAATTTTACCACTTGTCTATTATTGTTATGCCGCCACTACATAAATATAATTTATAAACAATAATAATTATCCTTTTATTATTAATAATTATTTGTAACTGGAATGTCGATTCAAAATGAAGTTTAATTATGAATGAATTATTTAAGGAATATATTCCCTTTTTATAAAAGAATAATAATGTACTCAAGACCGAATTTCGGTCAAGGCGGTCAGTCTCTACGGAGACTAGACATTGGCGCAGCACAGAATTATAGTGAACGAGTGTATGCGTAAGCACAGGTGCACTCTCTATTCCCTCACTCTCATAGTCCGATGGGACGGCAATCCGACACGACCGGAGAAAGTTCAGGCGCAGGATCAACGGTTTTTCGTGATTTCCGAGGCACGGGTGTGAGACACCGCCAACTTCGGGCATCTACTGAGAATTTCTTAACGGAAAAGCTCAATAACTAATTATTTTTCACCTGACCTGGGATTCGAACTCGGGACTTCATGACCAGCAATCGCCTTTACAACCACGAGACCAACGAGGCAGTCGTATAAAATTGAGGTAACTAAAAAAACTTATAGTTAAATTGATATTAAGTAGCCTATTGTATACCGCAACTGCAACCAACCTATAAGAAAGACGATTGCTCCGTTTTCTTCTAAAATAAATTAATTACTTATTTTAAAAACTAAGTACCTTCTTAAATAACTAAAATTTCAAATTAATTCTTGAATTTGAAAACAAATAAAAATTAGTCCATTTTTAACCAGGAGAAAACAAGGGAATATGAGGTGATTTCGTAATTTTTTCATAGATATACAAGTAGCGGCACGAAAGTCTAGCGGTGACCATTATTGCGCATATTAAGTCGCGCTGATTGGCTTATTGCGCATAAGTCGCGCTGATTGGCTCGTGCGTATCGTTCGCACGCGCTGATTAGCTCTCCAGTCTCATTTGTGAAATTCAATTCGTGCGCGTTCTGGAGGTTTCGTTCAGCACTAGACTTACATACGTGCCGCGACTTGTAATACACGTCTCTCGATTGTCTATCGCAGTTGATCGGGCACAGCGCGACAACATTAGATCTGCTAAGAACCTAATCTCCAAAATGTCTTGCCGCCTGGATATTCTCTTAAATATTTATTTTTATTCATTTAGAAAATATATAAAACGGAATAAATCGAAATGATTATTATAATATGATGTAATAATATCTATTATAAAATACAGTAGCATTTTTAAATTATAACTATTATAAGAAAAATTCAAAATATTCATTTAATATAGTTAATAAAGAAAAAGTTAAAATTCGTATTAAGCAATTGTAAATTCAAACACAAACACCAAAATCTTGTTATTTGTATTTCTTGATAAGACGATCACACTATATCATATTCATTCAGGAATATCCCACAGGATCCATTCCAGTGTTGAGACTGTAGTTACGGTACATGCCGGCGGCGGCGAGTCGGTTTGTGAAAACCTGGCCTGCTGGAAAGTAAACCGAGGGGACGGAGTGGATACCTGTTGATTTACATACAATTAAATCAAAAAGAGTCATGGTAGCTCAGAGAAAAGCTTTCGTCTTAAAATTTCATAGTACGCCCGCAACCCGAGTCCGATCATCGCTGATACCAATGAAATTGTTTTGAAATTTTAACCGCTAATGTGCCCCCCCCCCCCCCCCCCCGGGGTACCATTTGTTAGGTAGTGAAGGAAAACATTGGAAGTTTTCCTCGCTTGCTTGAGAAATAAAAAAATATTTCGAGAGCAGTGCGGGGAATCTTTCCTACCCCCAGAAGCCTCCAGTAATGAAATGAAACGCTGATGATGATGGCTGATAGCTTAGATCTCTTCGACGACTTTCGTATACGATCGTGAGTTATGCAGATTATTATAATGCTACGTATATCACAACCCTTATGCATGTATGGATGTTAATCTGCCTCTTGCGACCTGCTGTAGCCTAAATGACTTGACATATTTCGAAGTGCAATATGTCACAGTCGTCGTAGTATCGACGGAGTATCGACGACTACATTTTTGTATGGTGAATAAATCATCAGTAAATCGTATTCTTTTTTGTAGTACTGTACAAAATATAACTATTCAAGGTTTGATAGAGATCGGTTAGTTCAAGTGAAACATCTAACGTATTTTTTTTATTTTATTATAAATAACTACACAGCTATAACAACATTATTGGTTTCAAAAGAAAATTAATATTAAACTAAAATTGCTCTTATGCTCTCTCTATAAAATATTTGAAACTTATTTTAACGAGGATAAATCCATTCCTGTGTTTAAGGAATAATTGCGATACATGCCGGCTTGTGCTAAACTATTGGAAAACTTTTGGTTCATTGGAAAATAAGCTGATGGCACTGTATGCATACCTAAAAAATGTAAATATTTTTATTATTTTCTAATCAGCAGCAGTTAATTATTAAAAGTTTATACGTGGTAGAACCATGCTGCAGTTATATTGGTAGTATAGTTGTAGCACGAATGGGTCGACTCGACCGGGGAAGGACCGCGCTTTCACAGAATACCAGCGTAAAATAGCAGCTTAACACTGCTATGTTTCGTATGGTAAGTGTAGGAGAACCGGAGACCCGTTTTACTGGAAAAGAGGCATTCAATCTTAGTCCTCACGGGTGACAATGCATCTGCATTTTGATGCGCAAACGAAGATAGATGTAGATGTCTATGGGCCACAGCAACTACTTACCATCAGGTGGACTGTGTGCTAGTTTGTCACACTATCCTATAAAAAAAAATAAACAAAAATGAAGCCTTTATTTCCATCGAAAATTGGGCGTTGCTACAGTCCTTTCAGCAGTGCCAAGTTGTCTGTGGTATATCGAAGTGCTGATTTGTACAGTAGGGCTACGCTGGCTATCCGTGTACAGAACCAGAGCACGAAATCTATCCAATTACTGAAAGGTGTAAGATAAGTTTACGCTATATCCCCGAAACTCTTCACCACTTTATTGGAAGACATTTTCAAGCTAATGGACTGGAAAGGATACGGTATTAACATCAATGGCGAACACATCTTTCGAATTTGATTTGCTGACGATATAATCCTTTTAGAATAAACGCTGGAAGACCTCATCACTATGCTCAACGATCTCAATAGTGTATCTCAAAGGATGTCTTAAAATTAAGATGGACAAACAAAGGTGTAATGTCGTCATAGCACTTTTGCCAGTAGTTGTTGGGAGCACTCTCCTCCAAGTTGCCGACAAGTATGTTTATCTTGGACAAATTGTCCGACTACGTAAGATCAACTTCGACCGAGAGGACAACCAGCAGATTCAACTCGGCTGGGCAGCGTTCGGGAGATTACGATACATCTTCTCGTCGTATACCTCAAAACTAGAAAACAAGATTGTAGGTACAACCAGTGCGTGTTGGCAGTGGTGATATATACCTGAGACGGACCACGTCTTCACTGCTGGTCTTATGAAGAAGCTCAAACTCCCTCAATGAGCTATGGAGGAGGCTATATGCTCGGAAGGTCTCTGCGTGATAGACTTCGAAATGAGGATATCCGCAGTAGAATCAGAGTAACCGACGTAGCCCAGTGGATCAGAAAACTGAAGTAGCAATAGGCCAGTCATATAGTTTGAAGAACCGACAATCTATGGGGAAGTAGAAAGAAGAAGAAACTAAAATAAACAGGTAGTCGATGGATACAGGTGGCTCAGGACCGTGCTCTATGGCATTCTTTAGAGGCCACTTATGTGCAGCAGTGGACTTGTGTATGGCTGTAATGAGAGTGAGATGGCGATGTTAGAGAAAAATCCACCATCGTCATGTCAATCATTCTCACTTTATAAGCATTCATTCGAAGGAGAAATAACTAAGTTTGTCACTAATATCCTGTAGCCTCCAAACTTGCCACATATGATAAAAGACACAAACAGGTAATGAGAAGTGACGTCAAAAATGCGACACAATTGGCACTGTCGTCTAAAACGTAGTATCTATATGTTATTATACTCTTTGCTGTCGTTTCCTGTTCGATTGTTCTTACTGAGCTGATCCTTATCACCTTCACTTATTGTCGTTAACGAGCTGAGGATAATAATTATTTTTAATTGATCTTTGTATCTAATAATGAGAAAATCATTTAGTATCTTTAAACTATTACCTGGAGGATACCATCCATATTCGCTGGATGTCGTCCTATATAATGGATGTTGACTATTCTGCTGGCATCCGTAACCATTGAAAAAATCTAAAAGTAATATTAAATTAAAATTAAATAAATACATACTGCTAATAAGGATAAGATTTTCAAAAACAAAATGTCATTTTCTTTGACGTAAAATAATTAAATAAATTAGAAATTTAGAATATTTGGACGTATGTATATTATTAGGAGACATGAGCTTAAAAAGGTTATCATCATCATTATCATTACAGCCCTTCACAAGTCCACTGCTGAACATAGACCTCCCCCAAGGAATGCCACAAAACACGGTCCTGAGGCACCTGCATCCATCGACTTCCTGCATGTCTTACCAGGTCGTCACTCGATCTAGTGGGGGGACGCCCTATACTTCGTCCGCCGGAACGAGGCCACTCGAGAACCTTTTTTCCTCATCGGTTGTCGGTTCTTTGAGCTATATGGCCGGCCCATTGCCACTTCACGTAGACGCGGCTGAGAAGGGAAATCGGTCTGTAGTTCTTCAAGAGAGTGTTATCGCCTTTCTTGAAGAACAAGACCACCGCACTTCTGCTCCACGCCTCCGGTGTAATGCCACCATGGAGGACGGAATTAAAGAGCTTCTGAAGGACTTAAAGTACCGGTTTTCCATCCGCTTTCAGAAGCTCCGCTGCAATTCCATCCTCGCCTGGAGACTTGCCGTTTTTAAGGTGCTGGAGAGCCATTCTAATCTCGCTCAGACTGACGTCCGGAATATCTCCGGAATAGTGTCGGATAAGACTCGCTCTTGGATCGTTACTCACACTTGCGTGTGGCTCCAACGATGACGTGAACAGCTGACCATAGAACCTCTCAATCTCACTCAAAATCTCAGGTGTCCCCGAAACGATGCTCTCACACTCGGTCTTCAGCTTTGACAGTAGGCTTTTTCTGGCAGACATATCACTGGCAAAGACTTTGGAGCCTTGGTTCCACTCGATCCCTTCTTTAATACAAGCTGTATTCAAGTTGCGTAAGTCCCGCCGCATGCGTTTGGAGATCTGTCTGTTCAGTTGCCTGTATGCTGTCAAATCTGTTGAAGGGTCTTGGAGGAATGCATGGCTCTAGAGATATCCTCATACATTTCCTCCACCTCCTCATCGGGGTGTGCGTAACCCTGTATGACCTTCAGCGAATACCATTTGGTGATTCTGAGTATAAGATGCGCAACCCTCATCGACACACTCCCAATCTTTACAACGTTGTTAACGAGAGACTTGTCGACGATAAATCCAACACCTCCTTGGGAGAGATGGTCGCCCTCTCGGTGATAGAACAAGTTGCCGGATTCGAGGATCACCGTGTCCTCCCCCTCTCCGGACCTCTGATAATCCTATAATATTCCAGCGCAACTTGTCTATCTCTTCTTCCAGCTCCAGGATCTTTTCGTTAGTCCTCAGGGTGCGTGCGTTATAAGTTGCCAGGTCGAGTCGTCGTAGGTAGCAACCGAACCTCCACCGGAGATTCATAGCACCCCCTGCCCCGCCGTTACCATGGTTGCCACCGTAGCCAGGAATAGCGGGGCCGCCGGGGACTGGGGGCCGACTCTTAGTAACTTTATTCATTTGGGGGGTAAATTGCCATAGTTGCCACGCTTGGCAAGCGGATTGGCAACCGCAGTTTTTTATTGTGATATTGTTTCCCACTGTCGCCTCTTACGACACCCACGGAAAGATATGTGGTAGTGGATAATCTTAACCGTCACTATACGGCATAAAAAGGTAAGTTTACATTTTTAAAGCGGTGTCGTTGATCCCGTCCTATTTACCATTATATGCGGGTAAAATGTATTGATCTCGTAAAACAGTGTTGTAAGTATTTAACATATTCAACAAAAAGAACAAGTTGGAAAAAGATCTTTACTTTTATTATTTATAAATAAGGAAGTGTCTATTCATACGATTATCGGACGATATTGTTTTCTTATTTATACGATTATCGTATGATTTATTTATTTTTATTCTTTAAATTATTAACAATTATTTTATATTCTATTTGATATATTAAGAAATATTTTTAATAATTTTAGACTATTGAATAAAATAAAGTATATACAAGATGTATAAACAGGGTTATTTTGTAATATACACCCTTTGCAAAGAAGGGCCAGGATAAGTAATATATATAGACGAATAGTTAAGAAAAATTTTAAGTTAAAGTCAAAGTGACAGCCTGTATACGTCCCACTGCTGGGCATGGGCCTCTTCTCATTTCTGAGGGGTTTTCCGTCCGCCGCACTGCCCCAATGCGTGTCTCAAATATTTTGTCCTTTTTTTTTATAGGATAAGGGTGACAAACGAGCACACAGTCCACCTGATGGTAAGTGGCCGCTGCGGCCCATAGACATCTACATCTATCCTCGTTTGCGAATCAAAATGCAGACGCGTCGCCACCCGTGAGGACCAAGATGGAATGCCTCATTTCCAGTAAAAAGGGCCTCCGGCCACCTGCACTCACCAAGCGAAACGCAGAGGTAAACCTCTACTTCACGCTGGTATTCTGTGAGGTCGTGGTACCACCCCGGTTCGAGCCGGCCCATCCGTGCGACAGCAAAAGCTGCCGCGTGGCTCTACCACTGTTAAATCCTATTTATCTTTTGAATTAACGATGTATGATAATGCATTATTTTAACTGTTGTCATTCATAAATTTATATTTAACACCTACTATTAAATTACGCACGCACACATTCGTAAGGGTCGCTCGGTCAGCAAAAATGTTGCGAATTGAATCGCACACAGAGGCACGCGCTTACGCGTAGTTGCTGCCCATAAATCACATTCAATTTGGGATAATTTCAAATAAAAGCCTTCTAGCCTTATTTATTCGTATTTTCACTGCACTGCAAAAACGGCATTTTATGGTATTTATATATATTTGAACTTAAATATGAAATTTGGATATTATTATTACTTGTATGATTAGTGTGTTTGCGTCTAATAAAACATTATTATATCAGTGACAGCATGGTAAGGTGCGGCTGGCTGAGCGTGGTCCTTGGGCCACCCTTAAGCCACGGACATTATAATAATATAAAATACAATATTAAAATAATTGAATATAAATACTTATTCATCAGAGAATATTATATGTGACGAATAAGTATATTTTATTTATACGAGTATCGTATCAATAATAATTTTTTAATCATACGATTATCGTATGCTTAGCAACAGCCTGTAAATAAAGGCAATGATAATATTTGTATAATCCAAAAAATATATACATGTCTTCTGTAAAAATAAAAATAAAGTTACCGTCACTGAATTTATTTAAAAAAATATCCGATGATTGAAATAAGTTCAGTGGCAAAAAATATGCTACGCAAGTCATACTAAAACTACGCAGTACTTACGAGGGTATTCAAATCTCTTCGGGAGATTACATGTTG
This sequence comes from Parnassius glacialis, assembly GCA_033319125.1. Lineage (NCBI taxonomy): Eukaryota > Metazoa > Arthropoda > Insecta > Lepidoptera > Papilionidae > Parnassius > Parnassius glacialis. The sequence continues at coordinate 23,389,105 of JAVANC010000021.1, forward strand.
CAAATATGTCGGATGTCTTTATTTCAGGCTTATTTATATTGTTCTGCAAACAAGCTCTATCAGTGCAAGTCGCTGAACAAAAACCCGGCTCCATTTGTTTTTCAGTTTCTTGCTTTCCTGGCTTTACATCACTCATTGTTTAATAAAATAAATATCTTCGAAAACTCAATAACACAGCTAAATAAATGTTTGTAAGTTGCCAAGACAACCAAATCTCAAATTAAGAAGGCTCCACACGGTAGCGACTTTAATCGATAGCGACTCGCTGGCGATGTCAAAATCTGTGTGTGGACGTGAATATTAGCAGCGATTTATAGTTGCTGTCAATGCGGCGATCAAATCGCTGTAAATCTGAAAAGTCGACAGTCGCCAAACAGTCGCCACTCGCCAGCGACATCGTTGCTGTGTGGACGTGTACGCCGTGCGTGAGCGATTTTAAAATGGCGGACCTACGTAAATATTCTCGGGCTTTTGTAACTGAATTTATAGAATTATACCGGGAATCACCTTCATTATGGATGGTTAAGAGTAAAGATTACTCAAACAGAGATTTAAAGTCACAAAGCTATGAGATATTAGCAGTGTTGCCGTTCTACAAAACTAGAAGTCCCTAGATAATTTTAAAAAATCCGCCAGATATGGGAAAAAATATCTTCTGAAAATCCGCTAAATGTCCCTAGATCTTATCTGATATGTAATATCGTTATCGTATAAGTCTGTATATGATTTTATAGTTGTCTGATGATAGAAAACATCTTTTTATTCTCCTAAATCGAAGGTATAAATAATAATTCAACAAAATTTTTGTAAAAAAAAAACATTTTTATTGAAGATAATGTGTAGATGTAACATTTTTATTGTGACAGTAATTCTTAATTTTTACACAGTTATATATAACTAAACACGTTAGAAAAAATGGATAATTAGCTTTAATGCTTGTACCTAAATTTCAAAATCAAGTATGATGTCATCCTGCTGTTCAAATATAATGTCAGCGGAAGTTGAAGCCTCTCCATGGTCTTCAGTAACTTTTGGTCTTTTTTTGCCAACCTCGTTAACAACTTCGTCTGGGAGATCGTAAGTTGAGCAATTCTTGTTTTTAATTCTGAGTTGGTTTTTGATCAGAAGAATAGAATTTAATGTTTTTTCAGAAATTTTATTTCGAAGTTTGTTTTTCACTATATTCATTGCGCTAAATACTCGTTCTACTTCTGCATTTGAGTGTGGCAATGACAAGACGGCTAAAGCAAAATCACATAAATCTTGAAAGGTGTTTATTCCTGCTGCGTTTTTATATGCAGCCACTTTAGCCCAAAAGCTAATAGGATCTCCATTTAGCGGAGCCCAATCGACAAAGTGAATAGTTTGCCATTGCTGCAAAATTTTATCTATTTTTTCATCGGAAATGCCCATTTCTTTTGCAAGATCTATTATTGATGTATTTTTCGATTGTTTTAGTGTCTCTTCCTCACTCAAAAGAGCCATTTTTTCTAGGGCTTCATAGTTAGTTGGAAGCCGTTTTTGTAGTTCCTCTCCTAATTTCACATTAAAATCAATACATCGTGATCTTACTACAGCAATATTGACATTATGTGACGCTGGAAGTTTCTGTATTTGGGACTCAAAAAGATATCCGAGGAAAGACACAGGATTGAGGTGGTCTTTAATTTTGAGATTTATGTAGTCTTTGTCGGTGGTTGCTGCCGTTGGTAATATAATTCTTTGGCAGACAGAACGTAGCAACGCCATTAGTGAATTTAACAGTTTTACTACATTTGCTTTCTCACTTTCAAAAATTTTTATCGTCTCTTGTACCTCACCCAAAATACTTCTCAAAAATGTTACATAGAGACGATTTTGTTCATCTGCATACATGGCATGCAGCATTTCTGCTGTATAGCAACCGTCTTTAGTAGTAAAAAAATGTACTTTGAATTCTTCCCACTGAGATAAAATTCTAACTATTGCAGGTTCAATCGAGAGCCACCGCGTGTCACAGGTCTTCAAGATTGTTAACGGGGATTCACCACAATTGATTAATTCATAAATCTTCTTATACTCAATTTGGCGCTTCGTTGAGTGTGAAAACCAGTTGTATGTTTCACGAATTAAAAACTCTATGTTTCTTGGTAAAGTGTTTTCTGATGCGCGAGTTACCGCCAATTGTAATGAATGGCAGACACATGGTCTCAGTATGAGATGTGGAAGATTATACTGTGTTTTGAGAATCATATAAACGCTATGTCTGGATCCAGTCATAACAGCTGCGTTGTCAGTTCCAATGCCAATCAAATTATTAAGGTCCAGATCATGATCTTTTAAACACTTTACCAGAGCGGTAACAATTCCAATAGCATCTGAACTCTCCAGCGATTGCAGAGCTAAAAACGCAGAAACTACTCTGTTCCGTTTCAAACTAAAATACCTGACGACGACCCCAAGATATTTTGTGACGCTTACATCTGTAGATTCATCTAATAGTAAACTATATTTTTGATCACCTATATCACTTCGGAGTTCCTGCTTGAAATGAGGTGCCAGTATATCATTAATGATTTCTGTGCATTTCGTTCTATGCAATTTCATGTCAATGGTCGATTTCGAGTCTTTGAAGCATTTTTTACATACGTCAGTCAAGTGGTCAATCTGGCGAATTGAATTATGTTCAGCAATAAACAAAGCTAAAGTACATTCAGCTCTTGAAGTATGCTTGCAAATTTTCGGTGCTGTCGGAGAAAATGTCAATTGTTTATTTTGCGAAATTATTTCGCATTGTTTTTTATGCTTTTTTGTTTCCAAATGCTTCTTAAGATCGTTAAGTTTCGCGTACATTTCAGAGTGGCAATAACTACAAAATGCTTTAGTTGAGTTACCTGGCACGGGTTTCAACCAATGTTTAAATTCTTCATAATTTTCCCACTCGCTTCTATAATTCTGTGCGTATAACTTTTTTCTTATCGGAACTTCCATGTTTACAATAAAAAAAACAAGTCTTTTTCACGTTTTCACTTAATGAATTAGAATCTCACTGATACCTAATTAACTCGTTATAAAAAATGTGCATGAATAAATGACTATATACATCAATCCGTATATTTGTCTCACTCATACGTGATATTAGTAAACGAGAAGGGTAAAAATGAACGAATGAACCTTGACTGACTAGGTATGTTTCGTTTATATAAGGGGAATTCCCGTTTATTCTCATTCTACTTAAGTGATACCAGCAGTAGACTTGAAAATCAGACATAAAATTAATTTAAATTATTTATTCATGTCATGATTTTTATTTCCGAAAAAAGTCGCCACCGTACACGGTTCAAAAAACGCTAGAAGTCGCTAAATATTTATTTATCGCTAAAACGATTTTTTTTCCCGCTAAACAGTCATGAAATCCGCTAGATCTAGCGACTAAGTCGCTAAAACGGCAACACTAGATATTAGTGGGAAAATTTAAGGAGGTGAAGCCAAACGCTGATCGAGATTTTGTGATAAAAAAATTAAAAATATGAGGGATGTCTGGCGAAGACAACACGAAAAGATTGAAAAAAGCTTGGAATCCGGAATGGCTGTGAAAGATATTCCTACTCCATCATTATGGTATTATGATTTACTCAACTTCTTGAAAGATCAAGAGACGATTAGAAGTTCAATAACTAACATTAAAATAGGAAACAAAGATCGGGTAAGATGCGAAATAAAAATACAATTTATGGTTTAGGACTCGTATACTATATTTGTTTATTCATATTGTTATCAAATAACATTATGTAAAGGTATTTAAATTAGTGAAACGGTTTTGCCACAAAACACTACCCTCATTATTGAAATATTGCATATATTGATCTCGAACATATCTAGCCATGGTTTGACTTTGACCTTGATTCGTTATTTGTAAATCTAATAATTCGTTGTTGGCTCTGTAACCTGTGCTTATGTTGCCATCTTCTAAATTTTCAATATCCACACCCACTCGGATATATTGATTACAATTTCGACGTAAAAAGTTATGCAATATACATGCTGCCATTACTATTTTGTCAATGGTTTTCACATCTAAATTGATTGAAGTTTTGAATATTCGGAATCGATTGACTAAAATACCAAAAACGTTTTCAATAATGCGACGGGCTCTTGATAGTCTATAATTGAATATTCTTTGTTGAGGACTTAAGTATGGACCTGGGTAAGGTTTCATCAAATCTGGGCGTAAAGAAAATGCGTCATCCCCCACGAAGACGTATGGCAAAACAGTTTCACTATTCATTATCCTTGCTGCCCTAGGAATATTTAAGGATCCTGTGTTTAGTTTCCCATAAAATATACTTCTATTAATAACTCCACCATCAGATATTCGGCCATTAATTCCTATATCTACCATTATAAATTCGTAATTTGCATTTGCTATTGCTAATAAAACAACGCTGAAATCCTTTTTATAGCTAAAGTAGTATGATCCACTATTTGCTGGGGGCACAATTTTTACATGTTTCCCGTCTATAGCTCCTAAGCAATGAGGAAACTGCCACTTTTCTTCAAATGTTTTTGCTATGTCTAACCATTCTTCTTCAGTTTCAGGAAACTAGAACAAAGATAGGTATTTATATTTATATTTTATTTCAGGGACCTGTCGATGAGGAATTAGGAATAAATAGAAATGAAGATGTAGATTCTGATATATTTTCGGAGTCAACACAATCACCAGCACCCTCAACAGTGTCTACTACGGCACCGCGTGATAGTAATAAAAAAAAGAAGAGACCAAGAGAAGATATTCTTAGTAAAATCAATGCTCATCTCACCGAACCTATTCCAACAGACCGCTGGGAACATACAGCAAAATCATGGGCTGGGATTTTAAAGAGTTTACCAAATGATCAACAAATTTTTGCGGAGAAATTAACTAACGACGTTTTGTTTGAAGCACGAATGAATTCCCTCTCTCGTCAAAGTCGTATTAATGTAAATCATAATGTTAAAACACAATTGCTTTCTCAAAATGAAAATGTTCAAAGTGCTCATAATTCAAATGCTACTACTGATGATACTTTTTCACAAAGCCTTTTGATAGATCCTGTGAGTGATCAATTAATTCATGTTCCTCAGGAGACGAACAATCAGTCACTAGAAATTGCAGAAACCCAATTGCTCAATTCTAAAACATCTCAAAAGCTTACGATGTATTTTAATAATTTTCAACCATAATTTATAACTGTAAGCACATAGTAAATACGTAACAGAAAAGTTTAGTTTTACTAAAAGGCACCTTTAAACCTACCTTTAAATATTCTTCTTGCAATGTAGCTATGATCGCATCACATGTTTCTGGAATTATCTTGCTTAGAGGTTGCTTAGATATTGCAACGCTGTATTGTAAATCCTCATAAGATCGTCCGGTTGCTAGAAATCGCAATGTAGCTGATAATCGTTCGTGAGCTGTTATCGCTTTTCTCATGCACGTATCTTGTTTTGTTAGCATTGGCTCCAACAGAGACAACAACTGTTGATATGTACAAGAGTCCATTCGTAAATAGTTTCTAAAATCGTTCGGTTCTTGTAGTGCTAGCTCGGCCATTAAATTTATATGCGAATATCTTGGTCTTTGAAATAACCATTTTTTCGCCCAACATCTTCTATTTTTCTTTTCTCTCTCTTTGTCATATATGCAAACGGCTGCTAGCGCTAGTAACATTCGACGCCTTTCTTCGGACATTACAAAGAAACGTTCACAAATAAAAAAAGTGAATAACAGACACCGGTATACACATCTACTTTCCCCTATATATTATTATACTCTTTGCGTCTACTGCCTTCTACTGCGAAACGAATACTGATAAATCGCTATAATATAGACACAAAAGTCATAAGTCGCTAGCGAGTCACCGTCGATTAAAGTCGCTGCATGTGTACCGGGCTTTATATATAGGTATTATAATCTATGTAACCAACGTTGGTTACGTTTTTGATTTACTATTTGAACACAATGGTGAGAGCAAAGATGTTTAAAACATCTTTGGGTGAGAGACAACGAATCAAAAGAGCTCAGCAAAATCGTGACTTGGACAAATTATATTACTTTACCTAGGTACCAGTAGTGATTATATTTTCTGTGTTTTGCAAGGTATTAGGTCATTAAAAATAGACGCAGTTATTTATACATAGGTACTCTTTGTTGCTAAGGTGCATTATAATATACAACAGTGATATAAGTAGGTATTTAATAGGAAAAGGCGGGTCTTATTCAAAATTAAACGAAGTAAAGCGTCAATCAATGTATGAATCGCACAGTGTTCCCCCCATCGATAAACGACTTAGTTTTAATCATTACACGTATACAATGTGTCCGGTTTCCGATGTCCGATACTTTAAGGGGTTAAAATACAATTAATTTTATCGACAAATCAGGGATCATTGATTTTTTTTCGCCATCAATAAAAAAATGGCAGCACTTTAAAAAAATTGTTGGCGAAGCATAGATGCTTGTATTAATTTAACAATATCTACCCAAGTAGAAGACTTTCAAAAACAAAATTGGTCTCAAATGTTAGTTAATAGTGTAGACAATAAATCTAGATTCAAAATATTATTTTTTAATTTTTCAGTATTAGTAAAAAACATTTTTGAACAAAAAATTAATTAGACAACAAATTGATGTTGTTTTTCAGATTCTTAGCTTTAAAAAAAAAACCATCGTGTTAACCAATTTTTTTTACTTGTTTTTATTATAATACAGGATATTTGCTATAAATGCACATTTAAATCTTAACTCTAAGTTAGATAGTTTAGGAGCTATGATAATTTGAATGTAAGTGTTCAAAGTGCCTCTACCCCGATATTAGATAACTAAACACCCATTCCAGTGAGTAAGATAAAATTCTTCAATAATTCAAGGAATCGTAAGCAAGCACAATAGCATCCTTTGTGTGAGCAGGTAAAAAACGCTGTGCACAACAGTGCCAGCGAGACAGAATAACGGCTGTCTCCAGGTAAAAAGGGTGCAGTGTGCGCTTGTGCCGTCGAGCAGTCGTCCCTCGCTCTGCGTTGTGATAACATTCCTGGTTTTAAGTAAATCTACTTACTGTACATAATTATTGTTTGTTGTTAGACTTTGTTACGTTTTTGTTTTGTTGTTGAACTGTTACTTTTTGTTTATTACAATGAACGAGTACTCAAGCCAGCATATCGCTGACATCCATTTCGTGTATGGATTGTGTAACGGGAGTGCAAATAGAGCTGTTGTAGAGTATGCTCGCAGATTTCCTAACCGACGTACGCCGAATGCTCGCACTTTCGTGAGAATTCATTTGAGACTTGCGGAAAATGGAATAAGAAGGCTCTGTAACGAACGTACTCGTGTTTTGTCGCTCCAAGATGAACATCAAATATTGCAAATGATTACTCAAGACCCTAGCCTGAGCATTAGACGCATAGCTAATCGTCTCAGTCTATCAAAATGGTCGGTGTGGAAAATTTTAAAAAGAGAAGGATTACATCCTTACCATTTTCGAAGGGTGCAAGAAATACTGGAACCGGATTATGTAAGAAGAGCAATATTTTGTTCGTGGATATTGAAAGAAACGCGATATGATCCAAACTTTTTAAAAAGAATTATGTGGACAGATGAAGCTACTTTCACGCGATCAGGGTATACGAACTACCGTAACGAACACCTGTGGCTTCAAGAAAATCCACATGCGATCCGCCCAAGTTCTTTTCAACATAAATTTTCTGTCAACGTTTGGGCCGGAATGATTGACGACATTCTAATTGGACCAATCATTTTACCGGAGACAATGAATAGCCCAAGATTCCTAAATTTCCTGGAAACGAATTTTTTGGATGCTTTATTGGAGTTACCATTGGCCTACAGGGCCAGAATGATTCTGCAATTGGATGGTGCTCCGGCACACTTCGCGCTTCTTGTGCGGAATCATTTAAATGCACACTATTCGTCGTGGATCGGACGCGGAGGAACAATTGCTTGGCCACCGCGGTCGCCGGATTTAACACCTCTCGATTTTTTTTGTGGGGCACACTCAAACGAAGAGTGTATGTAAATGTGCCAAATACACGAGAGGAGTTAGCAGAAAAAATAATTCAAGCAGCAAACGAATTGCGAGAAGACAAGGCAATGATCCAGCGCTCTACGCAACACGTTGCACTAAGAGCAACAGCATGTCTGCAGAGACAAGGAGGTCACTTTGAGCAGCTTTTGTAATTATTTTGCCAAATTAAATGCAATTGATATAAATTATTTTGTTTTATTTCATTTGCTAGTGTATCCGCGCTTTTCAAGTAAGTATGTTTACACTGTCATAGCTCCTAAACTATCTAACTCAGAGTTAAGATTTAAATGTGCATTTATAGCAAATATCCTGTATTATAATAAAAACAAGTAAAAAAATTGGTTAACACGATGTTTTTTTTTTAAAGCTAAGAATCTGAAAAACAACATCAATTTGTTGTCTAATTTATTTTTTCAAAAATGTTTTTTACTAATACTGAAAAATTAGAAAATAATATTTTGAATCTAGATTTATTGTCTATACTATTAACTAACATTTGAGACCAATTTTGTTTTTGAAAGTCTTCTACTTGGGTAGATATTGTTAAATTAATACAAGCATCTATGCTTCGCCAACAATTTTTTTTAAAGTGCTGCCTGTATATGAGTAAATAAATCGTTTCCAATGCTGAAACTGATCGTATGTACATAGGTATTTCTTTAACTAATTTCCGAATCAATCTCAATCAATATAAAATGAAAATACTGTCATTTACATTTTTCTTATTTTAAGTAGAAGTTATAAAAGTTTATATTATGAAATTTAGACAAATTATGGATTATATTTATTTTTATTTATAGTGGTCGAAGTTCGACCGTAATTCATTAAATTTTCAAGTTTATATATTATGCAAGCTATATTTCACTTTTAGACATACATTACTACACGGATATCTCATAATCATAATATTTTCTATATAGTTTGTGCATAATATAAAATAAATGCTTCTTTGCTAGCTTGCTACATATATATTTATCTATGCTTCTTTGCCTTGACAAACACTCCATAGACTATTGAAAAAGGAACATTTGATATCACACAAAATTAAGAAATAATTATTTGTTGTTGTTTTTCAAAACTCTTTGATCATCATAGTTAGTATATTCCATATTGTATTTTAATTAAGCTTATTATTAGACACCACGAAAAAAAACCACTAAAACACTTTAATGTATGAAATTTATGACTCCAAATATCGAACAATTAAATTCTAATGTAATTTTAAATGGAGAGAAACTGAGTCTTTTAGATATCCCCATTTTTCTTGGAATGACATTAGATGCCAAGCTTCAATGGAGCCCCCATATATTAAAATTAGCAAGCAAACTTAGCTCATGCTGTCATCATTACTTTTTCGGAACAGTAGAAATAGTTTACAGGTTCTTTTCATCATCCACACGTCAATGGCAAACTTTAATAAAAAGTGTATCCGTCAAAAGACTCTCAGAGATAAAATGAATGGCTCATCATGACGTTGTTAAACCACTGCAGAATAATTTAAAAAAACTAGTATGAACACTCGAAGATATATATGATCCCAGCACTAACAGAGAAAACTTCTATACAAAAGAAGCAGTATCTACACTCTTACCAGCTTTGTGTGACTTCAGTTTTTTATGCTATCTCTGCTTTTGATGTATAATCCTAATAGAAGTTAGTTAGACACAAAAGCAAATACTAAATAATATAATAATAATCTAGATTATCACTGGAAAAGTATGACATAAAAATCAAAGCCCAAACATTTTCTTCAAAGCTAATCTATTCAACTAGTGGAAAAAGCTATTTCCTACGTAACAAAAAATGTGAGAAAGTGGACATTTCGATTAAAGGAAGAAGAGAAATGAGGAGATATCGAAAACGTTTACCAGGAGAAATGACCCGATATGCTGGACTAACATTGCCAGAGGAGCTGCAGAGTGCTATGTTAGAATATCTTGTCATATTTTACGAGGAACTAGACCATCGCTACAGAGCAATGGATGATATTCTCGTAACATTTGGTGTTGTTCAGCCTTACACTCTGCTAACATCACCAGATGAAGATGTTCGGGTAATAGTTCAAAATCTGACAAAAATCTACGATAAATTTTCTGCAGTATATATAATTTTGGCGATTTTACGACTTGAAAGCTCTTCCCAAGAAGCGGTTCAATGTAATTCATTGGAGCTTTTCTCATAAAATTGGGCTATTCTGAATCTGTTACGAATCTAGCGCTGTGTCTAAATTTTTTTTTACTATTAAGTTTCATGTGAAGGAAGCTTTTCAAAATTCAACTTAATAAAATCTTACTTAAGGTCCACAATAAGCCAAGCGCGACTAACCAATCTTTCCATTTTTCTATCGAAAATGACAAGAAAGTAAAAAAGAAAATAATATATTATAATATTTTAGAAAAATAAAGTCCTGTTAGCATGTATAGCATTTTTGTTTTATTTTGGGGGGTGCTTGATAGAAAATCGCCCTGGGTGTCAACCCACGCTACGCCGCCATTAGTTACCGTAAGGTTTGATACTGTTGGGAAGCAATAATGTGAACAAGATATTAAACGGAGTTTAATTATAACACTATTCAGCACTTTCCATATTGAAAAAGATATGCATTTCGTTTTCCGTTATGCTATATACACTAATAATATTCTCAAAATATTGTATCATGGACACTCTATTAGAAAGAAATGCAACACCTAACTCGGTGCCTTTGATTCATTTCAACGTCACTGATTTAGGAACGTTTCTCTAGTATGCACTCCCTATATTTTACAACCTCCTTGATTTGACCACATACCATTATTTGTTTGACATTGGCAATAGATCGCAAAGAATGAATGTTTTATTTAATTTAGTTTAATTATTTGTAATATATATTATATGAAAAGTTTAGCTTTCTGCATTCCTTCTCCATAGAAACTTTTACTATGCTAAATCTCATACTCCTCCGCAATATGTTTAAAAAGGAATACAGTAAAGCAAAGAGTAAATAATTACTCAAAGCTCTCCCTTCATGTAATAATATATGTATTACAGATAAGTAAGGGTGACAAACGAGCACAAAATCCTGATGATTATTAAGGTTACACCCGAAGTTTATGTACAGACAGTCCTTTAGTACCCCTAAAAAATTAAGTTCAATATATTTAAGAAAAGTTTTATCGTGCTTATATAGATAAATCAACTTAATTATTGTTTTTATGATTAATATGCTAACAATTAGCATGGTGTAGTCATGGCATAGCAAAGAGCCGTGGTAGCTCAGATGGTTAGCGGTCGCTGTAAGCTTTACAGTACTCGAGCAACCCGGGTTCGATCCCCGCCGGCACCAATGAAATTGTTAATTACAATTTTAAGTGGTGATTTACCACGTGCTCAGCGGTGAAGGAAAACATCGTGAGGAAACCTGCATATCTGAGAAATAAGAAAAAAAATATTTCAAAGACATGTGAAGTTCGCCAACACGTATTGGGGCAGCGCGGCTGACATTTCCTTGCCCTAAAACCCTCTCAGAAATGAGAAGAGGCCTGTGCCCAGCAGTGGAACGTAAATAGGCTGCAACTTTACTTTACTTTACTTTTAGCATGGTGAAGATTTCCAAAAAATTCAGAGTAAGTAAAATTTCCAGAATAAGGTATGAGTTCTCTAACTGTTTAAAAAATCCCGTAAAAGGAATTAAATAAAAAAAGGAAAATAAATCATAAAATAAAAGGAACTAAATAAAAAGGAATTAACGATCGCAGGACAAGGCTTTGAGAAAGTATAAAAAAATATTCACAATAAAAAAGATTTAGGTTAACGGAAACTGAAATAAGTTGAAAATAAGTGTCTAAGAATTATTTTCTATAATTGCTTTTACAAAACTGGTTTTGCTATCTATGGCGCGTGTGTACTTAACATCAGTTTTTGTACCTATCTTAAGACCAACGCACACAAAAATGTGACAGAAGAACTTTAATTTTACATGAAAATAATGTTTTATAGGTTTGTCTAAAATATAGACTTCATAAATATTCGTCAGACAACATGTGCATAATTTAATAGTATATACTTTGTTATAATGTATTTATGTATTGGTTTTATTGATTATATACATAAAGCAAGACTGGCCGCCGACGTACCGGACGGGAGCAGTCATACGCACGCGTTCCTCTGTACCAAAGTATAAGTCCACAGGTCTTATGTATACAATAAAACTAGTAGCAACCGCACTGCTCATTAGACTAAATTTAATTGCGCGACTGAATCGACATCCTACAAAACTGCCTTTTTGAAATTTTTTGCTGCAATAAGAGATTACCACGTCAAATTTACAAAACGATGGCGTTACATTTTATAAATATAAGTAATTCTTAATGACATTAGCGCTATTTATTTCTTTTTAATCTTATTATTGTAATTTTTATTACAATAATAACGGTCCATAGTTGCCATATTAGCGGTCGTGTTGTTTCGGATTTGCTTACCAACACAGGCCACTCGCCCCCAGTCAATATGCGGTTCGGTCTTGCGACTGATCCAAGTCCGTATCCGAGTTGTTGCAGTCATCGAGCGATAGTTTTGATATACCAAGTTGTAAATAGTTAACGATAAAAATGGCAAATAGCAAATAATATGCTTTAGGTCTATACAGCCATGTCTCTTGCGCATATAATCATTTTTGAGGTTAAGTTTTCTGATTCATTTAATACATTAACATTCACTTTGTTATAATAAATAAATCTCTTTTTTGTTTCATTAAGAATTTAACAATTTGCATAAGGTAGGGAGCGTCTTTTATGCACCTAAGGCACTTGTGTCAGAGACTCCCGCTCTTCCATAGCCATACAAAACTTTCTAGAAATATAAGATTACATATTATACAAAAAAAAAACAAAAATTGTTTAAAATTATTCAACAATAAATGTGTGTGCGTGTGTGTGTTTTTATGTGAAAATATTTTTTTCACCTTATGTGTTGTACTAGGTTGAAGAAACTTTCGTAATGAGAGAGCAGTTACAATTTTGTTGCAAGTGTGAATCTTTATGTTAAAGTTATTTCCCGGTTGGGTACTGTTTTAATAGTATAATTTAAAATTAAAAATTTTGTACAGCCGACTTCAATATAGGTTATTTGAGAATAACTCAATAACCATTGGTCTGACCTTGATCAAATTCATACGGGACCACACGAGAACTATCAGCTTTCATATAAAAAAATAATAATCGAAATCGGTTCGCCCAGTACAAAGTTATGAGGTAACACACATAAAAAAAAAACGAAAAAAAAAAACATACACTCGAATTGAGTACCGTCTCCTTTTTGGAAGTCGGCAGAAAACAAATATAATTAGTTTGAAGTAAATTGGTATTGATTGTTAGAAAACTGGACTGAAGCCAGCTTACAATTTTAGTAAGGCCAGATTCTGTAACTTTACGGATGTCATCCCATGATGATCTATAGTATGTGCCAAATCGATTGAGAAAAACGGACAATGACCTTTCGGTCGTTTAACCAGGGGTTACAAACCTTCAATATATAGGCACATTTTATATGTAGTACTTTCTTTATTTATAATGATTTTTTTATAATGATTGATATAATATATATTTATTAACTATTATTAAAAAGTTATGTGAAAGATCGCTGTAGAAGAAAAATCATCTATTGTTATAAAGTACTTTATTCATTTAACAACAAAAAACATTAATTTATAACACATATAAAGATTCGAGTGATAACGACACCGAATAAGTACGTACTTATGCAAAAGATAAAACTTTATTTTTAATATTATATAAGAACTTTATTTTTATTCGGTGCAATCATCACTCGTATCTTCACTTGATGAACTATCTGTAACATTAATTATAAAGCGATCTGCAGTTTGGTCAATTCTATCATCCATGCCACGCATTTTTTGTTCAACCTTAAGGACATGCTGAACACAGTTTTTCCATTTATCTGGCGTGATTTGAGTTAAACCATCTTTAAGTAAATTTTTAACATCTTTTAACTTGAAAGTTGTATTTTTTCGTGCAACGTACCCTTTCACATCTGCCCACACAAGTTCAATGGGGTTAAGCTCACAGTGATAAGGAGGTAACCTTACCACTGTGATGCTTTTTTCTTTTGCCATCTCGTCGGTGACGTAACTTCGATAGTTATCTTTAACTGCCTTTATTTTTTCCATTAAGTGGGTCTTTGTGTCCGAGGGCACGTATGCGATCTGTTTAGATTCTAGCCATTCCTGCATATTTTGTTTCCGCCAAGACATTGTTGGGGTTTTTTCTAAACGTCTGGAGTGGTAACTAGCGTTATCCATAACTATGACATCGCCGCTTTGCAGTTTTTCTATTACTTTTCTAAACCAGTCCTCGAAATGGAGAGCGTCCATACTCTCATGGTAGTCACCAGTAGATGATGATTCAAATACCCAATCACATCCCTCCAAAAAGCCATTTTCATTGCCAACGTGTACAACTATTAATCGCTTTCCTTTACCCGAAGGGGCTTTCGCGCCAGTAGAGTAGCCTTCTAACCGTGATTGACGAGAAGATTCAATTGTGGTGTCTTCCCATACCTTTCCCATAGTATGACCTGCGTTAATCCATGTTTCGTCAAGGTAAAAAATGTTACGTCCCTCGTTTCTTAATATTTGTATTTCTCTCAAATATCTGGTACGCCACAGAACTATCTCTGGGCGATCTATTAGACCACTTTTTCTGTTTCTCTTTATATATTTGAATTTTAAATGGCGCAACACACGTCGCAGGGAAGTTTTGCTCAAGTTTGGCAACTGGTCATCTTGATTTATACTGAGCAAAATTTTGTCTAAAGTCGGTAATTCTCCTGCAAGAAAGAACTGATGCACTTTCGCTCTTATAGCCGATTTATCAAAATCGTCCAACTTGTCAATTACAGACTTTTTTCTTTTATTAATTATTCCCTTTTCTGGTATTTTATGGGAATCTCTATACACGCTTAATACGCGATATATAGTGCTCTTGCTGACTCCTGAGATCTCCGAAACCTTTTCTACCATATTAACGTTTGAAGGATACACGTCTTCGGGCCAGGTGTTTTTGACATATTTGTATACATTAATGATAATCTCTTGTTCCCCGACCGACAAAGTGGTAGGTTTTCTCTTTTTTACTGGTGACGTTAAAGGTGCTCCAGAAGATGGGCCTGTAAATAAATGACAAAAATATACTACCATAGTACTACATCACATAAATACATATTGTTTTAGAAAATAAATACCACATGGTCACATAAAAAGAGCGCTTTAAGAAATAGAAAGGCTACGTCGTCGCATTTGTACCTATTTGTACGTACCTGCTACGTTTATTATGGGTCGGCGACGTCTCTTTCCACTTGATGTTGAAGGACCGGGTCCTTCACCAAATTCTCCTGAACTCATGTCGATTTAGTAACGACCGTCACAGTAAAACTAATATAACAGATTCAAAAAACAAAAACTTAACGATATAACAAATTTAACAGTAAAAACTCAACTAAAACAATGCAATGAATGCTATGAATTACCCGAGACGTACACACGCAAGCGCTATCCGAACACGAATGAAAACAAAATGGCGGACCGGCCCAAAAAAGGTGACGCATCTCTGGCTGCCATTGTCACGTTTCTTTTAGAACGAACTGACGTAACGCGCGTTTTGTTTATTTTAAAGGGATGAATTTGCAAAAGCTCAATATGGTGATTATATTGCTTCAAATATTTTTTTAATATGAAACTGTTATTAAATGAATTGCTGCGTTACTTACCATAAATTGAAATATAAAATATAACACATTTTTCGCGATGTACCGTAAGATTTTACTATGTTTATAGGAACCACAGACAATATTATTTAAGAAACAAAAAAACAAAACATATGTGCTGACCTAGAAGTGGGAATAATATCAATATTTAAATATTGTTATCACATCTAAATTGAGATTTTGTAAGTTACGCCTTTTGACACTCGGCTCATATCTGAGGTCATTGTCCGTTTTTCTCAATCGATATGGCACATACTATAGTAAAAACTACAGCAGTAACATCGGCTTATGTGAACACTCGGGTACCATTAATTTTCAGATTACAAAGATCATTGATATAAATTAAAAACAAGATTGGGCCTAAAATACTGCCTTGTATATGGCAGCTATGTGCTGCCCTGCCTATGTATACCGTAGGTGGTACGAGTATATGTGTCCTCACTAATAAACTGATCTATTTTAACTTTTTGTGTACGGTTGAATAAGTAAATCTTAATGAATATCGAGGTTGTATCCCTTATGGCAATGTTTCAAAGGCCTTTTTCAGGTCTAGAAAGACTGCAAGAAATTTTTTTACCCTGATCTAAGTTGTTAACTATGAACGAGCTAAGAGCTAAGATTGCATCTTCTGTTGATTTACCTTGTCTGAATCCATACTGACAGTTAGACAAAATATCAAACATAGTAAGATAAATTAAAAGTCTTGTGTTTATAAGCTTTTCTAATATTTTGGAAATCGAAAGTAATACTGAAATTGGCCTATAGTTGCTTGCATCACCTCTATCCCCATTCTTATACACTGGTTTAACAACTCGTTTTAAAGGTTCAGGAAAAACGCCATGCTTAAAACAAAGGTTTACAAAGTGGCAGATTATAGGGGTAATTTGAGTTACTGTAAGTTTTAGAACGTACGCTGGAATGTTATCTATATATATATATATATATATATATATATATATATATATATATATATATATATATATATATATATATATATATATATATACATAGTTTACCGAATTTAATGATGTTGCTTTTGTTTGTAGTAAATATGTATTACTTACTTCTGTTTGATTTAGATGTGCTATCCTTTTAATATTATTCCAAAGACTTTTACTGTTATTGAGACACATCCTCAGGACCTGTCTTTCATAGCTCTGTTTTGATTTTTTTATTACAATAGTTACGATATCTGTGATATATAATTATTTGAATTTCATTGTGGGGATCGGAATGTAACTTTTTTTCGCAAATTGTTGCGATTTCTAATACAACGCGCAATGCCAAGAGTTATCCAAGGTTTTAAAATGCGTTTATTTTTTGGAAGATGCACAATCTTTGTATTTTCTTGTAAGGCTTCGCTCAATTTATTAACTAATATTTCTATAACTGTATGGGGATTTTCACAAAAAACTAATTCATTGATATTGTTTTGTAATAAACTGTTAAGAGCATTTTTTAAATCTGTGATTGTTTTTGTCTTTGTGCATTAATTTAATAATTTTAAAATGAATAGGTTCAGTAGTATTATTGAGTGATCAGTAATTGTTGTAAGTAAGATAGCAATTTGAGCATAGACCTTACCTTGTATTAGCTTTAGAATAAAATGATCTAGGCAACTACTTTCTCTTATAGGTGAGTAATGACCAGGTATTATGCCGTGCATACTTAACATATTTAAATAATTCTCTCTGTTACTACTTTTATACGAATTTTCATTAATTTTAGGTACAATGTTAACCGTTTCGCTGTCCCGTGCACTACATATAGGTCATTGCTATTGTCTTACTATTATGTCTGCAAACCGGACAGTAAAAGTGTTAATATTTATGTCGCCAGCTAAAATTATGATTTCTATTGATTTAAAGTTTTCTAAGACTTAATTAATTATTGAATTTGTAGGCATTTATATCTGAAGGAGAGCGGTATATTGCTAAAATAGTGTTATTATATGTCTCTATTTGTAAACGTGAAGCGTGTTCTAACTTTATTTCTTTAATCTTAGCATTAATAGTATTTTTGATATACACTACTACTCCATCACTCTGGTTAAAATAACAGGTTGTATCAAAATGAGTATAGTTAGTAATACATGGAATTGTTTTGTGGAAGCTTAGTCTGCAGTCAAAATCAAAATATCTGGTTTAAATTATAAACAAAATCAAAAACAAGTTAAATCATTATTTATTATTTTTCACAGTAATGTAATTAGAAAGGTCTTCAATGTCGCACTCAATAACGTTTGCTATTTCGATGTCATCGAATTCTTTCCAGGCACTGACGTCTATATATATATATATATGGACTGGCCAGGGGCGTAGCTACCGCCGTATCAGCCGTATCAATGATACGGGGCCCCCGGGCTACAGGGGCCCCGAACGTGTGTAACCAGAAATTCCAAGGACTTCTACGGGACAGGAAAGGCTATCACTATTATCTATAGAAGCAAAAAATTAAGAAAAACTGAAACGTCTTCAGCTATGAACGACGCCGAATCGTCTTCAGCTATGTTAGTATTGTTTGGCTAGGTTAGTTTCTAGAAGTATTAATTGTAACTAATAACTTATAATCAATATATAATAATTTTAATTCAATTCAAGTGTTTTTGTTCCTTTTATGAAATCTTTACTCTTCTTTTATTTATTTATTCGTATGGCATTCTTACAATCGTTCACAATAAATTAAAATAAAATCAAAATTATAGTAATTCTATCTTTTTAATTGCTGAATCTATGGGATAGCGTCGTATTCGAGAGAGAACAGGTCTGTTGTGCAGCAGTGGTACCTTGTGAGTGGGCAGTCTCTAGCTATATGCTCAACATCCTGGACGGCAGCTCCACACTCACACCCCGGTGATCCCCTCCACCCGCACATGGACATAAAGGCATTGCTTCGCCCGCATCCGGTTCGTACCCTGTTCAGTTGGCACCATTCCCTTCTTGGGAGCGCAAAACCAGCAGGTTTAAGTGTAGGGTTGATGGTAACTTTCATGCTATCAGGGGGCTTTGCGTTTCATTCCTGCAACTACTCAGCAGATGTGTTAAATCCGCCAGACACGAGTTCACATGCGGTCTAGTATGGTGGGTTACGTGACTTCAGACGGTGGGTTGGCGGATCAGTAAACTCCGCGTGAGCTGGCAGGTTGGGATTTCCGTAGATCTTCTGGGACTCTCGTAGTATTATTGGTTGTCTTCTCAAATGGGGTGGGCTTATATGGCTTAGCACGGGGAGCCACTGGAGGGGGGTATATTTTAAGGTTCCAGATATGCATCTCATGGTCAGGTTCAGCTGGGTGTCCACATGCAGCACATGTGCACTATTTGACCATACTGGTGCACAGTACTTTGCTGTTGAGTACACCAAACTGAGACCGGTTGTACGCAGCACATCCACGCTGGCCCCCCAAGTGGTGCCTGCTAGTCTGTGTAAGATGTTGTTTCTGGTCTGGAACTTTTTGGACAATTTGTCCATGTGCGGAGCGTACATGAGACTCCGATCGAGAGTTACGCCCAGGTATCTCGGAGTGGGGTTGTAGTGCAACATGATTCCAGCAAACTCAACAGTGGGCTCGTATTTTGCCATTTGGTTAGCCAAGTGAAACGCAGTTACTTCGGTTTTGACAGTGTTTGGTACTAAAGTATTTGTTTCCTAAAGTATTTGTTTAGTATGCTTAAGTCCTCGTTAAGGATACCTTCGGATGGTTTGAAGATTTCGTGTTGGGAAGCTAATGCTGTGTCATCAGCATACATAAATTTACGACTCTGCGTTTTAGGTATATAATGTAAGTAAAGATTGAAGAGCTGCGGAGCCAAAACTGAACCCTGTGGTAATCAATGGATCAGCTTTTTGGTACGACTTTCACTGTCGCCAAGGAAAACCATAAAGTCACGGTTTCTAAGCATGCTATTTAACAGCCCTAGCATTTTTCTGCATGGTACCGCTTTCATGAGCTTACAGACCAATCCTTGCCGCCAAACTGAGTCGTATGCCGCTGACAGGTCTATTAAAACAGCAAGCGTCTTTAGTTTCTTTTGAAACCCTGCTTCAATGTGGGTTGTGAGAGACTACACCTGTCGGTACAGTTGCGGCCACAACGGAAGCCAGCTTGTTCCACTGGAACCACCTAATCAATGAGAGGCATAATGCGGTTGTAGATTAGTCTCTCCACAAGTTTGTAGACACAGCTCAGAAGGGCGATAGGACGGTAGCTCTTAGGATCGTCTGCAGCTTTTTGGGGTTTCAGCATAGCAATAATCTTCGATCTATTGAAGTCGCGAAGCAATTTGTTACGTAACAGGATATCGAGAACTCTTTCAGCCATTTCCTGCATTTCGGGCCCAGGTGCTTTAGAAACTCATTGTAGTGTCCATCGAAACCAGCAGCTTTATTAGGGGGAAATAGTTTCAAGGCGCGATCGGTTTCTTCTTGGGAGAATTCTCGTGACAGCTGGTAGTCAATTGGTAGCGACGCCTTGAGATGTTTAGTGCACTGTCGTTTCGCCCGGGTATCATCTTTCCTGCCTTTAACTCGGGAAACTTCAACTATTCTGTTTGCAATAGCGTTGGCTAGTGGAGCAAATCCGCCACGGGAGTTTGTTCCAGTCTTGCCTGCCAACCCATTGAGCACCATCCAAGCTTTCCTGCTGGAAGTCTTAAAATCCATTGACTCTACGGTATCGAGCCACCTATTTCGTAGCCTTCCGTCGAGAGATTTCAGAAGGTCATCACCTATTTCATAGTTACCCGTGCGCGTGTACTCATCAAATAGTTTCAGCAAGGGATGTACGCCTTGCGGTAGCCTCGGAGAATGCTCTTTTTTGCTGTTGCTATGATAAGTTTAGTGAATCTCTTGTAGGTTTCGGCACAGGGAGGTATCCATCTGATAGCAGCATCCATGTCAGCGCTGAATTTGGACCAGTCTGCTTTGTGGAAGTTCCATCGAGGCAAAGGCGTTTGTTAAGGGGATCTTAATACAAGCATCCGTCGGTGCTGGCTGTTCGGGAAGTCTGAGAGAATTCTTTGTGTGGTTTGTAATGGGGTTCGATTGATGTCACAGGTAGTAAATGTTAAGTCTGGATTATAATCCCGTTTCCATCTTGCTAACCTGAACGATTCTTTATCCTTGGCATTAAATACCAGGTGTAGGTTGTTGTTCTCCGCCTGGCCATGCCATATTTCGAATGAGCCAGGTAGTATCCCGGGATAGCACCACGTTTATATAGATCCAGTTCATCTCTAGCGTAAGTTTCTTGTAAAAGGAGTACGTCTATGTCATTTTCTAATAGAATCTTACTTACTACTTCGCATTTAGCTTGACTAATACTTTCTATATTAAGTTGGCAGATTCGGATAATAGGTTCAATATCTCTGGTCCGGTGGCTTTCCGAGGAGAGCTGATCGCATTGAGGCATTTCAAGTGGGTAACTAAATGCTATAATAATTCTTTGAACGACTGTGATAGTGCTGTTAGGTTGCAGGATTATTGCGCAACAGTACAGCAGCCAGTAGTTTGTTGTTCGTTTAGCGGCACAGGGGACACGTGCAGGGTGCGGGCGGCAATTCCTGCAGACGTGAACATCTTCATCCGCCTACTCTTCATTGGGGCCCCCCAACAAATTTTGATACAGGGCCCATCTAAGGCACGCTACGCCACTGGGACTGGCTATAATCGTGACATAATGAGGCGATTTTATTTTCGCCATTTTGGCGCTGACAGCAGAAGTGAACGTCTACGGAACTAATAATAGAGATAAGACAGTGCGAAAAATATATCGATATAAATTCCATACCCAGGCCTACCCGTAACGTCAATTCTATTTATGCATCATATTAATATAATGCCATACAATAAATAAATGTATCACTTAATACCTACGCCTTAGACGCACTCATTTAAAATCAAGATCGACGCTGCGTTGATCTATCTACGTTTTTATTCGTAAGTACAGAATAGATTTTGTTCCAGGTTTCAAATGAGAAAATGCCTACGCATACCTGCATTGGGATGGCAAGGACGGATTATGTCGGACTTGCACCTACTAAAACCCCATGATGTTCCATCTTCACCACACATTGACAGGGCCACGGAAACGCCTTTGAAGCACATCCGTGTCCCCACCACCAGACACCTCCTTAATTGAAGACTTCCCTCCTCCACTTCACGAGCCCGATATGTGGAGGTCATGGAACATCAAGTGGTACAGTCCCGCGAAAGTCGCGGAAAATAGTCGAGTGTTACCATACCAACAATCCTCTTCCCTTGTGGCTCCACATCAGCTGCAGCGATATATGGAGAGGACTCGCCTCTAGCCGCAGCTCATTAAAACACAACCAAGGGTTCGACAAGCCCACTCAGAGTGGCCACATTGGGCCAGCACTTCACTTCGGGATAGCCATGTGAGTCGCCCTACATTTACTATGGGTTACCAAGCCACGGCTACTAACCCCCGCCCTCTCCCCCGCCATGATAAGGCGGAAACCCGTTCAGGGAGTAGTTATTTTTCACCTAAACTCACTAAGGACATTAATAATTTTGCAGTTCCAATATAAATTTATTCCCTTGATACAATAAATTGGTCATAATAATTATACAGATTTAATAAACTTACGTCTTGTAAACACAAAATCATCATCGGGCGACCTTTCTACGCTTGGCTATGGCCCTTGAGTCTGGGGTATAAGGAGAGAATAAATAAAAAACATTCGAAATAATAATCTAACACATTTATACTTACTGGTACTGGTACTACCAGAAAATATTGTGGGTATACTGCACTTTTTCAAAGCGGTGCGTTTCTCATATCCAATAAAACAGTCGTCTGTGAAGTGTTTAGAATAGTGTAGTGTAGTGTAGTGTTAGTGTAGTTTAGTAGTGAATATGGGTAGAAAAGAACATCGATAAGTATTATAGACAAGGAACTCGACAACCCTATTGAATTTTATTGTTTATCAAAACTCAATAACATAAAGACAAACATGTTGGTAATTACGATATTAAGATTAGTAGCAAATTTTTAAGTACCTATATTATCAAATAGTTTTAATTTGCTTAGTATTAGCTGCAAATTCACTTACTTGTGGAATGATATCCCACTTTCCTTTTGGTAACGAGTTTTATATATTACGCACACTCTCATTATTACTAAAAATTAATTCTTATTATAAAACTAAAGTGAAACATAATCAAACCACATAAAATACATTCATTTTTTAGTTTAAAAATTCAAAATACAGAGATACGATTTAAATAACACAACAGACTGGCATATTATGTCAATTTTAGTTCCCGGTACGGACAATGAGGGTGCTTCAAATATGTTTGAAAAAATAAATAGGTACATATTTATCAAAGAGTAATTTCAATTATTTTATTATTGAGATTAAGTAAGCTGCATTGAAAGATGATAACAACATAATATAGCCTATTTATTTTTCAGACTCAGTCAAAGGAAGCATCTGAAAATTATAATTCAATTGCCACCGTTACACTTACACTAAGAAAAAGAAAAATGCAGCAACACCTATATTATCAGAAAAAAAAATTAAAATGCTCTAAGTTAAACCTCTTTTTTAAAAGAAAAAAGTTGCTGGGTAGAAAAAAATTCTTCAGAATCTGGATGAGAGATCTTTGATAGATAAAGAAGAATGGATGGTTTTTAAAAAAATAGGCGTTAAGGAAACAAAAAAATAGCGTCAACTTAAGAAAAAATGTAAAAGTGGGAAGCTCTCACGAGCTAAATATTCACCACAACTGCGATGTTTTGCTTTAACTCTATATACTGATACATGAATTTCTTTCTTAGTGAAAATAGCGAACCCACAAAAATGTATTCGTTATACTGGGTTATTTTTCAAAGAGCAGCCAAATTTTAAACTTAATTTCAAATATATAAATAATGATATACCGTTATTGCAGAGTTTGAAAATACGAGTAAATAAGATTCTGCTTTTATTTGAAATTATTCCAAATTGAATTGGATTTATGGGCAACAACGTTTTTTTGCCTACCGATCGACCCTTAATGTCTGCGTGCGCAGTAAAATCAGTTAAAATAATACATTACCACACATTTTCAATTTAAAAAGGACAGAATGTTTGAAATTTTTTTTAATTAATTTTTCTTCGCCATTTGCTTATATTACTTATTCTAAACCTTCTTTGCTTTGGTCGTTTATTGTAAAAAGTGATAGATAAAACTACGAGTATCACTGGTTTTTAAATTTATATAAACATTAAATTTATTTGTTAAATGATCTTAATGTTTATATAATTTGTAATATTTTGTACGTGGTAGAACCATGCATATTACTGGTATAGTTGAAGCACGAATAGGTCGGCCCGACCGGGGAAGGACCACGCTCTCACAGAATACCAACGTAAAATAGCAGTTTAACGTTGCTGTGTTTCGTATGGTGAGTGTAGATAACTAGATACCCTTTTTACTGGAAACGAGGCATTAAATCTTATTCCTCACGGGTGGCAACGCATGTGCATTTTAATTCGTAATCAAGGATAGATGTAGATGTCTATGGGCCACAGCAACCACTTACCATCAGGTGGACTGTGTGCTCGTTTGTCACCCATATCCTATATAAAAAATCATAGTAGTAACAAATAAAATCCTATCTTTATTATAATATCCACCTATTCATCGATAATGCGTAACGACGCTTGTTACAGATGACCATGGGGTTGTATGCAACTTGTCAATGTAGTTGTGTCACATGATTACACTGTTATGAGAGCTTATATCTATGGGTGTGTTGTGTAAAATTGTTAATTTTAATTGCTATGTGTAAGTTTCGCAGTGACAGACGATTATTTTTGTGTGGGAGTCTGATAAAGTGTGCGTGGTGCAGATTTCCCCCCGCAAAAATTACAGACAGATTGGTATCGGAAAATAACGCTATGGGTCATGTGTTGCTTTATGGTTATATATGTATAAGGTCTTCATTTCTGTTAGGTACTCTTTAGTTTACATGCCGTCTCATCAGTAGTAATTTGCTCATCCAGGACTCCACACATGTCCAAACCATATTCATTTTAAGTTAGTAAAAGGCCAGATCTTACAGTGACAATTACTGAACTACTCCAGTTACTGTACTCCAGTTACTGTACTCCAGTAAAATATTTTTTACACGGTTTTGTACACATATGAAGAATGAATAAGGAAAGAGTGAAAGTCAATTTATGTTGCAGAAGTAAGTGGCAGAGTCGGCAAGCGAAGCTCGCGTCGGAAGTTTATCGACCAAATTGGTGATCTATTGAAGATGGGCTAAATTAAGAATGCCCTTAACCGACAAGCGTGAATGCATAGTAGATATATGGATATAAAACAAGCGAGAGAGGTTGTCAGGAGTGTGTCTAATGGAAGTCTGTAGTTCCGGCCTACCCCCCTCGGTAACAGACATGAATTTATGTATGTTATGTTTATGTCTCTGCCTCTTTTTACTGATAACGAGGCATTCCATTTTAGTCCTTGACAGTTACAACGCATCTGCATTTTTATTCCTAATGGAATATAAATATAGAATTCTATGGACTGTAGCATCCGCTTACCATCAGGTGGACTGTGTGCCCATTTGTCATCCTAGCTTGTCTATACAAAGTCTAAGTCTAGTAACCTAGTAAGGATTGTCTAGTGGTTTTAGTTTTTCTGCTTTCTCTATTATATACTTTGCAGTTCTATACGATCTTCTAACAGATACTTTTCATAGGCTTTCTTGACATGTGTATTTACCATGACACTGTCGGAGTCTTCTGTGATCTCTCAAAGGCAAATTTGGACGTGTTAATAATAAAATTTAATTTAAAAGCTTTAATAATACGCTCGCAATTGGTTTCTTATCATCATATCTTTCAAATGGAGAGCCAAAAGTTTCAACTAACGATATAGATCATCAGGTCATGTAATAAAAAATAAATGCAAATATGCAGTTAACGACACTTACGGATTTGTTCTTGGTCTACATAAATAATCTTCCTTGTATGGTACAAAAACTATCCTGACTTTCGACGAGTTGTAAAAGAACATGACAATTGAATGTTTGACACTGGCAATAGTGGGCTCAACCAAATACTGTAAATTATTTCCAAATAGCTTGCAGCAAGCAATTTGCACCATTTACACCCTGAAATAAAAAGGTTTACAATAT
Organism: Parnassius glacialis; assembly: GCA_033319125.1. NCBI lineage: Eukaryota > Metazoa > Arthropoda > Insecta > Lepidoptera > Papilionidae > Parnassius > Parnassius glacialis. Next base: position 23,415,082 of record JAVANC010000021.1, read on the forward strand.
GTACTGTCTCATTCGTCTCAGAACGGTTTAATTTACAAGATTATCGTTATATCGTTTTTTTATATTAGAATTACTCCGACAATTTTTCATGTAATTTCTAATCTCCAATGGAGAGCAACTAGTTTCGAAAAGTTCTGCAATCCTCGCTGTTAGAAAGCTGGCTGATGGAGCAGCAGCTAAAATTTTCTACTTTGCTCAAACAACTTACTTTCCACAATAAGTAAAGTCTTTCGGTGTATAATCTATTATCACCATCAATTCATCATCTATTTTTGTGATGTAAGCGCTATTAGTCTATATATATATATACAGGGTATTTTTGGAACGCTCCTGAAAACTAAGACAGGCGACAGCACCAAGTATACCTTTGATCATGGGTCACAAATAAATTTGATCCTAATGAAAAAAAAATCATATTTTTACAACGTTTTATTAGCTTTATTCACGCGCCATCATGTTAGTACAGCTAAATGAAACGATAATTTCATAAAAAAAAAATCATGAAAATACTGAAACATAAAACCAGCAGTGAAAACTGAATTGATATCACCTGACTAATGGAGGTTAATGTACGCGCGAACGGTGAAAAAAGAACGCTGGCCTTGAACTTGGGCACTGAGCGATTTATCACATATTGGTACGAAGGGGGCGCGACGGGGGAACAATCCGCCAGTATTACTGTGCCTGCATGCTATTGGTTCCCGCGCTTTGTTCGCTCCAAAAATACAGTCGCATACACAGCTTACTTTGCGACTCGCGACGATGTTTTAAAAAGGAAGGAAAGAAAAATTATTTATATCTATTGTTTTATGACTAAACTAGTGAACGAAAAGGTAAATATGATAGGAGAAGGTGAATGGGGAAAATTGTGCAGTAAATTTAAAAGTGTTGAGGAAGAATACCGAAAAAATTACCATGTGATCGACCTGATGACGGAAGCTCAAGCGAAGATGAAAGTGATGATGAAGTAGCATCCAGTAACACCAACACACCTTCAACATCTGGCTTCCATGTGACCCAAGACGACATAATGGACGGCGTGCCACCCTTACCTTAAGTTTTCTTGTTACAAACTACTTTATATTTTACGATAGAAATAACAAATAATGCTCAAGTAAACATTATCCATTTTTAATTCCAAGTAAGGCACCTATTATGATTCTACAATAAAACAATTAATTACTTACTATAATATTATAAAACAATATCCCAATACCATGTAGTACTTTAGAACGCGACTGTAACCTCCCTCCACTCGACCTGTATCTAGCTTGGTGCGAAACAATGTAACCCGCCCGGCTCGTGTCGCATCACGCTGTGACGCAGTAGGTTTCAGTTTTGTCGATTTGTTTATTAAATTGTGATTACGTGTTGGTATTATTCTTGTTCGTTTTTTGTTTTAATAATGCTTAACGCGTACGTTTATAGTGATTGTGAATACGACAACATGTTATGTATCCGAACCTTGGTACACGAAGTATCGCTAAATAAATTGTTAAGACGTCGGGATGGAACAAGTGTGTCATACTGTGCAGTGCACAAAGTGTTGAAGCGTAACCGAATGCGCCCATACAAATTGCACAAAGTGCAAGCTTTAGTTCCCGGTGATCACGACCGCCGACGAGTTTTCTGCCGTTGGTTATTATACCAGCAACAACGTGTAGCTGGTTCCATTGAGCACATCTGGACGGATGAGTCGACATTTACCAGAAACGGCCTGTGGAACCGAAGAAATACACACGTGTATTCAGAGTTTAACCCGCACGCTGTTCGACAAACCGGGCACCAAACCCGATGGTCGGTTAACGTATGGGCAGGTTTATTTAAGGATCGCATACTGGGACCAGTGTTTCTGCCACAGCGACTGAACGGACAGCGATACCTAAACTTTATAAATGAACAGTTGACAGACATTTTAGACGACCTATCGTTGGCTGAATATTGCCGCACATGGTTCCAGTATGATAGTGCCCCTCCACATGTCGTGAGGTTCGTCCGTGAGCGCCTCAATGAGCTATTTGATGATCGCTGGATTTGGCGGACTAGGACCACACGCTTGGCCACCTCGCGCACCAGATCTGACCCCGTTAGACTTCTTTCTGTGGGGTATGTGAAAGAAAGGGTTTTTAATCGTGAGTGTGATAGTGCTGACGAAACTACAAAAGGATCGTGGATGTTTTCGACAAACTACGTACGGACTGTGTCGAAGACCACACGATGATGCCCCGCCTCCATGAGGAGACGCAACACCGAGCCCAAATCTGCCTTGAAATGAATGGAGCACAATTTGAGCCGCATCTCATAAGACCACGGAGGATTTAGAGCGGTAAGCTGTTTCATAACTAATTTTTTTAAATAACTTAGTACTGAACTAATCTGAATACATACATAACTGGATACATGAGAATAATAAACATACTTACACGATGAATAAAAACGCATGACTCTAACCTTGGTTGCATTTCATTTATGTATTTTTTCATTAGCGGGAAATCGAACCAGTTATTTGGGTTATTTAACCTGTAAATTCGGATTAAAATGGCTACGTGGAGACAAGTACAGTGGCAAAATAGTAGGTTAAGTAGATAAGTTAGGTATTTAGACAAGTGTTGTAAATTATTAGGTATTGTGGTATGGCCCACTAGTTGCGGACCGCGCGAATTTGCGTTCGCGCGTACATTGACCTTTAATCAGCTGATATGAATTCAGTTATTCCACTGCTGGTTTTAGGTTTCAGTATTTTCATGATTTTTTTTATGAAATTATCGTTTCATTTAGCTGTACTAACATGATGGCGCGTGAATAAAGCTAATAAAACGTTGTAAAAAAATATGATTTTTTTTCATCAGGATCAAATTTATTTGTGACCCATGATCAAAGGTATACTTGGTGCTGTCGCCTGTCTTAGTTTTCGGGAGCGTTCCAAAAATACCCTGTATATACATAAGCGCTATGCGTCTCTTACAGCTTTATCTGACACAGGGCTCGAGGCCTGAATACGGATCTGCATGTGGAATGGAAACATTATTAATTTTAAAATTGCTTTTGCAGCTGTGTACCTACCTACTAAGCGTGACAAATTCCCTCTACAACAGGAAAAACCCATTTCCATCTGTGTAATTTACATTCTGGTGAAACAATAAAGAATAAAGAAGAAATCTAAATTGTTACAAGAAATATATATTCATTACAAATATTCTAACATGGAAAATTACTAGAAAAATATCTTATAAAAATAGTTTTGTACACGTTTGGCTTTAACTCATTGAGCATGCATTTCAGTGAATATATTAGTGTTATCGGTTGTATCAGGACGAGCAGACAATGAACGAGTGGGTGACTATCGCACGCCTTCCTGAACCACTACTGCTCAGTACTTTTAATTATATTTAGAAGCAATTAATGCTGAATCGACGCGTATTAGTTACTATTTAATCGTCACTTTTAATTAAAATAACTTAGTGTCACCAAATTGACGTACAGTTTTTATCTGACACAAAACTATTTTGACAAACAATGCAAGACTAAAATAAACAGAAATTATGAAAACAATAATTATAAACGAACCTATTAACTTAAAAGTAGTAAAGTATGAATTAAACTTTGACTTATTGAATCCTACGGAGCCAAAACAAAAGAAGAAGCCAAAGAAAATTCGTATACCAAAAATTGAACACAAAAAGCAATGTGTAATACCATCACCTCCTCCAGTCAATAATCCACGGCAGGTAATTTTTAACATTTATCGTGCAAAAAATTTCAATATGACGTATAGTCTTTTCCAGTAGTAATACTCAGTTAAATATCATATAATATTTTAATGACCTAAATGATGGAATCATATAAATTAGATAAGGAATTAAACGTGACAATAAAATTTAGAAATTTCTAAGATAACTAAACGACTGTCCACGGTCTTTTATATCCTTGCTTACGTAATGTGCAATGTGGAACATGCGTTCCAGTATTTCAACTTATAAACTGGTCCTGTGTTAAAGTTTTTCCGATAAAGTAGATAAATTAAATTCAACTATTGAAACTTTTTACTTGGGAAATATTTTCAAGAGTTGATTTTGCTTTAGATCCAGCAAGTTTTCTTTTACTGGTTGAATGAATAAATAATTTTATAATTATTAGATGTGTATTTTCTTAAATTAAGTTTTAACAATACATGTATGTTTATATTTATTTATAAATGTTTGTCCTGTTAGTCTGTTAGGTAGCTGTAACCACTTCATCGGACTTTAATAGCTGTGTTATTTTTTCTTTTATTCAACCATTCATTCATTACAGACCACTAAAAGTTCACTGCTGAACTAAAGCCGCGTCTCCATCAAATTTTTCTTACCAACTGTTGTGTTGCCAACACGTGTTGGTAACAAATATTTCATTAATTACCTAGTGTTGGCAACAAAACTTGAAACAATATCGAGAGCCGTGTTTCCATTTTCGGCGGCAACATCAAAGGAATACGCTTGTTGCAAACATTTTTTCCCTCGGTGGAGACGCTTGTTGGAAACATTTGTCAGCAACATCGGAAACATAAGTTGGTAAATTTTGTTGAGTTGTAAACAGTTGGATACATAAATGTTGTCAACATTTTTGGTCTCCACGACATTTATTCGGATGCCACGCTTCACAAGCGGGTTGGCAACCGTAGCCCTTTGACCTCTCTTACAACATTTCTCTCAAGATTATACGGGGTAATGATTTTTTACGCCGCAATTACACGGTGTTATTAAAATCATATAAATTTTAAATTACATCATTTTAAACCCAATTACAGTAAAAAAATACTTTCAACATCATTATTATGGAACAAGAGGTAAACTTACCAGTTTATGTAAATTTACAGGAACATAATATAAAAGATTTAGTAGAACAATTACTAGACCAACTATATGCAGATCAACGTGACTGGACTAGAAACAGTATCACAGAATATAGCCAAAGGTGTGTAAGTTTATTATTAGACAATGTTTACTTAACCGACAAACAGTGAAATATAAATGGTTGCGTTCGCATAAATACTCATAATTTCAAATAAGCAGCACACCGTTTTTTAATTACATTTTCATAATTAATTAACTGTGTACTATGGCTTTTGTACTTTACCTACAAGTTTTGCTTGTATATTTATTAACATGTCTGAGCTATCGGTATCATTAACTAAAAGTAGTTAATAATTGAACGATCTAAAATCATGAATTCAGCGATATTATTCTTCATATTTACGAACCATCAAAAATTAAAGGCCGGCAACGCATCTGCAATTCCCTCCCTGGTGTTGCAGTTGTTCATGGGCGGCGGTAGTCACTTACCATCAGGTGAGCCGCATGCTCGTTTGCCCCCCTCTCCTATAAAAAAAAAAAAAAATTCAAACTTGTAAATTATAATATTGGATGAAAGATGATTAGATAATATAAATATTATTATATTAAAGATAAAATCTTCAACATTTTATTAAAGTAATGGATTTCTGCAAAGTAACGCCTAATTCTATTAATTATCTTGATTGAGGGAGGGCCGGAGGTGTTCTTCAAACTAGGTAAGACACATCATTTTTATTTTATTTTATTCGCGAATCTCAGCTAATTAATTTTAATATCTTTATTATTATTATTAGATAATATTATGTTATCTTATGCGGTTTAAAGTATCTATAAAAAACTTATTGTTTACAGCAGCGCACCGTCTCTTACATCATCTCAATCTAACTGCGGTGATCAGACGGATGCCATTGAACGAGTGTATTTAGAAGATTTAGGTACATTTTAAATTCCTAATACGATTACTTGTGGCTTCCGTTCAAATAATGCTCAAAATATTAGTATGCATAAAAGAATCCATAACTAGGCTGTACGAAATATTAAAAATAAAAAAGTGTAAAAAGAATTAAACTATAAACGACATCAGGACACAAAAAGATTAGGTAGCTTAAGAAGTTATTAAGCAGTGTACCTTGTAAATTCTGCTAGGAAAACGCTGTGTGTATGTGTGTGTGTGTGCGCGCGTGTGTGTGTCTGTTTGCGTGTGTTTCGTGTGGTACGTGTTATTAATATTATATTATTATCCCATACAACAGAAAAGGGTGAACTTCGGGAGCAGTTAAATGAATGGATGTACAGACTACGTGTAACCGGAGAGAGGTTGGCGAAAAGCTTACGTGCGCGAGACCGCTTAAGGCGAGAACAAAAGAAACTGTGCGCTGCTTTTACCGTCTTACTTCGACATATAAGTATGTGTTACACATCACCATTTTTTTCTTTCTGAGTTATGTACATGCATCTTGGTAAAATGCACGTACCCCTGTGCTAGCTTAGAGGAAAATGAATTAAAATAATTTTTATTATTGCATTGTTATTTTTTTGATAAAAGTAATTGCAAACTCTAAGCAACATTACGCACATCTAAGCAAAAGCAAGTTTAAAGCTATAAAATATCTATCTATGTCTGTAACGGACATACACAAGGGCATCAAATCAATACGCAACGCACACAAACGCTACCGACGAAGCCCATGGCGCATGCCCAAAGACACCTACCACTACACCCAGTATCGGCATTCTGGCTTACTCTGGCATCGCTACTGTCGTACCATCGATTTAAATTGAATATCCACGCGATGTTATAGTAGGAGGTGGGCTGCCCCTTCGCTTCCTTTCGCAACTTCCCCAGTAAACATCACATCAGCTGGTAGACAACGTAGTGTCAAATGTTGTGAAGATATGGCAAATTGTGATTTTAATCTGCGATCTATTCACTCGAATTTGTTGCGTGTTCCATTAATGCGATTTGTCATATCCTTAATGTAGCGTTAGGAAAAGCATAATGTGTACGCCCGCAAGAACACTGCGACGAAGTATGATGTCAAACCACTAACTCGGTGATTAGTACAGTTGCAAATATGCATTTATTGTCAAAAGTGGACCCCGTGCAGGACAGATGAGTGCAATCTTAAACTCCCTCAGGAACTTGACCAGTTCTTCGAGGGCTAATCCAGGTATAAATAGTAAACTTTAGTCCTACTAGAAAAATATTTAGTAATTTAGTTCCTTCCAGCTTAAACTCATTGTTCCCTTTTAAATAACTTGACTAGTAGCTATGCCAGAGTAATTCAGATACATGAATTTAATAAAACTGATTAAATTGGTATCACGGTAAGTAAATTAGATTACGAAACCTTCGTAGTGATGTTTTTTGTATAAAGGTCGATCTTACCTTACAGCATTGGATTAACAACAATAACCTTTTGTTTTACAAACTTTTTTATCAAGACTCCTTACGTGTTATATTTTTGGACGTTTTACGTTTACCTAAGTAAGATATTAAAATGTGATTAAAATGTAACGAATTGTTTAATATTATAATTTCTATTAATACATTATCATGAGGCAGTATTTCTAAGCCACAATAACTATTTCATTTAGCTGGAGACTCCGATGCTCGTTTCGGCATAACGCCGAGTGGCAGCGAAGGCCCTGGCGAGGGTGGTTTTGCAGAATGGCTACATGCTATGAAACTAGTCGCGCGGCTTCCAGCCGGTGTGCCACAACACTTTCGAAGAAAGGTATTATTATATTAACAAATTCTTATATAAAGATAAATATGCTTATTATTGTAAAAAATACGGCCTTTATAACTGCATCCCGATGAACAACGGAGCGTGCCGCGTTGCCTCAATGCGTGTTAGTGAATTTCATGGCTATGTTGAAATATGTTTTATTATTCAAACTTTAATGCATATATTTTTCTTCACCAGCAAGTACATGGGGTGGTAAAAATTCACATCCTAAAATTTCAATTAATATTTTGTCCAAATTTTAAATTAGCTAAGGGTAACTCCTGTCCAATGAAATTTAATGTGCGTGACAAACTACTGAACCACGTCTTCATCAACATTATCATTATAGCCTGTCAAAGTCCACTGCTGAACATCTTATACTACCTTGTGTTTGTATCTAGTATTTACAGAATGTACATCACTATTCTTAATGTCATTCATTTCATTATTTACAGCTTCTCAAAAGTACACTGCTAAACATAGGCCTCTCATATACTCGTAGATTGTCTGATAGGGATTGGATTTTGCCACAGTTACAACATCACTCTTTTATTATTTTGAGCTGTGAACAGGTAGATGTTGCTACCCATCTCCTGTTCCAGTTATCATAAATTACGGTATAATATAAAGTATAAAAAATTAAGGCATAATTACCGACCCTTATTTCTTCAAGTACAATTAATTCAAAACTAATTTATTAGCATAACGTGTATTTTATAAAAAGTATATGCAGTATTGTAGACTAATATATACCTACATAAAATATATTTACAAACGCAATTGAAATCGAAAAAAAAACATAAAATGAACCAGGTACTACTGCATTCAGTAAAAGTTAATTTTAAACAATTTAGAATTCCGACAAAACATCATAACATAAAATATTTTTTGGAATTCCCCGATTATTATGGAGTTGTTATGGACATTACCACCATTGCATTACATGCAATGCCAGCCGGCTGCTGTACAGTACCTACTACTCAATCATTAATGGTGATAGTAATTTTCTTTCGTTAAAGTGTAAAAGTTCTTTCTGGCATATTCCGTAGTCACGCAATGAGGTGAAGAATTATCTAACGCCGCCACCACTAGAGTGCCAATAGATGGGGTTATAACCATCTCGTCCATCTTAGGCGTAAAATACGCAGACTAGTGTCGAGGAGCAGCATCAAAGCACAAGAGTAATCTAGTCATGTGATCAAGGTTGTTAAACGTTTGGTAATTCGATAGTCATATGCCTGATAAGCGGGGCGATTATGACATATCCTCTAACGGGACCAGCCCATGACCAATAGTGAAATTTTATGGACTAATAAAACGAAAACGAAATAAAACTATCTATCCACCTATTCGACTGGGCAGCGTTCGGGAAACTACGACACATCTTCGCGTTAGACATACCTCAAAACCTGAAAACGAAACTGTACAACCAGTGCGTGTTGCCAGTAAAGACTTACGGATCTGAGACGTGGTCCTTCACTGCTGGCCGTATGAGGAAGCTCAAGGTCGCTCAGCGAGCTATGCTCGGAATTTCTCTGCGTGATAAACTTAGAAATGAGGATATCCGCAGTTGAACCAGAGTTACCGACATAGCCCAACGGATTAGTAAGCTGAAGTGGCAGTGGGCCGGCCCTATAGCTCGAAGAACCGACAACCGATGGGGAAGAAAGGTTCTCGAGTGGCAGCCTCGTGCTGGTAGGCGAAGTGTAGGGCGACCCCCCACTAGATGGAGTGACGACCTGGTAAGACATGCAGGTTGTCGATGGATGCAGGTGGCCCAGGACCGTGCTTTGTGGCATTCCTTGGGGGAGGCCTATGTTCAGCAGTGGACTTATGAAAGGCTGTAATGATGATGATGATGATCTACCTAAACATATTCAAAACAACTATTTTTTCTCAGAGCCTCAAATATCAAAAAGTAATTTGAGGTTATAACATTAATTAAAATGTGTGTTCAAGCAAATCAAATGCTCTGAAAGATTCAATAACGTTCTTGTATATACGTAAGCTTTCCCTCACATTGCCACCCACGTAACACGCGTTGGATCATATTTTACGATATAATCTCAATAGGGCATGCAAGTGTTGTGAACATGGATGACTTTATCAGTTTTATCTGACGAATAGCTTATAGAGTCACAAGTGTATTATATCAACGAGAAGTGTTACGATATGTTTGTCTATAAATGAAATATTGCTATTGGTCAATAATTATTATTTTTATTACTGCGTCTGTATTAGATTAAAATTCGTTTAAAGCATTTAAGCCGTTGTTACTTCGAATTTTACTGAGACTTTTATTTGAATATTACCCATAATTATGTGAAATGGAACTAATTTTGAATGTTAAAATATATAATTTATTAGTAATTTAGCCAACCTATAAAACTATTAGTTTATGCCATAGACTAATAGTTTTATATACAGACTTACTTTTATAGACTCTATGGTGATAATATTCCACAAAGGGAATACACAAAGTAAACAGGAAATGAGGGCATCCACGACTTTTGCTGCCACCAGGGCGGCGCTACTAGAAAGTGAGGTATAATATTTGACAGATTTCATAACGGGAAGTTAATTTGTACGGAAAATGTAAAGGTTTATTTTTCATTCTGTACTTCTGTATTATATTTTACATTAATTAGATTAAAAATAAATAAACCAAACCACAGACATTCATAAAAGTAGCGAGTTAAAAATATTCAAAAAATTAAAGAGCAAACCATTGAGGTATTGTTTCGTGTATATATATTCGTGTATATAATGTAAGGCTCTAGAAACTGATAAACTTTTATTTAAAACTAACTTCTCAGTTAAATTATATTGTGTAACAAAAAACTTTACCTCAGTGTCAACTAGCGACATCTGGTGAGCAGAAAATTGTTAGCCCTCATTGCTACCTAATAAATCTTGTAGTGCTAAATTGCCAACCGTCGCAATATAGTGAAGCTTGGCGACTGGGATTATTAATATTAATTTACTAGGTGATAGGACTCCTTTTCTGCCTCCTTGGTAGGCCGTCTTGGTAGATACCTTCCTCTTACTTATATCTATCGCCAAATACAAGTGTTGCACTGGTGTGTGTGTGTTCCGGTCTGAAAGCAATCCTCATACAGATGCATTATTAGTCCTCACAGCTAATAACGCATTTGTAGCCTTCTTTGTTTGAAGTTGTCCGCAGGTGTCCATGGACAACAACACACAAGTCACTTCCGATCAGGCGGACTGTGAGTTTGTTCTTCACACTTTACTTTTATAAAAAAAATCCGAACAAAATTCTGGGGAGCACAGACTATGGTAAACGAAAATGTTAGGGATGCAAAACCTCTTTAGAGGGCTAGTGGATCATGCAGAACAGAAAGAACCTGATAGACGACGAGCTGCTCTCTGTTTAAAGTGAAATTAAAGACCATCCCACTTTACTAAATACGCCAAGCTATAGCAGGTCAACTTCGCCTTCCCTACTACGAAACTGACCCTTCGAATCGATATGTAAATGCCTAGGATTCCGATACCGGCTGAGGCGACAATGGAAAGGAAAAAGGGCTTTAAAATAAGAAAATATGAAAACGGGTCACTATTTATTGCTGAAAGCTATAACCGTAAAAATAAAAATTTTAAAACCTTTTAAATCAGTTAAATACCTATTAGAGTGATTTCGACAGAAATAAGATAAGAATTAGACGGTCCATTAAAAATATTATTTAATACCACATGCCAATATTTTTTTCTTACCTGTTCTTCACAGCTATGGCTGACTCTATCAGAGCGACATTTAGCATCAAGAAAAATCGACTGGACTACTGCAGAACGAGCCTGTTTCCGCGGCACCGCCCAGCCCGATGATACTGAGCTTGGTGCTCAAATCATAAAGGTAGACTTAACAATAAGCTTGCTATTCCGACATAATAATAAAAAAATAATTAAAATATTAAATAAATATTTAAAATACCTACGAGATGAGAACCCTCAACAGTGTAAGCCAACTGACGCAAGAATTACAGAAGGGATAAAGACACCGACGAAGAATTATTATTATCTTCTCATCATATAACACAGCAGTGCTATTGTATAATTTTAGCGGGAATCATTGGCGGTGGTAATCACTCCTCATTGCGTTGTATTTTTCAATATCATAACACTTTTCACCTTAAATATATTATACTAACAGCCCGCCACGTCTTTGCCCGGATTGAACAGTTATCTATCTTAAATATAGGTAGGTATAATTTATTTAAAACTTCATGGTATACCACATTATTGGTTTCGTTTTTCTGAGGTTTTAAAATAAATTGATTCTCCGAATTTCGTGACCAACATATAATTGTCCATAAGTAAAGCAACCTCCCCTTAAGTGAAGTCCAATATATTTGTATGGTTGACCTTGCTATTTGTTGATGATGATAGCGAAAGAAATTGATATAAGAAACTGTAATCGCTTAAATTAGAAAGGTAAATCTATGACCATATTCCTAATGTGGGAAATATGAGCCAACTGATTTGCCGCTAGTCCTGTAAGCATATATATTTTGTAACGGTTTTACTTGGAGTCTAGTTCCATTGCACAGATTAGACGAATTTAGGTTTCGCTATAAAATTATTGGAACACCGACTTTAATTGTTAGAGTATAAGGGGAAACTCCTGAAGGATTAAGGGATTTAATGAATTCCTGTGGATAATGCACGCTATCTGTGCAACAAAGTAAAGGGATCTAAAGGTTGACAAGATAACAAAATTACAGCAAGAAAGAAAAGAAAGTACAGCATCAGCGTAGGTATGATGCCAATGTTCGTCTTCCTCAGTACTGCAGAGTTCATGCATCACAAGCAGTTAGTTTGACATGTCCATTAACTGTCAAAAGACTGGAAATATGTTGCACCGCGAACATGTTGTAAAAAATCCTTAAACGAAAGCATTCAGATTGGCTAGGATGAATAACATACATAACATAACTAAGAGCAGAGTCTTTCTTAATCCCGGGATGCCATTCTCGTTTTCTTCGCGAATACTTTTTCCTTGCCCACGTGTAATACTGAGGGAGTTGAAGATATAACAAAGTCTTGACAAATGATCATTCATTGAATCAATGACAAAGGTCATGTGTAACGTCCATGTCACACTCATCCTGGTACTTGTTGAGAGTGCTACGCTAAAAGTTGTTGATGAGCATGTATACCCGATGAGGAGGTGGAGGAAATGTATGAGGATATCTCTAGCGCCATGCATTCCTCCAAAACCCAATATACGGTGTTAATGGGAGACTTCAATGCAAAACTAGGCACAAGAGAGAACGGTGAGCTGAAAGTAGGGAAATTTGGAATAGGGCAACGGAACCCAAGGGGCCAGCAGCTGGCTGACTTCATGGAGAAAGAGGGACTCTTTATGATGAACTCTTTCTTCCAGAAGCGGCCCCACAGGAAGTGGACCTGGTCGAGCCCCGACGGTTCGACAAAAAATGAGATAGACTTCATTATGACGACCAGACGACAACTGTTCAGTGATGTCTCGGTGATCGCGAGGGTGAAAACTGGTAGCGATCACCGAATAGTTATAGGCACACTAAACCTAAACGTTAAGTTGGAGAGGTCTCGTCTAATGAAGTCAACGCTCCGTCCCCCTCGTGCTCTGTTCCAAAGTACCGAAACCTTTCAGTTCGAGTTAAAAAACCGTTTTCAGTGCCTAGAAGACTGCAATGAAGTGGAAGATATGAATGACAAGCTCGTGGAAACTGTCCATGCGGTCGGAGCTAAGTTCTGCAAGACCCGCCGCAGAAGAACACAAAAACTCTCCGATCACACTCTTAATCTCATGGCTGTTAGACGGGAGATGAAGCTACATTCTTCAATAGATTTGACAGCATACAGGCAACTGAACAGACAGATCTCCAAATGCATGCGGCGGGACTTACGCAACTTCAATACAGCTCGTATTGAAGAAGCGATCGAGCGGAACCAAGGCTCCAAAGTCTTTGCCAGAGATCTGTCTGCCAGAAAGAACCAACTGTCAAAGCTGAAGACAGAGTGTGGCAGCATCGTTTCCGGGACACTTGAGTTTTTGAGTGAGATTGAGGGGTTCTATGAGTAGCTGTACACGTCATCGTTGGAGCCACACGCAAGTGTGAGTAACGATCCAAGAGCGAGTCTCATCCGACACTATTCCGAAGATATCCCGGACGTCAGTCTGGCCGAGATTAGAATGGCTCTCCAGCACCTTAAAAACGGTAAGGCCCCAGGCGAGGATGGAATTACAGCGGAGCTTCTGAAAGCGAGTGGAAGACCGGTACTTGAAGTCCTTCAGAAGCTCTTTAATTCCGTCCTCCATGGTGGCATTACACCGGAGGCGTGGAGCAGAAGTGCGGTGGTCTTGTTCTTCAAGAAAGGTGACAACGCTCTCTTGAAGAACTACAGACCGATTTCCCTTCTGAGCCGCGTCTACGTGCTGTTTTCGAGAGTCATTACGAATCGTCTCCCGCGCAGAATTGACGACTTCCAGCCTCCCGCACAAACCGGTTTCCGAAAGAGCTTTAGCACCATAGACCACATACATACCCTACGGCAAATTGTACAGAAGTCCGAAGAGTACAATTTGCCACTATGTTTGGCGTATGTGGACTATGAGAAAGCCTTTGATTCCGTCAAAATTTGGGCGGTGCTGCAGTCCCTACAGCGGTGCCAAGTTGACTGTCGGTATATCGAAGTGCTGAAGTGTTTGTACAGTAGAGCTACGATGGCTATCCGAGTACAGAACCAGAGTACGAAACCTATCCGATTGCAGAGAGGTGTAAGACAGGGTGAGGTCATATCCCCGAAACTCTTCACCGCTGCTTTGGAAGACGTTTTCAAGCTTCTGGTCTGGAAATGATACGGTATCAACATCAATGGCGAGTACATCACTCACCTTCGATTTGTCGACGATATAGTCCTTATGGCAGAATCGCTGGAGGACCTAAGCACTATGCTCAATGACCTCAATAGTGTCTCCCAACGGATAGGTCTTAAGATGAACATGGACAAAACAAAGATTATGTTTAATGTCCATGTCACACCTATGCCGGTAGGTGTTGGGAGCACTAAGCTCGAAGTTGTTGACGAGTATGTTTACCTGGGACAAATAGTCCGACTAGGTAAGTCCAACTTCGACCGAGAGGTCAATCGACGTATTCAACTCGGCTCGGCAGCGTTCGGGAAGCTACGACACATCTTCTCGTCAGACATACCTCAAAACCTTAAAACGAAATTGTACAACCAGTGCGTATTGCCAGTGATGACTTACGGAACTGAGACGTGGTCCTTCACTGCTGGCCGGATGAGGAAGCTCAAGGTTGCTCAGCGAGCTATGGAGAGGGCTATGCTCGGAGTTTCTCTGCGTTATAAACTTAGAAATGAGGATATCCGCAGTAGAACTAGAGTAACCGACATAGCCCAACGGATTAGTAAGCTGAAGTGGCAGTGGGCCGGCCATATAGCTCGAAGAACCGACAACCGATGGGGAAGAAAGGTTCTCGAGTGGCAGCCTCGTACCAGTAGGCGAAGTGTAGGGCGACCCCCCCACGAGATGGAGTGACGACCTGGTAAGGCATGCAGGAAGTCGATGGATGCAGGTGGCTCAGGACCTTGCTTTGTGGCATTCCTTGGGGGAGGCCTATGTTCAGCAGTGGACTTATGAAAGTTTGTAATGATGATGGTGATGATGATGTATACCTAAGTCAAATTATCCGATTAGGAAAATACAACTTCGACCGAGAGCTAAATCGACGGATCTAACTGGGTTGGACAGTGTTTAGGAGATTACGACACATCTTTTCGTCACTTACCTCATAACTTGAACACTCTGTACAACCAATGCGTGTGGCTAGTGATGATATATGGACCTGAGACGTGGTCTTTCACTGCTGAACGTATGAGGAAGCTCAAGGTCGCTCAGCGTCTTTATATTCAATCTTTTCGGATGATCTAATAAGCATATTATGTATGTGTAAAAGAGAGGTACGTAAAGAAATAGATACTTAATAAAATTTTATTCAGGATAAAAAATCTTGTTACAGGATTTACATCGTACCGGTTGCTCACTTTTTTGTGGGACTGAAGGTCGCGAAAATCAAGCAATGCTAAGAAGAGTTTTATTGGCATACGCTAGGTAACGCTTCTTATTTATTTTTTTTTACACTTAAGATAACATGAGTATTTTAACTAAAATTTTATTTTATAGGTGGAATAAGGATGTAGGATACTGTCAAGGCTTCAATATGTTAGCAGCTATAATATTAGAAGTAATGGAAAAGTCAGAATCTGATTCGTTAAAGGTAAATATATGGGTTACGTGTGTACGTGACTGTGGTTATATAATGTGTAGGTCCTACTTTCATTATTTCTTATTGCAGGTGATGATATATTTAGTGGAAGCTGTATTACCAGAGGGTTACTTTGCAGATGACCTGCGCGGACTCTCCGCAGACATGGCGGCATTTAGAGACCTACTTAAGATACGTTTGCCGAAACTCGCACATCACATGGATCGTCTTCAAAGGATATCTGATGGTTAATTTTATTTGAGTTTTATAATACCTTTTTCTCATAATATTAAATCCCTAGTTTGTCTAATTAAAATTTATAGAAATTATTGGCGACTGACAATGGCAGTAGGCCGGCCAGCTATATGGCCAAAAAACTGATAACCGGTCGGGAAGAAAGGTTCTCAGGTGGCAGATTCGTACCGATAAGTAAAGTTGTAGGCCGTCCACCAAATGGATGGAGTGACAACCTTGTAAAAGATGCTGTAAGTTGATGGATGTAGGTGGCTCAAGAATCTGCTTTGTGGCATTCCTGGGGTGAGGCCTATGTTGAACGATATACTTGTGAAGGGCTGTGATGATGATAATGGTGGTTGATTATTGCATGTATTTATATTTTAACAATAATATATTTTAGTGAATCGTAAAGTAATATGTGGGTACCCTTAACAATGACACCTTAATTTTCAATTCAAAGATTTTCAAGACGGAATCGATCATGGAAAATTTTAGATTTCATAAATTTAAAGTTTTAAAACTTCTAAGCATAATAATAATTTAACTTTCACTAGGATATTTCTTTAGAAAAAATGTCTTCTTTTAGGTGGCGGTATTGAACCTCCTCTACCTGATGTTTTCACTATGCAATGGTTCCTTACACTTTACGCAACATGGCTTCCCCGGGATTCGTTATTAAGAATCTGGGATCTTATCCTGCTTGACGGTAGCGAAGTCCTTTTGCTTACAGCACTTGCGATATGGGACATACTACAAGAGTAAGTTTTATATTAATAGTATAGTTGATAAATGTGACATTGTACATAATTGATGATATTGTTGTAAGAAATCATCCATCACGACAACAAATAGATTTTAATTAACAGTTATGGAAAGCAATTTCCTCATTTACCACTGGTTCGGCATATGCCTGAAGCATCGGCAAAAACCCCAATAGGAATTTTTAAACCAGTTATGTATTTTAGAAAAAACTTGATAGCTTTCACCTCATTCGCAAAGGTTACTATCATCCTTGTATTCCTCAATATTATAACTACACTTTTTGTATAATCTTTGTGTTAAAAATTATTAAACAAAGGATTGCATAATTATCTTCATGTAGCGCATTCTATTAAATCTACAGCTATTGATGTAGTTTTAATAGAATTTTGTTGCATTACTTTGGCTTTCAGCTTCAAGTGTTTAATTTCTATTTCTATCCCATTCCAGTCGTATTCTGTCAGCACGATCTGCAGACGAGTTCTATAGCTGCATGGGCGGTGGTGTTGGTGCTGTTTGGGAGGCGGGCGAGGCGTTGGTAGCGAGGGTCGTAGCGTTTGGATCAGCACCAGAACTGCCTAGACTTCGCAGTCTCCACCGATATAAGGTTGCACCGCCAGCTCCACCCAACTCCGCGCCTGTTTTCCACCCTCCAATACAGTCTACGGTATTTTTTTTAATTTTGATATTCTTTTATAACATAATGGTCTCTCAAGTCTATGCATAATTTCCGAAATGGATGTAGACTTTATGCGTAGTTGAAGGATTTGTGTCTGATTATCATATTGTCGTCGTCGTCGTCGTCTCTCTCTCTCTCTCTTCTTCTATCTGATCTACATGAGGAAAAGACTTTATATCAAATTTAAGCATATTTATAGATATTATCGAGAAGTGCAGAA
Organism: Parnassius glacialis; assembly: GCA_033319125.1. Classification (NCBI taxonomy): domain Eukaryota; kingdom Metazoa; phylum Arthropoda; class Insecta; order Lepidoptera; family Papilionidae; genus Parnassius; species Parnassius glacialis. The sequence goes on from JAVANC010000021.1 coordinate 23,432,835, forward strand.
ACCTACCATTTATGTATATATATAATATGTGTTACATTTATGGTGCCATTACATTAAATAAAGTAAAACATACATTGTTTACGTTCCTACTGTCAATTGTCAAACACGTAGCAATCTGTGGTCGAATATAATGGCACAGAGTAGAATTAGTCACCAAAAAATTTAAAATAATGCCAACGAAATAATTACTGACAGATTTACTGAATAAGCTGTGAATTTTGTATGATTTCTAATGTTCTCTTTTCAATAGTCCGTGATGTGTATGTTATGGCAAAAAAACGTTTATTGTATGTTCTGTGTATTAGATATCTGTGTTTTCAAACTTAAAAATTTAGGCGGTCGCCTAGCCATAACATTTCAACAAAGACTTGAAATTATTTTTGTGTCTAGGCAACAATTTTGCATATTTTTAGTAATATCCGAAAGGGTTTATGGACAGAAAAATAATTTTTACTACTTTTAATGTGTTTTTATTATTAGTACCAAATATAATAAATTAAATGTGAAGTAATAAAATTAATCATCTATTAGAAATATTAAATTAAAAAAAAACTAATTAAAACTAAAAAATTTAAACTGAGTGTGTTTTATAATTTCCGTGGCTCCTTCTACTTTTTTATCTTATTTGAAAATTATTTCTTAAGCGTGTGTGCTACTTTTTACGTGATAGAGCCAAGCTGCAGCTATATTACGGTTGTAGTAGAAATGGGTCGGCTCGACAGGGTCACTCTTAGAGAATACCAGCATAAAATAGCAGCTTAATGCGTGGGTGTAGAGAACCGGAGACTATTTTTACTGGAAACGAAGAATTCCATCTTAGTACTCAGGGGTAATAAGGCATCTGCATTTTGATCCTTAATTGAGGATAAATGTTTTTTTTTATATGATAAGTGTGACAAACGAGCACACAGTCCACCTGATGGTAAGTGGTTGCTGCGGCCCATAGACATCTACATCTATCCTCTATTACAAATCAAAATGTAGATGCGTTGTCACCCGTGAGGACTAAGATGGAATGCCTCATTTCCAGTAAAAAGGGCCTCCGGCCACCTGCACTCACCAAGCGAAACGCAAAGGTAAACCTCTACTTCACGCTGGTTTTCTGTGAGGTCGTGGTACCACTCCGGTTCGAGCCGGCCCATTCGTGCGACAGCAAAAGCTGCCGCGTGGCTCTACCACTGTTAAATAGATGTCTATAGGCCACAACATCCACTTACCGTCAGGTGGACTGTGTGCTCGTTTGTCATTCTGATTACATAAAAAAAAACTTAGATTGCTACTTTTTTGTTTGAAGATCAAGACTTGCAAGTGGAAATGTCTATAAATACCCGCCTCGCGGGAGCAAGGACGGGTGACGTTACGCGGAAGCTAGAAAAACGTGCGCCCATAAACACCAGCCTTCCCGGCCCCAACGGCGCATCTGGTGTATCACTTATCGCCGACCACTTTTCAGCCCAGAGGGTAGAGAAAATGGGGGGTAGAAGAAATATCTGACAATCATATCCCTATCGCAGTCCCACCATCGCCACATTAGCAGTACCACTCCGGCAGGGTACGCAGATTATAATGCGAGTATGGCCACAACGCATGAAGTTATTTTCCTCCGCTACTCTACCTTGACTACCACGGGTGAGAAGACTACCCTCCCGCCACAACTGCAAACGCACCCTCCATCTCGTGCTCGCTGTGGGTGTTCCTCTTAGTTTACCGTAAGTGATCAAGCCACGACTGCTAAGCGGTACCGGCTCGACACCACGGGAAAGGGAACAACTACTTACTATCATTTTGACAGTAAACCTGAACCTATCTTCGGACTCCAAGCGACGCGCTCAATTTCCGCTGACTCCAAAACGTATTCATTGAACTCCCAGTTCCACTCGATTCTGATGACCCAAACGTTGCAGGCCCGTTACACATCGTCGACACTACACAAACATCTAGTAATACAAACACTAATAGGGCTGCGGATGAGAACCCTCCACACCGCGTACACACTGGGCGGTTCTCATGGCTCTTGACCGACACGAATTAAGCCGTCAGAACCATTATCCGCGCACCCCTGTGTGCGATGAAATTGTAAAAACCAATTGGCTTTCAGCACTAACATCGTATAAATAGACTGTTAACACGTTTGTCATTTTTTGTTATAAGCGATATTGAATTAGTTATTCGTTTGAAACTTCGTGCTATACACCCAACAGGATACATCCATTACAGAAATGTATCAAAAATTGGCTAAAATTAGACATACCAATAAAAGAGAAAAACACCTAAGGCGCGAGAGATGTTTTTAATCCACATTAATCCACATACCAGTTCACTGTGTGGACTGGTAAAGTCTGGTGATGAAAATGATATGTTATTTGAAATAACCACTCTTAACAATATATTTAGATCAATTTATGGAACTGTATAAGAATGCAGACTTCTTTTTTATTTTAGATGCAATCAATGACAAAACGTGGTTTGCGCTTGTTTTACTCCGAAGATGAAGGCGACTCCAGCGATGACGGAAATAAAATGGCTTTAACTACAGTACGTAAATTGAAATATATAAACTTTTTCTAATTTGAAATATATGACTAAAGGATCAATGTTTAACAGGTCATACCTAGACGTGAGGAGAGATCGGGTACTGGTGACAGGCTTTCGCTAGATATAGGAGCTCTAAAACGTCAGTATGCTCGCCTTCGAGAACGGCAAAGGCAAGCTCATGTTATTTTAGCAGCTGCTTGTGCTCGACACGCCGCAGGTAATAATATGTCATCCATATTGTCGTAAAATAAACTATCTATAAATACTGCATTCGATTTTCTAAAATTTAACTTATATATTAAGTACTCGAATGTGCTCAGAACTCTCTTAAAGTGTGTAGTAATAGACAAAAAAGGTAATATAGCATTAAACCTAATTAAAATCTGTGATTTTAGTTTGCACCGTGTGAGAACCACGCTCAAATTAAAAGCACGAAGCAGAACATTATTTAAGCGATATTTGTAAATGTAATATCATAGTTAAGCATTATTAGTTGCCATTATACTAGTCTAGAACCATAGTAACTCTGCTCGCTGGGTGCTTTCCGAAAAACAGATAGTACGCTCGTTCAATTTCTGGTGATGAAACTCCTATAATTGCTAAAAGTAATTTTGAGTACGAATTAACCATGAAGGAAAACCTCGTGAGGACTGGCGTTGCCTGTTAACTAGTCAATATAATATATTCATAAATAGGAGTGGGCGCTACAGGTGCGAATCTATAAAATATTGTGAAGTAGTACCTATGTACACGAGAGAGAAAAAACATTAATTATTTATGATGCTTGTTATTGTGTCAATAATTTGTATCTGAGTAGTTGCCTACCAATAGCTTTCAAATTTGGCGTCATGTGACTTAAATCAAAATAGACAAATCGACGACTATCCTTATTAGAATATGTGAAATAAAACAAATTGCTTTTTTTTAAATTAATTTGAATCAGTACCTGTTTCCATGCCCGAGGAACTGTCAAATGTCCCTTTACTTCTGTTACTTTTATTTATTTGATTATCCAATTTATCTAATTTTCACTATTCTTTTTTGATGTGACTACAATGTTGCCATTTATCACATAAAATGACACGCACAACAAACTTAACTTCAAAAACGATTTAACCCAGAACTGAGTACTCAGTAGTGCGACAGCGCAAGTCAATAAAAATTTCAATACAACTCTAGTTTAAAAATGGATAACAATGTCAAAACAAACAAAGATGTTCATTGGTTTGTTTTGACATTGTTATCTATTTCTATCCATGTACATGCAAAAGTTGTATTGTAGTGACTAAAAGGCTTGTAATATTTGATCTTGTCGGTCACCACATATTTATGTGCGAGCGCGATAGTAATACATATTAATACGACAGAGAATGATTCAGGATTTTTACTTAAAGCTTTTTATAAAATTGTTATAAAATATATAATTTTAATTTAACAGAAATTTGTATATTTCAAAGGGAATTTCTATAAGTAAGGATATATTTTGAAGGCACGTGAATTCCAATCACTCCAAAAGTCCGAACTAGAGCAGTATAGCGGAATGTTTCGCACCATACACATATATGTAATTTTCTACTTCTTTATAGCTGCTATTTAAGTTTTTCCATTAAGTTCACAATATTATTATTTCGAAAATTGCAGTCGAAATAATAGATAACTAATAGTATTCACATTCTATTTCAGTTGGAGTTCCTACTTCACCGACATCACTAACTGTGAATAATCTTTTGTTAGGCAAAAGTGCCATTGTTAGTTCTAGAGGACGAAGACTTGGTCCTCCACCTGGAGCAATACCACCATCACGTGCTTCATCATTAAACCATGAAAAATCTGATTCAAAATCCCATAGATCTCCAAGTGATACAATTAGTTGGAAAGAAGAAAAGAGACGCAAATCTTTAAACAGGCGAAACTCTGTTAACTGGAGAGATTTAAAAAAAGAAAAAGCTTCGGAAAAATATAGAAAAAGTTCAATCGATTTTGATGAATCTGGTGACGGGGTCATAGTCTCTGAAGTAGAAGCCAATGAAATGATTGCTTCGCTACGTTCACGGAGTTCTAGCGAATCTTCATCTTATTCCTCTCATTCTGCTTCAAGCACAGATACTAGCCTTTGTGATGAAAATGAAAGGGCAAGTGATTCTGATCAAGAGTTGTCAAACGATGATAAAGAAAACAACAGTGCATGCTTAAAAGATAGTATATCCCCGTATTCTCTCTATAGAGCTACAAATATTTCTCAATTACCAGTAACAAAACCAGAAATAAATAAAAATATATCAGATCATGATAATAAATTTCGCACTCCAACGAAACATATTAAAACTATTAATGATTACCTCGATTCTGCTGCTGGTGAACCACTTCGTATTTATATAGATGGTTTTGATAAAAAATTAAAAGACACACTGAGTTGTGATAATGTTATTCGTAAGCCAGAAGTTTTATTTAATTCTTCGATACCAGTATCTCCATGTATTAATAGAGAGAGAGATGAAGTGATACAAAGGTTAACAAATATAAATTCTGGTGAAATTTCAAGAAATCGAGAATTCAAAACGCCAACAAATATTTCCAAAAGTACAAATTTTACTGAATTAAGCCCTATTGACTTATCACCATGTAATTTTGTCATTGAATGTAGGTCTCCTTATAATTATAATCCTGGGTCGAATTTTAAAAGATTGTCTCCTTCAAAACATGGCTTAAATTCAAGACCACCTGATATCATTGACAGCTTAACAATGTATCCAAACTTTGTCCCTGATATAGATTTGTCAGAAAAAACTGCGTCAGATTTTGAAAGTCCTCCGAGAAGTCCTGGAGCAGAAAGTATTATTGTAAGTGAGGATGAACCACCAATACCACTAAAAATTGACAAATACTTCGAGCACAGCCCTGAGTTTTTTGGAGCACGAGTAACTGATCCCAATAATTCGGATATTCCAAATAGAAGGGCTACTAAAAGACAATCGCGACAACCCAAAAAACCAGATTCATTAACTCTACAGACCAGCCATAATGAAAAGCTATTAAAAAATGAAACTGAAAGAGCATCATCTTTACCCCAAAATCAAACTTTTCGAAAGAAAGATGTATTAAGCCATTTATTAAAAACAGAAATCAAATGTAAACCCTATGTGGATACCGCGAATGTAAAACAAGTATTACACTCAGATGTTGTAGTGGACGAAATACAAGAAAATGACACTATAAATGTTAATGCTGTTTCGCCGAAAGACTATTTTATTAGATCTGGTAGAAAAAATAGCGAAAAGGCATTACAAATTATTCAAGAAAATTCGCAAATATTAAGTCGTATCCTAACAAAGCAAAATATAACTAATACTCAAATTAAGATTAATAAATTGCATTCAAAGAATAACTCTGAAGATATAACTGATAAGAAACAAAATGTTTCAAGTCTCATTACTGAAAAATTTGTAGAATATAAACAATTAGATTCTCCACTTTTAAAAGAATCAACATCGGATTCATCAATCGGCTTCATAAAAAGACTACCTAAAGTTGAAACAAGCGAAAAAAGTTATTTCCAAAAAGCTCGACCTATTTCAATTGACGATCCATTGTCATTTGAATTGAGAAAAGTTTTAAGCAGAAATGAAGAACTTACTGCCAAAAATGGTAAAACACCTAGCAGTGAATGTGTAGGCAATAAAACAGACATGTATGGTTGGGAAAATAAAGGATTTTTGGCAAAGTGCGAAATCAAAAATATTTCTGACAAATCAGGTTACAATTTCGACATTTTTCGATCAAAACAAACCATTTCACCTATGAAACATGAATTCCCTGAAGATTTAAAGTCAATAGACTCCGAATGGACGCGTCGATCCTTTTCCGGTGACTCTAAAACGTCAGTTACATTACCGTCGTCAGAACGTAAAGATACATCTCCTTATGAAAGCAAGTACATGTCTGATAGCTTCAACTATCCATTATCAAGTAAATACAATGAGTTGCTCATTAAAGCCAGTGATACATGCATTAAAACTGTTGATGAAAGGTCTAAAATATCAGAAAATTTATTAAAAAGTGACAGCAGCCATTTAAGCGACTTTGCACACGTGGTAACGTCTTCTGTAAGTTTAACTTGTGAACCTTCTGTTGATGATTATTCACCAATAGGAGTCAAAAGTAATTCAAGCGACACGCTATGTCAAATTACATCGTTAGACCTAGTTTCTACACCAATATCACCCAAAGCATTTCCAAATCGTGAAACACCGACACTTTCTAAAGATACCGATAAAAGTGATAAAGGAAGAATAGATTCAGATGACACATGCAGTGCAATCACTTCTTTGATCGAAACTGATACATTATCTTCTTTATCTTACCCGCGAAGTCCATCAACAGGGTCATATCACCCTTTCCCCACAAGGCCTTCAACAAAGCTACCTAAGGAACTTGGAGTAAAACTAGGAATGTATCCTAAAGAAACTATCAGTTCTCCTACAAAGTAACAACAATAGAAATACTTGAAAGTGAACGTCCGTGTGTGTGCGTGTGTGCGCGCGCGCAAGCGCGTGGGTATGTGTTTTGTACGAATAGTTTTATGGTTATGAATTTTAAATATCTTTTAGATTTTATAGATTTTTTTTTGTTACACATGTAATATATATTTTGAATAATCTCGTTTAATGAGACTAATTTCTATATTGTTTGAATTCTCAATATTTATAATTTTTCAACATTGTTTTTAAGAATGGATCATGGAAAGCTTTAAGAAATAAATTCTAAATAAATTTGTTAAAATATGTTGCCACATTAAACTGTTATAAATGTTAAGCTTTCCGTATTCCATTTTCTATATGTAGGAAACTCGAAAAACAAGTTGCCTTTAAAATGTTAAAATATTATTAAAATCTCAAACATAATGTAACTACAATAAGATTAGGTAGAAACTAAATGGAAGTCAATATAATTCATGGCAATCGGTTGTTTGTACGGCTATAATATATAGAGATATAAAGTTTATCTTTGCAAAATAAACATAAAAGATTATGTTGTTAGAACTTATTTATTCTACGACAATATTGATAAAATATACATAATTTACGCAGTCACTGTTTGGTTTTATTCTTCACATCAGAAATCATCCAGAACCGGAGGGCAGGTGCACACCAAATGCTTGTCACCATACATGTCATCTATGCGACCCACAGTAGGCCAAATTTTTGTTTCGCCTTTCACGAATGGCTGGGAATAACATTAAATTAAATTAAGAGGCATTCAAAATTATTTTCAGATAATAATAATAGCTTACAAAAAAAAGAATCTAGGCAATAGAATAAAGGCATAAAAATAAAAAAATATCGGTGGATTACCCAACTGCCAAGCATGGTAAATATTGCAAATACCCCTCTATCTATGATGGAAGCTTATGTTCAGAAGTGCACTTTTGATAGGCTGTAATGAATGAAAATAAAATCGTTGTACCAGCCATGGACCTACTAGAAGCTGTTAGTGCGAAAAAAAATTCATAGTGGCCAAATCCAATAAGTAATCCTGACTCTCGTTGCCATGTTCGCTAACGTCTTCTAAAGTCTACATACCATTACCAATAGAGCCTATCTAAAGTCTCCAGTATTTCATAGATTGGCTCATAGGGGGGTGGGGTGGGGGTTATATTTGCCATAGTTGTCTTGCTTATCCAGCGGGATGGCCACCTTAGTTTGTTACCTTTACTCAACTGTTAACACAAGATGACGCTGTCCATCTACTGGTATGGTTTCCCTCTGTCGTCTCTTATGACACCCATGAGAAGATATGGGGTAGGATATGCTTACACTGCCACTACACGGCTTAAACAGTTTACTGAGTCTACATATTCACCCATAATTAATTATTACAATCTGCTTTACGTAAAATACTAAAAAAAGGACAAGTAAATGTTTCGATTCTTGCACAAACGCGACACTAAAATATGTCCAGAAGTTAACAGCTTTAAGTTGTTAACCAAAAAGAGCTATTGAACAGTGCTGTAGAATGCAGTGGCAGTTTATTGATGACCTTCTTGAAGAAATCAGCTGGACGGGAGGCAACAAACTCTTCAAAGGCATTTTGTAACGCCTCTCTAGTATTGAATTTTTATCCCGCCAAAGTTATACAAGTTCTGAAATTATGATTATAATGTTAAATTAATAAGCTTTTCATTTTCTGTGTCTTTTCTGTATTGTTTTCTCTGTCATCGATAGGTGTGGGTAGAACAATGTTACCACGGAATGACAGGATAAAATATCATCATAATTCTGCTGTGTTTTGTATTGTGAATGACTAAACCGAGTCTGTGTCTAGTTTTCCTGGTATGTTTGACAAATTTGCATTTTGTTTCTTAGTTCAAGGCACCTGTAGGCCACAGCATTTAACTTACCATCAATTACATACACTTGTTTAAAAAATTAAAAACCTTTAGATTCTAAAAACTATACATACAGCTGGAAAAGCAGCCTGCTCTCTTGTGTACGGCCTATTCCAATCCTCTGTTATTACTTCTTCTTGTGTGTGGGGCGCCATCTATAAATGAATTAAATTTACTATTATTATTAACTAGTTCGTTTTAAATTTATCATCAGTGATACAACGGATCGGTGGCAATGGACTGTCCATAGAGCTCGAAAAACCGACAACCAATGAGGAAAGGTTCTCGTGTGACAGTTTCGTACTGGCCGGTGAAGTGAGAGGGCTCCCTACTAGATGAAATTACAACCTGGTGAGAGATGCAAGAAGTCATTGACACTGGTTGTTCTGGATCGTGCTTTGTTGAAATCCCTGGGCGAGCTCTAAGTTCAGCAGTGAATTTATGATGTATAATTATAATGATGATGATGATGACTGCAGTACTCAGTTGCTTCGATCCACTTAAATCCAGACTTCACAGTCGTGGGCCCTAGTTTCAAATAGCGTGCATCTAACACAGATTGGTATCACATACAACGTACGTACAAGCTCGTACAACTTCAGCGTAAGTGCAGAACTTAAATAATATAATGTCGAATACAAGTAATATCTACCTAAACATTTGGATCTTTCCTACAGTAGGGGAAACTATTACGGGTTAAAAGAATAAAGAATGACGAAGAAAAACAGACAGTATTTAAAAGTAATACTGTGTTCAACAATAACTGTGTTCAAAATACTTTGTTAAAAACAATGGTAGAAAATCGGTCAGAGGAGAAAACTTACTTTAAGAGGATTCAATCGCTTGTCAATCACGCCGTCTTCTATATCCTTGATTTCTTTCCTAATCAAAATGAGTGCTTCACAGAAACGTTCCAACTCCTGTAAGTCTTCGGACTCAGTGGGCTCGATCATCAGCGTCCCGGGCACGGGCCACGACATCGTAGGTGCATGAAAACCTTTTGAGTATTCAAATATATATTTAATACTGGCAACCCGACGCGACATGGCCTTTTTAATGTGGCGTTGTTTAAATTTAAGATTATTATCATTTATTTTATCAATTTTTAGATATCAGTTGTTTTGTCAAACAGAGACAATATTTTTATTCATGTCTTAATATCATTCAAATATCCCCCTCAGCTATTAACTATTAAAAAGGCAATTATTTCCATATTACAGACAGACACTCCAATTTTATTTTAAGTATAGATTATAATATTTAGTTATAGTATAGTTATAGTATATAGTATTAGACAGACATCTCGCACATTTGACGCTGCTGCTAATGGCCGGTTTGGAGTAAAGAGATGATTACACCACCACCCACAGGAAGCCATGAAATTTTTCTGGCCTTTCGCATAGTCCACTGGTACCCCATGTTACAATAAGGAAATAGAAAATTGGATAGGAAATAGGGTCATGGATTCGCTTACACTGCTTTTTCGCTTTAAACAGCTTCTGATAATGCAGCTCCCATCATGTATTAGTCTGTAGACACAGACAGCGGGGTGGACCATGTGCAGGTAAGGTGATGTTTAAAAAAAAATAGTAGATACTTATGCATCCCAAAATAGATTTTGTAATAATGAAACTAATCATTTTCACATAGATTTTCAGATCTGTATGAAGGCACAAATTGAATAGAATTGGAAAATAAATTATAAATTAAGGTCGGCCACATACATACGGAATTCCGTTTCGTGATTCCATTTCGCAATCCCAAATCGGGATTCCGTTCACACACATACATTTTTTTTTCCGTTCGGAATAACTAGGGTCTGTCGAGAGACATTACCCATTGAGTCTAGACGTTCTGCCAGCGATAAATGACGACGATTTTCTAATTGCGATTCCACTGCTGCTGTATTATTCTTACTAGGTTCATCCCCTTATCACCCTAAGCTTGCAATATAGTCAATATTATGTAAAAAGGTTTATTTATCCAGAGATATTTTTAAATAAAATTGTCTGTAAATTCTTTCGACGAATTATTAAATAAAATAACATGAAATGTTACGAAAAACTATACACCTTTAAGATTAAATGTAAAAAAATACATAAACACACCTACTCGCTTCGGTCGTGCGACGAACACTGAGCGCGTTCCGTACGGAATTTAGGTTGCGACTCGTACAACCGGCCGGCCACATACATACTGAATTCCGTATCGGGATTCCGTTTCGATATTCCGATTCGGAATTGCGACCGCCGCAAGTCCATATAAAATCTATAACCCGCCACACACGTACGGTAATTCTTCGTACGGAATTTTCTCCGATTCGAGATTCCGTAAGACCCGCCACATACATACGGAATTTCGTTTCAGGATTCCGTTTCGGAATTCCGAAAGGGTCGGCCACACACATACGGAATCCCATTTTGCCCGCAAAATTTCGAACGGAAAAATACCGTACGTGTGTGATGGGTCACAGATGTTATATGAACTTACTGCGTTCGGAATCTCGGATCGGAATATCGAAAGGGAATCCCGAAACGGAATTCCGTAAGTATGTGGCGGGCCTATAACCGCCTGTGCGTTCGGAATCCCGAACGGAAAAAAGCCGCTCTGAACGCAAGTCTTCCATAGATTTTGTATGAGTCGCAACACGCATTCGTGAATTCCGTACGGAACGCGCTCAGTCACTGAGCGCGAACACTGAGCCTCAGTGTTCGTCGCACGACGGACGCAAGTAGGTGTGTTTATGTATGTTTTTACATTTAATCTTATATGTGTATAGCTTTTCGTAACCTTTCATCTTATTTAATTTAATAATTCGTCGAAAGAGTTTACAGACATCCATATTTAAAAAATATATCTGGATCTTTTTAAATAATATTGACTACATTGCAAGCTTAGGGTGATAAGGGGATGCACCTAGTAAGAAAGATATAGCAATAATGGAATCGCAATCACAAAATTGTCGTCATTATTCGCTGGCAGAATGTCTAGACTAAATGGCTAACGTCTCTCATCAGACCCTTGCTATTGCGAACGAAAATAAACGTATGTTTGTGATGCATTCACGAAATCCCGAATTGGAATATCGAAACGGAATCCTGAAACGGAATTCCGTATGTATGTGGCCAACCTTAGGCCCGCCACATACATACGGAATTCCGTTTCGGGATTCAGTTTCGATATTCTGATTCGAGATTCCGAACGCAGCAAGTTCATATAAAATCTATGACCCGTCACACACGTACGATAGTTTTCCGTTCGAAATTTTGCGGGCAAAACGTGATTCCGTATGTGTGTGGCCGACCCGTTCGGAATTCCGAAACGGAATCTCGAAATGGAATTCAGTATGTATATGGCGGGCCTTATTGTGCCAACTTTCAGGGTGATCGATCAAACGATATCGAAGTCTTTTAATGTCAAACAGATATACAAACATCCATTTTATATATATCTTAATATACAATAAATATTATACAAGTATAAAATACAAACCGTAATCCATGAGTCGCTTTGCAATATCGCCAGGCTCAATGTTTGCGCTCTTTTTAAGGTCCCGCACGTCAATAATAAATTCATGCGCAACAAGACCCCTCTCGCCTTTGTATAATGTCTTGTAGTGACCTTCCAGTCTTTTTGACATGTAGTTGGCATTTAAAATGGCTACTTGCGTCGCCCGCCTCAATCCCTTCGGTCCCATCATCTGAATTTATAAATAAGTCGCAGTCATTATATTTAATAGTGTTGTTGAATATATTATAAAACTAATTTCTGTCCGCGGCTCTACCCGCTTGGAAACAAACGTCTTCATGTCTATTTGCCCCGCGATAAAAAATACCTAATTTTTAACTCATGCACATGGTCTGCATGCCATTGTTACTCCCACACTGGCAATTTGTCCTATAACTTGGTAGAGTTTTTAATATACAGGTTGTCACTATCTATCTCGCTCACACTTAACAAAGTAGCCTCACTATCTGTCTCGCTAACACTAGTCAAAATAACGTCACTCTTCATCTCAATCGAACTTGTATGAAATGACCTTCATTAAAAAAAAGGTTTTTCCTCAATTAAGAAGTAGCAATTAGTAAGTGTCATACCATTTTGTAATCCAGACTAAACGCGCCGTCTTTTAAGCATGCTTCAGACGGATGTAATCCAGCGTCCCAACAAAGGTGACATTGGTGGAGCTTGGTTTCCATTCGCGGATTGTGTTTTGGCTACATGGATCACAACCAAGCGTCAACACGGTTGAACTTCACTGTGAATCGCGCTCGCGTAGAATTAAGTTGTAGAAATGGATCCTAATTTGTCCGTGGGCCTTGCTTTAGCAATTTTGTTCGAAATTGAAGACGGAAAACAAGGAAAGAAAAGAAAGTGGATGGCAAACAACTACATTGGGCGACTTTTACGACCTGTAATGCATTACAGGTTGGCTGATTGGGACGGAATTCGGTCTTTCTTTGCATCCTTTTAACAGTGGTAGAGCCACGCGGCAGCTTTTGCTGTCGCACGGATGGGCCGGCTCGAACCGGGGTGGTACCACGACCTCACAGAATACCAGCGTGAAGTAGAGGTTTACCTCTACGTTTCGCTTGTTGAGTGCAGGTGGCCGAAGGCCCTTTTTACTGGAAATGAGGCATTCCATCTTAGTCCTCACGGGTGACAACGCATCTGCATTTTGATTTGTAATAGAGGATATATGTAGATGTCTATGGGTCGCAGCAACCACTTACCATCAGGTGGACTGTGTGCTCGTTTGTCACCCTTATCATATAAAAAAATCCTACCGCTGTTGCTGACACTGTCACTGATGTGGTGCTACAGGGAATGGAACTATTTATTCCATCATCTGTGGTACCCATCGGAGGCAGATCTCAGCCTTGGTTTGGTCGCTCCTGTAAGACTGCATTACGCAGTAAGCAGGAGTGGTATCAGGCCTGGGCAGAGGCTTTGATGGCTCGAAATGGAAACACCAGTGCCAAACTATTTATTCATGGGAATATTACTGAATTTATTATAGATGTATATATTTTACACACAGAGACATTATACTTACTTTTATATACGCCCAAGAAATTGGCAAAATGGCGGAAGACCCAAATGGAGCAGCACTAACTGAACCAAAACTATGCGCTGCGTCACCCAAATCAGCCAAAGGGTCTACCACAGGATGCGATGGCAGGAATGGTGCAAGATGAGCTTTACTGAAATGTTATTATTTATTTTTAATATATATTTTCGAACTCATATGTAGTTATTAAAGTTATTTTAATATTTTCATTGTCCCGTGACTAGGCTTGCCAACCGTCCCGGATTTTCCGGGACGTCCCGCTTCTGGGTAAATTTTGGACCGTCCCGCCGTAACCCCTTGCGGGACGCCTTTTGTCCCGGAAATCGGTGATTATATGATATTAGTATCTATCTCGTACTAACTTCACCTTAGTCGTAGCTTCGATACCATTTAGCAGAGAGAGTATTTTCTCTCTGTGGAAATGCATGGACAGACAGCAAAAATAAGCTGTTTGTTGACCACGTCAAGGCTGAACTACAAATTAACAATGTGTTTTTTTCTCTAACCAATTTGTATATGGTGTGTTGTGTCCCGCGTAATATACCCAAGTCCCGGATGTCGAGCTGGGTAGTCCCGGAAATGCCTTTTTTGGAGTTGGCAAGCCTACCCGTGACCCACATGGGTCATTGTTATTGTCTTACAAATGTCTGGTTTCCAGAGAGTGAAAGTGTTAATATATCTTTATATGTATAATGGTTCGTACGTCTGTTAGTGATCGTGTAACTTCTGAACGAAATACATCATATATTTGTTTCGTCAACGCGATGGTTTATTGTTTCGATGGTTGTTCTAGGTTCAGAAAAGTGGAACAGTATTCAAGTAGTTGAGAAATCCTATATTTATGGACCACTGACTGACAACGAGGTGATCCTGAATTTTGGCATAGAACACTAATTATGTTTTTTCGAACAGCGCTGCGTGTAAAACAAGTAGTTAAGTATGTTGTAAATAAGCAATAAAAAATCAAGTATATATAAATAAGCAATAGCATTTCCCGAAAATTTACTTTTTACCTCTAATCACAAATATAACTCTTAAACCGTGTCAATCGTTTTTTTTTATAGAATAAGAGGACAAGCTATTACACAGTCCACCTGATGGTAACTGGATTCTATTGGTCATAGACATCTACATTTATCCTCGATTAAGTATCGAAAAGCAGATGCAGTGCCACACTTGAGGACTAAGATGGAATGCCTCGTTTCCAGTAAAAAGGGTTTCCCGTTCTCTACACTCACCATAGGAAACACAGCAGCATTAAGCTGCTATTTTACGCTGGTATTCTGTGAGAGCGTGGTTCTAAACCGGTCGAGTCGGCCCATTAGTTCTACAACCGTAATATAGTAGCATTGCTCTACTATGTTAAAAATTTTCACGTTCAGCTATTGGTCAATATATGTGAACGCCGCCTGTCACTCACCTAGGTTCAATAACCAGTCAGTGGAGATATTTGTGCAAAACACAAAGTCCTTGTAATTTGTTCTTTTTTATTTTTTTTGTGGTGTACAATAAAGTATAAATAATAATAATAATAACGTGTTGATTTCGGGATAAAAAATATCTGTTTATAATAAATAGTACCTATATCTTAATGTTTTACACGGCTATTTTTAATGCTTCTGTGTATACACTACGAATATGGTATTGTGATACTACTAATATGGTATTTATTGCATTCTTAGGTAGCAAACTAATAATGATAAAAAGTTGTTGACGTCATATTATCACCATGTATTTATCTCAACTCTTGCTCCAACTATACTTTATATTTCTTAACTATTATCAGCCAGTGGTTAACTACCGTACCACCTGATGGTAAGTGGTGATGCAGCCGATGATGGTAAGGCGCACTGACTTAGCTTAACAAAAGCCTATGCACTCTTGCCCTGAAGACACCCACGTTTTAATTGGATGGAAAGACAGATTTTTTTTATAGGATAAGGGTGAAAAACGAGCACACAGTCCACCTGATGGTAAGTGGTTGCTGCGGCCCATAGACATCTACATCTATCCTCTGTTACAGATCAAAATGCAGATGCGTTGTCACCCGTGAGGACTAATAGGATGGAATGCCTCATTTCCAGTAAAAAAGGCCTCCGTCCATCTGCACTCACCAAGCGAAACGCAGAGGTAAACCTCTACTTCACGCTGGTATTTTGTGAGGTCGTGGTACCACCCCGGTTCGAGACGGCCCATCCATGCGACAGCAAAAGCTGCCGCCTGACTCTACCACTGTTAAAAACTTGTTAGTTGTTGTAAGTTGTTAGTAAGGTTTTTTCAACTCCTTTGTTATAGGTACGCATTAGTTAGTTACTAAATCTATGGATACGCATTATGAACGACGAAGCAAGCCGTTTGGTTCAAATGCCTGCTGTGTCGACAACAATGTGTTGGAGTTCAGCCGAGCCTCTGGTTGTCCAAAAATGGAACGCAGAGGGAGGAATTAAGTAATACAATTCTTGCGCACACTCTCCGAAATGCATCCTTTAAAATATTGGTAAATAATATGGGAGCCATACTCCAATGAAGACCGGACTTGAACTTTATTAAATACGTCTCGGCATGAAGTATCGCCCCGCCTTTATAAGGACATCTTTCTTGCAGATGGCCGGCCTCAATAACCCTTCTAATTATATTCATTTAAAAATATTTTTTTAATTTTCTTACACGCCAATGGGCCCCATTCCTGGCCCTCCACCGCCATGAGGGATGCAGAACGTTTTATGCAGGTTCAAATGAGACACGTCACTTCCGTAGTCACCCGGCCGGCATAACCCAACCTTCAAAAAAGTAAATTAAATTCATATTTTAATATTTATGTATTTATTAACATACCCGTTGACTAGTTTTATTTTAGTTTACCTAATCACTTTATCATTACTTACTACTCAATTATTTAATAAAATATAAACCACCTACATTAGGAGCCCGGGACTTTTTATTCGTTTGTTTAGTATTATGAAATAAAGCATTTATATAGTTTTCTCATCTGGTTGAGCTGCATAAATATATAAATGATAAATATACATAACATAAAATAAATACATAAAAATAAATATTGGCAAATCCAATTGGGCATACCTTAAGCGCATTAAAAAAATTACGTATAACATGATTATACGGAATTATTAAAGTAGTTTAAATACATTTCGACAGCACTATCGGCTTCAACACCCTCGAAAACCATGAAAATGACACCCATGATGAAAAAATTGATACCTATTGCAGCTGCCATCTTGGATTTACATTTTGACAGCACTATCGGCTTCAGCACCCTCGAAAACCATGAAAATGACACCCATGATGAAAAAATTGATACCTATTGCGGCCGCCATCTTGGATTTACATTTCGACAACCCTATCGGTTTCGACACCCTCGAAAAGCATGAAAATGTCACCCATGACAAAAAAAATTATACTACTTACTTTTAGTACGTACTACTATTATTTATTCTGTGCTTTTAAATATTGTAATAAAAAAAATCTTATTATTATTATAATCAAGTATTTAAGAAATTTGTTTATTCGAATATTGTGTATTTGTACAGCGATCTTTTTGAGCCGCTGAAAACAACCGAAACAATGTCCACTCACGACTACCCTATATAGTATATTATCTATGCTCACGACGGCGACTGAAGCCGAACTAAACTTAATACAAAGGTACTCTGTGAACTAAACTACTCTGTGGCTGTAGATCCCCATTTACAGAAACAATTTATATACGAGGCAAGCAAATCAACGAAAATTTCGCCATTTTTGAGCCGAAAAAAATTAATTATAGCTAAACAAAACAAAATTACACTGCCATTTACATTCAGTGGCTTCCCACATGATAGATGAAGAGATTAAAAAATAGATTAAGTTAAACAATTGATATTTTCAAAAGTTATAGTGTTTACAAGCCACAGGGACATGATAAATCCACACCATAAGCCACTCCCAGTCGCCTCAGAAGACCTGAGAGGCTGACTTGGATTAGTTAATTAGCAGAAACGACCATAGGAATAATTTTGGCCGGCGGACCACCCCACATGTCGGTCATCTCGTGAGCCAGGTCTAAAATAAAGCATTTATTATTATGTATTATAATTTCAATTATCATAGGATCTAGTTGAAATTTATATGGAATCATGTATGAAATTTATATGGAATCATGTATCGTGTGCTAGTGGCATGGAAGATATTAACAGGACGTATTGTGATCGCCGACCTGCTTGCCAAATGTATGTCCTTTAAGCTGCCTTACCGCTTTTCTACCCGCAACATTCAATTTCAGCAACAACAGTTTCTACAATCTTTCTTATTGTATAATTTACTTTGAAAACAAAGTACCGCTTGGTTTCTTGCTGGTTCTTCCCAGGACAGAGGTTTTTTTTCTGAACCAGTGGTAAATGTAAAAAATGACTTAATAAGAATTACATACTTGTAATCTATATTGAAACAATAAATATTCTATTCTAGTCTCGGGTCGGACCAAAATCAGTTATTAAGGATTTCTGTCCAGAAATTCTCAGTAGCGGCCCTTAGTCAGGAAGTTTCGACCCTGCACCTCAGAAGGCACGTAAAGCCGTTAGTTCTGCACTTGATCCCTCTCCGGTCGTCTCGGATTACCGTCTTATCTTACTATGTGAGTGAGGGAATAAAGAGTACACCTGTGCTTGCGCATACACTTGGGCAAAATAACCCTACCCTGTGTAGAGCTCCATTGAGACTGGCTGTCGGCGTGACCGAAATTCAGTCTGGAGGAAGTTATTATTATTATGCATAGAAAAAAACGAATGCAGCAAATACTTCCTAGTTCGTGGAAAAGGAATATAATGTACACAATTAACGACTTCTAACAGATGATTATGTAAAGGCAAAAATAACCAGTCGGAAATACGCGGGAAAATAAGGCCATAACAAAATTCATACCCTCACTTTTCTACATTTATGAAAATTTTACATTATTTTCCTATTACTATTGTATACCTTTCCTACTAATATTGACTATTGGCCATCGTGCACACCATATGTATCTACCGAAAAGTATAGATTAAAGACGATAAAAACGCCTTTAAAGAAAGCAACGATTTTCATCCCTAAGATTAATATAGCAATGGACTGAAATTAAAATGGGAAAAGTTCATCTACATTAAAGGACAATGGTTCGACTAATTAAATATGTACCAAGATTTAGATATAACATATCAAAGGCATCAGCAAATGAACTATCAATAAAATGCGAAAAGTGTAAAATGAAATAAAATGGGAAAAGTAGTTAATATATTTTAATGCAAAAAATTATGCTTTGTTTTTTTATGCAAAGACCATAGACATCACATAACCAAGAGTAAAATCATAATATGGTCTATAAAATCTTTGTTGAATTAATATTTTCTATCACCTTCATGAACTTTTACCACAAAATAAAGGCTTTATACTTTTATCAGAATTTGATGGAATTTCCTCAAAGTTGAAACAAATAATAAACCTAGCAAGCTTACAGCATAGCAAAGTGGCGAAGCAATCAGCTTTTTTTTTAGCAATCAGTTTCAAAATAGGAGGTTCAGATGCCTGGGTGATCAGTAATCGATTGCTGAAAACAGAATTTGAAAATTCGAAACCGTTCTCGAGATAATCGTCGGACAGACAGACGGACAGACATCGTGAAATCAATAAGTGTCTTCGCAAGCTTCGCCACTTAATAATATGTTAACGCGTACACTTGTTTGTATCATGCTGTATAATGTAAGGGAACTGCGGGTAGATGTAGTGCTGCTTGGCGGCATAAAAGTATAACGGTAATACTAATAGGAACTCCTAAGCAGAAAAGTAGGCTTAGTAAGTCCTAAATTAAAGTTTATTAATACACCCTAGTACTAATAGCTGTGTTATATATTGTGGTCTTAATCACAACATTTATTATTCGCTATTATTTAAAAATATAAATATATGTGTAAATGCGAGCGTACCTGTGCGTTCATATTGGCTCCGTCGAGGTACACCTGCCCGCCGTGTGCGTGCACCATCGCACACACGTCCGCCGCCCGCTCCTCGAATACGCCGAACGTACTCGGATACGTCAGCATTAGACATGACAGTTTCTCACTGTGCTCCTCTACCTATAACAATGTACGTACCAGCCTGAATCCACTCAGCTACTGATGTATATGTAATGGACCAAATGATTAGTAGCGCATTATTCATACTGCCCGGGCATTATGAATAATGTCCAATATGGGGAGGCAATGTGATAAAAAATATTGAAATAATTTTTTTTTTTTATAGGATAAGGGTGACAAACGAGCACACAGTCCACCTGATGGTAAGTGGTTGCTGCGGCCCATAGACATCTACATCTATCCTCTATTACAAATCAAAATGTAGATGCGTTGTCACCCGTGAGGACTGAGATGGAATGCGTCATTTCCAGTAAAAAGGGCCTCCGGCCACCTGCACTCACCAAGCGAAAATTGATAAATTGACCGGGCCTTATAAATAAAGTCAGTTACTTCTTTGGCAGAACAATAAAGAGACAAAGATAGGTTAGATTAGGTTTTTATTTCACTTAAGCACAATGGGAATAAAGTTTTTCATCAAAGGTATTTTTTCTTTCTAACGCAAAAAGCAGTAAATAGCAGCAATGGGGCCATTTCCTTCCTCATTTTTAAGTCTATCACGCAGAGAAATGCCGAGCATAGCCCTCTCCATAGCCCGCTGAGCGACTTTGAGTTTCCTCATACGGCCAGCTTTGACTGATGATTAAAAATCGTCATTTTTAAGGGGAAATATTTTTTTAAACTGGTTAGTCCTTTATTTTTTCTATTCATCGAGTTCAACTAACAATAAGGTTAGAAAGAATGTTTTAACACCTTATGTATCGCAACATTTTATTATTACTTTTTAAACAGAATGAGGTTGACAAACGAGTACACAGTCCACCTGATGGAAAGTGGATAGCCCATAGGAATCTACATCTATTCTCGCTTAAGAATCAAAATGCAGAATACGTTGTCATCCCCATGGTTTAAAATGGAATGCCTCGTTTCCAGTAAAAATGGTCTCCCTACACTCACCATACGAAAAATAGCAGCATTAAGCTAATACTTTAGGCTGGTATTTTGTGAGAGCGTGGGCCTTCTGCGCTCTAAACGACCCATTCTTACTACAACCATAATATAACTGCATCATTATGTATAAAACTTTGGACGAGATCAAGAGACAACTTGGGTGGGGATGCCATGATAGAGATGATATGCTTACCAAATCTTTAAGGTGCTCCATGTCGATATCTCCGGAGGGCTTAACCCGCACGGCACAGACTCGCATGCCGGCCATGTGCGCGGAGGCGGGGTTGGTGCCGTGAGCGCTCACAGGGATCAGGCAGATGTTCCTCCCGGTGTCGCCGCGGAACTCATGGTACCGCTTAATCGTCCTTAGACCCGCGTACTCACCTTGCGCACCACTATAACCATAATTAAATAAGTATTTAAGTTAAAAATCGTCCATTTCTTTGTGTAAACTAAAGTTGTTTTGTAAATAGCTTATCATAATATAATAAGTACATATTTAAATATCTATAAGCCATATAAAAAAGCCAA
The DNA here is from genome assembly GCA_033319125.1 of Parnassius glacialis. NCBI lineage: Eukaryota > Metazoa > Arthropoda > Insecta > Lepidoptera > Papilionidae > Parnassius > Parnassius glacialis. The sequence goes on from JAVANC010000021.1 coordinate 23,454,412, forward strand.
AAAAGTAGTTCTCGCTATGAAAATTCATAATCGAAATCATCCCGTGGGTGTCGTAAGAGAAGACAGAGGGGAAAAATTAGGAGATGGGCAGCAGCGTCTTACTAATAACGACTATTAAAAAAAAACTTTGCTTGCCAACCCCAAGCCAAGCCAAAACTGGCATGCCAAGCGTGCCAACTATAGCAAATACCTATGAGACAATCTACAGGGGAAGCCTATTTTCACCAATGGATAGGCTGTAACGGACGAACGGAATGGAAAATGAAGATTACTGAAATTACAATCAGTTTTCAAATAACTAAAACAGATGACAGTTGTAAGGTTTGTGGTGGTTCAGAATTCACAAAACGTGTATTTTAAGCCAAATTTTTTATAATTAAATTTACAATATAAATTGTTGGCGCATCGCGATTCTGATGTGAGTGCTGGAACAGCACTCATCGTCAGACCGCCCAATATTAGCCTCTAAAGTAATTGACGCGACGCGAGCCACAGTTCTCCGTCAAGTCCCAGTCTTAGTTTTTCAATCTATCAACCGGCCACGACCATTCTTGTCCGGAAACACTTGGGTAATTAGTCCCTTTGGCCATGTGTTACGTGGACAATCAGGTCTGCCACCAGAACGAGGTCACCAACCTGCAGCGGTTTCTATTCCTTGTGCCACTTATTCCGAAGTGTGAGATTAGGTAAAATTTCTCTTACCCACCTTTACTAGTACATGTCTGGCGACCGTTGCCATTTTTTAGCTCGAGTTTTCAGTTCGAGCTTTGTGCCATTTTTTCTGCAAGAAGGAATCGGTATTATCAAACTCCCCAATCATGGGCAGATTTGATGAAGTACCAAGAAGAGAATGATTCGATAGTAAGTACCTGGCTCCACCGACACATGTATCAAGGTTAACTGTTAACGATATTTTCCACCTCTGCCAAGAACGTGCTTAATACCTCTTCTCTTGGTGCCTCGTTCTTTTAAGATGACCTTGAGTGACATCTTCATACTCCTTATAAGACGTTCCCATACCCCATCCCAATGGGGACTGGCGGGAGATATGATGTGCCACTCCATATTAATACCTTTTAAGTGTGTATTAAGTCTATTTGTTCTGGATGGACTTCTACAGTTCCTTATCAGCGCCTCTGGGATTGGTGCAATTATCCGAATATAGATGCCGCGGCCACCCGCGTCATGCCACCATACGACACAACGCCATTAAGAGAGCCTCCGAAGTAAGCGAAGACACTAGCTCAATGTGAACTGATCTGTCATGCATGTAAACAGAACACCATACCCTTTTCTCTCCACCTGCCGACTGTCACCTCCATAGGCCCAAATAAATCTAAGCCACAGTATCTAAAACGGCGCTGGTGGTGAGCCATGCGTGCGTAAGGTAAGTGTCCGACATGGCAAAAATGAGAGAAATCATGCACCGAGACACGAGGGAAAACTCCGCCAACTTCCTGACTTTGGGCAGCTACTGAGAATTTCTCAACAGAAAAACCTAACAACTCGGCCCGACGCGTGATTTCCACTATTACGTAACACTAACCAGTATTCACGCGAACGACCACTATAGATCAATGAGATACCTAGTTAAAAATCATTACGCATAACATGTTGGTATTGCTAATTCCAATATCTTAAAATCCATTTTTTTTGCAAAGGCATAATTAGTAGCATTACCATTTGCAAATATCATTATTTCTATTCATTATACATACCTATTAGGTTGGAACGAAACCCGGTCGTAACCAGTGATCGCGCAAAGATCTCTTGCGAGCTCTTCGAACAACGTGTGGTAGCCTTGGCATTGGTCAAGTGGAGCGAAAGGATGAATATCCGTGAAGTGCCTGAACGAACATGGCATCATCTCAGTCGTAGAGTTTAATTTCATTGTGCAGGAACCCTGTTACATGTATACAAGTGGAGCAAATTATAAAAAATATCTAACTTAAATTAATTTTGAATAATAGCCTGAAACCTCGTCTATATAATCTATAAAATACTTAATCGAGAAAATTGGCAACATTTTCTTCTTCTTAAATAATCCAAGTAAATACTTGCGTAGTGGTTAATTTATTCTAATCAAATAAAAAGTATTTAGAATTATTTCTGCAATTTTTTTTTCTGTGTTCATCAACAAATAAGAGAACTAAAGAGAAAAAGATGGATTATTTTAATTCATCATTTAGGAATAAATTGTTATGTGCAAACATGATGTAATCCTAAAGTAAAGTAACAAATCCCAGGACAGCAGTGGGACTAATATTAAGTAAAATTTATACAGCTGGGCACAGGTTTCCCCTCTGAGAGGGTTATGGAGTTATTTAATCTATAAAATATAGTAAAAGTTCAAGCGTCGTTAAAAGCAACTAAGGAACAAAATCAAATAATTCAGATAATGGGCAATCGTTCCCGCTTACCTGAAAACCAAACTAAACTTATACTTCAACTAATAATTATGATGCTGCATGATTTAAATAAATAATTTGTTTAAATCATGCAGCATTTTCTCACCAGTGGTATCATTGAGTGAACGAGTGAAATGTCTTTGTTTTCCAATCTCTTCATATACCGCACGATTCTTGTTTCGGAGTGATGCATATTAAATACTGGATGCGTTAAGTAAGGCGATGTTCTTCGGAAGGGGCCCTTCAATACACTTCTTATCGTTACATCGCCTATTTGTGTAACCTGTAAACATATTGAAAAAATTGATTGTGCAAGGTAATGCACATAACGATTTCTACATTTTAGATCAGAAAGTAGATACGTAATAGTCCAATAGAAAGTAGTCCATAACAATCAACCTATAAAATTAATTGTACATCGGTTATTATTCCGATTAAACTAACTTTCTCTGTTCTCTTCTCAGCTTTTTCTTAAATAAAAATATTAAACCAAAAACTTCTTCTTTTTCAACATAATCTTTAAAAGCTAAGATCAACCGACATTGAGATGGAGCGATACGCAACGTATTGGGGCGCGTATTTTAAGTGGGTGTAACGTTTACCGATTTCAGGCAACTTTCACAAGCCCACTGTTGAACATAGGCCTCCCCCAACGAATGCCATAAAGCACGGTCCTGAGCCACCTGCATCCATTGATTTGCTGCATTTTTAACACGTCGTCACTCCATCTAGTTGGGAGGGGGGGGGGGGGGCTACACTTCGTCTACGGGTAAGAGGCTGCCACTAGAGAACCTTTCTTTCCATCGGTTGTCGGTTCTTCGAGCGACGAGAAGATGTGTCCGTAATTTCCCGAACGCTACCCAGCCGAATTGAATCCGTCAATTGACCTCTCGGTTGAAGTTAGATTTACCTAGTCGCACTATTTTATCCCAGGTAAACATACTCGTCAACAACTTCGATCTTAGCGCTCCCAACAACTATCAGCATAGGTGTGACATGTACGTTACACATGATCTTTGTTTTGTCCATGTTCGTCTTACCCTTTCACTGTCCCGTGCACTACATATAGGTCATTGCTATTGTCTTACTATTATGTCTCGAAACCGGACAGTGAAAGTGTTAAGGCCAATCCGTTGGGAGACACTATTGAGGCCGTTGAGCATAGTGCTTATGATTATATTATGATGATAATGAAGTCAATCTCATTTTTTGGACGTGTTGGGCCTCGACCAGGTCCACTACGATGTATTTGCGTTATCCACCATAGCTTGTTCTTTTCTTTTCTAAGTATTTTTTTTGATTTTAACATTTTAAGTATATTTGACCAATGTACACAGTAACCAAGCCGCAGCCCTGTCAATGTCATTCATACCGGATACGAACGAGAACAAAACGTTCTCTTGCGTTCGTGAACCTTCACTCTGTGACTTGACAGACTTGATTATTACATTACTCTTAGACTCTGCTTGAGTCTAGGAGTAATGTAATAATATATTATACATTAGAATAACTCATATTCATAAAATAAATAAATGTATCATATTAATGCTATAGCAATTATTATATTTTTCTTCAACTATTACAGATATTATATTTATCGCTACATTTTCCAGTTCTAATGATAGACATAACATCATTAAAAAAAGTTAATATGATTTCAGTTACGTTAAAAGAAATTTATCATTACTACGATAAAAACAATTTTAATTTAACTACATCATTATAATAATATAGCAGCTATATACTATTTCGTAAACAAGTTAAAGAAAAATATATTTCATTATGATTTCCGTAAAGAAAGTGTAAGAAAGAGTTCATCATAAAAAGTCCCTCTTTCTCCATGAAATCGGCCAGCTGCTGGTCTCTTGGGTTCCGTGGTCCTATCTTGAATTTGCCTACCTTCAGCTCACCGCTCTCTCTTGTGCCTAGTTTTGCGTTCAATTCTCCCATTAACATCTTATTATGGTGCTTTTTTGAAGAAAAGGTATGCAACCCTCGTTGACACACTCACAATCTTTACAACGCTGTATGGTTAATAAATCCGACATCTTCTTGGGACCCTCCCGGTGATAGAAAAAATTGCCAGATTTGAGGATTACCGTGTTCACCCCCTCTCTTCGCATCTCAGATACCCCTATAATATCCCAGCGCAACTTGTCTATCTCTTCTTCCAGCTCCAGGATCTTTTCGTTAGCGCTAAGGGTGCGTACGTTACATATTGCCAGGTTGAGTCGTCTCAGGGGGCTAATAAACCTCCACCGAAGATTCTAAGGTCCTGCTGCCCCGCCGTTACCATGGTCGTTACCGTAGACAGGAATAGCGCAGCCGCCGAGGACTGGGGGCCGATTATTTGTTTCATTGCTCATGGAGGATGTTTTCCGTAGTTACCACGCTTGGGAAGCGGGTGGGCAACCACAGTTTTTTATTACAATTTGGCTGTTATCGGAAAGATGATGCTGACCATCTGCTGCCTCACTTTTCTTCTGTCGCCGCGGTAGTGAATATTCTTACACCGCCATTACACGGGGTTCTCGAAAACGGCTAAATATGATTTAAATTATTGTTTTTTTTATTAATTAGGTTATATTTACCACTTAAATAGTTCTAGTCCCATAAAAATTGGAAGAAAATCCATGTCTAAGAGTGGAAAATAGGAAAAAAATATTTTAATATAACTATTTAGACGACTTTCTAGTTGTTACCTTGATTTTATATATTACTTATGAACAAACTCAAAAATAATATTTTAAGGTAATCTATACATACCCTTTAAACATCTGTCTCTATTGCTTCTGATATTGTTGACCTCATTGACTGTTACGTTGCTATACAAATGATAACAACTTTTAAATAAATATAAAACTATTCATGTACTCACATCATTAACTTTCTTGCAGTCAAATATCCATAATAAATCTTCGACATCTTCCATGGTAGTTGTTTCGTCTAATGCAACTCCAACAGCACCATCGTCGAAGTATCGCAGATTGATCTTTTTCTCTTGCGCTCGCGCTTTGATAGCATTAGCATCATGATCAGGATGAGGTACAACGTGGAGAGTATCGAAGTAAACTTCATTGGATTGCTTGTGACCTCGTTCTCTTATACCTGTACGAAAATTTCAAACACAGTTGATGATGACTTTTGTCAATGAAAGATGGCCTATTCTAAAACGTAATTATCCAAAAGTTAATAGACACCGTTGGCGGGATAAATTAATTTTGTACAGATTAAAAATACGTCTATATAATAAACCTCTTATTAACCTCATAATTTTAATCAATACGCTTATCAGGTGAATTGATGATTGTCTGCCCAACATATTAGCTAAGCTACTTCTTCCTCGATCTAATTATTTTAAGTTTGACATACCAAAAGCTATTAAACTGCATCAGTAACTAGGTACTTAATTATCTAAATCTACATGTAAATAATAATATCTTACCTTTCGGTATCCTTAGGAACAATAAAGAATGAGAAGTCGACATTCCTATTGTTATTTAAGCACTCGTATGCTATGCAGTACCTTTTGGCCTTTTGAGAGGCCGTACATGAATAAAAACTCAAAAGTGCCTATTTACTTATCAGAGAAAAATACTTTTTCTTAACGTAAGGCGCGCGTCAGCTATAGCGCGGGCGAGACCATCTCACACAATTGGTCCCTTGTAGGGGGCCGCGGGGGGTAGGGGGGGTGCTAAGAATCTCCGGTGGAGGTTCGGTTGCCACCTACGACGACTCGACCTGGCAACGTACAACGCACGCACCCTGAGGACTGACGAGAAGATCGTGGAGCTGGAAGAAGAGATAGACAAGTTGCGCTGGCATATTATAGGATTATCCGAAGTCCGAAGAGAGGGGGAGGACACGGTAATCCTCGAATCCGGCAACTTGCTCTATCACCGGGAGGGCGACCATCTGTCCCAAGGAGGTGTCGGATTTATCGTCCACAAGTCTCTCGTTAACAACGTTGTAAAGATCGGGAGTGTGTCGACGAGGGTTGCGTACCTTATACTCAGAATCACCAAACGGTATTCGCTGAAGGTCATACAGGTTTACGCACCAACCTCGGCACACCCCGATGAGGAGGTGGAGGAAATGTATGAGGATATCTCTAGAGCCATGCATTCCTCCAAAACCCAATATACGGTGTTAATGGGAGACTTCAATGCAAAACTAGGCACAAGAGAGAACGGTGAGCTGAAAGTAGGGAAATTTGGAATAGGGCAACGGAACCCAAGGGGCCAGCAGCTGGCCGACTTCATGGAGAAAGAGGGACTCTTTATGATGAACTCTTTCTTCAAGAAGCGGCCCCACAGGAAGTGGACCTGGTCGAGCCCCGACGGTTCGACAAAAAATGAGATTGACTTCATTATGACGACCAGACGACAACTGTTCAGTGATGTCTCAGTGATCGCGAGGGTGAAAACCGGCAGCGATCACCGAATGGTTAGAGGCACACTGAACCTAAATGTTAAGTTGGAAAGGTCTCGTCTGATGAAGTCAACGCTCCGTCCCCCTCGTGCTCTAATCCAAAGTCCCGAAACCTTTCAGCTCGAGTTACAAAACCGTTTTCAGTGCCTAGAAGACTGCAATGAAGTGGACGATATGAATGACAAGCTCGTGGAAACTGTCCATGCGGTCGGAGCTAAGTTCTGCAAGACCCGCCGCAGAAGAACACAAAAACTCTCCGATCACACTCTTAATCTCATGGCTGTTAGGAGGCTACATTCTTCAACAGATTTGACAGCATACAGGCAACTGAACAGACAGATCTCTAAATGCATGCGGCAAGACTTACGCAACTTCAATACAGCTCGTATTGAAGAAGCGATCGAGCGGAACCAAGGCTCCAAAGTCTTTGCCAGAGATCTGTCTGCCAGAAAGAGCCAACTGTCAAAGCTGAAGACCGAATGTGGCAACATCGTTTCCGGGGCACCTGAGATTTTGAGTGAGATTGAGAGGTTCTATGGGCAGCTGTACACGTCATCGTTGGAGCCACACGCAAGTGTGAGTAACGATCCAAGAGCGAGTCTTATTCGACACTATTCCGAAGATATCCCGGACGTCAGTCTGAGCGAGATTAGAATGGCTCTCCAGGACCTTAAAAACGGCAAGGCCCCAGGCGAGGATGGAATTACAGCGGAGCTTCTGAAAGCGGGTGGAAGACCGGTACTTGAAGTCCTTCAGAAGCTCTTTAATTCCGTCCTCCATGGTGGCATTACACCGGAGGCGTGGAGCAGAAGTACGGTGGTCTTGTTCTTCAAGAAAGGTGACAACGCTCTCTTGAAGAACTACAGACCGATTTCCCTTCTGAGCCGCGTCTACGTGCTGTTTTCGAGAGTCATTACGAATCGTCTCGCGCGCAGACTTGACGACTTCCAGCCTCCCGAACAAGCCGGTTTCCGAAAGGGCTTTAGCACCATAGACCACATACATACCCTACGGCAAATTGTACAGAAGTCCGAAGAGTACAATTTGCCACTATGTCTGGCGTATGTGGACTATGAGAAAGCCTTTGATTCCGTCGAAATTTGGGCGGTGCTGCAGTCCCTTCAGCGGTGCCAAGTTGACTGTCGGTATATCGAAGTGCTGAAGTGTTTGTACAGTAGAGCTACGATGGCTATCCGAGTACAGAACCAGAGTACGAAACCTATCCAATTGCAGAGAGGTGTAAGACAGGGTGACGTTATATCCCCGAAACTCTTCACCGCTGCATTGGAAGACGTTTTCAAGCTTCTGGACTGGAAAGGATACGGAATTAACATCAATGGCGAGTACATCACTCACCTTCGATTTGCCGACGATATAGTCCTCATGGCAGAATCGCTGGAGGAACTAAGCACTATGCTCAATGACCTCAATAGTGTCTCCCAACGGATAGGTCTTAAGATGAACATGGACAAAACAAAGATTATGTTTAATGTCCATGTCACACCTATGCCGGTAGTTGTTGGGAGCACTAAGCTCGAAGTTGTTGACGAGTATGTTTACCTGGGACAAATAGTCCGACTAGGTAAGTCCAACTTCGACCGAGAGGTCAATCGACGGATTCAACTCGGCTGGGCAGCGTTCGGGAAGCTACGACACATCTTCTCGTCAGAAATACCTCAAAACCTTAAAACAAAATTGTACAACCAGTGCGTGTTGCCAGTGATGACTTACGGAACTGAGACGTGGTCCTTCACTGCTGGCCGTATGAGGAAGCTCAAGGTCGCTCAGCGAGCTATGGAGAGGGCTATGCTCGGAGTTTCACTGCGTGATAAACTTAGGAATGAGGATATCCGCAGTAGAACCAGAGTAACCGACATAGCCCAACGGATTAGTAAGCTGAAGTGGCAGTGGGCCGGCCATATAGCTCGAAGAACCGACAACCGATGGGGAAGAAAGGTTCTCGAGTGGCAGCCTCGTACCGGTAGGCGAAGTGTAGGGCGTCCCCCCACAAGATGGAGTGACGACCTGGTAAGACATGCAGGAAGTCGATGGATGCAGGTGGCTCAGGACCGTGCTTTGTGGCATTCTTTGGGGGAGGCCTATGTTCAGCAGTGGACTTGTGAAGGGCTGTAATGATGATGATGATGATGAGGGGGCCGCGCAGCGTGGATATTTTCATGCCTAAAGCGCGGTGTGAGACAGGCCTGCCTTGGGTGTCTTATCATGGCAAACTTGATAATACTTTGGGGCATTTTACACCATTAAGCTCTAGGAGAATAATAAAATCTTATGCTGCTATCATTCGACATCAATTACTTACTGCATATTATGCTATAGTGCTTATCCTAGGGAATTTCATACACGTAAGTGTTCCGTGTACCTGAATTTGGCACAAAATATTAAAATATGCATGACTGAATCGTAAGTTTACCGTGATCTAACACAAGTGTAGCGTTATGGACTCGAGTTGCGATGTCTCTTAATCCCTGCGGCCCGTGATACACTGCGAACATAGCAGACATATTGGCTAAAAGGGCCTGTGCCGTGCAAATGTTCGAAGTTGCTTTATCACGGCGAATGTGCTGCTCTCTCGTCTGTAGAGCCAATCTAAACAAAAAGAATAGTTGTTTTTTTTTTTGTTTGGTTAAATAAAAGGATTTAAATTTCTGTCTTTAATGTAATATAACTTTATGTATAATGTAATGTATAACATTTTTATAGAATTAGTGTGACAAGCGAGCACACAGTCCGCCTGATGGTAAGTGGATACTGTGGCCCATAGACATATAAATCTATCCTCGATTAAGATCAAAATGCAGATGAATTGTTCCCCCTTGGGGAGTAAGATGGAATGCCTCGTATTCATTAAAAAAGCTCTCCGGGCTCCACACTCACCATACGAAACACAGTAGCATTTAGCTGCTATTTTACGCTGATATTCTGTGGCATTTTACTTTCCGACTATATCTTGATAGTTGTCATCTTAAGATTGACAAGAATATTATTTTTGGCAAAATACGTCTTAAATTATTTTTGTAGAAAAGAAATGCTGAGATATCTACTAGGTTATCAGAATCATCTCTAAAATTGTTGATGATGACTAAAAAAAACACTTGCCTATACGCGTCTCTGCCAGAAGCATCCCTCGTAACTCCCACCATACGTCCAGGCATCAATCGAACCAAGCTGTGTTGTGCTGCAAAAAAGCCAGCATGAGGTCCTCCATAGCCTAGAGGAACTCCTAACCGTTGTGAAGTGCCGACGGCAAGGTTAGCACCACATTCCGCCGGGGGACGAAGCAAAGCCATTGCCAAAAGATCCGTCGCGACTACAACTAGCGTCTAAACACAAAAAAAATATTGGAAAATTAATAAAATATAAAACAAGTTCATGTGATTCCGTAGGTGTCATAAGAGGCGACTATAGGATATGCTAAAAATAACTTATGGGTTCTGTTAGATTGGAGGCGGATTGACTATCGCAATGCCATACGTCTTGCATATTTGATGTTCGCCGTCGCCGGTCATGGTATTTTTTTTATATAGAACCTGATGGTAGTATGCTGATGCTGTGACCCATAGACGTCTAAATTTATCTTCGATTAAGAATCAAAATGCAGATGCCCTGAGGACTACTAAGGAATGCCTCGTTTCCAGTAAAAAGGGTCTCCGGGTCTCTACACTATAAGAAACACAGCAGCATTAAGCTGCTATTGTACGATGGTATTCTGTGTGAGCGTGGTCTTTCCCCGGTCGAACCGACCCATTCGTGCTACAACCATAATATAGCTGCAACGTGGCTCTACCACCTTTAAATATTTTAATTTTACAACTGTTGTAAACCCGATGGTTATACTGGTATCTTTCGGAAATATTAAGATTTTTTGGCATTTCCCATATACAATAAATGTTTACGCACGAAAGACGGCGAATAGTGTGCAGAAAAATCTAATATAGATTTGTGTTGCACTTTACTTATGAACTGTGTATGTTATGTCTTCATATTATTATTAAAAAAACACCCAGATGAAATGAGGCAAAGGATTCTCTTACAAAGCGATCACACAACAACGGTGTTTTTAAAAAAGCTTAAATTATACTGCTTATAATATATACTGCTTTCTGGAACGTCAGATGTTTCAATTTAGAAATTATGTAAAAAAAATAATGCCGAGAGAAACATTTCTGCTTCTAATCCTTACTGTCTACTGCGCTTCATGCGAACGCTTAGCAACACCGATACATTCATTTACTTTCTATTCTTTTTATCTTATCTTTTATTTTTTATTTTATGTTTTTATCTTTTATTTTATCTTTTATTATTTTATCATTTATTTTTTTTTTTATTATTTCTTGTTCTACTTTTCTAATTAACTAAGGCCGTAACAAACCCCATGTTCGTGCGCAACAGCTGATAGAGCTGAATAGTCATAAACTAATCCTCTGGTGTCAGGGCATTGTAATAGAACAGCTGAAATGTCCCTTTGAGCAAAGTCAGCGTTGCGCACATCCGGAACCACTTTCACTTCGAGACCCAAAGCGTCCAAACGGGTTTGAACTACCGCTAGTGTTTGTGGATGAAGCCTCTCTGATACCACGAACTTTGTTCTTTTGTTATGTCTGAAAACAAAAATGTTAGGAATTGAAACGTGATTGCTATTGTATTCAAGTAAGACGCACTTTAAAAATCTAAGCAACTTACATTACAGTAATTTTGAAAACAACACGTTTGTTTAAGAGATATAAGAATATACGTATGGTTCCACCAAATCTATAGCGAGTCAAAAAGTTGCACAGTCAATACATTATAAATCTATCTTACCTATGACAAAGGGATAAAGCCTCTGCTGCAGCCGTGCCTTCATCTAATAAAGATGCATTTGCGACATCCAAACCCGTAAGGTCGCTGACCATAGTCTGATAATTTAGAAGGCCTTCTAATCGACCTTGAGCTACCTCTGGTTGATAAGGCGTATATTGTGTAGTCCTGTAAAATATCAATATTTAAAAAAATGCAATCGAAATTATTATACATAGAACATGGTCAATATATGAATATTGTGTGTAACTAAAAATCTATATTACCATCCTGGATTTTCAAAAAGATTACGCATTATAGTGTGCGGGACACAGCAGTTGTGATAACCCATTCCAATGTATGAGCGCCATATTTGATTTTTTTCCGCAATTTTTCGAACTCTCTCAATAAGGTCATATTCACCTGGAAACGTTTTAGGATTAAAAAAAGTTACAAAATTTATGCGTCCTTCAGCTGGGCACAGGTCTCCTCTCATTTCTGGAGCGATTAGTTACCCTCGATGCTCCAACACATGTGAAAGGACTTCACATCATGACCTCTTAATACTAAATTTCTAAGACATGCTGATTTCCACACAAAGTTTCCTTTATAGATCGGGAGATGGTGACAGAAAATAGTCTCCCATTTTCTCCTGCATGCCATTTTAAGAATTGATAACTAACCCTAAAATATGAAAGATAGAAGGGTTACAAGCCCTTGCGCGCTTGCACGTCACAAAAAAAATGGCTTCTCTTTGCGTAAAGAATTTTAGTATTTTCCGTGACATTATGACCCTCGTATGACCAAGGGTGGAAAATATTAGGAAAATGTTGTGAAAATTCAATACAACTTTTCGTGATTTCAAACTGCATGCCATTTGAACAATACTTAATTTTTATAATTTATTGACGTTAGCAAATTTGGCATGCACAACAGGAAATCACGGAAAATTTGTGCTGAATTTTCACAACATTTTCCTAATATTTTCCACCCTTGGGAGGGTGCATATGCACCCCGCGGGGTGCATGTGCACCCTCCCAAGGGTGGAAAATGGAAAATGGGTGTCTGTGCAAATTGTCTGTGCAAATTGGCATGCACCCCTATTTTCGTAGAGTATTTTTTTGAGATAAAAAAGAACTAATTTTTTACAACGGCATGCAATTTGTAAACACGGAAATGTTCTATTTTTTTTTCATTTCTACGTAACCCTTTGAGCCCCGTCGGCCATTGCAAATTGCATGCCATCAATTATTATAGCTTAAATTTGTTCCAACTACGTTATATTACAAAGGCATGCAATATAATGTCACGGAAAAATACTAAAATTCTTTACACAAAGAGAAGCCATTTTCTTTATAACGTGCAAGCGAGCAAGGGCTCGTAACCCCTCTATCTTTCATATTTTAGGGTTAGTTATCAATTCTTAAAAAGGCATGCAGGAGAAAATGGGAGACTATTTTCTGTCACCATCTCCCGATCTATTACCGCTCGGGCGGTAATGCGGCGGTAATGGGCGGTAATGGGTCGGCTTGACCGGGGTAGGACAACGCTCTCACAGAATACCAGCGTAAAATAGCAGCTTAACACTGCTGTATTTCATATGGTGAGTGTAGAGAACCGGAAACCTTTTTTACTGAAAAAGAGGCATTTACATCTTAGTCCTCACGGGTGGTAAAGCATCTACATTTTGATTCGCAAACAAAGGTAGATGTAGATGTCTACGGGCCACAGCAACCACTTACCACAAGGTGGACTGTGTGCTCGTTTGTCACCCTATCATATAAAAAAAGGGTTATAATATTAAGGAATTTATGTATGATAATAACCCTTGGAAAATGAGGTGATCATTATCAAGTTATTCCTAATTTGTTTTGTGTTGTTAATTGCGTTATATACATGATTGTATCTAAGCAGTGGCGTAGCTAGGCGTGGGCGTAGTGGGCCCTCGCCCACGGCCTCGAAATTAAAGGGGCTTTCCGATGCCCCCTAAAATGCGATGCCCCCAGACTTTACCACAGTTGACTAATTAATTTGATCACTTTTACGCTCGAAAAAGAAAGTCACAAATTTAAGTGTGTTTGTTTGGGGCCTCACAAGAAGCCCCTCTTAAGTGCGTCTGCGAGGGCGTTGTAACTACCTTCAAAGATCGCGACTGTTACATTGATGGAATACGAGACTTGTCAGGAATTAATAGATATGAGTAAGTATGTCATGCCAAAGCATGTTTGGTATATTATATACATATTGGGTAGATCCTTGGAACGAAAGAAAAGTGGCCTCGCTGATGCAACTTCGCCCACGTTTATATTAGTCCATGCTTACAATCAGAGGCGTTCCTCTGATTGTAAGGTGATATTTAAAAAAAAACCCGCTGGGTTTCATGCTGTTTCTTCCAAGGACAGAAGTTTTTTTTCGAACCAGTGGTAATTAAACAAAAGAGTGACTTTCAATAAATATTATTTATGATGTATATTGAATAAAAAGGTTCTGTTTCTGTATAATTATGAATAATACACGAGTCACGACTCATCCTAACGACGCATGATGATAATACACGAACACTGAGTTTCGGCGCCGCCGAAGGTTCGGCAGATTTTTCGCCGAATCCGAAACTATTACCGAAACTAGATTTTTTTGCCGAAACTGAAACCGAACCTTCGGTCGGTCACTAACAAGAATAAATGTAGTATAAGCAACATTTAATATCTGGTAGTCAAATATATGGATGTAAGTGGGTACAACACATGCCTAAAATTTGTATAAAGTCACTTGAAAGACGTAAAAGATTGTACCTTAATGTTATGTACTTACTTATAGGTTCATCGATGTTCATGAGACCTTGTAGTTGAATTTTTCTAGGCACTGCGTCATTCGTCAACTGATCCAAACTCTACATTTAAAACAAAAAAAAAACAAATACTTTAAACAGCGTTCATACTGAACTATTTTATATAGTAAGTAAAATTTAATTATATTACTAACTTTGTATCCAAGTAAATCTAACATTGTAACTACATCTTGATCCCTAGGACCAATGTGTCTACTAGGAAAGTCTACTCTCTCTGGGAAAAGGTTATTGAAACTTGAATTGTGTGATGTTACACATCTTTTTACAATCACATTTTTTAAACCAATTTTTTTTCCTCGTAAGGTTTTATTAATGACACCATTGTAAGTCAAATTATTTTTCCAAAATTTATACATTTTTATCGATTTTAATAAATAAGTTATTATATACGTAAATCAATTAACATTACACAAATTCCATACTAGAGTCCGACTTAATAAAGTGACAATCACATACTGATACTGAGTGTAAGGTCATAGCTTATTTGTGCTATTCGATGATAAGGAAGAAGAATAAACATAGTTAAAGTTATTCTGTGCTGCAGATACATTATTATAATGAATGACCTTTTATCATTAGGTCTCTATTGTCTCTTCCAATTCATCGCTACAAAAGATAAGCATATTTCGTAAGAAACTTTTATATATAACTATTTTATATAAATTTTTAATTAAATCGAAAAACTGATTAAAAATCGTTTTTGATGATTATCTCTAATAAATAATAAATCCAGTTAATGATTTTAGTGTCATTATACTCAACCAAATCTAAGAAATACGTTTTGGCGTTTCACATTAATCATTTTACAATTACTTAGTACCTACAATTTATTGTTGATTTTTGCAAAAACCCCTCGACCGATTTAGATAAAATTTAAATGGGACAACCTGTGAAGAATTTTCCAAATCGGTTCAGGCGTCTTCGAGTAATCGGTGTACATACATAAAAAAAGATTCCGACGAATTGTAAACCTCCTCCTATTTGAAGTCGGTTGAAAATAACCTTTTACGTAAATCCAAAGAATTATGGAGTTATCTATATTTCATTACAACATGTATAGTTCTTTATCTGTTATTTAAATTCGAATCTTTTAATCAAATCAAAATATAAAAATACCTATTAACTAGAATCAACTTTTATGCTTGACGTTGTTTCAATGACATGTCGTTATGCACTTATGCACCTTACCGAAGTGTTTGGATGATTCAAATTCATGTTAAAACGAATAATCAGTAAAAATATTCAAATAATCGAACCGTTACATACATTCTTTAATTCATTATTTGTTTATTTAAGTTTTTATTTCTAGAGTTGCATAAATTATATGAATCATGTATTAAACAAGTCTAATTTTTTTTATAATTTCTGTGAATCCCACTTTGGCGAAGTTGTGTGTAAGTTTAGAAAATGCCGTCTTCCTTTACAAAAAAATTGCCAAACGCAAAATAATTACTTAAGGACATGAGTACAAAGGATAACATTTTAACGAGAAATTAAAAGTATAATCAATTTTGGCATCCACGATTTTTTCTGCCACCAGGGCGGCGCTACTTAAAAGTGAGGTATAATATTTGACAAATTTCATAGCGGGGAAGTTAATTTGTTCGGAAAATGTAAAAGTTAATGTTTCTTTCTGTACTATTTAGCTATATTTTATATTAAAAAGTTAATAATGTGCAAAAAATTAAAGAGCTCGCCACTGAGACATTGTTATGTGTATTACTTAGAATCTAAGTAAGTCTTAGATCATTAATAAGTCATCGCGCCGCGCTATGAGTTACCAATAATCTAAGGTGTATTAATATAATACACCTTAGAAACTGATAAACTTTTATTAAAAACTAATTTCTGAATTAAATTACATTGTGTAATAAAAAAAAACTTTACCTCAGTGTCAACTAGCGAGATCTGGTGAGCAGAAAATTACTAGCCCTTATATCGTTATATTCATTCATGAAACATGACTAAACGCCAAGCTAAGCTGGCTAATCGCTCATAAATTGCCAAGTCGAATTAGTCTGATGAGGGTTTCTAGAAAATACAACTACTCGTACTACACAAGCGATCACTGGGCCAAAGTGGTGGAGAAAACAAAGAAAATTATTATGGACGTCTGTTCTCAGATGATAACAAGCAACAGCACCAACATCACAGAAAATAGATATTTTCTGTGATGTTGGTGCTGTTACCCATTTATGTTATGAGATATGTTAGCCTATTCGGCTCTTGCAGCTTCACCAGACATAGGGCCCTTCAGGTCACGAGAGGAGACGCAATGATGAGGATGAGGATGAGGTTGGCTCATGATTTGATATTGTTACCAATCATCATGTTCCCTCTGATGAAATTTTTTGAGCTACTGTCCCATTACTGACCTACTGTCCGAGTGGGGGTGTTCGAACCCCCGCCTCTGACGGCTTAGCTCGTGTCGGACGATGTTACGATAGGTACGCGGGTGTACGGTGTGTACGTGGTGTGTGCTGGAACGAGTCGTGCCCGCCTAACGGGTGTGACGCACCCCGTATGTTATCCTACTTGTGCTTCTCCCATTAGGTGTGGATGTAGTGTCAGCGTTTGATGTGCCTGCGACGTTTGGGTTGACGGCGTCGAGCAAGCATAGTTGTTGTATAAGTACGTTACGTTACGCGGTCTACGGAGAGTCCGCGCGACGTTTGGTGCCGTAGTTGGCTGCGTTTGCCACTAGCGGGTATAGACGACAATGAAGGAGACATTAATTTTGAATGCATTACAGAATACCAAATAATAATTAATGGAAACAAGGACGATGAAACGAAATGAAAGCTCACCTGGTTGTAGTGAAAGTGATTAAATATATTTGTCTTTAATCTAGTGAAGTCTAATGGGGTTGTATGTGTGTGTAAATTAATTTGCTTAATTCCGCGTAAAGAAAGAAAATGATGTGTCCTGCCCAGCTTTAAGGGGACCTCCCACCCTCTCTCAACCGCGCGCACTATACCCGTCGCCGTCAATCCCAGCACCACCATCCCCAGCCCCACCACACTAGGCACGATACACCACTCTCGAAAATATGACACGTGTTTCGCCTCTACACGAGGCATCCTCAGGTGAAGTAGACTTTGCGGAGGCTGGCCGCTAAGTGAGCGGCGAGCCGAAACTACTGATATTTATTTTATTTTTTTTATTTTTGACTGATTCTATCTATTATCTAGTGAAGTCTTTAAATTGTATAACTTTATCTCTAGAAATTAGCATTAAGCAATAAATATGAAAAAACTGATAAGCTTGGCCGAAACTGTAAATTATCACCAGCTCTAAATAATCGATATTGATATCTCTTAAGAATCAAATAAAAATTGTCAAAATTTTTCCTGTCAAAAGTTAGGTATAACTTATTTTATTTTGCTATTTAGAGGCCAATTTAGAGACCCCGCAGACATACAATTGTAAGTTGGCCAACTATCGAACGACTAAATTGCGTACTTTTGTAATTTAATTGACAAACTAGCCTGAGAGCTGGCGATGAATTTTGGGAAGGTCCTTTGGGCAAGTTGTAATTGTGAAAAAATATAATTTCGTCAATTGGCGAATCCAGTCCCGCGAGTCTGGCTGAGCGTTTGCGGTTATTTTGTTACTGCGCAGCATATAACATTTGCAAAAAAAATCCAAAAAAATGTTCTTTTGGCAACTTGATTTCCTTTTTATCTTTTAATTTAGTTTTTATATAATTCAAAAAAAATAATCCCAGACGTTTTTGTCGGTTATAAAGTATTACCAGACTTCTCCAAAAATATTTTTTTTTAGTTCCCAAAAAATATACTTTTGGCAATCTAAAATTTTAATCACGTGTTTATTGAGTAATTTTTAATAACATCTGCAAATCGACATCGATATTTTAAAAATATTGGTCTTGAACCAAATAGCACTAAATCTTAAATATTTTTTCCAATAATTTATCTAGTTCTAACAGAGACACTTTAATTGAAAATTTCAATTATATTTCCCCAAGAATAAAAACTGTCAGTGCGGAATCGCTATACGTGTTAGGTGCCACGTTGTTTTTCGTTAATATTAAACCTGTTTTAAAAACAAAATTCGATCAGTTTTTAAACCACGTTGACAAATTGTATAACTTAAACCCCCACATTACTCTTACTATTTTAAAATATTGTCTCCTTGTACCTAGATTAACATACTTACTCCGCTCAGATCCAGTCTGGAAATGTTCGAATATTTTAAAAGATATTGATAATAATCTTAAAATAGCTTTAGAAAAAATTCTAAATTTAAGTTTAAATACAACAGCCTGGACTCAAGCTACTTTAAAAAGTTAGTTAAGTTACAGCCTATATACACGTCCCACTGCTGACACATTTCTGAGAGGGTTTTAGGGCAAGGAAAGGTCCGCCGCGCTGCCCCAATGCGTGTTGGCGAACTTCACATGTCTTCGAAATATATTTTTTCTTATTCGTCAGACATGCAAGTTTCCTCACGATGTTTTCCTTCATCGCCGAGCACGTGGTAAATCAGCACTTAAAATTGCAATTAACAATTTCATTGATGCCGGCGGGGATCGAACTCGGGTTATTCGCGTACTGTGAAACTTACAGCGAGCGCTAATCATCTGAGCTACCATGGCTCAAGCTACTTTAAAATTATTATTAATTATTTCCTTTAAAATTTGGTGGTATTGGTATGAGAAATCTGTCTGGTGTTGCATTGCCTTCAGAAACAGAACAGAAACAGAAACTTTTTTTTTATTCAATATAGATTATAAATAATACTTATTGAAAGTCACTCTTTTGTTTAATTACCACTGGTTCGAAAAAAAACCTCTGTCTTTGGAAGAACCAGCAAGAAACCCAGCGGGACTTTTTTTAAATAACAGCTTACAATCATGTTTGTTACACAAATTAAAAACACAACAAATCATCAAAAAATCATCATCTATAAATTCTTTAATATTATAATAACTCTTCTTATACAAACTTAGTTTAATAAAGTTTTTGAACTTTGAGCAGGTCAAATTTTGTATATTTTCTGGAATTTAGTTGTAAAAGCGTATACATCGCCCCAATAATGAATTACTGACTCGATAGAGTCGAGTAACTGGTACTACTAGCTTGTGTCTGTTCCTAGTATTTACAGAATGAATATCACTTATTTTTTTAAAACTACTTTTATTTTTGTGTACGTACATTACATTTTCATAAATGTATTGAGAGGCCAAGGTTAATATATTAATTTCCTTAAATTTTTGTCGCAGCGACTCTTTGGGCTTTAAATCATAAATTGCTCTTATGGCCCTCTTCTGTAAAACAATTATAATTTCAGTGTCAGCTGCGTGTCCCCATAGCAAAATACCATACGACATTATGCTATGGAAATAGCTAAAGTAAACTAGTCTAGCTGTTTCAATACTGGTGAGACTTCTAATTTTAAAATCAATATCTTCTTCCCTTGCTTCCATGCATAGTGTCAGTGACTTATGTAACATAATTTTAAGTAATATAGTAGACCTGTGCTTTGATACGGAGGCAGGGCAGTCATGGCGAACTCTCTGTCCCGACGAAAAATTCCACTGGAAGTTAACTAATAAAAACAGTGGAATATTCCGTTGTTACAGAGCGTGCAGAACGATTTGTTTCATAATTTCCATAGTGACCAAGATCAGACACGCCTTCTAGCTGTTCCGACCGAGGAATCTAGTCACTGGTTACACGCTTTACCGTCAAGTAATCGCGGCACTTTACTTTATGGGGAAAGCTTGCGCATCGCCATAGGATTCCGACTAGGAGCGGCGATTTGTCAACCCCATCAATGCCCCTGTGGTAGCAGCGTCAACAAGTTTGGGCTCCACGGACTGTCATGTAAGAAATGCGCTGGTAGTTTTTCACGGCACGGTCCCTTGAATGACATCATCCGAAGGGCTCTTGTCTCTATAAATATTCCCTCGGTTTTAGAGACTTGTGGAATATTTAGAGACGATGCCAGAAGACCCGATAATATGACATTGGTCCTTTGGGCGAGAGGTAAAGCGCTAGTGTGGGGTGCTACTTGCGTAGACACTTTGGTGGCCTCTCATCTCATGGGTACCTCGTTTAGAGCTGGGGCGAAATCAGAGGCAACTGAACTGAGTAAGTGGCGCAAATATGAGTCTCTGTGAGATGACTTTTGTTGTAGAGACTAACGGTCCGTGGGGTCCACGTGCGGTGAAGTTCCTAAAGGATTGCTGTGACTGGCCGTGGCTACTGGTGATTAGAGGACTGGTTCTTTTCTCGCTCAAAGGCTAAGTATAGTCAGCGTTCTTGGCACGATACCACGGGGAGTAGGACTATATGATAAATTTCCATCGTTCGTTGCGGTGAAAATTTTAGAGCACCTAATTTTTAAACTTGGCACCTAATTAACACCTAAAAAGCCCCTAATTTTGGGATTTTCTAAATGCAAATTCCTGACTTTGCGTTACTGGCGATACACAACTAAGCTGACTATCTTGTTTTTAAATGCCACAAAAGCTTAATCTGGACACACATATAAAATGAGTTTTATTTCAGCCCCTAAAAGCTGATGGAAAATCGATACTTTACATCCTTCAAAATCTTTTCAATTCCGTATTTCATTGTAGCGCTACTCCGGACGCGTGAAACAGTAGTGCGGTCGTCTTGTTTTGTTCCTCAAGAAAAGAGGCAACGCTCTATTGAAGAACTGTAGACCAATATTCCTTCTGAATCGCATTTACGAAATTCCCGTAATTATTACGAATGATCTCGCAAGCAGACTTGGCGTCTTACCAAACTAGCCAGTATCAGATAAGGTTTAAGTAGGTGCCATTCCGCACATACATACATACCCTTCGGTGAATTGTAAGAAGACTAAATACGACAATCTGAGTATTTGTCTTACGTATGTGGACTGTGAGAAAACCTTTAATACCGTCAAACTTCCGGCGGTGTTCAGACCTTTTAGCAGTACCAGATTGACTGTCAGTATATCGAATTGTTGAGTTGTTTATACAGTAAAGCGGGGAATTCACTTGACGGACATGCCCGCGGACATGTCTGAGACATGCCTGCCAGACTTTGCTACTATAGGTCTGTGCAAAGTTTGATAGTGTAGGACCGTCACAGTCAGTCTGGCAGACTTGCCTGTTGAACGTCCGCGCGAACCCATTTTGTTTGCGCGGGCGCAGACATAAAACAAACTGATGAGTCTGTGCAGTGTATTGCGTCGGCAGACTTACCCGCGGGCATGTCCGTCAAGTGAATTCCCCGCTTTAGGTTACAATGGCTATCCCAGAACAATAATTAACTAGAGCACGAAACATATTCTACTACAGAGAGAGAGAAAGAGAGAAAGAGACATGGTGACGTTACACAACCTACGGTAAACAACTTACCGAAGATGATCAAAGAATCGACGTGCCTTTTATTTGCTGATGACCTAAAATTAGTTATAAATATAAGAGAGACCTTAGACCATGCTAGACTGCAGCGGGATATAAATGAGGTCATGAAGTGGAGCCGGGACAATAACCTTTATTTTAACGTGGGCAAATGCTCTACGTTGTCATTTAGCCAAGCACGTGTTCGGCGTGCCACATGGTGATTACCCGTACCACATGGAGGGAGAGCAGCTGCAGCGCGTCATGAAAGTGAAAGATCTGGGTGTTCACCTCACAAGTGATTTAAGGTTTCGAGAACACATTACTGAAGGCTGCAAGAGAGAATTCCGCAATCTTGATTTTGTCCTGAGACAATCAAACGGGTTCACTAACATTAACGCAATAAGGGCCTTGTATGAAGCGATGGCAAAAAGTCATTTGGAGTGTAACTCTGTATCCGGGTTATCCTTATCCCTTACCTTATCCTACTCTGTTTGTTCTCGGTATGGTAGGATACAGTAAACTGGAAGTAAGAAGGGAAGTATCGCGTAAGGTGTTACGGGGTGTAGTTAACAACCCAGCTATCCTGGAGGAGATGAAGTTGTGCGTGCCAGATCGAAGTGCCGAACGGCGGCGACGAGTGCGACTGCTGGAACTGCCACGCGGGAGAACCAATCTACATATTACACGCTTAGAGTATTTAACTAACAGAAGACGCCATGCGCATAAAGTTCCAAGCAAAAAAGTCTGTCACTTCTAGCGGGAGGCGAGGTAACGCACACTAAGCAAATCGTAAACATTGGGCCACGTCGTTACGCACGCACACAGCATAATATAATAATAATAATAATAATAATAATAATAATCTTTATTTCGGACCAAAATTAATCCATAGTAGTGTTAGTAAACATTGAAGTATGTACAAACTTTTTCAAAATCGGAGAATTATAGTTCTCCGCTACTGTTTTCAAAATGCTGTTGTGACTATCTCTCACCCTTCTAAGCAGCGAAGCTGTCTTCTTACGTATTATCGCATGAAAGCCGTCCGTGCGAGCATGCGCAAACATCTCCGACGCACTACAGTATCGAGGCAGTCCCAACAACATTCTGAAAGCATTATTATATTGAACACGCAGGGCATCCAGCGACCTTTTAGTGTAATTGATCCATAGATTGCTCGTGTACAGACTCTGGCAGTATGCCTTAAATAGGGTAATTTTAACTAGGTCAGTACATCGAGCAAATCTACGGGCCAGCATGTTACTCCTGACCGCTAGAGCCCTGCGTTCCCTTTCAATATCTACATTGTCTTTCAGGTCATCGGCAAGAAAATGGCCAAGATATTTAAAAAACGTCACTTTTTTAATTTTTGACCCATTCAAGAACAGGTCAGGTTCATCAGTCCTAGGCTTGCCCCTGACCCCAAAGACAATGTACTCACATTTTTTGACATTATATACCAAACCATGCGACTCAGCATAGGCTACACACACCTTCAGTAACTCTCTTACTGCCCTCACCGACGGTCCCAGCAGCACCATGTCATCTGCATAGCTGATGTTGTTAATACTAACCCCACCAACACTGCATCCGACACGCTTGCTGCTGAGCTCGCCTATGAGAGCATCTATATATAGGTTGAATAATCTGGGAGACGTTAGACCCCCCTGCCTTACCCCGCATTCCAACCTATACGGTTCACTAAGAGTATCGTCCCATTTCACATGATTTATTTGTTTACTGTACCAATATTTGAGCAGACCACATATCTCTGACGGTACACCCCTGTCCTCCACCTTCCTCCAGAGCACGTCATATGAGACGAGATCAAATGCCCTGGAAAGATCAAGGAAACAGGCATATACCGGGGTACCCCGATCTACGTAATATCGAACAGTGTGCTTCAGACTTAAAATAGCACTTTCTGTTGATAGTCCTCGTCTAAACCCGAACTGTGTGTCATGCAGTTGAATGTGGTCACTTAAGATGGTATCAAGCACACCGTCCAACACCTTTGCTATGATAGTCGCTAAGGAAATAGGACGATAGTTACCCTTGTCAGAGATGTCTCCCGTCTTGTTCTTCACAATGGGAACTACTATTGTCTTCATCAGCTTTGTAGGTAAGTAAGAGTGACTAATACACATTGTGTAGAACATTGACAGGACTCGCGGCAGGTGAAATCCAGCGTGCTTCAGGTGCTCAATGCTGAGCCCGTCGTGTCCTGGAGACTTACCTCGGCTCATACTTGTTATGATACTGCGTATCTGTTTAGCAGAAATATGCACAAGAGGTTCCTCTCCCCCACAAGCGGTCCCAGCACTACCCACCTGTGTTGAGGGCCCAAGCGGAGATTGTACTTTAAAATGTTCCATGAACATATTTGCGATGTCACTGGGTTCACTAATTCCTTCCACGCTCGTAGCAAGACTAGGCTTAGTGTCCAACTTACTGGTCGACTTCCAGAAATTTTTAAAATCCCTATCTGCTCTTTTTTGAGCTAATCTATCCATTTTGATTTGCTCAGCATTCTTCTGACAAAATTTGAGTTTACTCTTAAAAATTTTTCGTGTTTAACTCATTTCATCATAAATAGGACCAGATAAGGGACGACCACTGAGTACCCAGGCCTTAAAACTACATCTGGCCTCATAGTGAGCGTCCTTTACATAGCTGTTCCACCCACATATCCGCTTACCCCGCCTTGGTCCTCCCTTACAAGTCACTCTGGATTTCTTAGCAGCCTCAGATAATATACTAACAATCTGTTCATACAAATTATCTAATGCGACCCTATGTTCGGCCAAGCCACAGAAGCCATTCGCACAGTTTATAAACTCATGAGGAAAGTCAATGTCCCGCAATTTGCTATTACAAAGGTTTTGGTAACATTGCGTTTCTACATTTGTTCTTTCACCCCATAAGACCAGGTTTTTATCTTGACTTCTAACTGTCCGTTTAGGCCTGACCACCTCTAAGTTACATTCTAAATATATTGGTAAGTGATCAGAAATGTAAACATCTTCGGAGACACCTACACTCTTAATTGCATTCCAGGCTGATTTGGATACTAAACAGTGATCTAGCCACCTCCTACTTCCATGAGCGTCACTTATGAAGGTGTAGGTATCACCATCCACTCCCAATGCTTCTATATCCGCACAAACCCACGACTGATCAGAACAAAAGTTATTCAGTTCATTAAAAAATAGTTCATGAGGGTGCGCATTAAAATCCCCAAGCATAAAAACATTTTCTATATCCCTACTCGCTATGATAGCATTGATCTCACTCAATATATCTGTAAAAATTGGTAGATTGTCCGCACAGTCCGTAGGAGATATGATCATATGATATGAGCACACGATCACAGTAAATATATAGTAGGAATATACTGTGACACGATTAAGCAAAACGCACACAACCTTGAAAATCTCTTATAAATGTCTCATCGTTACAGTGCATAAGCTATAAACAACTAGTGCGAGGGCCTTGTCGATATGGAAATGTCGATGAAATTTTATGCAAGTTACATTAGCAAATTAAATAAAATAAAAATGAACAAATGTTTAATGAGTAATATTACATTCAAAGTAAATTAAAAAAAATACATAAGGTACAATATAATAATACAAAATTACCAAAATTAAAAGAAATTGAAAAAGTATTATATTATATTTTAACTGGTTTTTAAAGTGAATAAGTTTGGTATATGTGACGAATACACTTTTTGGGATCACTCTTTTTTTACGAGGTAGCTAATTCTGGTGCTTGCATATTTTTCCATCACCAAGTTTACCAGTTCAATGTTATGTGGAACGTAATCATTATCGAAATAATTTTCCTGTATGCTTAAAAATATGTAATATGCCTAATCTATGAAATGGTTTTGCCATTTTTAATGTCATGACCAACCGGAAAGGTTATCTGTATAGGGGTTTTAAACGGTCTAATTTTACAGATTTTACCCAACCTATAGAGTTAAACCGTTTTAAGGCTTAGGGTTGAACTACATCTGGCAGCACGGAATTGCACTTTCCCGTGCTTCTATCCTTTTTGTTCAATCAGAAACGTTATTTACTAGAGCGAGAAAGAGAGCGGGAGTGTATAGTTTTACCCTCAAAAAGCCGATTGTAAACCGGTTTCAAAAGTTTATATATCATTCTTGACAATCCATACTAATATAATATTATAAATGTGAAAGTGTGATTTTTTGTTTATTTGTTTTTGTTCTTCCTTTACGCAGCAACGGAATGGAGCAATTAAAAAAAATTAAACATTTGCTATCTCTTGGTCGAAGTTTACGCTTAACCAAACATACTTTTTTTCCTCATTTTACTTAGGATTGAAAAATAATTAATGTCTTCGTAAAAAGCGGTAATATTTTGTGTTCTACAGTACAAAAGTGTAGTATATATGTATATATTTAATAATAATAGATTATAAATATGACACTGAAATTATTTTTTTTATTTATTTATTTAAGCGCTAATAATTCGTGTCTCATCTGAAAACAATAATTTGGTTGACACCATCTAAGACGATAAACTTGTAAATAACATTTTAAAATGAATAAATATCGTTCACTAAACCTTCCATTTCGATTTGTTACATGTTTTAAATTTTATCCTTCATAATGTAAAATAAACCTGTAGCAAAATAATAAACTTACTTCCACTAATTTCAAAGTCGGTACAGCAGTTTCATTTAGTTTCCTTTTATTATTTGATTGGATTACGAAAACCGATTGGTCAAAATACTCGGAACAAATAGTACTTGTTCGTTTAGGTACCCAAGTTATATGATTGCCACATGCTTTTATCCAAACTTGGTGCCTGTAAGGATCTTTTGGAAAACTGTAAAAGCAAATATCTTTCTTAAACATTGTACAAAAAAGAATTTTAAATAACACCTTGACATTATATAACAAAGTATTACTTATAGTCAAATAAAAACATCGACACTAAAGATTACAGTGAACATCACTATTATAGTCTTGATGATACCATTTTATATACTCGAAATTCCCCTTCTTTTCGTTTCATAACGTAACATAATGAAATGAAAATATCTATTTAAAATGTTTTAAATGTATAATGTATACAATAAAACAATTTAAATTGATGTTTTCATTTCGTTAAAAACAATTAAAGATTATTAATGTTGTTTGAAATAATATAGTTTTGAAAATAGATCGCAATAATATTGATGAATTTAAGAATATTCAATAACACGATTTTGTCTTGTGTAATTAGAACAAAGAGAAACTATATTTGTCTACAATTAAGCAAAATTTAATTATGTCCTAGTAGTGCAAAAGTCCTTACTATAGTATTAATACTTTAAGTTGGCAACACTACCTGCTCAGCTATATTAATCAGAATTTTTGTGATTTAATGCTTATATTAATTACTGAAATCAAAATAAATACTTAAAGATGAAAGGTAACGCCGTCTTTTTGTAAATTTGAGGTCTGTGATCTTTTTTTACAAGAAAACACTGCAGTGTGTTTTCTTGTAAAAAAAGATCACTCTCGGCTCGACTCGGCATTTTTCTGGAGGTCAACTCACGCTTACGACTACTTGGTAAGTGACGCCGTACGCGGCGCAACTAGTTTTATATAACGGGAATGATCCGCGCTCTCGTACTTTTGACAGCGGGGAACGCTCTCCAATGTCGTCTCCTGTTAGTTTAAAGATTACACGAGGCGCTGCTCATCAGCGCGCTATGTACACTCAATGCGGTGGCTGAGCGAATTGATTTATTCGGATATTCTCTGAACGAGTTCACAAAGGTTACTTTGTTATTTCTATGTTTTAAGCGCGGCGCCCACCTACGTAACGTAACACGTGATCTGACGCGTGATTTGACGCGTAACTTGTCACTCGCCTCAACATTCAAAGGGAATGTATGTAGTAACGCCCATTTGCGTGGCGTGACGCCGCATGATCTGACGTGCCATTCAGCTTGCTACTAGTG
The DNA here is from genome assembly GCA_033319125.1 of Parnassius glacialis. NCBI lineage: Eukaryota > Metazoa > Arthropoda > Insecta > Lepidoptera > Papilionidae > Parnassius > Parnassius glacialis. The sequence continues at coordinate 23,482,238 of JAVANC010000021.1, forward strand.
ACGCATTAAAGTGGCACGTAACACGAAACTTGTAGTTTTAATATTAAATTCATTGATTTAGTTCATGAAAAACCATGTTTATATGATTATCCTAGAACCGATTACAATAACAGGAACACGCAAGATGCTTCTTGCAACTTGTAGGGCAAATCTATGCGAAATGTAATTCTAATTCCTTCATAAAATTGAAAGTACCACCACTTTTCAAATTTTTTCCCTTAGGGATGTACTCAAAATCTTCAGCTGGCACTTTGAATGTTTGAAATCTGTAGCAAAGCAAGGGCATGTTTATCCTCTTCAGGCGAGATTTTGGCCCAAAATGAACTCTGCGACATGCTATTGTTGCACAGGTTGGTGCAAGCTGTGTCACTCGTGGTCACGTCAGAGCATCGTCAGAATCATGCTACAAGCCATGTCGAAATCATGTAGCTTAGGTGGGCGCCGCGGCTTACTTTATAAACTTATTATATCTAACATAACTAAAGTACGTCTTATTTCTCGTATTAGGGCAATCCTGTAATGATAGTAATAAGTGGATATACTCGTATAATAAATAAATAAAAAATTGTAAATATGTATTGCTTTCTAAATAAATTAATTTTTAAAGTGCCTAAAATGGAAATTTTCGTGGCGACGTTGATTAGTGAAATTGAAAAATGCATTTTTATATAATTTAGATGTGAAACGAACAACATGCTCGTTACTTAGATTTTGATAGTTTTTAATAGCTGTGTAATTTTATTGTTGCATTTTTTTATTAAGTAGGTGATACTGAATTTCAAAATTATTTGTATTGCCTGTAATGTGTTCAGCAGGTGACTTGTGAAGGGATGTAATGGTGATGATGGTGATGGTGATGATGATGATGATGTATTACAATAAAACGCTGTTTTTATGAGTATCACTTTAAGGGGCTACTCCATGCGGACGACCTTGAGCGTTTGGTGTGCCGTGCCGCGCCTACTCGCTACAATATAGGATCGCGTAAGAAATATGTAAGACGCCACCTACTGTACGGACGTAGTATTTTTTCAACATCAATAAACTATTTTATGGGAATACACACAGCGTACAACGATCAATGGCGAGTACATCATTCACCTTCGATTTGCCGACGATATAGTCCTTATAGCAGAATCGCTGGAGGACCTAAGCACTATGCTCAATGACCTCAATAGTGTCTCCCAACGGATAGGTCTTAAGATGAACATGGACAAAACAAAGATTATGTTTAATGTCCATGTCACACCTATGTTGGTAGTTGTTAGGAGCACTAAGCTCGAAGTTGTTGACGAGTATGTTTACCTGGGACAAATAGTCCGACTAGGTAAGTCCAACTTCGACCGAGAGGTCAATCGACGGATTCAACTCGGCTGGGCAGCGTTCGGGAAGCTACGACACATCTTCTCGTCAGACATACCTCAAAACCTTAAAACGAAATTGTACAACCAGTTGTTGCCAGTGATGACTTACGGAACTGAGACGTGGTCCTTCACTGCTGGCCGTATGAGGAAGCTCAAGGTCGCTCAGCGAGCTATGGAGAGGGCTATGCTCGGAGTTTCTCTGCGTGATAAACTTAGAAATAAGGATATCCGCAGTAGAACCAGAGTAACCGACATAACCCGACCCCCCACGAGATGGAGTGACGACCTGGTAAGACATGCAGGAAGTCGATGGATGCAGGTGGCTCAGGACCGTGCTTTGTGGCATTCTTTGGGGGAGGCCTATGTTCAGCAGTGGACTTGTGAAGGGCTGTAATGATGATGATGATGATGTACAACGATAAATTTTAATTTTTTTATTCGGTATATTAGTTGCATTATATTAGAATTATGTATTCTCATATATTATCTAATTATGAAATTTTATAATTAATTATATATTAAAAATGAAGCATTGAAAATTGTGAGTTTAAAAGATACCTACTCACTATAGGTAAATAGATAGATAGCTCGCCTTTTGTACAAATATTTGGTGCAATAAAGAATAAACAAATAAATAGCATGTTTCGCAGAGTGAGAGTAATATAGAATGAGAGTCGTGGAGGCAGTTTACAAACATAAATTGCACAAGGACAAACATCCAGACCCGGAACAATTATTTGTAGGCCTTACACATATTTGTTCCGTGCGGAATTCGAACCCGCGGTCCCCAGCGCAACAACTGATTGCTAAGCCACTGCACCACGGAGCCGTCGCCGGGTTATAGGCAAAGTGACCATACGTCCCGTTTTGAACGGGACTGTCCCTTTTCTCGGTCACCTGTCCCATTGTCCCCAAATAAAGCTCCGGGACACAAATATGTCCCGTAACTCGTTGGATGGAAGTATTCAAAGTCAACAATCTTCAACATAATTTTAATTAATAATTAAAAAAAATATGTCGCGTTTAATAATTACCGTCTATACCGAATATAATTTTTGTAGTGAACACTAATTGTATAAAGTTATAGTTTTTAGAGTATAAATAAACCCATGTCCTGTTTTGAGTTAAAAAATAAATGGTCAGTTTAGTCTTTTTAGTTAAATTTAGTTTTAATTTTTTTTAGTTTATAGTAAAAAGTAGGTATATTAGTACCTACTTAGATACTTTTTACCGAATTACAAGTATAGAACACCTTATGTACTCAATTATTTTTTGAAAAAGAAGAAAAAACAAGCAATAAATAATATACTATATTTTAGCAAAAAACTTTAACTTAGTAATACTAATTATAACTTAGAACATAAATGAAAAACTCATAACTGACTTTTGGCCCGACCCAGGATTCAAAGCTGGGACCTCATGATCAGCAGTCGCACTACTATAACCACTAGACCAACAAGGCAGTACTATACCTAATAAGATATTGTGGTTGGATATCAGGATTATTTTTAACTGTATACTATACTGATAATATTGAATTAGCCTTTCATAGTGCAAATTATAATATTTGTCGAAATGTTAATTATGGATTCGAACCTTACATGCTAATGGTGTTTCATTTTTTTATTTGCATTTACTTCAAAGAAAATACACGCAAAAAGCTTCATCGCGCAGTAAAAAACACAACAAATATATGTATAACTAATACGAAAAATTATACCCAAATCAAACAAATAATACTACCTATAAATAACCTAATAACTTAGAATAATAACACCTAGAAGCCGAGTCCGTGTCCGTAATGTGAGGCAACTCAAACTAAGCCAGAATGGCTTAGTTCAATACTCGGCCCGTTAGTGCTCAAAGTCGTGTAGTGTTGACAACAGCTCCCGAAATAATTAAAAATTACGTTTTATGCAGTGAACATGTACAGATGAACAATGTCAGTACATCAGAGAAACACAAGAAACATACTAACATTACATTTCACGAGTAACTAATGCTTTTGAACTTATATTTTTACGTAAAACATTCATCAAAAATAAATATGAATTTTAAAAACTGACATATAACATTATATGGAAATGTTGCCAAAGTGAAAGAAAAATTCTCCCACCTTTTTTAATTAAACTAAAACACGTCAATAGGAATGAGGGCATCCACGACTTTTTCTGCTACCATGGCGACGCCACTTTACAGTGAGGTAAAATATTTGACAGATTTCATAGCGGGGATAATAATAATTTATTAAGAAAATGTAATGTTCAAGGTTTCTTTCTGTATTATTAGTTATATTTTATATTAATTACATTAGAAATGAATAAACCAAACTATAAAATATAACTAAAAGCAGTTTTTTTAAAAGAGATATAAAGTGCAAAAAATTAAAAAATCGAACCTCTGACGCATTGTGTTGTGTAATAATATAATATTCTAGATAATGATAAACTATTATTTAAAACTAATTTCTCAATTAACTGACACTATGTTACAAAAAACTTTACCTCAGTCATAACTAGCGACATCTGGTGAGTGAAAGATTATTAGCCCTCATTAGAGTGCGTAACGCAACTTGACAACTTATTACTACGAGGACTGCCAACATTGAAAAAATGCAACGCATTGTTTTTATTTATCGACGGCTCTGTAGCGCAGTGGCTTAGCAATGAGTTGTTGCGCTGGGGGCCGCGGGTTCGAATCCCGCACGGAACAAATATTTGTATGCCTTACAAATCAATAAATATTGATTTGTATAAAATATTGAAATAAAAATTGTTAAAAACAAACTGAATAATAGATACTGAATACGATCAATCGTTCGTCGAACAGTCGTGTGTCAGGCATCGGGCGGGTGTATATCGAACTTGCATTAGTCATATAATTATAACGTCTCTATACAGTTACAAAGAAACATATGATACAATCACATTTATATGGTTCATAAAAGTATCTCACTTGGCTAGATAGGCAAATATCCTATTCAAAAATATTTTGAATTTAGCGGGCTACACTTCGATAATAGAATTCAAACAAACTTATTTTTACATTTGTGTGAGTCATACGTTACGTTGTAACTATTAGCCCAATATAGTTTCAACTTCCCTACTTTTCTGGAAAATTTAATGTATTGGCCACATTATTTCTTCACTTGTGTGTGTTTCGTCTAGCGTAAAAACAAGTTGATAACGCATACATAGATTTTGTTCTTGCCCCACTTTTGAACGTCCGCTTTGTAGGGAACTAGCCTAATAAGTAATAATATTATCGACTGATATGACGTGAGCATGTGCGCTGGCCTACGCTCTAAAGACACGGGCTTCACGTCGAAGAGCTCGGCGCTCACCACAGAACACTAATATCCTAAGGCGGGAAGAATGTCAACTTCAAACAAAGAAAATGGCACCCATAATGCACGCCATCTCTGTCGTGCCACCTAAAACTTTTTTGCGCGGGAATTTTGATACGGGATTTTTTTTTAATTGGCGTCTTGGTCGTTTCGTTTCAAAAATGGCTTACGAATGTAAAATACCATATAGATAGATATAGCTTGTAGTTTTTCGTTTCAATGATATATATTGCTAAATTAAAACGAAAACAAAAGCACAAAGTTATTTGTAAATTATGGCACTTTACATTCATAAACTCTCTCCACTGCTTTCTAATATTTTCCTGCATAGACGAAAAATATTCTACTATTTTCTGTCTATTTCGTTTTGTTCTCCCAGCATTTTTTCTTTTCTGTGTTAATAGTAACTTTTCTGGATTTTTTCTTTCAGCCTTTCTCTGTAAATCTACGTAATGCATATTTACACGTTTTTATATTTTATTTGATACGAATTATTCTTTAAAAAACAACATTTGACACTTGTTATTTTTTACATAACCCTGAGTTTGAGCACTGAACAAACCGATTTAAAGCAGTTCCTCTCCGTACGTGACGAGCCGCCAGTGCTCACGCACACACACGCCTCAAGCGTGTAGTAATGTACTAATGTACATATCACGGTTGTATGAAGCTTTGCTTCTGTACGGTACGATTTCTTTACTCATGTGTCTATACGCCAGTATATTCTAAGGCTATGACTAAGAGAGAATAGCATAGATAAATAAATGTATAGCTGTAGCCACAAACTAACTAGAAACACTCACGCGTGCTATAGCGAGCTAAACGAATCTCCTCCCCCCCCCCCCCATCCCCAGCCTATGAATTTGGAGTATATATATAAAAAATACTGACATATGTATTTCAAATAGCACATCTCAAAGATATTAATTATTTATATTGCACCCATATAGTTTAGATAGAAATAAAATATAGTTAAATATCGCTCACTTTATAACGTCGAAATTACTTCAAATAATGAGAGTTAGGTATGTACTTTTGCAATATTAAAAAACTGCACCTTGCTTGGATATGATTGTACCATCGTTAAAAATGCAGAAAATGCAATGATAAGCACAAAAAGTTAATAAAACCAAATTTGTTAATGGTCGACAAAGAGTGTATAATCACTAGGTTTATTAGGCGCGACTTCCTTAGTTCCTTAGTAAAAGTAAATGTATGAATGGGTGCTAAGCTACTTTGCCAACATCAAGACATGACATTGAATTAAAATATACTAGGTTAGCCGCTAAGTCGTTGGGGTGTTTTTGGAGGCAATCCTTGTATTTCCCTACATACAGAGCAACTTCATACTTCACCGTTGTCATGTTGCGAGCCTCGTGAAATTCACTGTTTGTCACAAACCATTGTACATTGGCTATCTGTCGAAGTATGCTGCTTTGCACCCGTTGCATGATTTTTTTACTAGTGTTACAAACGCTCTCCCAGAGTTGCATGCCATAAGTCAATACTGGCTTTAGAATTGTATGAGTAGCTTATTATCCGTGGACATTACCGAGTTACGAGCCATTAGCCAATACATGTTTTCGCACCGCTTGTTAAGTTCATCCCTCTAGGTTTTTATGTGCTTCTTCCAGGTAAGTTTCCTGTCAAGATGCACACCGATATATCGTACCGACTCCCTTTGTGGCAGCTCACTGTATCCCAGTGTAACTGGAGGGCAGTTCCCTTTCCTCAAGGTAAAGGTGATGTGTACAGACTTGGATACGTTGGCTTTAATCCTCCATTTTTGCAGCCAGTCATCCACTTTGTTGAGGCATTCTTAGAGTGTTGAATGCTACAACGGGATCAGTGCTGCTTGCCAGTAATGCAGTATCATCAGCAAAAGTGGTGAAATTTTGAGCATATGCCGTTTATAGCTTGTACAGGACTGGTCCAAGCACAGATTCTTGAGGATTACCCGCTTCTATATTGTAGAACGCCAATGTTTCTCCATTGTCACGAACTTGGAAAATACGGTCAGACAGGTAGGACCACATGAGCAGGTAGAAGACGTGAGTATGTGATGTTTTGATCTTACAGATGTATTGTGAAAAGTTATCCAAGTGGACGTAAACTAAAAACTACAAAAAATGGTTCACCTCAGCTTTTGTCTTTTTTAAGACCTACTGTATGTTGAGTAATTTATTTTGAATTATTTATTTAATTTGCAACAACCTGAATGAGAAATCGAATTTAAAATAATGCAATCCATGCAAAGTGTATATACTTATAGTATTTAACTCCTTGTTTATTTCTCCATCTTATTCTAATTACTTTTGGCGCTTTTTTTATTTATCCTATGCTACTGCAGCGCCACCCTTATTGGACGCATTTTTACGGACACTTACATACACAAAGACGGTTCTGGACTTTGGCGGGACTACCATTTGGTGCTTCCGAGTGCTCTTTTCTTCTTGGTTCCATGGCCTCTACATATCGGGCTCGGGAAGTCAAGGAGGGAAGTACTCAACTAAGGAGGGGTCCTCGCTGGTGGGGCCGCGGATGTGTTTGAAAGCGTTTCCGTGGCCCTGTCAATGAGTGGTGAAGGTGGAACATCATGGGGTTTTAGTAGGTGCAAGTCCGACATAATCCATTCTTGCTACCGCTATGCAGGTATGCGTAGCCATTTTCTCGTTTGAAGCCCGGAACAAAATCCTTTCTGTAGTTACATATAAAAACGTAAATAGGTTAATGCAGCGTCGATTCTTGTTTTATATCAGGTATAAAGGTTGCATCTAAGGCCTAGGTATAACGCACTTAAAGGGAACCACAGGGTTTTTGTTACACGTTGTATAGTCAGTAGAAGCAGGACCTAAGCACTATGCTCAATGACCATAATAGTGTCTCCCAACGGATAGGTCTTTAGATGAACATGAACAAAATAAAAATCATGTTTAACGTCGATGTCACACCTATGCCGGTAGTTGTTGGAAGCACTAAGCTCGAAGTTGTTGACGAGAATGTTTACCTGGGACAAATAGTCCTACTAGGTAAGCCCAACTTCGACGGAGAAGTCAATCGACGGATTCAACTCGGCTGGCCAGCGTTCGGGACACTACGATACATTTTCTTGTTAGACATATCTCAAAACCTGAAAACGAAATTGTACAACCAGTGCGTGTTGCCATACGGATCTGAGACGTGGTCCTTCACTGCTAGCCGCACGAGGAAGCTCAAGGTCGCTCAGCGAGCTATGGAGAGGGCTATGATCGGGGTTTCTCTGCGTTATAAACTTAGAAATGAAGATATCCGCAGTAGAACCAGAGTAACTGACATAGCCAAACGGATAAGTAAGCTGAAGTGGCGGTGGCCCGGCCATATAGCTCGAAGAACCGACAACCGATGGGGAAGATAGGTTCTCGAGTGGCAGCCTCGTACTGGTAGGCGAAGTTTAGGGCGACCCCCACTAGATGAAGTGACGACCTGGTAAGACATGCAGGAAGTCGATGGATGCTGGTGGCTCAGGACCGTACTTTGTGGCATTCCTTGGGGGAGGCCTATGTTCAGCAGTGGACTTATGAAAGGCTATAATGATGATGATGATGAATAGTCAGTGAATTGCTACGATTAAGAGGCGGGATTTCCTAAAAAAAAGTAAATGTGTGAAAGGGCGCCAAGCTACGCTACCAACATCAAGACTTGATATTTAATTTTTGATAAACATTGCTGACAACATAGGCGAATTATATTAGTGCTGTAAATATCTATCCTCGTATAATCTGATCGTCATAATGTTTATCGATATTTTCACATAATAAAAGTCAGATCTCTATACTGAATTATTTATAAGAAATAATTTTTTTAACGTGGGGATTGAGTAAAAACGCAAATGAGGATAAGAAATCAATGTATTTTACATACATCAATTTAAAATTATACCTCTACAATTATGAAATAGAAAACTCACTATTAGTAATTAATTAAGTAAAAATAAATGACGACTCAGTAACGCAGTGGCTAAGTGTTTGGCTTCGGCATTGCAGTACCGAGGATTCGTTCCAGCACGAAGAAGTGTTTCTATGCTGTAAAATAAATAGTCTGCGTCTGGATACTTGTTTGCAACGTTATTTTTTAAAGGGTAAAAATATTGGGGTTTTAACACTGATTGAATTAAATTACTTTCATGTGTAACAAATACTATGTACAAATCGCTAGGCTTCTTCACAGAGCTACCTATGTACATACTGCTCGCAGAGATCGTTTAGTAATAGTCGCTTTCAAAATGAGTGGTCATTATAGCTAATGTTTGCAGATGAATTTGTACATTTTTTTATAACTAGGTAATTTTTGTAGATGAATCTATAAAAAAAATATTTATAAGCAGGTAGTTACAAATAACGAGTTTAGTTATATAATCGAATTCTTAGCAAAATGTGACTTTTGAGGGACATTATATCTTTTGCTACATATAAATGAAACATTAACATACACATAATTGTGGAAGTTTTAATTAAGTCCACTAATGGAATAACAGTTCAGTGTAGTTGGATTCAAAATTCTCGGATTTGCAATGTTCACTACAAATATACTTTAACATATGAATCTTTTCAATTCATGCATGTGCCAGCTATTTTACCTATTGCTTGCACCTGAAAAAATAATATAAATAAAATCACATTTTTATTGAACAAATATAATGTTAGCACTCACAATAGATAATGTAGTTTCTAAGTATAGTTCGTTTCGCACTATCAGATTTAGCAAATAGTGCGTTTGTATTTGTGCACACAATCGTACATTATAAAAACCAGTCTTACGTGGCTGGCTAGTCCAAAAATTTACTCGCGTTAAATATCATATTACAATTAAAGTTGAAATCAGCTCATACCTTTCATCATCTAAAGGAAATATTGCTACCAAACACATTTAAGTAATAGTAGTATACCTATACCGGGTGTTTGTGAAACGCTCCCGAAAACGAAGACATATGTGAGTACTAAGTTACTACTAAGTTAACTCGATCTGATCAAGAAGTTGCTATGGCTTTTGAGAAATATTTAACTGATGTTCCTTTTTTGACAATTAAATCATTAAATTCTTTTCCTACTGTCGCCGAATCCAGGCTGGTGCAACTTCCATAGTAAAAATTATATGTACTACAGGGGTCAAATTTTAATGACGGTTACTCTTGTTTCTGCTTTTCGTGATATGTCTATTAACGACATTGTCAAATGAAATAGGTTCAAATGTCAAATCAAACAATTATATTTGTATATATTTTATTAATTAAGATTGCTTTTAATTTTGCTATAGGAGACGTTGTTCATTTACAGAATTGTTAAGAAATTAAATATGTATTATAAAACTTTCCAATTAAATGGTTCAAGAAGCGGAAAAAATGATAACAAGAAAAGGCTATTCGTAGCAATATTTCCCTTAGATGATGAATGAAAGGTATGTGGTGATTTCAACTTTAATAGTAATATGATATTCAACGCGAGTATATTTTTGGACTAGCCATCTATGTAGGACAGGTTTTTATAGTGTACGATTGTATGCACAAATACAAACACACTATTTCCTAAATCTGATAATTCGATGGTTTGGCAATCCGAAACGAACTATACTTAGAAACTACACAGTCAATTCTGACTGCTAACATTCTATTTGTTCAAAAATAATGTGATTTTATTTATATTATTTTTTCAGATACAAGCAATGGGTGAAATAGCTGGCACATGCACCAATTGAAAAGATTCACATGTTAAGACATATTTGTGATAAACATTGCATATGAACCCAACTAAAAAGAACTGTTATTTCTTCAGTGGACTTAATTTAAATTTCCACAATTATGTGTATGTTAATTAAGTTTCATTTACATGTAGCAAAAGATAATATCCCTCTAAAGTCACATTTTGGCAAGAATTAGATTATATAACTAAATCATTATTTTATTCATCTACAAACATTAGCTATAATGAGCACTTATTTTGAAAGCGACAATTAGTAAACGATCTCTGCGAATAGTATGTACATAGGTGCCTCTGTGAAGATGCCTAGCGATTTGTACATAGTATTTGTTACACATAAAAGCAATTTAATCCAATCAGTATTAAAAACCCAATATTTTTACCCTTAAAAAAACTAACGTTGAAAACAAGCATCCAGACGCAGACTATTTATTTTACAGCATAGCAACAATTGTTCAGTGCGGGAAGGAAGCCTCGGTCCTGCAATGCCGCAGCCAAACGCTTAGCCACTGCGCTACGGAGTCGTCATTTATTTTTTACTTAATTAATAACTAGTATGTATAAAAGTGCGTTTTTTATTTTATATTTTCTTTATACATATTTTTGTACCTAATTGTAGAGATATAATTACAAATTCCTGTGTGTAAAATACATTGATTTCTTATCCTCATCGGCATTCTTACTCAATCCACACGTTAAAAATTTTATTTCTCATAAATAATTCAGTATAGAGATCTAACTTTTCTTATGTAAAATATCGATAAACAATATATCGATAAAGGTTATATCGATAAAATTATTCGAGGATTTTCAGAGGAGGTTTCTCAAAACTAAATGTCATATCTTGATGTTGGTAGAGTAACTTGGCGTAATTTCATGCATTTATAAGTCCCGCCTCTTAAACGTAGTGATTATATTCTCTTTGGCCGAATCATTGCTTAAACAAAATGTAAAGGCTTGTTCAAATACTTTTAAACTCCAAAGAGTACTGCCAAAAGATATCGTTAAATATTTTTAAATCTATTGATGTTAAGAAATCGGCAGACTTAAACGCCAGTTATGGGGGATTTCCGTTAAAGTTATTTTATCTATAATAGATATAATAGCACCTTATCTAGCCACTATACTAATACAAGCGTCGAATCTATTGTGTTTCCTGATTTAATGAAACATACTTAAGTCATACCTTTATTTAAATCTGGTAGTACATTAAACCCCGCCAATTTTAGACCAATTTGTTTACTACCAACATTTAGTAAAACTTTTGAAAAAATAATTTTAGACCAGATGTTATGTGTCTTTAATATTAATAAATTGCTCCATAAAAATCAATTCGGTTTTACTCGGTTCAATTCGGTTTGTCGCTCGACAACTGATGCTGAAGTTGAGCTTATTAAATATATTTTTTGTGCATGGGAGAATTCAGAGGATGCTTTGGGTATATTTTGTGACATTTCCAAGGCCTTCGACTGCGTTCACCATGAGACATTAATCACGAAGCTACAGTACTATGGTGTCATTAACACAGCGCTTGAACTTATTATTTCATATTTGTAATAGTATAATAGTAATAGAATTCAGAAAGTTATTATCAATGGTAAAAGTTCTTCCGGGTCACCTGTACTAATGGGTGTCCCTCAGGGCTCCATTCTCGGCCCATTGCTATTTCTAGTGTATATTAATGACTTACCTTCTCTTGTAGGGGATAATCATGATATAGTAATTATTTGCTGATTATACTTCCATGATTTTTAAACTTAAACGTCAATCATTTAATTGTGACGAAGTGAATAATGCTATATCAAAATTAGTGCATTGGTTTAACGTTAATAAGCTACATTTAAACGGAAATAAAACTAATTGTATTAAATTTACAACAACGAATGTTAAAAATCTGAGTACCAATGTGTTTTTAAATGGGAAAGAACTGAACCCTGTTGAATTCACTGTTTTTCTTGGCATCAGTTTCGACGCAAAGCTTCAGTGGGTATATGTCCATATGTCCAAACTAGCAAGCAGACTAAGTTCTGCAGCCTATGATGTAAAAAAGATTAGAGGTCTCACTAGTGTCGAGACAGCTAGATTAGTTTATTTCAATTATTTCCATAGCATAATGTCTTATGGTATTTTGCTATGGGGAAATGCGGCTGATTCATAAACTATCGAGAGAGTCTCTTAGAGATAAATTAAAAAAATATATATTAACTTTGGCCTCTCAGTATATTTACGAAAATTTAATGTATGTTCACAAAAACAAAGGAAGTTTTAGTAAAAAAAGTGATATACATTCTGTAAACACTAGGAACATACACAAGCTAGTGATACCAGTTTCTCGACTCCATAGAGTCAGTAATTCATTCTTGGGGCAATGTACGAGTATATGCTATTACAACAAGGTCCCGGAAAGTGTACAGGCTCTCTCTATTACCAACTTTAAATGTTTTGTTAAGTTGAAACTGTACAAAAAGGGTTGTTATGGTATAAATGAATATATGGTTGATAATAACCCCTGGGAATGAGGTGGTCGCTTCCAAGCTGTTTCTAAAATAAATTTTGTACCAACCATTAGTGTAAAATATGCTTTTAAAAAAAAAGTCCCGCTGCGTTTCTTGCTGGTACTTCCCAGGACAGAGATTTTTTTTCGAACCAGTGGTAAAGTAAAAAATGACTTTCAATAAGAATCACACGTGATATATATTGAATAAAAAATTATTCTTTTCTATTCTATTCTATTCCATTCCATTCTCTTCTCTTCGATTATCTTCTATTTTCTTCTAGTCTCGTCTATTCTCTTCTATTCTATTCTATTCCATTCTATACCATTCTATACTTTTATATTCCAATCTATTCCATTCTATTCCATTCTATTCTATTCTATTCTAAGGAGCCCTTTGATCATGGGTCAGAAATAAACTCGATTCTGATGGAAAAAAGTATCTTTTCACAGCGTTTTATTGGCTTTATTCACGCGTCATCATGTTAGTACAGCTAAATAAAACGATAATTTCACTAAAAAATAAACATGAAAATACTTGAACATAAAACCAGCAGTGGAATTACTGAATTACAATCAGCCGACTAGGAGTCAATGTACGCGCGAACGCCGAATTCGCCCGGCCCGCAGCTAGCGGATGGTACCACAATACCTAATAATTTACAACACTTGTCTAAATACCTAACTTATCTACTTAACCTACTATTTTGCCACTGTGCTTATCTCCAACTAGCCACTTTATTCACAGGTTAAATAAACCAAATACCTGGTTCAATTCCCCGCTAATAAAAAAAATACTTAAATGAAGTGTTAACAAGGTCATGCTTTTTGTCTATGTTTATTATTCTGATGTATTCAGTTATGTACCTATTCAGATGAGTTCAGTACTAAGTTATTTAAAAAAAATAGGTATGAAACAGCTTACCGATCTAAATCTTATGAGATTTTCCAAGGCACATTAACATGTTGCCGTATTTACAAGCACTATAAACGTACCTACACATTAGGCATCATTAAAACAAAACAAGAATAACAAAACGTAACAACAAGAATGTTATAAACAAAACTATTAAACTGTCGCTCACGCGCACGTGATAGTCCACATGGAACTGTCTCAAAAACTAAAATTAATAAGCGCGCGAGGCATTCGTCCTTGAAGCACTGAGCTCTTTCACAGACCGTAAAACGACGTACGACTAGTCTTCATATGGAATTTAGAAGTTATGGTTGTCATTTTTAATACAATTAAGCCCGCTTTTCACTATGGGATATAATATATATTACATCTCGAGATATAAATTAATATCGCTCACCATACATTTTATATGGAACCGTTTACACTGTGCTATAATATATACTACATCTGAAGCTATAAATATTTTTTCGATCGACCGAGCGATATTTTCATATTATATTTCGCCCCCTGTACCCCGCACACCGTTCCGCACCCCCGCAGACGGTGTACGGGGTAAAGGGGGGTAATCCAATAACCAATGACGAACGCACACTGGTTAAAAGATATATCTCACAGTGTGAAAGCCAATCGCGGGATATAATTTATATTTCGGGATATAATTTATATTGGGGGATAAGTCGCTCGCGTCCGTAGGCTTCGACCACCTAACCCTAGGCCCACCCTACACGTGTCCCCCGGGTGGTGCTAAACGAGCGACAAAGCCGAAACGACAGACTCGGCTCCTCGCCGTGTGGTAGCGGCGTAAAATTTACCACCCCTTATGTCGCACCATGAGCCAACAACTCAAAGAAATGGCCCCGAGTTCCCGGCGCCCCTTTAATGGGGCAGGGGTGCGAAGAATCTCCGGGAGGAAAACCGGCGACGAGGTTCGCCACCCGTCACGTCCTGTCTCCTGGAGGGGCGAAAAGTGGATTGCGGAGGCCCGTCTGGCTACGCTGAATGTATGTGGAGCAATGAATGATAAGATGGATGAAATATGCGAAATGATGAACGATAGAGGAATAGATGTATTATGTGTGAATGAGACGAAACGAAAGGGAAGAGATGTCACTGCACATGGCATGTATACCGCTTACTGGTCTGGTGTAGACGAGACCGAGCGGGCATGCCAGGGAGTCGGTGTCATCCTTTCAGAAAGAATGGGTCAATATGTGAAAGAGTATGAATGTGTAAGCCCAAGGCTGCTGTGGATACGAATGAAAGTGGGCTTAAAGAAGTTGTTTGTGCTTGGGGTTTACGCCCCAGATATGTCTAAGCCCACTTATATCCGAGAGCAGTTTTGGGAGTTGGTAAGGCTGGTGTTGACGAAGTGCAAGGAAAATGAAAATATTATTATGTTAGGAGATTTTAATGGAAGGGTGGGAGTGAAGAGGTCTGGTTATGAAAGGATATTAGGAGCGTTTGGCGATGAAAGAATAAATGAGAATGGTGAAGACCTCCTCACCATATGTGTGGAAAAGAATCTTTTTGTGGCGAACACTTTCTTTCACCATAAGAGGATTCACATGTATACATGGGAAAGAGGGGATGATAGAAGCATGATAGATTTCATAATTGTGGATGGAAGAATGAGGAGCGCAGTGGTAGATACAAGGGTTTACCGGGGGTCCAACGTAGGGACGGATCATTACTTGGTCTTATGCCGAATTAATGGTCTATTCAAGCGTTGGCGGCATCGGACATCTGTGTCTACCACTGCGTTACAGCGTATAAGAATAGAGAGGTTACAAGATGAAGGTGTGAAAGAGAAGTATAAATGCAGACTGAGGGAAAATATAAGTGTGTTGAATGAATTTTGTATGAATGAGTTAGACTTGAAGAATGTATGGAATAATGTTAAGAAAGTTTTGGTTGATACAGCCACCGAAGTATGTGGTGTAAGTAAGAGAACGAATGAAAGGAAAAGTAATACTTTGTGGTGGGATGATGAAGTACGGATGGAAGTTGAAGCAAAGAAGAGGGCATGGCTAGATTTACTAGCAACCAAAGCTGGTAATTCTGGCGGTATGAATGATGAGATTGAAAGAAAAAAGGCAGACTTTAGACGTATAAATAAGAGAGTAAAAGAAGTTGTTGAAAGGAAAAAGCAAGAAAGAATAGATAAAAATGATAGAAGAATATCTGATAACTTCCAGGCAAATATTAAAATGTTCTGGAAGCTCGTAAGAAATGCCAGGGGAAATTCAAAACAGCCTAGAATGAATGCTATACGAGACGAGAATGGCTGCATGCTGAATGATGAAGTTTCGAATTTAATGAGATGGAAGGAATACTTTGAAAGCGTGTTTAAGAGTGAAGAGTCGTCTGAAGTAAGTGAAATGGAAATTCCGGAAGAAGTGGAGAGAGGTAGAGAAATAAGTGTAGATGAAATAGTGAAAGCAATGAAAAGCATGAAAGCAGGTAAGGCAGCCGGATATGATAGAGTATCACTCGAAATGCTAAGGGCTGGAGAGGGTGTGGTTGCAGGCCTGCTGTACACCTTGTTTAATTTATGTTGGGAACTGAAGCGTGTACCGGAAGACTGGTGCAAAGCTGTTATAGTTCCAATATATAAGGGAAAGGGGTCGCAGCAGGACTGTAAAAACTACCGTGGTATCAGCTTGCTTAGCATTGTGGGTAAACTGTATGCTAAGGTGTTAATTGAAAGAGTTATGAAAGAAACTAATGAAATAATTTGGGATGTGCAAGCTAGATTTAGAAAGGGGATGGGGTGTACGGATCAAGTCTTTTCCATGCGCATGATTGCTGAGAAATTTTTGGCCAAAAACCAGAAAGTTTTTTGTGCGTTCATGGACTTGGAAAAGGCTTATGACAGAGTGGACAGGAACGTGTAATGGCAAACACTGACCTCATTTGGGTTGAGCGCTGGTCTGATACAGGCATTGAAGTCTCTATATAGGGACTCTAGTGCTTGTGTCAGGATCAACGGGGCCTACTCGGACTGGTTTGGCATCCATAAAGGTGTCAGACAGGGCTGTGTGGCTTCCCCGTGGGTGTTCAACCTATTTATGGACAGTTGTTTGGAAAATTTGAAAGTAGAAGAATGCGGGTTAAGAATGGGTGAGTTAACCGTCAAATGCCTTTTGTACGCCGATGATCAAGTCATACTTGCGTCTTCGGCAGCCGAATTGCAAATGATGGTTACATTAATGAACAGGACATTAAAAGAAAAGGGAATGAAAGTGAACGCAAGTAAAACGAAAGTTATGATTTTTGAAAGAGAAGAAAGTAAAACGATATGTGAAATAAGAATAGAAGGGGAGTTGGTAGAGCAAGTAGATGAGTTTGTGTATTTGGGATGTGTGTTTAGCAGGGATGGTAGATATGATAAGGATATAGAACGACGAGTGAATGCAGGAAATAGAGTGAATGGGGCTTTACACTCTATTGTGAAAAGTCAGAATGTGTCCAAAAAGGCTCGTATGGCAATTCACAATTCTGTGTTAGTGCCTACTTTAATGTATGGTAGTGAAAGTTGGGTGTGGCAGAAGAAGCACGAGAGTAGAATAAATGCTGTAGAAATGCGATCCTTAAGGAGTATGTTAGGGATGAATCTGAATGACAGAGTGAGAAATTGTTTAATAAGAGAAGAGTGTGGTTTGCAAGATGATGTTGTGACCAGGATTAAGAAAGAAATGCTTCGGTGGTTTGGTCATGTGGAAAGAATGAATGAGGAAAGAGTGACAAAGCAAATTTATGTTGCAGAGGTGAACGGCAGAGTCAGAAAGGGTCGCCATAGGCGAAAGTTTATCGACCAAATTGGCGATATGTTGAAAATGGGCCAAATCAAGTGTACCTTTAACCGACGAGCGTGTATGCGTAGGTATATGGATGTGGAGGAAGCGAGAGAGGTCTGTCAGGATCGTGCCAAATGGAAGTCCATAGTCTCTGCCTACCCCTCTGGGTGACAGGCGTGAGTGTTTATATAGATTTCGGGATATAATATATATTATGTCCCATAGTGAAAAGCCAGCCTCACACAATAAATTCTACCCTGACGAAACAAGCAGTTCCTTACTACAAAAATTATATTGAAATTAATGAACGTACCTAATTGGGTACTTGGTACTCACACAATTATAAACACTATTATGAAATAGTGATTTTCATAGATAATTATGAAATTATCTTTGATTTTGTACGAGAAAAAGGAAATGAAATCTTACTGAATAATTTAATAGTTAAAATCAATTGCAATTATGATCGACTGTTAATTAATCTATCAGAATTAAATGTAAAAAAATAATACTTTTACTTCATTTTAATTGACTTTCTGTATTTAACGCGACCAATACTTTGAATTAAAAAAAGGTATGTCAAAATTATTAAAAATTACTTGCAAGTTTTATAGTGATTGCCGGTTCTAATTCTTATGTCGCTAGATGGCAGCGCTGCCAACACCAAATTGTCAAATTCCCCTAAAATTCATGTCAAATTCCCCAATTTAAGGACAAAACTTCAACAGATTCCCCAAAAATTCCCCTACATTTTATTTTAAGAAATGAATCAATTTTCAACTAATTTTATAAGATTTACTTTTTAACTAACATTTTTTTTCTTTAAAATTAAAAAAATAAAGAAATGAAAAGCCTAAGGCACACTGTCCACGGAGGCGTAGCTTCTTTTAAGGGGCGAAAGTTGAAAAAGTGTCCTACTATTTACTGAAAATAGAGGTTCCAAAACCTACCTACCGCGCTGGCGTCTGAAAAACTACGATATGAAGATAGCTGTTGTGAACGGAGTGAAGTCAGCTGAATTCAAATGTTTAAAAAATTTCATGATTAGAGTAGTTAGTAAAATGCCAGTATACAAAATATCAACTATTTACGTAGTACAAAACCAAGCGGATTGGTCGGTCCTTGTTTATTTCTCCATCTTATTCTAATTACTTTTGGCTCTTTTTTTTTAATTTATCCTATGCTACTGCAGCGCAACCTTTATTGGAAACGTTTTTAGGAACACTTTTCATATATAGACATGGTTCTCCTTCTCTCTACACTCCATAAGCAGAAAGAAGAGACAACCGTCATGAAAATTTGACCCCAATTTCGTTCATATAATTATCAGGAAGTTGCATCAGCCTGACCCTGACATAAAGAAAATATTTGTATCCTCCCTATAATATGTAATGTACTCTGTGATAGGGATGATCGATGTTTCATAAACATCGATGATGACATCGATATTGGCATCGATAGCTCAACATCGATATTCGATGTTTATCCTACTCAAAACATCGATGTTGGCCATTATTGATGTTTTTTGCACATGTAGTGTAGGTTAGAATTAGATGAATAAAAAATAGTCATGTTGTTTATAGATTACAATTAATGAAATAAAAGAAATTAATAAACAATGTAGTGTAAAACAGTACTTTAAAAAAATTGAAAGAAGTTTACAAATATCTAGTTCATTTGTTATATAGTACAATATTTTTAATCAAAAAATTGTAATTTTGACAAAGAAGTACCTTTAAATCTGTTTCTCTGTTGGTAAAGAATTGAGCCAGCTTTTGAAAATAAATTAAAAATTTGGTACAACTGTCTTCAATATAAATTATTAAGGATAACTCAAAAACAATTAATCAGACTTTGATCAAATTTATATGGGACCATATTAGAAGAACCATCTTTCAAATAAAAAAGAATCATGAATATCGGTTAACCCAGAAAAAAGTTGTGAGGTAACACACATTAAAAAAAGAACAGTCAAATTGAGCACCTCTTCCTTTTTGAAGTCGGTAGATAACCTCTCAGATGCGAGACCTCTGCGAACCTCTCAGAGAGATAAAAACGTAGAAATTAGCAAAATTTTAAGAATATTAGATACCGAGGTATAGAGGTCAGAACAAATTTTCATACAAATACACCTTATAACTTTGCATAAAAACATTGTAAAAATTCCCTGGCTGTCCTGAAATATTCCCACCCACCCTGTTTTTCATTACTAAGGTAGATTCATATATATAAATTAACAAAAGTCTTTTATTTTTAAAAAATTAAAATGAGTTCAGTGCCGGGTAACGTGAATAGGACAGAAGACCAGCGGAAACGTCTTACTTCACAGAATATTGCAACCAAAGAGAAACTAAAAGAAATAAACACTCGGAAATCCGATGTTCTAGAAATAGCAGTGACAGCGACGTCTAAGGCCAATAGATTATATCAGGACGCTAAGTTGCAGCTAGAGCAGTCTGGAAACTTAAAGACTTCCATAAAAGAAACGGTGGTTAATAACCTTTCTGAACTTTTTGAAATCGTATTACAGCTAAACGAAGAAAGGCAAACTCTACTCCTACAATTGGAGAAAGCTCGTATACAACTTAAAGACGATCTGCTTAGGCAAGAAAAACAGTATGCAGAGAGCATTAGAGCACTAATGGATCAGGGTAGTATAAGAGATATTCAGTCTGCTCTCACCGAAACAGTGAGTGATATGAGAACCCTAACGGACTCATTGAAGCACACGATGGGCAATGACACCTTAGTGGATAAACATACTTTTATAGGCAAATCGGAGGATACCAGAAGGGAACTGATGGAAATAAAAGAAGAATTATCATCCCTAAAAGACCAAATGGGTGGACTTCGTGAGTCCTTGGTTATAAGCGAAACAAATGAACCTACATATGCCAGCATAGCTGGTCGACCTAAGGCCAAAATAAACAGTAGAATGATGGCCCCAATGCACTCAGTACTGGTATCGTCCGAAGAAGAACAAGACACTAGCGGAGATATAATAAATAAAATTAGAACAGCAATTGACGCTAAAACCACTGGGTTGAGAGTGGATAAACTACGGAAGGCCAGGGATCAAAAGGTAATAGTGGGATGCCAGACACATGACGAAGTTCAAAAAATTGCGGAAAGAATCAAAGGAGCATCCTCAAAATTGCTAGTACAAGAAGTCGAGAATAAAGACCCTCTGATAGTTATGAGAGATGTTCTATCTATAAATAAAGACGAAGATATTCTAGCAGCTCTAAAAAACCAGAATAAGCAACTCCTATCCGATATACCAGATGATCAATACAGAGCAGCAATTAAATATCGGAAAAAAGCTAGAAATCCGCATATTAATCATGTCGTAATTCAAGTATCCCCAAAAGTGTGGCAGAGACTGACAACAGTGGAAAAAGTCCACATTGACTTGCAACGTGTTATAGTAAGAGACCAATCACCGTTGGTACAGTGTACGCGGTGTTTGGGGTACGGTCACGGAAAGAAGTTTTGTAAAGAGACACAGGATTTATGCAGCCATTGCGCCGGACCCCATGTTAAGGACGACTGTCCATTATGGGCAGTAAAAGAACCACCTACATGTTGCAATTGTTTGCACGCAAAAAGCGAAAGGGCAGACCACAATGCATTTGACGATAATTGCCCTATCCGAAGGAAATGGGACGCGATCGCGAGATCAAGTGTAGCGTATTGCTGAAATTGACACAACGAATTATGGGACCACCAGTGATGAAGAATCATTAAGAAATCCACAGGACTACCATATTATACAGGCAAATCTCCAGAGGAAGAAATTAGCAACTAAAGAGTTAATGATAGAAGCAGAACAAAGAAAAATTAATATCGCTTTGGTACAAGAACCATATATTGGTGCATTAGGGGAACTTAAACAAGAAAAAGGGACAAAAGTAATTCAGTGTACAAGAAACAGAACTAAACCTGTAAAGGCAGCAGTAATAGTTTTTGATCAAAATATTAATGTCATAGAGGATCCAACACTCGTAACGGAGAATATAGCAGTTGCTCAATTAAAAACGAATAAGTGGGAATTAGGAGTCATATCGGTCTATTTTGAGGACAGTTTACCTATCGAACCCTATCTCGCACAACTGAAAACTATCATTGAAAAACTAAAATCAAAATACATACTAATAGGAGGTGATTTCAATGCATGGAGTACGTGGTGGGGAAGTGCTAGGGAAGATCATAGGGGAGAGGAATTGGCAGGAATGATAGAGGATACAGGTATGCACATATTAAATGAAGGAAATGAACCCACCTTTGATACTATTAGGGGTGGGAATATCTATCAGAGTATAGTAGACGTAACAATCAGTAGCGAAAATTTATTAAGTAAAGTGAAGGATTGGAGAGTAAATAAAGCTATTATAAGTTCCGACCACAACTGTATAACATTTAAACTAGTTTTGTTAAAACCTACAGAAAATAATAATGTCAAAAGAACTAGAATATATAATACTAAAAAGGCGAAATGGACAGATTTCAAAAATAAACTATCTGAAACACTTAAAATGAAAAATATTAGTAAAGAAGAGATAACAGAACTAAAATCAAAGGAAAAACTAAAAACTACAATTAATACATATATACAGTATGTTAAGGAAGCAAGTGATTCGAATATTCCAAAAATTAAAACTAGAAATAAAATAGCTATACCGTGGTGGACAGAAGAGCTTAATAAGTTAAAAAAAGAAATGACAGCTAAGAAAAGAAGAATATCGTATGCTGCCTCTCGCCGGCGTCGATACGTAGTAGAACAATATTTGGAGATAAAGAATAAATATGAAGAAGAAGTAGCACAAGCACAAATCAATAGCTGGAAAAAGTTTTGCAGTAAGCAGGATAGGGAAAGTCTGTGGGACGGGATCTATAGGGTAATTAGGAAAACATCAAAAAGACACGAGGACCTACTGCTAATTAGGGAAGGTAAATCTTTGGATGCAGAGGAATCAGTGAAATACATGGCGGAGACATTTTTCCCTGATGACAATTTGGAAAACGAAATACCAGAACAATATCGTACACGAATGAAAGCAAACAAAATGTGCACTCAAACTACAGATGATATTTGGGATGTTCCATTTACATTAACCGAATTACAATTTGCCACAAGCAGCTTCCATCCAAGGAAGGCGCCAGGTTCAGATGGCCTCACAGCAGACATCTGTGCCGCGGCGATAAACGTTGATGAGCAGATATTCTTAGCCTTGTTGAACAAGTGCTTAGAATTATCATACTTTCCGGATCCATGGAAGGAAGCTACTGTGCTAGCACTTAGAAAACCGGGGAAAATAGATTACTCTCTCGCAAAATCATACAGGCCAATAGGGCTCCTCTCTGTTATGGGTAAGATCCTTGAAAAGATGATGGTCAGGAGATTAAAATATTATATTCTACCTAAATTAAATCCACGTCAGTACGGGTTTGTTCCACAGCGCTGTACGGAGGACTCCCTCTATGACTTGGTATTACACATTAAGAATAATCTGAGAAATAAGAAAATAAGTATTGTAATATCCCTAGACATAGAGGGGGCTTTCGACAGCGCGTGGTGGCCGGCTATTAAAAATAGACTGATGGAGATAAAGTGTCCTGTAAATCTACGTAGATTAATAAATAGTTATTTTACAGATAGGAAAGTCACAGTTAGATATGCGAACGAAGAATTTACAAAAAATAATACAAAAGGGTGCATTCAAGGCTCGATTGGTGGTCCCATATTTTGGAACTTGCTATTAGATCCATTGTTAAATGAGCTAGAAGAGCGTGGAGTGTACTGCCAAGCCTTTGCCGACGATATCGTTCTGATCTTCTCGGGTCACGTGACAAGCGATATTAAAATAAATGTAGATAAAACTCTTTCACACATATATGAATGGGGATTAAAAAATAAATTAAAATTTGCCCCACAAAAAACTTATGGTATGATAATAACGAATAAATTAAAGTATGAAACCCCGCAATTGTTCATGGGAGGTAAAGAAATAAAAATAGTAGATGAAATAAAAATATTAGGCCTAATCATTGATAAAAAATTAAAATTTAATAGTCATGTTTCATACATTTGCCAAAAATCCATAAATATTTATAAATTACTGGCTCGTGCAGCAAAAATTTCATGGGGACTTAAACCCGAGGTGATCAGAACGATTTACGTATCAGTTATTGAACCAGTTGTCATGTATGCCGCAAGCGTTTGGGCACCAGCAGTCCACAAAATAGCAATCAAAAACCAGCTTAATGCAGTGCAGAGGGGATTTGCACAAAAAATTTGTAAATCATATCGCACGGTCTCACTTAACGCAGCTTTGATACTCTCAGGACTACTTCCTTTAGATCTAAGGTTACGCGAGGCTGCATATTTGTATGAAGCAAAACGCGGTAAACCAGATTATAACCTACTTAAAGACAGAGAGATCGAAGAAAAAGTAAGTTTTTTGGAAATGCTGCATCCGGCCTGCGAAGAAAATATTGACTTTGAAATAATAGAGAATACAACATCAGAAAAATTAGAGGAACATCATTCAAGTAGCATACAAATATTCACCGATGGAAGCAAAATTGAGGGCAAGGTTGGAGCTGCAATTTCTATTTGGAGAAATAAACAAGAAATAGATTATAAAAAATTCAAATTAGATTCATTCTGCACTGTCTTTCAGGCTGAACTATACGCAATGCATCAAGCAATTCAAAAAGCAAAGAATTACCAAAGTACTTACATATACAGTGATTCAAGATCTGCACTGGAGCTTGTCAAAAATCAATCAGCATATCAACCGTTGGCTTTCGAAATTAGGCGAGATATCGCTAAATTAAGAAGTCAAAATAGGAAGATAGGGCTATATTGGGTTAAAGCACATGTAGGTATTCCCGGGAATGAACGCGCAGATGAACTCGCAAAAGAAGCAGCTTTAAAATTAAAAACAAAATTAAATTACGCAAAATGTCCAATTTCGTTCATAAAGAACCAAATTAGACATAAAACAATTAAGGAATGGGATGAGAGATATTTATCAGAAGAAAAAGCCGAAATTACAAAAGTATTTTTTCCAGATGTAGAAGCAGCATATCGCATTCTAAAACATATCCATTTAACGCCAGTATTAGTACAAGTTTTGACCGGTCATGGAGGCTTTGCAGACTATTTGTTCCGTTTCAAAATTAAATCTAGACCAGACTGTACGTGTGATAACATCCATCCCCAAACTTCTCTGCACATAATTATAGACTGCCCTCAATTTTGCAAAAATAGAGCAGACGTGGAACTGCAGATAGGATTAAAATTGACAAAAGACAATATACAAAAAATAATGGAAGACAAACGCGGCAGAAACATTTTCACAAAATATTGTATAAGCGTAGCAAATAAAATCATAAAAACTAATAAAAGTGCCTAAAAAAGAACAAGATAAAACTATTTAGAAAAATAGAATAAGATACTTCCAACAAAAGTACAACAAAAAAAAAAAAAACCTTAGTAAAAAAAAGGAAATAAAAAACAAGAGAGTAAGAAAACTATATAATTAGACATATGAGTACATATGTCCTAATATTATATAAGATAAGTATGACAAGGAGAAAAAAAAAAGGCGAAAATTTAATTATAAATAGTGTTAGTAGTGTTAAAATATAAAAGAAAAAAAAAGGAACTAATATAATAAGAATCAACCACATTTGGGACAAGGCAAAGTGAGAAATACAATGTACTAAACCAAAAAAAAAAAAAATCTGCTGTCCATGATTTTGACAAAAAAAAGTGTTTTATCGCATACACAGAATAAAAGAATAAAAGTAAAAGAAAAGAAAAAAAGAAGAAAAAAAGGAAATAAAGTAAAAACTATAAAAAAAAAAAATGTGAAACTAAAATAAACATATATATAAAACAGCAATCAGCTACACAAGGTCTCCGATCAACATGTCGGAGGATAAAAAAAAAAAAAAAAAAAAAAAAAAAAAAAAAAAAAACCTCTCAGATGCCGTTGATGTAGCAATTGTGGTCAAATATTTCATCGCATGTTTATTTTTTTAATTTTAGATAGGTGGAACCAATAACATTGTTCTAAACGTGAATTGGATCTTTTTTAAGATCAACGATAGGATTTTTTAAAAACAACTGACAAAGAAATAGAGAACCAACAACGACACCAATAACAAAGCGAAATCAGCGACAACTGCGACATTACAATTGACACTTGACAGTTAAATTTGATACACCATATTATATTTTTAAGTATACATATTTTTAGGTTATCAATGTTTCAGGAATTCAGAATTATTCAAAATTTTAAATATTTTGGAGGAAATGCAAGATTTAGTTGATATTGATTTCGCGGGTTTGCAGTGTTCGCAAGTTCCCAATAATCGATTAAGGGTTTATTGACATCGATGTTGCGATGTTAGACATGTGGCGACATTGATGTTAAAACATCGATGTTTTCATTTTTGACATCGATGATCATCGACCACCCCTACTCTGTGATTTGTATATTGTATGTATACAACAATACAATAGTAGGTACATACTTTTATTAAATTTTATTAACGTGTGTAGTGTTCACAGGTAGTGTTTCTATATAGTTTGTGCTTTTATTCTTTTATTGTAAAGTTAAAGTTGTGATGTATAGTAATGTTCATATTATAAGTGTACCTAATTTAAAATAAATCATATTTTTACGATTTTATGTTCTTGTATTAAAAATGACTTTTTCGGAATATTCACAACTTAAACAACAAATAGTAATAAGTGTAGGACATAATGATAAACACAGTCAAATATTAAGTGCACTGAAAGAGTATTACAAAGACGAAATTGATTCACCTCGAAGATATGAACAAATTAACACTATAGGCCAATTAATAAGAGTATTGGAAATTAGGGATGTGTTGTCCCAAGACAATGTTGCAGCTTTAAAAGAAGTGGCCTCCAGACTTCCAAATAACAGTGAACTGTTACGCAAAATCAGTGATTACGAATCATCTCACATACCAAGTGGATACATAAATCAATATGGTATTCTTAAATCTTATTCTTTTCAATTTGTTACTATTTTAACTACTCAATTTAAAATTTCTATGACAAATTTTCCTTCTACACAAAAAAAAATTACATACCAGTTGAATGAATTCTATATTTTTTTAGTTATTCATTAATATTATATATTTTTTTTATATTGCTAAAATTGTGTTTCAGATATTGATAGACAACAAAATATTTCTATCAAAGAACAAAAAGAAATCCTCAATGATTATACATGTGGTGCAATAAGTCAGAAGAAAAAGGAGAGAATAAATGAAACAATTGTAGAAGAAATTGGTGCTTTCTGGCGAGATCTGGCTAGAAATCTCAAAATCAGAGAATGTGTGATTGATGAAATTGATAATAATAATAAGAAATTGTGTGAAAAAGCTTCAAAACTTTTAACAATTTATGAACACAAAGCTGATCCCCAACGATGGTTTTTTGTTTTATGTGATGCTCTGGAAAAAAGTCGAAGAAAGGACATAAGCAGATCATTACAAGATATTATGTCTATGAGGATTTAATCTTATATAATGTAAATACTATATTTCAGGTAGAGTTAGAATAAGAATAAAATTTCATTTATAGACAATATTTATATTTGACAACTGCATACCAAGTGCACTAGCATTATTATGTGAATGTGCTGCAGTTCAGTATCTGAACTGTATCTGTTATTTAGGTGCCTTTTTATGTAATTGTTTTTAAAGATTATTTTATACCTAGCTTTTATTAATATTTGGATTTACCTACAACTGGTAACCCTATCCGGCACCCTTACCCCCAATTAACTGATGAATATGGTTTCAACTGACTGACCAACCATAGATAGTGGAAATTACATTCTAAAATACCATACCAAAACCCCACACAGACAGCAGCTTTGTAGAGCCTGTATGGAACATAAGGAAACACATGTTCTACTTGATTGTCCAGTAGTTGTCAGCTTATGTGGCTAAAGCTATCTGTTAGCTAAACAAATGGAAGCAATATTTTGTAAATGTAAGAAGTCTAAATTGAATGAACCAGAAACTCCTTAACCGGTTCAGTGCGAATGGCACGCCAGGCGTGCCATCGATTACTTTTGCGTGTGGCGTATGACACGCAAGTCGTGTCTTTTTAAAAATCGTTATAACTCACTCAAATTACGTTTTTGGAAAATTGTCCAGAATAAAATATTCATTATTTTGCAAGTAGTTCATGCATGTGGCTTCTTTTCTGGATATTTTGTAAATTTTTTTGACAATCTTTTTTTTAACTTGTACATAGTACTCTTTATACTTTGTAGGTTTTCAATCATGTTATGGAAAAATAGTCTAATAAGTAACAAATAATAGCACTCATTGCGATCCCTCACAAACTCAAAAAAAAAAAAAAACCTCTCAGATGCCGTTGATGTAGCAATTGTGGTCAAATATTTCATCGCATGTTTATTTTTTTAATTTTAGATAGGTGGAACCAATAACATTGTTCTAAACGTGAATTGGATGTTTTTTAAGATCAACGATAGGATTTTTTAAAAACAACTGACAAAGAAATAGAGAACCAACAACGACACCAATAACAAAGCGAAATCAGCGACAACTGCGACATTACAATTGACACTTGACAGTTAAATTTGATACACCATATTATATTTTTAAGTATACATATTTTTAGGTTATCAATGTTTCAGGAATTCAGAATTATTCAAAATTTTAAATATTTTGGAGGAAATGCAAGATTTAGTTGATATTGATTTCGCGGGTTTGCAGTGTTCGCAAGTTCCCAATAATCGATTAAGGGTTTATTGACATCGATGTTGCGATGTTAGACATGTGGCGACATTGATGTTAAAACATCGATGTTTTCATTTTTGACATCGATGATCATCGACCACCCCTACTCTGTGATTTGTATATTGTATTTGTATGTATACAACAATACAATAGTAGGTACATACTTTTATTAAATTTTATTAACGTGTGTAGTGTTCACAGGTAGTGTTTCTATATAGTTTGTGCTTTTATTCTTTTATTGTAAAGTTAAAGTTGTGATGTATAGTAATGTTCATATTATAAGTGTACCTAATTTAAAATAAATCATATTTTTACGATTTTATGTTCTTGTATTAAAAATGACTTTTTCGGAATATTCACAACTTAAACAACAAATAGTAATAAGTGTAGGACATAATGATAAACACAGTCAAATATTAAGTGCACTGAAAGAGTATTACAAAGACGAAATTGATTCACCTCGAAGATATGAACAAATTAACACTATAGGCCAATTAATAAGAGTATTGGAAATTAGGGATGTGTTGTCCCAAGACAATGTTGCAGCTTTAAAAGAAGTGGCCTCCAGACTTCCAAATAACAGTGAACTGTTACGCAAAATCAGTGATTACGAATCATCTCACATACCAAGTGGATACATAAATCAATATGGTATTCTTAAATCTTATTCTTTTCAATTTGTTACTATTTTAACTACTCAATTTAAAATTTCTATGACAAATTTTCCTTCTACACAAAAAAAATTACATACCAGTTGAATGAATTCTATATTTTTTTAGTTATTCATTAATATTATATATTTTTTTTATATTGCTAAAATTGTGTTTCAGATATTGATAGACAACAAAATATTTCTATCAAAGAACAAAAAGAAATCCTCAATGATTATACATGTGGTGCAATAAGTCAGAAGAAAAAGGAGAGAATAAATGAAACAATTGTAGAAGAAATTGGTGCTTTCTGGCGAGATCTGGCTAGAAATCTCAAAATCAGAGAATGTGTGATTGATGAAATTGATAATAATAATAAGAAATTGTGTGAAAAAGCTTCAAAACTTTTAACAATTTATGAACACAAAGCTGATCCCCAACGATGGTTTTTTGTTTTATGTGATGCTCTGGAAAAAAGTCGAAGAAAGGACATAAGCAGATCATTACAAGATATTATGTCTATGAGGATTTAATCTTATATAATGTAAATACTATATTTCAGGTAGAGTTAGAATAAGAATAAAATTTCATTTATAGACAATATTTATATTTGACAACTGCATACCAAGTGCACTAGCATTATTATGTGAATGTGCTGCAGTTCAGTATCTGAACTGTATCTGTTATTTAGGTGCCTTTTTATGTAATTGTTTTTAAAGATTATTTTATACCTAGCTTTTATTAATATTTGGATTTACCTACAACTGGTAACCCTATCCGGCACCCTTACCCCCAATTAACTGATGAATATGGTTCCAACTGACTGACCAACCATAGATAGTGGAAATTACATTCTAAAATACCATACCAAAACCCCACACAGACAGCAGCTTTGTAGAGCCTGTATGGAACATAAGGAAACACATGTTCTACTTGATTGTCCAGTAGTTGTCAGCTTATGTGGCTAAAGCTATCTGTTAGCTAAACAAATGGAAGCAATATTTTGTAAATGTAAGAAGTCTAAATTGAATGAACCAGAAACTCCTTAACCGGTTCAGTGCGAATGGCACGCCAGGCGTGCCATCGATTACTTTTGCGTGTGGCGTATGACACGCAAGTCGTGTCTTTTTAAAAATCGTTATAACTCACTCAAATTACGTTTTTGGAAAATTGTCCAGAATAAAATATTCATTATTTTGCAAGTAGTTCATGCATGTGGCTTCTTTTCTGGATATTTTGTAAATTTTTTTGACAATCTTTTTTTTAACTTGTACATAGTACTCTTTATACTTTGTAGGTTTTCAATCATGTTATGGAAAAATAGTCTAATAAGTAACAAATAATAGCACTCATTGCGATCCCTCACAAACTCAAGTCGTAAATAAATTTCTGGAAAACAAGTCTCCTGTTAAAAAAAACAATGCGTTTGTCTTATTGTTTAATTTTGCTTAAAATGGTTGTACCCTCTTATTACTATCATATGGCCGAATAGACCTACGAAGTACCATGTGCTCTTGTGATATGGTATAAGGTTTATTTTTGCTTGAAACAGTTTGAAAATGTTCATGCATAAAAAAGTTCGCTAATAAATAGTCTTTTGTCAATCTGCCGCCGCATAGCGCCGGCGTTTATTTCCTTTTGAAAACACTGGTTTTGCTATTCTTACTAATTAGACGTTTTGGAATCGACTTTACTTTTACATTTGTATAACATTAAATAATATTTAACATTTGTAAATATTAATTAATCATAAACCTTATTTTTTTCCAAATTAAGGTTCTTGATTGTTTGATATTTACAAATATCATTATTAGGTAATAATTTAATTTAATAAAAACCAAGGTTTTTCGTGGTGATTTAGCTGTAGCTACTTATATAAATATTTTTTTATAAAACAATAAATAGTACAAAAGGTTTGTAATCTCTTCATAAAAAAAGTCACTTACTCTCAATTTCAAAGAAAACACGTAAAAAAAACACGTAGTAAGTAGTACTAAAAACAAGTATCCTTCTATTTGTAACTTATGTTGCACTCATGGCACAATAGGCGTGTCATGCAATATTTGTTCGCCGCCACAGCCAAAAGTTGTCGAAAATCGGTGCCGCAACGAATCGGTTAAGAAAGTAATGAAATATTGAATAAGTATGGATGAAATAATGAAAAGCAGGGACGTAGGTAAGACAGCTGGGTATGATAAATTATCATTAGAAATTTTGCTTTACACATTCTTTATTTATGCTGAAAGTATCAAGATAAAGAAGCCATTATCACCCTTAAAAACTACTGTGAAATCAGCCTACTTATAATTGTTGGAAAACTATGCTAACAACTAAAAAATTTAGGATGTACAAGCTCGATTTAGAAAACAAATAGGATGTATGGATAAGGTTGTTTCTATTTGCATAATCACAGAGAAGTTTGTGGCCATAACATGTTCTGTGTATTTTAAACTTAGAGAAGGCCTATGACAGATTAGATATATTCTTTATGGCAAACACTGACCTCATTTGGGTTGAATGGTAGGCTGATACAGGTATTTAAATCTTGTTATAGAGGGGCTCTAGTGACTGTGCTCAAATCAACAGAGCCTACACAGACTGATTTGCCACCCATAACAGTATCAGACAGGGTTGTGTAGCTTTGCAATCGCTGTTTAATCTGTTTTTGGATAGTTCTTTGAAAACTAAAAGTCGAAGAATGGGTGAGTTAGCCGTCAAATGCCTCTTGAACGCCGACAATCAAATCTTCGGCAGTTTAGAGAGGAAATATAGATAGAATGAATGAGGAAAGAGTGATGCCACTGAAGTGACAGATTCGGCAAGGGACACCCTAGCACACTGATTGTGAACCTATGGTCGGGTCAGATACTGACCCATGCAGATTATTTAAATGACCTACAGGTTGATTTTATAAATTTATTTTTGGTGTCATAAGAAAAAACAGACAATCAAAAACATTAAAAAAGAAAGTAAATTTTACAACAAGATTACTCAATAATTATAATTCAACTTTGTTATACAAACACAATATATGTACCTGTAACGAAATCTATAAATAAATATATTCCTTAATATGTGATTTTCTTTATTCATTGTACATTAAAATATTCAGTGCAGGGGCCACTACCAACTGGGTATGGTGTCACCTGGTGGGGTAATTCATGGTATCATTCCAATTATATCAATTTGTTGAAGCCGACATTTATTTTTTGCTCAGCTGCAAAATATAAAGTTGTAAAACAAAACGGAAACCTAAACATTTTTGACATTTAAAGAATTGTGGGAACCAAAAAAGCTAGTTTTTAGCCAAACCCACAGAATCGTGCCAAATATAGGTGCATAGTCTCTACCTACAGGATAATGGACGTGAGTTTATGTTGATATTTTGTTGTAGCACAGAATATATACAGATAATAGTTAAAAGAACAGAAGGCTCACTCTGATAGCAAACTTGCGAGTTTAAACTTAGTTACGACATCGCTAATGTTCATAATCCTTTGGCCGCCTCGGAAGTGATCTTCGTGAAATTAGCCTACAGTTTATTTCGTCGAAAAAAAATTTTGCAGCGCGCGTATTAAATCAAATGTATTAATGTTATTTTTTATTTTCTTAAAGAAACATTACCCCCACACTAGGACTTTCTCCTGTATCGTGGAGGCAGTTAACCGGTTTAGTGCATATGACACGCGAGGCGTGTCTTTTTAAACATCGTTATAACTCGCTCAAATTGCTTTTTTGGAAAGTTTATCCAGAACAAAATATTCATTATTTTGCAAGTAGTTCATGCCTGCGGCTTCGTTTCTGGATATTTTGAAAAATTGAAATTTTTAGGACTTGACAACCTTTTTTAACTTGTACATGGTACCGTTTTTACTTTATAGGTTTTTAAAACATGTTGTGGAAAATACTCTAATAAGAAACAAATGAACAAATAATAGCACTCATTGCGATCGCTCACAAACTCAAGTTGTAAACAAGTTTCTAGAAAACACTCTCCTGTTAAAAAAAACAATGCCTTTATCTTTTTTGCTTAAAATGGTTGAAGTGCCGACTTATTACTATAATTTGGCCGAATGGACCTACGAAGTACCATGTGCTCTTGTGATATGGTATAAGGTTTATTTTTACTTGAAACAGTTCGAAACCGTTCATGCATAAAAAAAGTTCGGTAATTAATAGTCTTTTGTCAATCCGCCGCCGGACTACTTACTTACTTTTACATTTGTATAACATTTAAATAATATTTAACATTTGTAAATATCAATGAATGATATATTTTTTTTTCAAATTATGGTTCTTCATTGTTTGATATTTACAAATGTTATTATTAGGTGAAAATTTAATTTAATAAAAACCAAGGTTTCCAGGGTGATTTAGCTGTACCTACTTATATAAATGATTTTTTTATAACAACAAAAAATAGTGTAAAAGGTTTGTAATCTCTTCATAAAAAAGTCACTTTCTCACAATTTCAAAGAAAACGCGTAAAAATAACACTTAGTTACCAACTAAAAACAAGTATCCTTCCATTTGTAACTTATGTTTGATGTCAAATAAACTTAATTAGGTCTAAACAAGTAAAAAAGCATAAAAAAGAACATTACTTTTACACATGGCGGGTGGCACAATAGGCCATCCACCATATGCAAAATTGTCTGTGGCGCTTGACACGCCCGGCGTGTCATGAATATATGTTCGCCGCCACAGCTAAAAGTTGTCGAAAATTGGTGCCGCAACGAATCGGTTAACAAACATAAATTGCACAAGGACAAACATCTACACCCGGAACAATTAATTATTTGTAGGCCATACAAGTACTTGTTTCGTGCGGGATTTGAATCCGCGGCCCCAGTAAACTCATTGTTAAGCCACTGCGCCACGGAGCCATCAATTTGCTGATAATAAAAACTTTATTGTTTTATGTGAGGAAGGTTAATAAGCAATATCTAGGAAAATTAAGATAATAACAACGTGAATGTCTTTGAATCTCAGATAATTTACATACTTACCATTTTAACCGACTTCAGAACAAGGAGGATGTACTCAATTCAACTGTTTTTTTATGTTCTAGGTGAATCGATTTTGACGATTATATTTTTATTTGAAAGCTGGTGCTTATAATTTATACATTCCATATAAATTTGATCAAGATCTGACAGTAGTTTTGGAGTTTTGCTTAACAATGCGTATTACTTAGTATTGAAGTCGGTGATACAAATTTTTAATTTCGTTAGTTGTCTCTCTTCTCCTCTTTTTAAAAAACGTTATCTCCAAACTAGGATATTCTCCTGTATCGCATTCAGGGACTGTTTCTATACATACAACAGACCCAGAACAATTATTTGTAGGCCATACAAATACTTCTGTCCGGGATTCGAACCCGCGGCCCTTAGCGCTGTAACTCATTGCTAAGCCACTGTGCCACGGGGTCGTCACTTGTCTGTTTAACATTTTTTGCTATTTACAAACATGCGACACACGACTTCATTATTAAGGAAATATTTGCCACAAATGCCATTGCCACAATGAGAACTGCTGCTAAGTTCAATCGTTAACCAGTATATGCTGATCTTGCATTAGTAGGCAGTCACCAGTACTGGGAGGTCTATATGCACTAAACGATATTTATTTGGTTTTCAAATAATAAATCTGTAACTATGGCGTCAGTAACTAAGTACCTAATTATCGAGATCTACATATAAATAATAATATATTACCTTTCGGTATCCTTAGGAACAGTAAATAAGGTGCGTTGGGGTAATACCGGACGGATTTTCGAATAGTTGGACGAGTCTGCCAAAAACTTTAATTTCTCGACATCTTTATACGTCAGATTTCTGGAACATGGAGCAAACCGAGCACTGAGAATCTATTACTTGTGTAAACTCAACGGTTTCTGCTTTAAAAGTGTGCGAAAACTAGACATATTTTTTATATGCATAATGAAAAATTGGCCATCAAGGGGTAAGACCGGACTTAATTTCAAAACCACTTCTACTGCTTAGAGAACAAAGTTTATAAAAGGGATTTGTCCTATCTTTAACGCTCAATAATTTAAAATTAAAAATTTTGTACAGCCGACTTCAATATAAGCTACTTCAATATAGGTTATTTAAGAATAACTCAATAACCATTGGTCTGACCTTGATCAAATTCATATGGGACCACACGAGAACTGTCAGCTTTCATATAAAAGAAGAATCATCGAAATCGGTTCGCCCAGTACAAAGTTATGAGGTAACACACATAAAAAAAACATACACTCGAATTGAGTACCGTCTCCTTTTTGGAAGTCGGCAGAAAACATATTTCAGTATGATCTATAAATTACTAGAAACATAAATGTTCCAAACGATTTTCTTTTTTTTTTGTTTCTTGGCATCCGATCTTATCGCTGATATAAAGAAATTGAAATTTTATGGTTCTCAAACTTTGTTATGACATAAGATGGAATTACTTTTTCATAAAGTATCATCAACAGATATTGTAAAATATTTTAAAACTATTGATGTTAAGAAAACTGCGGATCTGTGGGGGATTTCCGTTAAAGTTATTGCGTCTATAATAGATACAATCGCGCCTCATTTAGCTGTTATTTTAATACTAGTATCGAATCTGGTGTGTTTCCTGATTTAATGAAGTATAGTAAAGTAATACCTTTATTTAAATCTGGTAGTACATTAGACCCCGCCAATTTTAGACCTATTTCTGTACTACCAACACTTAGTAAGATTTTTGAAAAATTATTCTTGATCAAATGTTAAATTTCTTTAATATAAATAATTTACTTCATAAAAATCAATTTGGTTTCACAAGGAGTCGCTCGACAACTGATGCCGGTGTTGAGCTGATTAAATATATATTTAATGCAGAATTCACAGGATGCTTTGGGTATATTTTGTGACCTATCCAAAGCCTTCAATTGTGTTCACCATGAAACATTAATCAGGAAACTTCAACACTACGGTGTAAGAAGTGATGCTCTTAAATTAACTATTTCATATTTAAGTAAGAGAACGCAAAAAGTTGTCATTAACAGTATGAGTTCTTCCGGGTCGATGGTACAGATAGGCGTGTCTCAAGGCTCAATTCTCGGCCCCTTTCTGTTTCTTGTATACATTAATGACTTACCTTACATAGTAGGAGATAACCATGATATAGTATTATTTGCAGATGACACTTCTTTAATTTTCAAATTAAGTCGACAATTGCTAAAATATGACGAAGTAAATAATGCTATATCTAAATTAGTAAATTGGTTCAATGTTAATAATTTGCATTTAAATGGCACTAAAACGAAATGTATGAAATTTATGACTCCAAATGTCAAACAATTAAATACTAATGTAATTTTAAATGGGGAGAAACTGAGTCTTATAGATACCACCATTTTCCTTGGAATCACACTAGACGCGAAGCTTCAATGGAGCCCCCATATATCAAAACTAGCAAGCAGACTTAGTTCTGCAGCATATGCCGTAAAAAAGATTAGAAGTCTAACTAGTGTTGAAACAGCTAGACTAGTTTACTTTAGCTATTTCCATAGCATAATGTCGTATAGTATTTTGCTATGGGGACACGCAGCTGACACTGAAATTATATTTGTTTTACAGAAGAGGGCCATAAGAGCAATTTATGATTTAAAGCCTAAAGAGTCGCTGCGACAAAAATTTAAG
Source organism: Parnassius glacialis (assembly GCA_033319125.1). Classification (NCBI taxonomy): domain Eukaryota; kingdom Metazoa; phylum Arthropoda; class Insecta; order Lepidoptera; family Papilionidae; genus Parnassius; species Parnassius glacialis. The sequence goes on from JAVANC010000021.1 coordinate 23,519,034, forward strand.
GAAATTAATATATTAACTTTGGCCTCTCAATACATTTATGAAAATGTAATGTACGTACACAAAAATAAAAGTAGTTTTACAAAAATAAGTGATATTCATTCTGTAAATACTAGGAACAGACACAAGCTAGTAGTACCAGTTACTCGACTCGATCGAATCAGTAATTCATTCTTGGGGCGATGTATACGCTTTTACAACAAAATTCCAGAAAATATACAAAATTTGACCTGCTCAAAGTTCAAAAACTTTATTAAACTAAGTTTGCTTAAAAAGGGTTATAATAATATTAAAGAATTTATAGATGATAATAACCCCTGGAAGTGAGGTGATCGCTCCCAAGCTATTTCTAATTTGTTGTGTTGTTAATTTGTGTAACATACATGATTGTATGCTGTTATTTAAAAAAAAAGTCCCGCTGGGTTTCTTGCTGGTTCTTCCCAGGACAGAGGTTTTTTTCGAACCAGTGGTAATTATACACAAGAGTGACTTTCAATAAGAATTATTTATAATCTATATTGAATAAAAAAGTTTCTGTTTCTGTTTCTGTTACTCAATATAAGGGAAAAATCGGATGCATTTGATTTTTATGGGAAAGACAATTAACAGTAAGGACTGGCGAAATGCCCTGGGCTAATATAGGAGTAGAGGAAGATGTATATATTTTAGCAAAGCGGCATATGACGAAGCAGGTAGTTAGGTAAGTAGTTAATAGATAAATTATTTTGTGTGCATATTTGTATGTGTATCAATAAGCAGGTTAAGCATGAAGTCGGAAAAAGTAAAGTAAAGTTGACTAGACTAGGAAAAGGAATGTGGAGTGAAAGTTTACCGTGAAACTGAATTAGTTCTAAACTTTATCTAATGAGATAAATATGTAATGAGATGAGATAAACGTTACCTGATGAGATAAATGTGTGAAGGAATAATTTTTGTAAGGATCCCTGTTTTGAGTTAGGATAAAACGATAGACAACTGTTGAGGACAGCTAGAGACCCGCCGCCCCGTCGCCCCTTCGTACCCCGCTACCCCCCGCGCACCCCGCACACCGGCGCCGACCCAGTGATGTCGGCGTCCAATCAGCGCGCGTGTGGCTTCATTTGTCGTCGCACGGCACTACTCACAGACTGAGGCACCTTCTTGCGAGATATAAGAAGGGCGTCTCGGTCTGTGAGCTGTTCATTTCACTTCGGAGCGGCACTTAAGAAGAAACCTGAAGAAGACTCAAGACTCCAATTCAAGACCTCCCTCTGTACATAGTGTTAGACATAGTTAGTCAGTGCCGAATCATTGTAAATAGTTAATACCATAGATATAATAATAGAAGGAGATATGCCCGGTAGTTGAAAATGTATCTGAACCCGGTGTCTCCAGTTGGCCCCTACCACCCGCCTACTACTACACTTGCAGATCAGTAAAAGCAATAGATACGCAGTCGCGCACACACCCGCATTTTATAAATCAGAACGTACTACACAATCAATTACAAACCGTATCCCTACAGAAACAGCGTGCATTTACCATGCACCGTACTACTTACTCACACAAAAATATCTGTCGCTATGGTTGTGCTGTGCATTTTAAAAACAAAAGCCATTTATTTTACATATACATTAGTGATTGACTAAATTGGAAAGTTATCGATTCTCTTCCATTTATACTAAAATTGCACTAAAATTGAAAATAAAATAAATAAAAAACTATATGCACTGGAAATTATATAACAAAAATAAACAATATGTAGCTATATGTAAATTAATTAATTAAGGGGCTTTACACTCTATTGTGAAAAGTCAGAATGTGTCCAAAAAGGCACGTATGGCAATTCACAATGCTGTGTTAGTGCCTACTTTAATGTATGGTAGTGAAAGTTGGGTGTGGCAGAAGAAGCACGAGAGTAGAATAAATGCTGTAGAAATGCGATCCTTAAGGAGTATGTTAGGGATGAATCTGAATGACAGAGTGAGAAATTGTTTAATAAGAGAAGAGTGTGGTTTGTAAGATGATGTTGTGACCAGGATTAAGAAAGGAATGCTTCGGTGGTTTGGTCATGTGGAAAGAATGAATGAGGAAAGAGTGACAAAGCAAATTTATGTTGCAGAGGTGAACGGCAGAGTCGGAAAGGGTCGCCATAGGTGAAAGTTTATCGACCAAATTGGCGATATGTTGAAAATGGGCCAAATCAAGTGTACCTTTAACTGACGAGCGTGTATGCGTAGGTATATGGATGTGGAGGAAGCGAGAGAGGTCTGTCAGGATCGTGCCAAATGGAAGTCCATAGTCTCTGCCTACCCCTCTGGGTGACAGGCGTGAGTGTTTATAGATTATAGATAGATATAGATGTAAATTATTAAGTACCTAACCTACCTAACAAATACAATAAAAATTCCGGTTATATTAGTTTAGATTGTAGAAAAAGTAGGTATTTTGGCATATGGTACTAGTTTTTGTAGGGAACCAGTTTGGTGGCCTTCCTGTGGCATCAATTCATTTCTTTTTTAAATTAGCATCTTTTGGGAAGCTGAAAATGTACGATAATAATTTATTTATCATTTACATATATTCTACGCAATTTCTTAACCTCACCATGTACTTGGCAAGCCTTTGTTAAAAAACCTCTGGTTGGTAAAGATATTGTTTAATATATGAAAACAAACACACCCTTATGCATAATAAATAAATAGCCAGGAGAATCACCTTGACTTATTTTTAGCAAAAGTCACTATTATAATATTATCTGAATTTTGAACCATGCCAATTAGGTATAATAACGCATTCGAAGCTTTTGAAAACATAAAAGTATGTAATTAACACGAAGATAAGGCATAATATACTATAATTCAACCCAAAATACTTCACCGATGATTAACCTAATTATTTAAGCAACTTACTTTATGATCGCTAGTTACGAATTCAGTGTACTAAACGGTGAAAATAATCAAAACAATTAAATACCATTATGTCACATCAGTCTTCCCACCGGGCTGAAACGGTTGACAAATTGAAAGAATAAACTATAATAGCAATTCGCCAATCGACATGGTTGTCGATAGCATACGTTAGTGGATCTGCGCAAGTACAACACTAACTCATCGCAAGATACAGTGGCCGTACTACACGATGCATCCCCATAAATAAAGTATCGTTTTGTCATATATACATTTCTTGTTCAGTCGCTTAGCGATATACATAAGTAGTGGTTAAGGAGCAATGTATTTACTACAAAATAGTACCGTTGCAGTGATATTTGAAAACAAAAATAACGCATTAAGAGCAAAAAATATTTTACGATTTGTTGTTTTTCATGATTTAAAAGATAAAGATAGTAAAATACTTGTTATTACATATGGTAAGTGCTTCCATGATCTACAAAGATTTTATTTTGGCTTCGGTTTTTACAAGAAACCACTGAATAACACGGCATTCTGATATTGTTTCACGATTACGGTTGAAAGTATACTAATACGCAGAAACGGCCGTTTGAAAAGAACCTGAGCATTTTGATCATATCGTGCGGACACAGACACGCCCCCTTGCCACTTCTCCTCTTTTTAATATTTCTATGGTTAATACAGTATAATAAAAAGTACCATCTTTTCTTCAAGCAGTCCCCTAGTATAGCTAACCTCAGATCAGTCGTTAAGTAATCAGTCAGAAATAAATATACAGTCCACTGTTCATCCATTATAGACAACAATAAAAACCAAGAAAATAATATGCGTTTGAGAATATTTTAATTATTTTTTCTTTATTATTCATAACTTTTTAGCGTAGCTCACTAAATAAGTCATAGTAATCAACTTAACTAAAACACCACTTTATAAAAATTATTACGTAGATGTATCGTGTATATAGAAATCTATATTGAGCATAAGCCTATTAATATTACTTAACTTTTGTTTTAGCATTAGATTGTATTCTAGATTAAGCATTAAAATAAGTATCAATAAATAAATGCGCTATCGAAACAGGTCTAATACCGTTTTAAATTAGTTTGCACATAATTTTAGCGTTTCAGTCTTTATAAAGAGCAACAAAATAAATAAATAACATATTTAAAAATGAGATCAAAAAACGTAAAAGTATTATCATAATCTAACATAAAAAATAAACTCTTCATTAAGAAATTTCACAGGCATGCTATCAAATTAAAATATTTTTTCAATAAACCTTTATAAAAATTATCCAGTAAATGTATTTTTGTTATATCTATGACAAATATTTGGCATAAACGTATTAACTACCGTTTTGGCATTAAATTGTTCTTTTAGAGTTAAAGTACAAAAATAAGTAACGATATAAATAAATGCTATATCTTTAAAGCGATTAACAAAATAATATAAATTAAAAACAAATCATGCGGATATCAAAAAGTTATACCTACACTAAAGTTCAAAACATCTAACATAAAAATTATTAACTCTTCTTTAACCAAACTTTACAGGCGCGCTACTGAATTAAAATATTTTTTTATTTTGCTCGGCGCTGGACATCGTGTTATCTAATAGTACCTTGTGTCCAGCTATTAGATAGAAAATAAATAATGTTTCTTTTTTTCAGTTTTACTTAAATGTAATTTAATGTTACTGTTACTGTAATGTAATGATGCCATGCCAGGGCAGTTTAATTCTAAAAAAAATTTATAAATGATGTACAGACATGGCATTTCTAAATTCAATATTTTAAAAATAAATTGCATCTTCACCATTCATAAGGATGTACTCCTCAGGATCCTTCTTTATGTGTAGTAACTCTATTTCCTTAACTACATTATAATCAGGAATACAATCTTGATCCTTACGCTTAGGAATAACGAATTTTACGTCATCTTTTTTGCCAATGGTTTTATAATAAGTTATGATGTATTTTCTTGGGTTTAAATTAATATTCTCAATGACACCGGCATAATATTTCCAATCCTTTTTATAGTATCGAACTAGAACTTTATCCCCAATATTGTATGTTGGTTTCAAATTAGTAATATCATCTTTATCTCGTCCGCCGTCATTTATATGAATTCCATATTGGAAGTTGCCACAAGTGTTCGTTTGATCTTTTGTCATTATTTTTACCGGATTTTCTACTTTTTTATTTTTTTCTTAGATGTATAACCTATGTCTGTATTTTGTTGTTTTTTCTCCTTTAAATCTATAAATATATCCCTATCTATGTTAATAGGTTTAAGTTGTAAACTTCCGTCAGTTTTGTAGAAAGCTTGGTTTTCAGGTGTCAATTTTACGGATTATAACATGGTCACTTTTTGCGTTGTCTTTTCTAAAGTATTTATATCATCGCTATCTTTGTCTTTCCAAATATCTTTTGTCTCAATAGTTTCGTCGCAGGTGTTGCAGGTCTGTGCGGTTTTTTCTACTTCCTGTAAATTTTTAACAATTTGTTTAATTACTTGATCTTTAGATAATGGTTCTAATTCAGTTTATTTCTCTCATAATTTAAGTCAGTCTTGTTCCATGTATCAAAGTTATCAGGTAATATATCACTGAGGCAATCTAATAAGTCAGAATCACTATGTACGCTCTTTTTTTAGTCTTGGTTTTTTGTTTATATCAGAGTCGTTTAAAACTGTTACATCCATTAAATCGTGTCTTAAATTGTTAGAAACATAATTCTTATCATCTCCAGAAATAATATTTTCTTTGTCAGTCCGAGTTTTTTTTCCTATACCTTTTCCTTTTTTAGTAGTATATCTGTTATTATTTGTCTTGTCTGTCAAACACTTACGTTTTTTTCTCTTTCTTTAGTTAGTTTTGGTTTATTTGTCTCTTGTTGTTTTTCTAGAAAAGATGCAGTAATTACTTCCGCACCCTTTGCTAAACGTTTTAATTTAAATTTCGTATTGGTCTGAGGATGCTGTGTAGCTTTTGCGAGAAGTAATTCTTCGAAGGAAGTATTTACTGGATGCGACTGCTCGATTCTCTCTTTAGAGTTCAGAGTAAGGGAATTCGTTGCTTCAGAATGAGGGAAGGTACTATTTAGAGCAGAAGCAGAGCTGTAATAAGATACGATTTTGTTTATTTCGTCTAAGCTTATGTGTTTCAGGGATTTTGGTTGATTGCAAGTCGCTTGAGATAATGTGTGCTTTTTCCATCGCGCATATGCTTTAGGGTCATATTTTTCTTTTGGTATTATATTGGCATTATAAGGGTAAATTCCGCCTTTTCTGAAACCATTTCGGATAATCTCTGGTTTTGTTTCTTGCCACGCTTCTGCAAATATTTCGGAAAAAAATTGTTTTATTTGGTACCAACGCAACGTTTTGCCGCTGCCATTGTACGAGTTTCTTGTCCCAGATGGCTTTGAATGATTTGAAGACAGACAAATCTAGCGGTTGCAATAAATGCGACGTGTGCGTGGGGAACTTCACTATGGTAATATTGTTTTCAACTGCTAAAGCTACTACTTTATCATCAACATGACTGACACGTCCATCGTACAACAACACTACGGGTCTTTCTTCACCCAAATTGGGAACAATTACGTTTAACATGTAGTTATAAAAAATGCTGGTTTCCATCCAGCCTCGTTGACTGGCAGCGTATGTAAGTTTGAAATCATATTTGTCTGGATTCTTCACCATCCACTGTTCATACATATGTTTGCCTTTAAATATGATCAATGGGTCTAACTTTTGCCCAGCCGCATTCACAGTAGTCAATAATGTGATATTTTCTTTTCCATTTCCATACGTCGTTCGTGTACAAGGCTTCCCTTTGGCACCTACAACTTTTGTTTTTGTTGGGTCGAGACAAATAAATGTTTCATCTAAATTCCATATACGCTTAGGATCAGTAAGGTTCAAGTCATGAAAAGTCTTTTGTAAAAGAGCAAAATGTTCGTGGATCACAAATGGATCGGTCATTTTTCTTCTAAGGTACTCGAATGCTTGCGGTTTTTTTATTGATAAATTGTGCCGTTGACGAAAAGAAATGAACCAATCAGGTCCGGGCCTGCCATTTTTAAAGGAGGTATCTAAGTTATTACTTATGGCGAATTCCTGAGATACATCGAGTACCTCTTTTCTTGATAAGCCCCAACCCCATTTTTCCATCACACGTAGACAGTTTGCAAGCTTGATTTCCAATTCTATTGGGATTGCCGTTGATCTGCCGAGGGTCTTGCTTTTTGTTGCTGTTTTTTTCAAGACTCTATCACTTAGCGTGGATGTCGGTATACCGTATATTCGTGAAGCGGCTGCGTAGGAGAGTTCCTTGTTTTTAATTCTTTGAATGGCAATTTCCAGGACTTCTTGTTTGTACGAAGTTGCCCGCGTTGTAGTTCTAGTATATTTTCGAGGCATCTGCGGATAAAATGTTAAAGTAAGTAATGCGGCCGTGGCACTGAGTGCATCACAGCATACAGAGGGGCACTGAAATGATCGGGAATAGAATATTTCGGATTGAGTTACAATAAAACCTTTTTTAGAATTTGAATACTGGCCTCTTAGAATCTAAATGACATTCAAACAATTAAAAAAATGTTTAAAAACAAAAACTATGTTCGTTTAAAGTTGAAACGTCGTTAACAGAAATGGAGCTCACGCTTGAACATTTCCGTGCCATAATTTATCACAATTTTCGTCGCGGCTTATCTCAAGATAATGTCTCAGCGAACTTGTTTCGATTTATGATGTTGAAGCACCGAGTCAAAAGACAATATACCGCTGGTATGCCAAGTTCTGACGTGTCTTGCTCAGCACTGTTTCCTCTGCAGGTCGACCAAGAAAAGCGGTCACGCCTGAAAACATCGCAGCTGTGCGAACTATTATATTAGATGACCGTCATGTGACATACGAGCAGATTCGGGCTGTTATCAGTATCGGAAGGACTGCAATTCAGTGGATATTACATAATGAGCTGTGTGTAAGAAAGCTAGTTTCCCGCTGGGTTCCCCACAATTTGTCCGAAGAGCAAGAAACGGCTCTGTAGATTGGTGCCGGAATACTCTGCAATGCTTCAACGGAGGGAAATCAAATGCCGTTTATAATCTCAGGTGACGAATCATGGATTTATTCATACGAACCTGAAAGAAAACATCAGTCAGCAGTGTGGGTCTTCGAAGACGAGGTCAAACCAACGAAAGTGGTTCGCTCCCACAGCGTGTCAAAGAAAATGGTCGCTACGTTTGTCTCGAAAAAGTGGCATGTTGCTACAATTCCTTTATAGGAATGCAGAACGGTTACCGCTGAGTGGTATATTATGATTTGTTTGCCAGAAATGGTAGCCTAACTCCGAAAAAATAACCCGAAACGTCGCATCATCTTACATCACGATAATGCGAACTCCCATACGACTCGGAAGACAAATGATTTTTTGAAGCAGAAAAACGTTGAGCTGATGAGCCATCCTCCGTACAGTCCTGACCTGAGCCCAAACAATTTCTTTACATTCCCTAGAATGAAAGATTTATTACGCGGTCACCGGTTTGAAGACCCCGAAGCTGCTGTGGATGCGTAGAAATCAGCCATTTTGTCAACATCAACTTCAGACCGGAATTACTGTTTTAATGATTGGTTTGCACGAATGGAAAAGTGCATTAAGTTGAACGGAGAATACTTCCAAAAACAATAAAATACAATTTAGCTATACCGTGCATGTGGTTTTTCTTATTCCCGATCATTTCAGTGTGCCTTACGTAAACCAGTGCAAATATATCGGCATCGCACAAAATATATAAGTATATATATCTAATAACTACGTCCCGTCAAAACCAGAACTGAGTTTCAAAATGAAGATTAGTTCTAAAAAAGTTTTGTAATTATCAGTAGTTGAAAGCCATTGAGTTAATGAATAGCTATGCTGGTAACCCTTAATAAAGCTACATATTACAACAAAACGTAAGTTAACAGAATATAAACACGAAAATTTTAATTTTAGAGGTCATTCATCATCATATTGCTGCGAAATGCAAATAATTATATATGTATTTTAATATGTATTTAAAATAATGATTTCTTATTTCAGTCCCCCGTGACCACGGGTGCTGGAAAGCACCCGAAACGTCGGGAAGATAAAAATAAGTTAATATACGCGATAGAATCCGTAAAATTAATTTTATTTAAATGTATTTAAAAGTTATAAAACCATGGTATTGTTTTATTACTTTTAAATATACAGACTTGATAACGATACTGAGTCCCATAGTCACTTGAGTAATCTCCGAAAAAATATACACGACTAATGAAAGTTTAACAACCACTGCCATATTTGTAACGGGCAAAGATCGGATAATATTCATCCGATCTTCACTCACGCGGGGAAACATCGGATCTCGGCCTACAGCGATCTTAGCCCTGCTTGGACCAGCTTTATCTGACTATAACTTTATAAAAAAAAACTACTATTAAAAACTATTAAAAATCATAAATAAAAGTGATAGGGAAAGATCGGATGGACAAAAAAAATACAAAAATTACCTTGTTTTATAAAACGCCGCACAGCACACGTCCCATTTGCCGGCAGTGTTGCCAACTGCTAGCTTTACCCAGTTGCTAGACATTTTTCAAAATGTTGCTAGATTGCCAGCTTTTTTTACCCCAAAAAGTTGCTAGAAGTAGCTAAATGTTACAGTACGTAGGTAGATTACAATAAAATGTCAATTTCTGACAATCATTTTTAATTTCCAACAAGAGAGTTAAAAATGTCTTGTGTACAGTTACGAGCAATAATATGTAAACAATATAGTCCTACTATATTATATTATATTTATTGTCAACTTTTGTGGCACAAATAGTTTTGTTTCGGAACGCTTAACGTAACAAAGTTCTATGTTCTTTACATAATATTGTTGCTCGTGACTGTACGTTATTGAATTAAAAAAATAAGTTTAAAATTAATCAACCAAAAAAGAAGATGTCGATATTTGGGGTTCAGCGTCTTTCGTCGTTAATTCCGAATATTTTTTAGCGGTGCCCATTTTATGCTTTATAAAACACGGTAATAGCAGCATTTACCACTTTTCCTGAGGGAGTCAGTAATGTAGAGAATTGAGTTTAAGAGTTATGAAACTCAACCAACCTTTAAATTCGTCCATATTTTCCCACTTTGGTCTATATTTCTGTGCGTACGCTTTTTTCGAAGATAAATCCATTTTCAAATAAAATTACTTTATATAGATAAAACAAAACAACACAAGGTGGAATACGAGTAGCGTGTACTATTTTGGTTAGTGGTAGGTTAGTGAGTAATCTGACGTAACGCAGCAGGAAACGGGGAATTCCCGGCCAACACCGACCTAAACCTACCATCGCATCTATTCCATCAGACCAGACCAGACCGTAGATTCGCGTTAAGTTTTTATTTTCTTTTTCGAGACTCGGTACCCTACTCTACGAATCTTGATAGCCTCATGTCTCATGATGAAATGAAAAGTTGCTAGAAAAAGTAGCTAAAAAGTTTAGCTACAAATTTCATTAAATTGTAGCTGACCGTCACCAAAAAATAGCTATATCTAGCTATAAAGTTTTTTTTATATGATAGGGTGACAAACGAGCACACAGTCCACCTGATGGTAAGTGGTTACTGTGACCCATAGACATCATTACATACATTTATCGTCGTCACCCGTGAGGACTAAGATGGAATGCCTCTTTGCCAGTAAAAAGGGTCTCCGGTTCTCTACACTCACCTTACGAAACACAGCAGCGTTAAGCTGCTATTTTACGCTGGTTTTCTGTGAGAGCGTGGTCCTTCCCCGGTCGAGCCGACCCATTCGTGCTACAACTATACTACTAATATAGCTACAGCATGGCTCTACCACGTTGTAAAACTACAAGTTGCTAAGTTGGCATCACTGCTTGCCGGAGCGACTGGCGGGAACTGAGGGTCGGGGCAGGATGAAATGGCGTCGTGTAGCATATTGTTAGCAATTCAAAATATAGCAAAATTCGCCGGGAATTTGAATCCTACGGTCTTGCCCCATCACCGATCTTACCCCAACGCACCTTAATGAAATGTCAACATTCCTGTTGTTATTTAAGCACCTGTACCTTTTGGCTTTTTGAGAGGCCATACTTGAATAAAAACTTGAAAATAAATATAAAAAGTGCCTAAATACTTATCAGAAAAATTTTTTTTTATGTTAACCTAAAGCGCGCGTCAGCGCGAGCGGGCGCGTGACAACCTCACCGAATTGGTCCCGCATGCGGGGTCGCGTAGCGTGGTATATTTTCATGCCTAATGGCAGCCATACACGATCAAGTCTACCGTCAAGTTTGCAGCGCGCTTGAAGCGGTGTCCGGTAAACTTGACGGTGTATGGCTATGGGTGTGCATGACAAGTCTACTTGAAGAAAAAATTGAATTTCGATTCTGCCGACTTGATCAAGCTTGCAGCGTCATGTAAACTTGAACGGGTGTATGAACGGTCAAGTATGCATGACGTTAGTCGGCTTCGGCAAGCGAAGACGCGCGCACGCAATATATAGTAGAATACACCGAAGTGTTATGCAATGTATAATTTTTTTTATTTTGTTAAAAAAACGTTACCTACACACTAGGATTTTCTCTTGTATCATGGGGGCAGTTAACCAACATAAATTGCACGAAGACAAACATCTACACGTATACAAATACAAATATTTGTTCCGTGCGGGATTCGAACCCGCGTCCCCAGCGTTGCAACTCATTGCTAAGCCAAAACTTTATTGTTCAATGTGAGGAAGGTTGATTACCTGTGTATGCAACATCGAGGAAAATTAATATTATAACAACGTGAACGTCTTTGAAACTCAGATAATTTACCTACTTACCATTTTAACCAACTTTAAAAAAGGAGGAGGTACTCAATTCGACTGTTTTTTTAATGTGTGTAACCTCAGAACTTTTTTCTAGGTGAATCGATTCTGATGATTCTATTTTATTTGAAAGATGGTGCTTATAATTTAAACATCACATATAAATTTGATCAAGATCTGACTAGTACTTTTGGAATTACCCGTAATAATGCGTATTCATATTGAAGTCGGTTGTACAAACATTTTAATTTCATTAGTTGTCTCCCTTCCTCTCTTTTAAAAAAACGTTACTTCCACACTAGGATTTTCTTCTGTATCGCAGGGACAGTTTACACTGGAGATGAAACGGATAGCTGTTTGGCCGGATACCGGATAACGGATATTCGGCCAGTCTTATCGCCGGATAGCCGGATATCCGGCCGCCGGATATTCAGCCTAACATTGCCGTTTAGTGCATCGCAAGCAGCGGAGTTGCGTAGGTGGCGTTAGTGGTGGTGATGGTGTGCACGCGGTACTCAGGCGACTTCGGATCTTTTCGTTGATGAGCGAAGTTAGCAATTGGTTCATTGACTTCTATTGATTGCAAACATGATCGTTTGAGGTTATTAAAATACGTGCTTTGTTATTTGATTTTTATAATTCTTAACGAATTTAACGACAAAATGACATCGATAAAGAAAAGATCGCTTTTATGGGAACATTTTGATATAGACAGTGGTGATCCTAAGCTTGCTGTTTGTTTACTATGCAATGTTAAAATTTCACGTGGTTGAAGCTGAAAGAGCTTGCCAGGAAATTCTACTGGAATACTTAAAAATGTCTAGCGAAGAGTTCTCCAGTTCATCGACAACACCGGCTAAAAAAAGTAGAGGAGAGGAGACAGAGTCAGCTGTATCTCGCAAAGCTTATTACACGTTCTGGGATTGCTTTATTGAAACAATCCTAGAAATTGGAAATGAAAATAATACTAGCCAGATTTGTATCTAAAGTCGGTGCGAATTGCTCGCGATCGTGATATTTGGTGGGCAGCTAATGCTACACAATATCATAATTTATCGAAGTTTGCCAAAATCTATCTTTCAGCATCCTGCAGCAGTGTGTACAGCGAAAGACTTTTTTCTGAAGCTGGCCTTGTTTATGAAGACAGGCGAAAGCGCTTGTTATCTTTCAATGCGGAGAAACTAGTATTTATTCTCTATAATTTACCCTTAGTGCAGTACGAGTACTAAATTTCTAAGATTTAAAATGAAAATTCTGTGATTACTGATTCTATTTGTTAAGTGACCTAAATAAAGTACTTAACTAAATTTGATATTTTGTATTTTTTTATCCGGTATCCGGCCGGATAGCAGTTTGTTAACCGGTATCCGGCCGGATAGTAATTTGGGCCGGATACCGGATAGTTACCGGATATCCGTTTCATCTCTAGTTTACATACATAGAACAGACCCAGAACAATTATTTGTAGGTCATACAAATACTTGTTACATCCGGGATTCAAACCCGCGGCTCTTAGCGCTGCAACTCATGACTAAGCCACTGCGCCACGGAACCGTCACTTGTCTGTTTCACATTTTTTGCTATTTACTATTGAGATAATATTTTTCGTTTCATTAACCAGTTTTTGCAAAGTAATTGCGAGCAATAAGCCTAGGATGGCTCACGCATCGTCGTCCGTCACTAGTGACGCCATGGTTTCAACTGATGCGGCATCATGCAAACTTGACGGCGAACTTGAACGTGTGTGGCCTATATGGATGCACTGCAAACTTGACGCCGCTTCAAGCGCGCTGCAAACTTGACGGTAAACTTGATCGTATATGGCATCCATAAAGCGCGGAGTGAGACAGGCCTGGTTGTAGTTAGTTATAGCGGATTGATTGGATCTATGTATTTCTTTCATTTTGTCAATAATCCCTCACTAAATTTTTGCATATTAAATTTTTAGGATATCGTTAGCTAAAATTCTGACTTGAAGAATTGTGGAATGTGGTCAAAATTGTGGTAAGTTTAGGAATAGGATCCAGGATTAATTCTTGATTCTTGGTTTCCAGCTATAACTCTGGACCATAATTGTCTGTGGCAGATTAATTAACATGGTGAGTTGGCACAACACTGCGTCGACATGAAAATAATATACATAGAGTATAAATAATAAAATAAAAATGTTCCCATTGTGAATAAATTTATTGCTTACATACAAGAATCTCATAATATTATTTAGTCGTTATAAATGCATATCCTCGGCTAAAAATTCTAAGCTGCTAACTCCATTTTTGGCCAAATTGACTATTTAGTATCTAACGAAAGAGAAAAAAATAACGCATAATCGACAAACATGCTAACTACGTAAACTAAACCCAGGTTATAGATTTCGCGCCGCAATCTTTTATGCTAACTCCACGCGTGTCAAATCACGCGCGAAATCATGTTAACTCCCGCCATTCGACGCCATCTTCTAGTTGCGTACGCAATACTATCAGTTTTCCCGAGAGTTTTATTCTAAAACATAAGGTTTTTTTACAACTTGGCACGTAACTGGTATTTTATTTAAAATGTAAATGCTATTCTATAATGTATTTATTATTTTGATACATATATCTAAGCATAATTGATACGAAAGCACAAACGAAATGTAAACTTGCATGATAAGGGAGTTAGCATAATTTATTTCTTGCTTTTTTATTTATTGTTTAGGAGTTGGATATTTTTATTTTTTACATACTAGTTTTATAAATTAATTTTGGTATTTTAACACTTTATTTGAAAATTAAAGAACCTGCTTAAGATTCTTTAATGTGCTTGGTTTTGTATGTTCGACAGCACAGTAGTAACGATTTATACCACACCTAAATAGTAAAATATTTTAATATTTTACTACTTAGGTTGTAGGTTCAATTACTCAATTGAAGTGTCAGTAGCCTAATGGCAGAGCGCGGACCGCCAACTCGAAAGGTCGTGGGTTCAAATCCGCCATTTGACTACTGTCGTGAACCACTTCTAGCACAAACATTTTAAGCTTACTAGAAGTGGTTAAAGGGAATATAAGTAATGTTTAATAGCATTACTAGTATTTAAAAAAAAATTTATGTGATTGGCTTGGTGTGGCGGCTTATTTTGCTTTTGTTTAATCTAGGTGGCTTCAGATAGAGCAAGGAAGCTAATCAGTTTAACTCGTAATAAGGAACAACAGAGCGATTTTCTTACTACGCGACAAGAATTATTGCTTAATAAGGGAAATAACACTATTCACAATAATTTTGATGCTGATCAGGATAGTAGAGACACTAACACATTAAAAAATGTTACCAATATGATAGACTACCCTACTTAATCTAGTTTAAATTTACCGTTGGAAGATAACATTGAACATTACTCCCTAGTAGAAAATGCACAGATTGAAATAGTTAATGTTCCTGATTTTTTAACTATATTTGACACACCTAGTGAAAAAGCAAATATAATTGGCAATATCAATTCTTTAGAAATTAATGATAATGTTATGGTTTACGATTCACCGATGCCCAAAATTTTTAATAATACTTATAAAGAAAACTGTGATTTAATATCCAATTTTAGTGATAATTTAGGCCATCCTAAATTAGTTCCATACTCATCAAGTTCAGAAAACGATAGCGATACTTACTTGCCTAAGAAGAGTAAATTCAGAAAAAGACGATCTCAAGTAAATAAAAATACCTGGTTTGCAGAAAAAAATAAAAAATTGCGCGAAAAGGGCTCTCCATATTATGGCAAAATAAAAATAAATTCGAAATGGGTCTATGAAAGTTTAAGAGAACCAAAGTGTTTAAAAGACAGATGCAAATGTACCAAAAAAACAGGCATAACTAAGTGTGGCATTGTAAGAGATGATGAAAGAATGAAAATATTCAACCAATTTTGGAAAACATATACATGGGGGGAGAAGAAAATATTTGTTAATGATACTGTTCAGTCAGTTCCAACAAAACGTCAAAGGGATCGAAAAGTGTCTGATCATTCCCGACGAGCACAATCGTTCAAGTATAATTTAAAAACATCTGATGGTAGTTTTGTAAGAGTTTGCAATACTATGTATTTAAATACTTTGGGAATAGGAAGAATGACTGTGATTGCTTGGAAAGATAGAATGAAAGATTATACTTGTATTCCTAGTCAACTTAGAGTTACTAAAGATAGAGTTAACCCTTTTGCAAACGGTCAAAAATCAATTGCCGAATTTTTTGACTCTATACCAACAATGGAATCCCATTACTGTCGAGCTTCATCTTCCAAAAAATATCTGCAAACTGATTGGAAAACAAAAATGGATTTATACAAGTTTTACGTATCTGACTGGTGCAAATCGCACACCATACAACCGCTATCTAAAACTCCTTTCTTTGAGGTTATGTCATCGAAAAATCTTTCCCTGTTTAGACCCAAAAAGGACGAATGTGAAATATGTGCAAGATATAAGGCTGGGACAATTGAAGAACATGATTACCAATTACATGTATTGAAAAAAGAAAAAGCTAGAAAAGAAAAACAAACAGATAAAGAGAATAATAGTTTGATATTCACAGTAGATCTTCAAGCAGTTTTAATGGCACCTAAATCAAATGTCAGTACATTGTACTACAAAACTAAACTTCAAGTGCATAATCTGTGCTTTTATAATAATATAACCAAAGATGGCTATTGTTTTGTATGGAACGAAACGGAAGGTGGGCTTAATGCAGATGAGTTTGCTTCTATTTGGACATATTTCATTGAGGAAAATATTTTATATAATGTGGAAAACAAAACAAATATACATATTATTATTTACTCTGATGACTGTGGTTATCAAAATCGTAATGTGACTTTGTCAAATGCGCTTTTAAATATGGCAGTGAATAACTCCATCGGGAGAAATTTCGTATAAGTTGCGGTATGAAGAGCAATGGACGCTGTTGCCCCAAAGGAAAGGAACTTTTTCAGCAAAAAGTTTTGGAGAAATACAAAATTTGCACCAAACCAGACTGAAAATTAAAGCTCGAAAATACGATGACCTTCAGCAAATTAAAGAAGTCCTGCCAGCGGATTTCAGAGAATTTTACAACAATTTACCGCATGAGTAAAAGTCGTAATTGTTGGTGATAGTAATATTTAATTTATTTTTGTGAATTTGTTTCAATATTAACAGCTATATTATTTTTTACGTTGTTTTCAATAAGAATACTTTAATTATTAAAATCTGATAACTCCCAAATTAATCGCCATAAAAAAATATTTACAATTGTAAAATATGCTAACTCCAATTTTAGGCCGTAAAGAGTAATTAAATTGAAATAAATGCATAACTGTTAATATCGTAATAAGAAACAAATAAAATTTTACCATACTAGACTTTGTATATAGCACTTACTTGAGTATTTAATTTTTAAATCAGTTTTTTATTATTCCTCAAAAGCAGTATGGTTGGGAGTTAGCAATTTAGCGTATTTAGTTGACGATTATGCAGAATATAAAAATAAATTTGGAATATAAAATTAAATGGAAGACATTTTACATTTCCACAAATGGACAAATTTAACCTGCAGTGTATGTTGTACTTACAGCGTCTCCAACACACAAGCGGCTTGCGGTGGCGGCTAAACGCGAGCAACAAACAGCAGTATTAGTTTTGATAATATAACGACAAATTAAAACAAATTGAATGTTCATTAAAAATAGGAAGTGTGGGAACACTGTATTCTAGTTTATATTTTGGTGGTAATTAAATTGCGTTGCAATTTTAAGGAACTTTCCATTAATTTCCGTAGGTTTGAAATTTAAATCTCATTTTTATTAATAATAATGTTATTTATTTTATAAATTCAACTGTTTTGAAAACACCATCACAATTAGCAAGTGCATACTGTGCCGAATGCATCGATATATTATGTACTGTGCACTAGATTACGCCAACCGAACACTCACTTTTGTTCGACTGAACTGTACTGCAATTCATTCCTTATTTACTTTAGTGTGGCTTCGACAATTGTCGGCAGCTTTTGCTGTCGCACGGATGGGCCGGCTCGAACCGGGGTGGTACCACGACCTCACAGAATACCAGCGTGAAGTAGAGGTTTACCTCCGCGTTTCGCTTGGTGACTGCAGGTGGCCGGAGGCGCTTTTTACTGGAAATGAGGCATTCCATCTTAGTCCTCACGGGTGACAACGCATCTGCATTTTGATTCGCAAACGAGGATGGATGTAGATGTGTATGGGCCGCAGCAACCACTTACCATCAGGTGGACTGTGTGTGCTCGTTTGTCACCCTTATCCTATAAAAAAAAACTATAGGCTTCGCATGCAGTGTAGGCGCGTACAGAATGACGCTAATAATACGAGAATGCGAATCAAAGTGTAGTGGAAAACCTGGACGTAAATAACAATTCAGAAGTCAAGACATCTTAAATAAACGCTTAACAATTTATTTTCTTTTACTTTGTTATTTATTTATTTAATTATTAACAAACTTCGAATGTAAGATTGCGATTTAACGAAATGCGTAAGCGTCATGAATTTTCTGGCGCTTACGACGATTTGTTTGCGTAAAACTATAGTGTATAAGCGATCTAGCGCATGTTTTAATAGTTTGATTTTATTAGGCATGACCTAAAAATCTCAGACACAGATAAAAGAATATCAAATAAATACACAAAGTGGCGTAACAATATGATTGTGATATTTCGATCATGGAGTGAGGCAACTAAGATTTTTATAAAGCTAATTACAATATATAAATTGTCCCTAACATAGAACAAATTTTTGATCTTATTTGAAAGATAAATTAATGTATAAGCACGAAAGTAGTGCCTCGAGTAGCTAGTATTCTGTGAGAGCGTGGTCCTTCCCCAGTCGAGTCGACCTATTCGTAGTACTACACTACGACTGTACCAGTAATATAGCTGCAGCATGGCTCTACCACGTAGATTCATCACAATAACAATTCAACTTGCACACATTACTTAATTTTTCTTTTAATCTCAACTGTTGGGATAGGGAGCACATAACCTATACGATTTGAATCGATTTTCCACTATCAGTCGATCATCAGACTCATTCATAAATTAGCACGATGCTCCAAGTGCAATTGTGTGTAATAACACCTAGGCCTTACCAACTTACTGTCAGCTAGACTTACGTGCCGCGACTTGTAGTTACTACTTACATTCGTATTGTACCACGTTTTTAATAAGTCACTTTCTTGTTTGTCTGTCTGCCATTCCGAGTGGAATTTAGTAATAGATTTTTTGAAAACTTGAAATTTTGAATATGCTCAAATATGGATGGGAACAGACAATGCAAGAATATGATAAAAAAACGTGGTATATAAAAAATAATATATTTTTTTTATTATATTAAGTCGATACGTGTATTTAGAAATATAAGATGTTTTTGTTGTTGTTTTCTCTATTTTGATACATACATTTTGTACATGGCATACCCAGATCACTGGCAATAGAGCATTATTGTTTTAAAAAGTTACCTACCCTAAACTTTGCAATAATCGAATTTTATAGATTTTATTGTTCATAAAAAAATGTGCGTTTAAAGTCACGCTTGGCATTTCAATATTAGCTTGATAATTTATAAATGACATCTGTAAGACTCAGATATCGCAATAAAACCTGGTGTATGCACTCTAAAAATGTTAAGACTGTAAATGTAAAAATATTTAAAAAAATGTTCAGTTACCGAAGTTGTATGCATAGCATGGTACATTACTTCTAATTTCAAATTGATGTTAAGTCAATATAACACAGGGTTATTTTGCAATATTCAGCCAAATTTGCAGAGAAGGTTCAGAATAAGTAATATAGGCAAATTGTTAATAAAAATTAATTAAAAAATCATCAAACATTCTGTCCTCTTTATCTTTAGTTACTCAATTTGGCTACTCTGAAAAGTAACCCTGTATAGTTATAGCACTCTCTAATCGCTCTAATATTTGGAGATAAGCAGCTCATTTGTGTATTCAAGTAAAGTGTATATTATAAACATATTTTTGAAGTGAAAACTTCTTTAGCCGCGTTGAGCGATTCTTGGTAGGGGATAAACTTATGGGTTCGCGTCACCGATAACCTCGACATGCTCATCTACTACGCGTCCTAGCCAGACTAGTGCCGCGTAATATAGCGTAGTATATAGTATACCTGTGTACATGTATACACATATATATCATTGAGTTTTCACTTCTATCGACAATTCTTATGACATGGCCTCTGTTTTTTTTATTACAAATTCCAATAAAAAATAATATATTACAAAATATTGTCACAAATATTCAAGGCACTTTAAATCGTAGCATTAAGCCAGTTAAACATTCATAACCACAATCGTTAAATTATATTCGCGAATTCCTAATATATGTCTAAATACTTTAGTGCATAAAAATGGGCATAGAAAGCTTAACCAAAATATCGTCATTTGTCAGTACATTCTTACAGTACAATAAAAATTGATTTTAATTAATGATATTTGATGTCACAGTGTAAAAATAATATTATAATTATAAAATATAGATATTATACACTATATTGGGCTACAGATTCCTAAGGTTGTCGTTGTGCTGCCCAGGTGTAAGCGTTCTGGAACAAGCGCAGCCAAGGTGACGGTTCGGGCGTGGCAGATGTGGGCGATGTGGCCGGTGTGGCAGGTGGCGGCGTGGCGCATTGCCAGCGCAACACACATCGCTCGGGGTGCGGCATCATGGCCACATGCCGGCCGTCGCGAGATCGGACGCCCGCGATTCCCTCTGAAAACGAATACGATTGGTTTAGCGGCTTTTATTCCTCATTATGACAGGCGTGCACAGTCTCCTCCCTCCATAAACTTGAAATTTAATTTAAACATCATGAATATCGTTATTTTTACACTTAGTTTAATAATTATAACAATAATTTCCTCAAGACTGAATTTCGGTCACAGCAGTCAGTCTCTTAACGGGAACTAAACATCTGTGCAGGCAAACAGATGCACTCCCTGTTCCCATATTTCCATTTCCATTCTCATAGTCCGATGGGACGGAATTTCGATACGACCGAAGAGAGATCAGGCACAGGATCAGCTTTACGTGCTTTCCGAAGCACGGGGATGAAACATCGCAAATTTCCCAATTCTTCTAAATTTCAAACGGCTAATACTGAGAATGTGTTGACAGAAAAACCGAAAAAAAGATTATGACTCGACCAGGAATTGGCACCACATTCGCGCTCTAACGACCACTAAACCAGCTCGAGTCAAAGTTGTAAAGAAATTATTTTTACCTACAACAGTATGGTTGCAGAGTAAAATCACACAATATCGTCCCGAGTCATAAGGAAATACTATGGAAAATGCAAGAAAGATCTCATGGCCTTTGATATACCAGACGTAAAATATCCAAATGATTGACGCAGAGCAGCTAACAACGTAAGACTGGTACCAAGCAAACTGTATACCAAAAATGGTGATTACAGCAAATACTTTAATGGGAATGGCCCATGTCAAGGAGTGAACTGAGTGGTTTTTATACGAGCATTTTATATACTAATAAACCTAGCAAGCTAACAGCATAGCAAAGTGGCGAAGCAATCAGTTTTGTAGCGGTTTTTAACGGTTGCCGTTGAGCAATCAGTTTCAAAATAGGAGGTTCAGATGCCTGGGTGATCAGTAATCGATTACTGAAAACAGAATTTGAAAATTTGAAACCGTTCTCGAGATAATCGTGGGACAGACGGACATACATCGTGAAATCAATAAGTGTCTTCGCAAGCTTCGCCACTTAATAATATACCATTTTTTATTATGAAAAGAATCTAAGTCTTCATGAATTCTGATTTGATGGGTATGAAGAGACTGTAGAAACAGGCTGTTAGGCATTACCTTAGTCCTCAAGGGTGCACCTGCATCTATTGACCTCCTGTATGTATTACCAGGTCATCACTCCATCTAGTGGGAGGCAAAGTGTACTAGGCAGTCCAACTTCGATCAAGAGGTCAATCGACGAATTCAAGTCTGCTGGGTAGCGTTTGGGAGATTACTACACATCTCGTCAGCTACACCTCAAAATTTCAAAACAAGATTGTACAACAATCTGAGACATGGTCCTTCACTGCTAGCCGTATGTTGTGCGTTACATAAAAAAGATACTGCAAGCGGTCTTACCGGGGCTGCCGTTGGGATTCATGGGGTAGGCGTCGGTGGGTGCTCCGTCGTCGTCGACGTACTGCAAGGCAACTTGTCCGTTGGCGGTCAAGCGCTGCAGCAGGCGGGGGTCGGCGAGCGCGAAGCGTCCCTCGGCGTGCGCCACCCACACGGCCAGCACGCTGCCGCCCATGCCGCGGAACCACACGTCCTCCGCCGCCTCGCTCACGCGCACCGCGCTCCAGCGGCACTCGAACCTGACAAGTGACAACACACCGTTACGTGCTAGAGCCACGCCGCAGCTGCACGTGTTACACGCTGCAGCTATATTATACTTGTATCGCGAATGACTCGGTTCCACCGGGGTAGGACCACGCTCACACAGAATACCAGCGTAAAATAGCAGCTCAATGCTGCTGTGTTTCTTATGCTGAAGCGTAGAGAACCGGAGACCCTTTTTACTGGAAACGAGGCATTCCATCTTAGTCCTCAAGGGTGAAAACACATTTATCTTATAAAAATATAATATAATATGACACCCCTCAGGGAAGCATATAGGAACTTTATCTTTTATTATAATAAAAATGGTCTCTTAAGCAATAACTTGAAAGATGCAGTGACAATAGATTTGCGTAATGTAATTGGATAAAGATTAATAATTTGAAAAAAAAGCAATTAAAAATACATCCAATACAAAAAATATATTGAAAGATTGGCATATTTGTAAAAACCATCTGAAATCTTTAATAAATCAAGAAAAAGTGACCCCTTTCAAATTGCATGTACTTGTACCTAAGCAGAGATTATA
Organism: Parnassius glacialis; assembly: GCA_033319125.1. Taxonomy (NCBI): domain Eukaryota; kingdom Metazoa; phylum Arthropoda; class Insecta; order Lepidoptera; family Papilionidae; genus Parnassius; species Parnassius glacialis. The sequence continues at coordinate 23,541,724 of JAVANC010000021.1, forward strand.
TATTATGCTTATTAAATAATATATTTTGTTTAACAAATTTTTTTTAATAAAATTCCAATGGTATAACTATTGTCATGGGCAAGAATCTCTATAATATAGCCTATGCAGTTGGCAACTTTCAATAGTTTTTAGGAAAAACAGCGACAATCGAAATGAGCCATGACAATCTTATAGTTATGTATGTATACTTAAATACACACCTTTCTGAGAGATTATGATCGAGGAATATTTGTGTCCTTTTAGCATTATTAGTAAAATCTTCTATGTCCACCCAACCGAGCAGTGCCATCAGCTGACATCCATTACAAACGCCCAAAGAGAATGTGTCATCTCTGTTCTTAAAATGAGAAAATTGGGAATTCAAATTTTCCGAGAAGAGAATACCAGCTGCCCAACCTTTGGCTGATCCAAGAGTGTCTGTAAAAATACAAGATATTTTTTATTGTAAAACGATGCCCAACCACAAAAACAATTTTTTTTATAATTTAAATTATGTTAACACTATATTTGTTACTATTTGGCTTTGCAACAAAAACGAAAAATATTTTTAAAACATATGAAATCCACCAACACGTACACGAGCAGCGCGGTGGACACTTCCTTACCCTAAAGCCCTCTCAGAAATGAGAGGAGGCCTATGCTCAAAAGTGCGACGTATAATGTGTAGGCTTAACATAGTTGATAGTGTTACGTGCAGAGTATAATGCCGATTAGAATAAGAAATTTATGTATTCTTCCAAATACACAGCAAGTATATAATTATATCGTTCAAAATCGCTAAGCTACTTCAGTGAGATCCTTAATAAACGCAATATGTCGGAGGTCATAATCGCTTCCCGAAGTAGAGTTTACTTTCGCGTTCCCAAAATAATTAACTCTCCGATCGCCGACACACGTTTTTATACTCAATTATAGGAATATAGAACATTCTACCTTAATCAAGTCATTCGACTCTTTGAACCAGAACCAGAACACTCGCAATTATATATTGATTACAATATGCTCAAAGAAGAAAAGACTTTATTTGCATATACATAGGGTTGCGTCTTGCTTGTATCAATAGTTTGAGGGTTATCTATTTTTATGCCTACACATTTTATTACTTGAGAGACCATTCACCCTTATCATCTGGAACACCCTCGTGCAACGTGATGTAATACGCGACTAGATGTCGTAACAATAGTTTGCTTCTGTTGTGGTACTGCATTGTAGTTTTAACATTGTTCTACATAATAAACAATAACCTGTTCTACGAAAGTACATAAATGATTTATCTATGAAAATCTTACTTTACTTGTGGATTATTAAATTTGCCAGTTACCTGCATAACTAAAACCTCCAGGGAACACCAATCCTTTAAAAGCATCTAAAGTTATCTTCCTTGACTGCAAATCGCTCATAGTTACGTCAAATACTTCAAAGTTTGCCATCATCAGAGAAGCTATCATTTCTCTGTCACCATTTGTTCCTAAGAAAAAAAATTACAATACTGTGAACATTAGGTGTATTTCTGATTAATCTAAAATTATTTTACTATTTTATATACTTTCTTGTTCTTCGTCACTAGCCCATAAAAGTCCACTGCTTGATATGGTCCTCTACCTTGTCTGACGGAATTACCCTGATCGCCATGCACACGCACGCGGATTGACGATCGAAGTATTAGTATGTTTGCATCTCTGACGCTGTTCCCCACTGGTCTAGGTTTTTAACGACATGAATATCGCGGAGTCGCGGGGGTATCTAGTCCCCCGCGACTCTGCATGGAATTTATTACGAATGGATTTCATGGGTTTTAATTTTTTTGCGCGTAACCCAATTTTTTTTCTAAAATGAAAGTAGCTTAAGTTACTCCTTATAACATCATCTATCTGCCAGTGCAAATCCCGTCGAAATCAGTCTAGCCGTTTCGGAGATTAGCCGGAACAAATACACACACGCACACACACACACACACGCGCGCGCGCGCGCACGCACACACACACACGCATACACACACACACACAAACACACACAACAAACACACACAGACACACACACACAGAGAGAGAGAGAGAGAGAGAGACACACACACACACAGACACACACACAGAGAGAGACACACACACCCACGCACGCACGCGCGCGTGCACACACACACACACACACACACACACACACACACACACACACACACACACACACACACACACCCGCGCGCGCGCGCGGTAGAGCTATGCTGCAGCTATATTATTGGAATAGTTGTAGCACGAATAGGTCAGCTCGGCTGGGGAAAGTCCACGCTTTCACAAAAAACCTACCAACGTAAAATAGCAGCTTAATAATACAGTGTTTTGTCTGGTGAGTTTAGAGAACTGGAGACCATTTTTACTAGAAACGAGGCATTCCATCTTAGTCCTCATGGGTGACAACGCATCTGCATTTTGATTCGTAATCGAGGATAGATGTACATGTCTATGGGCCACGGCAACCGCTTACCATCAGGTGGACTGTGAGCTCATTTGTCACCCTTATCCTATAAAAAAAATACTTTCATATGCATTTAGTAAAAAGCTGTTATTTAGACATTACAAACAGACACTTCAATTTTATTTATTTGTATAGGATGTATAGATTTCCTATCCATACATCTGATCCAATATTGGAGGAGGAAATGGTAAAGATTCAAGCCTCGAATTATGCCTTTTTACTGCTAGTCGGTTCTGCAATTGTCCTTATCGGATGCTGAGCTGACAGCATATATTTTCTAGAGTGGCCTATTAAGACACCCAAAGGGCAAAATGTGTGATCGATTCCCTTATGGCACCACTACACGATACGCGCCATTTTTCATAACGTTAATAACTTATGTTCATTTTATTACACTTAATCATTGTTATTAATTTATAATTATTACATTACCTTCTTCACGAATTACAGCAACTTTTACAGACTTTGACTTTATAACAGCAGCCGACGGGTCGTATGTGACGTTGTAGGTTGCGCCTTTACGTTTTTCGAGACCTATTGGGAGAATGAAATTAATATAAAAGTTTGTAATTTAACAATTAATTCACAATTTATTTGTTACACGTTCATCTTTTCTGTACGAAAATCTGTGATGTATTTATTTTATATTATCGTCATTATAAACAAAATATATTTTCAAGGAAGGTTGTTATCCTTCAAATATCCAATTTCATGTAAGAAGATTTTACGTTTAGCAATAGAAAAGTAACAAAAAATAATTTGCTAGGAATATAATTCCAGTTAATATGTTATGTTACAGTTAATATGCTCACAAACCTAGCCATTCCTGTTTCACACAGTCAGAGTTTGCCTGTAGACACTCGAGCCGGTAACTTGTTTCTTCCCACATTCTGTAGACATTTATTAGCTTTGTGTTAAGAACACATTCACCATTCACTTTCACTACAACCTAAAAACACAAGATAACTTTAATACCTTAACAGTACAAACTACAGAATAACACATTAAATAGAAACGAGTTAGAAATAAAAGGATTAGACAACCACATAATCATATTATAGTGTTGATACCTTCATGAAACACATTAACGTATGTAACATGCGTAAATAAAGAGTAGATTAATTTGACAGATTTCATTACTTGTAACTAACAATGCTATTAACATTTAATAGAACACTAGTGGTTATTGAGTGTTCTTGATTGATCATATTATAGTGTTGATACCTTCATGAAACACATTAACGTATGTAACATGCGTAAATAAAGAGTAGATTAATTTGACAGATTTCATTACTTGTAACTAACAATGCTATTAACATTTAATAGAACACAAGTGGTTATTGAGTGTTCTTGATTGATCATATTATAGTGTTGATACCTTCATGAAACACATTAACGTATGTAACATGCGTAAATAAAGAGTAGATTAATTTGACAGATTTCATTACTTGTAACTAACAATGCTATTAACATTTAATAGAACACAAGTGGTTATTGAGTGTTCTTGATTGATCATATTATAGTGTTGATACCTTCATGAAACACATTAACGTATGTAACATGCGTAAATAAAGAGTAGATTAATTTGACAGATTTCATTACTTGTAACTAACAATGCTATTAACATTTAATAGAACACAAGTGGTTATTGAGTGTTCTTGATTGATCATATTATAGTGTTGATACCTTCATGAAACACATTAACGTATGTAACATGCGTAAATAAAGAGTAGATTAATTTGACAGATTTCATTACTTGTAACTAACAATGCTATTAACATTTAATAGAACACAAGTGGTTATTGAGTGTTCTTGATTGATCATATTATAGTGTTGATACCTTCATGAAACACATTAACGTATGTAACATGCGTAAATAAAGAGTAGATTAATTTGACAGATTTCATTACTTGTAACTAACAATGCTATTAACATTTAATAGAACACAAGTGGTTATTGAGTGTTCTTGATTGATCATATTATAGTGTTGATACCTTCATGAAAAACATTAACGTATGTAACATGCGTAAATAAAGAGTAGATTAATTTGACAGATTTCATTACTTGTAACTAACAATGCTATTAACATTTAATAGAACACAAGTGGTTATTGAGTGTTCTTGATTGATCATATTATAGTGTTGATACCTTCATGAAACACATTGACGTTTGTAACATGCGTAAATAAAGAGTAGATTAATTTGACAGATTTCATTCCTTGTAACTAACAATGCTATTAACATTTAATAGAACACAAGTGGTTATTGAGTGTTCTTGATTGATCATATTATAGTGTTGATACCTTCATGAATCACATTGACGTTTGTAACATGCGTAAATAAAGAGTAGATTAATTTGACGGATTTCATTACTTGTAACTAACAATGCTATTAACATTTAATAGAACACAAGTGGTTATTGAGTGTTCTTGATTGATCATATTATAGTGTTGATACCTTCATGAATCACATTGACGTATGTAACATGCGTAAATAAAGAGTAGATTAATTTGACGGATTTCATTACTTGTAACTAACAATGCTATTAACATTTAATAGAACACAAGTGGTTATTGAGTGTTCTTGATTGATCATATTATAGTGTTGATACCTTCATGAAACACATTAACGTATGTAACATGCGTAAATAAAGAGTAGATTAATTTGACAGATTTCATTACTTGTAACTAACAATGCTATTAACATTTAATAGAACACAAGTGGTTATTGAGTGTTCTTGATTGATCATATTATAGTGTTGATACCTTCATGAATCACATTGACGTTTGTAACATGCGTAAATAAAGAGTAGATTAATTTGACGGATTTCATTACTTGTAACTAACAATGCTATTAACATTTAATAGAACACAAGTGGTTATTGAGTGTTCTTGATTGATCATATTATAGTGTTGATACCTTCATGAAACACATTAACGTATGTAACATGCGTAAATAAAGAGTAGATTAATTTGACAGATTTCATTACTTGTAACTAACAATGCTATTAACATTTAATAGAACACAAGTGGTTATTGAGTGTTCTTGATTGATCATATTATAGTGTTGATACCTTCATGAATCACATTGACGTTTGTAACATGCGTAAATAAAGAGTAGATTAATTTGACGGATTTCATTACTTGTAACTAACAATGCTATTAACATTTAATAGAACACAAGTGGTTATTGAGTGTTCTTGATTGATCATATTATAGTGTTGATACCTTCATGAATCACATTGACGTATGTAACATGCGTAAATAAAGAGTAGATTAATTTGACAGATTTCATTACTTGTAACTAACAATGCTATTAACATTTAATAGAACACAAGTGGTTATTGAGTGTTCTTGATTGATCATATTATAGTGTTGATACCTTCATGAAACACATTGACGTTTGTAACATGCGTAAATAAAGAGTAGATTAATTTGACAGATTTCATTACTTGTAACTAACAATGCTATTAACATTTAATAGAACACAAGTGGTTATTGAGTGTTCTTGATTGATCATATTATAGTGTTGATACCTTTATGAAACACATTGACGTTTGTAACATGCGTAAATAAAGAGTGGATTAATTTGACGGATTTCATTACTTGTAACTAACAATGCTATTAACATTTAATAGAACACTATATATAAGTGGTTATTGAGTTTTCTTGTGTAAGAATGTGGTTCATGATAGCAACAAAAAGTGAATTTTAACATGTCGTACGTTTAGTTTCACCGATCCTACATCACGCGACAGTGAAACTGATAAACAAGCTCAAATTCACCATGATATAATTTATTCTTGTAATTATCTACAATCCCAGCTAATAATAACAATTTAACATGCAGACAATTTCATATTTCTAAATTAAGTTGAGCATGATAAAGTTACTCTAAAAATCTACATAAAGCTAGTAACAGAGAAACTAATAGTTCAGTAGCTGAAACAATATCCTGATACAATGTCCTGTGGCCCTGGATAAATTAGCATTAAGAAAATAAGTGATTTGTAAATGTTTTTATTTTTACTTTATATAATGCAGGTGCCAGTTAAGCACCTTTTATAGAGAATAAAAAACGTGAAAAACTAAGCCCAGATTAGGCAATATTGAGCTAATAGTCTACACTCTACAACGATTAAAGTCCAATTCAACTAAAATCATAATAATAACGGTAAATCATTTATATTAAGGAATAGCTCATAATCAGCAATGAACCGTTTACAAGCTATGACGTTATTTATGATTACTATTCTGCTTTATCTTGAATGTGAAGCCATTAGTTCCAATTTACCAACTATCTTTAAAAAGACCGACCAAAAGTAAAAAGTTTAGTACCTCTGATTGCATTCCGTATTTTCCAGAGGTGCCAACTACTTTAGCACTCACGTCATTTTTCTTATACTCATTGAGCACATACGCAAGATCACTCTGTGCAACTTCTACAACAATACCAAGTTCTTCGTTAAATAAGGAGTTTATAACGGGAACATCTTTTTCAACTATCAGGTCAATATTTAAACCGCGAAGGCCTCCAATACCCATTTCTAAAACTGTAGTTATAAAACCTCCTTCGCTGATATCGTGGCCGGAAAGCAGTTTCTTTTCTGAAATCACATAATACAATAATTATGATGATCACATCACAATAATTGATATAGAAGGATAGTAAAATTATTTTATATAGTAGCCATGTTGCAGAACGAATGGACCGGGAAACGACCACGCTCATACAGAATACCGGCGATACAAGCTAGCATAATGCTGCTGTGTTTCGTACGTTCAGTGATGAGAACCGAAGAATTTTCTACTACAAAGCATTCCATCTTGAGCTTTTTAGTCGTAAGGAGTGACAACGCATCTACATTACATCACATCTACATATGGGCCACAGCCCACAGTATTCAATAGGCACAGGTGGCGGTGTGATTGTATTATCCTTTTACTATAAAAAAAGTCTAAATCTACATGAATTGCAAATTTGGGATAGTAAATGTCCTGTCCGATCCGGGAGAATGATTTTAGGTATTGTGATAATATGATTTTGTTCATGTAATTTTGTAATAAAATTACTGGTGGTAGGGCTACCTAGAGTCCATCTGGGTATGTGCACCCTCTTACTCCTCTAATCTATTTCAACCACCAAATAGCAGTGCATCTCGAGTTCCACGATACCGCCACACGTTTAAATATATCGTTGCCGACGTCGTTGTTGCTATATTTGAAAATTTGATACATTTTAAGCAAATTGTTGTAAAAAAATATGAATTTTAAATAACATTTCTCAATTTTTATATACATTATTAAAATGTTTTAATTAAAAAAAAATCTAACATTTTAATAATAATTGCTAAAAAGTAATATTATTGTGAATCGAACAGGTTGGTTTTTTACAAATTATTGTATTATCTTACCTTTTAGTAATTTCTGAGTGGTTTTGAACAATGCTTTAAGAGTGGCTGGACTGTCAAGATCCGGAGGATTATCACCGAGCTGCCTATAGCACTGTGCTAATGATGAACCACCAATCCTTTTTATAAAAATATAATTAATAAGTACAAAATTATTGAAAAAAAATAAGACTATGTTATTACATAAAAACAAATGAACTGGTCAAAAAGTGTGTACTTGCCTATATTTGCCCGGTGACACAGGCACATAAACAAGTGCAGAACCTTCTTGCAATAGTGCTGGCTCCACTTTAACAGTGATGTTAGGACAAGGAGCGTATGTAGAAACTACTAAAGTACCGGGTGAACGCACTGTAAAATATAATATATTATTGCTAATTTGACAATTTGAATAAAAATTTAACAAATTTAAAGTTCTTTAAATTTCAAGATAACTATATTCAAATTTTGACTTAATGTAGAGGAGGATACTATCGGAATAATGTTTTTATTACAGATGGGCTGAGCCGAAGTTAATGTAATGATGTATTATAATTTAATACCTTCCCACACAAACCCTAAAACTTCGGCTATTGCTAAATTAAAAATAGACATTATATTATAGTTCTAATAACTATGTATGAAATTCAGTAACACGAACAGATGAATAGAGAATTTTACTATCATTTTTTTAATTTAATTTAGCATTAAAAGGGAAAGGAATTATAAAATTTTTAAATTCTTAAAATTTGAAAAACATTGTCATCTATTTTATTTAACTATATAATATGATATATAAACGGAGAAAAATAAATATTTTGAAAAATCATACCAGTTTCCCCAGCAACATTAGCACACATGGACAACGAGTCCTTCCCTCCGTCAATTGCAACTCCAATTTCGTTCATGGCCTTGCAGAGAGCATCACAGGCCACAACCAATGATGCTCCTTGTGCCCCAGTCTTACCCGCCCACATCCAATTGCCTGAACACTTTACATCTTCCAACTCCGAAATACCGGCAAACACCTGAACAATAAATTTCCTTTAAAAATATATAAATAAATCTATATAAGTAACAAAGTTATACTTAATAGTTCTTAATGAGTAGAAAAAAGAAAATCGGGAAAATTAAACAATATATGTTACAAATTTTAAGTTAATTTATTTACATTATCAAACAGTTATCATTAAAACATTCTCAAATGATTGAAAGTAACAACTTAATTGAATGTAAAAGCGGAAAATGCGATGACTAGTAAATCTGAACCCACTGCTCACCAAATTAGTCAACGCTTCGCCAAGGGACAGTCGAGCGCCGGCAGCCGGGTCCAACAGACCCTTCACGTTCTGTGTACCGATTGAAGTGGCCGAGCCCACCAAGTCGAAGTGAGACAGCGCAATTATCGCACAGTCCGCTAGCGGCGTGTGAAGTGGACCCACGCATTGTTGCTGGGCCACCAGCCCTGTTACACATCGGTCCACCTATCAATAAAAAAAATTGTTTTAAATAAGTTTGTTTTTACTTATAAAAATTGACGTCAATTTAAGAAATGCTTATAGTTACTCGCCGTCTTTTAATAATTAGTATAGAGATAATTTATACTTCAGTAAGTGATATATCAACAATTATAAGTAAGGTTATATAAGTTGGATTAACATCAGAAGTGGCAGTGAGTTTGCTCATAAAACCAAGCTCAGAGCGCATAGAACCAACAACAGATAAGAAAAAGTGGTAGAGCCACGCTGTAGTTATATTATGGTTGTAGCACGAATGGGTCAGCTCGACTGGGGTAGGACTACACTCTCACAATCACAATACCAGCTTAAAATAGCATGCTCCTGTGTTTGGTATGGTAAATGTAGAGAACCGGGGACCCTTTTTACTGGAAACTAGGCTTACCATCAGGTGGACTGTGTGCTCGTTTTTTTTTATAAGATTGGGTGACAAACGAGCACACAGTCCACCTGCTGGTAAGTGGTCGCTGTGACTCTTAGACATCTACATCTATCCTCGATAAAGAATCAAAATGCAGATGTGTTGTCACCCGTGAGGACTAAGATAGAATTATAAATTTCCAGTAAAAAGGGTCTCCTGTTCTCTACACTCATCATACGAAACACAGCAGAATTAAGCTGCTATTTTACACTGGCATTCTGTGAGAGCGTGGTCCTTCCCCGGTCGAGCCGACCCATTCGTGCTACAACTATATCAGTAAAATAGCTGCAGCATGGCTCTACCACGTTTATAAGTATGTTAATACCATAGCTTTTAGGGTGCTTAGCATAGTCATATACAAAAATACTTACCTTATTGGTTAAATACCTCTTGCTGGCAACATTGACAAGCCTCAATACTCTATCCAAAGCTTTTTCTACTGTAATATCAGTAGGTAATGACAATGGTAACTTCGTTCTTTTTTCTTGTTTTAAATCAAACGTCTTTCGCGGCATGTTACCTAAGAGGAATAAATAATTTCATAACAATAGCACTGCAGCCACTAACACCATACAAGCACCACTTTATTGACATTTTATATTATTTTTGTAGTCAAGATATAATATATTGAATTGTAGATAAGGTTGAACTTACTGTAGTCCATAGTATTTTTTATATGTAATACATAAATAATTAATGAAAAAATATTGAATCTAGAAGTAGTAGCATGTTGGTTATCACAAAAACCAACTAGAGACCTATACAAATGACAGTTTTGACAAAGTCCAATTTCATATGTGAAGATCTGATATTTATTATTAAACAATAAAATGACACTTGTCGGAATATGCTTCAATCAATAACTTTAATAAGATTTGCAAGTGTTTTATTAATAATATAATTATTAGAAAATGTTGCCTATGACTCTCCAGTAAAGGTAAATTTGAATTTAAAATTGGTTAGACTACAGGAGAAAAAAAAACAACAAACAAACATGCATACGATTAAAAACATATCAATATTGTTGCAAAAAAAATAGTCCTTTACAATTAAAAGAAAACTAGTAGAAATTTCCATTGAGCGCAGGTGAAAATAAACAAATGTGAAGGTGTAAATTGACATACCCAATACAGCTTCCAAATGCAAATCATAAGGCAGCTTTGATTTCACTTCAGGTTTGAGTCTGTATTCTCGAGGGATATGGACTTCATTGTAAGAATCTTCCACTAGACTCATATACCCATCACCAGTAACTTCACCCACAAATGAAACTGGACATCTTTCACGGTGGCAAATTTCTGTAAAATAATTTATAATAAGGAAACATCGTTCCAACTTGTTATTTAACACTTAAGTCTTCTAAGTTTTAAGCAGTTAATCCCACTTCTATTTACCTTCAAGTATAGGCCTATTCTTCTTACTGCAAAGCAGAGCATCATTTTCTTGGTACTCAGCTCCCCAAAGCTCTAGTGTTGTAATGGTTGGATCACCCAGCTGAAACTCTTTTGTGAACACCACTGCTCCTTCAGGTTCCACCAGTTCTTTTAGAACATTTCCGTTACCACCAGCACCTTGGTCATGAATTGCTGTGAAAATCATAATTTTTATTATGTGTACATTGCATATTAAATAGCCGTCGACGAAAATTGACATCACATTACTTTATATATATTAGCAAGGAATTAAAAAATGTTCCAAGTAAAAATACTGTCAGAAGCAGAGTGTATATCACTGTACGAGGGCTGCACTAAAAGTATCGGGAATGGAATATCTCCACTGTTCCTGTCATATCAAAATCTTTTTAATTGAAAAGTCCTTGGTTTTAAAAATCGAATACCATTTATTTATTTAAAAAAAGATTATCGGTCTTGTCACAAGGTTTTGTGAAACTTGTTTAGTCGTTGAGAAAATGGAATAGACTCGAGAAAATTCAAGAGCGATGATTTATTATGACTTTCAAAGTGGTTTAACACAAAAACAGTGTGTTGACCGGATGATTTCTGCATTTGGTGATGAAGCCCCATCCAAAACCACAATTTATCGCTGGTTTGCTGAATTTCAACGTGGACGTGTCAAGCTTAGTGATGATCCCCGTCAAGGTCGTCCAAAAACTGCAGTTACCCAAGAAAACGTTGATGCTGTGCGTAAGCTGATTGAGGAAGATCGACATGTGACACACCGCGAAATTCAGGCAACTTTAGACATTGGCATGAGTCAAATACAAATAATCTTACATGAACATTTAGGTGTAAAAAAGTTGTTTTCCCGATGGATACCGCATTCGTTCTGTGAAGAGCAAAAAGCGGCTCGCGTTACTTGGTGCGTCAGAACTCTCGAAAGATTCCACGCAGGATCCTCAAATGCTGTATACAACATCGTATCAGGTGACGAATCCTGGATATACGCGTACGAACCCGAAACAAAAAACCAGTCACGAGTTTGGGTGTTCGAAAATGAGTTAAAGCCAACAAAAATTGTCCGTTCACGGAGTGTTGCAAAAAAAATGGTGGCCACGTTTGTCTCCAAAACCGGCCATGTTACGACTATTGCTCTTGAGGGACAAAGAACGGTTAATGCAGAATGGTATGCTGGCATTTGTTTGCCACAGGTCGTTTCTGAACTTCGTAAAGAGAACTGCAACCGCCGCATCATCCTCCATCACGACAATGCGAGTTCTCACACCGCACACAGAACAAAAGAGTTTTTAGAGCAAGAAAACATAGAATTATTAGACCATCCGCCGTACAGCCCCGATCTAAGCCCTAACGATTTCTATACTTTCCCTATAATAAAGAATAAATTGCGTGGACAGAGATTTTCATCACCTGAAGAAGCTGTGGACGCCTACACAACGGCCATTTTGGAAACCCCAACTTCCGAATGGAATAGTTGCTTCAATGATTGGTTCCATCGTATGGAAAAATGTGTCAATTTTCGCGGAGAACACTTCGAAAAGCAATATATACATTTTTAAATAGTAATGTTGTGTCACTTCCTTGATTCCCGAAATTTTCAGTGCCGCCCTCGTACTTATGATAATCCATCACAATATACAATTTAACGCTTAGGTATTTAATTGATTATGATAAAATGAATATAAGCAATATTTATTTGAATACTCGATGACTAAATAAAACTAATTTTATAGATTTTATTGCATTATTTGGAAGAGATGGAAGAATCAAATTCATATTATTATATTTATACATTCTGCCAAAATTTTAATTGGTCCTTGCCCTGAATTTGATTCTTCCATCTCTTCCAAATAATGCAATAAAATCTATAAAATTAGTTTTATTTAGTCATCGAGTATTCAAATAAATATTGCTTATATTCATTTTATCATAATCAATTAAATACCTAAGCGTTAAATTGTATATTGTGATGGATTATCATAAGTACGAGGGCGGCACTGAAAATTTCGGGAATCAAGGAAGTGACACAACATTACTATTTAAAAATGTATTTATTGCTTTTCGAAGTATTCTAAGCGAAATTTGACACATTTTTCCATACGATGGAACCAATCATTGAAGCAACCATTCCATTCGGAAGTTGGGGTCTCCAAAATGGCCGTTTTGTAGGCGTCCACAGCTTCTTCAGGTGATGAAAATCTCTGTCCACGCAATTTATTCTTTATTTTAGGGAAAGTATAGAAATCATTAGGATTAGGTCGGGGCTGTACGGCGGATGGTGAAATAATTCTACGTTTTCTTGCTCTATAAACTCTTTTGTTCTGTGTGCGGTGTGAGAACTCGCATTGTCGTGATGGAGGATGATGCGGCGGTTACAGTTCTCTTTAAGGAGTTCAGAAACGACTTGTGGCAAACAAATGCTGGCATACCATTCTACATTAACCGTTCTTTGTCCCTCAAGAGGAATAGTCGTAACATGGCCGGTTTTGGAGACAAACGTGGCCACCATTTTTTTTGCAACACTCCGTGAACGGTCAATTTTTGTTGGCTTTAACTCATTTTCGAACACCCAAACTCGTGACTGGTTTTTTGTTTCGGGTTCGTATGCGTATATCCAGGATTCGTTACCTAATACGATGTTGTATAAAGCATTTGAGGATCCTGCGTGGAATCTTTCGAGAGTTCTGACGCATCAAGTAACGCGAGCCGCTTTTTGCTCTTCACAGAACGAATGCGGTATCCATCGGGAAAACAACTTTTTTACACCTAATTGTTCATACAAGATTATTTGTATTTGACTCATGCCAATGTCTAAAGTTGCCTGAATTTCGCGGTGTGTCACATGTCGATCTTCCTCAATCAGCTTACGCACAGCATCAACGTTTTCTTGGGTAACTGCAGTTTTTGGACGACCTTGACGGGGATCATCACTAAGCTTGACACGTCCACGTTGAAATTCAGCAAACCAGCGATAAATTGTGGTTTTGGATGGGGCTTCATCACCAAATGCAGAAATCATCCGGTCAACACACTGTTTTTGTGTTAAACCACTTTGAAAGTCATAATAAATCATCGCTCTTGAATTTTCTCGGGTCAATTCCATTTTCTCAACGACTTAACAAGTTTGACAAAACCTTGTGACAAGACCCAGAATCTTTTTTTTTAATAAATAAATGGTTTTTTAAAACCAAGGAGTTTTCAATAAAAAAGATTTTAATAATTTTTTTTATAGGATAAGGGCGACAAACGAGCACACAGTCCACCTGATGGTAAGTGGTTGCTGCGACCCATAGACATCTACATCTATCCTCTATTACAAATCAAAATGCAGATGCGTTGTCGCCCGTGAGGATTAAGATGGAATGCCTCATTTCCAGTAAAAAGGGCCTCCGGCCACCTGCACTCACCAAGCGTCGTGGTACCACCCCGGTTCGAGCCGGCCCATCCGTGCAACCACTGTTGATAATATGACAGGAACAGTGGAAATATTGCATTCCCGATACTTTTAGTGCAGCCTATGTAAATCAAATAAACATTAATTTTATAGAGAAAATGTTTATTATTAAGTAAGAAAGTTGAAAAGAAAGAATGAAAAGAGCATCACATGTTGCATAACAACAACAAACTGGTAAAAAAATGCATAAAGTATTTTATATTTGGTCCCATTTATTTTTGCATTTTTTCATTTCTATGCATTGTTGTGGTTCAAAGATATATAAAAATATCTCCTCTTTCAGTTGCAATCTGTCGCCTCGTACGACATCTAAAGCACGATAATATGGGTAGTGGATTGACACCACCACTACATAGTTTATTTACATTATTATTTATATAGATTACATCGGTAGCAAAGCCTCTATAGAAGCCGAGAAGCTGAGCTTGCACTATCAAACTGCTCAATCAATAATATCAACTAATAAAATAACTCGTAAACTGTTTCAAACTATTTCAAATTTCCCGCGCGATCCTCTGTTCTATACAGGTCATGACCTCGTAGCCTTATTATGTGACGTCAACACTTGGCAGATTGCTTTACTGCGTGATACTGCTGTCATAAAAAGGAGTTGAGTTGAGCGATTAGTCATCTCTCTCGCACGCGTGGGCTTTTTAACAGGTTTTCGAGAAGACGATCGCTCCCTTTCTAACTTGTTGCAAAGTGTTGTATAAAGAAATATAACTACGATTGTTTATAAAGCAATTAGTATGGAGCCATAAGCTGGGCTTTGGGTGTGAAGTTAGTCGAGCGCGGGGGCACGCGAGCGATACGTTTGCAAGTTCACTTCACATTTCAATGTTAACTCTATGTGTTTACTTGAGCAAATGAATATTGCGAGTTGAAAATTTATGCTCTTTTAAAGATTTTTAGTGAAAATGGAGGATAATAGTGTTCCTTGTAATGAATGAAAAAAAAATGTGTTAAAGTGCTAATCGGCGAGGAAAAGGTAAAATCTTTAAACTTTGTTAAATAAATAGAAATACACAAGGTCGAGAGCGTCTTTCAGACTTATCAATTATCGCAATTGAAAAACAGTTATTGGTACAATTAAAACGTTTACCAACATTTTACGCGGACGTAATCAAATCTTTCCTTAAGAAAGAGAGACGATTCGATTTAGAATATAAATAATTTGTTTTTTTTTTTTAATTTTGTATATAGTTTATTTGTACTTTGTTCATGCTTTTCTCAAGCAAACCCAAACAGCTTTTTTCAAAGCCACCGAAGGTATGCAATTGCTGATATGTTATACAATGCATCTAGCAGTAGTATGCCTTCTGTGTGCTTTGTTAAACACGTCCTCGACAGCACTGAATATGAAACTGAAGAGTGGAGACAAATCAAGATTGGTGTATATTTATAAAACTGCTAAAAACAACAAAACCATATCTTGGGCTTGCCTTAATTTGGAGCCCTAGCTTCGCCACTGGATTACATATAAAATTTACATATTTTTTTATTTTAAATGATCAATAATATTACAATTTCACAATAATAAATCAGAACTCACATTCAACTGGATTGATGTCACTCTCTAAGCAACCTCGAACAACCCTATTAAGACGGTTTCCCATCTCAGCATCTCCTGTCAAAAAATACATTTAAATGATAAATAGTTAGATTACACAAAAATATGGTACGGTAAAAACAAATATCAATGGCGAATTCAAGCAGAAGTGTGACATGCGTTAGATATAATGTTATGTCTGAGGAAACTCAGGGGCTGAGCACGAGTCTTAAACAACTTAAGAGTGAATGTCAATGATGGCCTAACTGAAACTGCTATTAAATATTTACCTTCTACTTGGTGGTTAAGTTTTTCTTCATCATAAGTAAATTTACATGTTCTGGAGTAGGAAGCAGACTGCTTTCTGTACTAATACCCTGACAGAAAGAAAATTAGATCTGTACCCTGCAATCTCAAGTTATCTCTACTTTAGACTCTACTTTTACTACTACTACTAACTTTTTTATATACTATAACTTTTTAACAGAGCCCAGATGATCGGTGAAAGAGAGCATTCTGAAAGATAAAAAAACCACTTCGATCGCCACAATTGTTGCTTAAAAATCCATAACTCGATTTCTTCATGACAGGAGTGGCGTGAAGTTTGTCTGATACACCCTGACAGATGATCACTATCTCAAAAAATCTAGAAATGCAACAGAACGGGGCAAGGTACCCAATTGCTTACTAAATGCTCTCTAGGAATACTGGCTATATAATTTTAAATGTAAAGAAAACTTCGTAAAAATTAGAGCTCTGACTGCAGAAGACATTAGGTGGAAATTATTTCATTATTTTTGGTTTTTTGAAGTCGATTTTTACTTTATATTAAAACCATAATTTTTTTACCCTTTTTAGTGGACGAAGGAATGTTACAAGCTCAAGGTAACAATTAGATTGTTGTCTAAATAGTGACATTAAAAACTTATTCCACTAGTTTCCCACCCTTGGGGGTGGATATCTTGACCAAACATATACGGGACCAACCCCAAAGCATAACCAATTTATTGAAAAAAGAAATCATTACAATCAGTTCACTATTGATGAAGATATCATATAACTAACATACATACAAACATACAGTCGAATTGAGAAGCTCCTCCTTTTTTAACAGACTTCAAAAAGAAGCAGGTACTTCATAACTTTTTCAAGGTGAACCAATTTTGATGATTATTTTTTGAAAGTTGGTGCTTCTCATGTGGTCCCATATAAGTTTGATCAAGGTCTGATCAGTAGTTTTTGAGTTATCCTAAATAATTTATATTGAAGGCGGTTGTACAACTTGTTTCAAGCAATCTAAACAGCATACTGTACTTATGATATTGTTAAATGTTAGTATAAGTGTTATTAAATACAAACATGTTGTTAGTAATGTTACATAATATATAATTCAGAATTTAAAATTGTTTTTGCATCATGCTTGTTTAATCGAGTAAGGTACTCATAAGTAGTATTAGGTACACATTATTTTGCCCAGTAGTCATGCACTATTAAATTGGACTGAAAATATTTTTAACTTAATGATATAACAATAAAAATCAGTTTTTTTCCAATCTCCTATCACTTTTCTACTAATCAACAATATTGTTGGTAAAATATGATTTGACAAAGAGGATTAAAAATGTGATTAGGACCTACATATATTGAGTAGTACTTTAGCCTGTGTAGTTTTTAATTTGGAATCAGAAAACAACTTCATAGAGTTATAATTTAGTTTTTAAAAACGCTTACTTACTTACTTTGTTACTCTCTTTGCAATTTACACGATTTAATTTTCTAGTTTTAATTGTTTGTTACTCCTATATATTTATTTATAGCAGAGATAAGGTGTAAGTAGATATTAGTAATCAATTTCACAATAGCAGCAGTATCAATTGTGATTAAATTTACTGCGGCTTTTTCGTATATTATTTCCTATTACATATTTACTCATATATTATGTTGATTACACTCTGTATTCGACATTAGTATACACCGTAAAGCTAACTAATGCAAAGACAATCAACATGCAAGGTTGGTTTGCCGCCAATGTTTCCATGCCAAATATCTTAAATCAGTTTGCTTAGCCTGGTTAATGCGGCATAAAATATAATATTAGATATAAAGACAAATACAAACAAATATTGTGCATGCATACCCAAAGTTATCAAACCGCGGTAGTAGTCTCGTAAACGAATTAACCTCTTTGCACGGCTCCAAAATCGAGCGCATGGTCTCTGGAGTCTCCTCCTTGAACCGCCACAGAGGAAGCAGCCCCTCCGCCCACACCGATGCGGTATACAGGACCTCCCACTTTTACCAGCAACATGCCTGTAAAAATCATTCGAAGTTACACAAGTTTCTTGACCATTTTCATCATTTTTGATGCTTACCTCGTAATATTGCCGTATAAAGGCAACATAAGGTGATTGATCACTCCTTCCCATCCCAAGTGCCAAAGTCGAGCTTCAAGCTACATGTCTGCATACTTATGACAACAGACTAATGACAGAACTACTACCTTATAAATTGTCAGACTTTAAATATCTAGACCACAGGTGGGTAACAGTAACAGGACGTAAAGTCTAGAATGGAAATTGCTAATCATTACAATAAAACAAAAAGAGCCGTGGTAGCTCCAATGGTTAACGCTAGCTGTTACGTTAATTTCACAGTATGCGAGCAACCCGGGTTCGATCCCCGCCGGCACAAATGAAATTGTTAATTGAAATTTTAAGTTCTGATTTAGCGCGTACTCGGCGGTGAAGGAAAACATCCTGAGGAAACCTGCGTGTCATGTATAGTTCGCCAACACGCTCTGGTGCACCGTGGCAGACACTCCCTTGCCCTAAACCGTCTCAGAAATGAGAAGAGGCCTGTGTTCAGCAGTGGGACGTATACGAGTATATAGGCTGTAACTTTAACTTTAACTATTACAATTACAGAAATTACAATAGCTGGAAGATTATGTCAGCAGTGAACATTACTGAGAGATACTGGTGATGAAGTTTGACCGTGGCGATAGTGAAGTTTACAAAAATTATCTACTGCTCAGGAACTTATGATGTTGTTAGTGTCATCCAAACCATAGCCAAGCATAATAAATAAGAAACAATTTGACGTTGATTGTGTGTATATTATATGCATGTAAATGAAGTATTGGCATTGGCGAATCATAAAGTCATGATATATACCTGTATGGTATGCAATTGGTGAGATACACAGTTGTCCGCTTCTATTTTACAAAACTTAATTAGAAAGATAGAAAAGGGAACTTTATTTCTTTGTTGCCTCAAAACACATGTAGGATATTTATTTAATTATAAAAGAATATACCATGTAAGTACCAACATGTAAGTTTAAAAAGCGGTTGATTCATACAATATTTATTTCTTACCTTTATCAGGTTTGTTCTTTTTAATCATACTATGAGGCATATATCCAATGCCACCGCTAAACATTATTGGCTTCACGAATTCCTCTCTTAGATTATCACCATTTTTCAAACCATACGACTGGACAAATCCTGTGCAAAACAATATTAATATTACAATTATATTTGAAATAATTACATAATATAATTTAATACACATTTATGAAAAATAATGATCACTCGCCTGATATGACTGGTTCTCCAAATTTATTACCGTAGTCAGATGCGCCATTACTTGCATCGATGATGATTTGTAGCGGACTCGCAAAGTTATTGGGATATTTCCAACTTTTTTCTTCCCATGGCAGATCATAACCTATAATAAAAAATAGTTAATTGAATACTTCAACAATTTTATCTTAAATGTTAGATTGAGGAGGCTACTCAAAGTGGCCTAGGAGAGCCCACACAGAGGGACTGGCGTGGCGAAGTCGAACCGCTTACGTGGCGGTGGTTGCACCGCGGGGAAATGGATATAATATGAGTTTTACAATACGCTGCTCTCTCAACCGTCTGCAGCTGAATATTGCTCGCCAGCGGAGCCATAAACCAAATCCAAACTCTAGTATCAGTGTTAAGGACTTGTGGGGATCCATTGCAGAGTTGGAGATCGAAGCAGGGAAGTCAGTCATGTCGTGAGTGAACCAATGAGTAATAAAAAGTTCACCTTAACAACTATAATAGGTTTATTCAATTCGGTAAGGATCCTCTTCCATAATAAGTCAATAAATATTAAAAGTATATTAGTAATAAGTTAATAAGTATTATTATGTATTTACCAGTTGGCAGTCACATTAGGTAGATTTAAAACAAAAATTGAGGTGCCTTATCATAGCAAATACTTAAATTATGTAATTAATGATCTCTCATATAAAAATGTGAAGCATAACTGTATCGTGGATCCATGAGGACGATGTATATACAAAAATTGGAAATAGACAAACTTATTTCGCAAATGTAGGAATAATACTTGCATCTAGTATACAAGCCCCGCTAAGACATTCTACGAAATATAGCTGTGTATAAATATATATTATATATACTCATGGACTAATTTAGAAGAAAGCAACATCGATCACTAATAAAAACTAGATACACAATCCCAAGCAAAAGTTCTTTAAAAACTGTCACCAATTGTTTTGACGTAAAGCTAGTGGAAATAAATATACGTTAATGTAAAATCAACCTTAAGTGCATTGCCTAAACTTGTAATCACAAAGCTGGGTATGAACTGTTACTGTAAATAAACTGAGAATGCCAGATCTAAATGCCACTTAAATTGCTAGGGCTGTTACTAAAATTGAAACTGCCCACCTACAAACATGTGGCCCAAATATTACGAGTATCAAAATGTATGGTACACTGAGTTGTCAAAAGGTTTTAGCAGACCGGATAGTATACGAGACTCGCAGGACATGGACACAAACGGAACACTGTGACCAGAAATGACTGGTTCATTGTTACCAGTGTGCTTAGAATACGGACTATAATGGATGTAAGTGTGGACTGTATTTTTACTGATTTTCTTGAGGTTTCTTCTCCTAGTGTTGTCTTCAAGTGCCGCTCCAGAAATGAACGACTCACAGACCAAAACGCCCTTCTTATATCTCGCAAGAAGGCGTCTCAGTCTGTGAGTAGTGCTGTGCGACGATGCTGCTCGCCCATTGGTCGTCGCTCGGCTCCGGTGTGCGGGGTGTGCGGGGCGCAACGGGGTATGAAGGGGCGACGGGGCGGCGGGTCTCTAGCTGTCCTCAACATCCTCCCCCCGGCGTAGCTCGCGAGCCTAATCTTCTCTCGGGAGGACGGTGATCTTTCTGACCGGCCGCCGCAGCAATCCGCCCCTGGTCCGCACTTCCACATTGCGCACCACGCCGTCTGGTCCGGGAAAGGTCCTTGTTACAACTCCCCGCGGCCACACGTTCCTTGGCATGTTACTGTCTGCCACCACGACGAGGTCCTCTTCTTGTATCTGTCGCTGCTGCACATCCCGCGAGTCCCCGCGCGCAACCAGCGTCGGCAGGTACTCCTTCATCCAGCGCCTCCAGTACTCGTCGGCGAGTTCTTGCGCCGCCCTCCACGCCCGACGATCACTGGGCGTGCACGGTACGGTTACTGGTAGGCTCGATGGTCCCAGCAGCAGGAAGTGGTTGGGTGTCAGCGCTTCTTCCTCGTCGATATCGACCGAAACGTGCGTCAACGGTCGAGAGTTCACCGTGTTCTCTGCTTCTATGAGGAGCGTCGCCAACGTCTTCTCCCGCGGGCTCTTCTGGTGTAGAGTGGCTTCGAGCGCGGTCTTCACTGAGCTCACGAGACGCTCCCATGCGCTTCCCTGGTTCGGCGCGCCCGGCGCAATGAACTTCCAATCTGTCCGCCGAGTCAACGCGTAGTCCTTTAGCTGGGGTGCCCACTCTTCCATTGCCCGTCGTAGTTCGGTATCTGCCCCATGGAAATTTGTTCCGTTGTCAGAGTAGATGACCCGTGGCTACCCACGCCTAGCCGCCATGCGCCGCAATGCCGATATCACCGAGTCCGTCGTAAGGGAGTAAACTAATTCTAAATGCACCGCGCGCGTCGTCAAACAGGTGAATAACGCTACCCACCGTTTTTCATGCCGACGTCCTATAGTCACTGTTATAGGCCCGAAATAATCGATTCCGGTGTAGGTGAATGGTCGCGCGAATGCCCCTAATCGTTCAGGTGGTAGATCTCCTATAACCGCTGGCCGTGGTGTCGCCTTGCGTACCCTGCATCGCAGACATCTCCGCTCCACTTCTCTTACTGTTGGTCGTAATCGAAGGATATGATATCTGGTGCGTAGGTCGTTTACCACCCTCTCCCTGTTGGCGTGGCTTGCCTTCTGATTCGCCTTTTCCACAAGCAGCTTTACAAAATGGTGGCGTCCGTTCAATATGATGGGCCTCTTCATCTGGCTGTCCACGTCGGCTGCGTCGATTCGTCCTCTAGCTCGTAATATGCCATCCTCCAATATGGGGTCGAGCTTCCTTAACGCGCTGCCGGTTGCCAGGTTCTTTCCTTGCTGCAGTCGACTGATGTCTTCAGCGAAGCTTTCTTGTTGACTACGTTCTATCCACATCCGCTCTGCTCTCTGGATGTGCTGCAATGTCAGTCCGTGCGCCCTTCTTCTTATGGCATCGACGAACTGTAGTATCCGAGCAGTGGCCCTGATCAATCGCTCGTAGGAAGAGAATCTCTCGATGTCTGGCAGGTGTGGAGCGTCCTTGGTGTCGCTCTGGTGCGCCACGACTTCCTCCAGTTCTTCATCTTCATTCCCTGCCTTCTCTTCCTGACGTCGAGGCCATTTGTCTTCATCCTCGTACAGGAATGGCGGTCCCGTAAACCATCTGTCGCTCTCTTCTTTGTTTATATAATTCACACGCGTTGCCTGATCCGCGATGTTTTCAGCGGTCGATATCCACCTCCATTGCTCGGGTGACGTCTTCTCTGCTATTTCCCCTAATCTCTGAGCCATGTATGGGGTGTAACGCGCCGTATCGTTCTGTATCCAGTGGAGCGCCGTAGTGGAGTCTGTCCAATACACTACCTTATCGGCTACCACTCTGTGCTCGCCTTGCACGAATTCCGCGAGTCGCGCGCCTATCAAATTCGCCTGCAACTCTAAACGCGGTATGCTTTGCGCCTTTATCGGGGCGACTTTCGCCTTGGCCGTTATGATCGTAGGCCTGTTTCTACCGTCGCGATGCGTGTATGCCTTATCGTCGCGCGGTTGGTTCCCTATTACTCCCCCCGTGGGAGCGTAGCGTCTCGGCAGTCGTGAATCCTTCCTATCCGGACTGGCGAACGCCTGGATGTCCTCATCTGACCGTCCGCTAGCGCTTACGACGTGTAGTACGGTCTCGCCGTCTTCCCTACACGTTGACCGCGGCACGGTTCCCTGAATGGCCCACCCTAGCAACGTTCATGCAGCTACGGGCTGCCTTCGACGTCCTATCCTTAAATTACGGGTGATTATTAAATGCCAGTTGTCGGCGCCTAATAATAATCTCGGTTTTGCGTTGTCGTAACAAACCGAACTCGGTAGGTCGCGTAAGTGTTTTAAACGTAAACACTCCTTACTTACATATTGCGAACCTATCTTTAAATTTGCTATTGTCCGCGCATTTATTTTATACACCTCACTGCACGTCTTGCCACGTATGCCTATGTTAACTATCCTACTATCGGCCTCGCGCTGACTATTATTTACGCCTCTAATATTCAGCGGCTTTACCGGTCCTTCCGCTCTTAACTCGCGCGCTAAGTCGTCGTCGATTAACGAAATAGTCGAGCCTTCGTCAAGCAACGCATACGTATCTATTTCCCTACCACGCGGTCCGCGTAACGTAATGGGACACACTTTCAACAATACGGACGCATTACTACCAACGTTAGACGTGACGAGCACGGTCTCATCCGGTTTTGCCGATGTCTCAGGTGCGCGGGTCTTGCGGGTGTGAAGGAGGGCATGGTGGGGGGCGTTGCAGCCGTCGACGCCGCATTTCTTAGCTTTACATCTAAATCGTCGGTGTTTACTATTTAAACACAGAAAACACACCCCCTCTTCCTTTACCCAATTCCACCGGTCGTCCACACCCATTTGCGCTAACTTCCTACATTTGGCGATTACGTGTTCACCCCCGCAACACATACATGAGGCACTACCGGTGTCCTCCTGGGCGGTGAACGTCTTTACGTCGCGGGCCTTATCCTCTACGCGGCGTGTCACTATCTTTTTTGACGGCGGCGCCTCTCGTCTTACGGGCGATTCCTTAGTCGGCGCTACGGACGTATAGGCATGACTCAACGCACGGTCAGCCTCTCTCATCATGAACCGAGATAGTGTGACGATATCCGGTTCGTCTGAACTTCCGTAGTGCTCCGCATAATCGCACCAACGTGACCGTAAGTAAGGGCTAAGTTTACTAGTGACTTCCCTAGTCAGCATTGGATTGTGCAAAT
Organism: Parnassius glacialis; assembly: GCA_033319125.1. Lineage (NCBI taxonomy): Eukaryota > Metazoa > Arthropoda > Insecta > Lepidoptera > Papilionidae > Parnassius > Parnassius glacialis. The sequence continues at coordinate 23,566,326 of JAVANC010000021.1, forward strand.
ATCCTTTGCCGTCGACGTTCTGCAAAATACACACATCGCGAACGAATTCAATTCCTGAGCGGTTTGACCGGGGCGCGGAAGGCGTTTCAGTTCCTCTAACGCTCGATCGATAATTACTTCCGGGCGGCCGAAGCACTGCTCCAATGTTCGCATAATATCTGCTGGATCCTTCGCGGTAAACAGCAGTGCCGATACTACCTCCCTAGCCTCACCGCGTAGACAGTTTCTTAATCTTGCCATATTTTCCGTATTTGTGAATCCATATAAACGCGTAGATTCTTTCATCGCGACTTTGAAGGCTAACCATTCCGCGGCCAAACCGTTAAAAATAGGCAAGTCCTGCGTCTGCTTCGCGGCGGCGGGCCTGACTCTAATCATATTCTCTACAGCTTCCGCTAGTCGCTCTATAACCCTCTCTTTCCCTCGCGGAGTAAGCGACCTATCTCTATCCCTATCTCCCTCTAGCCTACGCTGTGGCGCTGGCGTCCTATGTACACCTACATCCCTATGACACGGCGACGATAATCTACGATCCGCGTGGCGATGTGGCGATGGCGATCTATGTACACCTACATCCCTATACGGCGACGGTGATCTACGATCCGCGTGGCGATGTGGCGATCTATGTGTAGGCGATAGAGTGCGGCGTTGTACGCGCGACGGCAACGTAACCCGTACACGACGATCCACCTGGTTCATTTCTACGGCGACTCCACTATCCCTCTGTATCGTTTCTACGCGACATGGTTGAACCTCATTCGCTACTGTCCTCCCCTGGGCATCTTCAGCGTGGTCGTAACCGGTTTCCCTAGTCGGTAGGGCCTGCTCTATCTCGATGCGGGGCGCGGGCTGAGACGGGCGGTAAGGCGACTCCCCCCGCACAGTCTCTACGTTCTCTAACCACCTATCAACGCGTACCCTATTTTCAACTAACTCGTCTTCGTTAATACTTTCCCTATCTGTTTCTTCTTGCAGTTGAGCGACGTCCCTAGTGTATTTCTTCTTAATAAGATCTTCTTCGAGTTGCAATTGCTTCCTCCTAATTGCAGCTAGTTCCTCCGCGGCGTTATATTTGATTTGTTTTAACTTAGCTATCGCGCTAGCTGTCGACCGGGCTGAACGAACTGAGCGGACCGACGGGGCGCGGGGCGCGGACCTATGTACAACGTCTGTTCCAGGCGCGACGGTTCGTACTATCGAACTAGTTTCTGTAGACGGAAGATCTTCAATAATCGCGGCGAGTGTCTCTGTGCGCGGCGCGGATGTGCTAACCTCTCCCAAACGATCGGTCGTAGACACGGACATAGCGGGGCGCGGCGGCGGGGGCGCGGGCGCGGTTGTAGATGCGGGCGCGAGCGGGGCCTGGGGCGCGGGCGCGGCGGAGGGCGCTTGTGCCATCGCGAGATAATCGGACGGGGACGCGGGTGCTTCTTCGAATATCCGTATTCCTACCGGCGTTTCGTCATCGTTCCGTGTCTTCTGGCTTCGTGTTTTCCTCATGACGTCCCTCGTTGCGACCTCCGATCGTCTTCAAAAAGACGTACGTATCGTCTTCAAAAAGACGCAAGTATTGGATGTCGTTCCCGCCACAAGGGCGTTACCAGATGGTCACAGTTTGGCACCGTTAGGGAGCAACCACCTGGCCGCGTAAACGCGGTTAAAGAAACAAGAAATTGTCTGGAAACAGACAATATGACGTATATGACGTAGGCTTGATAAGAAACAGGGAAGAAATTAGTACCGACGATCTTCTCTCTTCGTCGACGAACTTCTTTCTTCCTTGAAGATCTTCTGTAATGATCTTCTCTCTTCTATAATTATGTTCTTTCTTCTATAATTGCCTTCTTTCTTGTTTCTTCTTATTTCTTGCTTCTTTCTTCTGGCTTGAATCCGGCGACGATGGACCAAGAATATAATGGATGTAAGTGTAGACTGTATTTTTACTGATTTTCTTGAGGTTTCTTCTCCTAGTGTTGTCTTCAAGTACCGCTCCAGAAATGAACGACTCACAGACCAAAACGCCCTTCTTATATCTCGCAAGAAGGCGTCTCAGTCTGTGAGTAGTGCCGTGCGACGATGCTGCTCGCCCATTGGTCGTCGCTCGGCTCCGGTGTGCGGGGTGTGCGGGGCGCAACTGGGTATGAAGGGGCGACGGGGCGGCGGGTCTCTAGCTGTCCTCAACACGGACCTTAACTTTTTCTGAAGAACATAGGTCCAAGAAGTTCGAGGGGTTACAGTACACAAAAACTGTGAGAAAAAGATGAAATCGGCCGTGATAAACTTACACTTGCATATACTGGGTTATTTTTCAAAGAGTAACCAAATTTTAAATTCAAGTTCAAATACATAAATAATGATATACCATTATTGCAGTTTTTGAAAATAAGAGTAAATAAGGCTTCTATTTTATTTGAAACTAGCTGACTCGGCGAACTTCGTACCGCCTAACAGTCGATTCTAAAGAAAGTTAATAAGACAAGACAACAACTACATTATGTAAAAAAATAAAAATTATAAAACACTTTAAAATTATTTCAATAGTCACTAAAAATCACAATGAAAATTACAATTTCTGATTTCTTATTATGAGTGATACCTACTTATTAAATTTTATTTTATTTTTACTTATTCTAAATTAAGTTTCCATTGTATAAATATTGACAAATATTTATACGATATACGATACAATACAATATAATATTTATACGATACTAACGTCACTCAATTGTTTTGCCTTCCCGAAACCCCTCCACACTTAAAAGTTTATGGTATGGTATTAAAGTTCAAATTGACTTTTAAGTATTATTACAAATCTTTGGTATAGGAATATAGAAAAGTGTTGTTCTTAGACTTTTTCAGGCAATTTTTTTAATTTTTATCTCCGTAAGAACCATCTTCGTACTTCGGGCAATATAAAAAAAAGAATTAGCGAAATCGGTTCAGCTGCTCTCGAGATTTGCGCTTAGCAACACATTCAGCGATTCATTTTTATATAATAGATTATCCCGAATTTAACGTGATTTATGAGTAACAAATATGCGTACGCGCAATAACATAACGTTTACATTAAATAAAAAAACAACTTAATTTAAGTTGTCATGATAGTAAATATTAATGTAAAATATAAACATTTTTGAATTATATTTAACCAATCAGAATAACTTGTTTGGTTTCACACACAGCGACACAGATCAGCCACAGCCACAGAGATCTAGCAGTGGACTTGTGTAGGGCTTTAATGATGATGATGATGAACAAGAGTAAAGGTTTTTTTACTCAATTAGATTAAGGGTTAATAGAGCAAAATAGCACTCATTAATGTTCTATTGGCCAAAAGGTTTAAATTTAATATATGATTAGATTGAATAAGTTGAACATTTAAAAAATATATTTTAGTAGGCATATTAAGGCTGAATAAAATGTACTGAGATTCGGAATGGATTCGTAATACACTCTCACATTCCAACAAAATTTATAGACAAATTAAAAATTATATACAACTGACTTCAATATAAATAAAACAGTTTATTGTTGATTTTTTTAAAACCGCTCAACCGATTTTGATAAAATTTTAATGGGATTACCTGGCAAGTATACCCTTTAAAACAAAATAATTATCTACGAGGGTGGATTGAAAAGTACTCGGCCTAACACAGATCCATTCAATTCTAAAAATCAAATCTACCCACATTATTTAGTTCAGTTCAGACTAGTTCATTGTGTGAAGTTCGAAACGTGTGCGATAATTAGTTGTGATTTTATAAATTTATTAACAAAGTAATCGGACATAATTTCCGCGAATGGAGCAAATCGAGCAGCGTGCCGTCATTAAGTACCTCCATAAGAAAGGGCTATCATCAAAAGCCATCCATGATGATATGGTCAGTACATTAGGCGATTGTGCTTTGTCATATTCATCCGTCAAAAAATGGATAGCAGAATTTAAGCGTGGTAGAGAGAGTGTGAAAGATGAACCCCGCTCTGGAAGGCCTTCGACGTCAACTACTGACGAAAATATTAAAAAAGTACTTGATTTAATAATGGGAGACCGCAGATTAAAAATTAGAGAGATAGCCGAGATTATAGGCATCTCTTATGAACGAACTCAAAACATCATTGTCAACGAGTTGGGTTTCCACAAGGTGTCTGCGAGGTGGGTTCCGCGACTGCTTTCAGTTGAACAAAAAAGGACGCGATTGACTATTTCACGCGACTGTTTGGAGTTATTTGAAGCCGATGCAGATGATTTTTTGAATCGTTTTGTTACTATAGACGAAACATGGGTTCATTACTGTACACCGGAAACAAAACAACAATCAAAACAGTGGAGAAGACCTGGTTCACCACCCCCTAAAAAGGCTAAGTCGATTTTGTCGGCAAATAAGGTGATGGCTTCAGTATTCTGGGACTCGAAAGGTGTGATTATGATTGATTATCTTGAAAGGGGTCAGACTATAAACTCAGATTACTACTGCACCTTACTACGTCGTTTACGAGAGGAAATAAAAGAAAAACGTCGAGGAATGCTCAGAAGAAAAGTCCTGTTTCATCAAGATAACGCCCGTGTTCACACGTCAGTACAGTCAATGGCTGAAATTCACAACTGTGGCTTTGAACTGTTACCGCATCCGCCGTATTCACCTGATCTGGCACCATCAGACTTCTTTCTGTTCCCTAACCTAAAAAAGCACTTGGGAGGTCAAAGATTTTCGACAAACGACGAGGTCAAAGCAGCTGTAGACGCATATTTTGACTCTAAGGAAGAATCATTTTTTTTCAACGGTCTAAATGCTTGGAAGGGGAGGTGGCAAAAGTGTATTGAACTTGATGGTGATTATGTAGAAAAATAAAAATATAACTGATTTAGTATGTGTTTATTTTCTTGGTTAGGCCGAGTACTTTTCAATCCACCCTCGTAAATCGGTTCAGGCGTCTTCGAATAATCGGTAAATATACATAAAAAAAAGATTCTGACGAATTGAGAACATCCTCCTTTTGTGAAGTTGGTTAAAAATCTACAAAAAATTATAGTTCTCTGTGAATGATATTTCCTGCCTGTAGTACCTTCAATGAGAGAATGCACATTTCCATTACCATTACAGCCTATAAAAGTCCACTATTGAGCATAGACCACACCCATAGAATGCCTCATAGGGGGGATTTTGCTATAGTTGCCACACTTGGCAGGCAGGTTGGCAACCGCAGTTTTTTATTTTGAGGTGTTATCAGGAAGATGCTGCTGCCCATCACACAGTTTTGATTTCCCTCTGTCGCCTCTTACCACACCCAAAGGACGATATGGGTGGATATACTTACACTGCCATTACTTGGTTAATATTTTAAAATATGGGCTAATGGATAAAAATAATTTTACCTGGTATAAGAAGATTGCCGACACTATATCCAGCTGTTCCAGCAACAGTGTGTCCACCCCTGCCTACTCCCTGTACATCTCTTATACGGCCACCAGTACCAGTAGTAGCACCACTAAATGGAGCTACTGCCGTAGGCATGTTATGAGTTTCAGCTGTGAAGATTATATCGGATTCTATTGTTTCTTGAACAATCTCAGATGGTCCTCTGACATTAGTTGGTCTGAGTTTCTTATGTACAAAACCTTTGATAGCACTAAAATATAATAATGAATGGAATTTTAAATGCAAGAATAATATAAAGCATTTTGATAAAATAGTATTTCTAACATGCTATTGATTCATAAACTTATTTTTAGTGCAGTAAATAGTGTTTGTTACATGCCCCGAAAAATGTGATAATTTTTTTCCTGACATAATTTATCACACTACACTTCAGCCCTTCACAAGTCCACTGCTGAACATAGGCCTCCCCCAAAGAATGCCACAAAGCACGGTCCTGAGCCACCTGCATCCATCGACTTCCTGCATATCTTACCAGGTCGTCACTCCATCTCGTGGAGGGACGCCCTACACTTCGCCTACAGGTACGAGGCTGCCACTCGAGAACCTTTCTTCCCCATCGGTTGTCGGTTCTTCGAGCTATATGGCCGGCCCACTGCCACTTCAGCTTACTAATCCGTTGGGCTATGTCGGTTACTCTGGTTCTACTGCGAATATCCTCATTCCTAAGTTTATCACGCAGTAAAACTTCGAGCATAGCCGTCTCCATAGCTCGCTGAGCGACCTTGAGCTTCCTCATACGGCCAGCAGTGAAGGACCACGTCTCAGTTCCGTAAGTCATCACTGGCAACACGCACTGGTTGTACAATTTCGTTTTAAGGTTTTGAGGTATGTCTGACGAGAAGATGTGTCGTAGCTTCCCGAACGCTGCCCAGCCGAGTTGAATCCGTCGATTGACCTCTCGGTCGAAGTTGGACTTACCTAGTCGGACTATTTGTCCCAGGTAAACATACTCGTCAACAACTTCGAGCTTAATGCTCCCAACAACTACCGGCATAATTTATGCAAAAACAAAAATTACAGTAAGTATACAGATCTGTTACTCAGTTGTAATGGGAGACCCATTGCTTCTGCTATTTGCCACAGCGTTTACACATTAATCATACAGGGTCTAAGACCAGTGATTAAACACACATTTAAGATAAATCAAGAATAACTTTTAATTAATATCTTCAGGGGATTTTACAGCCACACAGGGCCAGAGACTGCTGTTGAATTAGCCAGTTGCTGCATTTTCGCCGATAGAAATAGTGGTACAGTAGACCGGACTGGTGGTGGCAAATTGTTCCAGATTTTAGCAGCGGCCATATTGAAAACAACCCCTAGCTCATCAAGTCAAATCCTTGTTATTAAAAGCCAATGACAGTTTCCTCTGACTGAGAGCAAACTTTTCTCTTCAACAGGTATATTTTACACTTACTTACACTTACTTGTACATATAGGTATATTTTAAAGTAGTACTATTAGACATATTTAAAATGACAATACAGAAGTGTAATCCTATCCCCTTTCAATATACCAAAACAAAAATGCAAACATGAGTTCTGCACACCCTGTGCAGTTTTTAAAATTCTTGCTTTTGTATCTGAATGTATTGTGGATATACCCATATCTCTGCAATGAATCTGATCTCTCTCAATCTCCCTAATTTTGTTACATGTTGAGAAGAGATAAGTTTGCTTGAGTGTGTGGCCACAGAATAAATAACTACAGAAGTTGCACTCTTTTGATGTTGGCTGCTTGCCGACGTTTTAATTGCCTACATAGTTATTATTAATCATATAAATCGCGCACGCAAGCTAAATAAAACTATCGCTGCGCGCGAGTGTCCGTATTACTTTGCATCTTTTCTCGTTACTATGTCACAGTGGACTTTCCGTGGTTGCTAAGGGCTGTATATATACAATAGAGTAAAAAAATAAATTGTGAAATGGTAAGTTACTTAGGTAAAGTACCTATGCTGACTATAATCGACCATATTATCTACTATGTTTTTGTGATACCCAACGCATGCAACTTGCAAGGCCATTCGTCGGGAATCACGATGCTTGGTTCGTATAGGTAGATTGCGTAAACAACAAATAAACCCGAAATACAATCAAAAATCTTGTAAACAAAATTTTAATTTCAGTATTTTGTGTTATTATAACTTAAAATATTTTAATTACAAATACAAGTATAGGTATGTAAGGTACTTGGGTAGTCAAGTAAATTTCAACTAAGTTTTGTAATAAAGTAGTTAGGTATTACTTCTGTGGTTAAATTATTACTTAAATATTTTTTCGCTATACCTATCTAACAAAAAAAATGAAATAAATTTGCCTTTCACTATCCTTCGGTAACTCAAAAAATGATATATCTGAATCCTTTTAATTGCTCATTAAGCATCCATCCCCACAACAATTATAGTAGGAACGACGTTTTGCTGTTATAATTTATCAAATAGATAGGTAATATACATATTATATATTATTCTTAAAACACATTAAAAATTTTTCAACTATTTTATCCTACAATTAAATATACTAAACACTAAACAAAAACTATTTCGAGGTGTATTTCAACAAGTATTTACAAAAAATTATTTACGTAAACAGTGTTAAAAATACTTTAACATTCAATCGTATAGAGCGCGCTAGCCCCGACTGAGATCTACCCCTGGGGCAGCTCGCGATTGTAGGTAATTATTTCATACAGGTAGCAAGAATGACAGAGGCCTGGTGTGGCTCTGTTTGCACATACATTTTTGACACTGTAATACGGTCTAGATACGGTTCAGATATTTAAAAGTTGTTCTCATAGTTGAAATAGACCAGGAAAGTAACATCATCTTTATTAAACAAATAGTTACCACTTCAAATTCAAAGTGGTTTCTACTATTTGTTATATTGCATTTTCAAATGATTTTTTTAAATAATTTTATATGTGGTAGATCTATGCTGCAACTATATTAATAGTATAGTTGTAGCACAAATGGATCGGTTCAACCGGGGAAGGACCACGCTCTCACAGAATACCAGCGTAAAATAGCGGCTTAATGCTGCTGTGTTTCGTATGGTAAGTGTAGAGAACCAGAGACCCTTTGTACTGGAAAAGAGGCATTCCATCTTAGTCCTCACGGCTGACAACGCATCTGTATTTTAATTCGCAAACGAAGATAGATGTAGATGTCTATGGGTCACAGCAACTACTTACCATCAAGTGGACTGTGTGCTCATTTGGCACCCTTATTCTATAAAAAAAAAATTGTAATATTTGCATTTAGCATAAAGTATACTAACCTACTATTATCACCAAACTTTATAACATTATTGTTGTTTGATGACTCTTGAGTTGAAGCAACCATGTCTATAAGAGACTCATTTATCTCTTTACCATCCAATATTATCTTGCCCTAAAACAAAATTCATAATTCAGTTCGCATGAAATGAAACTATAAGATAGGTGTGATTAATGGATGTACAAATAAAGCTCATTTTCCTATTTTTATTTCATATTAGATGGCACCTGCCGCATTGCAGCTGCAGAAGAAATAATTGTGGAAATATTGTTTTAAATTTGGAAGAGTTATATTATTTAATTAGGAATAGGAATGATAATACACTTATGGAAGTTGAATGAAACCTATATAACTTTCAAATAAATTTGTCAGTACGATATGCACACCACCTGGTGTAAGATAATTGTACTATGCAATCTGACAAACATTAATATTTATATATTAGATAAAAGTAATGTTTAATGAACCACCTTGAAAAACCAATGCCGTGAATGTTCACTATTACTCTGTGCAAGGTCAAATAATTCCACACTTGTTGGGTCTCTTTGTAACTTGTTTACAAATAGATCCATATAAAATTCCATATCCCAGTCATCAAAAGCTAAACCTGTAAAATACAATGAATAATTTAGTATTTAATATTTGTTATATATTATGGTCTATTAAGATTTTTATGTAGCTTATCAAATACAGGATTTAAAATTAGTGTTGGTATATTATATAGAAAAAGAAATTTACAATAAAATTTTAAAAAAATATGAACTATTGTTAATTTTACTCTATTATGTTAAAACTTAACCATTACTGACTTTGATATTACTCGTAATATTACCTAGTTTTTCATTTACAGCCTTCATTGCTACTATTCCTTCTTTCATCAATGGCACCACATACCATGGTTCTAAATCTTTTGGCAAACCTTCATTGAAGCTGTTCCTAGGAAGATTTTCCTTAGTATAGATACATTGAGTCATCCTGTCATGTAAGGGAGCGGCCAATTCTTCAAATAATTTCTTAGATACATTCTTCTTTTTTGCAAAAGTAATAAGATATCTTGTTGAATATTCAAGACGGACCACATCATGCAAGCCTACGCTTTCACAAATTTGGACAGAGTTACTTGAATCAGCTGTAGAAAAATTAAACCTGCAATGTGGAAAGTAAGATAGAATTTATAACTCCTTTGATATTTTATCATTTTAATTCATAACCATCATCATTACAACCTATCACAAGTTCAATGCTGAACCGAGGCCTCCCTCAAGGAATACCACAAATTATGGTCTTTAGCCACTTGCAACCATTGCGTTTCTACATCTCTTACCAGGTTGTATCTCCATCTATTTAAATTACATGTATTATAATTATAAAAATGCAATTTCTTATCTATAATACATTAATTTTATAAGATAACAAAATTTGCTATTAAATCTTTATATTTATACTACAACAAAAAAAATAAAAAAATATATATATATAAAAGTGGTCTATTTTTTTTAGATATAAGCTTTTTAAATTAGAAAAGATGTTTCAAACCAAAAATATACGAATTTAAAACTATGAAATAAGTCAAAATTTACCTTGGCCCAATTTCAATTATTAATTGATCATTTTGTAAGCATTTGTAAGCAGATTCATTTCTCAAAGTGTTGGGCTGTAAGGGTGAACTGAGAAGCCATTGCAAAATCTTAATTTGACTAATATTTAAACTGCCTTCATTAATTTCCACATGGTAACATAACTCTGTCGATAACTCAAATACGTCGGGGTCAATAAATTTTAACTTTTGAAGTATTTCATTAGTTCTATGTGCACTAAATGCCTCACATAAGTAAAATCTTATTATACACATGGTTGTTAAAATCTACTTTTAATTGACTAAGTTAAACCAATTACTGATACTGAATACCAAATAATTTTAACTGGTCAATGTCACTAAGTTTCTTGCATCAATGTCAAAGATCACCTTTTATCAGTTGAGTTATTACTCCACAGTAATAAACAAAATAACAACATCAGCTTACGCAATAAAAGTGTATCTTTTAACTTATATTTCATAGAAGTTACGTATTTGTTTTATAACGTAATAAGTTTCCTATACAAAAAAGTACTCTGTGGTAATAAGGCCGAGATTTAACATACGCGCATTAACTTAACTACTATACTATTAAAATATATTATTATTTATAGTAAATGATAATAGATTTCGTCATACAACTCTTCCACAAACTATAGAGGTGGGCGATGCAAACCGTATACTGATTCGAAATCTATATATTGGTACAATATCTAAAAACCACACTTACTGGTTCGTTTGAAAACTATGTATTACACACAAATTACAAAATCTGATATTTGCGTACCATCGTTATGCCGCTATCGCCGTGTGCGACAGAGCGCGAGCGATATAGGTATTAAGGTTTAATTTCTGTTGCCTAATAATGATACATTTTAAATGTTATTGTCTTTTAAAGCCTAAAATCGAGTTATTATAAGTATAGAATTATTTTGAATTTTTAATTTATTTTTAGATCTGCTCGAATAATTGTAGTGGAAGGAGAAAGTTTTATTATTTTAACTACCTTTTGTGTTGTAAATAAATAATAAAGACACTGTAAATATCTAGTTTTTTTAATTGAACTATTCGTAACTATTTAATCAATATGGATATATGATATATGGAAACTACTTTCGAAAAAGAATAACCGACTTTTACTAGAGATTAAGTTAATAAAATATATTCAAAATTAGTTAATTGGTTTTTTTAGAATTCAGAAAATCGCAAACATTCATAATATGTACATACGGGTCGAATAAAGAACTTCTTTTTTTTGAAGTTGGTTTCAACAGCGTATCGGAGTAGAAAAAATAAACGCCTACGCATAATATCTAGATATTGAAATATATAGTTATGATATCAGATATTGAGATTCAAAATCTGATAAAGATACGATTGTCAGACAACGCGATACGACCCAGTCCTACAAACTATATAGCAGTAAGTAGTAATATGTAGAGATGGGTAACTCAGGAGAGATAGATACAAAAGATATGAATCAATCCGTTGCCATCAATCACTCTTTATATCCATCCGCATCCGAATGTATCACTGTATCAGTGTATCTTTACAACTTATTCACTCAAGGCATCTTTTAACGTTTTCTAACATCTGTGTCGCAGATTGCGCACACTGCTTTGGGCCCCGGTCGTTCCAGGAGGATTTCGGACAGTCCATAGTACAGACGTTTCTTTCGCAGGTCACTATTTAGAATGTTCTGTCGCGCTTGGGCAAGACGGAGAGAGTGAGTTGTTAGACCATTATAAACTGTAATACGTTGGCACAAAAAGGTAAATTGATAACTCTATGACTGGTGCATAGGGCTTAGAGTCATTAAGCGGTACGTTAACATTTAAGTATTATACTGGTTTTAACTGTACCTATGTGTACTTTGCCTATAATTTTTTTAGTAAACAATGCAAACTAATTTCAGTTATAAAACCATCGTTTTTAAAAAAGTTTTATAACCGAAATTAGTAGTCGTTTATATCCATAAAAAAGATTTGTGATTTACAAAATTAAACAAAGATATCAGTTTAGTTCATTAGTTCAACCATAACCTCGGTTTGGGAACGAGAGTAATATTGTTTGCGTTAATTGCATAGAATAGAAAAATATTTGAAATAGTTTTGTACACTTAATGACTGTTTAATTTAAATGTAGGTATATACAGTGTAAATAGTTTAAAGTGTTTTTTGTTCTGTACGTACAGTTAGTGACTGTTTCATTTATTTTAAGTGTAAATAATTTTGCGCAGTTAGTGTTTTATTAATAAAAAAATGGTTTCACGAAAACGAAGCGCAGTGTGTAATCATTTTGAGGAAGTACAACCAAAAAAGCAAAATGCCTTTATTGTGCGAACATGCTAAATGTAGCCGCTGGAAATACATTTAAAAAGTAAACACCCCTAGTACCCCTCGTAGCTAAAAGACAGCAAACACAGCAGGCATGTTTTCAAGAAGCCAAAACTATATAATATATATTTTCTACAAATTAATACAAACAATACCTACCCTACCTACGTTATTTACGTTAATCATTAATTTAATTATTATTTTAAACTAAAAATTTAAGTTAATTTCTCGAATAAGTGCCTATTAATATTTATCAATCATAACAATAATAGTGCTCGCTGTAAGTTTCACAGTACGCGATCAACCCGGGTTCAATCCCCGCCGGTACCAATGAAATTGTTAATTGCAATTTTAAGTGCTGATTTACCACGTGCTCGGCGTTGAAGGAAAACATCGTGAGGAAACCTGCATGTCTGAGAAATAGGAAAACTTTAATTTTTTAATCATAACAAATAGATACCTAGAAAGAAACAGCAGCCAAATATATCAGAAAGATACACAATGCAACGATAAAATCAAAATGCAAACAGCTCTATAGGTACTTACCTATCACTCTTACTGATAGGATTGAGTTGAGCGAAGCGAGGCACGCTGAGTGAGTAACGCAATGTAATGCGATGCGTGTCGTGAAAGCGAGCTTGATCTACTGATACATAAGGATATAAAGATATAAAAGAGTGATACATATCCAAGTGATTAAAAGATACATATCAATCTTTTCTTTTAAGTGATACACATTGCTCATGTCTAGTAATATGTCAGATGTACTCTGTGCTATATAGAAACCATATCCCTCCCTAGGAGTTTTGGCGGGAACTTAATCGGCGGCGGTTTGCTGCTCCTGTATTATAGTTTAAATAATAGTTTGAAGTGGATTTTGATATGTAAAAGTGGTGCGATTTTATGTATTAACTGTCTACGCATGTGAACTATTAGTGGAAACGGTGAAACAAGTGCTTTGATGGTGATGGATTCTCAAGATAAGCTGTTTGCATAGGCGCCTTTAGATACCATCACCAACTGACAGCTGCCTGCTGGCTCAAGTTGCCGTCAAAATCTCCCCAGGGGTGCACAATGTGACGCATCAACATATTGTGAAGCAGTGAACTATGAATGATAATAATACATAAAGACAAGGCTTGAGGAAATTATAATAAACCGAATAAAAATACTCAAGACTTGGCCTAAAGGTCTAGATACCAGGCCATAAACTCCAAAAAAAAATCCCTCCCTATATATAATGTACTCTGTGATAGAAACTGTGTAATGTATCTCTTTACGGAAACGACTCACTAGATATGAATCACTGAAGTGACACAAAAGATTGGTTCAGTAACAACGTTTCAAATGTATCATTTGGATCTGGAACAGTGAAACATTACTTTGCTCTTTGCTTATTTCGCGCGACGCGTCGCTTGTGAGGCGACTGAGCCACGAACGAGAGAGACAGATTGAGACAATCTGTCTCAATCTGTCTAAATGATTTTTTTTTTATAGGATAAGGGTGACAAACGAGCACACAGTCCACCTGATGGTAAGTGGTTGCTGCGGCCCATAGACATCTACATCTATCCTCGTTTGCGAATCAAAATGCAGATGCGTTGTCACCCGTGAAGACTAAAATGGAATGCCTCATTTCCAGTGAAAAGGGCCTCCGGCCACCTGCACTCACCAAGCGAAACGCAGAGGTAAACCTCTACTTCACGCTGGTATTCTGTGAGGTCGTGGTATCACCCCGGTTCGAGCCGGCCCATCCGTGCGACAGCAAAAGCTGCCGCGTGGCTCTACCTCTCTTAACTTAACTATTGACTCATGAGTGGCCAGTGAGCGGGCGAAATAATTATAATCCACACAAGTCAGATAGAGATAACAAATGAGAAGTGTATCACTCAACTCGTACGGATTTTCGCTGACGTTATTCATGCACGTAAAAATTACCACTAAGGCGCTTATGTGTCAAATACTATACGGTCGTTTTTTGTATGTAATGTTGATGCGGCACTTGTCAAATTGTTTATATTCATTAGCGCCTGTTTACGAAAACATACTGAGTTATGTTTAGGGTTTCTTTGAGTAGTGATTATTATGACTTTACTTTCTTCCTTTTCATCATAAAGTTTAGAATTATGATACTTTACGAGAAAATTCTGTGTACATAGACATTGCTGTTTTGTGTGAATGGACATTTTTGTAAATAATTAATTGACATAGTGACATTGTTGTTAAAGTATGAAGGAGAATCGATTTTATATACAATCTTATTACGGTACACAATAAATAATCTAAGCACTTATATTATTCAGCATTGTTGTCACATAACATTTCACGGATCAGTCAGTAATAAACGCCCGCGACGCAACTTAATGTATTCGGAACATTCTTTATTATATCTTTTGAGTCGATGATCCAAATGAAACATATCAGTGTTTCGGAACATTTCAGTGATCAAGATGCAAATGTTCCAATCGCAAAAATGATACACTTTGCCCACCTCCAATAGAAACACTACGCGAACCGTAGAGAGAGCATGAACTACATACTCCCTCTACGACGCGAACTCTTCTTTAATCTGTCAAGCGCATAGATAAATAAATATGTAGCCAGTAGGGAATAGGGATGCTCGATGACCATCGATGTTCGAATGTTCGATGTTCAAAATGGAAACATCGATGTTGCCACATGTCTAACATCGAAACATCGATGTCACTAAACTCATAATCGATTTTTGAGCACTTACGAACACTGCGAAGCGGCGAAATCAATATAAACTAAATCTTGCATCTCCTCTAAAATATATAAAATTTTGAATAATTCAGAATACTAACGATAACCGATACCCGATAATCGATAACCTAAAAAATATATCTTCTTCTTCTTTTAAATTATGGCTTTAAAAATATATCATTATGGTGTATCAAATTTAACTGTCAAGTGTCAACTGTAATGTCGCAGTTGTCACTGATTTCAAACTCAAACTCAAACATTTTATTGCGTTCATGTGGTTACATAAATAGTTCTTATGTTGAATATAATAGAGCCAAACATGAGCCCTGGTAGGGCATAGCAACATTATATATCAATTTAATTTAATTGATTTAGAATAAATATTTACTTATTTCATTTACTTAAACTAAACATTACTTTTAAGTTTAATAAACATTTGCAATAGTTGTTAATACATGGATTATAAAAACGTATACATATATATCTAATTAAACAATTATTATTTTTCCCCAAAAAACTCTGACAACGAATAGAAACTTTTTTCAATTAAATATTTTTAAGCTCTCTTTGAAATTTATTTAATGATTCTTCTTTTTGTAGACATTTAGGGATTTTATTATAAATTTTTACACACATACCATATGGTCCTGATTTCACTGTTTGTAATTTTGTGATAGGTGGAGCTAATTTATTATTAGGACGTAAAAAATAAGGCCGGGAGTAAGTTGAAAAAAGGTGCATATTCTTTTTAACAAATGTGCATACTTCTAGTATATATAAAGATGTAAGTGTTAATATTTTTAATGAAATGAAGTAAGGTTTACAGCTGACAGTGCTATCTATATTTGTAATTATGCGGATACATTTTTTTTGTAGAATAAATAAATTATTTACGTCTGTGCTGTTTCCCCACAGTATAATGCCATACTTGAGCCATGCATGGGCATAAGCATAGTATGCACACGTGGCCGTTTTTGAATTTGTGACTTTTTTGAGTTCGTATAGAGCATACGAGAAACGGGAAAGTTTAGATGATACTTTCTTTATGTGTTCTTTCCAGTTTATACCCGACTCTATGTTTATACCTAATAACGTATATGAATCAACACATTCTAATTTAGTATTGTTGTAAGAATAATTTATAGATAGGGGGTATTTTTGATACGGCTTAAATTGCATTATCTTAGTTTTTGTGTAATTTATTACGAGATTGTGATTTGTTAACCATTCAGAGATTTCTGTTAGTAAACTATCTAGACAGTTGTTAAGATTGTTGTTCTTATTATTGTCGAATGGGATGACTACAGAAAGATCATCGGCGAACAAGGTACAGGGAGCTTTGATTATTTTTGGCAAATCATTTATATAAATTAAAAATAATAAACATCCGAGAACACTACCTTGTGGTATTGATTTAGTGACCGGTGCAAAATTAGATCTGACTTTAATCACGTTTCCACTGGTTAGGTCATGGTGTTCTATCTCTACACACTGCTTTCGATTGGTAAGGTATGACTCGAACTAGTTGTAGGGTGGGCCTCTTACTCCTATTCCGTGTAATTTCCGTAAAAGTATGTCAAATCTAACTCGATCATAAGCTTTGGTCATGTCCAGTAAAATACCAATCGCATATTTCTTTTTATTGAATATATTTAGTATTTCATTGACATATTTGTATACTGCTAAAGTTGTTGATCTGTTTTTGCGAAAGCCATATTGATTTTCATTTAATATATTGAACTTTTCGCAGTAACAGTACAGTGGATTAGCCATAGCAGATTCAAATATTTTTGAAAACGTCGGAAGAATAGCAATCGGGCGATAGTTATTACAGTCAGTTTTTGAGCCTTTTTTATTTTTTTTTATTTTTTTTATAGTAGAGGGGGCAAACGAGCATGCGGCTCACCTGATGGTAAGTGACTACCGCCGCCCATGAACAACTGCAACACCAGGGAGGGAATTGCAGATGCGTTGCCGGCCTTTTAAAAAGGAGTACGCTCTTTTCTTGAAGGTCCCTAAGTCGTATCGGTCCGGAAAAATCGCTGATGGTAATCGATTCCACAAGGAAGTCGTGCGAGGAAGAAAACATCTTCTAAATCGCACAGTGGTGGACCGCCAATCATCCAGATGGTGTGGATGGTATCGGGAGTTCTGCCGCGATGTGCGTTCGTGAAATTTGGCGGCTGGGATTAATCCGAACAATTCCTCAGAGCACTCCCCATGGTAGATGCGAAAGAAAATGCAAAGAGATGCAACATCTCTTCGCAGCGCCAATGAGTCGAGCCGATCGGAAAGAACTCGGTCGTCGACGATTCGAGCCGCTCTGCGCTGGATGCGGTCAAGTGGAAGGAGCTGGCACTGGGGAGCCCCTGCCCAGAGATGGGAACAGTATTCCATGTGAGGCCGAACCTGCGCCTTGTAAAGTTGCAGGCGGTGTGCCGGCATGAAATACTGTCCCGCTCTGCTGAGCACGCCAAGCTTTTTAGAGGCCAATTTGGCCTTCTCTTCCAAATGACCACGAAACTGCACGTCACTCGATATGTCGACGCCGAGGATTCCGATACTGGCTGAGGCAACCAGGGGAGTGCCTTGAAACTGAGGAGATACGACAAAGGGGTTCTTTTTAGCGGTAAACGCGCAAACTTGTGTCTTCTGAGGATTAAACTGGACTAGATTTAGTCGCCCCCAGTTCGAGACTTTGTCCAGCAAAGACTCGACTTCAGACACAAGTTTGTTCCGGTACTTTTATGGAGTGGTTTAATTATTGAAATATTTAGGTGGTCTGGAACTTTACTTTCTGTAAACGATTGATTTATTAAGAATGTCATAACTGGGGCTAGTTCTTCGGCGCATTTTCTAATTAGACAAGGTGGTAATTCATCATGACCGAAGCTACGCTTGTTTCTTAAATTACGTATAGCTTTTATAATTTCTTGATTAGTAGCGAGTTGTAAAAAGAATGATTTTTTTACTGGATCAAGAACAAACTGGCCGGTCGCACTTGTTGAGCCAAAAGTAGCATTATCATTTCCAACCGATAAAAAGAAATTATTGAAACAATTGACTATTTGACCAGGGTCCGCAGTGATACTATTTTGGACATATAATTTTATGTTCTTTTTATTTTGTGTAAGCTTATTGGTTTGCTCTTTTACAACATTCCACATTGATTTTATGACATTGTCTGAATTCTTTATTCTTTTAATATTATGGTTCTTTTTTGAAATATTTATAGTTTTTTTAAGTATTTTGGAGTAATTTTTATAATACTTGTTCAGTACTGGATTTTTTGTTTGAGATAATAATTTTTTTAAGAGTCTTTTAGTTTTGCACGATATTTTAATTCCATTTGTAAGCCATGGCTTTTTCTTTGTACTTCTAATTTTTATGCGAATTTTTGGTATAGTTACGTTTAGTATATGATTAATTTTATTACAAAATAAGTTATAATTTTCATTAATGTTTTTATCAATTGTAATTATTTTGCTAAAGTCTACTTCTCTTAATTTAGATTTGAAAAGTTGGATATTTTTTTCACTATAGAATCTTTTTTCTAGTATCCACGTATTACGTACGAGTATGTTTCGTTCTTTTGTAGGTATATTAACTATAACTCCTTTGTGGTCAGAGAGACTCAACTCTACAACATTAATTACGACTTGTTCGACATCAAAATTTGTGAATGTTAAATCTAAGCATGAAGCTGTACTCTCTGTTACCCTAGTTGGTTCTTGAACATGTTGAATAAAATTGTAACTACGCATTAAATCTAAAAGTCTTACAGTTGATGTACTTTGTTTTAGCACATCTACGTTAAAATCTCCACCTATTATAACGTTTCTTTTAGATTTTTTTTTTGCTGTATTCGTTGCAAGAGCTTTTCTAATACACTGTAAAAAGTATCACGCATTCTGTTGCTGTTTGGCCAGTATACATTTATTATTAATAAATTCAAAATTGGTATTTCTATGCCACAAATTTCAATTATAGGTTCTATAGACATATTTTTTAAATCATTTCGTTCAATATAATCTATCTCATCTTTTACTAGAATACAAACACCTCCTCCTAATTTTGTTATTGGTGTTGTTTATGGTTGTCTGTTTCTTTGTCGGTTGTTTTTTAAAAAATCCGATGGTAGATCTTAAACACGATCCAATGCACGTTTAAAACAATATTATCTGTTCTACCTATCTAAAATAAAAAAATACTTGCGGCGAGATATTTGACCACAATCGCCACATCAACGTTATCTGAGCGGTTATCTACCGACTTCAAAAAGGACCACTAAAATGTTGAATATTTCTTGATGCAAAATAATGTATTATAATAAAAACCAGTTTGTTGGCACTTTATAATCATTTTTATATTTATTTTAATATATAAGAGACATATGTTATGATAATATTTTATATTTTAATGTAGAAAGAGGCGTTGAGCCTGCATTTGTGTTGTCAAAAGTAAAGAAAACTGTATGTTCTTTTTTTTAATGTGTACCTCATAACTTTTTTCTGGATGAACCGATTTCGATGATTATATTTTTTTTAAAAGCTGATGCTTTGTCATGTGGTTCCATATAAATTTGACCCATATAAGTCTGACCAATAGTTTTTGAGTTATGCTTAATAATTAATATTGAAGTGAGTTGTACAAAATTTTTAATTTTCAATAGCTGGCTTAACTCTTTATGAACAGAAAAACAGATTGAAAGGTTTTTGTCAAAATTACTATTTCTTCAATCAATCGGCAAAAATATTGGACTATATAACAAACTAGCTGTGCCCCGCGGTTTCACCCGCGTCATCACGTGTCCGACGTGGCGACATGACCTGGTTCAAGCATTTTATAACGGCTTAAGCGTCGTTCGCGCGCCCAGCAAAGTATTGAATTATTTTAATTTTACATTATCTCTTAAACTATGCGTCCAAATAACATGGTATAAGGATCAAAATTTATCTTCATGAAATTGTCTTGATGATGAAGTAACTTTCGTTCGTAAGCATAAATAGGCCATGCCTAATAATAACGGTCAGAAATCACTTTTAAATTTTCAATATTTTTTGTCACAAAATACCAAATTATGGCTTATGTATAAGAAGTAGACATATGGTATCGCGGACTTTTTTTTAGACGGAGTACAGGGCTATTTTTTTCTAGAACATTGTATTTACGTACCCCTAACGATAACAACAGCGTACGCGGATAAATCATTTCGGGAGTGCTTTTTCTTCTGACTTGCTTAACAAATATCCATATTTAAGGCTAGCTGAGTAATACAGCTTAATGCTAGATAGCCTATACTATTCCAAATGAAACTGGCTATAATATACAAAAAGAATTTTTCAAATCGGACTGGTAGCTCCAGAGATTAGCGCGTTTAAACAAACAAAAAAACAAAAAAACTTTACCGCTTTATTATATTAGTATATAGATGAACTGGATATTTGTGAACTTCTTTAAAAAAAAATCTGTTTTACACTACATTGTTTACTAATTTCTTTCATTTTATTAAATATAAACATTAAACAACATGATAATTTTTTTTATTTATCTAATGGCCAACATCGATGTTTGCAGTAGGATAAACATCGAACATCAATGATGCTGATGATGAGCTATAGATGTCAACATCGATGTCATCTTCGATGTTTCTACAACATCTACAACCCTAGTAGCAAGCTAGGCAAGCGTCGGCCAGCGTCGGCCATGAAGTTATAGATAAAGATGGAGACCACACTCCGAATACCTACTTGAAGCAAAAAATATGTATTACTATCTCGCTCTCTGTGGGCAGACCCTCCCTTTCTAAGTAGGTAACCTTTATTTTATTTTTCCCAGGATATCGCTATAAGTAGTTGAGTTACATTGTTTTATTTATAAATATCTATATCTCTGTTTACTACTAAGACCTAGCCTATATAGATTATATATTTTTGTACAATTTTTTTGGGAATTGACTAGTTTTATGAAGATAGGTTTTCATTTCCATGGGCAGAACAGGTATTAAAATATGACCACGCATTTCCGTCACAACCCATATAATGCCGAGCCTATTTAGAAAATGTGGAAAATAAATATATCAGAGAATATTTTATAACTACCATTTCGATAATGTATTTTCTGGTTATTGTATACAATTCCTAAACGATACCAACGAAATATAAAATTAAAATTTATTATAACCCCGGGTGATCAATGAATTGGGCAAAATATACCTGATTTATTGTTCAGATAGACTAAATCTATTTCTGGACAATTATTTAAAAAAAATATCACGAGGACTAAAGCAGCGTAGCAGAGCTCCTGCCTTAGCCTTCTGACCTAACCCATCAGTCAGGTTGCTCTGAGCTGAAATGTGTATAATACTATATCCCACACATCCAGTTCATTTTAAGAATTATCTACAATTCCTAGGAATTCTATATAATAACGGATTTCATAGATTTTTAGTAACATATGTACTATAATAGGAATGGTAATATATTATTATTTTGAGTTGTTATCAGGAAGATGTCACTGCCCATCTCCTGTTTCATTTTCCCTCTGACATCTCTTACAACACCCTCGGAATGATATGGGGTAATGGATATTCTCACACCGCCACTACATGGTTTGTTAAAAACCTTAAAAAAATAAATAAAAACACTTTCCATATTAAAATTATTTATTGAAATTTTTCGCACCATGTTGATTACTCTGTGGCTTTTTGAAGTCCTTACAGATATGAGCAAAACGCCCTTGAATAATACTTTCAATTTCTGACTGACCCGTATACTTTTTAATAGTGTCCATTAAAAAAGACCTATCCTGAATTTTTTAGTTTGGCGCGCCACTTTTTGCTTAAGAATGTTAGTTTTCGTCTCAAGTATTTCTTCTTTAGTACACTTTATTTTCACTTGCACGCCCCTATCAATCTTCGCGGGATCGTCGTATTCACTGCTGACCTAAGAAAACAAGAAAACTTTATGAAATCAGTATTTTTAACATCGTACATCGTATTGCTCCGTTCATAAGGGTCGTAGCGTGATGTTAGATAGCCTTCCAGAAAAATTGGTTTTGAAGATGCAAAAAAATATTTTCAAATCAGACTGGTATAGTTCCAGAGATTAGAGAACTCAAACAAAAAAAAAAGAAACAAATAACTCTTCTACATCATAATGTCAGTACAAATTTACATCACTTAATAGGTAACACATAATACACCGGAGCGCGCCTTCATGAGCACGCATAAATGAAGCATCAAACAAGAAGCTTTATGCTTAGTGTCGTAGTGACGGTTACCACACTGCGATTGGCACTAAAGAGTTTAAATATGTATGTGTTTTAAGCTATATAATACATTATGTAATGTAATATTAAAGTCATAATAAATACAAACAAAAGGTATGTATTTAGTAATAAAGGAAAAGGAAACTTACAGGTAATTTGTTAAGATTGCATAAATTTTCAAGAATTTTTCGACATTGTTTTTTACTAGTTTGCTCTTCAATATTACAGCCAATACATTTTCACTTCTGTTTCCTTAAGTGCAGAACTACTTTCATAAATGCCAGAACTAGTGCTTGGTACAGCCAGAGCAGCTATTTGCACAATAGACTCTTCATGTAATGCACTTGTTGTCTGCAAATAATAACATATTTTACAAAATGTTGTTTTTAACATACTTTTAAACTACTACATTTCTAAATACATAATTATTATAAACGTAATTAAAGTATCAGAATAATGAGAAACAAAGACTAAATAAAAATAAATTGTCTACCAAAAGAATATATTATGTTACTAATTTTTAATTTAATATTATGATAATCTATGAAATCCGTCATTATATAGAATATATAGGAAGTGTACATAATTCCTAAATTTCATGCATTTCCGGTAACATAGTAAGAAACATGTACATAATATAATTAGTTAAGGTCACACGGAAAGTTTCAGATACATCGTCAATATGATCACACTACTTCAGTACGATTTCTTTTAAACGAAAACAATAAAATTGTTCAAACTTAATTAAATTCAATGTAAAACTATTTGATTTTGCCAAAGTTATAATTTACTAATATGTTTAAAACACTGATAAAACGTTTCTGCAAAAAATTAAGTGAAAATACAAAAAAGTATGTTTACAAGTATTCAATGCCAGAAGTCACTATTTAAACACACGTATGAAATCTTATATCACCTCCTGGACACCAACTACTGCCGCAACCACGTACTACACAAGTTTGCACCATTTCTTGAATTATAACAATAATTAACTTTAAATTACTCAAACGACGCTGTGAACAGCTAAGTAAGCAACCGCCATATTTGTCTAATTTATGTTAGGGATATTCGATATACATCGATGCATCGAATTCACTCGATGTTTACAATACGATGCATCGAATCGATCCGATGTTTTGGAAAGCTATTGATATACTCGATGTATCGATGTATTTTCATAAAACATCGAATCAATGATAACCAGTCAATTGTAATAAAGGTATACTTATAAATCACTATTAATATTATAACTTCTAAATCAGAAAAACAAAAACATGTTCTGATTTAAAAGTTATAATATTAAACCTGTTGGTGGCGTTAGTTGGCAGCTGTCAGTCCCTTAGCGGGATCAAGTTATTGAGATTGGCTGGTTGTGTATTAAAGAGAATTTAAAGAAAATCGTCTTGTCTTAATGGTCATTTGCGTGCCGCAGGGGTAATCTAGAACGAACAGCGTTCGGGGCGATATCAGAACTGTCTCTACACA
This sequence comes from Parnassius glacialis, assembly GCA_033319125.1. Lineage (NCBI taxonomy): Eukaryota > Metazoa > Arthropoda > Insecta > Lepidoptera > Papilionidae > Parnassius > Parnassius glacialis. The sequence continues at coordinate 23,590,431 of JAVANC010000021.1, forward strand.
CATGCCTGCAATTCTATGTGAGAGTGTAAGTCTCGCTGGACATACGCGTTGAGAATGGTGCCAGATTTATCAAAATATAAATACGTTTATTTCGGTAATTTTGTTAACAACATAATACTGAGACTTCCTAGTGAGTAATCAAAGGATACTCGTGTTGGGAATGACCCGGTACTTCAAATGAATGAAGAAAAAAAAAGCATAAAAATAATAAATAATAATCACAAAATAAACTTCAAATGAATCGGTAAATATAGCCTTGGCTCTTTTTTTATATAAAATAATGGTGACAAATGAGCACAGTCCACCTGATGTTAAGTGGATACTGTGGCCCATGGACACCCATATTTATTGATAAAACAACTAATCAATTAATAATTACACTCCTAACACAGTCCTTAAAATCTGCAGCATGACTCTACTACGTTTAGAAACGTTACGATGTTCAAATAACGTTCTTTCTGCGGTGCTACCGCAAAAAAAGACAAAAAGGAGATATTGGGTGAAGAAGCCGCTCTTTATACACTTCTATCACCACCGAATTTCATATTTTTTTATTGGTATCCATTGTGACATGTGCTGCGCACGAAAGTCGCTATCGAACCGATTGAAATTGCCCCAACTGCGCTACACACGTGGCAGCGGTAGCTGCGGTCTAAGGAGCAAGGAAGGTCTGGCGCCCATGTCGCTCTGCCGCAGGGCCGTCTTAGATAATTACCCCTGCTTTCATACACACATCGCAACTAAGGAGGCAATTAAAGGTCATTCCAAATCCTAGACCCTAGATTGCCCCTGCAGCAGGCAAGTGAGTAGCCGCCTTTAGACCATTTAACCCAGTGGACTCCTCTCGCATAATTATTCCCCTCTGCCAAGGTATTGGATTTAAAAGCTTGTGCGTTTATAAAAACTGTTTACGAAATCTATTTTATCATTACAAGAATCGTTTCCGCCGAAGTAGGTGTTCTTTAAAAAATGCCGATTGGTGCGGTTAACGTGTGGATAAAGCAGTCAAAATACCTAAAATATACAAAAAAATGGAGTTATATTCCATATATGAGTCTTTTTATTGTGATGCATGCTGTTTTTTCTATTAAAAGCATTTAAAATAATATCACAAACATTGACCTACTACTAAATGGACCTTGGCTCTGCGCTCAAGTGTCCGAGTCAAAAGAGTTCCAAAATGCAAAAAGAGTTTCAATTGCGTTCCAAAATACCAAACTGTATCACAAAGCGAGCAAAACTATTGATATTTATAATTTATATATATTTTCGATAAGGACTATTAATATTTAATAATTTAAAAGTAATATTTTGCTAAGATACAAGTATTTAAATTAAATTCACATAATCACATTAATTGTAAAAACAAAAAATCATACCGATATTTTTCGCTACAAGCTGCATAAGATGAAAACAGCTTCTGAACTTGAAAGGCTGCTAAATTGTCGTAATTAAAATTATATATATAATACGCTTATATTGGTTGAATCGGGACACATTTTTCGTGAATTTTATTTTTCATTTATTAGTATAAAAAAAATGAAAAAAGTAGGTCAATGATCATAAAGAATAATTTATTTATTCTTTATTGCATTCCGTAATATAAAACAATACAAAGGGCGGACTTAATGCCTTGAGACGTTCTCTATCAGTCAACCCATGGAGTGGTGAGTATTTGACGTAGGTGTAGCAGTATAGAATATAAACAAAATAAAAATATATAAATATATACAGACATATACATACATATATACGTCTGTTAACAATATATTAAATTCTTAAGATTAGGATACTTTGTGTTTCGTGCAATAAAGAATATCTATCTAACTGTCTAACATCCTTGAACACTCGCACACACACACACACACACACACACTCGCAAAAGGCGTACGGACAAAGACAGTGCCGATGTAGGAGTAGATCATTCAAAATTGTCGGTTTGAATGGAGTGTCAGGAAGTTCACTACAGATTTATAATGTAGTCATAAAAAGTACTCGATGTTACAAAAACATCGATGTTTCTAACCGATGCATCGAAATACATCGATGAACATTTTCGATGCATCACATCGAAAAAAAACATCGATGTATTTTCAAAGTGGACACCCCTAATTTATGTTGACATATAGGGCTAATGTTGCCACATTACCGAACCCTTAGGAAATGGGAGTGTAATTAATTGATTTGTTAACCCGATAATGCATACGAGACCTTCAATTTTGGAATTTTTAATGTAACTAATCGTAGATCAACTATTTATTTATTGGTACATTATTTTAGAGCTTAACTTCTGATTTAGTTAGTGTGGAAATTATTTCTAAGAATTTACCGGGAGATTCAAATATTACATAGCAATATTGTGCTCCACACTAAAAAGAGAAGTCAGACCACAGAGAGTGAGATAAAGATACGTAGGTATTTGACCAAGGAGGTTGTAAAATATAGGGAGTGCGCACTTCATACTAGAGAAACGGTCCTAAATCAGTGACCTTGAAATGAATGAAAGGCACCGAGTTAGGCGTTGCATTTCTTTCTAATAGAGTGTCCATGATACAATATTTTGAGAATATTATTAGTGTAAACAGCATCACGGAAAACGAAGTGCGTATTTTTTTTCAATATGGAAAGTGCTGAATAGTGTTATAATTAAACTCCGTTTAATATTTTGATTACATTATTGCTTCGCTACAGTATCAAACCTTACGGTAACTAGTGGCGGCGTAGCGTGGGTTGACACCTAGGGCGGTTTTCTATCAAGCACCCCCCAAAATAATACAAAAAATGTTATACATGCTAACGGGACTTTATTTTGCTAAAATATTCTAATATATTATCAAAGTCAAAATTATTTCTTGTCATTTTCGATAGATAAAGTGGAAAGACTGGTTAATTGCGCTTGGCTCATTGTGGACCTTAAGTAAGATTTTATTAACTTGAGTTTTGAAAAGCTTCCTACACATGAAACTTAATAGTAAAAAAATTTTAGACACAGCGCTAGATTCGGAACAGATTCAGAATAGCCCAATTTTATGAGAAAAGCTCCAATTAATTACATTGAACCGCTTCTTGGGAAGAAATGCCGGCAGCTTTCAAGTCGTAAAACAAAAAAAGTAGAAAATTCATCGTAGATTTTTGTCAGATTTTGAACTATTACACGAAGATCTTAATTTGGTGATGTTAGCAGAGTGTAAGGCTGAACAACACTAAATGTTACGAGAATATTATCCATTGCTCTGTAGCGATGGTCTAGTTCCTCGTAAATATGTCCATACATTCTAACATAGTTCTCTGCAGCTCCTCTGGCAATGTTAGTCCAGCATATCGGGTCATTTCTCCTGTTAACGTTTTCGATATCTCCTCATTTCTCTTCTTCTTTTAATCGAAATGTCCACATTCTCACATTTTTTTTCACGTAGGAAATAGCTTTTTCCACTAGTTGAATACGTTGGCTTTAAAGAAAAATATTTTGGGCTTTGATTTTTATCTCATACATTTCCAGTGATAATCTAGATTATTATTATATTATTTAGTATTTGCTTTTGTGTCTGACTAACTTCTATTAGGATTTTACACCAAATGGAAAGATAGCATAAAAAACTGAAGTCACACAAAGCTGGTAAGAGTGTAGATACTGCTTCTTGGGTATCGACGTTTTCTCTGTTGGTCCTGGGATTATATATATCTTTGAGTGTTTATACTAGTTTTTTTTTTTTAATTATTCTGCAGTGGTTTAACAACGTCATGATGATCAATTCATTTTATCTCTGAGAGTCTTTTGACGGATACGCCTACACTTTTTATTAAAGTTTCCCATTGACGTGTGGATGATGAAAGGAACCTGTGAACTCTTCCGAAAAAAGTTAAACTTGAATTAACGCTCCCTAAGTGAGTGCACTCCACATAGATTTAGCGAATGATTAGCACAAGGCGTTTTTCAAGCTATGTAAGTAGTATAGTTGTAGCACAAATGGGTCGGCTCAACCGGGGAAGGACCACGCTCTCACAGAATACCAGCGTAAAATAGCAGCTCAACACTGATGTATTTCGTATGGTTAGTGTAAAAAACCGAAGACCCTTTTTACTGGAAAAGAGGCTTAGTCCTCACGGGTGACAACGCATCTGCATTTTGATTTGCAAAGTAGGGTAGATGTAGATGTCTATGGGCTTCAGCAATACCACTTACCATCCGGTGGACAGTGTGCTCGTTTGTCACCCTATTCTATAAAAAAAGAAAATATATTCATTCATTTGACAACGTCAAATTTTAAAATAGTGTTGTCATCTATAGCGTAAAATGCGCCTCTTAGTTTTTAGGGAAAGAACATTCGTGTAACAGAAACAGAAACTTTTTAATTAAATATAGATTATAAAAAATACTTATTGTAAGGCACTCTTTTGTTTAATTACCACTGCTTCGAAAAAAAATCTCTGTCCTAGGAAGAACCAGCAAGAAACCCAGCGGAACTTTTTTTTATAAATAACAGCTTACAATCATGTATGTTACACAAATTAACAACACAACAAATTAGAAATAGCTTGGTAGCGATCACCTCATTTCCAGAGGTTATTATCATCCATAATTGTTTAAATATTATAATAACCTTTTTTATACAAACTTAGTTTATTAAAGTTTTTGAATTTTGAGCTGGTCAAATTTTGTATATTTTCTGGAATTTTATTGTAAAAGCGTATACATCGCCCCAAGAATCAATTACTGACTCGATGAAGTCGAGTAACTGGTACCACTAGCTTGTGTCTGTTCCTAGTATTTATATAATGAATATCACTTATTTTTGTAAAACTACTTTTATTTTTGTGTACGTACTGTGTGTGTGGTATTCGCTGAAGGTCATACAGGTTTACGAACCAACCTCGGCACATCCCGATGTGGAGGTGGAGAAAACGCAAGAGGGTATATCTAGAGCCATGCATTCCTCCAAATTCCGCTTTACGGTGTTAATGGGAGATTTCAACTAGGCACAAGAGAGAACGGTGAGCTGAAGTTAGGGAAATTCGGAATAAGTCAATAGAACTCAAGAGGCTAGCAGCTGGTCGACTTCATAGAGAAACAGGGAATCTTTATGATGAACTCTTTCTTTCAGAAGCGGCCCCACAGAACGTGGACCTGATCGAGCTCCAACGTTTCGACGAAAAATGAGATTGATTTCATAAATGTATTGAGAGGCCAAAGTTAATATATTAATTTCCTTAAATTTTTGTCACAGCGACTATATAGGCTTTAAATCATAAATTGATTTTATGGCTCTCTTCTGTAAAACAAATATAATTTCATTGTCAGCTGCGTGTGCAGCAAAATACCATACGATATTGTGCTATGGAAATAGCTAAAGTAAACTAATCTAGCTGTTTCAACACTGGTAAGACTTCTAGCCTTGTTTACAACATATGCTGCAGAGCTAAGTCTGCTTGCTAATTTTGATATATGGGGGCTCCATTGAAGCTTGGCATCTAATGTGATTCCAAGAAAAATGGTAGTATCTACAAGACTCAGTTTCTCTCCATTTAAAATTACATTAACCCTTTCGCTGTCCCGTGCACTACATATAGGTCACTGCTACTGTCTTACTATTGTGTTTAAAAACCGGACAGTGAACGTGTTAATATTTAATTGTTTGACATTTGGAGTCATAAATTTCATACATTAAAGTGTATTAGTGGTTTAGTGGGATTTGTGTTACTTAATAATAAGCTTAATTAAAATACAATATGGAATATACCAACTATGATTAGAGACAAAAAATGTAAGATTATCGTTCTAGCATACGTCTTAAATATTACTTTAAGTCAATAACTGTCTAAACGTTGGTAATGTTTTTATTTTGTGTAAACATTTATCAATGTTAGAAGGAGATAAAATACAAAACTCGGTGCCTCTCTTTCTAAGAAAAATGAGGAACGTTTTCAATGTTTCAAGCGCTCACTCCCTATATAATATTATAACCTCCTTGTATTTGACTCAAGCTGTTGTTCCAAGTGTGGCCTCCATCTTTATCTATAACTTCATGGCGTCGGCCAGCGTCGGCCAGGGTTGCCAACTTTATTTTTTAGTAGATCGTACCATAAACTGGAAAAGATGGTATTTTGCTAAGAACTCAAAAAATAAAGATAGTACGCGTCAATATTTCAATAAAACAATGGTAAAAAATACAAAAATAGTATTAATATAACTTAAAACAAAATTTTACATTTTTTTTTAAATATTTGAATTCAGCTGACTTCACTCCGTTCATAACAGCTATCTTCATATCGTAGTTTTTCAGACGCCAGAGCTATTGTGGTAGGTTATGGAACCTCTATTTTCAGTTAATAGTAGGACACTTTTTCAACTTTCGCCCCTTATAAGATGGTTCTCCTTGTACTCTACACTCCGTAGTTTTTGAATATTAATTTTTGATTCAATTTACGCAGAATGAACTTACAGTATCTTGAAGTCTTGCAGTGGTAGGCTTGAGTTTAAATTTAATTTTGTTAATTATAGGATCCGAAGCAGATGGCAGCACCCATCCATCTTGTCTATTGAAATTAGGATATTTTAATTTCAATAGCCTCGCGTGTCATCATTGGTAGGAATCGGTGTTCCATTGCGAGGATTTGTGGTTTATCAAATCTAATGTAATGGCGGGGACGATCTTGAACATGTTCACAGACTGCAGACTTCCCAGAGCGTCGATGCTTCACGTCAGCTATATGTTCTTTCACGCGGGCTTTAATGGATCTTTTTGTTTGTCCTATGTAAGAGAGACCACATTCGCAATCAAGCTTGTACACTCCTGCATCTTGTAAAGGGATATTACACTTGACGGCTGGTAAAAATTGACTAATCTTCTTCGGCGGCTTGAAGTATGTTTTAATAGAAGCTGGCTTCAAAATGTAGCCAACCTTGTCTGTAACTCCTTTGACATAGGGTAGTACCGCAGGCACACGCTCGACTGTGGTCGGCTTCACTCGGTCACTGTGACGTAGGCGCGGGACCCGAAGCTTGTTTTATTGCAATACTTACTCGACGTGCTGAAGCTCGGTGGCCAGATGTTTTCTGTCACAGATCTCTCGTGCTCTCTGAAACAAAGATTTTCCCACGGTAGCAAACTGTGATGGATGATGGTGCGATTCATCATTTAAATATCGGTTGGTATGGGTCTTCCAATTCATACACAGTGTGACAAAAAGGCATAGAGGCTTCTGCACAGAGGTACCTATGTACATACTACTCGCAGGGATCGTTTACTAATTGTCGTTTTCAAAATAAGTGCTCATTATAGCTAATGTTTGTAGATGAATCTATAAATTATTTTATTTATAACCAGGTAATTACAAATAAATTTGAGTTTAGTTATATAATCGAATTCTTACCAAAATGTGACTTTAGAGGGATATTATCTTTCTCTATATGTAAATGAAACCTATTATGATACACATAAATGTGGAAGTTTTAATTAAGTCCACTGATGACATAACAGTTCGTTTTAGTTGGGTTCAAATGCAGTGTTTGCCACAAATATGTTTTAACATGTGGATTTTTTCAAATGGTGCATGTGCCACCTATTTCACCCATTGCTTGCATCTGAAAAAATAATATAAACAAGTGGAATGCTAGTAGTTACAATTGGCAATGTAGTTTCTAAGTATAGTTCGTTTCGGATTGCCATCCCATCTAACTATCAGATTTAGGAAATAGTGTGTTTGTATTTGTGCACACAATCGTGCACTATAAAAGCCTGTTTTACGTAGATGACCATTCCAAAAATGTACTAGCGTTAAATATCATATTATTACAATTAAAGTTGAAATCACGACTTACCTTTCATCATGTAAGGGAAATATTCCTACGAATAGCCTTTTGTTGTCTGCCGACTTCCAAAAAGGAGACGTAAAGGGTACTCAATTCGAGTGTATGTTTTTTTTTATGTGTGTTACTGGGCAAACCGATTTGGATGATTCTTTTTTTTATATGAAAGCTGATAGTTTTCGTGTGGTCCCATATGAATTTGTTCTAGGTCAGACCAATGGTTATTGAGTTATTCTTAAATAACCTATATTGAAGTCGCTTATATTGAAGTCGGCTGTACAAAATTTTAAATTTTAAATTATTATAATTTTTTCCACTACTTGCACCATTTAATTGGAAAGTTTTATAATGCATATTTATTTTTTTAACAATTCTGTAAATGAACAACGGTTCCTATAGCAAAATTAAAAGCAATCTTAATAAATAAATTATATACAAATAAATATAACTGTTTGATTTGACATTTGAACCTTTTTTTTTAATTTGATTTGAAAATGTCGTTAATAGATATATTACGATAATTTAAAATTAAAAATTTTGTACAGCCGACTTCAATATTAGCGACTTCAATATAGGTTATTTAAGAATAACTTAATAACCATTGGTCTGACCTTGATAAAATTTATATGGGACCACACGAGAACTATCAGCTTTCATATAAAAAAAGGATCATCGAAATCGATTAGCCCAGTAAAAAGTTATGAGGTAACACACATAAAAAAAACATACAGTCGAATTGAGTACCGTCTCCTTTTTGGAAGTCGGCAGAAAAGCAGAAAGAAGATGTTATAACCGTCATTAAAATTGACCCCTGTAGTACATAATATAAATTTTACTATGGAAGTTGCACCCGCCTGACAAACGCAGTGGATGAAGGTCAGTCACTTAACCTAGCCAATTACAAAACATATTAAGCATAGAATACAATTACTCTCTACCCAGAGACCCAACCCAACTAGTTCCACTTGGATTTTTTTTGATCCTTGAGTTCTTCTTATTTTTAATTGATTGTTCGTCGTTTATTCGTTATTGTTCGAACATGAAAATTGTTGGTTCGTGTTTTAATTATTTATAATTAATTAAATAAATTTCATACTTTAGGTTCACCCCCTTTTTGTTAATTTTAACTTTTATCCCTTAAATTAATTACTAAAAATCTTTTCTTCGATCGTTATTGATGATTGTTCGATCATAAATACAACTTTTAATGGGTTTTAGTAGGTTCTAGCGCACAAGTTAGTACAAAGGTAATTTCACAAGCATTTTAATATTACTTCTTCACGGTACAGTAAACTTAATTAAAACAATAATTACAGGTTATGAAGAAAGTTTTTTAGGTAAACGGCGCACACGTGTTAGCGTGGCGGAAAACGGAAACTGGAGGCGATCAAGTGATTTCGTCGCGAGGCGAATCGGCGCCTCCTATTTGATGAATACCACGATCCGCGCATGCGCGGTGGGTACCGGTGTGTGTCCGGTGTTGCCGCGTTACATACTCCCTCTCCAAATCACAGGAATGTTCCGTTTGTGAGTTGGCCACTGAATCAAGCGGCGACGTATTTGGATAGCGCGGCCGTCCACGATGACGGCGTTGTTGAACCGGAGCTGAGGTCAACCCTATGCGATCTTTGAAAGGAGTTAAAGCGGAACTATGGAACTTCCCTACCACCTCGGAGGTATCTACGTGAGAAACTTCGTAGGAAGTTGGACTTACAACCTTAGAAATACGATATGGTCCATCCCTTCTGGGAATAAACTTCCTAGTACGACCCTTCGAGGCATCACTCAATAAGTGTGTGGTGACCAAGACTAGGTCTCCTACCCTGTACCCAGGTATACCCTGTACCCAGGTACTCCTGGATACAGGGTAGGAGACCTAGTCTATCGGCGGCCCCTATCAGCATAAGTTTTCTGATGATGCTGCTGTGCTCTGCTCTTTCCCTAATTCTATCGAAAGAAGAAATAAAACGTTTCAGGTAAGGCGTGATCTGTGGAAGGAAAATATCTTTGCTTAATATTCGTAGTTCGTAGCTCACGAGCGATAGTCATATAAGTTGGAGTAGTAAGACAGGTGGCGCTATTCATGGCAAATCTAACCTGCGGCAAAAACTTAAGCCATGACCGGTGTTCATTCTGAACTAATATGGATAACTGAGTTTTTAAGTCACGATTTTTACGTTCAGCGGGATTGGATTCCGAGTGATACAGAGGAATCAAATTTTGCTTAATGCCTAGAATGAACATGCACTGTTGCATGGTAGCAGATACGAACTGAACTCCATTGTCTGATATGACTCTCTACGAGGAAAACTATATCTCAAGAAATATTCATTAATGAGTATCTGAGCACAAGTCTCAGCACTTGCATCTTCTAACGCAAAGAGGTCGAATCGAGTGTACTTTTTGCGAGATATAAGAAACTGTATAAATATACTTCCTGTGTAAAATAGTTAACATACTCTCTAAAATAGACCGATAACAGTGAGAGCGAGATCCAGGGGTATGAAAGTTCTCAGTAGCTTGCTTTTATGTTGATACTAATGCCGTCTAACAGTCGTTGTAAACATTATTTAACCCACTATTTTTACTAATAAATAAAATACCGAAGGCTAAATCACGCTATCAAAGTTTTGAAGTAATGCAGTATATAGAATAAATCTTAATCCTTAAATACGAAGCATTCCAAGCCATTAACGGTAAATTCAACGGTCATTATGAAGAAGTAAAATTATATATAATCTATAGTAAAGTGTTCCCTGTAGTGGCGGGTAAGAATATCCACTACCCCATATCTTCCCGTGGGTGTCGTAAGAGGGGACAGTGGGAAACAGGTCCGAGATAGGCAGCAGCATCTTCCTGATAACAGCAATATTACAATAAAAAAACTGTGGTTGCCAACCTGCAGGCAAAGCGTGGCAACTATGGAAAATATCCCCCCATGATGAAAGTTACGAAGAGACGGCCCCCAGTCCCCGGCGGCCCCGCTATTCCTGACTACGGTGGCGATCATTGTAACGGTGGGGCAGGGGGTACTAAGAACTGACGAGTAGATCCTGAAGCTGGTAGAAGAGATAGACAAGTTACGCTGGCATATTATAGGATTATCCGAGGTCTGAAGAGAGGGGGATGACATGGTAATCCTCGAATCCGGCAACTTGTACTATCACCGGGAGGGCGACCATCTGTCCCAAGGACGTGTCGGATGTATCGTCCACAAGTCTCTCGTTAACAACGTATTAAAGATTGTGAGTGTGTCGACGAGGGTTGCGTACCTTATACTCAGAATCACCAAACGGTATTCGTTGAAGGTAGAAGGGAAGTAATATTTTCGGCTCACGTGTGGAACGGTGTAGAACGCACTGTTCAACCTTGATGTCCGGCAGTTGGTGAGTCATGATATTCTTGAATCGGACTCAGGATGGAAACGAAACAGCACACTTTGAATCATAAGATAACCTTTATCTAACCAGCGTAAGCCTGACGTATCAGGAGCCTCAAGATCCTGGATTATTTTAGCTACTTCGGGGTCTTGCAGCTGGTCAGCTCGAAGTTCACTAGGGCTTATAGTTGGAACATCGACAACGACAGTGCAAATGTCACAACTCTGTAAGCAAGAGTCGTCACACTGTGGGCGACTCAGAGTGTCTGCTAATACTTTGGCTTTACCAGGAGTGTAATCGTATCGGATGTCAAACGCCTGAAGTTTCAATGCCCATTGTATAAGCCGACCACTTGGGGACTTCAATGTCAACAGCCACTTGAGTGGTTGGTGGTCGCTTTTTACAATAACAGGATGGCCATCGAGATAACCACGAAACTTTTCAACAGCCCATTTAACAGCCAAGGCTTCGCGCTCTGTGGTTGAATAGTTTCGTTCAGCGGATGTCAAAAGTCTACTCGCATACTCAATTGGCTTTTCTTCATGATTTTCACCCTGTAATAGAGCAGTGCCTAAGGCGTAACTGCTAGCATCTGTGCGGATCACAAATGGCTTGGTGAAGTCCGCTTGACTCAAGATGGGAGAAGAAGTCAACTTCAACTTTAGAGCATCAAAAGTTTTCTGCTGCGGTGAATCTCATTTCCAGACTTCAGATTTCCTAGTCAGCTTAGTTAACGGTTGGGCCAGCTGAAAGAAAATGGGTATAAATTTCTTAAACCATGAGCATGTTTGAATAAAAGATTTTAAATGTTTGACATTTACAGGAGCCTTCATGTGAAGAACTGCGTTAATCTTGTTTGGGTCGGGCTTGATCCCTTCCTGACTTATTACAAGTCCAAGGTAAGTTATTTCATTACGGACAAAACAACATTTTTCCCTATTTGCCCGTAATCAATATAAACGCAGCCTGCCAAAAACTTTGAAGATCTTCCAGATGTTTATCCAAATTGTCAGAAATTATTAAAATGTCATCAAGGTATGATAATATTACAACATCTGACAGAGTATGCCCTGATCTAAATTTATCTATTAACCTTTAAAAGGTGGCCGGGGCATTGTTTAAACCAAAGAGCATGCGGTTAAAACGCTAAGTTCCAAAAGGAGTGATAGTATGAGAGCTGGCGACGAATTTTGGGAAGGTCCTTTGGGCAAGTTGAAATTGTGAAAAAATATAATTTCGTCAATTGGCGAATCCAGTCCCGCGAGTCTGGCTGACCGTTTGCGGTTATTTTGTTACTGCGCAGTATACAAACATTTGCAAAAAAAATTTCCAAAAAAATGTTTTTTTGGCAACTTGATTTCTTTTTTATCATTTAATTTAGTTTTTATATAATTCAAAAACAATAATCCCAGACGTTTTTGTCGGTTATAAAGTAGACCTCTCCAAAGATATTTTTTTTAATTCCCAAAAAATATACTTTTGGCAATCTCAAATTTTAATCACGTATTTATTGAGTAATTTTTAATAACACCTGCATATCGCCAGACGAATTTAGCTGTTGTAAACAATTCCCAGACGTGAATAAAGTTTACCAACTAATACGAGAAAAAAGTCTTATGCGTAGCCATAAGTGCGAGAAAGATAGCTAATCGAAGCATGCCTAAGCTCCTCGCGCTATGATTGGTTATTAAGAAATTATTTTTTGAAGATTTTAAGACTAAATTCTTGTTTTGGGATTTAGCGTTTAGCGTAAACTTCGGCCAAGAGATAGCAAATGTTTATTTTTTTTTAATTGCTCCATTCCGTTGCCGCGTAAAGGAAGGACAAAAACAAATGAACAAAAAATCACACTTTCACATTTATGATATTATATTAGTATGGAGAATGATAGATAAACTTTTGAAACCGGTTTACAATCGGCTTTTTGAGGGTGAAACTATACACTCCCGCTCTCTTTCTTGCTCTAGTAAATAACGTTTCTGAGTGACCAAAAAGGATATAGCACAGGAAAGTGCGATTCCGTGCTGCCAGATGTAGTTCAACCCTAAGCCTTAAAACGGTTTAACTCTATAGGTTGGGTCAAATCTGTAAAATTAAACCGTTTAAAACCCCTATACAGATAACCTTTTCGGTTGATCATGACATTTTTTTTATAGAATAGGGGGCAAACAAGCATGCGGCTCACCTGATGGTAAGTGACTACCGCCGCCCATGAACAACCGCAACACCAGGGGAATTGCAGATGCGTTGCCGACCTTTTAGAAAGGTGTAAGCTCTTTTCTTGAAGGTTCCTAAGTCTTATCGGTCCGGAAAATTAGCTGGTGGTAATTGATTCCACAAAGAAGTCGTGCGAGGGAGAAAACATCTTCTAAATCGCACAGTGGTGGACCGCCAATCATCCAGATGGTATGGATGGTAACGCGAGTTTTTTCGCGATGTGCGATGGTGAAATTGAGCGGCTGGAATTAGTCCGAACAATTCCTCAGAGCACTCCCCGTGATAGATGCGATAAAATACGCAAAGAGATGCAACATCTCTACGCAGTCCTAGTGTATCGAGCTGATCAGAAAGAACTCGGTCGTCGACGATTCGAACCGCTCTGCGCTGGGTGCGGTCAAGTGGAAGGAGCTGGCACTGGGGTGCACCGGCCCAGAGATGAGAACAGTATTCCATGTGGGGCTGAATTTGCGCTTTGTAAAGTTGCAAGCGATGTGCCAGCATGAAATACTGTCTCGCTATGCTGAGCACGCCAAGCTTTTTAGAGGCCAATTTGGCCTTCCCTTCCAAGTGATCACGAAACTGCACACTATTCGATATGTCGACGGCAAGGATTCCGATACTAGCTGAGGCAGGAATGGGAGTGCCTTGAAACTGAGGAGATACGACAAAGGGGTTCTTTTTAGCGGTAAATGCGCAAACTTGTGTCTTCTGGGGATTGAACTGGACTAGATTTAGTCGGCCCCAATCCGAGTCTTTGTTAAGCAAAGACTCGACTTCAGATACAAGTTTGTTCCGGTACTCGGCGACGTTTTCCCGAGAAATATTAGCACGGCCGGTATATAAGGCATCACCAGTGCTGTCGTCCGCATAGCAATGAATGCTACCAGTTAGCAACATATCATTGATATGCAGGAGAAACAGCGTTGGTGATAGCACGCAGCCTTGTGGAACACCAGCGTTGATAGGCTTGAGATCAGAGCATGCACCGTCTACTACGACCTTGATGCTCCGATCAGCAAGGAAACTGGTGATCCATTTGCACAATTTCTCGGGAAGCCCATAGGCAGGAAGCTTCGAAATAAGCGCTTTGTGCCAGACCCGATCAAAGGCCTTCGCTACGTCCAAACTAACGGCTAATGCCTCCCCCTTGGACTCTACTGCCTCCGCCCATCTATGAGTTAAGTAGACTAGAAGATCACCAGCTGATCGACCCCGACGAAAACCGTACTGGCGGTCACTAATCAGCTGGTGATCCTCAAGGTACCTCATGAGCTGGCAGTTTATAACGGCTTCCATTATTTTGGAGAACAAGGAGGTGATGGCGATAGGCCTGTAGTTGGACAGGTCTGAGCGGTCGCCTTTTTTAGGGATCGGGTGCACCAAAGCTGTCTTCCATGAGTTGGGGACTACGCCTTGGGAGTAGGAGTACCGGAAAAGACGCGTTAAAACCGGTGCCAACTCCGGAGCACACGTCTTCAGCACAATGGGAGGGACTCCATCGGGCCCACTCGACTTGCTGACGTCCAGGGAGAAGAGTGCTTTGCGGACCGATCGCTGTGTAAATCGCACATCCGGCATGGAGCACTCACATCGCGGGATGGTCGGCGGTGTGTTCCCCCTGTCATCTAGAGTCGAGTTGGACGCAAAAAGAGAGCTCAACAGATCGGCTTTCTCCTTTGCGGCATGGGCCAGTGAGTCGTCCTCTCTGTGCAGAGATGGAAGAGATGGCTGACAGAAGTTCCCTTGGACAGCCTTGGCGAGAGACCAGAATGCACGGGTTCCCGAAGGAAGGCGAACTAGCTTCTCACCAATTCTGCCGATGTGCTCAGACCTTGCCTTGGCAATGACGCTTTTGAAGGACCTGGAGGCGGAATTATACTTCTTTTTAAGTGCGCTGGTGTTTACATCCCGAGACGTTGATGCGTCAGCCCAGGCCTGGTAGCACTCCTGCTTGTAGCGTGATGCTATTTTACAGGAGCGACCAAACCATGGCTGGGATCTGCCTCCGATGGGCACCACAGAGGATGGAATAAAAAGTTCCATACCCTGAAGTACCACATCAGCAACAGAATCGGCAACAACGCTGGGATCTTCCGGCGAGAAGCAAACCCGCCCCCAAGGGTAGGATGCAAAAAAAGACCGCATCCCGTCCCAATCAGCTGACCTATAGTGCCAAACACGGCGACAAGCTGTAGATCGCAACTGCGATTGGAGCGTGAGTGGCACCGTACTCCGGATCAGACATTAAAAAATAGTAAAAACATTTCATAGACTAGGCATATTATATATTTTTAAGCATACAGGAACATTATTTCGTTAATGATTACGTTCCACATAACATTGAACTGGCAAACTTGGTGACGGAAAAATATGCAAGCACTAGAATTAGCTACCTCGCAAAAATAAGAGTGATCCCAAAAAGTGTATTCGTCACATATATACCAAACTTATTCACTTTAAAACCAGTTAAAATATAATATAATACTTTTTCAATTTGTTTTAATTTTGGTAATTTTGTATTATTATTTTGTACCTTATGTATTTTTTTTAAATTTACTTTGAATGTAATATTACACATTAAACATTTGTTCATTTTTATTTTATTTAATTTACTAATGTAACTTGCATAAAATTTCATCGACATATCCATATCGACAAGGCCCTCGCACTAGTTGTTTATGGCTTATGCACTGTAACGTAGATAGAGGATTGACTAGATAAAGCATTCGCGTATGCTTTTGAGATAGAAATAGGCGGTAGGTACTTTCACTGGGTTACCAGATATTGTTCCATTTCCCCCGTTATGGGTTTATTTATATTCACAGCACTTGCATTCATACAAAAAACCATAAAAAAATGTTCTTTTATAATTCAGATGATTAATTCATTTATCTTGAAAATATATTCTGTGACTAAAAACTACGGGCGGAAACGGCGTAAAAACCGAATCATCATTCTGTATTCAACGGCGCATCGACGATTTTACTGGACATTCAATAAACTCTGGATTTCGACGGCACTATGTTACGAAATCTGTTATATACTGGCACAAAGTGTGATATTGCTAATAAATAACAATATGTTATGTACTTAAATATTAATTAAGAGTAAAAATATTAAATAATAAACAAAAAATAATGTTTTAACATCACCATTCCATCACAAGTTCAGTGCTGAACACAGACCTCCGAAAGGAAAGGCTTTCCAAATAGGTATTGTAGTACAAAACACGGTTATGAGGCTACTCCCGCGATTTCCTGCATGTTTTGCTAAGTTAGTGTCTTGTGTGCGGCAAGTTGTGGCGTACACGAGAATTTGTCTGTACACGGAATGATACTACCCCGCGTCGTAAGCAATAATACAAGATGGGGGTGGGGCAGTAGCACTTTCCCGATGAAAACTTGAAATAATAAATAACTGCGGTGGCCAACCAGCATAACGCATATGTTCATGTAGGCGTGGCAACTATGGTAAAAGTCATCCTATGAGGATATCTAGGGAAGGCCTTTTTTAGGTGACTTACTTATGGTTAGGTGGCTTAATCATGTTACCTTATGGTTAAGGCTTTGAGCATAGAAAATATTTTCTATGCTCAAAGGGTTAAGGTGGTAAAATGTTTCAGTTAATATACGTTCTAAAGCATCAACAAAGAGTTTGTTTTTGTAATATGTTGGTATATAAAATAAAATAAAATGTTTTATAATATTCTAATTTTAATTTACCATGCAGTGTAAGATTATCTGCTACCTCATGTCATTCCATGGGTGGTGTATGAGGCGACATAGGGAAACATTAAAGAAGATAAACAGCAGCATTTTCCTGATAACAGCTAAATAAAAAAAACAGTGGTTGACAACCCGCTTTCCAAGCGTTGAAACTATGTCAAATAACTATAATCATGTTTATGTACAACAGCGGACTTTTGATAGACTGTAAAGATATATATTCTATTCAAATGAAAATATATAGAAATATAAAAAGGAAAAAGAACTAAATTTTGTGTACTTACACAACATTTAGAAATATTAACAATGTTACATTAAGTAATACAAATGAAAACACAATTATATATCAAATATAATTCTATAAAATTAAAATAAATAAACGATTATTTATTAATTTTTCATCACATTAATAAACAACAAAATTAACAAATTTTTTTGTCTTCATTCTAGAGCATTCGTTGTTATTCTTGGTTTGAGCAGCTTTAGAATTTCTCAAAAATATGCATTTGTAAACTTGATTTATACTTTTGCATGGCAGAAATTCTTGGGTGCTGGTTGTTAGAATCAGATTAGAAGGGTGTGTATATTTATGCCTTGTATATAATATATTTTAATTGTATAAATAATAAGGTATAACTCTTAAACTATACTTAGATAGGTGATACTTATCTCTTGTCAACAACATTTTTATTACATTATTTATGACAATTAAATAAATGTAAAAAAATAGACATTATCATAATTATTACATTTATTTCTTAATTTATTTACACATAATTGTTTATAAATCCTTTATAAAAGGGTTTAAGGGTGGACTAAATGTCCCATTGGTAGGCATTTCCAGTCAGCTTTACAGTTATTATTGCATAATAAATTATTCATTTGTATATTTAGGTCAGGACTTTAAATTATTTATTTATTTCTTTTATTTTAATCTTTATTTGCATAAAACATTGTAGTACAGATAAAGTTCCAACATTTGTTAATGAGGATTCCTGTTTAATCAATCCATCTATAAGTAAATATTTTGTCATTGTCATGCAACCAAATTATTACAACTCATAATAATACAGAATGTCAGCATATGAAAATAAAATAAGTAATGCTAGTCAATTTTTAATACATACAGAACAATGTCAAAAATCATAACTACTAACAAGGTCAAACTTATATCACTTATGGAGAAACAACAAGATACAACAAGAAATTATGACATTTTAAAAAAATATCTTAATTATATCATAAATTACATAAGTTAAGTATATTTAGTCCACCTAAAACAATGAGGCTCATAATGTTTTGAGCATATACTGCTAAGTTTTGTTGGTTACCTGTAATTACTACCAGTAGCGATTATCCAACAGTTACGGATAGCTGATTCCTTAGAAAAGCTGTGAAATAATATATTTAAAAGAAATAAATATATTAAATATACACTTTTATATCAAGGTATTTAACAAACAAAAAACCAAGTATGGGTATCTGTGCATAAATACAATACCTATAACAATTAATACAATATCAATTGATTTAATTAAATAGCAAGTATATGTAAATGTAATGATAATATTACTCATACCAAACATTTAAAAAAATTATGTACATATTAAGCTTTAGATATTGTTAATTAATACATTTACAGCCTAACATAGTTATGGCCTCCACAGCTGAACATATACCTCCCACACAGTTTGTCTCCAAATAACTGCAGTTGCCAATTCTCCTGCCAAGCTAGGCAACTATCACAAAACCTAAAACTTTTGATACACTTTTGATACTGACTAATGCTAACGGTAAGTATATTATCATCACATTTTTCTACATCATTCATTGAGAATATTATCTTATATTGTTGTGTTATTGTGTACCTTAAGATTAAGACTTATTTATTTATTTATTATTTTATCTATGTTTATATTTATTTTTATATTAGTATGACATATTTATTTATTTTTTTAATAAATATTGTAATGTAACTGTTGCTAATGTATAGTAGAATTAATGGAATGCAATAAGTTTTGTGCATCTGATTTCAGGCAATACATATTTTGTGAAATTAAATATACTTTGCCCAATGTTTATGTACTTGAATCCAAACATGTTTTAAAGTTGATACTTACATATTATTTATGACGTCTATGTAAATGGAAAATGATTGAAAAGTTGTAGGGCAATAAGGAGTTTCCTTTAAAGCTGAACATAAAAGTGTATGTAAATGTACATTATGTGATTCATATTTATGGACATAACTACTAATCACAATAACAAGTATTATTAAACAATGCGAAAACATTATTGTACTCGCTGATATCCCTAAAGCTTCTATAATCCTACCAAATCAAAAAGTACACGTTTGTTATGACTTTAAGCTTTCGAATGACCGTTCAAATTAAGGAGCATTATCATGAAGAATTTACAATTTGGGAGTCCAAATATTTGACAAAATACATCACAAAGTTCATTAAACACATGAAATGTTACACTTTATATTCAAAACAGTACATATTAATCAGTACAAGTAGCAAATGTAAGCACAAAACAAACTTACCGATGAAAGGTTATATTATCAATTTTTCGTTGACTGATGCGGTTGCATCCTAAAATGCTTCAACTTACCATCTTTTTAACCTCACTAAAACCCACAAAAACACTAAATTCAATTACCTGTTTGCTTATAATATCATATGTTATTCACAAGAGCTTGACATCGTTAATGTCAATTAAAGGAGGGAAAACAATCAAAAACGCATACCTAGAAAAAGACAAGAAATATAGATTTGCTTCTCCCTTACTCTTATGTGTAACTATATACGTGCATTCCTTTCACACGCTGATGACGTCACGGAATGTTTAGTCTATAAGATACAAAGTCTATGCACTGTAACGATGAGACATTTATGAGAGATTTTCAAGGTTGTGTGCGTTTTGCTTAATCGTGTGCTCATATTATGCTGTGTGCGTGCGTAACGACGTGGCCCAATGTTTACGATTTGCTTAGTGTGCGTTACCTCGCCTCCCGCTAGAAGTGACAGACTTTTTTGTTTGGAACTTTATGCGCATGGCGTCTCCTGTTAGTTGAATACTCTAAGGATGAAACCCGTTTTATCCATGTCTTCGGGCCTCACAGCGAACTGCCAATAACCAGACTTAAGGTCAATGGTTGACATGTAACGAGCTTGCTGAGTAGATTGGAGCAACTCATCAATAAGAGGAAGAGGGTAAGAATCACTCTTAGTTATTGAATTTAATCTGCGGTAGTCAACACAGAGACGTACAGTTTTATCTTTCTTGGGGACTAAAACAGCTGGAGAGGTCCAGGCAGACTCACATTCTTCAATTATCCCATCCTGAAGCATTTTATCAATTTCAGATTTCATTAACTCCTTTTTAGCCGGATTAAGTCGGTAAGGTGGAACAGGTACAGGTGGATGGTCACCTGTGTCTATGTGGTGTTCTGCATAGGGAGTTGGCACTCCCCCTGGACGGAACATGTTATCATTCTTCTCCAATAAATCTGCAAGGCGCTGGTGTTCTTGAAAACTCAACGCAGTACCCTCATTATTCAATAACTTAAGATTGTTATTATTAACCGCTGATGCATATGAAATAGGCACAGTAGGCATTTCATACTGTAACTCATAATATATGGTCTCATCAGAAAAATGCCAGGTTGAAGAAGAAAAATCTATTGCAATACCAGAGGCAATTAAAAAATCTATACCCAACAAAGTTCCATTATTAAGAGCATCAGGAAATATAATAAAATCAATTGTTACACATTTACTTTGTATTATTTTCACTTTAAGATTTATACTAAGTACTCTACGTACTTGAACTGACCGATCGGCAAACTTGAAACTCATAGTGGACTCAATAAAGTTTGAACTATGTTTTTGAAGTAAAGCATATAATGAACTACCAGCCACACTGCGTTTAGCTGCTGTATCAATAAGAGCTATGCTGGACATTCCTAATATTTCTATACATTAGATAGGACGACTAATTACTTGAGACTGTATGCTATCAATTCCAATGACCATAGATTCAAAATTCGATGAATTAATATTTTGTAAACAATCGTTATTTAACTCCTAGTTTGGGATACAATTATTATTTCCAGAACTCATGATCACCCTATTTAGTAATTGATCGGTAGTATTATTACAAAGTGATTGACGACTCACCTGGGTCGACGACTTTCTGTTTTCAGATGATTTGGAAGGGGAGACGTTATTTAATTTATTTCCGCAATCTAAGAACAAAAATTCCGCGTTGCACTTAGTGCATTGAGAACGGATTACACCCCTAGCACCACACCCGTAACACGATACGCTCGTTTCATTATTTTCGTTAACACCAACACTGGCACTAATGCTTTTACGAACCGCAAGTTTACGACAGTCTTCACGACTATGACCGAACTGTTTACAGTACGCACAACGTTTCCGTAACACTGGAGGCGCTGGAGCTGGAGTATGCTGAGAGTCATGTTGAGTGGCAACCGTAACGGGGATCGTTGACCGGCGTGGCAGACTACGACGCGCTATAGGCGTTGACGTCACACTCGTAGGAACTGCTCCACTCGTAGAGGTAGTCGTATAAGTCGTGCTGCGTGTAGGTATGCTCGACAATTCATAAGTCGGTAAATGAAAAATGTACCTCCAATGTATGTATGTACCTCCAACTTGACGCTCTGCCACTATGTCGCTGCAGATTCCGTCAGGAGCATAGATAGTCCTCTCATAGCATTCAAATTTGAGACGTTGGCGCATTCCTTGTAACTTTCTACCGCGTCAATGAACGCTTCTACAAATTTGGACTCGTCACCGCTGAATCGAGCGCTGCAATGTGAGAAGTTACGGGACTGATGGGACGGGGTTGAAGACTGTTGCATGACCTTATCCAATAGTTTTTCTAAAGCTTCGGTCTGCGAACGCTGTAAAGCAGCCATAATGGCGGCGACGTTGTCAGTCAAAATTCCCGTAGTTCCCGTAGGAGCGGCATCGGTAACTTCATCAGAGCTCGTTGATCTGCTTTTCCGTAAGCGTAGCATGTTGTTGTTTCAACGAAACTATACACAAACTTCGTACAGTAAAATTACATACTGTACGGTAATGACGCTTCACTGTTGGGCAGCCAGTTTTATTGGGTTTTAGTAGGTTCTAGCGCACAAGTTAGTACAAAGGTAATTTTACAAGCATTTTAATATTACTTCTGCACGGTACAGTAAACTAAATTAAAACAATAATTACAGGTTATGAACAAAGATTTTTAGGTAAACGGCGCACACATTCACTTATTCTTAGCGTGGCAGAAAACGGAAACTGGAGGCAATCGAGTGGTTTCGTCGCTTGGTGAATCGGTGCCTCCCAATGGCTGGATACCACGATCCGCGCATGCGCGGTGGGTACCGGTGTATGTCCAGTGATGCCGCGTTACAAACTGCATCAAAATGATTGAAGGTCTAGAGTTAGCGACGGTGACTGTAACCGTAGGCATCTGTAAAGTTTTAGCGGGCATTTGTCCCGTCAAAAACAAGACATCAACACGAAAAGTTCCTTGGTGGAATACTAAGCTGAAGGAGCTTAGAGGAAAGATCAGGAAACTCTTCAATAGGGCCAAGAAAACTAAAGAGTGGGATATTTATAGTGCAGCCCTAACCGAATCTAAATAAATCGAATAAAAAAAAGGGATTAGGAAAGCTAAGAGATTATCACGAAAGAAGCTATGCGAGGAAGTTGAGTCTTTGCCTTGCGTGCAAGATTGCACAAAATATTATCGAAATCTAAACCTAGTCAGATCGGGCTTCTTAAAAAGCCTGATGGTAACTTCACTAACAGAAACATTGGAGTTACTAGCGTCAACCGATTTCGCAGGGCCACAGCAGACTTCTGCCTTAAACTCTTTCAGAGCACTACGAATTATTGAGGACTGGTGTAGTGCTGCAAAGATTATAAGGCCAAATCTGGTGCAGTGGGCTGTTGATTCCTTTAAACCATATGAAACAAGCGGTGATGATGGAATAATTCCCATCCAACTACATAGGGGTATCGATATCCTTATTCCTTATCCGGTGAAAATCTTCAGAGCAAGTTTTGTATTGGGACATATTCTAGAATGATGGACAATCTTTAAAGTTCTATTTATACTTAAGGATGGTAGAAAGGACTACGCAGTACTTTAGGAATTCCTCACAAATTTTACCTTTAGACCTATAATCCTATCTTCCTTTCTTCTCAAGACTTTGGAAAAGATTATAGATAAATATATTAGGGATGTAGCTTTAGCTATGAGGCCCATAAATTACACTCAGCATGCTTATCGCCGAGGCAAAGCTATGGAAACAGCTCTGATCAGTTTTATTGAAAGGATCGAAAAGGCGCTGGAGGATAAATAAAATAGCTCTTTGTGCCTTTTTAGATTTTGAGGGTGCCTTCGACAGTAGCCCCACATCAATGCTAGTTGGGTGATTGACGTCTAAAAATGTTGACCCCGCGACCACCAGGTGGGTTCAGTCGATGCTTTCAATCAGAAAAGCAAATATAGTGCTGTTTCAAACTTCGATTGAGCTTGCAAATACGAGAGGTTGTCCACAAGGAGGTGTATTGTCACCCCTTGTTTGGACTCTAGTGGTAAACTAATTATTGTTCAAGATGGCAGACCTACGCATAGAGACACTGGGTTACGCTGGTGACCTTGTGGTAATGAGGGCATCCACGACTTTTTCTGCCACCAGGGCGGCGCCACTGGAAAGTGAGGTATAATATTTGACAGATTTCATAGCGGGGAAGTTAATTTACTCGAAAAATGTAAAAGTAATTGTTTCTTTTTGTACTATTAGCTATATTTTATATTAATAACGTTAAAAATAAATAAAACAAATCACAGATATTCATAAAAGTAGAAAAATTAACAAAAAGTTAAAAATGTGCAAAAATTTTAAAAAGCAAACCACTGACGCATTGTTTTGTGTATTAATGTAATACTCTAGAAACTGATAAACTTGTATTAAAAAACAACTTCTCAATTAAATTACATTGTGTAACAAAAAACTTTACCTCAGTGTCAACTAGCGACATATAGTGAGCAGAAAATTATTATCTGCTATCCCTCATTGCGAGGGCTTTTTGTCATAGTAACTTATCTTCAAACATACAAAAAGCCCTAAACAACATAAATAACTGGTATAGGGATAACAGTTTATCAGTTAATGCTGATAAAACTGTTATAATACTCTATGCCAGAAAGAGACGGTAGGACAAATAAGTTACAACGAAGCTTACTGGTAAAGAAGTACCATTATCCACTGGAGTTAAGTATTTGGGCGTAACAATCGACCAAAAGCTAACGTGGAACTTTGACCTTAGCAACGTATGCCGTCGTGCAGTGTATACGCAGTCGTATCGTTGGGAACAACTGGGGCTTGCGTCCCAGTATGATCCTATGGCTGTACAGGAGCATAATGATCACAAACTAATAATAAGTGCTGGATGAAGCCGATTATTACCTACGCCTCCATTGTTCGGTGTAATAAGGCCTACCAATGCTTAACGCCCCTTAATCTTTATTTAGACAAGGAGGTGAGGGCTAGTTTGTATAGGACTAACGACCAGGGTGGTCTGAGCTTGCTTTCCTACATATTGAGATCTCTGCTCGACTCAAGGAAAGAAACATCGATTTTATGCATGATTTCAGATATCGTGCATCCAGTATATACTTTTAATAAAAAGTAGAGAAGAAGAGAAGGCTGGCTGAATGGACAGGTTATCTGTGAGATCGGTAGCCTTATATGGTATACCGATGGGTCAAAAATGAGCTTCGACCTAGGCTTTGAAATTTATGGAGAGCGCAATTTCGAGAAATTCACCTCTATCTTCCAGGCAGATATTTACGCCATACTGCGGTGTGCGGAAATCAACCTGCAAATACATTAATTATGCCAACCATATTATCTATATAAACTCAGATAGTTAAGCAGCACTGCAAGCGCTGAGATCAAACTTAGTGAATTCGAAGCTAGTTAAAGAAACAATGCTGAAACCGCCTTAATCAAACAAAATAAAGAACAATTCAAAACATTTATTTTGTAAGCATTGACAATGTTTTATCCAAAAAATCCCACACTTTTCGCCGCTTGCCTCCCTACCACCCATATCTCAAGCCGATTGAGATGGCATGATCACAGATCAAAGATTACGTAGCAAGTAAAAACGTTAATTTTAGAATAACGTCCGCGTGATTGAACTAATGAACTAAAAAGTAAATATGATGGGAGAAGGTGAATGGGAAAAATTGTGCAGTAAAGTTGTAAGTAGAGGAGTAATACCGAAAAAATGATTATGTGGTCGACCTGATGACGGATACTTTTATCATTCGCGTTCATGCGTGATGATTCTGATGATGGAAGCTCAAGCGAAGATGAAAGTGATGATGAAGTAGCATCCAGTAGCACCAACACAACATCGACATCTGGCTTCCATGTGACCTAAGATGATATGATGGACCTTTTTTTTTTTTGCGGATGGAAAATCATCTAATGACGCCTTTCGCTCTGGGTGGAGCGGAAGGGAGTGTCAGACTTTTACTGACTAAAAACCATCCGTGTTCCTTCAGTGCCCTCACGTTCCGGAGCCGCGGTATCTCTTTCGAACAGCCCGCAGCCGATATGATGGACCCTTAGCTTAAGTTTTCTTGTTACAACCTACTTTATACTTTAAGACCGAAATAAAAAATAATGCTCAAGTACACATTATCTATTTTTAATTCCAACCTATTCCAAAGTACCAAGTACACTGACCTCTATATACAGGGTCATTTTTAATTTACTAAAGACCTTTTGGGAATATATTAGTTACATCATAACAAACAATTTTAGCGAGATCACTCTTTAAAGAATATAATACATTTATGAAAAAAACTACTTTTAAGTTTTTGTTGTCATGTCTGACTCCTTTTAAGTCTGTATTTTGTAGTACCTAAACAATGTCAGAACAAATTGTCAAAGAAAATGCCTTATTTATTTTACACTTGATATCAGTATCACACATTGTGTTGAAATCATTAAACATAATTAAATAAGCAAATGACATCCAAAAAAAAAATCACAATTATTAATATTAAAATTTATAATAAGTAAGTATGACCGCAGGGCCGGTCGACGCCCGCGCTCAGCTGATTGCGTCGCGAGTGCCTACTAAGCCATTAAGCCATTCATCACTATGCCTATTGCACCAGGGCGCCACTTTAAATGACTTTACATTAACTTTTCATAGACTTCTTTATTTAGCATAAAACCATTTGATTGAACTATTTGATTCTTTTATTAATTTCTTTACGAATTAATAGACATTCTTTAATAGACATTTAGGTAGTTTTTTTTTATGAATACTGTTTGCTAGTAACGCTGCCTGCATCCAAGAAGCAACGTTGCATCCAGCTGGTAGCAACGCTTCAACGTCGCATATGCGGCGGCCCAAGGCCAAGCCAAACCAGGGTATTCTCTGTTTAAATAATCCTTAACTTGGCGAGCATAGTGCGCCGGCGCCCCGTCATCTTGGTAATACATATTGCGTAGAGATGCAAGTGGTATTTCCTCTAATAGCTTTAGCAGCGTGTCGGTGAGAAAACTATGATAGCTTTCACTTTCTATGAAGTTTCAGTAACGTTGTATTAATAACGCCTGCCTACACATTGACACTAAACCGGTGTTGAAAGCTATGCGGTCTTGGTTCATGCGGATTTTCATAGCACCAAAAGTGCTCATTGTGCGAATTAAATAGTCCTATTCTGCCAAACGTTGCTTCATCAGTCCATAAAATGTTAGCTCGTTCAGCAGCTAGTAACCAGTTACGATACGTAACTCGTCCTGGTTTGTCAGCGTCGCTGAGTTCATGAACACGATGCAGGTGGAAAGGGTACTTCCCTTCATTGTTTATGACACTCCATGCACAGTACTGTGACACATTGAACTGTCGGGCCGTCTCATAAGTGCTCTCTGCTGGATTTTGTTCAAAAAAACTGCAGTATGTCTTCCTGTTCACGAGACAGTAGAGACAGTAGTGCGCCGCGGAGGACAACCACGATCTATTGATATAGGCTGGAATTGCCCGTAATCTCGCAATCGCTGTGTAGGATAGGAAACCTAGGATCGTAGCGTAGCTCGGTGCACGTGAGTTGGAAAATCGCCTTGAATATTCACGGCAGGCTTCACCAACGTTATCATTGCAAATTGCTAAAATTCGCACCATTTTGGTATACTCAACATTTGAGTATCGGTAAGCCATCGTAACAACGTAACGTTCGCGATATTAATCTCACAACGGAAGGAGAAACGTCGCGAGCGCACCAAAGGCGACTCACGACAGATAATTAGGTCAAGTTCAAATGAGCAAGCGCCGCCTCATGCACCCCTCCACCCCTACCCCGACACGCGCTTTATTTTGCTAACTAGGACTATTACCATTTAGAAGGTCCAATTAAAATATTTTTATTTTTGTATGAAAATAAAAATTGAAGAAATATATTTTTTTTTCCTTACCTGTTGTTCCTTAGATGTTGTTGTTATGATGTAAATAATATATTTCCAAAGGGTCTTCAGTAAATTAAAAATTACCCTGTATAGAAGTACGCTGGACTGGTTATGCCATACAAAATGCTTATGCTGATTTTAAGCACCCTCATTGTCCGTAACGGGGACTAACATTGACATAATATACCAAAGTCTGTTGTATTATTTAAATCATATCTCTGTATTTTGAATTTATGAACCAAATAATGGAAGTATTTTATGTGGTTTGATTATGTTTGATTTTAGTTACATAATAAGAATTATTTTTAGTAATAATGAGTTAGTAGCCGTGGCTTGGTAACCCATGGTAAACGTAGGATGACTCATATGGCTGGCCCGAAATAAAGGGCTGGATGCTACTCTGTTTGGGCTTATCAAGCCCTTGGATGTGTGTTAATGGGCTGCGACTAGAAGCGAGTTCTCTCTCTATATCGCTGCAGCCAAGGAGGTCGTAAGAGAAGAGGATTATTGGTATGGTAATGCACCACTCGACTATCCTCCGCGACTTTGGCGGGATTGTACCGCTTGGTGCTTCCGAGTGCTCGTTTTTTCTTGGCTCCATGGCCTCCACATATCGGGCTCGGTAAGTCAGGGATGGAATTCCTCAACTAAGGAGGGGTCCTCGCTGGTAGGGCCGCTTTGTGCTTGAAACCGTTTCCGTGGCCCTGTGAATGTGTGGTGAAGTTGGAATATCATGGGGTTTTAGTAGGTGCAAGTCCAACATAATTTGTTCTTGCCCCCGCAATGCTGGTATGCGCAGGCGAATAAAAACGTTGATAGATCAACGCAGTGTCGATTCTTGTTTTATATGGGGTATAAAGCTTGCGTCTTTGATTGATTGATTGTATGGCATTAAATCAATATCATACATAAATAGAATGGACGTTACGGGTAGGTTTGGGTATAGAACTTTTATTGATATATTTTTTCACTCTGTCTTATCTCTATTATTAGTTCCGTGGACGTTCACTTCTACTGTCAGCACCAAAATGGCGAAAATCAAATCGCCCCATTATGTCACGGTGTATAGCCAGTCGATATATAGAGGTCAGTGGCTAAGTAGCTGGTAAAATACCTATTATGATTCTACAATAAAACAATTACTCTTATGTTAGAAAACTAAAGCCTAGTAATTTAGAACGCGATTGTAACCATGCGTAGACGCATCCCCTCCACTGTCGCTCAGCGATTGTACTATGTGTAGACGCATCCCTTCCACTGTCGCGCAGCGTTTTTTTTACGTGACGGATCTATTATTACTCTTAAGATTATATACTCTTTGGCCTCAAATAGCTACAAAGAGTGCAATTTGGGCTAAGAAGGGCTTGAATCCAGAGTCGTAAAGCCAGTTGTAAAAAAAACAAAAGGCGCATAGACAATAGAAAACTCAACACAAAACTTGCTATACATATTTATTTATCTATGATTAATACGGAAGAAGAGCGCGTGGAAGCCATCTTGTATTTAATATGGCGGTTGGTCACATTTCTTAAACTAATATCCTTGTTATTGCGGTAACTTGTGAAATGTATTTAAAAATTGGGATATCACATTCGTTGAAAGTTTATAAAATATAAGTTTATTGATAAGGACTTGAATATTAAATTGTATTATTCGCTAGCATAGTGTTTCGGGCGGCTATCAGCCCCTGAAGGGCTTCACCTTAGTCGGTGCTTCTAATTTTATTGATTTTTCGATATAATCAAACATGATGATGTACACGGTAAGATTAAGCATTTTCTTATTTCATTAAAAAGCGATAGATAATTTAAATATTTCCTGTTTCAATCAATGAGTATACATAGGGTTATCCGAACTGATTCGGCTGTAAATAGTTATTCTTTAAACAATATCCTCAATCAAATTAAAATAGTGTTGTTCGAGTAACAAGTCGAGTTAACAATGGGTCTTTCGCCTTTGACTCCTGAATATTTTATTTCTGGAATGATTTTTATACAGGTTGTATTAGTTTACATTTTACTATAGATTTCAGGTCAGGCAAGGTGACTTTAACAGTGATTTAGAGGCCTTTATTAAGACGTCAGAGGGGACCTGATGGCTTGATACCTCGCACCATTTTTTTTTAAAGATTTACTTGTATTCACCAAACAGGCCAGGTCGGTTGGTGTACACAGAGAAAACACACTTTACTGTTAATGTTGCCACATTCGCATGAGATGAGGTTGACTTGAAGAAAAGATTTAAACGCTGCTCTTGTTGCCTCATGGTAATTCTACAATCCTGATAGATTTGTGAGGCCTCCAGCAGATAATACTGATATCACCTGTTGTCATTTCTTGTCAATATGTGGTCATTAACTTTTTTTGTATGATTTTATTAAAATGTTACTCTAATTTTCTTTGTGTCATTGTAGCGATTTATAGATGAAATGCAGATAAGACCCAGAACTGTCTCATGCACAGATAGACAATACAGCTCGCCACTTGTAGTGCACCTGCCAAAGCCATGTCATTCAAGCCATCTTTTGTAGGGTGGAATGCCCCTAATTCAAGCCTATAATGTTTCTAGTGATCTTAACTAAAATAACTAAAACAATATCACCTAAAAATTCTTTGTATTATGTAGAAATCTCATTTTAAATATTATCACACGGTGATCTATTAGTGCAAAGGATAACATTTATTTTTCTAAATTTTGAACAAGGTATGACAATACCTAATCTTTAGTAATCTGTATGAATATGACTAAATATAGTAATGTAGTTTTTATTCTTTTAGTGGAAATTGATGGGGGCTGTAATTAGATTTATAAATTGTATGGTGTGCATAAGTCAGCTGTCAGGCTGTTATTTTGTCTTACATAACTTGTAAAAAGTTCTTTATTACACCCACATAATTTAAATCAGGTGTCATGAAGTGGGATAAAAATCATTAATTAAGACAACTTATTTCTAGATATTAGCCGTGTAGTGGCGGTCAAGAATATCCACTACCCCATATCCTCCCGTGGGTGTCGTAAAAGGCGACAATGGGAAACAGGCGGGAGATGGGCAGCAGCATCTCCCTGATAATAGCCAAAGTTACAATTAAAAAAAAAACTGCGGTTGCCAACCCGCTCGCCAAGCGTGGCAACTATGGCAAATACCCCTCTATGAATGTAACAAAGAGACGGCCCCCAGTCCCCGGCGGCCCCGCTATTCCTGGCTACGGTGGCGACCATGGTAACGGCGGGGCAGGGGGTGCTAAGAATCTCCGGTGGAGGTTCGGTTGCCACCTTAGACGACTCGACCTGGCAACGTACAACGCACGCACCCTGAGGACTGACGAGAAGATCGTGGAGCTGGAAGAAGAGATAGACAAGTTGCGCTGGCATATTATAGGATTATCCGAAGTCCGAAGAGAGGGGGAGGACACGGTAATCCTCGAATCCGGCAACTTGCTCTATCACCGGGAGGGCGACCATCTGTCCCAAGGAGGTGTCGGATTTATCGTCCACAAGTCTCTCGTTAACAACGTTGTAAAGATCGGGAGTGTGTCGACGAGGGTTGCGTACCTTATACTCAGAATCACCAAACGGTATTCGCTGAAGGTCATACAGGTTTACGCACCAACCTCGGCACACCCCGATGAGGAGGTGGAGGAAATGTATGAGGATATCTCTAGAGCCATGCATTCCTCCAAAACCCAATATACGGTGTTAATGGGAGACTTCAATGCAAAACTAGGCACAAAAGAGAACGGTGAGCTGAAAGTAGGGAAATTTGGAATAGGGCAACGGAACCCAAGGGGCCAGCAGCTGGCCGACTTCATGGAGAAAGAGGGACTCTTTATGATGAACTCTTTCTTCCAGAAGCGGCCCCACAGGAAGTGGACCTGGTCGAGCCCCGACGGTTCGACAAAAAATGAGATTGACTTCATTATGACGACCAGACGACAACTGTTCAGTGATGTCTCAGTGATCGCGAGGGTGAAAACCGGCAGCGATCACCGAATGGTTAGAGGCACACTGAACCTAAATGTTAAGTTGGAGAGGTCTCGTCTGATGAAGTCAACGCTCCGTCCCCCTCGTGCTCTAATCCAAAGTCCCGAAACCTTTCAGCTCGAGTTACAAAATCGTTTTCAGTGCCTAGAAGACTGCAATGAAGTGGACGATATGAATGACAAGCTCGTGGAAACTGTCCATGCGGTCGGAGCTAAGTTCTGCAAGACCCGCCGCAGAAGAACACAAAAACTCTCCGATCACACTCTTAATCTCATGGCTGTTAGACGGGAGATGAGGCTACATTCTTCAACAGATTTGACAGCATACAGGCAACTGAACAGACAGATCTCCAAATGCATGCGGCGGGACTTGCGCAACTTCAATACAGCTCGTATTGAAGAAGCGATCGAGCGGAACCAAGGCTCCAAAGTCTTTGCCAGAGATCTGTCTGCCAGAAAGAGCCAACTGTCAAAGCTGAAGACCGAATGTGGCAGCATCGTTTCCGGGGCACCTGGGATTTTGAGTGAGATTGAGAGCTTCTATGGGCAGCTGTACACGTCATCGTTGGAGCCACACGCAAGTGTGAGTAACGATCCAAGAGCGAGTCTTATTCGACACTATTCCGAAGATATCCCGGACGTCAGTCTGAGCGAGATTAGAATGGCTCTCCAACACCTTAAAAACGGCAAGGCCCCAGGTGAGGATGGAATTACAGCGGAGCTTCTGAAAGCGGGTGGAAGACCGGTACTGGAAGTCCTTCAGAAGCTCTTTAATTCCGTCCTCCATGGTGGCATTACACCGGAGGCGTGGAGCAGAAGTGCGGTGGTCTTGTTCTTCAAGAAAGGCGACAACGCTCTCTTGAAGAACTACAGACCGATTTCCCTTCTGAGCCGCGTCTACGTGCTGTTTTCGAGAGTCATTACGAATCGTCTCACGCGCAGACTTGACGACTTCCAGCCTCCCGAACAAGCCGGTTTCCGAAAGGGCTTTAGCACCATAGACCACATACATACCCTTCGGCAAATTGTACAGAAGTCCGAAGAGTACAATTTACCACTGTGTCTGGCGTATGTGGACTATGAGAAAGCCTTTGATTCCGTCGAAATTTGGGCGGTGCTGCAGTCCCTTCAGCGATGCCAAGTTGACTGTCGGTATATCGAAGTGCTGAAGTGTTTGTACAGTAGAGCTACGATGGCTATCCGAGTACAGAACCAGAGTACGAAACCTATCCAATTGCAGAGAGGTGTAAGACAGGGTGATGTTATATCCCCGAAACTCTTCACCGCTGCATTGGAAGACGTTTTCAAGCTTCTGGACTGGAAAGGATACGGAATTAACATCAATGGCGAATACATCACTCACCTTCGATTTGCCGACGATATAGTCCTTATGGCAGAATCGCTGGAGGACCTAAGCACTATGCTCAATGACCTCAATAGTGTCTCCCAACGGATAGGTCTTAAGATGAACATGGACAAAACAAAGATTATGTTTAATGTCCATGTCACACCTATGCCGGTAGTTGTTGGGAGCACTAAGCTCGAAGTTGTTGACGAGTATGTTTACCTGGGACAAATAGTCCGACTAGGTAAGTCCAACTTCGACCGAGAGGTCAATCGACGGATTCAACTCGGCTGGGCAGCGTTCGGGAAGCTACGACACATCTTCTCGTCAGACATACCTCAAAACCTTAAAACGAAATTGTACAACCAGTGCGTGTTGCCAGTGATGACTTACGGATCTGAGACTTGGTCCTTCACTGCTGGCCGTATGAGGAAGCTCAAGGTCGCTCAGCGAGCTATGGAGAGGGCTATGCTCGGAGTTTCTCTGCGTGATAAACTTAGGAATGAGGTTATCCGCAGTAGAACCAGAGTAACCGACATAGCCCAACGGATTAGTAAGCTGAAGTGGCAGTGGGCCGGCCATATAGCTCGAAGAACCGACAACCGATGGGGAAGAAAGGTTCTCGAGTGGCAGCCTCGTACCGGTAGGCGAAGTGTAGGGCGTCCCCCCACGAGATGGAGTGACGACCTGGTAAGACATGCAGGAAGTCGATGGATGCAGGTGGCTCAGGACCGTGCTTTGTGGCATTCTTTGGGGGAGGCCTATGTTCAGCAGTGGACTTGTGAAGGGCTGTAATGATGATGATGATTTCTAGATGATTTTTTAGCTAAATCTTTTTCTTGATATGAGTTGCATTAATCATGTCAGGTTTCTTATAATTTTTTTATGTTTTTTTTTTAATCGAACCTCCACTAGGATCTGTATCGTGGGGGCATCATTCATCAGTTTACATACATGAATTTCACAAAAACAAACATCTAGACCCGGAACAATTATTTGTAGGCCATACCTGTATATATCTGTTCCGTGTGGGATTTGAACCTGCGGCCCTTAACACTGCAACCCATTTCTAAGCCACTGCACCACATTGCTGTCAAATTCCTTAAAGTTAACTAAATTATTCTAGCAAGTTTGAAAAATAAGGTTTTAATAAAGTTTTAGTAGATAATAAAAAGCTAAATAAACTCCCCATGTGACGGGTAATATGTCATCTCCTGTTACATAGGGCATTCAGTTCAAAAGTTTATCATCACAAAACATGGCTTTAAGTATGTATTATTTATATATATACCCACTATTATTTATTAAAGTTTAAATGCTGCAGTATATATCCTACACTTAAGTAAACTATTCTTGTTGGTCTTTGTTTCTCGGAAACTGCTCTAACAATTTGTATGAAATTTTGTATTTAGATAAGTTATTTGGGGCTTGCAAAGCAAGTCTTCCTCTTCCCTTCTTCTCTATTAGCTGTCATCCCTTCACTCCTTTGTTATGCATTTCATCCTTAACACACTCCACACATCTTTTCTTTGGTCTCCCTATACTCTTATTCTACTTTCATAGCTAACATTATTATTGTTAAATAGTTTACTTCTCAACTTTTCCATGAAGTGAAAACTTAAAACAGTGAAAAAAAGAAAACTGCCTCTGATAAATTCTTTTTTTACATTATTTATTTTCATCACCCCACATATCCATCTTAAAATTTGTATTTCAGTTTTAGTCAGTGACATTAATTTGTGGCTTGAGGATCTGGGGTCGTGTGGAATTATTATTACATTGATTTTTTAATTATAAATAATTTGTCTACAGGGTACCAGTACTGAGCAAGACACACGCTTCAGTGATAAGGAGAAGAAGCTGATGAAGCAGATGAAATTTGGAGATTGCTTGACTCAACAGGTTTATTTTTATACTTATCAGCTTGTAAAAGTCAAATTACTCCTCGTTTACTTCCCTTTTCACTTGAGTGTGCGTCTATATAATTGCACTTTTGATGTGGCTCCTTGTTGTTTGTTTGGGTTATTTAAACCTTTTTGTAAATAAGATCGTTATACTTATTCTTATATCTATATTTTGACATCTCCCATTGTCGCCTCTTGTCATATCCAAAAGTTACAACCCACCAATATTAAACCTGCCAAACTTATATGCACCTCAAAAAAAAGTTGCTTTTTGAGCTCTCGTGCAAGTACACTTACAATTTACATTAATTGTTGTTTGAATTAGTTTTTTTTTTTTTTTTTTTTTTTATAGGATAAGGGTGACAAACAAGCACACAGTCCACCTGATGGTAAGTGGTTGCTGCGGCCCATAGACATCTACATCTATTACAAATCAAAATGTAGATGCGTTGTCACCCGTGAGGACTAAGATGGAATGCCTCATTTCCAGTAAAAAGGGCCTCCGGCCACCTGCACTAACCAAGCGAAACGCAG
Source organism: Parnassius glacialis (assembly GCA_033319125.1). Lineage (NCBI taxonomy): Eukaryota > Metazoa > Arthropoda > Insecta > Lepidoptera > Papilionidae > Parnassius > Parnassius glacialis. The sequence goes on from JAVANC010000021.1 coordinate 23,625,854, forward strand.
AGGTAAACCTCCACTTCACGCTGGTTTTCTGTGAGGTCGTGGTACCACCCCGGTTCGAGCCGGCCCATCCGTGCGACAGCCAAAGCTGCCGCGTGGCTCTACCACTGTTGTTGCATAAATGAAATTGCATAGAGAAAATTTAATAAAAGAGAAGGATTTGTTGTGCAGCACTAAGTGCTTGTATAGCCTACGAATAATTACTTATGAGATTTGCAGTTATGACCTTCTGCAATTTATGTGTATAAGGGTGGATTCGACCAAACATTTGGTCGAATCCATCCTAAAACACCTTCCTGCATGTCTTACTCTGAGTATATATTTTTGTATAAATTGTATCATACAGAATTTTCAAGCACATATCTCTCAATAGCTTTCACGGCCACCTTAAGCTACTGCATACAGCCAGCAGTGAAGGACAATGTCTCTGATCTATAATATGTCATCACTGGCGACAGGCATTGGTTTTACACACTCGTTTTCAAGTTTTGAGGTATATATGACAAAATGTGTCGTAATATCCTGAATACTGTCCCGTCTAGTTGGATACGTTGATTGACTTCATGGTTGAAGCTAAACTTAACAAGATAGATAAAACACAAACAATTACTGGTATGACTTTCCATTGACTCCCGTCCAGTTGGGGGTTGATACGTATTTTTACAGAAAAGCTACACTATTATAAGTACACACACAAAGTTACAACATGCGGAAGCGCGTAATTTTTGAGAAAAAAGTTATTGAATATCAATTATTCTTGCATTGTTTATGTCTAATCCTATAATAATACTGACGCCATTTTTATTGTTATTGTCAGTAGGGATGTCGATTCTTTCAGAAAAAGATCGATTTTTTCAATAGATTCGAATTGTAAGCTGATGTATCGATTCCCAAAAAATCTCTCATCATAAATCTATATTTTTTATATTTTTGAATTTATAATGTAAACATAATTCCATTTTATGAGAAAAAAATTCCCTTCATCATAAAATATAGGGGGACTGATTCAGAAGGATTTCTGTATCTATTTTGAGACTGCTACGTCTCCGGCGCTGCGGGAAGAGCAGCCTCTACACCTTAGCGTAACAAATTGCAGGCATCCCTCGCCTTCGGCGACCAGCCTCAGCCGCTCCGGCTCATCCGATGCCTACGATTTGTTACAGCAGGCGGAGGCTGCTCCCCTACGCGCCTCCGGCTCTTTAAAACCACTCTAGGGGTAGGACAGACTCGTACCAGGTGGAGTCGGGGTCAATCAATTCGGTTCTTTGACATAAGTTGAACCTAACCTATTTTATTTATCTGCCCTAATTGGTACTGTTAAAATAAAACAAATTTCAATAAGAGATCATTTATTATGGTACGTTTCTTGTTTTTCATAAAATGGAATTATATTTACATTATAAATGCAAACATAAAAAATATAGATATTTAAGAAATCGCTTTTTTGTAAATCGAAAATCAACCTTTTTCGGAAAGAATCGACATCCCTACTGACGACAATGACATTACAAAATGGCGTCAATTTTCATCATCATTTTTTTCATCATCGTTCATCAATTATTTGGGAATCGATACATCAGCTTACAATTCGAAACTATTTAAAAAATCGATCTTTTTCGGAAAGAATCGACATCCCTACTGACAATAACAAAAAATGGCGTCAGTTTTATTGTAGGATTAGATATAAACAATGCAAGAATAATTGATTTTCAATAACTTTTTTCTCAAAAATTACGCGTTTCCGCATGTTGTAACTTTGTGTGTGTGCTTATAATAGTGTAACTTTTCTGTAAAAATACGTATCAACCCCCAACTCGACGGGAGTCAATGGAAAGCTAAGCTCAATTACTTCTAGGTAAACAAACTTGAGTCTTGTATTCCCAATAATTAAGTCTAACATGGATGTCACTCTTAATCTTTGTCTTGTCATGTTCATTTTAAGACCTATCCATTGAGTGGTGTCTCAAAATTGAAGTTTTTGAGCATAGTGCTAATGTCCTCTAGCAATTCTGCTTTAATGACTGTACAAGACTGCAGTAAGTCAATGGATGCAGTTTTGTAGCATTCCTTGGGAGTGGCCTATGTTTAGTAGAAGACTCATGAAAGGCTGTAATTTCGATGATCTTCACTTGATCAGATTAATTGTTCATTTTTTCTTCTTAATATTTTTTTATCAATCACTTCCTAACAACTCAACCGTTCATGGTGACTACGGTCCCTAAAAAAATTATTGCCTCACTTGTCCATGGTGACTAGTCACCAAACGACATCTTTCGGTTTAAACATGTACAGTGCAAAAGATAGCTGTTATTAATACAGTAAAAAATTATAGATTTGTCATCTGTGAGAGTGAATTTTATCTGTATAATAGTAACAAAATATTTATAAAAAAAGTTAAAATTAAATTTCGCCATTCTTGTTTGTGGGCTGTTAAAGTGTGAGAAATTCAATCAAAAATGTGATAGTTTTTTCTGTTTTTATATGTTATTTCTAATGTTATTGTACATCAAACTAATTGTTAAGATAATTTGCTTAGGAAACATTACGACAATTCAAAAACGTTTACATATAACAATTTAGCTCGAAATTTTATTCACTATACGCGATCATCATTTATTGATTATATGTTGTTTAAAATGTATTCTAATCAGTTTTTTGTGTTAAATGAATGCTATAAATATAATTCACTATTAACACGTTGATAGCCATTTATAAACGAAATATCTGTTGAGATGTGTCTAGAAATTATTTATTTATTTACTTATTTATTTAAATTTATACAGTAAAAATTATATACTTTTGTGTATTGAGTATATAAGATATTATTGATATTGGTGTCATTTTAAAGGTACTATCATGTATTATTATAATTTAAACTAATTGTCTCCAGTATATATATTATAATTTACTCATAAACTCGAAATTAAAAAATAAATACAATTTTTTTTATATTGCCATTTTTAAGTTTTATTTTCAGCCTTTATTATTAATTTGACTAATTTTCTTTTAGCAAAATTAAATTTTGAATTATTTGAATCTTTTGAGAATATTTTTTATTTGAATGTAGTTTTTCAGTAGTAATCGTTTTTGTTGGGACAGTCTCGCGCGGTCGTAAAAAAATAGTAACATTCAATGCGCGGACCGGTGAGGCGAGAATCACTCGCGCGGGGTGGCCCGTTAAGTGGATAAAGGTCTTTTAAAATATATTTCAATAAGCTTCAATTCAAAAAAAGTTGCTCATATAAAACTATGCTGGGCAGACAAATGATTGGGAGCAGAAATTTTATCCCTGCTCTGCTAATGTTGCTTCCCATCACCATCTAGGATTTGGGTTTTTCTGAGTGAATATAACCTAACTAAATAATTTATATAATCATTAGGTGGACATGTCCAAGGTGAAACTGGATGTGCTGAAACCATGGATCACACAGAAGATCACTGAAATACTCAAGATGGAAGACGACGTAGTCATTGATTATGTCAACAATCAACTCGAGGAGAAGGTGACTAAAATAAATTATTATTTACATATTAAATGTTAATGAAGGAATGTAATCATTGCAGTTTCTTTGCTGTCGATTCTTTAACTCGTGTAGATGTTAATAGAATGGAAATGTTTAGCTGTATTAAAGAAACTGCAATTGAATTTTGTCATATGTATATTGATTGCGTATGGATATTTTTATGGTCCCCACCGGTTAGCGCGCCGCCGCCGCCGCCGCCAGCCGTCGTCAGCCGCCGCAGCGCGCCGCGGCTCATCTCCCACGGACGCCCTTAGCATTCTCAATCGGTATTTACGGGGAAATTACTTAATGCTAACTCAGTATAAAACCATAAGCGATGTGGTGATGTTTGCTTGAGAAGAGTTAATCACACAAAACAATGGAACTTATCTCCAGAAGACGTTAAGAGACCGATCTGACTCGGGGTAGGGAAGCCTCGTTTCGTAGGCTTTGCGTTCAGCATAATGTGGTTGTGTTCGCAAAACCCTTACAGATGCAAGAAGTTGAAGAGTGAAGGGAGAAATGTTTGCTGACGTCGTGTCGTCGCGGCGTAGGCGGAGCGTCGTTCCGGACGTCGGTCTCCGCGGCGACTTCACGCTGCCGTCGAAGCCTTCAGCATCGCCGCCGTCCCTGCACCATCGGCTATAATTTTTGATCTGCACACCAATCGCTTCCCTATCCGAGTCATGTCGGGGCCTTTTTATATTTTAATCGTTTTTTTTTAAAGTTGGCGCTCTTAACGGCCTTCCGATAATAATATACCTCTTGTCTCCGATAAAAAATTATGTTAAAATAAACACAATTACAAAGGACAATGTAAAATTTGTTAGGGTGCATTTTAGTTTATTATATTGACTAGGTTATTAATAAGAGAATATTTTCTTTCCCGATCCGAATCCCTTCGGCTCCTAGTTCCCTTGTCCAAAGAAAATGCAGATCAATTTGACGGGATTTCTGAATGGCAAGAACGCGCGGCTTTTCATGGGCGAGTTATGGGAGTTGCTGCTTAGTGCCCAGGCCAGTGAGAATGGCATACCAGAGTCATTTACGCAGCAGAAAAAAGAAGAGATTAAGAAAAGAATGGTGAGTGTCGAAAAATTGTTTAGAACCATATTATACTGTCTGTTCGGCGAGAGTTGATAAAAAAGCAGGGTTTCTAAACTCATTACAAATTGAGGCAAGATAATTATACTTTTGCTGATAGCACGCTTGGCAATAGCTGAGAGCATGGTACCATAGAAATAAGCGAAGTCCTGCGGCTACGGTTGCTAGATCTTAGAATCGAAAAGCCGGACAGATCAGTCAGTTTAGCCAGATATTTGGGTAAACAGGCCAGACACAATTATTTTTTTTGTGTTAATATTAATTTCAATAATTGCATATAATAATTGCAATAGTAGTTTGCAGTAAAAAAGTCTAATTGAAATCTCCTTCGATTCTTATGAAATGACAATAAAATTTGCTTGTGCTAGCGATTACAAGATGAGGCGGGAGGAGAGGAAAACAATACTTGACAAATGTTAAAAAAATCTAACAAAAGCCGGACAGGCCGGACATTCTAATTGGCCGCACATGCAACCAAAAAGCCTGACTGTCTGGCTTTATCTGGATGCCTGGAAACGCTACCTGCAATTGTCGCTATTGCAAAACGTTTTCATTATATTTATCAACTCTCGCCACTTTAGCTTGTGTCAAACATAATGTTGGACTAACAGATTAAAGCACATTTAAAAATTCAGATTACTTTAATTTGTATCTTACATTTTTTTCTTTTTTGTAAAATATTATTCTTATTAATGCAAATTAAGACGATTTGGTTCAATTCGCCTATGTCTGATCATAAAAGAGTAATAATGTGAGAGACAAAATTTAACAAAACTAAGGTGTTAGAACTATCAATTGTGAAAAAGATTTATAGTTTTATATTGTTATCGTCAATAAAATTACATAAAATCTTTAGAATGACAGACGTAAGAAGGAAAGAGGTCATAGTGGATAATATAGTTTTTGGTACTTTTGTCTATTCCATATAACCCATTAAAGTAAATATTTTTTGTGTTTACTTCATAGTCTTTTAAGCAGAAATAATCGTTAGCAAAATAAAATATAACATAAAAATCGATGTAAAATAAAAATATAGTGCATTGTTGAAGGAGGCAATTTTCAATTTCGAAGACGCCATAACTTAATTTTATTAGTGTAAGAAGCCACTATCCATTACAGCTCATGCTAATTGGTTGAAAATGTAAAAAATCACAGGCATCATTTACACCAATTTCATCCTTTTACATTGTTAGTATTTTTTTATAGGATAAGGGTGACAAGTGAGCACACAGTCCACCTGATGCTGTGGCCCATAGACATTTATATCTATCTTCGATTGGGAATCAAAATGCAGATGTGTTGTTGGCCGTGAGGACTAAGATGGAATGCCTCTTTTCTGCCGACTTCCAAAAAGGAGACGGTACTCAATTCGAGTGTATGTTTTTTTTTTTTTTTATGTGTGTTACCTCATAACTTTGTACTGGGCGAACCGATTTCGATGATTCTTTTTTTATATGAAAGCTAATAGTTCTCGTGTGGTCCCATATGAATTTGATCAAGGTCAGACCAATGGTTATTGAGTTATTCTCAAATAACCTATATTGAAGTCGGCTGTACAAAATTTTTAATTTTAAATTATGTTTTTCTCTCTTTCGATTTATAAGTGATATTTTGAATATGTATTTTTATGTAATATTTAGTATTAAGAGTTTTCATACACTCTGTAATTCTGTGCTGATGGTATCTTGCTATTTGCATTGCATTACAGTCCTATAAAATTCCACAACTGAACATAGGACTTGCCCACAGATTGCCTCATAAGACTTTAATAACTTTGTCATAGTTGCCGCTCTTGGCAAGTGGAATGGCAACCACAGCGTTTTATTATTTTGAGTTGTTACATGTAAGATGCTGCTGGTCATCTCCTATTTCGGTTTCAGTTTCTCTTTGTCGTTTCTTAATATTACACCTATAGGACGATATGTAGTAGTGGATATTCCTACACTGGCCACCACACAGTGAACTGTGGACACGTTTACATAATGATTTCTAATATTTACGCAAACATTATATATTGAATAACTTATTTTTAACTTCCACTGATGGTTATGAGAGATTGATGTATTGAACATTGGGATACCAAATACCTCAGGCCCCTCGGTAAAATTTTTATGAGACACCCGTATGTAAAAATAGTTTTATTCAATTTGCCATTTAATAGGAGGAGCAAAAAGACAAGGAGAAGGATCGCCGTCGGTCGCGGTCCCGCTCACGCAGCCGCCGCCGTTCGCGCGAACGTCGCCGCTCGCGCTCCAGGACACGTGATCATTCCGGTGATAGGAAGTAAGTGACACTTTGTAAATTACATTATTTTATCAACATATTGCATCTGGACATACACCCAGCCAGCCAACCAACCAACCTTTCTTGATTTAATGTGGGATGCAGGACTTTGTAAGCAAGCACTAAAGAAAAAGGTCCCGCTGGGTTTCTTGCTGGTTCTTGCCAGGATGGAGGTATTTTCCGGGCTTAGCTATCCATTGACTCCCGTTGTTTTTACACAAATATACCAACATTTGCACAACATTTGAGCAATGCAGATTAAGGGTTTGAAAAGCTTGTGTTAAAGGCCACACTGCTGCCATTCATTTTTTGTGTGTTATTCAATATATGTAAGCTTATGTTTGAAGCCAGTATTCAGAAACAATTGAGTATGGCCTAGACTCACTTTGGAAATATCAACACATATCTAGACAACTTTAGTGCCTCCAATTGTAAGTAGAAAATATAAATAAGTAATATATTCAAAATCCGTGTTGTGACCTGACCCATAGTCTGTATATACTGCCAAACATTGGCCTCTGCCATTATATTGGTGGATATTTGGGGTTTGAATGATTATATCCCCGAAACTCTTCACCGCTGCATTGGAAGACATTTTCAAGCTTCTGGACTGGAAAGGATACGGAATTAACATCAATGGCGAGTACATCACTCACCTTCAATTTGCCGACGATATAGTCCTCATGGCAGAATCGCTGGAGGACCTAAGCACTATGCTCAATGACCTCAATAGTGTCTCCCAACGGATAGGTCTTAAGATGAACATGGACAAAACAAAGATTATGTTTAATGTCCATGTCACACCTATGCCGGTAGTTGTTGGGAGCACTAAGCTCGAAGTTGTTGACGAGTATGTTTACCTGGGACAAATAGTCCGACTAGGTAAGTCCAACTTCGACCGAGAGGTCAATCGACGGATTCAACTCGGCTGGGCAGCGTTCGGGAAGCTACGACACATCTTCTCGTCAGAAATACCTCAAAACCTTAAAACAAAATTGTACAACCAGTGCGTGTTGCCAGTGATGACTTACGGAACTGAGACGTGGTCCTTCACTGCTGGCCGTATGAGGAAGCTCAAGGTCGCTCAGGGAGCTATGGAGAGGGCTATGCTCGGAGTTTCACTGCGTGATAAACTTAGGAATGAGGATATCCGCAGTAGAACCAGAGTAACCGACATAGCCCAACGGATTAGTAAGCTGAAGTGGCAGTGGGCCGGCCATATAGCTCGAAGAACCGACAACCGATGGGGAAGAAAGGTTCTCGAGTGGCAGCCTCGTACCGGTAGGCGATGTGTAGGGCGTCCCCCCACAAGATGGAGTGACGACCTAGTAAGACATGCAGGAAGTCGATGGATGCAGGTGGCTCAGGACCGTGCTTTGTGGCATTCTTTGGGGGAGGCCTATGTTCAGCAGTGGACTTGTGAAGGGCTGTAATGATGATGATGATGATGATGAATGATTATTCTACCATCAGTTGTAGGAGGAAGTATTTTTTGTATCACCCTTATTTCTTATAAGTTATATTTCTTCATGAAGAAAGGTCATCAAGAAAAAATTTCTTCATAAAGGATTTTCTTGGGTCGAAATATTTTTTCAATCTTCACAATAAAATAAAAAATATACGAAAGAGCACTTTACTATAGGCTTTTCTTTTACACAGACATCGCAATGGGGGAAGTCCGCGCCGATCCAGACGACGCAGCCGAGAGAAGAGCCAGCCCAAGACTACTCCTGCTACTACTAATGTTGATGATATTAAGCTTCCAGAACCTAAAGGTATTTGAAATACATTTTTATTATTCTAAAAATGTTTTACGTATGTACTATTATAAACAATCTTTCATTTTGTTTGGTACAGAAAATGGCAAATCACCAGAGAAGCAAGAAGAAAAGGAAAAACCTGAAGAAGAGAACCATGATTCTACAACAGAAGAGGTAAAGGAGAATAATGCAGAGGAAACATCAAAAGAGGAGAAGATAGAAGAAGATGGTCACAAATCTAGATCTGTATCTCCAGCTAAGTAAGTAATGTAAAATATAAGGCATTGTGAATAAGAATATTAACTTCCAAAACTTAACCTCTCTCTGTTCCTTATATTACTCATTTTCGTAATGTTATAATATTTCCAATGATTTTTAAATAAGATAGAGATGAAATTGTTATTAGGGCGACTGGTGGTGGTGAGAAGGAAGCTGAGGAGAAACCTCCGGAAAAAACTAGACAATCATCAAGTGAACGTCGTTCATCGTCTGCTTCATCTCGTAAGTTTTTATTTAGTGGGGGCTTTTGTCTAATTCCATAATAAAAATATGTATCCTTGTAGTTCAAGAGCAAAATAGCAGATATGTTATTTAGTTTTGATGATTGTCGTTATAGAGTAAAACTAATTTAACCTTAGCATATTAGTCATAGGTAGCTTTATATTTCAATGGCAATAAGTAATATACCATCTTGAAAGTCACAAAATCCTATGTTGCGCATTTTGATATTTCTATTTCGGCATAAATTATTTTCAATATAAATTGGATCAGAATATTACAAATGCATGATTGTGGACATTTTTGTATTTTGCAAATGTTATCACAATTTCTTAAAACTTATTTTTATGTTTCGACATTTTTGAAAAAGTTTCGAAAATAACATTAAATTTTTTTGTTGTATAACCAACTAGCGGTCAACACTGGGGAACACTGGGTACCGACCACTAGTAAGTTTTAAATTCATAAAAATGACTTAATAATATTGATGTATGTTTTTGTAAGATCTCAAACCTTTTGTTTTCTATTTCATTTTGTTTCTGTCCTTTTCGTAAGACGTCGAAACGTTATGATAAAGATATTAAAGTGGCAAAACAAAACAAAAATACTTCCACTTTAAAAGAATTAAAATTTAAAATTTTTCTGTAAACTTTTCTACATGAAAATGTTTCTTTTTGAAAATAGTGTATATATTTTATTGAGTATGACTGTGAGTACGAGCAGATCTTTCAAAAAAACGCATGCCAGCTCTGGAAATTTTTTTTTGAAAGGCCAATGTTCATTAGTGGTCAAAAGACATAATAGTAATGTTTTGATGCAATATTTTTAGTTAAAAATTAAGATATACTTGTAAGTAAAAGGAAAATAGAATTAAAGTATATACAGTCCGTACGGATAAAGAATGGGATTAGAAATGGCGGCTCATCGAGCCCGGTATCAATAGCGCAAAACCCGCTAATAACAGTATATCGTTATAACGTTATATTATTCGGTAAATTGAAAATTATCTATGATTGGGCAAATATTTGAAAAAAATTGTACGCAAGTAGGGACATTAATTTTAAAATAATATTTATAACTAACGACTCGCTCTGGATTCGCCTGGGTGGGATCTATTATGTAGTGTTATTTAGACTTAACATAATCATTAATGACCATTTATTTCACCTTATCAATATTTTTTTCTTATTTCATTCTATATTAAATTTATTACACTCGGTTCAGCCATTCCGAAGATTAGCTCGGACAGACAAACAGACAACCAAAAATTTTAAAAATAGTTACTCATGTCTCACTGGCATGTAAATATGTTATACAAAAAAAGTTTACAAACAATAATTTAAAATTTTGTTCAACCGACTCCAATATATATTATTAAGGATAACTCAAAAACTATTGGTCAGACCTTGACCAGATCAAATTTATATGGGACCACATGAGAAGTACCAGCTTTCAAATAAGAAAGAATAATCGAAATCGGTTCACGTTAAACAAAGTTGTGAGGTAACACACATAAAAAAAAACAGAGTTGAATTGAGTACCTCCTCCTTTTTGAAGTCAAAAACTATTGGTCAGATCTTGATCAAATTTATATGGGACCACATGAGAAGTACCAGCTTTCAAATAAAAAAGAATCATCGTAATCGGCTCACGTAAAACAAAGTTGTGAGCTAACACACATAAAAAAACAGAGTTGAATTGAGTACCTCCTCCTTTTTGAAGTCAAAAACTATTGGTCAGATCTTGATCAAATTTATATGGGACCACATGAGAAGTACCAGCTTTCAAATAAAAAAGAATCATCGTAATCGGTTCACGTAAAACAAAGTTGTGAGCTAACACACATAAAAAAACAGAGTTGAATTGAGTACCTCCTCCTTTTTGAAGTCGGTACAGGTACAGTAATTATGAACAAAATACTGAGAATGCGTCTAGCTCACAAATTATCGAAACCAGACTGAAATTTTTCTTTGTAGTTTTTTGCATTTTGTTATTATTGATGCCAATGACACGTTGGACGTATTTTTTTTGTAGTCTACCGGCGGGTGTGCCTATAAATAGAACAATAGTGTGCGAGCGAGAAGTGAATAGATGCAGCGCCATTTATAAGCCCCTTCTTTAACTGCACGGGTTAAATGTCTGGAATTTAAATGTCTGTCTAATACGAAATGTTTAAAAACAGATATTTACATAAAATAGCTCTAGTTAAATTGTACTGTTTTTAATTTTATTTTTCTTTACGTACAATTTTCATTAAACCAATAAGTTCATACAAAACTTACGTTAATTTTATAACTTCATATAGAGTTTATTATTGACACATGCGCGCATGATAAGTGTAGGATTACGTTTTCCGACAACTTTCATGACCGTCATGACACGCCGCCATTTTCTGATTATTATTTTATTTAATTACAATTTAAAATGGTTAAATATTTTATTTTTACTTCAATATGTTCCTTATCTTATAAATCATCACTTGAAGTAAATGTGCAAATGCCAAGCGAGTGTTAGCTTGACGGTCCTGTACTTATCGTGCGCGCGTAGTTAATTTATTTGATTGTCTTATTCCTTATTCTGTTTTAGACGGCAGTGCAAAGAAAAGATCCTCGCATAAGAAACGTCAATATCGCTCCAACCGCGATTCCTCCGGTAGTGCCAGTCCAAGACGCAGTTCGCGCAGAGAAAGGTGAGTGGAAATGAAATGATAAAACATTGGTTATAATGTTGTTATTTTCAATACTATTTTGTTTTTTTCTGCTAAAACAATCTGTTCATTTGATTTGTCCAGTACAATACTCACCTACTGCCATTAATCAAAGGTTGTAGGATAATAGTGTGAAGTCAATTATTATGATTTTAATTTTTTAGGTGTAGTCTTGGAAGTTATTTGAACATGTTATTGGAAATTAAAAGTGCTTGTTTTAAAAATAAGAACTTATTTATTAGCATTATTAGTTTTATTAATAAGGATTTAGTAGTAGTTTAGTTATCAAAAAAACATTATCTGACAAATCTAAGGAAAACCAACAAACCAAACCTTATTTTAGTAGTATTTTTCGTTAATTCATATTATTTTTATTTTCTGAATATAGGTAATTAATTAATACAATAATAATGTTTTTGAAAATTATAATATAATATTATTTTATGTACTTATGTGTATGAATTATTATATACATACATAAAATGTTATTAAATTATTTGCACGCTTATTAAGACTGGAATAACCATTTTTAAATTTTGTTTCTGTCTGTTAAAATTTTACATTTCAATGCATTTTCACGTTTCCATTACCGTTACTGTATGTTTAAGTCAACTACTGAACATAGGCCTCCCCCATAGCCTAATAGGGGGGATATTTGCCATAGTTGCCACGCCTGGCAAGCGGGTTGGCAACCGCAGTTTTTTATTTTTAGTCGTTATTAGGAAGACGTTGCTGCCCATCTCCTGATTTGTTTCCCCTCTGTCGCCTCTTAAGCCTTCTACGGACTAAGCGTTCCAATGTACGCGTAGTCGGTTACGCGTACACAGGAACGCGTATACATTAATGTAAATTCAAAAAAAAAACCTTAAATGCATTGTCTAAAGTTGTATTCACAAAGATACGTACAAATTAAAAGCACACCCAAATGTTTCTAGTGGGCGCTCCTTTGGTAAGGACGTTTTTTGTCGCTGATTGTGTGTCTAGTTTTTTATTAGTGATCGATGCATACATAGTATTAAATCTCGTACGATAGTACGGACCCTTCATCCGCGAGTTCGACTCGCACATGACCGGTTTATTATCATAAACTATAATCGAACAAACCTTTTTGGTTTGCAATTTTACACAGAAAAAAACTTAACACTATCTCTTAACGTTTTGATGGAAAATCGGTTTTCTACTAAAATGGGGTAAATGAGACTTTTTATATAAATATACATTGATAGTGACTTGTGTTTTATGATTATGACACTTAGTAGTTTTGGAACACTGATCAAAAATATTTAAAAAATGCATTATTAGATGGCTCGGTAGTGAAGTAGCTAAGTTTATGACTGCGGAACTGAGGGTTGCGGGTTCTATTGGTGTATGGACAAGTATTTGTATTGTCAATGCTTTGGTTCTGGGAGTTATAGCATGTTACATTTACATATGTGATACGACTTCCAAGATACATGTGAAATTCTTAGAGTGGGGGTTACATTCTTACAAAAGAAAATTATAATATTGTTAATGTCATGGTTTTGATGATGCCTCCTTTTTTCTTAAATGTCAACCTCACCTGCATGAAGTGCGTGTACTATGCTAAATGACAGACACGGCTCTTGTGACCGACTGTTGGTTTAAAATCTATCCAAAAATGCTGAATCCAATCATTACAGACTGGTGAACCAGTCACCAGCACGAACTGGTGACTAGTGAACCAGACCTAAAATTTGTGAAACAAATATTAGGTCTATATAATAATGTCTGTATTAATATTGCTTGTAATATTTTTATAAATATCCTTCACAAGTTTTATGCCAAGCACAAGTGATAAACTTTCATATTAATGTGAAGTATCTCTTTTATTTTATTTGACGTTATGCCTTTACATCGTTGTAGGAGCAAGTCTCGACGTCGCAGCCGTCGTAGATCCCCGGATCGTCGTGAAAGGGAACGGGAACGCGAACGCGAAAGGGAACGCGAGAGGGAACGTCGCCGACGTGAAAGAGACAGACGAGAAAGGTACCATTTAAATCAATTTGTGAAATACATTGTTTTTTAAATGAAACAAAAGTTCTTTATAGAGATATAATGATTTCTTGCTTTGATTTATTTAGAGGTTAATTTTTATTTGATTTTGCTTAGAGTACATTCTTTTTAATGTTTCTTTGAATGACATTTTTATAGTGATGACTTATTATGATAATTGCAAGTTTGTACACCATTAGTTGATTTTCCTGTTTTATGAAATGATAAAAGCAATAACAAAGTTTTATGCGTAGTAAATGTTATTTTGATAAAAAATATACAAGTATAATTAATTACTCACTTAAAGTTTACAATGGTATTGCACCAAGAGACACCCATCGCAAGTATTTACTGTAGACACTTTATTTCGCTGTCAATATGACCTATGGCGCTCTAATAAGTTTGTTTATTTATGAAAGGTCCCGAGAGCGTCGTCGATCGCTTGAAAGACGCAGACGTTCGCGTTCACGCTCTCGACGACGTTCAAGAGACAGGTAATATTTATTTTTAGTATTTGTGAGCAGTTCTTTTTGGCTTTTTACTTGCTTTTTGCCTCGGACCTTAAAAATACGGATAAATCTCGTAGTATTGTAAATGGTCGCCCACTATGTATACGCGTGCGTGAGGGATGCTAGATAAAAATCATATGATAATGTGATCCGGCAAATAATGTTTTCATTCAAGTACTATTTCAGTAGTAATTAATAATTTTATACACCGTTAAATTTGAATAACCACATGACTTTGATCAGAGCAGAGTCGAGATTTCGGAGTGGATCCTATAATGGAAGTTTTTCAGTTTCAAGAGTAATTTAACAGTGCACCTATTTGTTTATTTTCGTGGCCTAATAGTAAGAACAATCGGAATTTGAAAACAATAAATGTGACATACTTTAAATAATAAATTATTGTTAAAGGTGCTACGAATTAACTAGCTAAATCCTACTAAAAATAAAATAAATATGATGTGTCTAACTTAGTTTGAAAAGCACTTACCCTGCCTACCGCGATTGCGTGCACTATTCCCATCACTAATCCCAATACCACTACTCTCAACATCACCACTACTCTCAACATCACCACTACTCTCAATATCACCACTACTCTCAATATCACCACTCGCAACACCACTACACTGGGAAAGACAATTTGTGCCGGCGAGGCTCGTCCACATTTTGCTCGCGTACTGTGAAATATATTGCTTTAATAATTTTCAAAGTATGCTTTTTAAATAAAATTATGGCTTAATACCTGCCTATTTATATAAATAATAAGTACAGATTTTGCCACTTTTTAAAACAAAATCTCTTTAAAACTATCTGACAAACCATTGTTTATTTTTATTTGATTTTTAATTACAGTAAATGTAACGAAATTATAAAAAATAATAATTTAAGAATGGTTTTTGATTCCTTGAGAGTTTTTTAAATTAGTTATGTCGTGTTTGTAGGATTTTATCACATAATATTGCGTTTTTATAGTGATAATAACGTGCCTTGACCTGACTAGCGTTGTGTACTGTGATCGATTGTCAGACCTCGGATGTATTTGTCCGCGTGTAGTTTGCGTATGAACAAGGAAACTAGGAACTAGGAACTAGAAAGCTTTACACGTTTTCAGTATAACATTGCGTCCGTTTTTTTAAGGTCCGTGCTTTTTGCTAAATCTTTCTATATAATGTCATCATCATATTCAGTTATAACATAAAATATTTTCGAGACGCTGATTGTGTACCCATAGCTATATCACGTAAGTAGAAGTTAGAAGTCCCTACAAAGTGTAAATATATTTGAAAGTTTGGCTGGTTTTAGTATGATAAGTGAAATGGGTTCACAATAGGCTGCATATAATTGGGTAGTTGATACCATTTTAATTAATTACTACATCGTATAATTGAATTTGCTACTTTTATACATACCCAATACTTTGTTTCAGTTGTAAGCTTAATTAGATTTTCATTATTTAAAAATAAACAACTTTAATTAATCTTTCGTTTTGACTGCTCGTAAAAAGTTGATGAGGGTCGACTACCCTATTCAGTCTATATCTTGTAATTGCATAAGTGCACTCATACATATTATCATTTCGCATAATGTTTATACTGTAAATAATGAATCAGACATGTATACCATAACGTCTGTTATTATTATGATCGATTTATTTGTATATAAGTTTGCGGTGTATAGGTCCCGGAACTATCACTGCCGCACCTTAAACTACTGTAACAGTGAAGCTATGGTTTAGCGTGTGAATCTCTCACGGCAGGCAGTCTCTGTACGGAGCGATTCCAATCTTGTGAGATGGGACGCCTCCAAAACACAAGCGTGTCTTTTTATTGCAAAAAGGAGCTCACACCCTGGCTCATACTTTCTGGGAATTTATCTTTGGACCACACCGAACCGCATTCAGTTGTTAGGGATTACTACAACCCGAATTTCCGACCTCAACTTTATTAACTAGTTAACTAGGTGGTAAGAAAACCAGGTGTCCTTGCAGGTGATCGTGTATGAAGTACTGCTGTCAAATATGGCCTGGTGCTGCAAAATGCCAACTAGCAGCATTGTACTCAGTAGAGAGGCGTGCTAAGAGGCTTACTGGTGACTAATTTGGTTGAAACCAATCCTTGTCAGCTTCAAGCAGCCTGTTAGCTTCAAAGTAGCCTGTCATCTCGGTATTCTACAGGATACATTTTAGAGTGTGTGCAAGAATTACATACCTTAATTTCTCCCTCTCCTTTCGACAATTAGAACCTTTGTTGTCGATAATCTACGTATTTGACCCAAACGTTTGCTTCGTCTTTAGTAATATGTATAAAGAAGTGTAATAAGTTGACGACGTTTGTCTTACTGTTCGATTTCAATTTGGGTATTTTTAAGGCAAGAGTGAATAGGCTTGAATACGCTAAGACAGTGCAATTTACCATCTAGAGCTTCATCACCACTTACCATCAGGTGGGATTGCACTGCAAAAAAAATTAAAAATGTCCGTGTGTTGTGTTGTCCAATGATAGAATTGGAATAGGATAATTCCTGTGTATAGTCTCCAAAATGTGTTCTATAAAATATCAAGGGGCCATCTTACGCCTGTGCTCGAGGCTAAGCATGTGATTTCACAAAAATTATCCCGCTTAAAGATTGAGGGAATTTCGACTCCAAATGACTGAAAGCGATTGATGTATTTATAAGATATATTCTGCCAAGTATGCGAGACAAGGCGAATGATCGTCTATAAGCGACTTTGCTCTAGTTGGATTATAATATAGATTCTATGTGTGAGTCATGCATGCATGACTCCCCAATAATCATATTGTACGTGATTACAACTGGCAAAGGCAATGTTATGATTATTACAATTTTACTTAGATTCTATTAAAATGAAAATGGACGTCATTATTCGATTTCGCGCTAACTTGCATAAACTATGACATGGAGAAGTCACCTCAGTGCTTACACCCTCGTTAAGCGCCCGAAACGAAAGTTAAAAGTTAAAACGCGATAAATTCCGTAAAATTAGCTTTATTCAATATGCAGTATTCGCGTAAATATAAAAAATTCTTATGTTACCAATTCGCATTAAAGATATCGTTAATAAAGGTTACTTTCATTAAAATACTATTATTTTTTAACTATAGTGTATATTAATATAATTGCACGTTCACATACAGTGTAATTCCCATCATCTTTTAATTATTTTCTCATCATCCATATCGCATATATCTTTCTAAAATCTTGCTTTTATCTATAATCTATTCATTTCTCATGAGTCATAAATTGTATTACTACATAGGTATTTTTTAAACCATTGATTAAATTAAACAATGAGTGCATTAGATCGCGAGACCGGCGCCGCTCCCGTTCCCGCAGACGTTCGCGTTCGCCGCGACGTTCTGGTAGACGCTCGCGTGATCGACGCTCCAGGGACCGACGTTCGAGAGACCGCCGTTCTAGAGATAGATCCAGGTAAAGTCCGTTTCGTAATGAAATCTATATATGTATTTAACTGAACATGGTGAACGACTCACTCTTAAATAAAAATTATACTTTTATTAAAAACTAAAAGCCGTCACCAAATCACTCAAAATAACGAAGTAATTTAAACATGTAGCCAAGTGGGTGCACATACTAAGGCTTGAACTAGAATATGTTTCAAGAAAGAAATACTGTGGAAAATATGCAATCTATAAAATTAAAATGGAAAGGTATGCAATTTGAAAGCAAATGTCAAATTTCGTGAAGACGCTGCGGATAGAGATATCTTTCGAGACTAAGACTTTTTTTAAACTGGAGACTGTTAATAAACCACGGATATACAACCTTACTTGATTGGCTTTTATTTTTTTACTAAAAGTTTTACAAATTATCAAGCCATATAATATATCAATTAGAATGTCGTCTTAACATTAAAAACTTCATATTCTATTTGTGCTTATATCATACCATCCCTGAAATAAAACCTAATTAATTAAAAAAAAATCATTAAATCGGTTACCAATTAACGAAGATACCGTGTTACATACATAAAAAACAAACACAATCACACAGGAACATACAATCTAATTGAGAACATCCTCCTTTTTTGATGTTGGCTAAAATAAATATTTTTTTTCTTGTGACACTACGGGAATATATTATTAATCCAGTTGTATTTATTATAATTAATAATTTAAAATAATTTATATTTACAATGTAGAATGATTTAATAGTTAATAATCAGTATTACCGATTGCGAATGTCAAGAATGCCGGCTAAACGAGACATGGAAATTCATTATTTCAGCTGAGAAATAATTCTCTGTTTATTCGAAATATCTGATATATATCACATTTTACGGCTAGTTAAATTTAGTCTTTCAATAAATAAAAAAAATAAACTTATTTAAATCTTATACATATGTATTTATTTATGCCATTGAAATATCACAACGAAAAATATCAGGCAATTCTATTAAATCGTACTCGTAATGAAGCCTCCATCATAAATTTAGTTTTAAAAAAATAGTTATTCTAGTTCATTTTATTTTATCAAAACGATCAGCTAAAATTCGAGGTGCAAAAGCATTAATGTAGTGTATAAAATTTAGTGTAGTCGGTTTTTCAAAAGCAGAAAACCGTCTGCACTAAATTTTGTTTGATTTCTTATTATATTGTTGAAAACTACATTGTACTAATAATTATATATTTTCAACCAAAATTGTTTTATGCAGGGACAGGAAGTCACGAGACCGTACGAGAGACAGGAGGTCTAAGGATAGAAAATCTCGCGATAGAAGGTCCAGTGATATCATTAAGGAGCGGTTGGAAAAATCTGTGTCCATACCAAGGAAAGGTGTGTAAAATAATGCTTTAAATTTCATATACACTTAATAAATTGCATGCAATACTGCAATAACCTAATTACATGTATTGAATCTCTTTTTCAGAAAACCTTGAAAAATTACACAAGCCAGTTGAACGGAACTCTATTCCACCGGAGCGCACGAAAGAACATGCTTCGAGTTCTAGTAGGGAATCATCTGTGGCAAACGATAAATCTGCTACAGTGAATGATAGTCAAGCTAAACCAGCAGCTCAATCGTCTGATGATGATGACAGAGAAGATTTTATACCCATACCCACCTTAAGAGACTATTCTAAGAGTTTATCTCGAACACCTTCGCCTTTCCTAAGAAAACATGAAATTGAAAGCAATAAAAAATCTGATAGATCAGCTGACGACGCATCAGGAAAAGAACAAAATGATGAAGACAAAACACAAGAAGTGAAAAAATTGAAAAGAAAAGCTCATCAATCAGATAGCGAAAGTGAAAGCAGTGAAGAAGTTAATAAAGCTAAAAGTAAGGCAAAACTTAAGCGCAAGGAAAAAGCTACATCAAAGAGAGCTAAGAAGACCAAAAAAGAAAGTTCTTCAAGTGATAGCGATTCAGAAGATTCATCTTCTAGTGACTCAGAAGAAGATAGAAAGAAGAAAAGCAAAAGAAGCGCCAAAAAGAAATTGGCAAAGAAATCTAAAAAGAAGCGAGCTCGGTCTTCAAGCTCAGAATCGAGTTCAGAAGAAGAAGTCAAACACAAGAGTTCAAAAACAAAACAAAAGAACATTCCAGAGGAGTCTGACAGTGAGAAAAAGTCGAAGAAGCGAACCAAAGATACGAGCATTGAGCACTCTAAAGAGAAAATTGAAAGTAAACCAACAAAGTCAAAGAAAGCTGAAAATTCTGAAGATTCTCGCGATGACAGTTCAGATAGTGACACGAAGTCCAGTAAAAAGAAAACTATTAAACATGATTCTAGCAGTTCCGAAAAAGAGATAAGACGCAAGAAAGCTGAATCCACAAAAGAAAAAGCTGTTTCTCCTGATAATGCAAAATCTCGAAAAGGTGAAGAAAAAGCTGCTAAAACAAAGCATTCAGACGAAACTAAGTCTAAATCTCGGGATGATAGTGAAAAGAAAGGTAAAAAACGTGAAAAAGAAGATTCTTCTTCCGATAGTGATCAGGTGTCGAAAAAGAAAGCTAGAAAAAAGGTTTCGGAGTCTGAATCTGAATCAGATAGTGATGAACCTAAGAAATCGAAGAAATCAAAGAAACACAAGAAACATTCAAAGAAACATAAGAAACACAAAAAACATAAGAAAGCGTCAAAAAAGAAGGATGATTCTTCTGATAGTGAAGAAGCAGAAGAGGATGAAGAAGAAGGGAAGGTAAACAATGAAGATTTAGAAAAGAAGTTACGGGAAAGAGCATTAAAGTCTATGAAAAAACAAACTAGTGCATCTGGTTCCGATTAACAAATCGTTCCGCTCATTTTGTCTCTAAGTTGTCACTTAAAAAAGTTTTAATTTTACGAAATGTAACGATTTTAAGAATGAAATAGCATGTATGACTAAAATACGTGTACGTCTTAATTGTTAGTAATAAAGTTGAAAATGTGTAAAATGACTTTATTTTTATATTATTACTAGCTGACCAGGCAGACGTTGTTCTGCCCTTTCCGAACGACCATTTGCTTTCCCAAAAAAACTCCTGAAATTAGCAATAAAAAAATTGAGGGTCACTTATCAGGATAAAAACTATCCTATCTCTCAAGTTGGATCAAACTGCACACAGTCTGCAAATTTTTTTTGAAATCGGTTCTATCTGTTGAATACTTACAGCAACACGTGGTGGTTATACTACTAAATTGTAGCTTATATTAAACGTTTGTATTTTTAACATAGCGCCATCTATTAAATATTTACTCAATCCAGTCAACAGATATCGTCATCTGACAGAATCGTTTGGAGCTAACAGATAATTGTGACTGTCAAATAATAGACAAATAATTTTCAATAAAATAATATTGTATTGCGACTATAAATTGAGATGTAAGCTATCCTATCTTTTAAGTTGGACCAAACTGCACATTGACCAAAAATTTCATTGAAATCAGTTCAGTAGTTTAGGAGTTCATCGTGGACAAACAACGTGACACGTAATTTTTATATATAAAGACTTGGTCGCCCTACACTTTGCGTACCGGTACGAGTCTGCCACTCGAGAACTTTTTTCCCCATCGGTTGTCGGTTCTTCGAGCTATATGACCGGCCCATTGCCACTTCAGTTTACTAATCCGTTGGGCTATGTCGGTCACTCTGGTTTTACTGTGGATATCCTCATTCCAAGTTTATCACGCAAAGAAACCCCAAGCATAGCCCTTTCCATAGCTTGCTGAGCGACCTTGACTTCATACAGCCAGCAGTGAAGGACCACTTCTCAGATCCATACGTCATCACTGGCAATACGCGCTGCTTGTACAATTTGGTTTTCAGGTTTTGAGGTATACCTGACGAGAAGATGTGTCGTAATTTCCTGAATGCTGCCCAGCCGAGTTGAATCCGTCGATTGACCTCTCGATCGAAGTTGGACTTACTATTCTTGACTATTTGTCCCAGGTAAACATACTCGTCAACAACTTCGAGCTTAGTGCTCCCAACAACTACCGGCATAGGTTTGACATGGACATTAAACATGATCTTTGCTTTGTCCATGTTTATCTTAAGACATATCCGTTGGGAGACAATATTGAGGTCATTGAGCATAGTGCTCAGGTCCTCCAGCGAATCTGCCATAAAGACTATCGTCGGCAAATCAAAGGTGAGTGATGTACTCGCCATTGATATTAATACCGTATCCTTTCCAGTCCAGTAGCTTAAAAACGTCTTCCAATGCAACGATGAAGCGTTTTGAGGATATGACGTCCTGTCTTACACCTCTCTGCAGTTGGATAGGTTTCGTACTCTGATTCTGTACTCTGAAAGCCATCGTAGCCCTACTGTACAAACACTTCAGCACTTCAATATACCGACAGTTAACTTGGCCCAAATTTCGACGGAATCAAAGGCCTTGTCATAGCAAATTGGCAGATTGTACTCTTCTGTCTTCTGTACAATTTGCCGAAGGGTGTGTATGTGGTCTATGGTACTAAAGCTTCTTCGGAAACCGACTCGTTCGGGATGCTGGAAGTCTTCGACGATTCGTAATGACTCGAAAACAGCACGTAGACGTGGCTCAAAAGGGAAATCTGTCTGTTTTTTTTTATAAAAGAGGGCAAAAATTTTTTTTTATAAAAGAGGGAAATTTGGCGGCTGGAATTAATCCAAACAATTCATCAGAGCACTCCCCGTGGTAAATTCGATAGAAAATGCAAAGGGATGCAACATCTCTAGTGATAGAAAAATGGCTACTCCCCTCCGGTCCGCCGGTGGCCCGTGTTGCTCTATGGTTTTAACATAAAATTAAAGTACTTAGCGACAGTCTAGACTACGAAGGTACTATGTACGTCATCCTCATTAGCTTGTAAAAGTCCACTGCTGGCAAAACCTTTTCCGTTATAGGTTTGTCTCCGTCGCGTTTAATAGGCGGTTTGACCACCACAGTACCATACTTCTCACCATGGGCATGCAACTTAGAACATTATTTTACGAACAAAATGATACGTTTTATGTGCTTCCATCTACATTCCGAAACGCTAGGCTAGACTTATTTTACTTATTTTAATCTCACTAGAGGGCACTTATATATTAAGTCTATGCATACGCAATAATCCACGCGCACTACGCAGTTAGTAGTGGTCACTGGTTACGCTTAAATTGTTATTAATATTTATAGAACATTATTTATTTTTAGAAAATGCCATTTTATCTGTGTTTTCAGACAATGAAAAACTGCTAAAATATTATTAGAATATGAAGGCTAATTTCGCCACAACGCTTAATGTTATAATATCTCAGGTGGATGATCGGGCGGTCTCGAAATCTAAAGACCCCGGATTGCGTCCAGCACATGTGTTTATTTTTTCCCTTTTATTCAAGTTCCTTCTGTTATGTAAGCGCCGTCTGTTATGCAAAGCACGACACTAAAGAAAATTAAATTTGAGTCGCGCATCTATCTCTAGTATATATACAGATCTATGCTTCTCACACTAGACGCTGCTCGTCGCCGGTCTGTGTTTGGTCTGTATATTATGCTTGGCGAAAACTAGATGGTTCTATCGGAATGAACAGAGCGAAAATTTAAAATATTTTTTCGTAATTAGCCGCTTTATTAATTATTTAGTTATTTTAATCATTCAGTCTCATATAATTTTTCATAGAACTAAACATTAATATGTCTTTGGCAACATGATACAAAATTTTCTGTAAAATAGTGACAAAACAAGACAAACTTCTAAAATTTTACGCTACGATTAAAAAATAATCTTAATTAATGTTTCTCAAGCAAATCTGGAACTATCAGATCATCCTTTGGTATGGTGAGACTTGAAACAGTCTTTGCCACGTGCAAAACACAAATGCGTGTCGCATTTTGTACAGCGTACCTGCGACTGGTACAATAATTTTCGTATCTGCACATTCTAGATGCTTTTATTTCGTCGAACGCTGGAAAATGTTCGTACCTATCATACCGCTTTGCTTCAGATGGCCTGTTTGCTGGTCTGTATTGTCTGTTTTTGCCGAAATGCCTAATAATCCATCAGTAATGTTCATGCGAAATTCGCAAGGGCAAAATTTCCCTCCTGCTTAATTTATTTGCCAGACGATACAGTCGCTAAGAATTGACAATCGCCAAGTCAAGAAAGTTCATCAGTACTGTCAGTGTCCATTAATTTGTTTTGATGAATGTCCGGTAGTACTCCATCTGCTGATCCAGAACATCATCAACACGCCCCATGTGTTGGTTGTATACTCGACTACTTTTGGGGCAGGTACGTCTACATACATCTTCAAGCGTTTTTCCCATCTTCTGACGATTGAAGATAAGGACGAGCCCGTGCAGTTTGATGCCATTAAAACGAACTTATTATCTTTCCATTTGACGATGACAGTCAGTTCGCAAACATACTGCTGCGATTCCATCCTACATAGGTTGCACTAAAAGTATCGGGAATGGAATATTTCCACTGTTCCCGTCATATTAAAATCTTTTTAATTGAAAACTCCTTGGTTTTAAAAATCGAATACCATTTATTTATTTAAAAAAGATTCTCAGTCTTGTCATAAGGTTTTGTCAAACTTGTTTAGTCGTTGAGAAAATGCAATTGACTCGAGAAAATTCAAGAGCGATGATTTATTATGACTTTCGAAGTGGTTTAACACAAAAACAGTGTGTTGACCGGATGATTTCTGCATTTGGTGATGAAGCCCCATCCAAAACCACAATTTATCGCTGGTTTGCTGAATTTCAACGTGGACGTGTCAAGCTCAGTGATGATCCCCGTCAAGGTCGTCCAAAAACTGCAGTCACCCACGAAAACGTTGATGCTATGCGTAAGCTGATTGAGGACGATCGACATGTGACATTCCGCGAAATTGAGGCAACTTTAGACATTGGCATGAGTCAAATACAAATAATCTTGCATAAACAATTATGTGTAAAAAAGTTGTTTTCCCGATGGATGGCGCATTCGCTCTGTGAAGAGCAAAAAGCGGCTCGCGTTACTTGATGCGTCAGAACTCTCGAAAGATTCCACGCAGGATCCCCAAATGCTGTATACAACATCGTATCAGGTGACGAATCCTGGATATACGCGTACGAACCCGAAACAAAAAACCTGTCACGAGTTTGGGTGTTCGAAAATAAGTTAAAGCCAACAAAAATTGTTCGTTCACGGAGTGTTGCAAAAAAAAATGGTGGCCACGTTTGTCTCCAAAACCGGCCAAATGTTACGACTATTCCTCTTGAGGGTCAAAGAACAGTTAATGCAGAATGGTATGCTAGCATTTGTTTGCCACAGGTCGATTCTGAACTCCGTAAAGAGAACTGCAACCGCCGCATCATCCTCCATCACGGCAATGCGAGTTCTCACACCGCACACAGAACAAAAGAGTTTTTAGAGCAAGAAAACATAGAATTATTAGACCATCCGCCGTACAGCCCCGACCTAAGCCCTAACGATTTCTATACTTTCTCTAAAATAAAGAATAAATTGCGTGGACAGAGATTTTCATCACCCGAAGAAGCTGTGGACGCCTACACAACGGCCATTTTGGAAACCCCACCTTCCGAATGGAATAGTTGCTTCAATGATTGGTTCCATCGTATGGAAAAATGTGTCAAATTTCGCGGAGAATACTTCGAAAAGCAATAAATACATTTTTAAATAGTAATGTTGTGTCACTTCCTTGATTACCGAAATTTTCAGTGCCGCCCTCGCAGCATCTGGTTTAAATTTAATCGCAGCACGGCCAGGGATCCTGTTGAACATGACTGTTCCCGTGCTGTGAAGATTCCTCTTTCTAATCTCATCAATTAGTGGAACAATGGTAAAATATCTGTCATGGTAGACAGAGCTTCCATGCGGGATACTTTTCACCATATGCAGAACCACAGAAGCTCCAAGTCCAAGCGATGTATCTCCAAACATGGTTTTACCCGCCGCGTAAAATACATCTCACGAACGATCGACACCGGTTGCGTTCTGAAAAGTAAACCGTTTGGCGCCAATCTTTTTTTTTAAATTAAACTCGCGCTCGTGATAGTTTCTTCTCGTCAATTTTATCATTGATTAGACTTGCTATTGGCATAATTGTAGATTAAATTTGAAGCGTCAGTAGCCTAATGGCAGAGCGCGGACCGCGAATTCGAAAGGTCGTGGGTTCGAAATTCGACTACTGCCGTGAACCACTTCTAACACAAGCATTTTAAGGTTAGCAGAAGTGGTTAAATGGAATATTAGTAATGTTTAATAGCATTACTAGTATTTGAAAAAAAATTTACCAGTGCTTAGGCATTTTTCCCGACTTTACACTGCCACCACACGGAAAACGATTCCCTTCTTATCATTGACGTTTTCAATTCGAGGAAATCGTATGTTTATATAACGACTCGGAAGTAATTGTTCCCTTTCATTTGTTCCTATTTCATAATTCCTTTGTACATATCTACGTTTCTAAAAAAGTACAGTTACAGCCTTTATGCGTCCCACAGGCCTCGCATTTCGGGAGTTTTGAAACATTAAGCTCGCCGCGCTGCTCAAGCTTAAGTGCGTGTTGACGGACTTCACTTGTTTTCGAAATATTTTTAATTTTGAGATATAGTGTACAGGTTTCCTCACGGTGTTCTCTTTCACGTCGTCGAGCACTAAGTAAATTAGCACTTATAATTGCAATTTACATTTTCATTGGTGCCGGCGGCGGCGGTGTTCTAACCCAGGTCGCTTGTGTTCTGTGAAATTTATAACTACGACAAGTTTTTTTTAAATGTACTATTGTACATTTAAAAAAAAGTAGTAGTCGAGTTATTCATGCACTTATTTGGTTTTTATGCTGAAATTATACCATATAAGTATAAACGTATTATCTATAGGTACTACCTACTATTTGAGATAGAACAGTGATGTAGTTTGTGAAATTATAATTGGACCCGAAGCACAGAATATATAGTAGGACAATAGTACAATACATACATAGCACACCCGAAGTAACGAAACTTCAAGGCAAACAATTAATGACCATTCGGCTTTAAAACTATCTGAGAAAAATTCTAAAGTCGCGGTCACAGCTAATTGCAAATAAAAATCACTTGAAAAACTTACTGACAGACATTGACGACTGCCTATCTTTCTCTTCTTCTTTTTTTTAATAAGGATTAATACTTGTGTATTATAATTATGTACATTTTTTACTTTTTACTATACGTGGTAGAGTCATGCTGCAGCTATATTAGTAGTATAGTTGTAGCACGAATGGGTCGGCTCGACCGGTGAAGGACCGCGTTCTCACAGAATACCAGCGTAAAGCAGCTTAACGCTGCTGTTTCGTATGGTGAGTGTAGAGAACCGGAGACCCTTTTTACTGGAAAAGAGGCATTCCATCTTAGTCCTCACGGGTGACAACGCATTTGCATTTTGATTCGTAATCGAGGATAGATGTAGATGTCTATGGGCCACAGCAACCACTTACCATCAGGTGGATTGTGTGCTCGTTTGTCACCCTTATCCTATAAAAAAAAAATCTCAGGTAAATTATTTTTGCGTATCTAATTGTTTGGTCAGCGCCGTCGATAAAGTAGCCGAGCAGCGCTTTTACATAATATTTAGTTCCGACTTCACGTAGAGAGCGCACGCGAGGCCCTGTAAAATTGACACTTGAAAAATAAGTCAACATATTTAAATGTAATTAAATGTTAGCCTAGGCTTACGTCTCTGTAAACCACAATTTATCACTGTAAACCACATCTCTCGGTAAAGAGTAATGGTGTTATGTGTATATTAGTCCATAATAGTTCAAGGGTTCTGTGACCATATTACAAATCGGTTCAGTTGTTATGGAGATTAGCTTGTACAAATACAGAAACGAAAAATAAAACTACGATTTTATAACGTACATTTATTTATTTATTATGAATGAATTAATAATTTTTGACACATAACAACGTACAAATAAATTATATCAACAAAAAAAAAAAGACAATTTACACAAATAAATTGGGTTGCAGCAACCGACCGATAATATAACTGGATTTTGTCATTTTATCGACATACGACGATCAATAATTATTAACATTAATCTATACTAGGTATTGTAGTTTTTACTATGTAAATTTATAATTGCTTTGGAAATAACTTTGGTACCTAACCTACTGTATATTATTTACTGTACTGTTTTCTTTATCTTGTATAACCTCTATATCCTGTTACCAAACTTGGAGTTATCCCGCCATTGTAAATATTACCATGACCGGGACGCTTGTTATAATACCCGTAACCCAAATGATTTGATCCATGATAGTAGGGGTTATTGTAACCATAATAGGAACTTAAACCTCCATTGCCTCCGTACCCGCCATAGCCCCCATTTCCTTCTAAGCCACTGGGACTGTATCTTCCGTATCCTTGATCGCCCCCGTAGCTCGGATTACTGAGATAACCTGCATTATCAGCATATTCGGGATATCCAATATTATTGTAGGAATTATCGTATCTGCCAAAACCACCATAACTTGAATCGTATTTATCGTCAATTACCCCATACCCAGTGACACTGTATTCATATCCACCGGGGGATTTTCCGCCCCAATCGGAGTACTGATGGCTGTCTGAAACGGAACATGATAAAACGCTGTTAAATTAAATTAATTTTAATTAAATTGTTTACATACTTTTTTACTATCTTATTTTTTTACCTTGTTATTGTTTTCGGAATTTGCAACAGATAATCTTTTTTTCTCTATTCTTAAAGTCATACTCTGAGTTTATTGTTTCATAATTCTGATGTAGGTACCTATCACTCGCAACTGTGATGTGTATCAGTGATAAGTATGTAGGTATATGTATGTTATGAAGAATATAATATTATGATATAAAATTATAATAGAATACCTACTAGCTTTTAATCTGCAGATGCTATAATAATAATTCTTTGCTGTGCTGGGACAGTGTTTAGTAATGAATGATTCAGTATAGTTCTATTAAATTAAAGTTAATCTTAGCTGTCAATATATTTTGATTAACACTCAAAAGAAACAGCAAAACAGGTAATGTAAAACTAATGCACAATTTTAAATAATTAAATATGTTGTAAACAATAATTAAAAGCTGTTTTGCATAGGTACTCAGCCAAACGAGGTTGCACACACTGTATCACCGGCTCGGTTGTTTATAATAATTTAATTTGTTATAACCCTCAATATAAATACATATAAATAAAATTGAAGTGTCTTGTCTCTCATGTGGAAACAACTGCCTGCTATTAAGCTGATAGGGTTATTAGCATACCATTAAAAATAAATAACAATTTTTAAGAATTTGTCTGTCTGTCTGTTAACATTCTGTTTGTCTTTCTGTTTTTCTGTCTGTCCGTCTGTCTGTCCAAGCTAATCTTCGTAATGGCTGAACCGTTGATTTGAACTGCTGTAATGAAACTTCACGAACAGATAGAAAGCAATGCCAGGAGTAATGTAAGCTAATTTTTATCCTGAAAATTGGAAATATTTTTTGAAAACCTTAATCTAAATAACGCCACATTAATAGATACCAGGCGAAGCCAGGGCGGATCGTTGGTTTAAAGGAAAAATTGAAGTTCTATTAATTTTACGTAAAAAAGGTCTTACTTTAATGGCGTTGAAGTAAAAAAAATGCTAAAAATCGGCAAAACTATTCGTCTATCGATTATGCATCAAAACTTCAAGATAAGTATACAAATTTTAAGAACCTTTTTTGTTACTAACTATTGCTAGTCAAAAATAGGTATTATATTCGTGCAACAAAAATAAACTTAGACAATTTAGGTACCTTGACCACTATAAAAAATATAAGCTTACATGAAGATGCATCGGTTTTCAAATCATCCTTTTCTTGGTCGATTTGATGAGATATAACCACACCTTTATTTGTTTGTGTTTGTAGTAACTTTTCCTGAGGCGCCGCAGCCGCACAGCACACCAATGGTAGTAAAGCGAAAGAAATACACTTCATCTGCAACAAAAACAAAAATTAGGTACCTTTCAAATAATTTACTAACAAAACAACATAGTTTTTTGTTTCAGTTGTTGCAGACGTTTCATTTGTAGTTTTTGGAAATAATTGGAAGTAGACTAGAAATGAGTTGGGGGGTGACTCGAACTTTAGGCCTAGTCAGTTTGAATAGCCTATCATGTAGAGCATGTCATGGGGGTCATGGTTGAATAGGGGCAAAAAGTTCTCGTTACACTCCTAGGGGATCAAAATGACCAAAAACCAAAAAAAATTAAAATCTTATTTCGGTTATAACTCCGCCTCTTTCGGAGTTCTTACACAGTCTTTACTTCCCGCATCCCACTTGTTTGTGCAGAGAAATATACTTTTTTATATCTATGAGTTTGTAGGAAGTACAGTGCACCTGTTTTTATTTTCAAAGCTTCTTTACTATATATAAAGTGATATATTTTTGTGGGGTTGTTATAAACTAATTTGCTTAATTACGCGTAAAGAAAGAAAATGATGTGTCCTGCCCCGTTTTAAGGGGACCTCCCACCCTCCCTCAACCGCGCGCACTATACCCGTCGCCGTCAATCTCAGCACCACCATCCCCAGCACCACCACACTAGGCACGACACACCACTCGAAAATACGACACGTGTTTCGCCTCTACACGGCAGGCATCCTCAGGTGAAGTAGACTGCGGAGGCTGACCGCTAAGTGATATAGTATCGTCTCTATACAACGCAACGCCTCGTGTAGAGTATGCGCGATTGAGGGAGGGTGGGAGGTGGGCAGGACACATCATTTTCTTTCTTTACGCGGAATTAAGCCATTACACATTTACAGTAATTAGAGTTTATAACAACCCCATTATAATGGATTTTCGCAAAGTAACATCTGATTCTATTAATTATACAATATGTAAAAAAACCCTGTGGTTCCCGTTAAGTACGTTATCAGGATCAGTATTCAAACCTATAGAAATAACTTTATTGTAAAAACTTGAACAATGTTTTTATTTTATTTAAAAAAAAATATATTGTATGCAAATTGTATATGTGGTTTTATTACCTCTGCATTGTCTGGGGAGTAAGAGGGTTGTCAAAGACCCCGCTTTACTTAGCTTTAGCATGGGCTAGTGTTAGTAAGCGGTAATAAAACCACATAAAATTAAAAATATTTAATAAAATAAAAAAATATGGTCGAGCTTTTAATAAAAAGTTATTTCTATAGGTTTGAATACTGATCCTGATAACGTACTTAACGGGAACCACAGGATTTTTGTTACATATTGTATATTTTGATATTATATTAAAAACACTTCAAAACAAAAGGATTTTTTGAAAACATAAATAGACCTTTTTTTCTTTGCCTGTGAACAACGCTTGAGACAAAATCAAGAAGTAAATACTGGAACCGGAATCTAGTATAAACAATATTACTAAACAGAAATCTTAGAATTCTGTGCAAGTACAAGTCATAGCAGGGATGACTGTTGCTTGCAAATAATAGTTAATAATTATTACGTGAAGGTAACTTCACGTGCATGTGAGCATGGCCTTAAATATGACCCCTAAGACAATAATCGACGTTGGTCAGACCATTCTCACGTTTACTACCTATTAAGTATGAAGTACGTAGACAAATTTTCATTACCATAGTTCAAGAACAATACTTGTTGGCTATTGTGCTAGGTGATTTATTAACAAGTTTCAAGAACAATTTGGAAAATATTTACATCCATTATTATAATTTGATTTGAATTAAATAAACATCTAATTTGGCAGCCCATTTCAATTCTAACCAATAAACTTGCTAAGAATTTAGCTATGATCACTTCTTATTTTATCTAGACGCGGCAGTGTTACACAAATCATTTCGACAACAAAGTTACACAAATCATTTCGAGACACTTAAACCCCATTTAGAGCCGTGGTAGCTCAGATGGTTAGCGCTCGCTGTAAGCTTCACAGTACTCGAGTAACGCGGGTTCGATCCCCGCCGGCACCAATGAAATTGTTAATTGCAATTTTAAGTGCTGATTTACCTCGTGCTCGGCGGTGAAGGAAAACATCGTGAGGAAACCTGCATGTCTGAGAAATAAGAAAAAAATATTTCGAAGACATGTGAAGTTCGCCAACACGCATAGGGCAGCGCGGCGGACACTTCCTAGCCCTAAAACCCTCTCAAAAATGAGAGGAGGCCTGTGCCCAGCAGTGGGACGTAGAGAGGCTGCAACTTTACTTTACTTTTTTTAAACCCCCTTTATAACTCATAAGCTATTAGATCTATACATATATCAGGTATGTGTACGAAACGAAATTACTACGAGAGAACCCTGGATTAATTAGAGTCCCATATTTCATGAATAAACTTACTATAGTTCTTGAGTTATAACGGTCTGAAATAAGTGCCATTTTTTCACTCCCTGACGAATTCACTTAACTCGCTCATCAAAATAGACCACTTCAAGGTTAAGGCCTTGGTTACTTAGAAACTTGAAGTTTGGCATCAAGGCATAAGGGGGAAATTCAGAAAACTACACATTATCCATATTTTGTGTCGATAGGTGTTGACAAAGTTATTGCATGGTGCGTCTAGTTTCATGTACAGTCTACCTACTTCTTCAAAGTAACCGCATTAATAATTTTGTCTCTCACAAAATACCAGCGTAAAATAGCAGCTTAATGCTCCTTTGTTTCCTATGGTGAGTGTAGAGAACCGGAGAACTTTTTACTGGAAACTAGGCATTCCATCTTAGTCCTCACGGGTGACAACGTATCTGCATTTTGATTCGTAATCGAGGATATATGTATGGGCCACAGCATCCACTTATCATCAGGTGGACTGTGTGCTCGTTTGTCACCCTTATCCTATAAAAAAAGCGGCCAAGTGCGAGTCTGACTCGCCCATGAAGGGTTCCGTAGCAGCAAGTAACATAATTTACGATTTATGACGTATTAAAAAAAAATATTTACTAGATCTCGTTCAAACCATTTTATAACCAAGTTTATATGGCAATGTACATCATATATTTTTTTTACTTTTATCATTCTCTTATTTTATAAGTTACATGGGGGGGGGGGGGGGGACACACATTTTACCACTTTGGGAGTGTCTCTAGCGCAAACTATTCAGTTTAGAAAAAAAATGATATAAGAAACCTCAATATAATTTTTGTATACCTATCCACAGATACCCCACACGAATGGGTTTCATAAAAATATATTTTTTTAAGTTTCTGTTCTAAGTATGGGGAACCCTCAAAATTTATTATTTTTTTCTATTTTTTGTGAAAATCTTAATGCGGTTCACAGAATACATCTACTTACCAAATTTCAACAGCATAGTTCTTATACTTTCGGAGAAAAATGGCTGTGACATACGGGCGGACAGACAGACAGACATGACGAATCTATAAGGGTTCCGTTTTTTGCCATTTGGCTACGGAACACTAAAAAGAGTATCGTTTGTCACACGAGTGATATTGTTTGTGGCTGAATTATCAAAAGACACAGTGTTAAATGAGGAAAAAGTTAACGATATACAAAAAATTATTTACAATATGTCAAAAACTAAGGCTAAAATAAAAAAAATATTCTTTTTTGTTTACA
The DNA here is from genome assembly GCA_033319125.1 of Parnassius glacialis. NCBI lineage: Eukaryota > Metazoa > Arthropoda > Insecta > Lepidoptera > Papilionidae > Parnassius > Parnassius glacialis. The sequence continues at coordinate 23,659,264 of JAVANC010000021.1, forward strand.
TTGCAATAGGATATATGTTTTTTAAAAAAATATTACGAGAATAGTCATGGTATTAAATTGTGTAAATAAATGTAACGGGTTGTTTGTAGGTACTTTTGTTACATGACATAATATTCCAAAACTAGTTTATATGTATTTTATATAAAAATGTAAATTATAAATGAAGAATATTATATTTAGTCATATTAAGTAATCTAAAACTATGTATTGACTGTATTGTACAATAAATACTATAGTAAAATATAATCAGTATCAAGAAATAAAAACATAACTTACATTGCACTCTGTATGGGACGGTATTGCGAAGCGCCGACACTGGTAGTGTCCATAGACAGGAGGAGATGCGCTCTGCGTGCGTACGCACGCGTTCAAACCTTTATAAACCGTGGGAGTTTTTGCTTATAATTGACAATAGTCTCACCGGAGGTAATGAGTGCGTTTGTAGTCAGCGTGTCCTTCTACAAAGATGCTATAACGTGGACTAAAACGGACACAATGCGTCGTTCTGTGTAGACGATCTTAGTTTGTCTTCCTGAAAGTTAAACCTTCCTTAATTTTATTAGTTCCATTACGATTGGTTCGAAAATTACACGGCCAAAACAAAAAACATTGAAACATGGAGCCATAGGCCAGGTCCGTCGCTAGGATCGGGGACGCTTGTGTATCCGAGTACTCGTTTTCCTGGCTCGGGGAACTTACAAGTAAGTTGTACAGGTCGAGACGGAGATCGTATAGGAAAGCACGCCACGTGTTACGATACGTCCTGCGAGGAGGAGTAGGGGGAGAACATATCCACGCGTTAAAAGTGGCCGTCATGGTGTATTTGGCGTTGGTAGGGTTGCGGGTGCGGGTGCGAGTAATCTGAAATTGTATAAAAAGCGCGGGCGCAAGGCGTAGCGGGGCGGGTGCAGCGCGTGTGCGCGTTGAGCGCGGAGCCGGCGCGGAGCGGGCACGAGGCGGGCGCGTGGCGTGTGCGAGGCGTGTGCGGTTGAACGTTGATAAATGCAATTTATTGATTTGTCATAAGACTCAAATTATATGCAACAAATTTCAAAGCGAGTTAGACGCGGGTGCTGACGCACGTGACGTACGCGTAGCGGGTGCGTGTCGTCGGAACGCGGTTATTGTACTAAGTAGCAAAAACGAAGCGTTTTATTTCACCTCACAAATAAAAATCTAGGGGAGAGAGAATCGGAGAGTGGGCTGTACATGGCACGGATCCTCCTCGACTTTTCCATCTTGTTCGAATCTTTAAATCTATCATTCAAGTACTCACGTAACTGGTAGTGTCCGGGTGCTCCTTCATACTGATATAACATAATATGTATACGCTGTCGTGCTAAGGGTACATCGTCCAACAAATTATCATAACTGACTGAATTCTCGCGAACTCGCAGCCACCCCATATTTTGGAGTACGAATGGGTACGGTTGTTTGGAAACATCTCCTGATATACCTATACATTAAAATGAGAGAAGGGCGATGGCCATACGTTAAACCTGTGAACTGGTGCCGCTTGTGGATAACTGTTCAGCTCGGGTTTGAAACACATTTATTAGTTTTAATTTAGGATTTTTTGGAGTGTTATTTTAGCATACATCCTTGTTGGACTACTGTTGGATTTTTTCTTTCATTTTTCATTAAGATTATGTATGTAATATTTTGCACTTGAAAAGAGTGAGAGAAAGAATTGTTGTACAATCGCTATATACAAAAATCAATTGCTGTCCATTAGTCCCGATAAAACTCAAAAACGGCCGGATCGATTGTCATCAAATTTGTTGTGTGTAGTCCCTGGATGGTTTAGATTCACAATTGGTGTCGGTAGGTGGCGCCGTTGTCGAGATCCAGAAATCACCCGTGCGAAGCCGGGGCCGGTCGTTAGTTTATATAATTCTGATAGCTAAATCCATAATCAGTGTAAGGAACTGACAGTTTCGGTAGCTTTGCTGATTTGATTTATGATTTTCGAGTATTTCAACCTATTTTTGAAAGACTAACTCTAGTCGCTAAGTACAACAGTAGTACTTATTTACCAGAAGATGAATAGATTATGAAATTTTGACATTTTCCCTAGTTTTAAGACTCTTTAGCATTTCATTATTACTCTTTTATTAAAAATTATTAAAATAGTTGACTTTGAGAGGGGCACAACTCAAAATGACGTTAGTTATTTACTAGTAATGCATTTCGTAACCTTTTATGCAACAAAATTAAATTGTTGAGTTATTCCCCTATTTTTCTGATTCATCAAAAACAAAATGTTCATATTAATAAAAAACTCAAAAACATCGTGGTTTATTGATTGTCTCGGATTTAAAGAATTCTTTTTCCGAAAAAGCTCTTAGCCGCGGCGCCAGTTTACGCGAATTGTCACATTTGCTGTCAAAATACATTTTAGATCGCATATATTTCTCGGGAGTTCTCTTTTAAAACAGCCTCTACTTAAAACATGAGATTAATTGGACGTAGTTATACAAAAACGTTCCAACCCACAAGTTATTCAAAAATGAGTTAAATATATCTACAGATCTACTTATTTTGATTTTGACATTTTTTGAATGACTTGTGGGTTGGGATGTTTTTGTATAACTACGTCCAATTATAAACTACTCTTTCTCTTTGTAATAAAATTGATGAGGTGTAGCTTCCTTGTAGTGACGGTTTTAGCTATTATAGCGCCCTGGGCGTAAGGCGATACCCTGCGTAATTCCATCCACATCGTCACGATGATTGGCAGTCAACCTTGAGTTTTACAAGAAATTTTTTGCCACCCACGACTACATTGTGGAATTTATTTTCGAACCCCTTTTTCCCGTCTCCTTCCTCAGCCAAATTCTACGCCGCCACAGATAGATGATAATTTCGGTGTATCAGAAATCCCCGACTGAAATATACAGCAGTGTTCACCTTCTTGTGTTGTCACTTAAGCGACTTACTGGCCGCTTTCTGTGCCCCAACTTGAATTAGCGGACAACAATAAAGGATTGTTTCTGGTGGTGCCATAGGTGGTTGCCCTATCCCGCCATACCCTAAAGCCGCTACTGCTTCTACGTACAACAAGAAATCATTTTGTTGTCAACCATTCAATTGATAAAAAAAAAACGTTTAGTTTCAGGTTTCGTTACTCTTTTTCTTTTACACATAAATTTTCCTCTTTATTTTGGCAACAGGCTGTCATTTAATATAACAGTGATAAAATAGAGTTAAATACAGATTTTAAAACCTAATTATTTTGCAATATTAGGTATATCTGTCTGAAAAAAATATAAAATTATGGGATATAAAAAGTGAAAACTCCTTATCTGGAACAAGTGCGACGTAGTTAGTTAGTTCACACTTGCCTCAACCATGATAGTTGCACTTTCTCAAACCATTATATTTGGAGTTTTCAAGTTGGTAACCTACGCGTATTGAGGTTGATTACATCAGGTTTGATAGACCACAAATCCTTGCGAAAGAACAGCGATTTCTGCCAAGAAACCTAATTTCAATAGAGAATGAGGCTGGGTACTACCACCTGATTGGGATCCAAGAAGAGGATCGGGATCCTAGACCAAAAGTAACAATTAAAAAGCTGAAGGTACTCCGGGCTAACTCTGACATCGGGACGTCCAATCATTTCAGTCCCCCGTGACCATGGGTGCTGGAAAGCACCCGAAACGTCGGGAATAAAAATTAAGAAAATTTAACGTTATAAAGTCCATAAAAGTGGTTTTATTCAACACCTTTTGTTTAGCCGTGGTAGCTCAGATGGTTAGCGCCCGCTGTAAATGTCATAGTATGCGAGCAAACCGGGTTCGATCCCCGCCGGCACTAATGAAATTGTTAATTGCAATTTTAAGTTCTGATTTACCACTTGCTCGGCGGTGAAGCAGGAGGAAAAATCGCGAGGAAACCTGTGTCTGAGAAAAAAGAAAAAAAATATTTGGAAGGCATGTGAAATTCACCAACATGCATTGGGGCAGCGCAGCGGATTCTTCCTTGCCCTAAAACCTTCTCAGAAATGAGGGGAGGCCTGTGCCCAGTAGTAGGACGTATATAGATAGGCTGTAACTTTAACTTTTTTTGTCTATGTTACGTCAAAGTTCAGCGCCGAAACTAAATTATGCCAAAGACAAATTTAAAGCGTTGAACAACTCACGCCTAGAGTTCACGCGTCTCCTCGCAGATAAGGGTAATACTACCGTAATTAATGGATACGTCGGATTATAATTTTAAAATACATCAACTTTTTTCGGATAAAAGTACATAGAGAAAGGTTAAAACAGATCCTACAACTAATACGCTTAAAATAAGCGATGTAATTAAAAAATACTCCAAGAAAATGAATCTAGACGTTTATTCGATAATACCGGCGTGTGTCAAACTACCGAAGTTTTGTGGGTTACCAAAAATACACAAACCGAACGCTCTATTACGTCCAATAGTGAATCATATCGATTTGACAACTTAGAGATTGACTCGACACTTAGCAAAAATACTATTACCACCCAGAGGGCACACAACAACACACACTAAGGATTTATACCATTTTGTCAGTAAGATAAAATACCTACATTTTACTGACAATGAAAACATGGTCAGTTTTGATGTTCAGTCTCTGTTTGCACACCTACCTGTTGGAGACTGCATCTCGATTGGAACTAGCAAACTAGAGGAAAATAATATGCCTGCAGAATATGCAGTATTACTCAGACTGCCTTGCATGTAGCTATCTATTGTGGAAGGAAGAGTTCAATAAGTAGATAGTGTTGATATAAGCTTACCTGTATCTCTCATTGTCACCGATATTATATTCATGAAGAACTTTGAGGAGAAAGCCCATCTTAAGGCACCTGTAAATCCAAGTTTCTACAAGCGGTTCATAAACAATACTTTCACAATTTTACCATCAGACAAAGTAACTGCATTTTCAGAACATCTTAATTCAATAAACTCTAAAATTTAATTTACTATGGAGTTAGTTGCAAATAATTTCTTAGCGCTCCTAGATCATAGAGTCATCCTAAATCCTAACAACACCATAGTTCACACTGTATATAGGAAAAAGACCTCCACTAACCGATACTTAAACCGTGAATCTCACCATCGTCCTTCACAGTTAGCTACCATTGGCAAATCTTTGTTACAAAGAGCATGAGGGTTCTGTGGCAACAAACGTCTGGCCGCCAAGCTTCAGCACGTTAAGCTTCGGGTCCCACGCTTACGTCACAGTGACAGAGTAAAGCCGTCACCAGTCGAACGTGTGCCTGCTGTACTACCATATGTCAGAGGTGCCACTGACAAGATTGGTTACATCTTGAAGCGTGTTTCTAAAAAAACATTTTACAAGCCGACTAAGAAGATTAGTCAGTTCTTACTATCCGTCAAGTGTAATATCTTTCTAAGAGTGTACAAGCTTGATTGTGAACGTGATCTCCCTTATATAAGACAAAAAAAGATCTATCATAACCCGCGAAAAAGAACATAAAGCTGACGTAAAATACCAACGCCATATAAGAATGCAATGAAATTTGGATTAACATTACCCGAAAGCATAAAGTTATATAATTTTGTAATGTCATTAAGAAGTACTCCGCTGGCGCCACCAGCAAAAGCGCTTACAAGATCTTTAAGACGTTGAGGCGTAATTCCGTCAATGTCGTCAGCAGAGCCATTCGAAAATAACATAATTGCTTCTAAAGTGTCTTTTTCAGAAATTTGTAATAGTTGCATAGATTTCTTGGGAGGCAGTGGTAAACCTTGAGAGGGATTGACTGAAGGATGCTTATGACGAAGCCTTTCAAGAGTTTCGACATAAAGAGGAGCCAGGATGTTCTCTGAGAACAAAATACGGGATACATTTTTTAAGTCGTCATCCATTACTTTCGACTCAACTACTTTTTTTATATCAAATTTTGGACGTGTTCGAGATAAAAGAGTATTAATTGGGTAATGAGATCAACCGGGTCGGTAATCGATGAAGTAGTGCATGTACGTCAAGGAAACGCAATATCGTTGGGGAATATTGTTGCTTTCGAGACAAGAGAATCCCAGACAATCCATTCTGCGCAGGAGCTGGGTCTTTCTGCTACATCCACTTGGCAGATTTTGCGCGAGACTTGGGTTTTCATCCATACAAAGTTCAATTAACTCAAGAACTAAAACATATTCAGTTAAAACTTTCAATAAAAAAATCATATTCAGTGATGAGACTCATTTCTGGTTGAGTGTCTGTTAACCAACAAAATTGCCGGATTTGGGGCGACGAAAATCCACGAGAGATTCATCTTGTGAATTAACACCGGTTGACTACTTCCTGTGGGTTCATGCAGACAAACCACAGACAATTGCTGCCCTGAAGGCAATATAACTCGCATTCTTCATGAAATTGAGCCCTATTTATGTGAAGATGTCGTCCAAAATTGGCCCACTAGGATACACCACCTACAGTGGAGTCGCGGTGGCCATTTGGCTGAAATTATATTCCATATATAATGTCATCGAATATCCTTTAAAATAAAATAAAAATTGTAGCAATATCACTTACACAGGTTATTTTATTTCGTTTCGAATTTCGAGAGCTCATAATGAAAAATCCTGTGATATCCAAATATGATAATACGAGTACGTATTGGTTAAATTAATATCTATGATACTCTGTAACGAGTATATTCTACGTACTCTTTCGAGCGCTTATCGTTCGTTCGAATTTTGAATTGTGTATCATATCGTAGATATTATAGAATATTATTATTTTTCGTGTACGATATTCATAGAGCAATACGGTCACAGGCGGTTCGGAGGAAAGTAGCCAAACAAAGGCGTTGCCCTATCTCAAAGTTTAAGTCCATGGGGGGTCCTATGCGTACAATAAAAACTAATTGTAGCCGCACTGCTCACTAAACTAAATCTAGTTGCACAACGTCCTACAAAAATGCCGAATTGTTTAGTTTTTTGTTGCAAAAACAAATCTGCCACGTCAAATTTACAAAAACCTTTAATAAAAAAATATTAATGTTTAATCAAATTTTTGATATTTACTTCTTTTTTAAGTTTAAAATTACAACAATAACGGTCGTGTTGTTTCGGATTTGATTACTAACACAGATGGCTCGCCCTCATACAATATGAAAATCGTTCGAGCGGCTGATCAGAGTCTGTATCCGAGTTGTAGCTGTCACTGAGCGATATTGTTATAATGTATTTATGTGTGTGTGAAATTATTAGTTTATTGTTTTAATATGTGAGTTTCGTAGTGGCAGACAATTGTTTTTGTGTGTGCAGATTTTCACGCGCAATAAATGACAGACAGTTTTATATCGGGAAAGAACGCTATGGCTACTACCATCCGGTCCGCCGATGGCCCGTGTTGCTCTATGACAATATTAGATATTGTGTAAAGTGACGCTGCACTGGTTAATACGTAGTCAGTCTGTTACCCAATATGTAGATATTGTATCTATATATGATTTGTATCGTCCACCACTACTAGTTACAGCTAGTCGTAAGATCCACGCCCGCTACGATAGTCTGATATTGCGAAGCAGAGGCTGACAGGAATTTGTACACGCTTAAGTAGAAAGGTAAATTGTTGGGTATGACTCATTCCGTATGGGTAGATTTCGAGAAACAAAGACGTGATCCCGAGACCACGTCCCACTATGACCTCCGCCTTCATTATTAACGTAATGCTACAGTTTTGGGTCGACACAGATATTCGAAGAGTATTATTATGCCGCCTCCACACGCTTGGTGTTTGCCACATTCACCATACACGAACAAACACAGACCACATTCACCCAACACAAACATGGCATCCACACGCTCGGCGAACGTGCTAGTATATTCCGGATAGGCAAACATGACGGACGACGAGCTTGTGGCAGCGATTACTTTCGGGTTGACCTATTTTGATTTAAAAGGCAATTTGATTTTATTAAGGCAATATGAATTGCTCTCAAGGTTATTGTATTGAAGATTTTACACACCATAGAATCTCAAATGAATTCTCAATTATCACTGCTATAAATTGTCTTTAGGTTCAAATAAGTTTGGTTTGAACGCTTTTATTCGTATTGTATAAATGACTATTATGTAACACGTGACTCTAAATTAATCTCAAAACAAACTTTTATGAAATTAATGCTTGACTGGGGAACCGAACCCCGAACTTTCGTTTGACATTATATTGAATATATTTACTTATTACTTAGTGGGGGATTTCCGTGACAGTTATTGCGTCCATAATAGATTTAATTGCACCTCATCTTGCTATTATTTTTAATACTTGTATCGATTCTGGTGTGTTTCCTGATTTAATGAAGTATAGTAAAGTAATACCTTTATTTAAATCCGGTAGTACATTGGACCCCGCTAATTTTGGACCTATTTCTGTACTACCAACTCTCAGAAAAATTTTTGAAAAAATAATTTTGGATCAATTGTTAATTTTTTTTAATACAAATAAATTATGGGTGAGTTAACCGTCAAATGCCTTTTGTACGCCGATGATCAAGTCATACTTGCGTCTTCGGCGGCCGAGTTGCAAATGATGGTTACATTAATGAACAGGACATTAAAAGAAAAGGGAATGAAAGTGAACGCAAGTAAGACGAAAGTTATGGTTTTTGAAAGAGAAGAAAGTAAAACGATATGTGAAATAAGAATAGAAGGGGAGTTGGTAGAGCAAGTAGATGAGTTTGTGTATATGGGATGTGTGTTTAGCAAGGATGGTAGATATGATAAGGATATAGAACGACGAGTGAATGCAGGAAATAGAGTGAATTGGGGCTCTACACTCTATTGTGAAAAGTCAGAATGTGTCCAAAAAGGCACGTATGGCAATTCACAATGCTGTGTTAGTGCCTACTTTAATGTATGGTAGTGAAAGTTGGGTGTGGCAGAAGAAGCACGAGAGTAGAATAAATGCTGTAGAAATGCGGTCATTAAGGAGTATGTTAGGGATGAATCTGAATGACAGAGTGAGAAATTGTTTAATAAGAGAAGAGTGTGGTTTGCAAGATGATGTTGTGACCAGGATTAAGAAAGGAATGCTTCGGTGGTTTGGTCATGTAGAAAGAATGAATGAGGAAAGAGTGACAAAGCAAATTTATGTTGCAGAGGTGAACGGCAGAATCGGGAAGGGTCGCCCTAGGCGAAAGTTTATCGACCAAATTGGCGATATATTGAAAATGGGCCAAATCAAGAGTACCTTTAACCGACGAGCGTGTATGCGTAGGTATATGGATGTGGAGGAAGCGAGAGAGGTCTGTCAGGATCGTGCCAAATGGAAGTCCATAGTCTCTGCCTACCCCTCTGGGTGACAGGCGTGAGTGTTTATGTATGTATGTATGTACAAATAAATTACTTTATAAAAACCAATTTGGTTTTACAAGGGGTCGCTCGACGTCTGACGCCGGTGTTGAGCTTATGAAATATATTTTTAATGCCTGGGAGAATTCACAGGATGCCTTAGGTGTTTTCTGTGATCTTTCCAAGGCTTTCGATTGTGTTCATCATGAAACATTAATCAGGAAACTACAACATTACGGTGTAAAAAATTTGGCGCTTAGAATTATTACTTCATATTTAAGTAACAGAACTCAAAAAGTTGTGATTAATGGTAAAGGTTCCTCCGGGTTGGTAGTATCAATGGGCGTTCCTCAGGGCTCGATTCTTGGCCCATTCCTGTTTTTAATCTATATTAATGACTTACCTTATCTTGTAGGGGACAATCACGATATAGTATTATTTGCTGACGATACCTCTTTAATTTTCAAACTCAAACGGCAGTTAATTAATTATGACGATGTAAATAATGCTCTATCGAAATTAGTACATTGGTTTAACGCCAACAATATGCTCTTAAACGGCAATAAGACAAAGTGTGTTAAATTTACAATACCTAATGTAAAATATTCGAATACCAATGTGCTATTAAATGGGGAGGAGTTGAGTCTTGTGGATACTACTGTTTTTCTCGGTATTACTATTGACGCGAAACTTCAATGGGGCTCCCATATATCTAAATTAGCAAGCAGACTTAGTTCTGCCGCATATGCTGTAAGAAAGATTAGAAGTCTCACAGATGTTGAGACAGCTAGATTAGTGTATTTTAGTTACTTTCATAGCGTAATGTCTTATGAAATTTTGCTATGGGGTAATGCGACTGATATTGAAGCTATATTTGTTTTGCAAAAGAGAGCCATTCGGGCGATTTATAACCTAAATTGTAAAGAGTCCCTCAGACAAAGTTTTAAAGAAATAAACATATTAACTTTGACTCGCAATATATTTATGAAAATGTAATGTATGTACATAAAAACATAAATAGCTTTAATAAGAATAAGGATGTGCATACTTTAAACACTAGGAACAAACATACGATTGTAATACCAGTTATTAGACTCCACAGAATCAGTAATTCATTTATGGGGCAATGTATACGCTTTTACAACAAAATCCCAGAACATATTCAAAGTTTATCAATAAACAAGTTTAAAAGTTTTATTAAAGAAAAACTGTACAAAAAGGGTTATTATAATATCAAGGAATACATGAATGAAAATAACCCCTGGGAATAAGGTGATCGCCACCATGCTGGTTCTATTAAAAATTATTTAAAAATTGTATAAATGAAATTATTGTTCAAATTCAAATTCAAATTCAAATTTATTTATTGCCAGAATGTAGTACATAATATTATGATGTTGTTATTTATTAATGAGACCTTACATTCTACCAAGATAATGGCGTGCAATATCTACAATATACAAAAATATTATTATTAGAATTTAACGAGGTAAATTATTTAAGAAAATAATTATGTAGTTACTAAAAATATTTTAGCGTCAAGTATTTAAATTACAATAAATATATGTCAAAAATGGAATTAATTAGGTAGTTGATTATATATAAATGTATAGTATCTAAAAAAATTTCAGAAAATATAATAAAATAAAATCAATAAGTTTTTCTATATTTCACCATTATTTTACATTTCTTTATATTTCATATATTCGTCTAACCTATAAAAACATTTTGTTGCCAGCCATTCTGTGAGTTTCCTTTTAAAAATTACGATAGGGAGTTCTTTAAAAGTGTTAGGCAGTTTATTGTAAACTCTAATAGCATTTATAAATACATTTTTTTTATATATATCAAGCTTGCATAAAGGCAGATGGAGCTTATATTTATTTCTTGGCATGGCACTTCTACTGATTAAACTTGAGTTAATGGTGAAATATTGTGGATGCTGTTTGACAAAAACACAAAGTTCCCGTATGTACATACAAACTAGAGGCAGTATGTGAAATTTGTGAAATAAAGGTTTGCAACTATCTAAAGACCAAGCTCCACAAATGGCCCTTACACACTTCTTTTGAACACGAAAGGCCTTGCCAACCTCCACCGAGTTGCCCCACAACAAGAGACCGTATGAAAGCACTGAGGAGACATAGCCATGGTAAGCGCTCAGTGCCGCTTCATTAGACACTGTCAACCGCAGCTGTTTTATAGCATAAACAAATCTCTCTAGTTTATCGCATACGTACTCTATATGATTCTTCCAGTCACAGTATCTGTCAACCATTAATCCTAAAAATTTAGTACAGTTGACTTCTTCAATTTTTGTACGATCGTAACAGATGTTAAGTCCAATAGGTGGAGTTCTAAAATCCCTAAATTGTATCATCTTGGTTTTATTTACGTTTATTTTTAAATTGTTAGTTTTGAGCCATCTAAAGATTTTGTCGAGTGCAATAGATATTTCATTTTCATAGTTTTTTCTATCCTTACACTTAATAATTACAGTAGTATCATCCGCAAACAGAACAGTTTTGTGGTCAGTGACGTTTGGAAGATCATTAATATATATAAGAAATAAAAAGGGACCTAAAACACTTCCCTGTGGGACACCGTATTTATTATTTTGCAACCGAGATCTGCTTGTAATTTTATTGCCCTTTTGAATTTTGGCCACCTCTACGCACTGTTCACGACCAGTCAGATAACTCTCCAGCCAGTCATGTGCTTTCCCCCGGATTCCGTACTTTTCAAGCTTATATAGTAATAATTTATGGTCTACAAAATCGAAAGCTTTAGTCATATCAAGAAAGATCGCACTTACCGGTGCCCTTTCATTAATGGCCTCCGTGATATATTTTATTAAATTAAAGCATGCTAGTGTCGTGTTACTGTTCTTTCTAAACCCAAATTGTTCTTTTTTAATAATATTTTGATCTGTTACATAGTCGCAAAGTCTTTTCATCATTACCTTTTCAAATATTTTTGATAAAACTGGTATTAAAGTGATTGGACGATAATTATTCATGTCAGTAGCCTCTCCCTTCTTAAATAAGGGTTTCACGATTGATTTTTTTAAAATTTCAGGGAATATACCTTCCTCAAGCGACATGTTTATAATGTAGCTCAAAGGTGCACATATGTACCTAGCACAGGCTTTGATTATTTTTGTATTTATATTGTCTAATCCTACTGAATTAGTATTATTAAGTCTTTTAATTATATTAATTATTTCAATTTCATCTGTCGGTTTTATAAATATTGTGTTTAAATAATTGATATTCATAGTTTTATTGATGTCATCTATTTTAAAATTAAAATCATTTGTATTGGTCATGTCTATATAAAAATTATTAAAAGCTTCACTAATGTCACTTGGTTCAGAATATACTTTGTTATTATTTAGAATAGTATCTATTTCGAAATTTACATTTATTTTACCAATATTCGCATTTATAACCTCCCAAACTGCTTTGCATTTATTTTTATTCCTATCTATATACTTTTTGTTTTGTAATTGCAACGATTTATGTATACAGTTTTTGAGAATATTGTGATATTTTTTATAATTTTTATAATTTTTCTTTTTGTTAGCACCTGTCCGTATGTATTTTAAGTATAGTTTTCTTTTTATTACACAAGACTTTTTTAATCCTTTTGTTAACCAAGAGTTTTTGCTAATTTTGTTAGTTTTTTTTACTACGATTACAGGAAAGCATAGATTAAAAAATAGTTCGAATAGTTGATGAAACTCTCAAAAAGCGTCATTTAAGCATGATTGTTTGTAAACATTAGAAAAAGTGATTGATGATATGCAGCTACAAAATTTATTAATATTATTTTCACTAAAATCTCGAGCTCGCTCTGACCACTTGATCAAGCCTCTTTTTTTATTCGTCTTTATTGTAAGAGTTTGACCCGTCTCGTGGTCTGATAATCCCAAGTAGTGTACCTCAGATCGTATTTCCCTTATATTACTTGCAATTTGATCGATACATTTCGTCTGTCGAGTAGGTGTCTTAATATGCATTTCCATGTTAAAGTTTTTTAATAAATTTATCAGATATTGACAGTTTTTATTAGGTCTTAGAGTGTCAAAGTTCCAATCTCCACATAATATTATTTTTTTGGATCTATTACAAATGCTCAACAAAAGTTGTTCAAGTTTCTCAATAAAAATTTGAGGATTACTATTTGGGGTTCTATATATACATATTATGAAGATTTTTTGTGACGTGAGCTCTATACCAGCAACTTCAAAATTAAAATTGCATGCCAAATCACTAATAATGCCAAGGGTTTTACATTCTATATTAGTTTTAGCTAGGATACAAGAACCCCCTCTTTTAGAGTTACGGGAGAACGTTGAGACAACTCTATACCCTGGTATCTTCAGAAGCTGCTCCATGCCTTTTTTTATAAACGTTTCGGTCAAACATACTATGTCTATTTCTTTATTATTTTGTGAAAATTTTGAAAGTGCAGATATAATTTCGTTAAGTGAAATATGTTTGAAAAAAAAGTCCCGCTGGGTTTCTTGCTGGTTCTTCCCAGGACAGAGGTATTTTCCGAACCAGTGGTAAATAAAAAATGACTTTCAATAAGAATTATGTAATAATCAATATTGAATAAAAAATTATTCTATTCTATTCTATTCTAACTTTTAACATAGATTCTCTTTATTCTTATACAATTTAATAGCAATATTTTCAAAACGCACAATTGTTTATTTTTTATGGAATAAAAATGATATACTATTTTTTTAAGCGCTTCGCGAAAACTAATAGTAGTAATGCATATGATAAATTAAATTAAATTTGATAAACATCTGTTAAGTTGGTTAAGGGGAGGGGGACACATGGGGGGATGTTGTTCAACACCCCCAATGTTTTTGAAAGACCTATCCAACGATACCCCACATGATAGAATAGACACGTAAAAAAATCATCCTCCATTTACTTGTATGGGAAGTACCCAAAATAAAAATGTCTTTTAAGATTTTATTTCACAGTTTTCTAGGCGTGATTAATATTTATAACTGTGCTAAATTACAGATTTGTAGCACCTAGGGTCTGAGCAAAACCGCGAACGGACAGACGGACGGACATGGTGAAACTATAAGGGTTCCTTGATGTGTAACTACGAAATTCTAAAAAGGATTATATCAGAATATACTAAACTCATCGATGGATATACTTATATAATTTTTTCGGATTTTATTTTGGGAATTGATGATCAATGATCCTGCTTTCACACGGGGCTCCTTATAAAAAGAGGTGAAATATTTGTTACCCAATAGAAACATTAATTAGGAGTCAAACACATTATTGGGATTATTATTGGGAGGTCTCTAGAAAACGTAAAAAAATATAGGTGGTAGATCTACTACTTTTCGAAGTAGAATTGGTAGGAAACTCAACTTCTGAAATCATATTTACCTCCGAGACAAACGGATTGGTAACATTGGCGTAGAGTATTAATAATAGCCACTAGGAATTTCTTCCGCCGCCCGCAAGCCGCAAGTTCGCGCGTACTAGTCTTGGGCATAGTCGGTCGCCATTGGGAGTGCTCAATGAGGGCTAATAATCTTCTACTCACTAGATGTCGGTAGTAGCGACTGAGGTAAAGTTTTTTGTTACACAGTGTCAGTTAATTGAGAAATTAGTTTTAAATAATAGTTTATCATTATCTAGAGTATTATATTAATATACAACACAATGCGTCAGTGGTTTAATTTTTAATTTTTTGCACTTTATAACTCTTTTTTTTAAAACGTAGTCTTTTAGTTATATTTACAGTTTGGTTTATTCATTTCTAATGTAATTAAAATAAAATATAACTAATAATACAGAAAGAAACCTTAAAGATTACATTTTCCTAAGAAATTATCGTCCCCGCTATGAAATCTGTCAAATATTTTGCCTCACTCTAAAGTGGCGCCGCCCTGGTGGCAGAAAAAGTCGTGGATGCCCTCATTTAGTTCGTAGTCCTATAGCGAACTAGTTCGCTCATTTAGTTCGTTAGTTCTTTTTAAATTTTCCAGTAGATCTTATTACAAAAGATGAGTTTATTGAATGTCAGTAAATAAAAATTAATTGAATTTACGTTAAAAAAATTAATGATTTAATTAGTAATATACTAAGTACATAATCTATACATATAATAAATCTGTAGAAAAGTCGTGTCTGTATGTCTGTAATTCTAATATATTCTTGAAAAAACAAGTCGAGGGGACTAAATAAAGGGTTCTAAAAGCCAAATTAGTGGTTTTTAGAATTTTTGTCTGTCTGTCTGTCTGTCTTTCTGTCTGTCTGTCTGTCTGTCTGTGTATTCCGGATTCACGCCAAAACTACTGAACCGATTTACATGAAATTTTGAATGTGGGTAGTGAGTAGCCCGGGAAAATTTATAGGCTACTCTTTACCCGATTACGGAAATTCAAAAAAGGAAGTTTAAGTATTTTACGTCCTTTACATGATAATTTTCTATTATATCTTAGTTATAGGCGGGGTGACGGGTGTTTTTAAATATATACCATATTTGTAAATAAAGTTTAAAATATAGTTATAATCTAGGTAAAATAATTTGAAACCACCGATTTGGTATTCAAAAGTATATTTTGCCTTCAGTTACTAATAAATGAAATAATATTAATAACTTACATTTATATGATTAAATGATTAGACTTTTAAAATTATTAAAAATCTCTAACGTTTAGTTTTTTAGTATTTTCGTTATTTTATTTTAAAAGTGAAATAATTTCAATAGATAATAGTGACGTCTATCAAAAATATGAAAATTGATGTTATTTATTTCGATTACTAATATATATGTAAAGTGATTAAAACTGGTTTGTCTGCAATTGTTGCAAAATTTTCATTATCATTATAGTTTTATTCAAGAGATTTTTATGTATGTCGTGGCCAGATCGTAGAATTGATCATATATCATAAAGTAATCTATCATTTCGTGAAATGGTGTGGTCATTTTGTGATATTTAACACTATTTTTTGACCATGTCATTATATACCAAATTGACCAAATCAATGAATAGAAATCGTTTGAAGATTAAATCGTTTTTCACCGCTAGCGACGCTAAAAGCGTATTTTTAACAGAAACAGAACTTTTAAGATGATTGACATCACTTTATCCCATATTGATTTAATAATTAAATGTTCTCTTCTATTGCTGATTACTAGATGGTATGATTTTGACTTTCATTATTTCATCTAATATTAGCGCCACCTACTTACTTCTAAACAAAATAAATTGGGAAGTCATTGATAAAATGAAATAATACAACCAAAAACTCTGCGGCCTGTACCCATTAGTAACATTTACGTAAGATGCTACTTTTTACTTTTCATGGGGCAATATGTGCAGTTTTTATCTCATTCGTGTTTTCAGGTATGTTACTTTTTGTTTTCACTCTACCGTAAATATTAAGGCTTGCAAAGATGAGTAGAACTCATTATCGTCAGCCTATCAAAAGTCCACGGAAATGAACATAGGCCTCCCCCATAAATTGTCAAGTAGCTGGATATTTGCTATAGTTGCCATGCTTGGTAGGCGGGTTGGCAACCGCAGCTATTATTATTTTGATCTGTTGTCAAGAAGATGATGCAGCCCATCCCATCTGCAGTTTGTTTTCCTAAGTCGCCTCTTACCACGGGACGATATGAGATGGTGGATTTTCTTTCACCGCCACAACAGGGCGAACATTTTTCTACTCCCGTTCATGAGTGTAGTGGTTCTCACGTTCACTGTGAATAATATTTATAAGCAATAAAACTAATTTTAAGGATTTTATCGCGTTTAATTTTAACTTTTTAAATTCCCGATGTTTTGGCCACTTTACAGCCCCCATGGTCACGGGAGAGGCGGGAGAACTGAGGTGTTTGACGACCTGACGTCAAAGTTAAAATAGAATAGAATAAATGCAGTAGTAGTTGGAATTTAATTTTATTAATTATGGGGTCCTTAGCAGATGGTAGCACTCAGACATCTGCCCTATTAAAATTAGGATATTTTTAATTTCAATAACCTCGCGAATCATCACTGGTAGGATTCGGTGTTCTATTTTAAGGATTTGTTATATATATATAATAGTTATAATAGTTGGAACGATACTTAACATGTTGACATACTTTAGATTTCCCGGAGTTTTGGTACTTCACATAAACGATATGTTCTTTTACTCGGAACTTTCATCCAAGATGCGTAAAAAAACCCGTAACATTAGTTTTAATCCATGTGTAGCATTCATTATTATAGAACTGTATTTATGAAATTTTCAAGTCTACTAGAAGTAAAAAAAATATCTACATCTATTTTATGGTGCCAATCGATATTAAATAGGACCAATGATATGAATAAAATATCTCAAATAAACATTATATTACTTTGTTAAAATTAAATTAACTTTAGCTATGAATAAATGTAAAGAGTAAAATGTAAATAATAATAACACGTTTTGATTTCAAGACCTTTCTTATGTATACATCGGAATCGGAAGACACGCCCGATATAAAAAATAGTAGCTGTTTCTAGACATATATATTCACGTGTTTCTGTAATATGTTACCAATCATCTACGTCTAATAGTATTTTAGAATGAAAAAAAATATTTGACAGACATAGAGACACAGACACCGAGATGACTCTAAAAATGATCGAATTTTTCTAAATTTAGCACGGAACAGCATTTAATGATGCTCCTAAATTCAAGCGAACGCGAGCGAAGCCGCGGGTAAAAAGATAGTATAAGGGATCTAAGTGGACTGTATTTATTTATTACTGTAGCTAGTGGAATGTATTTACTAATTGACTGACTGATCTGACGTTAACTATGCTAGGGGACTGCTCGAAGAAAAGATGGTACTCTTGACTATACTGTATTAAACTATTTACAATAATTCGGCACTATTAAACTATATAATATGTGCAGAGGGAGGTCTTGAATTATGGAGTCTTGATTTCCTGTCTTGAGTCTTCTTTGTTGTCTTCTCGAGTGCCGCTTCAGAAATGAACAGCTCACAGACCAAAACGCCCTTCTTATATCCCGCAAGAGAGCGTCTCAGTCTGTGAGTAGTGCCGCGCGACGATGCTGCACTCCCATTGGTCGTCGCTCGGCTCCGGTGCGCGGGGTGTGCGGGGCGCAACGGGGTATGAAGGGGCGACGGGGCGGCGGGTCTCTAGCTGTCCGCAACATCCTCCCCCCGGCGTAGCTTGCGAGCCTAAGTTTCCCTCGGAAGGACGGCGATCTTCCTGACTGGCCGCCGCAGCACTCCGCCCCTGGTCCTCACCTCCACGTTGCGCACTACACCGTCTGGTCCGGGAAAGGTCCTCATTACGATTCCCCGTGGCCACACGTTCCGTGGCATGTTGCTATCTGCCACCACGACGAGGTCCTCTTCTTGGATCTGGCGCTGCTGAACATCCCGAGAGTCCCCGCGCGCAACCAGCGTCGGCAGGTACTCTTTAATCCACCGCCTCCAATATTCGTCGGCGAGTCCTTGCGCCGCTCTCCACGCCCGACGATCACTAGGTGTGCACGGTGCGGTGACTGGTAGACTCGATGGTCCCAGCAGCAGGAAGTGGTTGGGTGTCAGCGCCTCTTCCTCGTTGATGTCGACCGGTACGTGCGTCAACGGTCGAGAGTTGACTGTGTTCTCAGCTTCTGTGCGGGCAGGCTCTTCTGGTGCAGAGTGGCTTCAAGTGCGGTCTTCACTGAGCGCACGAGACGCTCCCATGCGCCTCCCTGGTTCGGCGCGCCCGGTGCGATGAATTTCCAATCTGTCCGCCGAGTCAGCGCGTAGTCCTTCAGCTGTGGTGCCCACTCTTCCATTGCCCTTCGCAGTTCGGTATCTGCCCCATGAAAGTTCGTTCCGTTGTCAGAGTAGATGACCCGTGGCCACCCACGCCTAGCCGCCATGCGCCGCAATGCCGATATCGCCGAGTCCGTCGTAAGGGAGTAAACTAATTCTAAATGAACCGCGCGCGTCGTTAAACAGGTGAATAACGCTACCCACCGTTTTTCATGCCGACGTCCTATAGTCACTGTTATAGGCCCGAAATAATCGATTCCGGTGTAGGTGAATGGTCGCGCGAATGCCCCTAATCGTTCAGGTGGTAGATCCCCCATAACCGCTGGCCGTGGTGTCGCCTTGCGTACCCTGCATCGCAGACATCTCCGCTCCACTTCTCTTACTGTTGGTCGTAATCGGAGGATATAATATCTGGTGCGTATGTCGTTTACCACCCTCTCCCTGTTGGCGTGGCTTGCTTCCTGATGCGCCTTGTCCACAAGCAGCTTCACAAAATGGTGGCGTCCGTTTAGTATGATGGGCCTCTTCATCTGGCTGTCCACGTCGGCTGCGTTGATTCTTCCTCTGGCTCGTAATACGCCATCCTCCAGTATGGGATCGAGCTTCCTTAATGCGCTGCCGGTTGCCAGGTTCTTCCCTCACTGAAGTCGACTGATGTCTTCAGCGAAGCTCTCATGTTGGCTGTGCTCTATCTACATCCGCTCTGCTCTCTGGATGTGCTGCAATGTCAGTCCGTGCGCCCTTCCTCTTATGGCATCGACGAACTGTAGTATCCGTGCAGTGGCCCTGATTAATCTCTCGTAGGAAGAGAATCTCTCTATGTCCGGCAGGTGTGGAGCGTCCTTGGTATCGCTCTGATGCGCCACGACTTCCTCCAGTTCCTCATCTTCATTCCCTGCCTTCTCTTCCTGCCAGCGAGGCCATCTGTCTTCATCCTCGTACAGAAATGGCGGTCCCGTGAACCATCTGTCGCTCTCTTCTTTGTTCGTATAATTTACGCGCGTCGCCTGATCTGCGCTGTTATCTGAGGTCGGTATCCACCTCCATTGCTCGGGTGACGTCTTCTCTGCTGTCTCCCCTAACCTATGAGCCACGTATGGGGTGTAATGCGCCGTATCGTTCTGTATCCAGTGGAGCGCCGTAGTGGAGTCTGTACAATACACTACCTTATCGGCTACCACTCTGTGCTCACCTTGCACGAATTCCGCGAGTCGCGCGCCTATCAAATTCGCCTGTAACTCTAAACGCGGTATGCTTTGCGCCTTTATCGGGGCGACTTTCGCCTTGGCCGCCACTAATCGTACCCTAATCGTTCCGTCGCGATATCGTATACGCCAATATGCCGCGGATGCGTACGCACGTTCGCTTGCGTCGTTGAAAACGTGAAGTTGACGCTCTACCACTCCCCCCGTAGGAGCATAGCACCTAGGCAGTCTCAGTCGTGACACCTCCTCGACGACTCGCAGCCACCTCTGGAATTCGTCCGCTGCCTCCTCGGGTAGTTCATCATCCCATCCGACCTTCTTCATTCGCCAAAGGTCTTGTAGCAGGATCTTGGCGGTGATGGTGAGGTATAGGTCAGGGCGTCTTCGTCGGCCATCCATAACAACCCTAGTGTCCTGCCTGGGCTGTCTTGCCTTAAGCCTACTTCCTTAGGCTTGCTCGCCAGTAGTTCCTCCGGCTTGTCTTCCAATAGGGCTGCGTGGTTAGAATTCCAGCCTGCCAAGGTGAAACCGGCCTTCTGGTGCACTTCCGTAACCTGCCTTGCCGTATTTACCGCTTCCTCTACCGTTGCATAACTGTCTAAGTAGTCGTCCATATAATGACTACGTACGATAGCGTTAAGCGCCAACGGATGTGTTTCTGCGTGTGCACGCGCGTTATGATCTCTAACACTATGTGCGAGAAACGGCGAGCTCCTCGCACCGAAAATCATCAATGTCATAACGTACTCCCGCGGTGGGCTGGATCGCTCGTTACCTCGCCACAGAAACAATTGCGCGGGTTGGTCGCGACGGTCGATCTTCACACGTAAAAACATCTCCCTAATATCCGCGGTCACGGCTATTTCATTTTCCCTAAATCTAAACAGTATACCCGGAAGTTCCGTAATAAGTCGGGGCCGTCAAGTAGATAGTCATTAAGACATCTACCGGATGCGCGAGCTGCCGCGTCGAACACTACTCTTGTCTTCCCCGGCTTGTTCGGGTTCCGTACGGCGAAGTGTGGCAGGTACCAGCTCTTGGGGTCCTCTCTCTCTGTCCCTTCGGCTTCCCTTGCGTATCCTTTTGCCAGGAGGTTGTCTATCTGGGCTGTGTAAGCGTCCCGAAACTCCGGTGACTGGTCCATTTTTCTCTCAATCGTCCGTAGTCTTCGAGCTGCCATTTCGTAGCTGGGTGGCATCCGCACGTTGTCGTCCTTCCATGGCAGTCCAACTTGTATTGCTCGCCGAACTTCTTGACGGTGCGCTGGAATATGTCGACAGCGCGCTCCTCTTCCCGTCGCGGCCTACTCTTTAGCGAGAAACCTATGGAATCTATCTCGTACTGCCGTTTAAGGAGTTCCGTTAGCTCCTCGTCCTGACTGGCAAACGTTCGGATGTCCCTATCTGACCGTCCGCTAACGCTTACGACGTGTAATACGGTCTCACCGTCTTCCCTACACATGAATCGCGGCGGTTCCCTGTATTACCCACCCTAATAACGTACGTGCAGCTATAGGCTGCCTTCGACGTCCTATCCTTAAATTACGGGTGATTATTAAATGCCAGTTGTTGGCGCCTAATAATAATCTCGGTTTTGCGTCGTCGTAACAAACCGAACTCGGTAGGTCGCGTAAGTGTTTTAAACGTAAACACTCCTTACTTACAGAATGCGAACCTATCTTTAAATTTGCTATTGTCCGCGCATTTATTTTATATACCTCACTGCGCGTCTTGCCACGTATGCCTATGTTAACTAACCTACTATCGGCCTCGCGCTGACTATTATTTACGCCTCTAATATTCAGCGGCTTTACCGGTCCTTCCGCTCCTAACTCGCGAGCTAAGTCGTCGTCGATTAACGAAATAGTAGAGCCTTCGTCAAGCAGCGCATACGTATCTATTTCCCTACCACGCGGTCCGCGTAACGTAATGGGACACACTTTCAACAATACGGACGCATTACTACCAACGTTAGACGCGACGAGCACGGTCTCAACCAATTTTGCCGATGTCTCAGGTGCGCGGGTCTTGCGGGCGTGAAGGAGGGCATGGTGGGGGGCGTTGCAGCCGTCGACGACGCATTTCTTAGCTTTACATCTAAATCGTCGGTGTTTACTATTTAAACACATAAAACACACTCCATCTTCCTTAACCCACTTCCACCGGTCGTCCAAACCCGTTTGCGCTATCTTCCTACATTTGGCGATTACGTGTTCACCCCCGCAACACATACATGAGGCACTACCGGTGTCCTCCTGGGCGGTGAACGTCTTTACGTTGCGGGCCCTATCCTCTACGCGGCGTGTCACTATAATCCTTTTCGACGGCGGCGCCTCTCGTCTTACGGGCGATTCCTTAGTCGGCGCTACGGACGTATAGGCATGTATTAACGCACGGTCAGCCTCTCTCATCATGAACCGAAATAGTGTGACGATGTCCGGTTCGTCTGCACTTCCGTAGTGCTCCGCATAATCACACCAACGTGACCGTAAGTGAGGGCTAAGTTTGCTAGTGACTTCCCTAGTTAGCATCGGATTTTGCAAATATCCTTTGCCGTCGACGTTCTGCAAAATACACACTATATTTTGTAACTTAATCGCGAACGAATTTAATTCCTGAGCGGTTTGACCCGGGCGCGGAAGGCGTTTCAGTTCCTCTAACGCACGATCTATAATTACTTCCGGGCGGCCGAAACACTGCTCCAATGTTCGCATAATATCTGCCGGATCCTTTGCGGTAAACAGCAGTGCCGATACTACTTCCCTAGCCCCACCACGTAGACAATTTCTTAACCTTGCCATATTTTCCGTATTTGTGAATCCATATAAACGCGTAGATTCTTTCATCGCGGCTTTGAAGGCTAACCATTCCGCGGCCGAACCGTTAAAAATAGGCAAGTCCTGCGTCTGCTTCGCGGCGGCGGGCCTGACTCTAATTATGTTTTCTAGAGCTTCCGCTAGTCGATCTATACCCCTCTCTTTCCCTCGCGGAGTAAGCTACCTATCTCTATTCCTATCTCCCTCTAGCCTATGCTGTGGCGCTGGCGTCCTATGTACACCTACATCCCTATGACACGGCGACGATAATCTACGATCCGCGTGATGATGTGGCGATGGCGATCTATGTATACCTACATCCCTACACGGCGACGGTGATCTACGATCCGCGTGGCGATGTGGCGATCTATGTATAGGCGATAGAGTGCGGCGTTGGACGCGCGACGGCGACGTAACCCGTACACGACGATCCACCTGGTTCATTTCTACGGCGACTCCACTATCCCTCTGTATCGTTTCTACGCGACGTGGTTGAACATCATTCGCTACCGTCCTCCCCTGGGCATCTTCAGCGTGGTCGTAACCGGTTTCCCTATTCGGTAGGGCCTGCTCTATCTCGATGCGGGGCGCGGGCTGAGACAGGCGGTAGGGCGGCTCCCCCCGCACAGTCCCTACGTTCTCTAACCACCTATCAACGCGTACCCTATTTTCAACTAAATCGTCTTCGTTAATACTTTCCCTATCTGTTTCTTCTTGCAGTTGAGCGACGTCCCTAGCGTATTTCTTCTTGATAAGATCTTCTTCGAGTTGCAATTGCTTCCTTCTAATTGCAGCTAGTTCCTCCGCGGCGTTATATTCGATTTGCTATTGAGCTAACTGTCGACCGGGCTGAACGAACTGATCGGACCGACAGGGCGCGGGGCGCGGATCTATGTACGTCTGCTACTGGCGCGACGGTACGTACTATCGAACTAGTTTCTGTAGTCGGAAGATCTTCTATAATCGCGGTGAGTGTCGCTGTGCGCGGCGCGGATGTACTAACCTCTCCCAAACGATCGGTTGTAGACACGGACATAGCGGGGCGCGGCGGCGGGGGCGCGGGCGCGGGCGTAGATGCGGGCGCGAGCGGGGCCTGGGGCGCGGCGGAGGGCGCTTGTGCCAACGCGAGATAATCGGACGGGGACGCGGGTGCTTCTTCGAATATCCGCATTCCTACCGGCGTTTCGTCGTCGTTCCGTGTCTTCTGGCTTCGTGTTTTCCTCATGACGTCCCTCGTTGCGACCTCCGATCGTCTTCAAAAAGACGTACGTATCGTCTTCAAAAAGACGCACGTATTGGACGTCGTTCCCGCCACAAGGGCCTTACCAGATGGTCACAGTTTGGCACCGTTAGGGAGCAACCACCTGGCCGCGTAAACGCGGTTTAAGAAACAAGAAATCGTCTGGAAACAGACAATATGACGTGTATGACGTAGGCTTAATAAGAAACAGGGAAGAAATTAGTACCAACAATCTTCTCTCTTCGTCGACGAACTTCTTTCTTCCTTGAAGATCTTCTGTAATGATCTTCTCTCTTCTGTAATTATGTTCTTTCTTCTATAATTGCCTTCTTTCTTGTTTCTTCTTACTTCTTGCTTGAATCTTCTGGCTTGAATCCGGCGACGATGGACCAAGAATATAATGGATTCTTGCTTCTAATCCGGCGGCGAAGGACCAAGAATATAAGGGATCTAAGTGGACTGTATTTATTTATTACTGTAGCTAGTGGACTGTATTTACTAATTTACTGACTGCTCTGAGGTTAACTATGCTAGGGACTGCTCGAAGAAAAGATGGTACTCTTGACTATACTGTATTAAACTATTTACAATAATTCGGCACTATTAAACTATATAATATGTACAGAGGGAGGTCTTGAATTATGGAGTCTTGATTTCCTGTCTTGAGTCTTCTTTGTTGTCTTCTCGAGTGCCGCTTCAGAAATGAACAGCTCACAGACCAAAACGCCCTTCTTATATCCCGCAAGAGAGCGTCTCAGTCTGTGAGTAGTGCCGCGCGACGATGCTGCACTCCCATTGGTCGTCGCTCGGCTTCGGTGCGCGGGGTGTGCGGGGCGCAACGGGGTATGAAGGGGCGACGGGGCGGCGGGTCTCTAGCTGTCCGCAACAGCTAGTATATAATATATGCATGATTCTTATCAAGAACTATTCGATGATATGGACATTAAAATAAAATATAATAAACGAAGCTAAACATGTTTTTATATTTTTGAAGTGTATTGGAACAGTGAAAATAACGCAACTGCAATTTATAGATTACATGTCGCTAACTAATGTAACATAGTGTAACCTTGATATAACAAACCTCAATACAACGAATTTTTCGTTTTAACGAATTTTTCGAAATCCCTTAGAACTGCCTGTAAGAGCTAATGCAAAATATAACTCAACATTACGAATAGATTTTATCAGAAACATCTTTATATCGAATTTTTAATCGTTGCAGAATATATATAGAAGGTATTATTTACCTAGTTTTAACCAAATTTTTCAACTTGAAATCTTGACATAACATATCCTATTCATTATTCCCACTTAATTCCACAATAAATCACGTCTTGGCAGATTCAGACACATACACGACAGGCAGATGACTATTTACGTAATGTTGAGATTAATAAACAAGTTTTCCTACCTTGTTAAAACGCATTGTAGTTCCACATAACCTCTATATAACAAACTTCATTATAACGAATTACCTGGTATAATAACGAATACTTCCTAATTCCATTCAGTTTCGTTATATTGAGGTTACACTGTATTCGAGTATTTATTAAAATTAGTAGAAATAGAAAAGTAAAATATTAATTTTGAATAAACTTTCCGTAAAATCGAATTGAGAACTACACGATATTTATGTACTGCTTACTATCACTTTCATATTAATATTGTGAGCCAGCAATATTTGTTATTTGTTGAGAATTGTGCACTAATGAAACCTTAACTATAGACTATAAATTATATACTTTAATAATTAACTCTGGTAAGAACGGTAAGAATAAAAATAAATCAGTCGGTTAGCCATGCAGTGCCAGTCCATAATAGAGCGGACGCAAGAAAAATAATTAGTACAGTAAAACCCGCTTAAGACGATTTTGAAGGGACCCAGCCGAAATCGCGACTTAAGCGGGAAAGCGTATTATGCGGGATAGGAAAAATAAAACATAATTTACAAATATTGTGTAGGTATTGTATTATAGGTATACGTATTTATAAATTTGTTAGAAAGGTATACTGTTGTGCACATATACATGTGCATTTAAATAAGTTAATTATTAATTTTTTTTATTTTATTTTTTCAACTTGAAATCAAATTTATAATGACATTACTTAAAATAATCACTAATTTTGGTTTGCCAAAATGATTTTGATGCATTATTAATGACAAGGCTTTCAACATAATTTAACCTTTGCAGTGCGTCTTTACTTTTCCCGAAAGAAGACACATGGCGGCTTAAATGGCGTAATTACTACTGATAATGCCTCTGCGTTTGATAAAATCGGAACTGACTCTCCTTCATCTTCATCGTCATCACTTAGGGCCTCTTTTTGGGTGTTATTCACATCTTCAATAAGATCTTCGATCGAACAGGTTTCGTAGGGTGCAACATTTCTTCTTCCAACACGACATCAGCTTCATTATTTTGGAAACCTGCTTTCTTGAAACAATTTTGTATGGTTTCAGGCTTAGTTGCCATGCCGCTGCAATGCTTAGGATCGTGACATGCACAGTCAAGGGTCGTTTGCTATCAGGATCTGCCATTTCCTTAACATAGCGATGTATGAATCGTGTTCTGTAGCCATGTTTTAGGACTTTCATAATGCCCTGATTCATCGGTTGCAACTTGCTTGTCGCATTCGGAGGTAAGAAAATAAGCGTGATGTTCTTTAGTTCAAAATTTTTAGGGTTAGCGGGGTAGTTATCAATGAAGAGAATTATGTGTCTACATTTAATCTGGAAGTGACCACCTAAAGCTTTTAACCAGTTAATAAAATGAAGGCCAGTCATCCAAGCTCGATATTGTGCATCATATGTTACAGGGAGCGATTTCACGTTTTTGAAGCAACGTGAATTTTTCGCCTTACCAATCACTAGCAAACGTAACTTTTTCGACCTAGGTGGCGTATTAGACAGGAGCGTGTTAATAATGTATGAAAATATGCCTCAAGTTGCAGGGACTGACATAAAATGGCGTATTAAACGAGAAATCGTATTAAACGTGATCGTATTAAGCGAGTTTTACTGTAATTAAAGAACTAAGAGCGAGATTGTCGACGAACTAGTTCGCATAGTTCACCTAAAAGAGTGCTCTTCCCACCTAGGTCGTTCGCGAACTACCCAAGACTAGCGCGTACTACTGACTGATTGCCAAACGTGTGGATATGTACATCGCAAACACGTTTGTCGATTACCCTTTGATCGGTGCACAAAAACCAAAACTAACGCCGATCACTGGCAATTACATACAAACAAACAAAACAACCATCCACACGTTCGTGATTGCTGTTTGGTGTATGCTGTTTGCCGTTGTTTGCCAAGCGTGTGGATGAGGCATTACAATAAAATTAAATTGACATGGAGTATAATTAATAGCGAAACTGGTAAGATCAACTCTCGCAATTCAAATTACCAGTTAAGTGTTAACAACAAATTAACTGTATCAGATCAGGACGTAGCAATGGTTTTTGAGAAATATTTTACTGATATTCCGTTCTTGACCACTAAGTCACTGAATTCTTCTCCTGCCGTCGCCGAATCAGTACTTAAACAAAATGTAAATGCGTGTACAAAGAATTTTACATTTCATAAAGTGTCATCAAAAGATATTGTAAAATATTTTAAAACTATTGATGTTAAGAAAACTGCGGATCTGTGGGGGATTTCCGTTAAAGTTATTGCGTCTATAATAGATACAATCGCGCCTCATTTAGCTATTATTTTTAATACTAGTATCGAATCTGGTGTGTTTCCTGCTTTAATGAAGCATAGTAAAGTAATACCTTTATTTAAGTCTGGTAGTACATTAGACTCCGCCAATTTTAGACCTATTTCTGTACTACCAACACTTAGTAAGATTTTTGAAAAAATTGTTCTTGATCAAATGTTAAATTTTTTTAATATAAATAATTTACTTCATAAAAATCAAATTGGTTTCACAAGGGGTCGCTCGACAACTGATGCCGGTGTTGAGCTGATTAAATATATCTTTAATGCATGGGAGAATTCACAGGATGCTTTGGGTATATTTTGTGACCTATCCAAGGCCTTCGATTGTGTTCACCATGAAACATTAATCAGGAAACTTCAACACTACGGTGTAAGAAGTGATGCTCTTAAATTAATTATTTCATATTTAAGTAAGAGAACGCAAAAAGTTGTCATTAACAATATGAGCTCTTCCGGGTCGATGGTATAAAAGTGCCTCAAGGCTCGATTCTCGGCCCCTTTCTGTTTCTTGTGTACATTAATGACTTACCTTACATAGTAGGGGATAACCATGATATAGTATTATTTGCAGATGACACTTCTTTAATTTTCAAATTAAGTCGACAATTACTAAAATATGACGAAGTAAATAATGCTATATCTAAATTAGTAAATTGGTTCAAAGTTAATAATTTGCATTCAAATGGTACTAAAACAAAATGTATGAAATTCATGACTCCAAATGTCAAACAATTAAATACTAATGTAATTTTAAATGGGGAGAAACTGAGTCTTGTAGATACCACCATTTTTCTTGGAATCACACTAGACACGAAGCTTCAATGGAGCCCCCATATATCAAAACTAGCAAGCAGACTTAGTTCTGCAGCATATGCTGTAAAAAAGATTAGAAGTCTAACTAGTGTTGAAACAGCTAGACTAGTTTACTTTAGCTATTTCCATAGCATAATGTCGTATGGTATTTTGCTATGGGGACACGCAGCTGACACTGAAATTATATTTGTTTTACAGAAGAGGGCCATAAGATCAATTTATGATTTAAAGCCTAAAGAGTCGCTGCGACAAAAATTTAAGGAAATTAATATATTAACTTTGGCCTCTCAATACATTTATGAAAATGTAATGTACGTACACAAAAATAAAAGTAGTTTTACAAAAATAAGTGATATTCATTCTGTAAATACTAGGAACAGACACAAGCTAGTAGTACCAGTTACTCGACTCCATCGAGTCAGTAATTCATTCTTGGGGCGATGTATACGCTATTACTACAAAATTCCAGAAAATATACAAAATTTGACCTGCTCAAAGTTCAAAAACTTTATTAAACTAAGTTTGTATAAAAAGGGTTATTATAATATTATGGAATTTATGGATGATAATAACCCCTGGAAATGAGGTGATCGCTACCAAGCTATTTCTGATTTGTTATGTTTTTAATTTGTGTAACATCATGATTGTAAGCCGTTATTTATAAAAAAAAAGTCCCGCTGGGTTTCTTGCTGGTTCTTCCCAGGACAGAGGTTTTTTCCGATCCAGTGGTAATCAAACAAAAGAGTGACTTTCAATAAGTATTATTTATAATCTATATTGAATAAAAAAGTTTCTGTTTCTGTTTCATAAACATAAAGAATTTTAGGACAACGTATTTAAAAATTTGAAATGATATCGTAATAAGACAACCGTCAACTCCCCTCTTTCTACCTTATAGGCTTAGAATAATAACACCTAGAACGATAGTTCCCTACAAAGCGGACGTTCAAACGTGAGGCAAGAACAAATTTATGTTTGCGTAAACAAGTTGTGTTTATGCTAGACGAAACGCACACAAGTGAAAAAACAATGTTCCCAATACATTAAATTTTTCCCCAAAAGTAGGGAAGTTGAAACTATATTAAACTAACAGTTACGACGTAACGTATTACTGATACAAATGTGAAAATAAGTTTGTTCGAATTCTGTTATCGAAGTGTAGTCCGCCAAATTCAAAATATTCTTGAATAGGGTATTTGCCTGTCTAGCCAAGCACTTTTATGAGCCATCGAAATGTGATTGTAGCATATTTTTCTTTGTAACTGAATAGAGACGTTATAATCATGACTAATGCAAGTTCAATATACACACCCGCCCGATGCCCGACACATGACTGTTCGACGAACGATTGGTGAATTCAGTATGCATTATTCAGTTTGTTTTAACTAATTTGTTTTTAATAATCGTCGAATAATGGTGCATCGCGCCTCACTGCATGCATAACGTAAGCTACAATACGAAAAACATAAGAACATTTTAATTTTGGCAGGTTTTACACAGTAGATGCATTCCAGCTTAAAGTTATTGAGAAAACTTTATAAAAAAAACACAAATGAATATTAAAATCATTTATATCAGTAGCCTTGTAACTGAAACTGTTTCCTGAACAACTGCCGCTTTGATGATACGAATCGTAAAGTATTTTCTTTTTTGGATTTTTGAACAGTCTAATTCTTAAGTAGCGCTCGACAATAAGTCTCGTCAAATTCGGATCATGGAAGTGGGAGTTAACGTGTTCTATAGAAAAAATACGAGTTCCTCCTATGAATCTTCTCATAATTTGAAGTGTGACTTCTTTTTCGAAAATATTGCCTAAATTTTCTTTTAGATAACGTCTCAGATCAGTTTCAGCAACACTACAAATAGAATAAACTTCTTTTGAGGCGTAAACCAATCCACCTTTATCCCTCATACATACCGATTTATGGAACCAAAGTTTCTCTTTTGCAAGCATGTTATCAATGCAATATTTACATTTTACTCGGGTTGTGAGATGTCATTCCAGCTATATAGCAAACAATGTGGTTTCTGCAGTTAGGATCATCGTTACACCGTGTAATTTCAAATCCGACATCATTTGGAATCGGTGTTTTCAATAAAATTCACTCCATCTAGTTGGAAATGCCCTACTCTTCACGTGCCGGTACGAGGCTGCCACCCGAGAACCTTTCTTCCCCATCGGTTGTCGGTTTTTCGAGCTATATTGCCAGCCCATTGCCACTTCAGCTTACTAATC
The DNA here is from genome assembly GCA_033319125.1 of Parnassius glacialis. Lineage (NCBI taxonomy): Eukaryota > Metazoa > Arthropoda > Insecta > Lepidoptera > Papilionidae > Parnassius > Parnassius glacialis. Next base: position 23,690,416 of record JAVANC010000021.1, read on the forward strand.
CGTTCCTGGTAAGACATGCAGGAAGTCGATGGATGCAGGTGGCTCAGGACCGTCCTTTGTGCCATTCCTTGGGGGAGGCCTATGTTCAGCAGTGGACTTGAATCAACACACACTGTATAATATTACTTAATAAAAACACAAATTTAATTTATTAGATTTATTGCATTTTCAATAATTACAAAAGTTGCGACATCAGAATTATCGCAAGTATTTAAATATAAAACATATATTATGCATTGTATTACGGTTGTAAATATTACATACCTACTTACATAATTCTACAATAATATGTAAATTTTTACAAAACATCATTTTCTTATCAATATTCTATAAATATTAAGTAGAGAATAAATATTAAGTGAACAATTTTGAGATCGTCCAAGACACTATCGGACAGTCTCAAAATTAGTTGAACTCGTATCATTCATTTATTTCCCCCTTACCTAAGGTTGGTAACCTTGATATTTTAATAATTTATTATCCACAATTTAACTTATTGTTGTTGCATTATTCTTTCTAAGTTTAACATCATCTAAAATTATTGGATGAACGGATATTCTTCGAAGACCCTTCCGCATCGGTTTTATTTCATTTTTCAAGAGGTTTTCAAGTTCCGTTAAGGATCGAATTTCTTTTAAATCATTTAGTTTAAAATTAGCACTACGTCCACTGTTTAATCTTCCCAGATATCTGTAAGAACCTCTATTTCCTTGACATTGTGCACAATTGTAAGGAACAGGTACAGCATTAGGGAAATTTTGCTGAGCAGACTGCATATTGGTAGCATTTCCAGGGCAGCTAGGTACAAATACGACAGGTATGAATCCAATAATACCGTATGGACTATAATAACCCTGGTTAGCTGGGTAGCCCTGTCCTTGCTGTTGAGAAACTGCAGTTGAGTCATTTTTCCCTGGGTTTAAAAGATAGCATGGACATGATCCTGGACTTGGTACAATAGGTAAGGGGTACGGTATGACGTAAATAGGGAATGGCGGCATCTGGCTGTAAGGTGGATAACCCGGTGGCTGAACTCCAGTTCCAGTAGGCTGTCCGACTGAATCGACACCTGAAAGTAATGTTTGGGATTTAATTACTTTATTATTAGTTTATTAACCTTAACCATCTATAATAAATAATTTCTTTGATTTCTTTATTATTCTCATAATTAATTAACTTTGTGTAAATATAACTATGTAACAAAAAATTGGCAGGCGATATACAATAATATTCCTAAATTATTTTTAGAGGAATACACTGTGCTGTGCTCTTGTTATGAAATACAATTTCAATAGATTCTGTGTGTTCACAAATTACCTATCGCACTGTATTTATGTGTATATAAACACAGTATTTTATTTCAATTTCAGAATTTCATATTTCATTCATAATATGTATAGCTATAGGTGTCGTCGCCTCATCGTAACGTGTTATAGACAGGACATAGACATATGTTTTATTAGCATCAATACAATCAATCAACACAATATACCGTTACCGTTACAGCCTATTAAAGTCCACTACTAAACATAGGCCTCCCCTATAGTGCCTACAGATTGTCTCATAGGGGAGATATTTGCCATAGCTGCCACGCAAGCGGGTTGGCAACCACATTTTTTTTAAATTATTGTAATTTCTTATCAGGAAGATGCTGCTGCCCATCAACTGTTTTAATTTCCCTCTGTCGCCTCTTACGACACCCACGGGACGAAATGGAGTAGTAGGTGTTCTTACACTGCCACTACACGGTACCAATATACATTAACATACATTTACACAATATACCTTTAGAAGTAAATAAAAACATATAAAACGTACAAGAAGGAAAACATAAATAAAATATATAAACCGATGGGAAAGAAACGTTGTCAAGGGGCAGCCTCGTTCCGGTAGACGAAGTGTTAAGTCAAGCTCGAAGTCGACGGATGCGGGTGGCTCAGGATCGTGTTTTGTGGCGTTTATTGGGGGAGGCCTATGTTTATTAGCAGTGGACTTGTTAAGGGATGTAATTATGATAATAATATGAGGACCATAATGGAGTGGAGTGACTGGTATTACTACCTTACTGTGTTTACTATACATTGATTAATGTTCGTTAATATACTGAAAGGCCAGTGTTATATATTTATTTTAAATTTTATCTAAGACACTTCTTCGGAGTATAAATGTCAGTAAAAATATTTTCTAACACCATCGATCCCGTGATATGTAACACTATGCACTAGAATTGCTAATTATTATATAGAATTATTAATATTTCTTTGACAGATGTTAAGTATCCAAAATGGTGACGAGAAGTCGCGCCAAAGATTATAATTGTGAATTCGCCTGCCAATCGTGGTTATTAAAGAAAATTTCCCATACAATGTGAGAGATTCATGTACAGCTGTTGAACCAGTTATCATACGTTGCATACTTGATGTTGAGAATAAAGGTAAGGTCATAAAATATTAGATGATTTAACGTATAATGCTTGGCACATTAATACATTAAAACTTTACCAGATTACCTGTCCCCGAAATAGACGCAATAGTTAAATAATCGAAATATTCACATTATGGTTCACGGGACAGGGAAAGGGTTAAAATTGAATAGATAAAAATGTATAGTAAAACTCACCTCCTGATTGTTGTCCGGTCTGTCCTGTTGTTCCTGGTTGCCCAGGGTAACCAGGCTGCCCTGCTTGGCTAGGTTGTCCTGGTGTTCCAGTTTGTCCTGGTGTTCCAGCTTGTCCTGGTGTTCCAGCTTGTCCTGGTTGTCCTGGCTGACTCGGGTAGCCTGGCTGTCCCGGCTTACTTGGCTGACCTGGTTGACTTGGCTGACTTGGCTGTCCTGGCTGACCTGGGTAGCCAATTTGTCCTGGTTGACTAGGTTGACTTGGGTAGCTAGGTTGTCCTGGTGCTCCACCTTGTCCTGGTTGTCCAGACTGACTAGGGTAGCCAGACTGTCCTGGTTGACTAGGTTGACCTGGATAGCCAGGTTGCCCGGTCTGTCCTGGGGCTCCAGGTTGTCCTGGTGCTCCGGGTTGGCTTGGTGCTCCAGGTTGTGCTGGTGCTCCGGTTTGTCCTGGTGCGCCACTTTGTCCTGGTTGTATGAGTTGTCCTGGTTGACTAGGTTGACCTACTTGAGCTGGGCCTCCGGTATGTCCTGGTGATCCATCTTGTCCTGGTTTTCCGGCCTGCCCTGGGTAAACAGGCTGTGTTGGTTGAGTAGGTTGACCAGGATAGCCAGGCTGCCCGGGCTGTCCTGGTGCTCCAGATTGTCCTGGTGCTCCGGGTTGTCCTGGTGCTCCGGGTAGTCCTGGTGCTCCGGGTTGTCCTGGTGCCCCGGTTTGTCCTGGTGCCCCGGGTTGTCCTGGTGCTCCGGGTTGTCCTGGTGCTCCACCCTGTCCTACTTGTCCCGGCTGACTTGGGTAACCGGGCTGTCCTGGTTGACTTGGGTACCCGGTTGGTCCTGGTTGACTAGGTTGACCAACTTGCCCTGGGTAACCGGGTAGTCCTGGTTGACTAGGTTGACCAACCTGGCCTGTTTCTCCGGGTTGTCCTGGTGCTCCGCCTTGTACTGGCTTTCCGGGCTGACTTGGGTAGCCAGCCTCTCCGGGCTGTCCTGGTGATCCGGGTTGTCCTGGGTACCCAGGCTGTCCACCTTGACCTGGCTGTCCTGTTTGAGTTGGGTAACCAGGTTGACCTGGGTAACCGGGTTGTCCTGGTGCACCACCTTGTACTGGCTGTCCGGGCTGACTTGGAAAACCAGACTGTCCTGGTTGTCCTGGTTGAGTTGGGTAACCAGGTTGACCTGGGTAACCGGGTTGACCTGGTGCTCCGCCTTGTCCTGGTTGTCCGGGCTGACCTGGGTAGCCAGCCTGTCCGGGCTGTCCTTGTTGCCCTGGGTACGCAGGTTGTCCTGGTTGACTAGGTTGACCTACTTGCCCTGGGTAACCGGGTTGTCCTGGTTGACTAGGTTGACCAACTTGGCCTGGGCCTCCGGGCTGTCCTGGTGCTCCACCTTGTCCTGGTTTTCCGGGCTGACCTGGGTAACCAGACTGTCCGGGCTGTCCAGACTGACCTGGGTAGCCAGCCTGTCCGGGCTGACCTTGTTGCCCTGGGTACGCTGGTTGTCCTGGTTGAATAGGTTGACTTACTTGCCCAGGGTAACCGGGTTGTCCTGATTGACTAGGTTGACCAACCTGGCCTGGGCCTGCGGGTTGTCCTGGTGCTCCGCCTTGTCCTGGTTTTCCTGGCTGACTTGGGTAACCGGGCTGTCCTGGCTGACTTGGGTACCCCGTTGGCTCTGGTTGACTGGGTTGAACAGCTTGCCCTGGGTAACTGGGATATCCTGGCTGACCAGGTTGGCCAACTTGCCCTGGGTAACCGGGTTGTCCTGGTGCTCCACCTTGTCCTGGTTTTCCGGGCTGACCTGGGTAGCCAGCCTGTCCGGGCTGTCCCGGCTGTCCTGGTTGACTTGGGTAGCCGGATTGACCTGGTGCTCCGCTTTGTCCTGGTTTTTCGGGCTGACTTGGGTAACCAGACTGATCTGGTTGTCCGGGCTGACCTGGATAGCCAGCCTGTCCGGGCTGTACTTGTTGCCCTGGGTACGCGGGTTGTCCTGGTTGACTAGGTTGATCTACTTGCCCTGGGTAACCGGGTTGTCCTGGTTGACTAGGTTGACCAACTTGGCCTGGGCCAGTGGGTTGTATTGGTGCTCCGCCTTGTCCTGGTTTTCCTGGCTGATTTGGGTAACCGGGCTGTCCTGGTTGACTTGGGTACCCGGTTGGTGCTGGTTGACTAGGTTGAGCCACTTGTCCTGGGTAATCGGGTTGACTTGGTTGACTAGGTTGACCAACTGGGCCTGGGCCTGCGGGTTGCCCTGGTGCTCCGCCTTGTCCTGGTTTTCCTGGCTGACTTGGGTAACCGGGCTGTCCTGGTTGACTTGGGTACCCGGTTGGTCCTGGTTGACTAGGTCGACCATCTTGCCCTGGGTAACTGGGATATCCTGGTTGACTAGGTTGACCAACTTGCGCTGGGTAACCGGGTTGTCCTGGTTGACTAGGTTGACCAACTTGGCTTGGGCCTCCAGGTTGCCCTGGTGCTCCACCTTGTCCTGGTTTTCCTGGCTGACCTGGGTAACCAGCCTGTCCAGGCTGTCCAGACTGACCTGGGTAGCCAGTCTGTCCGGGCTGTCCTTGTTGCCCTGGATACGTGGGTTGTCCTGGTTGACTAGGTTGACCTACTTGGCCTGGGCCTGCGGTTTGTCCTGGTGCTCCGTTTTGTCCTGGTTTTCCAGGCTGACTTGGGTAGCCAGCCTGCCCGGGTTGTCCTGATGATCCGGGTTGTCCTGGGTACCCAGGCTGTCCACCTTGTCCTGGCTTTTCTGGTTGAGTTGGGTAACCAGGTTGACCAGGGTAACCGGGTTGTCCTGTTGCTCCACCTTGTCCTGGTTTTCCTGGCTGACTTGGGTAACCAGGCTGTCCTGGTTGAGTTGGGTAACCAGGTTGACCTGGATAACCGGGTTGTCCTGGTGCTCCACCTTGTACAGGTTGTCCGGGCTGACTTGGAAAACCAGACTGTCCTGGTTGTCCTGCTTGAGTTGGGTAACCAGGTTGACCTGGGTAACCGGGTTGATCTGGCGCTCCGCCTTGTCCTGGTTGTCCGGGCTGACCTGGGTAGCCAGCCTGTCCGGGCTGTCCTTGTTGCCCTGGGTACGCAGGTTGTCCTGGTTGACTAGGTTGACCTACTTGCCCTGGGTAACCGGGTTGTCCTGGTTGACTAGGTTGACCAACTTGGCCTGGGCCTCCGGGTTGTCCTGGTGCTCCACCTTGTCCTGGTTTTCCGGGCTGACCTGGGTAACCAGACTGTCCGGGCTGTCCAGACTGACCTGGGTAGCCAGCCTGTCCGGGCTGTCCTTGTTGCCCTAGATAACCGGGTTGTCCTGGTCGACTAGGTTGACCAACTTGGCCTGGGCCTGCGGTTTGTCCTGGTGCTCCGTTTTGTCCTGGTTTTCCTGGCTGACTTGGGTAGCCAGCCTGTCCGGACTGTCCTGATGATCCGGGTTGTCCTGGGTACCCAGGCTGTCCACCTTGTCCTGGCTGTCCTGGTTGAGTTGGGTAACCAGGTTGACCAGGGTAACCGGATTGTCCTGATGCCCCACTTTGTCCTGGTTTTCCTGGCTGACTTGGGTAACCGGGCTCTCCTAGTTGAGTTGGGTAACCAGGTTGACCTGGGTAACCGGGTTGTCCTGGTGCTCCACCTTGTCCTGGTTTTCCTGGCTGACTTGGGTAACCGGGCTGTCCTGGTTGACTTGGGTACCCGGTTGGTCCTGGTTGACTAGGTTGACCAACTTGCCCTGGGTAACCGGGTTGTCCTGGTTGACTTGGTTGACCAACTTCGCCTGGGCCTGCGGGTTGTCCTGTTGCTCCGCCTTGTTCTGGTTTTCCTGGCTGACTTGGGAAACTGGGCTGTCCTGTTTGACTTGGGTACCCGGTTGGTCCTGGTTGACTAGGTTGACCAACTTGCCCTGGGTAACCGGGTTGTCCTGGTTGACTAGGTTGACCAACTTGGCCTGGGCGTCCGGGTTGCCCTGGTGTTCCACCTTGTCCTGGTTGTCCGGGCTGACCTGGGTAGCCGGGCTGTCCTTGTTGCCCTGGGTACGCGGGTTGTCCTGGTGGACTTGTTTGACCAACTTGGCCTGGGCCTACGGGTTGTCCTGGTGCTACACCTTGCCCTGGTTTTCCGGGCTGACCTGGGTAGCCAGCCTGTCCGGGCTGCCCCGGCTGTCCTGGTTGACCTGGGTAACCGGGTTGACCTGGTGCTCCGCTTTGTCCTGGTTTTCCGGGCTGACTTGGTAAACCAGATTGTTCTGGTTGTCCTGGCTGACCTGGGTAGCCAGCCTGTCCGGGCTGTCCTTGTTGCCCTGGGTACGCGGGTTGTCCTGGTTGACTAGGTTGACCACCTTGCCCTGGGTAACCGGGTTGTCCTGATTGACTTGGTTGACTAACCTGGCCTGGGCCTCCGGGTTGTCCTGGTGCTCCGCCTTGTCCTGGTTTTCCGGGTTGAATTGGGTAACCGGGCTGTCCTGGTTGTCCAGATTGACTTGGGTAGCCAGCCTGTCCGGGCTGTCCTTGTTGCCCCGGGTACGCGGGTTGTCCTGGTTGATTAGGTTGACCAACTTGCCCTGGGTAACCGGGTTGTCCTGGTTGACTAGGTTGAATAACTTGGCCTGGGCCTCCGGGTTGTCCTGGTGCTGCGCCTTGTCCTGGTTTTCCAGGCTGACTTGGGTAACCAAACTGCCCTGGTTGTCCGGGCTGACCTGGATAGCCAGCCTGTCCAGGCTGTCCTGATGTTCCGGGTTGTCCTGGGTACCCAGGCTGTCCACCTTGTCCTGGCTCTCCTGGTTGAGTTGGGTAACCAGGTTGACCTGGGTAACTGGGTTGTGCTGGTGCTCCACCTTGTACTGGTTGTCCCGGCTGACTTGGAAAACCAGACTGTCCTGGTTGTCCCGGCTGAACTGGGTAACCAGCCTGTCCGGGTTGTCCTGGCTGTCCTGATTGACCTGGGTAACCGGTTTGACCTGGGTAACTGGGTTGAACTGGGTAACCGGGTTGACCTGGTGCTCCACCTTGTCCTGGTATTCCGGGCTGACTAGGGTAGCCAGCCGGTCCGGGCTGTCCTTGTTGCCCTGGGTACGCGGGTTGTCCTGGTTGACTAGGTTGACCAACTTGGCCTGGGCCTCCGGGTTGTCCTGGTGCTCCGCCTAGTCCTGGTTGTCCGGGCTGACCTGGGTAGCCAGCCGGTCCAGGCTGTTCTTGTGTTCCAGGTTTTCCTGGGTGGCTAGGCTGTCCAGCCTGTCCTGGCTGTCCTTGTTGTCCTGAGTGGCCGATTTGTCCTGGTTGACTGGGTTGACCTACTTGGCCTGGGCCTCCAGGTTGACCTGGTGTTCCGCCTTGTCCTGGTTTTCCGGACTGTCCAGGTGTTCCTGGGTATCCTGGCTGTCCTTGTTGTCCTGATGTTCCTGGTTGTCCTGGGTAACCTGGTTGTCCTTGCTGGCCAGGGTGACCTGGGTAGCTGGGCTGTCCTTGTTGTCCGGGCTGTCCAGGTTGGCCTGGGTACCAAAATTATATAATAAGAATAAATAAGTAGAAAACAACATGCTTTAAAAAGTAAAGTTAATCTTCATAAAATCGTCTAGATGATGAAGTAATTTACGTTCGTTACCCCCCGACCACACACTCGACGAGTGGCCACAATACTCGTCATACCGCACGTCATGCTCATCGTCATGCTCATGGCTCCCTGTTTTGTCGGTTTTTTGGGGACGAGTCAAAGGACTGGCAACAATATGAGCGCGCGTGGCTGGCTACATACTCGCGCAAATGCAGTCCGAATCGAACGCTCGTTACGGAGGCGTCGTTCTACTTTGATGAATATATATCATCCACCACCTCCGTTGGCGGGAACGACGACATATATTTTTTTTATAAAATTGATATAATTAACTATAATAAAAATGCTTATAGCGTGCATGCTGCCACAGTTGCATTAACCATTGTGTTGCAAACGCGAGGGACTTAGTGCGGAGCGTCGCAATTAATTGGGCGAGTAGAGCAGTGTGTGGCCAGTGAAGGCACCATCGTCACACCGCGAGGAGCAGAGGGAGGAGCAACGCGAGGAGCATAGCATGGCTGAGCTATAGGGATTAATGTGCTATGTCTACTAATAACGCTCATAAATCACTTTTTAATTTTTAATATTTGTTTGCCACAAAGTACTTTATTGTGGCTTATGAATAAGAAATAGAACTATGGTATCACGGAATTTTTTTTAGATGGAGGAAAGATCTATATTTTTGTAGAACATAGTATTTACGTATCACTAACTATTAGGCCAGCGCACGCGGATTACGCAGTTCGAGAGCGTTTTTTCTTCCGATTTGCTTAACATTAATTAATTTTAAGGCTAGCTGAGAGCTAATCCTAGACTGGGAATAGTTTATACTATTCCCCGTGAATCTGGCTATCATATACAAAAATAATTTTTCAAATCGGACTGGCAGTTCTAGAGATTAGCGTGTTACAAAACAAACAAAAAATCTCTTTCGCTTTATTATCTTTATATATAAAAAAAATTACGTGTCACGTTGTTTGTCCGCGATGGACTCCTAAACTACTGAACTGATTTCAATGAAATTTTGCACACTGTGTGCATTTTGGTCCAACTTGAGAGATAGGATAGTTTTTATCCCGCTAAATGACCCTCAAATTTTTTTATTGCGATTTAAGAATTTATATAAGAAGGGTCGTTGAAAAGGGCAGAACAACGTCTGCCTGGTGAGCTAGTAATAGCATAGATTCTGTCTCATATATTTGTCTATTTTTAGTGTCACTTTTTCGTTTCATTTATTTCAACAAAGTTGCTAAAGTAGTTTTCACTTAAAAAAAAAAAACTGTAACATTTTGGGGGTTGCCACTAGAGTCATCCACCATAATTTTCATTTACATGATTGCCACCAGGATGTAAAAAAAAATCTTTGGAGGTTTGATAGCCACTGACGACTGGGCCTGTCAAAGTCTTCGCCAAAGTCTAGGTAAAACAAAATTTCATGATTTTAGGTAGCGGATAGTTTCCTATACATTTTGATAAGGGTGTGTGCGAGTATTCAAATATGAGACAATAAAATCGTATTATTGCTTGCGTTGATTTAGAAGTTTGATAGCATGAGAGCTTGATAGCAATATATCAATATTTCTAATAATTGTTGTGTGGTGTACATGTCGTAAGAGGCGACAGATGGAAATTGTGTACATTGTTATATATTTCATTAACTGCTGAAGATTACTGCCGGTATAAAAGTTGTTACGTTTTTTTTCTCTGATTACAAAAGGTTTTCTTATGACCTTAGGTGATATCCGTAACGGACGGACGTGGCTACGTTTATCTCATAATGACAAACAAGGATGAACGTTGTTCGTACCTGGTTGTACAGGAGAACCAGAACCAGAACTGCCTGGATAATAGCCGTTACCGTCGCTGGGACCACTTGGGCCTCCTGGACCTCCTGGTCCACCTGGTCCGCCGGGACCTCCAGGACCTCCTGGACCACCTAAAAGCATATTTTTTTAATTTTGATAACTAAATCATTGAATATTAAAATATTATACATTATTTAATAATCTAAGGCAAAATATGGAAGGAAGGCATCTTATTAAGGAAACTGGCATACCTAAGAAAAAAAATATGGAGCACCGCCGTGTATTCTAAGCTCTAAATATCAGGAATTAAAGGTGGCTTGTGTCTGTTGAAGGTGACTCTCTTTCTTTTTGCCGACGATATAGTCCTTATGACAGGATCGCTGGAGGACCTAAGCACTATGCTCAATGAACTCAATAGTGCCTCCCAATGAATAGGTCTTAAGATGAACATGGACAAAACGAAGATCATGTATAAAGTCCATGTCACACCTATGCCGGTAGTTGTTGGGAGCACTAAGCTCGAAGTTGTTGACGAGTATGTTTACCTGGGACAAATAGTCCGACTAGGTAAATCCAACTTCGACCCAGAGGTCAATCGTCGGATTCAACTCAGCTGGGCAGCGTTCGGGAAATTACAACACATCTTCTCGTCAGGTGTATCTCAAAACTTGAAAATGAGATTGTACAACCAGTGCGTATTGCCAGTGATGACCTATGGAATTGAGACGCGGTCCTTCACTGCTGGCCGGATGAGGAAGTTCAAGGTCGCTCAGCGAGCTATTTAGAGGGCTATGCTCGGAGTTTCTCTGCGTGATAAACTTAGAAATTAGGATATACGCAGTAGAACCAGAGTGACAGACATAGCCCAACGGATTGGTAAGCTGAAGTGGCAATGTGCCGGCCATATATCTCAAAGAACCGACAACCGATGGGGAAAGAAGGTTCTCGAGTGGTGGACGAAGTGTATGGCGTCTCCCCACTAGATGGAGTGACGACCTGGTAAGACATGCATGAAGTCGATGGATGCAGGTGGCTCAGAAGGGTAGAGGCCTATGTTCAGCAGTGGTCTTGTGACGGGCTGTAATGATGATGATGATGATGTGTCTGTTGTGAAACGAACATAAGGTGTTAATTTACCTGCTTATCAAATGAAAGTAGTTATTGTAGTAAATTAAACCAGCAACTTAATTATACAGGGTTATTGTAAATACGAGTAAATAAGGCTTCTACTTTTATTTGAAATTATCCCATATTGAATGTGGTTTATGGGCAATAACATTTTTGTCTACTGATCAACCCTTACGAATTTTGAACTTAAAAGACATAAAGGACAGAATGTTTGATATTTTTTTATTAATTTTTCTTTACCATTTGCCGACATTACTTATTCTGAACCTTCTCTACAAATTTGGCCGGTTATTGCAAAATAACCCTGTATATTGATTAAAAGTTATTACTTGCAATTAATGCTCCTAGGAACTAAACTAGCCAAACAATCCAAATCAAATATACACTTTTCTTGTCCTTTGTTCGGCGAACTTATCATATAATTTGTAATTTTTTGCCTCTATAGAGTATAGACAATAGTGACAAGTCTGATAGCCTTTCCTGTTCGGACAGAATAGATAGAATAGAAGTCCTTAGAATTTTTTCTTGTATAGGTTAGGGGGCCACTGTAGCCCGGGGGCCCCGTACCAATGATACGACTGATACAGCGGTAGCTACGCCCCTGACTTATAGTCTCATACTGCAACAGTTATACCACTTTTTGCTTTAAATAACACATTGTTATTATATAGCCATAAAGATTTTCATTTCTCTGTCTTGCTTTTATGCTTTGTAATTTTCGGTCTATATATAGATCACGATAGGCCCTATTAATTAGTAGCGACGAACCACATTTTTAAGAAATATAAATGGATACGTGTCATTAATACTGCATCCAAGTCTATGTCCAATTTTAATATTGCACGCATAGAATTATTAATTGCACGTTTACTCGAAAGAAAAAGTAGGAAGAAATAATGTTTTACCTGGCCCGCCAGGTGTTCCGGGTGCTCCGGGTGGACCTGAGCTGCCCGGTTGATTTGGATAATATCCACTTCCAGGGGGACCGACTGCACCTATTAAAGATTAAAATAATTTTTTTTGAGTTCTTTTCCAATGAAACATGTAAAAGAACCTTACAAGAATTGGTTAAATTATTATAACTAAAACAGTTTTTACCTGGTCCGCTTGGTGTTTGGCCAGGGTAATAGCCGCCTGAACCTGTTGAGCCAGGAGTACCAGGAGTACCTGTTGATCCCGGCGTACCAGGGGTTGCAGGACTACCACTTTGTCCTGGGTAGTATCCACTAGAGGGTCCGTTTCCTGACGCAAAAATTACAATGGAAATAAGGTCATACCTATATTTCACAAAACGAAAAACGTAAAAGAATAATCTTTGGCCTAGTTTTGGTTTCCAATGATAGTCACTATGGTTACGTAGTACTATTATTTATTCTGTGCTATGGTTATCAATAGTCAGCTATACTTGAATAAAAATAATTATACGGATATAATCGTGTTCACTTTAAATTGCATACCAGTGAGACATGAATAATCAATTTTTGTCTGTTTGTTTGTCTGGGCTTATCTTCGTAAGAGCGGAACTGATTGTGATGAAATTTACGAACATTTAGCGAAGAATACTAGAAAGATCTAGGATATATTTTCTATCTATCTGTGATATTATATATATAAATATATCGAAATAATTCACGCTTTTATTTATATTTCGATAAAAATATATGTATAGGAAAATAAAACTTATATATGGTCAATGATGATTATTTTAAAAAGTCTAAAATGACGCCACATTATGAGATCATGATAATATATAAAACTGGCCCACTGAGTTTCTCGCTTGTTTTACCCAGGTGAAAGAGTTTTTTCCGGAACAATTGATAAAAGTAAAATATAACTTACAGTAGTAATATTCAATGTTTTTACGGACATTATACCACCTCTCCCTTCTTTAGAGCAAGGATGCTGTAAAGCGTCCGAAACGTTGGAAATTAAAAAAGTTAATTTGAATGCGACAGATCCGTAAAAGAAGAGTTCGTGTAGTAGTTGCCAGTAAACATAAGAAATCATAATGAATAATTTAAAATGTTGTACAACAGGCTTCACTATAAGTTATTACGAAAAATTCAAAAACTATTGGTCAGACCATGATCAAATTTATATGGGACCACATGTGAAGCACCAGCTTTCACATAAAAATAATCGAAATTGGTTCACCCAGATGCAGTCCACTTGACCTGAACTTAAGTGACAATGTAGCCGAGGATCTGAAAGCGCACTGGTTCGCTAGACAATAGCGTATTAATTCTTATCAAGACACCCACATTGTAATCGAATGGAGATAGAGGCGCTGGCAAATTATTCCACTACTTTGCTATACGCATTACAATGACGAAGAAAAACCATTTAAAAATTTCCTTTACATTAAAATTTTGTTAGTTTAATGTATAAGCTTGCTAAATAAACGTTGTCATGTTTACCTTGTCCACCGCCTGGATAGTAACCGCCTTCGGTGCCTGAACTAGGGCCGCCTGGTCCTCCTGGGCCACCGGGTCCTCCAGGGCCGCCAGGGCCTCCTGGACCACCTGGACTGCCAGGAGATCCGGGACTTCCGGGCGTTCCAGGATAATATCCTCCTGGCCCTGGAGACAAAAATGGTAATTTCAAACGACAATATCGACGACTAATGTTGTTATGATATTCTTTATATTATAAGGGTGCCAAACGAGCACACAGTTAACCTAATGGTAAGTAGATGTTGTGGGACATAGTCATCTACGCCCATCTACATCTGTCTTAGATTAAGAATCAAAATGTGGATGCGTTGCCCCCTGAAGACTAAGATGGAATGCCCCTCACCATATGATACATAGTAGTTATATGTTGCTAGATTACGCTGGTATCATGTGAGAGTGTGATCCTTCCCCGATAGCACAATCTCCATATGTGCTACAATCATAATATAGCTGCAGCGTGGATCTACCACGTAACAGTTAATTTAATAGATGGGGAATGATTTGTAGTGAACCCGTTGAATTATTTATTTAGAAAGTAATGCGAAAATCTAGGCTGGCTAGGTTTAAAATTATGATGCTCAATACATAGATCTCATTTAATTGACAATTGATGAGTATTAATATAATAAAGTAAGCATATTGATTACCTCCTGGTCCACTAGGACCGCTTGGTCGATAAGGACCATTAGGGCTGCCTCCGGGTCCATTTGGTCCTCCGGGTGCGTTTGGTCCTCCAGGTCCGTTCGGTCCTCCGGGTCCACCTGGGCCACCGGGTCCTCCAGGGCCTCCAGGTCCTCCTGGACCACCTGGACTGCCAGGAGATCCGGGTCTTCCGGGTGTGCCAGGATAATACCCTCCTTGCCCTGGAGACAAAAATAATATATTAAAACTATATTATCGATGACTAATATTGTTATGATTTTCATGTGTTATTTTGTAATTTCTTACAAATATTATTGGAATGTAATAAATGAATATATTATATTTTTATCTTATTTTTCTTCATCAAACTGTCAAGGTCTACAGCTGAACATGGACCTCTACCGTCATAAGAGGACAGATGTACTGACAATCTCAGTATCAGACGTATGCTTTATTACCTTTGATGATTCGACCTTTTGTTTCCATCTATAATTGTAAATTTCTTATGCCATAGCATTTTAATATTTTATGGTATTTTATAGTATAAGAATAACAAATAATTGCACAGTGAACATGATGGTAAGTAGATGCTATGGCCAATACACATCTATGCCCATCTACATCTGTCTTCGATTAAGAATCAAAATGTGATTACGTTGTCGTCCCCCTGAGGACTAAGATGGAATGCCACTCACCATATGAAACATAGCAGTTACAAGCTGCTAGTTTATGCTGGTATTCTGTGAGAGTGTGATCCTCCCCGATTGAATGATCCCCATTCGTGCTACAATCATAATATAGCTGCAGCGTGGATCTACCACGTGACAGATAATTTAATAGATGGGGAATGATTTAGAGTGTAAACAGTAGAATTATTTATTTAGAAAGGAATGCGAAAATATTAGCCGGTTAGGTATAAAAATTATAATGCTTAATAGAAAGATATCATATGAATGACCATTGGTGAGCGTTGATGAAATAAGTAGGCTAATTGATTACCTCCTGGTCCACTAGGACTGCTTGGTCCATAAGGACCATTAGGGCTGCCTCCAGGTCCGTTAGGTCCTCCGGGTGCGATTGGTCCAACAGGTCCGTTCGGTCCTCCGGGTCCACCTGGGCCACCAGGTCCTCCAGGGCCGCCAGGGCCTCCTGGACCACCTGGGCTGCCAGGAGATCCGGGTCTTCCGGGTGTGCCAGGATAATACCCTCCTTGCCCTGGAGACGAAAATAATATATTAAAACGATACTACGATGTCTAATACTGTTATGGTTTTCATGTGTTATATTGTAAAACACGCACGCGCGCACGCACGCATGCTCGCACGCACGCACGCACACACATACACACACACACACACACACTCACAACGCATACGATTCACTCGCTTACGCGTATGCCCTCTGGCAAGTGAAAAGAAAAAATATCACTGCAATATTTAATAAAAAAAATCATGTTGGTCATCCTAAATGGCGAACTGGAAGATCCATGGCACAGGATATCCTAGTTTGGACTTCCATATCCCGTACTCTTTGTTTTTTTTTTTCATAAGAAAAAATATGTTTGTAAACGACAAAGTATGCAATGTACTATTTGTGGGAGAAAATAATAAACACTATTATTATTATTATTTTTATAGTATAAGGGTGACAAACGAGCACACAGTCCACCTGATGGTAAGTGATTACTGTGGCCCATAGACATCTACATGTATCTTCGATTATGAATCAATATTCAGATGCATTGTCACCCGTGAGGACTAAGATGGAATGCCTCGTTTCCAGTAAAAAGGGTCTCCGGTTCTTTACACTCACCATACGAAACACAACAGCAGTAAGCTGCTATTATACGCTGGTATTCTGTGAGAGCGTGGTCCTTCCTCTGCCGAGCCGACCCATTCGTGCTACAACCATAACATAGCTGCAGCATGGCTCTACTACGTATAAAATTATTATTATATTGATTACCTCCTGGTCCACTAGGACCACTTGGTCCTCCAGGACCATTAGGGCTGCCTCCGGGTCCGTTCGGTCCTCCGGGTGCGTTCTGTCCTCCAGGTCCGTTCGGTCCTCCGGGACCACCTGGGCCACCGGGTCCTCCAGGGCCTCCAGGGCCTCCTGGACCACCGGGACTGCCAGGAGATCCGGGACTTCCGGGTGTGCCAGGATAATACCCTCCTTGCCCTGGAGACAAAAATAATCGATTGAAGCGATACTATCGATGACTAATACTGTTATGATTTTCATGTGTTATTTTGTAAAATACACAAGCACGCAAGCACGCACGCACGCACGCACGCATGCACGCACACACGTACGCACACACACACACACACACACACACACACACACACACACACACACACACACACACACACACACACATACACAACGGATACGATTCACGCGCTTACGCGAATGCCCTCTCGCAAACGAAAAGAAAAAATATCACTGCAATATTTAATAAAAAAAATTGAAGTTGGTCATCCTAAATGGGAAACCGGGACATCCATAGCACAGGGTATCCTAGGTTGGACTCTCGTCTCCCATACTGTTTGTTTTTTTTTGATAAGAAAAAATATGTTTGTAAACGACAAAGTATGCAATGTACTATTTGTGGGAGAATATAATAAAGGTTATTATTATTATACCTCCTGGTCCACTAGGACCGCTTGGTCCTCCAGGACCATTAGGGCTGCCTCCGGGTCCGTTCGGTCCTCCGGGTCCACCTGGGCCACCGGGTCCTCCAGGGCCTCCAGGACCTCCTGGACCACCTGGACTGCCAGGAGATCCGGGACTTCCGGGTGTGCCAGGATAATACCCTCCTTGCCCTGGAGACAAAAATAATATATTAAAACGATACTATCGATGACTAATGTTGTTATGATTTATTTGTGTTATTTTGTAATTTCTTAAAAAATTATTGGCGTGCACCAAATAAATATATTTTATTTTATCTTAGTGTTCTTCATCAATCCGCCAAGGTGCACAGCTAAACATGGACCTCTCCAGTCATAAGGGGTCAGGTGGACTGGCGATCACAGTATCAGACGTCTTTATTATCTTTGATGGTTCGACATTTTATTTCCATCTATAAATGTTTTATTTTATAGTATAAGGGTAACAAACGATCACACAGTGAACATGATGGTAAGTAGATGCTATCGCCCATACACATCTACGCCCATCTACATCTGTCTTCGATTAAGAATCAAAATGTGAATGCGTTGTCGTCCCCCTGAGGACTAAGATGGAATGCCACTCACCATATGAAACATAGCAGTTACAAGCTGCTAGTTTATGCTGGTATTCTGTGAGAGTGTGATCCTTCCCGATTGAATGATCCCCGTTCGTGCTACAATCATAATATAGCTGCAGCGTGGATCTACCACGTAACAGTTAATTTAATAGATGGGGAATGATTTGTAGTGAACCCGTTGAATTATTTATTTAGAAAGTAATGCGAAAATCTAGGCTGGCTAGGTTTAAAATTATGATGCTCAATACATAGATCTCATTTAATTGACAATTGATGAGTATTAATATAATAAAGTAAGCATATTGATTACCTCCTGGTCCACTAGGACCGCTTGGTCGATAAGGACCATTAGGGCTGCCTCCGGGTCCATTTGGTCCTCCGGGTGCGTTTGGTCCTCCAGGTCCGTTCGGTCCTCCGGGTCCACCTGGGCCACCGGATCCTCCAGGGCCGCCAGGGCCTCCTGGACCACCTGGACTGCCAGGAGATCCGGGACTTCCGGGTGTGCCAGGATAATACCCTCCTTGCCCTGGAGACAAAAATAATATATTAAAACTATACTATCGATGACTAATATTGTTATGATTGCAAATATTCTGAGAGAGTGTGATCCTTTCCCGCTCGAACGATCCCCATTCGTGCTACAATCATAATATAGCTGCAGCGTGTATCTACCACGTGACAGTTAATTTAATAGATGGGGAATGATTTGTAGTGAAAATGCAGAATTATTTAATGGTCCTTTAATAAGTATCTATTTATTATAATTTTTAAACCTAGCAAACTAAGATTTTCACAAATAACCTATCTATTATTTGTGAAAATCTTAGTTGGCTAGGTTTAAAAATTATAATAATTAGATCCTAATTAAATGACCATTGATGAGTATTGATGGAAGAAGTACGCACATTGATTACCTCCTTGTCCACTAGGACCGCTTGATCCTCCAGGACCGTTAGGGCTGCCTCCGGGTCCGTTCGGTCCTCCGGGTCCACCTGGGCCACCAGGTCCGCCAGGAAAGCCGGGAGAACCGGGAGAGCCGGGAGAGCCGGGAGAACCGGGAGAGCCGGGATAGCCAGGAGATCCGGGTGTTCCTGGAGTTCCAGGATAATAGCCTGGTCTGTATGGGCCGTTAGGACCGCTGGGTCCACCGCCATCTAGAAGTTTACAAAAGCTTATACAAACACATGCTTCTCTCATATATGTTTTGAAGACAAAGTTAATTTAATAAT
The DNA here is from genome assembly GCA_033319125.1 of Parnassius glacialis. Taxonomy (NCBI): domain Eukaryota; kingdom Metazoa; phylum Arthropoda; class Insecta; order Lepidoptera; family Papilionidae; genus Parnassius; species Parnassius glacialis. The sequence continues at coordinate 23,709,088 of JAVANC010000021.1, forward strand.
TTTAGTTTATAGTTGATGATTTTAATTTGAAAAAAAGAAAGGAGGTGTAAAAAGAGCTGGTTTCAATCTTAGTGTGAAGTTCCGGGATCAATTTAATTGTTAATCGCAATTTTAAGTGCTGATTTACCTCGTGTTCTGCGGTAAAGGAAAATATCTTGCTGAAATCTGCATGTATAAGAACTTAAATATTTTGAGGACTGTGGATGTGAAGTCCGCCAAGAGGCCGTGAGGGAATAGAGAGTGCACTTGTGCTAGCGCATACGCTCTGCCACAATAATCCGGTCACGTGCAGATGGCTAATTTTCGTTGAGGCTTGCCGTCGTGACCGAAACTCGGTCTGGAGAACATAATGATGTTATTAATATAAAAATGGCTCTATCATAAGGTCAAAAAAGTTTTGAAACTAATGAATTATGACACTTCTTAAATTTGCTTCTCGATGCTTCGATTGATTCATAATCATTATCATCATCGCAGCCCTTCACAAGTCTAATCCTGAACATAGGCCTCCCTCAAGGAATGCCACATAGCACGGTCCTCAGTTAACTACATCCATTGACTTCTTGCATCACTTACTAGATCGTGTCTTGTGTTGTGTCACTTGGATTGATTATTTTAGAGACATTAATGTAAATTATTCTTTTTTACTTACTTGGGGGTAAGACATCAGGTTTTGGATTGCTTGTTTGACCAGTGCTGTCTGGTGGTGGACGTGGAGGACGAGTTGGTTTCGGACGGGGTTTTGCAGGTACACCACCAGGAGTTCGACCGCATCCCTTAGGGAAGTATAGTCTATCCCACGGAATAGTTTGACCAGGTACAGACTCTGTATTTTCTGGACTGTAATAAAAGCAATTATGATTATGAGATGGGAAAATATGTGCCTTTTTAGATTCCTCTAAAACTATGTGGTAGAGCCATGCTGCAGCTATATTAGTAGTATAGTTGTAGCAGGAATGGTTCAGCTCGATCAGGGAAGGACCACGCTTTCACAGAATACCAACGTAAAAAAGCAGCTTAACATTGCTGTGTTTCGTATAGTGAATGTAGTGATCCGAAGACCGTTTTTACTGGAAAAGAGGCATTCCATCTTAGTCCTCACAGGTGACAACACATCTGCATTTTGATTCTTTATTGAGAACAGCTGTAGATTTCTATATTTATGTATTTTTTTCACAATTTTAATTACGTTACAAAAGTTTTTACTTACTTCTCATCGTATTCGTATTTTTCATCAGGGAACACTTCTACTGGTTTTTCCGGTTCGACCACGCGGTATCCGTGACTATCAGCCACGTAGTGCGTAGCGCGGAGATAACCGTCCGGATCTACGTATCCGTAGCATCCGTATGTGACCCCGTCTGGGCCGCGGGATTCGTGGTGGAACTGGCCGTTCGGTCCTACGTCGTAACCAAAGCCATATGCATCTGGAAAAATGAAAAACGTTAAAACTTTACATTCGTCAATCTTGATTTTTATTAGAAATAAACCCAAATATTTGAAATAAGCCGTATTGTCATTTGTATTTGATATCTTCAATATCTTGACTACATCTTTTAGCAATATGAGTACTTACTGGTGTCGTAATTCGTTTCATAGTACTGCTTTTTCTCGTTGTCTTGTATATCAACTACCAATTCATTATCATTGGTATATGTGTTATCGTAGAGGTGACGTCCTTCTATACTAACTTCCTTAGCTTCTTCTTTTGTTTCAATACTTGTAGGAACTCCTTTGGCTGTCGTCAGTACCAGCGACGCCTAAAACCATAATATGGCATATTGTTAATCTACAGTATTTGCTATATTAAATGCTTTCGGCGTGTTGTGTTGTATTTGATATGTATATATACAATCTTTTATTGATACTTTACTATTGTAGCAAAAGACATTGAATCTTTCTATTAAGCAAATACTTGTCTCCGTACAGTAAAGTATATTGCAAAATGTTTAAGACTGGGTATGTATTTTGCGCAATAAATTACTAAATATTATTGTTCGGGCGCACCTTCATGTACTGGCTTCATGTATGTAATTATTACATGTTATATTGAAGCTCGACTTAGTGCACAAAATCCTTTATATTACACGTTTTTCTGTCATTTAGTATTAGTAAGATTTATTGGCATAGTAAGTAAATGAATTAAAAAGAAGCCTTTAAGTTAATATTAATACCGCAGAAATACTGTTTTATTTTATAGGATCAGGAGACAAAACTGCAAGTCTATCTGATGGTAAGTAGATGCTGTGGCCCACAGACATCCACATCTATCTTCGATTCGGTCTAAGTCCAGATGCGTTGTCACCTCTGAGGACTAAGATGGATGTCTCGTTTCCAGTAAAGTGGGTCTCCAGTTCTACCACAGTACACGCACCATACGAAACACAGCAGCAATATGCTGCTATTTTACTATTCTGTGAGACCGTGTCCATATCCCGGTTGAGTCAACCCATTCGAGCTACTACATGAATACCCAAATATTGTCGTAGATATATAAATTGGAAGGAAGAAAGATGTGCTGTGATTTTAGATGTAATAAATCCAAAAAAATAATATATATTATATGACTCGTATTTGTGTGTATTTTTTTTAAATTACGCATAATTGACATATTTTAAAAGTTAATTTTAACTAAGCAATTGCGTAGGAGTTCAATAAAGCGCCATGTATTCACAATTATTTTTTATTTATTTAGTTTGTCATAAAATAATTAATTATCTTTATAGATACGTTGACATCAATCACTGTTGTAAAATCAGGGAGCCACTAAAATGTTTTTGTATGGATGTCTAATATCATGAGCCAATGTCGTGAGTTAAATTGGTAATCAATTGCAAAACTGTCAATGAGGCTTTCGTCTCTATTGTAAATATTAATATTAAGTGTTGAATATTGCTGCTACGAAATGTATATAATAATAGCATTAACTGTTGTTATATGATCTCATCAACTTGATTTGTTCGCTACAAGGATTTAATTATATCCATCACATACATGTTGTTATGTTTACTCAAAACATTCAAACCTTTAAATCTCTTTGTGTTTATATTACTAGTTAGTGGAATGTAAAGTATGAATTTATTTCATGTCTAACGATGACATAACAATTGTGTTAGGCATTCGAAAAAAAAGAGTGCGTGTAACCCTAAGAGTAATTACATACATATGTACTCTAAGGTGAAACCATTACGCGCGGTTAAAGTAACTTATCAATATTCTTAAGAAATAATTACATTTATATCTGTTATGTATTCATTCTTATTGTTAATAATTTTAATTATAATTAGTTTTTTACTTATTAATATAATACTAATCACTAAAATAATAATTATGATTTGTATTGAACGATATGATTTGATAATTGCTTTTATAAATGCGGAATACGTGTTAAATGGACCATAGTTTTCCTGACCGTAACTTTCATCCAAAAATATTTGTTTTACGAGCATACTCACATCGCCCCTAAATAAATTATGTTAACTTTTTCGAGATTTATTTTTTAATGCTGATTTAGTGATAAAACCAATTACCATTAGGTAATTGGCTCCTGCAGCCCATGAAAATCTGCAAGCGATCTCAAACAAAGAAGGTCATAGACATAGATCTTGTGCAACCCCTGAGGACTAATACATACTTAGTCGTTTTTGATGATACGGTATATATTTAATTAAAAGTCTGTAATTATAATAGATCGTAAGTGGAAATATGATAAATAAGTAAATAAATATTGACCCTAAATGTGCCTGTTTGGCGGCAGTAATAGGTAAGAGGTAGGTAACAACGGAGACGGCTTCCTATGCAGAAATGAAGTCAACCATTAATAAAAAAATATATTTTATTTTGCATCCCAAGACAATACCAAAACTTTGTCATTTTTGTAACGCGTTTGCTTTTAATATATTTAAGCAAAAAGATGATTACAACTTTGCTATGTAAACATTTGTTCGTGTTGGCAAAGTAGCCTTCTGTGTAGAATTTAGGTAATTTATTTGTCTGTCGCAGCTTGTTGTTACCGGATGAATTAGTTATAAGTTTATAAATATTTAAATATTTTATTTATTAATAAGTTAATACTTAATAGTTTTATTATCTGACAGGAAGTTGAAATCCATAGCATCGCTTAAAATTCTACAGATAGCCTATGACGAAGGTATTTTGTCATCAGTATCTCTACTATTATACATTTTGTAAATTAGTAACTGCTTAGAAAACCAAAATGAAAAGTTTTAAGATGTAAGTTTAATTGGGTACTTACTAACATGTCTTTTTGGATACATATGGGTTTAAAAAAATTCCTTTACAACAAGTGAATTTGGAACCAAATATTTCACATTAGTCGCAGTTATACTGACTACTACATCTACCGACTTCAAAACCGGAAGAGGTTCACAATTCGTCAGAATTTTTTTGAGTTCCAAACATAAGTTTCTATATTTGATCATGCTTATGTTTTTAGGTATGTTTTTACCGATTTCTCGGAAACGGCTGAACTGATTTTAATGATTTTGCTATTATTAAATAGGTTATACTTCAAGAATTATACTCAATTTAGATTTGAAGGAAAAGGGGTGGAAAATAGGGTATGAAAATTTTAATAATATTATTTATATTAGAAAAATAAATTTTAATGTAATTATAATATTTAGATCAGGGGTTCCTAAACTTTTGAAGTAATAGAACACTCACCAAATTCCTTTTATTTTATGGAACCCCACATCAAAAAGATTGCAAACCAAAGACATTTAAATAAGATACATTTAAATAAGAGTTAAATTTTGTACTAGAAATATTTTAATAATGAAACTTTTATCTAAATCTGTCTAAGTAAAATACTTTAAAAGTAAAATTGCTAATTATTGCGCCAAGGTATAGACCCGAATGTTTGCTATTTATCTACATAACAGTAATGGCTAAATCGCATCATATATTTTGTACCACTTCAAAATAATATTTGTATTTAACTGTGGAATTATTATAAAGCAAAAATTAATAACCCTGGTGATTTTTCTACTGGACTCTTAGGTTCCGGGGAACTCAATTTAGGAATTGAGAATTTAGGGAATTGAATTTGAAATATATTTGATTGAAATTGAATTGAATTGAGATTGAATTGAGAAAATAGAATTGAGGAATTGAGATTTAGACTACACCCTAGTTGTAACCTTGAACATGTAATGGTCCTTAGTTCACTCAAATAGCAAAATAGTTAAATTTCAAAGAAAAATAAAACCGACGCCAAAAGAAAAAAGGAATAAAATAGTTTTTACAATAGCTTCTGAAGCTTTAAATTTTAATTGTTTTTTTACGCTGTCTTATCACCGACTTAAGAAGCTATTGTGAGAAAATTATTTTATTCTTTAGTGTTTTTGAAATTAGTTTTATATTTTCATAAAAGTAATTAATAATAATTATAATAAAGGTATTAAATAACCTAATATTTATGATGATAATTTTTTTTGAAAAAGATAACACAATGAAAATATTTTTTGTGTGTGTTTTTTTTCATTACTGCATTGAAACAACCGGAATAACCTAAAAGGATTACGGTCATGTCGATCATGATTGAGAATATTCGCTTAATGTTCCAGGCCGCTAAAATCGGGTCCGTATTGTAATTCAGCGTGCGTTCGGTTTATATTTTGGCAATGTCTTCACCGTCCGTGACCGTAACCTCATAACGTACATACTTATGTTTTAAACTTACGTAAACAGACATGTAGTAAGTAGTTTTTGATCGCAAATAATAGCTTTGTTTAAGCATTCCATAAAGGCCACGGTGACATTTTTGAAGTCCGAAATTTCGCGAAACAATAGTTTCGACACAGAAACTTAAACACCGGTTCATGGGGTTACACAGTTAGAAAGGCTGCTTTGTTGTAGGTTCTAAGAATGTGTTTCTTATATCCATTACCCCTGGCCGTAAAATAATTGCAGTATCGACAAGTACTTGTTAGCGAAGGAAAACACCGAGAGGGAAGCGTGCTCGGTGTTTTCTTTCTCTTACTAATATATTTTTCGCGGATATGTAAAGTTGTGTTTAAGGACTCATAAATGTTGCTAAATATGTGGAGAGTTTGGGACTCAGAAACAGGATTATTATAGCTTATTTCTAAGCCACATACTCGTCAGTCCATCTTATCCATAGTATCGAAATCGTATCGAAAAGTTTGATTATAGTGCAAATTATTGAGGACTCAAAATAAATCCAATCCCGTAATACTTATTTGGATTTTGTCTTTGTCTAAATATCTGCTTCAGCTGGGATCCGAACCTAAGACGTACCTAGCGTTTGACAGAGCAAACTTGTTATAAAATGGTGAATATAGACAATACATTATATGTACAAAATCTTTTAAACTACATAAATTAAACTGATGATTTTTTTTATATATTACCAACGGAATCCTAAACAAAATAGAAGGATCGCTATTACCCAATGTATGTAACTACTTCCAATTATATTTTAATAGAGAATTTGCCTTTCCGAGCATGCGCCGGGGAAATTGGAAGAGTTGCCAATAATCCTGACGCTGAACAAGGGAGTGGGTATGTATTTAACAGCAACCCAAAACTTTGTCAATTTAAAATAAAATTTAATGTCATTAATGTATAACCGCCGACATGATTATATGCATGTTTTATTTTGTCGGGATGTTTGCAAAGCTGAAGTAAAGCAAAATTAAATGTCTTGTTTGTCGGCAGTTATAGGTTGACCCTTCACTTTTTAAGATGCAGCAACCGAATTAATAATAAAAAAGTCGAAGTTTGAAGTGAATCGTTGCTTAGTATAATATGTCAAGGTGCGGTGGGTGACGCCAGCAGGTTATGTCACACACTCTCCTGTGTTTGGACGCCAATTTAAGCGTTAAGTGGCTATACAAACTGGTGAAGGTCGCTCGCATCCGGCACGATGAGCGAATCGCATTTTATAGCAAGATGTACCCATGTACTAGTGAAAGTGTCAGCTGACTTTACTAATCTAACCTTTGAAACTGATAAGTATTGATATCAACAGTTTTGCAAGTGAACGAAAATAAGAAAATTAATTTTTGTAATCGCTCTTATTTTATATCTATGTTTTATGGCCTACAAATAAGACTATGAATATATAAAAATGTATTAGTTCAATTCATCCGTTTTCGAGAAATTTATAGATATACATGAAAAAGACATACGTGTCAAATAAATAACCTGCTCGTGGTTTGAACTCTGTTAAAAATAAAGCCAACCTCTTCGCTTCCTGCTCGCGGTGTGCAATTATGTACGCGTATAGCTCGAAATAATGTACGATAATATATCAAATACATAACGTGCACGAATAGCCTTTAGTTATCGGAGTAATTTATACATAGTGTGTAGAAAAACTACTGAGTTCAAAGAACTTTCATTCTATCATTGCAATAAAGATGTATGTGTATTGTATTGTGGTTAAGGAATATTAACAAAATTTAAAGATGAAAAATATGCCTAACGATACTTTTTATCCAAAGTAAGTAAATCTCAGTTAGTAAAATACCAATTACTAATTTATATAAAAATATCTAATTCAGACATTCTATAGGGTACCCAAATATTTTATAGAATTACTTCTTACGTGATAAAAAATTGTTATATTTATCTAACAATAATTAAAATATACTACACCTAACTAATGTGTGTGTTAGACAGTCTAAGGTCTAGAGACAGCGGAAAATGCATTAGAAGCATTTTGCGACTACATGTTTATCACAGTTATGATAATGAAAATATTGATGTTTATTTATCAGTCTGTACTCATGAGTAATATAACACATTGATTTTTTACACCTGAAAAGACGTTTTTTTGTAGACTGTAGACATTATTGTTTTTCGACGGTACATCTATATTTGGCGATGCCCTAAACTGGTCGACATGATTACTAAAGTCATTATTTTACAGAACAATGCTTATAGTGAACCCAATCGTCTGCCAAAAATTTCTGAGATCGGATCGAATTAAAATAGCCCAAGGGGACATCGTTAGCTTTTGAATCTCGTTTGGGAATAAATCGAAATTGCGTAATGATCTCGGTCACGTTAACGACAAACTTTCTTAGGGTCAGAATTAGATAATAAGGCGATTAAATTTATTTTGATTATATAATAATATTAAAATAGTATAATAAAATAGACAAATAAAATAGTTTTTATTCCTGAAATTCTTATTTAAATTTGGATGAAATATTTAATCTAATTGACTTGCTCGTAAATTCTGATAATGTTTATTAATACAATGTGAAAATAAGACAATAAAAATAAATAACCTTAACATTAGTTCCTCTTTGTTAACAATGTTACCAACGTAACTGCAATGAATGACTGTATGAGGGTGTTTGAAATATATATAAAAATAACATAGGAGGGAAGCACATATAACCGGCCGTATTAACAGATAAAACTTCTTTACGTCTTTAAGTCTTCCTCCTTCCTTTCCTCGCCATGACAATAGTAACACCTTTAATATAATCCCAATAAAATAAAAATTCTATTAAGTTGCACACTTGTGATTACGTCATGATTTGTCAGAGGTGAGCCGGTGAGTATCCTCAACCTTTAAACCGTTCGAAACACTGCGAATATCTTTATTTAATATACCAAATAACTCTTGTTTTACAACCGGTATATTATTTGTATGTCATTTGATTAAAAATAGAAATGACTCATCAACAATAAATATATAATGCATGAAGCCAGAGAGGTAGACTGCCGTACATTCCTTAATGTTAACGACATCTGCAAGTATTAAGCACAGAAACTAAAGTATAAAGCATACTTTAGCATTGACTTTCACGCTGAAAGAGTCACGGGGGATCGTCTAAAGTTCTAGCTGCGTGATTCGCCTGCAAAATTTTTTCTTGTTTTGTGTTTTATTGTTAAACACTTTAAAAGACAACATTTGCCTAATTTTCAAGTTAATGGCATGCGTGATTTGATGAAATTTCGGAAACGTACTGTTATAAGACCATACACGCCTTCTTTAATAGTATTGGTAATTATCTAATACATTTATTTGCGACATCGATAAACATTAAAGTAATGCCTCATTTTGTTTATAGTACATGTGTAATTTATCCAGAACTTTAATGTAATCACGACTATTGTGAAGTGTAGATTCAAAAAACAAATACTTTTTTAATTTTTTATAATTTCTCAAATTTTTAAGTGGTAGAACCAAGCTGCAGCTACATTATTGTTGTAGCGCGAAGGGCTCAGCTGGACCGGCAATGAACCACGCTCTCACAGAATACCAGCGTAAAATAGCAGAGTCATTCTACTGCGTTTCGTACGGTGAGTGTAGAGACCCGGAAACACGTTTTAAAGGAAAGGCGGCATTCCGTCTTAGTCCTCAAGGGTGTCAACGCATCTGCATTTCGTGTTATCAATTAATCGTGGATAAATGTAGATGTTTATGTTCCACAGCATCCACTTACCATCAGGTGGACTGTGTGTTCGTTTGTCAGCTATAAAAATAATTTTTGTCCTAGGGTTAATGATCGTTAAGGTATCATTTGCTTGTCAAAAAGTTCTACTTTATACTCCCACAGTTAAAATTGACGATTTGATTGACAACACAATACAAAAGGTGTATCTCTTTAAAACATAAATCACACTGGTGCAATCTCGCTTATACAAAGTAACAAGTTAAAACATAATGCGATGTCAATGTCCTGCAATCCTTTTAAAAAGTCATGACAATTACTCTTTTTTATAACAAGGGATTATCATGTAACATTAACATAGTCGATGCCGTCTTATGTTAGCTCGATAGAACAGTAGTGAAGCGTCCAGCCACTAGTGTAAATCCCGCACGGGACAAACGGTCTGAATGTTTGTCTGTATAATGTAATTTGTGTAAGTAAAACGACTCTATGATTTGTTTTAATACAGGATAATTTCCTACTGCGGGTAATATTATTTAAAGAAGTGATGTTAATATAGGAATTCACAAATTATTATGAATTATAAAATTTTTGTGATGTATCATTAATAACTTAATGTAAAATATTTAATACAATAATTATAAAATATCTGAAAAACTACAATTTATGGACTGATAAAATATTACACTTAATATTTCCACCCTGTTTCGTATTTCTAATTATTATTTTGGTGATTGTGTGGTAGTTAGTTTATCAAGGATAGTACAATAATAACATATACAAATAACAATAAATAATTTAATGCTTTGAATATTACCTAAATTAACTACTAAAAAAATTAACATTCTAAATGTCCTTTCTAATAATATAAAGTAAAAATATAAATAAAATTCGCAAAATATTATCGATGAAATCTTTATAATATAGTCTGTGGTATCTGGTTTCAAAGTTTTTGTTGCTTTATTAAAGTAGCGGTTATCTCTTACCGCTTCTGTTTGTTTTTGTATAATTAATTTTTTTATTTTTTCACCTAACACAAAAACTTAAATTGTATGTTTAGGCTTGCAAACGAAACTGTTATAAAGTTCATTCACTCGAATGGATAAAATTAATTTTCCGCAAGTTTACTATTAATAAAATAACGAAACTACTTAGCTATTTTCCCAGGATAAAACAAAAAGCTTGATAATTTGATTATATATATTCTCTTGTCGTGTGATGTGATACTATGAATGTTAAATTAGTTGTACCGATTAATCTAAAAATGAATACATAGTAAGAGCTATTCTTATTGAAAATTGTCTTAAAATTGAAATAAACTTAATTCTGTGGGTAAAGGATCTCTCTAATTACGTAGCGATAAGTCAGAAGAACCACCTCCTCCTGCCCTGTAGATGATCTCTTAATGGAACGTTTAACCTAGTCTTTTCTCTAGAGGGCAGACGACTATTTTTCCATTATGTAAAGCACACAATACTCTCTAACGATTACGGTCACTATGTCTGCTGACATGTTTCTCGGTGCGATAAACCCGGTTCTTTATCCTTTTGTTTCATTACTCCATTGACAATCAGTGCTTTTTAAGCAAATGCTCGTACGTCTGGCTTATTGTTAAACAAGAAGTGTAGTCTAGATTTACACAATTTTATGTTGCTTCTTATACGTTTTGAGGTGTATTTAATTTGGAGAAATTTTGGTAGTTTTGGCGATTCTGAGTACAGTGTCAGTAAAACTGCTGTGATGGAGCAAGTTCCCAAAATTGTGCTCGCCATTTGCGTTATAATGGTCTACAACTTTAATACTCTGAGAACATACAAAGGACGTTCAACTTAATTTTTTAAACTAAAAAGTGGGACTGGTTATTGTTTAGCCTAATATTCTTTTTTTGTTATGATTTTGCAAGCAATGCTGTTTTTTGATATAGGATTTTACATTTTACATTTGTTATTGTTTAAAAAGGACATTCAAATAAGGAGAATATTAAATATATCTGAATGATAAAATTAAATTAATTACTGGTTATTTAAACTACATATTTACTTAATCGTCATCAGTGCCACTGATAGCAGCATCGACAAGTTTGGGCTACACGGACTTTCATTTAAGAAAAGTTCTGGTAGGTTTTCACGGCACGGTTCCTTTAACGTTGTCGTCCGAAGAGCTCTTGTCTCTATAAATGTTCCCGCCGTTTTAGAGCCTTGTGGAATATTTAGAGAGGATGGCAGGAGACCCGACGGTATGATATTGGATACGGACGATATGATAATGGATAGATACTTTGGCAGCCTCTCATCTCAGGTGTACTATTTAGAGCCGGGGCTACATCGGAGGCAGCTGAACTTAGTAAGTGGAGCAAATATGAATCTCTGAGTTATGACTACATATTTGTGTCATTTGCTGTAGATGCTATCGGTCCCTGGAGTTCACGTGCGGTGAAGTAGGCACCTAAAGGAACTCTATCTGCGGCTGGTCGTCGCTGCCGGTGATAAGAGGGCTGGTTCTTTACTAGCTGAAAGACTAAGTTTAGACATTCAGCGAGGAAATGCAACCAGCGTTCTTGGCATGATACCACGGGCATTAGGACTGTATTTAATGCCAGTTACTAGACTCCACAAAATCAGTAATTCATTTATGGGGCAATGTATACGCTTTTACAACAAAATCCCAGAACATATTCAAAGTTTTTCAATAAACAAGTTTAAAAGTTTTATTAAAGAAAAACTTTGTTTCATAGCGTAATTTAAAGCGTGTCTTATGGGATTTTGCTATGGGGTAATGCGACTGATATTGAAGCTATATTTGTTTTGTAAGAGAGCCGTTCGGGCGATTGATTTATAACCTAACTTGTAAAGAGTCCCTCAGAGAAAAATTTAAAGAAATAAACATATTAACTTTGGCATTGCAATATATTTATGAAAATGTAATGTATGAACATAAAAACATAAATGTAAATAGCTTTAATAAGAATAAGGATGTACATACTTTAAACACTAGGAACAAACATAAGCTTGTAATGCCAGTTACTAGATTCCACAGAATCAGTAATTTATCTATGGGGCAATGTTTATGCTTTTACAACAAAATCCCAGAACATATTCAAAGTTTGTCAATAAACAACCTTAAATTTTTTTTAAAGAAAAACTGTACAAAAGGATTCATATAATATCAAAGAATACATGATTTTTTTTATAGGATAAGGGTGACAAACGAGCACACAGTCCACCTGATGGTAAGTGGTTGCTGCGGCCCATAGACATCTACATCTATCTTCTATAACAAATCATAATGTAGATGCGTTGTCACCCGTGAGGACTAAGATAGAATGCCTCATTTCCAGTAAAAAGGGCCTCCGGCCACCTGCACTCACCAAGCGAAACGCAGAGGTAAACCTCTACTTCACGCTGGTTTTCTGTGAGGTCGTGGTACCACCCCGGTTCAAGCCGGCCCATCCGTGCGACAGCAAAAGCTGCCGCGTGGCTCTACCACTGTTAAAATGATGAATGAATGAAAAAAACCCCTGGGAATAAGGTGATCGCCACCATGCTGGTTCTATGAAAAATCATTTAAAAATTGTATAAACGTAATTATTGTTAAGTGAAATATCTTTGAAAAAAAAGTCCCGCTGGGTTTCTTGCTGGTTCTTCCCAGGACAGAGGTATTTTTCGAACCAGTGGTAAATAAAAAATGACTTTCAATAAGTATTATGTAATAATCAATATTGAATAGAAAAATATTCTGTTCTATTCTTTTCTATTCTATGACAATTTAAGTTATTAGTTTTAGTTTTTTTAACTATAGTTTTTATATTGTAAATTTTATTAAATTGTGTAGTGTCATATCGTCTATATATTACTAATCCAAATTAAAATATAAAGCAAAAAACGTTTTTTAATATGTAGTGATGACGTTTGAAACAAAAAGGGCTTTCGTTTTACGTGTTTTCCTCGATTAAACACATAGACAAACCCTATTGGTTTTTTATTGTTTTATTTAATTACTCTACCTAGTTAGAATTGTCAATCAATATGTATTTTAAAGATATCGATTTTGTTAAAAATATAGTGGAATTCAAGTAGGCTTTGTAGAGTGTCGATTTTGTCAAGGAAATCCAGTAACATAAAATTAATAAAAACGTTATCATCATTATGTAAAACTGGGCTTGGTTGCAACTGTGTGTTTTAATTTTACGTATGTTTGTGTGGCGTAGAAATATTTTAAAGAGTATCTTCCGTGTATCGACGTTTTGGATTCTGCAAGAACAAATGAATAATTTATAAGGGTTCGCTTAGTGTTAATGTTGCCTTGTTTTATTTTACTGAATCGAAATATCTCTTTCATAATATTTGTGAATATAAGTTATGTTAGCCTGTTATAAAAATAAACTTAAGATTAGTCTAAACTTAGGTTAAGCATATAAACAGGCTTTAACTAAGATGTAACATTGTTAGTAGGCTAGTGTTAGATATTATGTTCATTTGCAATAAACTTTTCTAACTTTCGCCGAATAATTTATATATTAAATAGATGTGTCAAGGTAGGTAGGTCAAGGGTCACCTCCGTCGTACCACAACCTACTATCAACCGATATAGTGTTACCCCAGCTCAAATTGAATATCTCTAAGTTTAACCAAATTGTGTATAATTTAAGTTAAATAAGTAGAATGGAATAGAATAGAATATTTTTTTATTCAATATAGATCACATGTGTAATTCTTATTGAAAGTAATTTTTTACTTTACCACTGGTTCGAAAAAAAAACCTCCGTCCTGGGAAGAACCAGCAAGAAACCCAGCGGGACTTTTTTTTTAAAGCAAATTTTACAATAATGGTTATACAACTATATAAGTACAAAATTTATTTTAGAAACAGCTTGGAAGCGATCACCTCATTCCCAGGGGTTATTATCAACCATGTATTCATTTATACTATAATAACCCTAAATAATACAATGAACAGTTCAAATTATGTGTCTTCTTTATATTTCAGTAAATTTTATTATTATTTCAGCATAGTCGGCTTAGCATGAAATAAACTTTACGTCTTTCCTTTTTACATTGTCATCGAAGTTACTTAAGTATACTAACTTTCAACTCTATCTAATGTCAACAGGTGTTTCAAAATTGTTTACAAAATAAATAAAAGCTTGTAAAAGGATAATATTAGCCTGGGCTCGAAACTAAACCCGATCTAATTTATTTTAGGTTTATTATTTACACAAACATAAGCCGTAACATATATAAATAATATAGTCAGTATAGAATAGAATAAGAATTTAATGAAAATCTTTTTATCTAACGGCATCGCTGCACAGTTATTTTATTGAAATGTTTTGTTTAAAATTATTAATAAAATATTTTGCATCGAATATGTGGGAAAAGTTTTTTTATTGAATAAGGGTGAAACGAGCAGAAAGTCCACCTGACGGTTAGTGGATGCTGTAACCCATGATATTTGCTTCTATCCACGTTTAAGAATCAAATTGCAGTTTCCTTGTTACCCCTGAGTCCTACACTCACCGTACGAAACATAGCAGCATTAAACTGTTACTTTACGCTGGTACCTATTCTGTAAGAGCGTGGTCCTTCCCCGGTCGAGCCGATCCATTCGTGCTACATTCATAAAATTACTGCAGCATGGTTCTACGACGTGTAAAATTATTTTTATTTTATAAACATAAAATCAATATACATAATATAAAATGTAACACATTTTCATCCTGTACACGTTTTGAATTTCTATGAAATTTACATGCTAATAATTTTAGTTTATATGACCTTGATTATTTTTGTGCCGTATTTTAATAAAATAAACATACATATATTGTTAGACTGGAATTCCTATAGTGAAATAAGCATTTTTTCATGATTCATTTAACTATACTATAGAACACTATATAACATAGAATTAAATATATAAATTACAAACTTACGTATGTATGGATCTGTCTTTTTTCGAGCGATGACTAACTTATAAATTTATAAGATTCCAATCCCAAGAAAAGGTCAAGGTTGTGTTTAAAAAAAACCTCATTTCTTGTTTGATCTGCCCCATAAAAATCAGCCTTTTTGCTTCAATAAATGTGAATCTCGCTAAGTTATTTTAACAGTATTTTGTATTTTGGTACATTTTAATAGTTAAATAAAAGAAATAATAATATTTTAAAATAATTTTAACATGCCTCCAGTATATTACTTAATAGTGATTTTTTCAATAAACATACAGTAGGTTTAATTACGACTTATAAGTATATGTATAACTTATTTTTATGTAATATTTATGAAAGTAATGTTTATTAAAAAAGAGAAAATATTAAAAATTATTAAGATTGAATAAATTAATTTAGGTGTTTTGCAATTAAATATTATTAATATCGTTTTAATAAAAATGTATAAAAATGAATATAATATAATATAAGGTTAAAACTAACATACCAGTGCACAAAATAATATCCCTCGCCGCATGGCGCAGGAGTTGGCCCATAAGGCCCCGTGTTCAGCCCTAGTTTCGATCTGCTATGTCAATATACAACACAAGATAAAGCCTCTATACAGTGCCGGCTAAGCTCGTTTCGTGCTAAATTTCGCTAACATGTTCCGCTCGCCAACGACGGGCTTTTAATACTAAAATGTGCAAACTCAAAGATGCGCCTCTTATACGACTTCTTACGTTAAGTCGGATACCGCAACGTATTTGGCATATAGGTGTAACCTGTTAATGTGTGGGTTGTATTTTGGCGACGATGCCTTTCTTTGCATGTGTGCGATGGTGGCAGGTTGTGATAACGCTCCTTGTTATGTGTGTCTTCCTACATTAGTTTAAAGTATCCTTTTACCGTAATTTTAACTGTCCACATAAATCCAACATTCCGATAAAAAGATATTTGCATTAATAAAAATCATGGTAAGTAGTTATTGAATTAATTTGCTAATTTATAGTTAGCTTTCTATATCAAAATTTTCTAATATATAAAAATTGATGCTTTTTCGTACTTTATGCGCTGCAATACCGTTAATCAGATAAGTAAAACTTTTTCAACTTATTAAACAATATATCTATTCCAAATTTAAAACAATATGACTACAATTACTTCTTCTGCGGCTGCAATGCGCCGGGTACCAGCTAGTTATCAATAAAAATACGATCATGCAGAATAAAAAAATAATTTTCGCCTTATTTAATAATAATAATAATTGGAAGTAATTCGAAGTAAAGACTAGAAATGAGTTGGGGGTGACTCGAACTTTATGCCTAGTCAGTTTGAATAGCCTATCATGTAGAGGATGTCATGGGGGTCATGGTTGAATAGGGGCAAAAAGTTCTCATTACACTACTAGGAGGTCAAAATGGCCAAATACCAAAAAATTGGGGGGTGGCTCGAACTTTAGGCATAGTCAGGTTGAATAGCCTATCATGTAGAGGATGTCATGGGGGTCATGGTTGAATAGAGGCAAAAAGTTCTCATTACACTACTAGGAGGTCAAAATGGCCAAATACCAAAAAATTGGGGGGTGGCTCGAACTTTAGGCATAGTCAGGTTGAATAGCCTATAATGTAGAGGATGTCATGGGGGTTATGGTGGAATAGGGCAAAAACTTCTTATTACACTCCTAGGGGGGCAAAACGGCCAAAACCAAAAAAAAATATCTTATTTCGGCTATAACTCCGCCTCCTTCGGAGATTCTTACACAGTCTTTACTTCCCGCGTCCCACTAGTTGGAAGTAAAAGACTAGAAATGTCATGGTTGAATAAGGGCAAAAAGTTCTCATTACACTCCTAGAGAGTCAAAATGGACAAAACAAAAAAAAATTTCTTATTTCGGCTATAACTCTTTACTTCCCTCATTCCACCTGTTAATAACGGATTATTCACATTGGGAACATGAACAAGATAATAATACTATAAACTTATGGCTGGTGGTAAGGCCCTTTTCTATGTTATATACCCACTATACATCTAATGGTATACTACAGTAGAATACCCATAGGTTCTGTTTGAGGGGTGAGAAATAGGGCCTGTATGAAATATAACTCACAACATTTTTACAGTTTTTAAAAAGTTTTAAAGCCGTATTAAAGTTTTAACTCCGATTGTGTGTTCCCGGCTACCTTTATCTCGTGTGTAGTAATTATTTACTCTTGGTATTGCATTAAGTTACTCACTTAAAGTACTCTCATTCCAATTCTAATAGATTAGTGTCTTTATCTTGCATATAATTTGCAAGAAATTCTTTCGTCTTAGAGTTAATCAAATCTCTATGTCATTAATGTCCAAAATAAACTTATAACTTGCCTACAAATTTTAATTCTTGCTTGGCAACCTCAAAGTAAAAAATGTATAGATTCACGAATCTTTTGTTGGAAAAATTACTTCCACAGAAATTTTTATACTTAGGTTTAATTTGATTATTATGATCCTTTATAATGTCACGTTGTTTGTTTATCAATAATTATTCAAATTGTTAAAAGTAAAACGCTGGTATTCTGTGCGAGTATGTTTTCCGGTAGAGTCGACACATTCGTGCTCTGCCATAATACGCTGGATGGTCCATAAACATTGTGCAAAAAAGGTTGAATGGAGTTTTAGGTAAGCCCTTATCGTCCTCTTTGTTCTTAGTGCTACTTTCATTGTACTTGCTGTAATCAGCACCCTCAATGTCTTTCTGTTGCGCTTCATAATTGCCGAGACGATACAAGAACATGCATAAGGTACTAAATGTTTTGAAAACCATATAGTTTCATTTTGGGATAAATAGAATTCCAAATTATCGTTCAGCAATTCTAAGCCACTAATATAGTATTATCTCAAAAACAATGGTAATAACGTATCAACTACATTTTATACATATTCTAAAATGAAGCATAATTTTAAATCCATTATCAATGTAGTAGCATTTTGAGAATATGTTATTTTGCATAAAAGAAATCAGAGGTAACATAGTATTAAGTAAAAGATAATATATAATAAAAATATAAATTGCATACATTTTAATTATTTGTCTCTATGAAACACTTCACTATGGCGTAACTCTAAATGATACATAAACACTGTTGTCTTTGGTTGACAATCTAATAACGGCAACTGACTTATATTAAAATGCGACGGTAATACTATTTCACTCAATGACTGATCGTAACATTTAATATAGCTTTTTATTATTATATATTGGCAAATATTTGAGATATCAATACGTCTGTGTTGCCAGTGGGTAGGGAAAAAATATCTCTTTGCTGAATCAGTTATTAACTAAAATAAGCAATATTTTTTGTTGATACAGTGTTAATTATTAAGCGCTATGTATATTTTCTCTCATATGTATATCTAATGTTGATTGTTCATAGACCAAACGTGGTTCCAGTATTAGATACGTATATAAATAAACCTAGCAAGCTAACAGCATAGCAAAGTGGCGAAGCAATCAGCTTTGTAGCGGTTTCTAACGGTTGCCGTTGAGCAATCAGTTTCAAAATAGGAGGTTCAGATGCCTGGGTGATCAGTAATCGATTGCTGAAAACAGAATTTGAAAATTCGAAACCGTTCTCGAGATAATTGTGGGACAGACGGACAGACGGAAGGACAGACGGACAGACGGACAGACGGACAGACGGACAGACGGACAGACATCGTGAAATCAATAAGTGACTTCGCAAGCTTCGTCACTTAATAATTAAACAAGCTGTGGTAGCTCAGATGGTTAGCGCTCGCAGTAAGCTTCACAGTACTCGAGCAACCCGGGTTCGATCTCCGCCAGTACCAATGAAATTGTTAAATGCAATTTTAAGTGCTGATTTACCACGTGCTCGGCGGTGAAGGAAAACATCGTGAGGAAACCTGCATGTCTGAGAATTAAGAAAAAAAATATTTCTAAGAGATGTGAAGTTCGCTAACACGCATTAGGGCAGCGCGGTGGACAATTCGTTGCCCTAAAATCCTCTCAGAAATGAGAGGAGGCCTGAGCCCAGCAGTGGGACGTAAATAGGTAAGTTGCAACCTATTTATATTTATATTACTTTACTTTATTTTTATAAATATTTAAAAGTATATACATAATCATTCATTCATTCATCTGTATGAAATAATAATTCTGTATGTATATAACTTTAATATAAAATCATAACATCAAAAATGTCTTAATTATGTAGATACGTAATTATAACATCAATACTGACTTTATTATAACTGTTTTTCGAAGTTTAGATGATGTCCCCCGAAGATCGAAATCCTCCTATTATACTTAACTTTTTCCTTTTAAGTTTTATTTTCTCACTTGTTTTTTTTTTATAGAAGAAGGGGCAAACAAGCACAGTGGTGGACCGCCAAGCATCCAGATGTTGAGGACGGTATCGTGAATTTTGACGCGATGCGCGTTGTGAAATTAGGCGACTGGAATTAATCCGAACAATTCCTCAGAACGCTCACCGTGGTAGATTTGATAGAAAATGCAAAGGGATGCAACATCCCTACGCAGTGCCAGTGAATTGAGCCGATCAGAATGAACTCGGTTATCGATGATTCGAACCGCCCTGCGTTGGATGCGGTCAAGTGGAAGGAGCTGGCACTGGGGTACCCCAGCCCAGAGATGAGAACAAGTTTTCCATGTGAGGCCGAACTTGCGCTTTGTAAAGTTCCAACTGATGAGCCGGCATGAAATACTGTCGCACTCTACTGAGCACGCCAATCTTTTTAGAGGCCAATTTGGCATTCCCTTCCAAGTGACCAGAAAATTGCTTACTATTCGATATGTCGACGCCGAGGATATCCGATGCTAGCTGAGGCAGCAAGGGGAGTGCCGTGAAACTGAGGAGATACGAAAAAGGGGTTCTTTTTAGCGGTAAACGCGCAAACTTGTGTCTTCTGGGAATCGAACTCGACTAGATTTAGACGCCCCTAATCCGAGACTTTGCTCAGCATATACTCGACTTCAGACACCCTGTACTCGGCGCCGTTTTCCCAAAAAATATTGGCACGGCTGGTGTATAAACTATCACCAGTGCTGTCGTCTGCATAGCAAGGAATGTTACCAATTTGCATCATATCAATGATATGTAAAAGAAAGAGCGTTGGTAATAGCACGCAGCCTTGTGCAACACCAGCGTTAGTAGGCTTGTAATCAGAGCATGCACCGTCTACTACGATCTTGATGCTCCGATCAGCAAGGAAACTGGTGATCCAATTGCACAACTTCTCGGGACGCCCATTTATTTTATAGGATAGGGTGACAAACGAGCACACAGTCCACATGATGGTAAGTGGTTACTGTGGCCCATAGACATCTACATCTTACTACTACGTTTAACTACGTTTGCGAATCAAAACGCAGATGCGTTGTCACCAGTGAGGACTAAGATGAAATGCCTCTTTTCCAGTAAAAAGGGTCTCTGGATCTCTACACTCACCATACGAAACACAGCAGTGTAAAGCTGCCATTTTACACTGGTATTTTGTGAGAGCGTGGTCCTTCCTCGGTCGAGCCGACCCAGTCGTGCTACAACAATACCATTAATATAGCTGCAGCATGGCTCTACCACGTATAAAAGGGCCATAGGAAGGGAGTTTTAGAAAGGAGCGTTTTGTGCCAGACGCGATCAAAGGCTTTCACTATGTCCAAACCAACGGCCAATGCCTCCTCCTTGGATTATATTGCCTCCGCCCATCTATGTGTCAGGTAGACCAGAAGATCATCAGCTGATCAACCCCGACGAAAACCGCATTGCCGGTCACTAATCAGCTGGTGATCCTCAAGGTATTTCATGAGCTGGCAGTTTATACATTATTTGGGACAACAAGGAGGTGATGGTGATAGGCCTGTAATTGGACGGGTCTGAGCGGTCGCCTTTTTAGGGATTGGTTGGACCAAAGCTGTCTTCCATGGATTCGAGACTACGCCTTGGCAGTAGGAGTACCGAAAAAGACTCTTTAAAACCGGTGCCAACTCCGGAGCACACGTCTTCAGCACTATGGAGGAGACTCCATCAGGCTCAATCGACTTGCTGACGTCAAGGGAGAGGAGTGCTTTACGAATCGAGTGCTGTGTAAACAGCACATCCGGCATGCAGCACTCACACCGCGGTATGGTCGGCGGTGTGTTCTCCCCGTCATCGAGAGTCGAGTTGGACGCAAAGAGAGAGCTCAACAGATCGGCTTTCTCCTTTACGGCATGGGCCAGTGAGTCGGCCTCTCTGTGCAGAGATGGAAGAGATGGCTGATAGAAGTTTCCTTGGACAGCTATGGCCAGAATGCACGGGTTTCCGAAGGAAGGTGAACTAGCTTCTCGCCAATTCTGCCGATGTGCTCAGCCGTTGCCTTGGCAATGACTCTTTTGAAGGACCTGGAGGCGGAATTATTCTTCCTTTAAAGAGCGCTGGTGTTTAAATCCCGAGACGTTGATTCGTCAGCCCAGGTCCGGTAGCACTCCTGCTTATAGCGTGATGCTATTTTACAGGAGCGACCAAACCATGGCTTGGATCTGCCTGCGTGGGTACCACAAAAGATAGAATAAAAAGTTCCATACCCTGAGATCGCATCCTATCCCAATCAGCCATAATATAGTGCCAAACACGGCGGCAGCCTGCAGAATGCTACCAACAAAATGATTAGTCACAATGAGGGCATCCACGAATTTTTCTGCCCCCAGGGCGGCGCCTGCGACGGCGGGGAATTTAATTTGTTCGGAAAATGTAAAGGTTATTGTCTCTTTCTGTACTATTAGTTATATTTTATATTAATAAGATTAAACATATTCATAAAAGTAGAAAAATAAAAAGAAGTTAAAAATGTTCAAAAAATTAAAGAGCAAACCACTGACGCATTGTTTTGTGTATTAATATAATACTCTAGAAACTGATTAACTTTTATTAACAACTAACTTCTTAATTAAATGATATTGTGTAATAAAAAAAAATGTACCTCAGTATCAACTAGCGTACAAATTATTTGGCCTCATTATCAGGGCTGTAGCAATAAGGTTAGGGTCATATTATGTAATATATGGATAAATTAAACAATTAAATTAAATATTGAGTAATTAACATTAAATCCTACGATAGTAAAAAAATACTTAAAACCTTTTTAGAATAAATGTAGATTGTAGTGTTATTAACAGTGTCGCCCAAGGGGCAAGTTTTAACATAAATATAGTGTTTTGGGTTTCTCTGCGTATAAATCCTTAATGAAAATATCCGCAGCAGGTTAACACTTAACTGACTTAACCCAACAATGGATCAGCAGCCCAAAGCGTTGATTGGGTGGCCTTACAGCTCGAAGAACTGAAAATTGATGGGGAAGCTCTTTAGCGGCAGCCTCGTACTGACAAGTACTGTTGTACTATATGTACCCTACTAAATGGAGTGGCGACTTGATGAAGTATGCAAGGAGTCTATGAAAATAAATAGTACAAACCGTGCGTGTGGCATTGTAGGAGACCTATGTGTAAACTTGTGGAGGGCTGCTGAAATGGTATTGAAAGCAAAAGTACACAGTTGCAGCCTACCTACACCCCACGGCTGGGCACAGGTCTCCTCTCCTTTCCGAGAGGGTTATGGAGCAATTAGGCCTCAGCGCTGCTTGAGTGCGAACACATGCTCACACACACACATGTCTTCGAAATACTTTTATTAAAATTGCAATTGACCATTTTATCGATGCTGGTGAGGATTGATCTCGTTTTGCTTCCGTAATGTGAAATCACGCCAAGCGCTTAGCTCTTGAGCTACCCCGGCTTGAAAAAAATGTCTAATAAAATTATTATTTCAGAGGGGTCCGTCAATAAAAATAAAATTTCTCAGCTATCAATATGTTTCTTTTCCAAACGGCCTACTAGAAAGTTCTCTATATGGTTAAGGAAAATTAATAAGGAAAATCACTAAACTATTTTAAAATTTTAATCCAAAGGATTGCTTATATGCAAAACAAACGAAAATTGTAGATTTTGGCTGAAATATTTAATTTTGATTGGGCTTGACTGCATTTTAAAACAAAATAAAAGGCTTTAACTCTGTAATCTCAACTTTATTTATTGTCAACCTGTGGGCGGACGCGATGTGTGTATAGTACGTGTCTTCATACATTTTTTTTAATGTACTTTATGAAGTTAAGTAATGCATTTGATAGATTTATGCATCAGTATTTAGTTATAGTAAAACAGAATTGTTTAAATAAAACTAATTTTACGGATTTTATCGCGTATATTAACTTATTTTACATTCCCGACGTTTCAAGCACTTTACAGCACCCATGGTCACGGGGGGGGGGGGGGGGGGGGGGGACTGAGGTGTATGACGTCCCAATGTCATAATTAACCACGGCTACCTCCAGATTAAAAATTATTAATTTTTGTTCCGATCTACGCAGTATGAACTTACAGTATCATGAAGTCTTGCAGTTGTATGCTTGGTTGGAATTTAATTTTATTAATTATGGGATCCCAAGCAGATGGCAGCACCCAGCCATCTTCTCTATTGAAATTAGGATGTTTCTTGATTTCAATAGCTTCGCGCATCATCCTTGGAAGGAATTGGTGTTCTTTAGCGAGGATTTGTGGTCTATCAAATCTAATGTAGTGACGGGGGCGATCCTGTACGTTTTCACAGACTGCAGACTTTCCGGAGCGTCTACGTGGAAGCACGCTTCAAGATGTAGCCAATCTTGTCAGTGAAACCTCTGACATATGGCAGTACAGCAGGCACTTGCTCGACTGTGGCCGGCTTCACTCGTTCACTGTGACGTAGGCGCGGGACCCAAAGCTTATTGTCGTGCAAAACTTGCTTGACGTGTTGGAGCTCGGCGGCCAGGTGTTTACTGTCACAGATCTCTCGTGCTCTCTGAAACAAAGATTTACCCACGGTAGCTAACTGTGAAGGAAGGTGGTGAGAATCACCGTTTAAATATCTATCTGTATGGGTCTTTTTTCTATACACAGTGTGGCTCAAGGTGTTATCAGGATTCCGAATGACTAACACATCTAGAAAAGCTAAAGAATTGTTTGCCTCTAACTCCATTGTGAACTGAATTTTAGAACTTAAGGAGTTGAGAAGTCCCTCCCGTGATCATGGGTGCTGTAAAGTGCTTGAAACGTCGGGAATGTAAAATAATATAATATACGCGATAACATCCGTAAAATTAGTTTTATTTAAATGTGTAGTGTTCGCGTAAATATAAGAAATCAGAATTGTTTAAATTAATTATTTTTTGTATGATTTATAAAATTAATCATATGAAATTACCACTGCCACTAAATATTTAAAACGATAAGTCTATTAATGTGGGCATTAAATTCGTCTTTCTCCTCCTCTACGATGGAATACAATAGATTATAGAGTATTACATAATAGTAACACGACTAGACTTACCGTATGTATGATGCTGCTGAAAAAGATGAAAATGAAGATTACTACTAGTGATGGTGTAATAAGCGTCCGCCTTAAATTTTCCGAATTTGATCCGCATCAGCACCAATCACATTTTAATTATATATTATATGATAAGATATATTCTATTAGGTGCTGATTTACCACGTGTTCCGAGTGAAGGAAATAATAGTGAGACTAAAGATATATAAGTATACAATCTAACTGACCCTGACGTAGCTATGAACTATTTTGTTAGGTCATTAGGAAGAGCTATAAAAGATAATACTAGCATTGTGTATGTACTGCATCGTTTGCAAATAAAAAAGCCGTGGATTACGCAGGGTTTGTTAAGATGTTTGTGTAACAGAGAACATCTGCATAAAAATGTATAAACTCACTGAACAATGCAGTTTTGAAAAATCCTTTCAAAACGTATTGCAACTTTTGTAATAATTTGCTAAAATATTCAGAAAAACATGAGAGAAATGGACTAATCCAAGCTGGAACAAAAATAAAGCGCCTATAAGAAGTCAACATTAAATTCATATTTTGTTGGTGTTGGCAAAGATAAAGTGCCTATTTCTTTGTTTGTCTCCGACGATAGAAAGAAAGTAGCCACTTAAATTTGACGGAAAATAACTAGTTATATAATTAGCATTTAACAAAGTCAGTACGTTTACGTTTTTTAGAATTAACGGCTAATCTTTACAAGTTTATAAGTAACGGCAAAGAAAGTAAAATCAACCGTTTGATGCATCAGTTCCATCATAGGAAAATTTTAACATAGATGTTGTCAGATTTTTTTGCAAGTATTTTTAAATTCGTTACAGTAGGTTATCATTCGGATCTTTTTGTGACACGATACAAAAGTGTATGCTGTGAGCGTGCTTTGCATACGGCAAATAGAAACATTTTTTATTACTCTATATTATAATGCCCGTTTTCAAGTGAACGCGAATATAATATATCTCAATTAAAGGGATTATCAACATGTGTTAAATGTTCAGGCGAATTTACATATATACCTACAGTAATAATTTTTATAATATTGTAACGACGAACGGGCTCTACACTCCATTTTTACCTACAACCAATCTCATACGAGCACTGAGTTATATGTACTACGTACTAGAGAAGCAATTCCAAAAAAAATTGTGTGCTACTCTGTTTTCGTGTGTGCATACGCGAGAGATAATAGAGTCGCGTATGCGCGAAGACTTTAATTTGATATAAAATAAGATATTAATATAAAATAAATCATCATCATCATCATCATTACAGCCTTTCATAAGTGGTAGAGCCACGCGGCAGCTTTTGCTGTCGCACGGATGGGCCGGCTCGAACCGGGGTGGTACCACGACCTCACAGAATACCAGCGTGAAGTAGAGGTTTACTTCTGCGTTTCGCTTGGTGAGTGCAGGTGGCCGGAGGCCCTTTTTACTGGAAATGAGGCATTCCATCTTAGTCCTCACGGGTGACAACGCATCTGCATTTTGATTCGCAGACGAGAATAGATGTAGATGTCTATGGGCCGCAGCAACCACTTACCATCAGGTGGACTGTGTGCTCGTTTGTCACCCTTATCCTATAAAAAAAAAAGAAAAAAAAAGTCCACTGCTGAACATAGGCCTCCCCCAAGGAATGCCACAAAGCACGGTCCTGAGCTACCTGCATCCATCGACTTCCTGTATGTCTTATCAGGTCGTCACTCCATCTCGTGGGGGGTCGCCCTACACTTCGCCTACCGGTATGAGGCTGCCACTCAAGAACCTTTCTTCCCCATCGGTTGTCAGTTCTTCGAGCTATATGGCCGGCCCACTGCCACTTTAGCTTACTAATCCGTTGGGCTATGTCGGTTACTCTGGTTCTACTGCGGATATCCACATTCCTAAGTTTATCACGCAGAGAAACTCCGAGCATAGCCCTCTCCATAGCTCGCTGAGCGACCTTGAGCTTCCTCATACAGCCAGCAGTGAAGGAACACGTCTCAGATCCGTAAGTCATCACTGGCAACACGCACTAGTTGTACAATTTCGTTTTAAGGTTTTGAGGTATGTCTGACGAGAAGATGTGTCGTAGCTTCCGGAACGCTGCCCAGCCGAGTTGAATCCGTTGATTGACCTCTCGGTCGAAGTTGGACTTACCTAGTCGGACTATTTGTCCCAGGTAAACATACTCGTCAACAACTTCGAGCTAAGTGCTCCCAACAACTACCAGCATAGGTGTGACATGGACGTTAAACATGATTTTTGTTTTGTCCATGTTCATCTTTAGACCTATCCATTGGGAGACACTATTGAGGTCATTGAGCATAGTGCTTAGGTCTTCCAGCGATTCTGCCATAAGGACGTTATCGCCGGCATATCGAAGGTGAGTGATGTACTTGTCATTGATGTTAATACTGCATCCTTTTCAGTCCAGTAGCTTGAAAATATCTTCCAATGCAGCGGGGAAGAGTTTCGGGGATATAAAGTCACCCTGTCTTACACCTCTCTGCAGTTGGATAGGTTCCGTACTCTAATTCTGTATTCAGATAGCCATCGTAGCTCTACTGTACAAACACTTCAGCACTTCGATATACCGACAGTCAATTTGGCATCACTGAAGGGACTGCAGCATCGCCCAAATTTCGACGGAATCAAAGGCTTTCTAATAGTGCACATACGCAAGGCAAAGTGGCAGATTGTACTCCTCTGTCTTCTGTACAATTTACCGAAGGGTGTGTATGTGGTTCATGGTACTAAAGCCTTTTCGGAAACCGGCTTGTTCGGGAGGCTGGAAGTTATCAAGTCTGCGTGCGAGACGATTCGTAATGACTCTCGAAAACAGCACGTAGACGCGGCTAGGAAAGGAAATCGGTCTGTAGTTCTTCAAGAGAGCGTTGTCGCCTTTCTTGAAGAACAAGACCAACGCACTTCTGCTCCACGCCTCCGGAGTAGTGCCACCATGAAGGACGGAATTAAAGTGCTTCTGAAGGACTTCAAGTACCGGTTTTACACCAGCTTTCAGAAGTTCGGCTGTAATTCCATCCTCAACTCTTAGACTAGACTCTCAGCACCTTAAAAACTTGCCGTTTTTAAGGTGCTGGAGAGCCATTCTAATCTCGCTCAGACTGACGTCCGGGATATCTTCGGAATAGTGTCGGGTAAGACTCGCTCTTGGATCGTTACTCACACTTGCATGTTGCTCCAACGATGACGTGTACAGCTGCCCATAGAACCTCTCAATTTCACTCAAAATTTCAAGTGTCCCGGAAACGATGCTGCCACATTCGGTCTTCAGCTTTGACAGTTGGCTCTTTCTGGAAGACAGATCCCTGGCAAAAACTTTGGAGCCTTGGTTCCGCTCGATCGCTTATTCAATACAAGCTGTATTGAAGTTGCGTAAGTCCCGCCGCATGCATTTAGAGATTTGTCTGTTCAGTTGCCTATATGCTGTCAAATATGTTGAAGAATGTAGCTTCATCTCCCATCTAACAGCCATGAGATTAAGAGTGTGATTGGAGAGTATTTGTGTTCTTCTGCGGCGGGTCTTGCAAAACTTAGCTCCGACCGCATGGACAGTTTCCACGAGCTTGTCATTCATATCGTCCACTTCATTGCAGTCTTCTAGGCACTGAACGGTTTTGTTACTCGAGCTGAAAGGTTTCGGGACTTTGGAACAGAGCACGAGGGGGACGGAGCGTTGACTTCATTAGAAGTGACCTCTCCAACTTAACGTATAGGTTCAGTGTGCCTCTAACCAATCGGTGATCGCTACCAGTTTTCACCCTCGCGATCACGGAGACATCACTAAACAGTTGTCGTCTGCTAGTTATTATGAAGTCAATCTAAATTTTTGTGAACCGTCGGGGCTCGCCCAGGTCCAATTCCTGTGGGTTCGCTTCGGGACGAAAGAATTCATCATAAAGAGAGTAAGAGCTGCTGGCCTCTTGAGTTCCGTTGCCCTATTCCAAATTGCCCTACCTTCAGCTCATCGTTCTCTCTTGCGCCTAGTTTTCCGTTGAAGTCTCCCATTAACACCGTATAGTGGGTTTTGGAGGAATGCATGGCTCTAGAGGTATCCTCATATATTTCCTCCACCTCCTCATCGGGATTTGCCGAGGTTGGTGTGTAAACCTGTATGACCTTCAGCGAATACCATTTGGTGATTCTGAGTATAAGGTACGTAACCCTCGTCGACACACTCTCAATCTTTACAACGTTGTTAACGAGAGACTTGTGTGGACGATAAATTCGACACCTCCTTGGGACAGATGGTCGCCCTCCCTGTGATAGAGTAAGTTGCCGGATTCGAGGATTACCGTGTCCTCCCCCTCTCTTCGGACCTACGATAATCCTATAATATGCCAGCGTAACTTGTCTATCATTTCTTCCAGCGCCACGATCTTCTCGTCAGTTCTCAGGGTACGTGCGTTATACGTTGCCAGGTCGAGTCGTCTTAGGTGGCAACCGATCCTCCACCGGAGATTATTAGCATCCCCTGCCCCGCCGTTACCATGGTCGCCACCGTAGCCAGGAATAGCGGGGCCGCCGGGCACTGGGGGCCGTCTCCTTGTTACTCTCATAATTGGGGGTATTTGCCATAGTTGCCACGCTTGGTGAGCGGGTTGGCAACCGCAGTTTTTTAATTATAACTTTCTGTTATCAGGAAGATGTTGCTGCCCATCTCCTGCCTGTTTCCCTTAGTAGCCTTTTACGACACCCACGGGAAGATATGGGTAGTGGATATTCTTAACCGCGACTACACGGCATAAAATAAATAAAATAAATATAAGAATTTAATATAAAATCTCTTATTTGAATCTAAACAAACATATTTCTAAATAAAATGTAATAATAATTATCTTATGGAATTCATAAATCTTCAATTTACGCAATATTTAGTTTAGTGTACGGATTGCAGTACAGTTCAGTTGAACATAGTCAATGTTCGGAATGCGAAATCTAGTGCGTAGTACATATATATAGATGAATACGAGAAAGTAACATACGCTGTCATCCCTATGGACCAAGAGGAATGTCTCACAGCCTGTAGTGATACTGGCTCTCTATACTCTTCAAATAGGGATACAAGGTACTGCTTGGTGTCAGAAATAAGTAAGAAGGTAGTAGCTACCCACACGGAAACTTAGACAAAAAAGGAGTTCTTCCACACAGTACATATGTTGCAATTATTAGGCAATGTTTACCCCATTACTTGTAAGAATAAAATGATAATTAATAGCTATTTTTAGCTTTGGAAATAGCAAAAATTTAAAAAATATTTTATTAAAAAACGACGGTACGGCAGTGCAGTGGCTAAGCGTTTGGTTATTGTGGTGCGCGCCGTGTGTTTGAGTTCCACTTGGAGAAACTATTTGTATGGTTTGAGAAAAATTTATCCGGGTCTGGATATTTGTTCATCTTCAAATTATTTATGTAAAATGCCCAGGGGCAAAATTAAGAAAAAGGATCAAAATAAAAGAAAAATAAAGAAATAGTTAATTTGGACAACAGGGACGTTGGAGTTATGGTTTGCATAATGGTTTGAAGTAAATTTTGATGTGTCTGCGCATGTGAACGAATAAACCAGTGCTATAAACCTCAAG
Source organism: Parnassius glacialis (assembly GCA_033319125.1). Lineage (NCBI taxonomy): Eukaryota > Metazoa > Arthropoda > Insecta > Lepidoptera > Papilionidae > Parnassius > Parnassius glacialis. The sequence goes on from JAVANC010000021.1 coordinate 23,739,421, forward strand.
TTCCTTAGTCACCTTAGGCACCTTGAAAGCTTGGTATGATTTCATTATTGACTGTCTGTTGGTTACAGCTCAGTTCAGACTTACGCTATAATATACAGAATATTAATTAACAAAATAATTAATTTTTATGTACACTATACTATAAAGTATTGGATTTCTTGTTTATTGAGCAATGTGCTATACACTATAAAGAATATTATAGCGTTGTCTGAAATGAGCTTAAAGCTGCCGTTAAAATATGACGCATATTGTTTCTGGGAATTCATATTGTGAAGTTTGTTAACATAATATGTATTTATATTTTGGAAAATGTACGTATGTAATAGCATTTGATGTATTCGTATTGGTGTTAAGGAATTATCAGTACGACAATAAATAAATAAACACTTTGACGATTTCTTAGTTTGAATTCGAATGTTGAAAGTTGTTAATGTGGTATTATTGCATTATTGTTAAATATGTACATTAAAATACTATAAGGCCTTATTCAGTGCGACGCGGACCGTACGCACGCGGATGAGGTTTTGCGTCCGTCGCGGATGAATTCGTCGTTCAGTGCGATGCGGATCTTACGATCGATAGTGGTACAGTATCACGGATAAAACTTTGAATTTGGCGATTGCGGCCTATTTATTAAACAACAGAAGAAGAAGACGCCATGGTAGAAGATTTAATGTGCATCCACTGGTTGAAAAAAGACTTCTTAAAGGAGAATTTGTATCCTTGTTTTCGGACTTGCGGGATGACGAAATGAAATGCTTCAAATATTTCAAGGTGTCCATTAGGACATTTGAGGAATTGCATGCGAAACTAGAGCCACCTTTAATGTGTTGCGATATAAACAAGAAACCCATATGTTCGCGGGAGAGATTAGCTGTAACAATTAGGTTACAACGACAGTACTTTACGTCCGCTCCGCGCGAATGTCCGCCGAGCACTGTACAAATACATTAGAACCGAGCACCGTCCGCCCGCGGACATCCGCGACGCGGACAGCTCCGCGTCGCTCTGAACGCGCTGTAAGGTTTCATACATTTTACCGTCCATCGGGGACGTTCGCGTAGGTCATCCGCGTCGCACTGAAAAGGCCCTAACTAGAGAGAGTGAAAACTTCTCAAACTTATTAAATTCACCAGCACGTGGTGTATCCTGCTAATTGACACATGCTCATGATCACACATAATCATGACGAACAAATGGAGTTATATATGCATTCGAATATAAAAAAGTACAATTACAGCATATACAAGTCACACAGTTGAGCTTTCCTGAAATTGGGATCAAGTAGTTTGGCGCCGTGCTCCAGTGTGTATTGGCGGACTTTACATCAACTCGAATTATTTGATTTCTCAGACATGCAGGTTCCCTCACCATGTTTTCCTTCACCATCCTCATATACTCGTAGCTAGTAGTATAGGACCAGGTCTCAGATCCATGTAATCACTGGCAACATGAACTATAATAATAATAATAAATTCTTTATTTCAGATAATTAAAATCCATATGTGGGTTTAATAACAACAATTATAACAAGGGTTAGTAAAAAATAATGGTTTGCTTAAAATCTAGGGAAATAAAATAAATACACTGTGCCGAGACAGATCATCATGGGGGTGGATAGGGCCCAGTTATCAGTCTCTGCACAAGACATTTCCACAGCGGCGATGTATATCTGTCCGCTACGGCCCTCAGAATGCTGTTGTGACTGGTTCGTACCCTGCTAATAAGGGATGCGGTTTTCTTTGTGTATGATGGCATTAAAACCGTCTGTTTGGTATGCCGCAAACACCCCTGATGCACTACAAAAACGAGGCAGTCCCAACAGCATCCTGAATATATTATTATATTGGATTTGCAGGGCTTCAAGCGATCTTTTGGTTCCACAGGCTCCCCGTGTATACGTTCTGGCAGTATGCTTTAAAAAGCGTAATCTTAACTTGTTTTGTACAACGGGAAAACCTGCGAGCCAACATATTACCTCTAACCGCTAGAGCCCTGCGCTCCTGATGTATGCTCATATTTTAAGTTTTGAGGAATATGGGGTGAAAAGTGGAAAATTCTTAAAGAACATTTGAATATACCGAACTAAAGTCCGAGTGGCTGGAGATGGAGAGCAGCATTAACATTAAGTTTAAGATTTATATACATGGTAGAGCATGCTGCAGCTATATTTGTAGGTTGTACTTTGTAGTATAGTTGTAGCATGAATGGGTACGGCTCGACCGGGGAAGGACCACGCTCTCACAGAATACCAGCGTAAAATAGCAGCCTACGGTGCTGTGTTTCGTATGGTGAGTGTAGAGAACTGGAGGCCCTTTTTACTGGAAACGAGGCATTCCATATTAGTCCTCACGGGTGACAACGCATCTGTATTTTGATTCTTTATTGAGGATAGATGTAGATGTCTATGGGTCACAGCAACCACTTACTATCAGGTGGACTGTGATCTCGTTAGTCAACCTATCCTATATAAAAAAAAGATTTTGCTCTCATCAATCTGGTGTGGTGAGTATGAAGATATTCTTTTACGTTATGTAGTCAAGTATACGTTTTCTCGAGACCGACTGTATCAAACAATTAGTTACAAAGACTACTAAGAAAGCAAGGCTAGTAGTAAATGTTTAGATCTTAGACCAAAGTAACGTGTCAAACATAATGCGTACAATAATACTCAATAAATGGAGCTAACTAAAGGAATCAAAAATAACAAAATGTAATTTAGCCCATAGTACACATTAATAAGACCTGTTATAATTAATTGAACCTAGGACCCAATAATCTCGTATTCCAATCAGTGAGCTGCGCGATCGTTATCATAATAATATCGAAAATAATTTTCATATTCATAATATACCGCACATAAATTAATATTAAATAAAATGTATATCTTAGTGTGCGGGCCAATGACCTTTTTTTGTGATACACTTAAAGCCACATATCCTGCTGAAGGTGTCTGAGTTATAACGAATAGTTCTTTTGAACTTAAACGGATATTTGAGAAACCGTAAGGCGGCAAACGAATATATTAATTTATTTCGATCGTTAACAACAGCTTTGAACTATATTTGTGAAATATTTGATTTCATTGGGTACAGCTAAGAAAATTAATAGCTTTAATAATCGTGGAAAATCAAATTAGATTAATAAATATTAGAATAGGCAGCGTTAATAAATTAATCCAACGAAAAAGATACTGATTCTCATTAACAAATGTTTTTTTTTTATAGGATAAGGGTGACAAACGAGCACAGTCCACCTGATGGTAAGTGGTTGCTGCGGCCCATAGAGATCTACATCTATCCTCAATTTCAAGTCAAAATGTAGATGCGTTGTCACCCGTGAGGACTAAGATGGAATGCCTCTTTTCCAGTAAAAAGGGCCTGTGACTTTTTTCCGCCTAAGTGGCTGACTTCACATGGTCTAGAAATAATTTTTGTTACTTCAACTGCCAAGCACGTGATAAGTCGGCTTTCGAAGCAGTTAACTCTTTTAATGCAGATGGTAATCGAACCTTGTTTGCTGACGAACCTACTATGAAATTATAAGGAGATTGCTTATTCCCTGAGTTATTCGGCTCATATTCGTTTGTTAAAAATTGCATTAAGGTTTATCAAACTGTGGTTGTTATTAGTTTGACGATGGCCGATTTCGACTAAGTTTGCGTTTGTTTTGGTTGTACTGCCAGAAGTCGTTTAAAGTTAACTTTGTACGATATGATAATGTCTTTTTTTTTTTTATAGGATAAGGGTGACAAACGAGCACACAGTCCACCTGATGGTAAGTGGTTTCTGCGGCCCATAGACATCTACATCCATCCTCTATTACAAATCAAAATGTAGATGCGTTGTCACCCGTGAGGACTAAGATGGAATGCCTCATTCCCAGTAAAAAGGGCCACCGGCCACCTGCACTCACCAAGCGAAACGCAGAGGTAGACCCCTACTTCACGCTGGTTTTCTGTGAGGTCGTGGTACCACCCCGGTTCGAGCCGGCCCATCCGTGCGACAGCAAAAGCAGCGTGGCTCTACCACTGTTAATAATCTTAAGTTAATAATCTTTCTGGCAGGTTTTGACCACGGCGATATACTTCCTAATACTGTCTGAAATTGTCGCCGATAACTTCTTCTTCATTATCATCACCCAATAAATGTCTACAGCTGGACATGGGCCGCTTCGGTTTTAGGCAGGATGTTATATTCGTCACGCTTACCAGGCGGATTGGTGATCATAGTAACATAAGTCTCGGACCTTTGACACTGCTGTGGCCAGTTTCAGTATTTTAAGCCTGGCTAAAAAAGATAGTTATGCCATCTATCGAAAACTATAATATCTTTTTAGCATTTCCCAAAGCCGCGTCTTACGATACACACCGGAAGAAACGCAGTGATGGACCACTAAGGGCGGATTCGACCAAATTTAGTATAAGTCTTATCCTGAGAATAAAACCATTATTACTCTCGAGTTAAAGAACTTTCGTTTTACCAAATCTTAACGCAGGTATAACTGTCTATCCGAGAGTAAATTGCTGCTATACCGCCAAAATTCATGGAGTAAACAAGTTATCCCAGAATATTTTAATGGCGGCTGCTACATTTTAACAGCTGTTTTCGTATCTTTTGTTGAAAAAGTAGGATATTTTATCGTTGTGCATTTATAATTGCTTGTATTTTTGTGATAATTTTTAAATTTAGAGGGCCATTAGAGCTATTTATAACCTAAAACCGAGCGAGTCTCTTAGAGATAAATTTATAGAAATAAATATATTAACTTTGGCCTCTCAGTATATTTACGAAAATGGAATGTATGTTCACAAAAACAAAAGTAGTTTAGTAAAAAAAATTAAGTACATTCTGTAAAAACTAGGAACAAACACAAGCTAGTGATACTAATTTCTCGACTCCACAGAGTCAGTAATTCATTCATAGGGCAATGTATACGCTATTACAACAGGGTCCCGAAAAGTGTACAGGCTTTCTCTATTACCAAGTTTAAATGTTTTGTTAAGTTGAAACTGTATAAAAAGGGTTATTATAGTATAAACGAATACATGGTTGACAATAACCCCTGGGAATGAGGTGGTCGCTTCCAAGCTGTTTCTAAAATAAATTTTGTATCTACCAACCATTAATGTAAAATATGCTTTTAAAAAAAAGTCCCGCTGGGTTTCTTGCTGGTTATTCCCAGGACAGAGGTTTTTTTTCGAACCAATGGTAAAGTAAAAAATGACTTTCATTAAGAATTACACATGTGATCTATATTGAATAAAAATTATTCTATTCTATTATATTCTAGTGTTCATAATATGGCAAAACTAAGTGGGCAGAAAATCTTGCATTGCGCTATGTAAACAATTGTATTTCGATTTTAGTTGGCTTACATGTTCATTCATTTTTCATTCACCAACTCTAGTCTAGAGTAACAATACCCAGTATTAGCTACTCTACGTTTGTGTTGGAAAAACGCAAAGAGTAAAATTATTCTAGGGTTAGTTACTCTGGAGTAACATGGTATTTTGTCGAATCCACCCTAATTAACACACTCTCTGTGAGCGCAGGCTCTTATACCCACATGGTGACACAATTTTACAAAATTTGTTTGCTTACGACAATGAAACAAAATATATTTCTTTAAATCTGTTACCGTCTCAAATTGAGGTTCTTCTGGTAGGAGAAGAAAGGGCAAAAGAAACTCCGCAGATATCCGATTTTTTTTTGTAATTTTTACGAGTCATACTACAAAAGTAAAGTATATAAAAGAAAATGATCCACCTATCGGCAACTGAAGCATAATAAACTAAAAGAGCCTCCACAAGCTGCGTCCGTTTACAAAAATGGCACATGTGGCAGTTAGGGCGATGCGTTCCTGACCATATAAAAAGAAATGGACAACCCGTCACACGACTCCGTCACAAGCAGAGAGATCCATAACATACCCATGTCCGCCACAAACTGTTTGGGGGTAACTTTTAAAAAATTTTTAAAAAATAAGCCATCTGGACATGCATACCTTAAGACGGCTCGCCAGCGCATTGGCTAACGGTTTGGTTGCGAAGCTGTGGGCCAAGGGTAAGAAGAAAGAAAGATTCCCACACGAAACAGGCATTTGTACTTATGGCTTATAAGGTTATTGGAACTAATTGTTTTGTGTTTGGTTCTTTGCTCAAGTTCAATTAATGTTTGTAAAATACATATACATTTAATATACATATAAATTTAAAGCGTGGGGAGTACTATTTAAATTAAAAAAAATGAGGGCCAAACCCAGCGTTTGCTATTAATTGTCACAATGATAATCTTATGATAGTTATGTCTATAGATAGAAGAAGCAATTACACTTTCTACCATTTTCCATAGTCGTTTCTTTCTTTATCCATTTGATGAAATGGGGGAATATGATTGTATAATTCACTACAGCAAACTAAATGAAAAAAATCATATACGAAACGAAGTGCGCAGAAAATCTTTTTTTAATTTTAATTGGAAAAACAAACAGAGAGACACTAAAATAAAGTATCAAACGCCTCGTATTCGTGCCCGTAATATCCTCATTTGGGAAAGTAATATGGCGTAATATTTATTTTAGGTCCACAAAATAAAGATAGCGGTATTTTTGAAACTTGCGGTGACTTTGTATTGGCGTGCATTCTTCGAAGGCAACGGGAGTGGCAGGAATTACAAGATTGAATTTAATGAGCAAGGATTTTTTTCCAATCGGCAAGTTCAATGACTTTGCCGCAGTTCCTAACGAGATGCATATACATTTTATATGCTGACGTGTAATAAGAAATCTGAATTTAGATCAAGATAGTAAGAGAATACACTAAAAGAAAGGTGGCTTAAGTAACCCAATAAGAAATACGTGTCCAGAAAATTGAATGTTAGAATACAATTTGTGTTTATCAAGTATTCCGATCAAGTTTACAATGTCAAGTTGGATGTTGACAAGATATGTCAACTTAAAATTTTAATGTCCTGATTTACGAACGAGACCAACGACCGAATGATAGTGAATAACCTATTTAAAAATGGCAATCTCAAAACCCATAGATTGGCGATGGCAATCAGTAGCGCTATGTCAAGCGGGGATTTTAAGAAGGCTTGTTTTGGAGTTCCGTACTCGAAGGGTAACCAACGGGACCCTATTACTAAGCCTACGCTGTCCCGTCCGTCGGTCGGTCTGCCTGTCAGCAGGCTGTATCTCATGATCTGTAATAGGTAGACAGTTGAAATTTTCACAGAATGTGTATTTCTGTTGCCGCTATAGCAAGTAATAAACTAATAATAAAAACAAAATTTAAATTTAAATTATAAACTAAAGAGGGCTCCCCTTCTAGAAACGTGTTTTACGATGGTGCGGAACCCTTCATGCGCGAGTCTGACTCGCACTTAGCCGTTTATTTAATTGTCAATCAACATCAGAAAAGGAACATGTAATGAATTTCATTGCATGTTATTTTTTATGTATGAAACACAATATCTTCGAGGGTGGTTGTTAATCCATGTACGGTTTTTTAAGGATAGACTAAATACGTATAAAGCCCTCATATTGCAGGGCCCTAGGGCACATTTAAGAAAATAAAAGTAGTTCATTTTTCATCGTCATCATCATTATAGTGAAGATAGGCATTCTCCAAGGAAAGCCACAAACCATGGTCAGGATCCACCGCCATCCATCGATTTCCTGCATCTTTACTAGGTCGTCACTCCATCTAATGCCTACCCTACACTTCGCTAACCAGTACGAGGCTGCCACCGCTTCTTGTCACTCTTTCTTTCGAGAACCTTTCTTCTCCATCCACTACAACTTCAGTTTACTGACTCGTTAGGTTATTTCGGTTACAATATACAAGAATATAATGTGTTTGTAGTACAAAAATATATAGACATGCATTTCAACATTTCAGTGTCAGGTGTCAAGCCGGTGACCTTGGACCATGCTCATAAGAAGTCCTTAGGGTAAAGACGGAACTAGTTACATATAAATATTAACTAAATCCGATCTGATCCAAATCTAATAATAATAACACTTAGTTTTTTTTAAAATAATTGATTTTTGGCAGTGTTGTTTGTTGACTAACACTGATTTTCAATGTAGGCTTGGGATTTAGAAAAGCAAGAATCCGTTATTCCGGGTCGTAGTCTGCTGGCATACAAAATTATTTTGGACTTAACATATTATGCGTTACCTACATACACGTATACCGGTAAAAAGGGACTATGAGGCACAAATTTGAGACAAAAATATCATTATCTTGAAAGCTTTCATAGGTTTACCATACTTTTTATATTTTTAATGGACAAATCCAATACGAATCTAATTAATTACATACATAGCGAACACCTAAGCGTACTTGAATTTGATGTTTTTTTAAGTGTCTCAAATATCCTCGTGGTTAGGTTTTTAGGGAAATCACTTATAAGTTTTTGTATAATTCTGAAAAATATATTGAAGTGTTAACGGGGCAAGCGATATTTAGAATACTTTTAAGACACACTTGGGTTACCATGAAATCATTCGGAAAATCCATGTTTGTTTTTTCTTTTTTTATTGGTATAACGAAATTGCCATACGTTTCCGAATTGAATTTATTTAATACACAATTAAATAAATATGCTGAAGTTAACTTGGTTTCCTTATAATTTAATTCTTTGGCTCGAAACATGGCAGCTAATAGCTTAACACAACAATATTGACTTTCGCTCTTTATAACAATTGCATAAAATTGTAAATTAAACAAAAATCAACTTAAAATTTTCTTTTAACAAACGACACATCTCAATTAAATCAAAGAAAATCAACTCAATATCAAATAAACATCTACTTGAATTTTTATTTTTCATTGGCTTTATTCTGGATGTTTTTACTGTTATTGCTTAAATTTTCATACCCTAAATAACCGTTCTAAATAACCCCAAAATCCGTCCCAAATAACCTCGTCCGCAAAAACATTCAAAATGAATTGCTAAACGAACCGTTATTTCGAGTTTAGATTACTCTCTACGCTCCCAAGAATGTGTTTATAGTTACATAAATTACTTCATAGAGATGGTAACACCAAACGGAAGTAATATACGGGTCCAAAAACCTCGTTTTTATCACTTTTTATAAAAAATATCACATTCAACGCATTTATTCCGATACAACCTCAAAATGACGACTAATGAACTTCACATTATTAGTAAATTTGATGTCAGATATCGAAAATAAGTTACCAATATCTGTATAAAATATATATTTACCTAATTTTTATAATTAGTTCGTTCTAAATATCCCCACAAAACTCAAAGAGCACCTTTTCTATGGTAAATAAATAAAAACATACGTAAAGATAGCATATTATACATAACGCTTAACGTATATAATGACATTTAATTTAATTTAACGGCTCCGTGAAGCAGTGACTTAGCAATGAGTTGCAGCGCTAAGGATCACGGGTTCGAATCCCGCACGGAACAAGTATTTCTATGACCTAATAAATAATTGTTTCGGGTATTTAACCTTGTGAAATTTATGTATGTAAACTAACTATGTATGTAATCAAGATACAGGAGAAAATCGTAGTGTGGAGGTTACGTTTTTTAAATATAGAAAGATATAGAAGTTAAAATTAATTGACGTAACTAAAAGCAAAACCTCGTAACTCATAAATCAGCATACCTATTCGATGGTTCGAGGATCTGGAAGGCACATATTCTTATTTACTTCATTACTCTAACACTCGCTTAAGTGATTAGTTAACCGACAAATATTGATATTTATGTTCATTTAGAAGTAGTTAGTATATACACCTGAAATTATTTGAAATCAAAATATACCGACCATTCTAATATTTTAAATTAATAATTTGTTGACAAACTGGAATATGTCTAAAAATTTTTGCGCGTGCACCGGAATCACTGATGATATCACTTGAACAAGAAATTTGTATTCTGAAGAGATTTATCTTTTTGTAGAATCTTATATTAAAGTAGGCATCGGGTGTACGACTTCTAAATTTAAACTGCTTCATGGTGTTAAATAATCGATTGAAATTTTCATTTAATACTTATAAAACTATTTTTATTTCATTTTAGTTTTTAACGAAAATTTAATGATACCAAAAACAAAGTGAGTAGAGATTTTTATGCAGTTTGAAATTTTCGCTGTGTAATTATAAGATATGAGGTAGTGGATTCTCTCGCTACTACACTTTCTCCACCACTATGTCTCAATCTATGGGGGAGTCTATGTTATTATGTACGTATGAAAATAATAAGAACTTTAAAGTTCCAAGCATGCTTTCTAAATGTTTTAATTGATTTTTTTATGTTGGAGTCCATTATTTAGTGTTACTTAGTATTCAAAAGTGACGTGGCGTTTGCATTTTGGTTCTTAATGCAAGATAAATTTAGGTGTCTACGAGCTACACCATCCATTTAAACATAACATAACCACTCACGCCTGTCACCCAGAGGAGTAGGCAGAGACTATGGAGTTTCATTTGGCACGATCCTGACACACCTCTCTCACTTCCTCCACATCCATATACCTACGCATACACGCTCGTCGGTTAAAGGTACTCTTAACTTGGCCCATTTTCGATAAACTTTGGCTGACAATTTGGTCGATAAACTTTCGCTTAGGGCGTACCTTCCCGACTCTGCCGTTCACCTCTGCAACATAAATTTGTTTTGTCACTCTTTCCTCATAAATTTTTTCTACATGATCAAACCACCGAAGCATTCCTTTCTTAATTCTGGTCACAACACCATCTTGCAAACCACACTCATCTCTTATCTAACAATTTCTCATCCTGTCATTCAGATTCATCCATCATCCATTTACTATCACATCAATTACTGTGTGCTCGTTCGTCATCCTCCTTACTATAAAAATACTGAGATTATAGAGTTTACATCATAATACATCATACAAATGGAGAGGAAGCGTCTTAGGACACTGCAATACAAAAACCAAACACGTCGCTACTCCAACAGCTTCACCGAACGCTTCTCACTGACGCAATTCAGTCAGTTTTGTCATTATATTTCGTGAGAGGAACGTGAAGTTTTTTTGCGTACCGTACAGATGAATAATTTTTCGGTTATGGATGTAATGCGAATGTCTTTGTGCTTTTAACAATAAATTTGATTCAACTTAGTGATGTGAATAAAGTAACTTCGGACAGGGGAAAGTAAGTACTAACAGGTGTTAGTAGTTACTTTCCCTTAGTATTTCTACGAATACTTCGGTGCTGTACAATGAATACACGTGAAAGATGTCTTTGCTGTCGGTGTCAACCTGGGGGACATTATTAATATTCTGTCTATGTTCTTCTATTCCCAGGCAGCTCTCAGAATTATATTATGGAAATTCGCATAAGATGATATCACATTCAAAAGCACATAGTAATTTATAAGTTAAGGTTGTTTGATATATGAGCGAATATTGTGGTTAGTGTTTAGAGACATAAATAACTTCGTAAATAATACAATCATAATATTATTAAATTATTTAAAAATATATAAAAATAATAATTAAAAAAATATTAAAAATATTAAAATTATTATGAATTATTCTATAAAAAAAAGTAACCAAAGCGTTTTGTCTTAACAGTTCTTTGGAGAGTCTTATTCTTTCTGGTAGCTCTAAAATTTCATATAAAGAAATCATAAGTCTGAGCCCTAATCGTCTGCGGTCATGTACCACTTCTAACACTAACGTTACATTTTAAGCTTACATATAGTGTTTTTTGGGAACATTTAAAATAAATATATAAGGATGGAGATAAAAGGTGCGGGCAATTATATTCAACTTTTTTAACGTCAATAAAACTGCCGCGAAACATGAAACAGGACAAAAGCTAAGTGCTTACTGTTGAAACACGGAATATATCCAAAATCGGTCTCGAATCCTTGCAGCTTAAGTGAGAGGACCGATCAAAACGCCTGTTGTCCCGAAACCCTGGTGGAAGACACAAATGTGCTCTCTAAAGATAAAATTTGACGATTGAAGATCTACTACATTACAAAAAGCAAAATGAGAAAGTGAAACTCACAGATTTAAATATGCCTTACAACTTATTGAATAAGTTTAACGTGGTCATCATCTTGAAGCAATTCCACAGTCAGGTCATAAGTATTGTCACACAGTAAAAACTTTTCTTTTAGAATGCTGGCCACAAAAAAGTTTATTGAATTCGAATTTCGAATTGTTCATGAAAATAAAACTGTATACTTTTAAGAATTTTACTCATTTTTAAATATGGAGTGGACGCTTAAAGAAGACCGTGTTGCAGTTATTGCGTTGCATCGTTGCGGTTACGCGCCAATTCAAATTTTTGACATACTGAAAAATTTGAACATAACCAAAAGATTCGTTTATAGTACCATCAAACGATACAATGAAGACTAGTGTAGATGACAGGTCAAGAAGTGGTCGCCCTCGGTCTGTTAGGACTCCAGCAGTGATAAAAGCTGTGAAGGCGCGAATTTAAAGAAATCCCAAACGTAAGCAGACACTGTTGGCCCTTTAGATGAGGTTAAGCAGAACCACAATGGAAAAGGGTGTTAAATGAAGACTTAGGGCTTCGGGCATATCGAAGAAAAACAGGACATCGTTTGAATGCTCGTCTAATGGACCTGAGACTGAAGAGATGCCGCGCTTTGTTGAAGCGGTACGCGGGAAAAAAATATCGGGAAATTCTTTTTTCGGATGAAAAAATTTTTACCGTAGAAGAGAGCTACAACAAACAAAATGATAAGGTGTACGCACACAGTAGTGAAGAAGCGAGCAACCGTATTCCGCGTGTCCAACGAGGTCATTTTCCATCCTCGCTCATGGTATGGTCGGGAGTTTCTTATTGGGGCTTAACAGAGGTACATTTTTGTGAGAAAGGTGTAAAAACGAATGCAGTTGTGTATCAAAATACAGTCATGACGAACCTTGTGGAACCTGTTTCTCATACCATGTTCAATAACAGGCACTGGGTATTCCAAGAAGATTCGGTGCCAGCTCATAGAGCGAAGAGCACACAAGACTGGCTGGCGGCGCGTGAAATCGACTTCATCCGGCACGAAGACTGGCCCTCCTCCAGTCCAGATTTGAATCCGTTAGATTACAAGATATGGCAACACTTGGAGGAAAAGGCGTGCTCAAAGCCTCATCACAATTTGGAGTCACTCAAGACATCCTTGATTAAGGCAGCCGCCGATATTGACATGGACCTCGTTCGTGCTGCGATAGACGACTGGCCGCGCAGATTGAAGGCCTGTATTCAAAATCACGGAGGTCATTTTGAATAATGTTTTGTTATGTTTATTTTGGTGTATAAATGGGTACATAATGAATAAACTTGTTTCAATTATTTTATATTAAACATGTGACAGAATTTATGACCTGACTAGGTATATTTTGGTGGGTGGTGTTCTACCAAGGATTCATGAAGTTGCACATTTGTGAAAAAAGATTAATGACTTTCGGTTTAACAAGAGATTATCTAGTATCGTGCCGTGAGTCCCTTTAGTGATACATTTTTTAAGAATGTATCGTAGACTTTCCAGAATCACACTGCCTCTGGTCACAAAGAACAATGTTTCAGGCTTCAAAAATGTAATGGGTCTTATAAGTGGCTAAATTACCAAGAAAACGGGACGTCAATCGATAGATGCTTGGCTAGGGAGATGTAAGGCTTGTATCAAACCAAAGTTTAAATAAAATTGTTTTAAAATGTTAGTCGATCAATATCGATCACGTTTCGATTAATATACTGTACACAAGAGTTTTATTGTTATTACTCTATTTCTTGAAAAATATACATATTTTACGTGGTAGAGCCATGCTGCCGCTATATTACTGAGATAGTTGTAGCACGAATGGGTCGGCTCGACCGGGGAAGGACCACGCTCTCACAGAATACCAGCGTAGAATAGCAGCATAACGATGCTGTGTTTCGTATGGTGAGTGTAGAGAACCGGAGACCCTTTTTTACTGGAAACGAGGCATTCCATCTTAGTCCTTACGAGTGCCAACGCATCTGCATTTTGATTCGTAATCGAGGATAGATGTAGATGTCTATGAGCCACAGCAACCACTTACCATCAGGTGGACTGTTTGCTCGTGTGTCACCCTAATTCTATTAAAAAAATATAAAAAAATATTATTATTATGTATTTAAAAGTGTAACTGAACTTATCACACTTATCATAAAAATTAAATTATTCAACACAATTTCTTATAGATAATATTTATGTATCTTTATATTATATATCTATTATATTATATATTTTATATTATATACTATTGTATCTTTTTAAGCATTAGTAGAGAAATTAAAGTTTTAGAAAGGTTCATAGATACAATTATGGCACCTATGCTATAGAAATGCTATGATTCAACTAACTCGACTAGAATCTAGCACCGTTATTATTTATTTTATTTCCATGCATTATTTATTTTAAGCTTGACTTTTTATAAAAAGTTGAATGTTATTTGATCCTAAGAGGATGTTAATTAAAACATAAAATATAGTGAATCAACAGGAAATAAGGATAGATGTTTATCTGGTGTGAAATTTTAATACAAAGCGAAATATTTAAATAAAAATAGATTTCACAGTTGTCTGCGCAAGTATACTGCTTAAAAAAAGTGGTACTTTATAATTTTTTTGTACAAGCAAGGGCAATCGAGCTATTTTTATCATAAAATACTTAAGGTAATAAAATATGCATTACCAACTGTGATGTACCAAGTGCAACGTTCGTAAGATTAGTATTCCAGTATATAAAAGGATATTAGGTATATATTTTTTTATTAACTCTTAGAGGCTAATTTAAAAATGTTAATACAAAGAAGATGTACTTATTCCCTTTATGCTATTCACCGTATCTGCAAAATTATGAACGGTGTGTGTGCGTGCGTGCGTGCGCGCGTGCGTGCGTGTGAGAGTGCGTGCGTGCGTGCGAGAGTGCGTGCGCTGTAATCTAGTCCTGCGCAGATGGCTTGTCCCCGTTGAAACTGGCCGCTGTCACCGAAATTCAGTCTAGAGGACTATATTGTTATTATTTCCTGTAGGGCTACGTAGTCACTGGTCTATGCTAATGAACCGACAATGGTCATGCTTGTTCGAGTTATTCGTGACAAATGGCCAAAAATAATGCACATCGTCAAGAACAGCCGAATTGGCCATATGCCCAAAATAAAATTTCAAATGTTAATGTTTATATCATATATTTATATAAATATTACAGTATATATATATATATACCTAGGCAGGTCATAAATTCTGTCACATGTTTAATATAAAATAATTGAAACAAGTTTATTTATTATGTAACCATTTATATACCAAAATGAACTTAACAAAACATAGATTCTTATGACACTAAAGTTTATTCAAAATGACCTCCGTGATTTTGAATACAGGCCGTCAATCTGTGCGGCCAGTCGTCTATCGCAGCACGAACGAGGTCCATGTCAATATCGGCGGCTGCCTTAATCAAGGATGTCTTGAGTGACTCCAAATTGGGATGAGGCTTTGAGCACGCCTTTTCCTCCAAGTGTTGCCATATCTTGTAAGCTTACGGATTCAAATCTGGACTGGAGGAGGGCCAGTCTTCGTGCCGGATGAAGTCGATTTCATGCGCCGCCAGCCAGGGTGCGACTTTCCATTACCTTCCATCGAGTTTGGTATTGATACGTATTTTTACAGAAAGGTTACATTTTTATAAGCAAACACACAAAGTTTCAATATGCGGAAACACGTACTTTTTGAGAAATAAATTAATAAAAATCACTTATTTTTACAATATTTTTTTTTAATTGGCATTACGGCTCTGGGTTCTAGCCTTTTTGAGCCTACTTTATTACGAATATCCATTGACATTCGTCGCATTGAGGGGATAGGGGGGGGGGGGGGAGAAGAGGTGTAGGGGGACTAATTCAGAGGGATTTCTGTATCTATTTTGAGACTGCAACGTCTCCGGCGCTGCGGGAAGAGCAGCCTCTACGCCTTTGCGTAACAAATCGCAGGCATCCCTCCTCGCCTCCGCAGCTTCGGCTTGTTGGTCGCCGAAGGTTACAGCAGGCTGCTCCCCCTACGCGCCTCCGGTTCTATATAACCACTCTAGGGGAGACTCGTACCACGTGGAGTCGGGGTCAATAAATTTGGTTCTTTGACATAAGTAGAACCTAACCTATTTTATTTATTATCTGCCCTAATAGGTACTGTTAAAATAAAACAAATCAAATATAATCAATAATTTATTAATCAATTTTATACACATATTGTATCGCTTAATTCCTTAGCTTTCCATAGAAATCCCTCTGAATTAGTCCTCCTACACCTCCTCTCCCCCCTCCCCCTTCATTCGACGAATGTCTGGAAATTAAATAGGCTCAAAAGGGCTAGAACCCAGAGCCGTAAAGCCAATTAAAAAATACAATATATTGAAATTAGTGATTTTTATTAATTTATTTCTCAAAAATTACGTGTTTCCGCATATTTAAACATTGTGTGTGTGCTTATAAAAATGTAACCCATTTTTTGTGATATCACGACAGCTTACGATTCGAATCGATTTAAAAATCTATCTTTTTCGGAAAGAATCGACATCCGTACTGACGACGACAATGACGTTACAAAATGGCGCCAGTTTTACGCTAGGAATGTAACATAAACATTGCAAAAATAATTAATTTACAAATAATGTTTTTTCTCAAAAAGTACGTGTTTCCGCATATTGAAACTTTGTGTGTGTGCTTATAAAAATGTAACCTTTCTGTAAAAATACGTATCAACACCAAACTCGATGGAAGGTAATGGAAAGCTAAGCCCCAGCTAGTCTTGTGTGCTCTTCGCTCTATGAGCTGGCGCCGAATCTTGTTGGAATATCCAGTGCCTGTTATTGAACATGGTATGAGAAACAGGTTCCACAAGATTCGTCAGGACTGTATTTTGATACACAACTGCATTCGCTTTTACACCTTTCTCACAAAAATGTACCTCTGTTAAGCCCCAATAAGAAACTCCCAACCATACCATGAGCGAGGATGGAAAATGACCTCGTTGGACCCGCGGAATACGGTTGCTCGCTTCTTCACTACTGTGTGCGTACACCTTATTATTTTGTTTGTTGTAGCTCTCTTCTACGGTAAAAAATTTTTCATCCGAAAAAAGAATTTTCCGATATTTTTTTCTCGCGTACCGCTTCAACAAAGCGCGGCATCTCTTCAGTCTCAGGTCCATTAGACGAGCATTCAAACGATGTCCTGTTTTTCTTCGATACGCCCAAAGCCCTAAGTCTTCATTTTACACCCTTTTCACCGTGGTTCTGCTTAACCCCATCTGAAGGGCCAACAGTTTCTGCTTACGTTTGGGATTTCTTTGAATTCGCGCCTTCACAGCTTTTATCACTGCTGGAGTCCTAACAGGCCGAGGGCGACCACTTCTTGACCTGTCATCTACACTAAAGTCTTCATTGTATCGCTTGATGGTACGATAAACAAATCTTTTGGTTTTATTAAAATTTTTCACTATGTCAAAAATTTGAATTGGCGCGTAACCACAACGATGCAACGCAATAATTGCAACACGGTCTTCTTTAAGCGTTCATTCTTTATTTAAAAATTCTAAAAAGTATACAGTTTTATTTTCATGAACAATTCGAAATACGAATTCAATAAACTTTTTTGTGGCCAGCATTCTAAAAGAAAAGTTTTTACTGTGTGACAATACTTATGACCTGACTGTGCATATATATACATATATATTAAATATATATGTATATATATGCACAGTCAGAAGAAAAAAAGAAATTTTCTTTTTTTTTCTTTCTTACTTTATTATAGCGTTCCGTACGTCTCACAGATTTCAAAGCAAATAGGATCAAATTTGCTCCGTTACCGAGGTACAACACGGCTGTGTATTATACACTACAAGGTCATGTCCTTGATAAAATTCCGGCATGAGAATTTTATCAATCAGAATTTCTGAATTCGAACGTGTTTTGATTATAATATGCCGCACACTTTCTGCAAAGCAGGGCTTTCAACTTAGGTGAAGCTTATTTTTATTTTACTTTAATTCGATACAGTTTGCTGCTATTTTAGTAATAAATTATAGTAACAGTGGTAAAAGTAAAAACATACTTTTAATAGGTATCCTTCTTATCTATATTGAATAAAATGATTATATTCTATTCTATTCAACATAGTTTATACTTTTAAACTAATTAAATGTTTTGTAATTAGTTGTTATGGTTAAATAATAATTTTTCAAATTTAAAGTATAGGTAATATGTAAAGTGAGACCGTCTGAAATCGCCCCAAATTTTTCGAATTATAGTGTTTAACAACACATGAAGCAAATAATTAAAAGTAAATGTAAATAAACTACATATTCAAACCCATATCTAAAAGTTGATATTTAAACAGTTTAGACAATCAATTGTGTTTTGAAATCGACAATCCTTACTTACTATCTTTTATCAAAATTACTAATTCATTCGTAAAGAGCCCAACATAACGGGTTCGCATATTTAGTTTTTTTCCTTAAAAAAAAAGAAAGCATGTAGATACTTATTAAAAAACAATAAAAGCGATTTAGGAGCAAATACATTATCATGGCGAATACTGTGACTAACCGTGTAAATATTTTTATGTTAATCGACTGAGCTGGATTTCACCGGTCTTAAAATTAAAGCGATTTATATTTCTTCGATAGCGCCTACTCTGCTACAAAAGTTCTTTCTCGGAAAGTTATTTTACGTAAAACAACATAGATTAATGAATTTAAATAATTAGTAATTAATTAACTTTAAAATTTTAGCTGATTTACAATAACGCTTAGAAAAATAAATATCATAATATTTTTTCAAGGCATCAGAAGAAACACGAGAGTAGTACAAATGCTGTAGAAATGCGGTCATTAAGGAATTGGTGATAAGAGAAAAGTGTGGTTTGAATAGAATTATTACGTAATAATTCTATGGTGGTTTGCAAGATGATGTTCTTTTTTTTTTTTTTTTTTTATAGTAGAGGGGGCAAACGAGCATGCGGCTCACCTGATGGCAAGTGACTACCGCCGCCCATGAACAACTGCAACACCAGGGAGGGAATTGCAGATGCGTTGCCGGCCTTTTAAAAAGGAGTACGCTCTTTTCTTGAAGGTCCCTAAGTCGTATCGGTCCGGAAAAATCGCTGATGGTAATTGATTCCACAATGAAGTCGTGCGAGGAAGAAAACATCTTCTAAATCGCACAGTGGTGGACCGCCAATCATCCAGATGGTGTGGATGGTATCGGGAGTTCTGCCGCGATGTGCGTTCGTGAAATTTGGCGGCTGGGATTAATCCGAACAATTCCTCAGAGCACTCCCCATGGTAGATGCGAAAGAAAATGCAAAGAGATGCAACATCTCTTCGCAGCGCCAATGAGTCGAGCCGATCGGAAAGAACTCGGTCGTCGACGATTCGAGCCGCTCTGCGCTGGATGCGGTCAAGTGGAAGGAGCTGGCACTGGGGAGCCCCTGCCCAGAGATGGGAACAGTATTCCATGTGAGGCCGAACCTGCGCCTTGTAAAGTTGCAGGCGGTGTGCCGGCATGAAATACTGTCCCGCTCTGCTGAGCACGCCAAGCTTTTTAGAGGCCAATTTGGCCTTCTCTTCCAAATGACCACGAAACTGCACGTCACTCGGTATGTCGACGCCGAGGATTCCGATACTGGCTGAGGCAACCAGGGGAGTGCCTTGAAACTGAGGAGATACGACAAAGGGGTTCTTTTTAGCGGTAAACGCGCAAACTTGTGTCTTCTGAGGATTAAACTGGACTAGATTTAGTCGCCCCCAGTTCGAGACTTTGTCCAGCAAAGACTCGACTTCAGACACAAGTTTGTTCCGGTACTCGGAACAAACTTGTTATGATTAAGAAAGGAATGCTTCCGTGGTTTGGTCATGTAGAAAGAATGAATGAGGGCAGAGTCGTGAAGGGACGCCTTAGACGAAGGTATATCGACCAAATTGGTGATATATTGAAAATGTGCTAGATTAGGAATACCCCTAATCGACGAGCGTGTATGAATAGATATATGGATGTGAAGGAGGCGAGAGAGGTGAGTCAGGATCGTGTCAAATGGAAGTCCGTAGTCTCTGCCTACCCCTCTTGGTGACAGATGTGAGTGTTTATGTATGTATGCTTACTATGACCCAGAATGATAAAACGACTGAGTTATAATGATTATTTAAATAATTTCAAAAACAATTAAGAAAAATATTGTCGCACCTTTTACCACAATTAGTTGAAAAAGCTATGTGGTGATTTTAGTTCTCCAGCGGAATTCCTCATTATGAATCTCATTCACCAGAGATACGTTTATTAACTGCTTAGATATTTAAATTCAGAGATAATCGTAATGCCTTAAAAGGCATTTAACCTTCGAAATGCTCAATTGACTGTTTCTGGACTTTGGATTGAGTTTATTTTAAAATATTTAAGTTCAAGTTCAGTAAATACTCTTTTGAGGTTTTTTGTTATTTTTTGTTTTTACAAAACTTAAAACTTAAATGGAGAAAACTTTGAGGGAATTGGTATACTATTTAGGTATGTTCAATACATTGAACACATACATGTTTAAGTAAATTAATTTCAATTAATTAATACCTAAAAATGATTAAAATTGTATAAAATTGTTTTAAAAACATAAATAATAATTAATAACATTAAAATTGCATAGTAATTAATAACTTAAATAAGGAAAAGATGTATTTATTTCTAGCAATATAATGCATTATGAAATTTTAGTGGTTGGCCTAAAGGTCTAGATACCAGGCCATAAACTCCAAATAAAAAAAAAATTAGTGGCATCACTTTATTACTTGTTATTCCCCTTTTTGAACTTGGCTATAGCAGTTTTACTGGTTAAAATATTTTTAGTGTGTTTAATTTAACAAGGTACTTTGGCCTTTCAATATATTTATAAATATGTAATTCATGTCTGTAAAAAAGTAAGTAGTAATAATATACATCCTTTTAATACTAAGAACAATAGAAACATAAGTTAGTAATCTAAATATCACCGATAGGATAGCTATACGTTTTTACAACATAGTCCCATAAAGGTTATAAGTTCATCTATCGCAAAGTTCCAAAAAAAATTGAAACAAATATTGTATAATTTTTTTATTATAATATAAAGGATAAAATCGCTACAGAGCCATTTCTCATGATCTGTATGATTAATTGTAAAACATATTACATAATTGTAAACGATATTTTTTTTGAAACTCCACGACACTTCTTGCTAGTTCTTTCCAGGATAGAGGAATTTCTAAACTTAAACTCTTTCTAAATTACAAATTAGTGAACTTAAATTTTAATAAAAATTAAAACCGAATTGAAAAACTTAATAAAATCCACGTAACATTCCACACTTCTAGAGTCTGTGCTAAGAAATACACAGTGTATCGAACAATTACGTGTAAAGTCCAAACTTCAGGAATTATTATGTAGAAATTATTTTATTACATTTTTAGAAGTCGGTTTTACTTTTCATTGAAAGTTTAATTAATTTACCCATTTGAGCCATTCAAGGAATATTACAAGTTCAAGGTAAGAGCCGTGGGCTAAGCGCTCGCTGTAAATTTACACAGTACGCGAGCAACCCGGGTTCGACCCTGCCGGTACCAATGAAATTGTTAATTGCAATTTTAAGTACTGATTTACCACGTGTTCAGCGGTGAAATTAACTTATTAAGGTAATATCCAGAATTTCGTTTAAATAGGTATATTACAATTTTCATCTCTTGTTTATCAACCCTCAGGGACAGATTTTTCTCATTGAAGTATAATAATTATTTAATAAAAAAAGAATCATTTAAATCGGTACAACCTTTTCCTAGAAATCAATGAACATACATTAAAAAAACATCTAATATAGGAACTTCTCGTTTTTGAACTCGGTTAAAATGATTTTCAATATGTAATATTTATAATAATTATCGAATAAAAATATCTATTTATTTTTCTATTTTGATTAGATTTTTAACGTTAGTAACAAAATAGCTAAGATAGTTCTGCGGGTCAAAAAATCGATTCTTGTGTAGCACAAGTTTGTATAGCCTAGAAATTATTATCACGAATCGGAGTACTTTACGTTGGGAAAATTATGTCTTTATAACCCCTTTATAACATTAAATACATTCCTAGTGTGTGGGATAACTTTTTAAAAGATCAAACATATCATCTCCTGCTCTTTTTCTTTCTTAATTCATCAACTGTAGCGATATTGTGTAGAGCTTATTTCTTGTATGAAGCTGCCGTACTCTCTTTATATCTTTCGTATGTTTTTTAAATTAGATCAAGGAGGAATATGAAGTGTACCTTAGTTCTATAATCCACAAGAAATAAAACAAAAATAAGGTTTATCAATAACTTACTTGTTTAAGAAATTCTTACAATTATGACAAAAATATTTTAAATCGTCTGTGTAATTAATGTTGACAACAAATTTTATACAAGTATTGTATACGATTCTTAAAAAAAATCTGAGAATGAAGATTTTTTTTTAATTTATCACGCTTTAGATGCATTCATATAAACCATTCATTGCGGATATTCTGCTGTTTTAGTTAGATATATTATTGCTGTACATCAATTATTAATCACGCCGCTAACATTTTCACAACTTTATTTTTCCGGGTTGAAATTCCTCGTGCGCTTTATGCGCTCATTTGTAATCGATACTTTGTACAATATTGTTTATCTTTTCTGCCGACTTCCAAAAAGGAGACGGTACTCAATTCGAGTGTATGTTTTTTTATGTGTGTTACCTCATAACTTTGTACTGGGCAAACGAATTTGATCAAGGTCGGACAAGGTTATTGAGTTATTCTTAAATAATCTATATTGAAGTCGCTTATATTGAAGTCGGCTGTACAACATTTTTAATTTTAAATTATATAGTCTATCTCTATGTATTCTTATGCCATTATCGGAATATATGGCGGTACACACCTCGCATTTATGCCACATAGGTATACTTCACTATACTATACTTAAAATCTTCAAACCGCCACGGAAAGCAACAACTGCTACTGCGATATGTCCAGACATCTTTATTGATTGTAATCCTAATATTTGCTGCACTGGTTATGGTGTGGTTTATTAATTATTATAACCGGATTATCATTCGGCGGCCAAGCGTGACGATTGCGACAAATCCTCTATTAATGGAGATGCCCTTGTCCAGTATTGAATTGTTAATGCGCAGAGGAGACGGAGTATATATTATATTTCTATATAATAGTATAAGTTATTGCAATACATACTTTAATTTTAAGTGAAAAATGAAATTTATTATATGTTAAATTTATTAAAGTATATTTACTGGGTGGTGGAGCTTCTTCTTTGCCGAAGAGTCCCTCTTAGCAGGCACCAAATAGTAGTGATTGCACTGCTATATTCTGGGCTATAGAGAGTAGGCATAATTGTAGGCTCAGAGGTGACAACGTATCTGTAGTATATTTATTTGAAGTTAGTTATAACTACACTAAACTTCAGATGGAATTTAAGTTCGTTTGTCTCTCTAGATTTATAAAAAGCGGCCAATTGCGAGTCGGACTCACCCATGAAGGGTTCCGTAGCAGCAAGTAATATAATTTACCTTTTTTGACGTATTAAAAAAACTACGTACTAGATCTCGTTTAAACCAATTTTCGGTGGAAGTTTACATGGTAATGTACATCATATATTTTTTTTAGTTTTATCATTCTCTTATTTTAGAAGTTACAGGGGGGGGGGGGGAACACATTTTACCACTTTGGAAGTATCTCTCGCGCAAACTATTCAGTTTAGAAAAAAATGATATAAGAAACATCAATATCATTTTTGCCGACGTATCCATAGATACCCCACACGTATGGGTTTGATGGAAAAAAAAATTGAGTTTCAGTTCTAAGTATGGGGAATCCCTAAAATTTATTGTATGTTTTTTCTGTTTTTGTGTGAAAACCTCAATGCGGTTCACAGAATACATCTACTTACCAAGTTTCAACAGCATAATTCTTATAGTTTCGGAAAAAATGGCTGTGACATACGGACGGACAGACAGACAGACATGACGAATCTATAAGGGTTCCGTTTTTTGCGATTTGGCTACGGAACCCTAAAAATGTTAAGTTTACTTAATAAACTTAACTTTACTATAATAAACTTAACATTTTTATAAAACTGCAGATCCATTAGTTGAACTAGAGGTCTATAGCATACTTCCTATTCTAAATATCCAAAACTACTCAACATATTGTCCTACGGGACTGTTTAATGCTGGATATTACAATATTTTTGATGTTATTCCATTGACGAAGTTGAGAGAGTCAAGATAATAACAGGCTGGGGGACATTCCATATTAGTCCAGTTGCATATTAGTCAGTGGTGACGATGCGTCTATAGCTTTCTTTGTTTGAAGTTGGCTGCAGGTGTCTATTGACTCCCCCCCGAACGGGTTCCCGCCTTGTCGTGGCGGGGGGGCTTAGTAGCCGTGGCTTGGTCACTCACGGTGAACAAAGAGGAACCCCTTGGCTGGCCCGTGGTGCAGGGCCGGCCCGAGGTGGCCACTCCGAGTGGGCTTGACGAGCCCACTTCGGATGTGTGTCGGTGGGCTGCTGCGAGAGGGGTGTCCTCCCCACCCCTACCTCTGCAGCCGGGGTGGAGTCGCGGAGGAAGAGGAGTGTTGGTATGGCGATGCGCCACTCGCCCTATCCTCCGCGACTCAAACGGGGCCGCACCGTTGATGCGGTGGTGGTGGGGCTGCGGGGGGAGAGGAGTGCCGGTATTGCGAGGCGCCGCTCTCCCTACCCTCCGCAGCCGAATTTTGGTTGGCGGCGGAGCCATAGACCAGATCCGCCGCAGGGGTCAGGAAGGCTGGTGCTCCTGAGTGCTAGTTTTTCCTGGCCCCAAAGCCTTCGCGCATCGGACACGGGGGCGTCCGTTGCGCATGTGAAATTGGAGGCCGAGGAGGAGGGCGCGCCATGTGTTCTGGTGCGCCTTACCGGACAAGGAGATGGGGGAGGAGTGTTCCTCTCCCGAGGAGGGGCCGCCATGGGGCGGCCAGCGCAGGTGGGGCCGCGGAAGTGTGCGAAAGCGTTCCCGTGGCCCTGCCAATATGCGACTAGGGTGGAACACCATGGGGTTTAGTCGGTGCGAGTCCGACATAACCCGTCCTTGCCCCCGCGAGGCGGGTATGCGTAGGCATTTCCCCATGTAATAAAAAAAAAGGTGTCTATTGACTGCAAACATCAAAAATGTCCAAAACTGGTTAAAAGGTTTAATGCTAAGATAAATTTTTTGATGTTACGATACTGGCGAAGTTGATTGCTAAAGCATGCGCTCAAACACATTTAAGCTACATTAAAATAGTAAAAATATTAATCTCTTTTAAATGTTTTAAATTAAGATTGACTTAATGGTATAAACATGAGAATTATCATGTCACTAACGATTACGTATGAAATATTCCATAAGTCAAGGAACCCGCATCACGAAAGTAAATAAAATTATATAGCTTTACATGTTAGGACAAACTTACACGACTGGAGTAAAAACATTATACATCTTTTAATAAATCCAGTGAGATAATTCTCAATCTTAATTTATGTAGGTACATAAATGACGTCGTTTGGAATGAAAAGGGACAAATGATTTAGATCAGTTTGCGTTCGATAGGAACATAAAAGTGTTGTAGCACTTCAGAGATTCATTTTCAAATTATTCTCCACTTCGCCACAAGAAATGTCATTGACTTTTTCTTCCTTTTTACTTCCTTAGTTGCAATTTTCAATACGATACGGGCTGATACAGCGAAAAGGTTTGCTTAATTTAAACGCAACATTCTAACATTCAGAGATAACGCAGAGGCTTAAAATACACGGTTTATTAGCAGTATTTGTTGTATTTTGGGTTTTAAAATATATACCATGCTTGGTCACAAAAACAACTGAATTACCTGTTTGCCTTATACTTAACGTGCCGTTATGTGCTGATTTGTGTAGGAAAGTCCCGCTCTAAATGTTTTGAAAAAAAAACAGTGTTTTCCCATATCAATAAAATGTCATATGTCAAAAATCACAGAAGTTACAATATTATAAGCCAATTATGTTAGCAAACTTCAAAAAAGGAGATTTTCAATTCTGTTCAATTCGGAGGTTTTTTTTTTTGTATTATGTTAAGCGATATCTTCGTTAATAGTTCACCGATTTTAATAATATTTTTTTATTATATTGGTTATACTTTAGGGCTAATATAAGTATTTAGAGGAAATTGTATTTGTTAACTTGAATTTATGATATTCCATAGTGCACCCAAAGGGTCAAAAAATTAAACTTTTAATAAAAGGTATAAGCTGATTGAGAAGTTTAATTTTGACAGCCAAATATAATATTAACAGGACATGTTAATTGCCATCTTTGTCATTTATATTTGATAACATTAAAGCAATTTTGCTCACTAAAAATATAGTATAATTAGACTATAAATTACCTAGGCTACATAATATATGTTCTTATTTTCATTTTCGATCCTCTTAATGTTTCATAAAAACCATAAACATATTTTTACATTAGAATATTTAATTTATAAAAATTCCCCTCTTATGGAAGAAATAAGAGATGGTTAAGTTAGTTAATATCATTAATTAATTAATGGAAAGTTGATGCAACATTTATATCTTTGGGTGCGTACAGATTAAGTAACATGTTGTGTAACTTGTTTTATAACACTTCCACTTTATGTTACATTGTTTTTCAACATTGCAACATATAAGAATACTGTACACATTAGAATAACAATGCAATATAACAATGTTATATGACATTGTCGTTTGTCGTTCTGCAGTGCTTTTCACAATGTCGACACGAGAAGACGTTTTGCTAGCTGCTGCAGTAACTCTTGTACTTTAAATGACAAAAGAAAAATAACATAGTCTGAGTTCATCCCAAACAAACATACTCGTAGTTTATTGACTTTCTCCAAGTTACTGAAACATGTTATATAACACACATGTTATGTTATATAATATGTACGTACCGTTTTCAATACGTAGTTCTCTATATTCTATAACTTCAAAATAAGAATGGTCGCTACCAATGAATATAATACCTGCTATGTTACACCTATTTACAAGCGTACATTTCAAGTCAACATTTTTCTACTGTCAGTAGAAAAATGTTGACTTGAAATGTACGCAGCGTTCCGTCTTCTTCCTTTTGTAGTGTGATAAAGTACAAAATAATTAATAATTCGGAAATCACAGGCAGTGTCGCTAATAAAATGTATATCACAAGAAGATAAGTTACTTCTGTAATAAAAACAGAAACAGAAACCGCTTAAAACACTTTTATTCAATATAAATAATACTTATTGAAAGTCACTCTTTTGTATAATTAACCACTAATTCGGAAAAAACCGCTATCCTGGGAAGAACCAGCAAGAAACCTAGCGGGACTTATTATTTGAGAAAAAAAACAGCTTGCAATCATAATATGTTACAGTATAAATCCATGAAATATTTTCATATAGTTTAAAGTACTATATGAAAATATTTCATGGAAGGTATTTATGCAGAATAATTTTCTTAAATATTTAGCATATTTAAGAAAATTAAAACATAAAAATAAAAGAGGCAATGCCATTGAGTTATATGTACTAAGTACTAGAGAAGCCATTCCAAACAAAAATTGAGTCCTACTACTCCCGCGCATGCGCAAAGACATAGTCTTTGCGCATGCGCGGGAGTAGGGCGTAGACTTTAATTTGATATAAAATAAGATATTTATATAAAATAAATATAAGAATTTAATATAAAATATCTTAATTTTATCTAAACAAACATATATTTCTAAATAAAATGTAATAATAATTATTTTATGGAATTCACAAATCTTCAATTTACGCAATATTTAGTTTGTATGGATTGCACTACAGTTCAGTTGAACATAGTCTATGTTCAGAATAGCTTCTCTAGTACGTAGTACATATAACTCAATGGGCAATGCGGATTGTTTGAGGCCAGTGTTTTTAAATCTATTGAGATAGTCTGGAGTTACTACTTTATAAAAGCAAGCTAGAACTACTTGTCATGTTGTCATTTATATGTTATATGTATGTATACATGCCATCTTAATTTTGGGGTAACTATAGGTTGCTGGCTAGGGTTAATCAAGCAGGCGTGCCTCCCATTTATTACCATAATATTATTATTCCACTTAGTAAGTCCGTAAAAGTCTGTTCAAGAACTTCTTAACAAGCTGGAGCGCATGCTTAACCACTGTATTAGATTTATTTTTGGTATGCGAAAGTATGAACATATTTCTTACACTGCACGGAAGCTTGGCCAACATTGAATTTTGAGACGGCTTGCTTTTAAATACATTTTTTCAATTAATATTAATTTAAGTTACTCTTCAGTTTTCAGTACTTTTTCATGATTATTAAAAGATAACTAGACCAACAATTACGTTTGTAGCGGCGGTTAATTAAAACTACACACTCGTAAGGAAAATTAGAAACAATCAATTTTTTATCATTGTATAGACGTTAGTACCGCGTGTAGGTATCCTCCTCTAGCTCTGATAACTGCCTGTATTCGGTCTGTGCATACTCTGAACGATGTTTTTAACATCGACTCGCGATATGGTTATCCAATCGGCCAACGTTGCATTTCGGAACTGATCAAGAGTTTGTGGTAGGCTAGGAGAGGATTTAATCTGTCTTTTATTCATGTCCCAGATATGCTCGATTGGATTTAAGTCTGGACTACGAGCATTGTCGTGCATTATTTGGCCGTTTATTGCAAAATAACCCTGTATATTAATTTTGTATTTACGTTTATATTAATATTATGAATAACTGTTAAAATATAAATATACGGATATATATATGTGTGTGTATATTTACTTACGATATAATAATATATCAATATATTTTGTTACATGTAGTGTGTATTTATTTTAGTTTCAATTCTTTTCTGTCAATTGCTACACCTTTGATTGTATACCGTATGTATGTGTATATAGTATTTAAAACAAAATTAAAAAAATAAATACCTATATGAATTTAATTTCTTTCTTTTGATATGGGCTGGCCCAGTAAACGTTCTACGCTTTCAGGTAGGTAGCGCAATGAGTTTAACTTCCAATTCACTCCGGGCTTTTGACTAATATAAAATGTATTAATAGCAATAGCTTGACCAAGCGCCACCTCGGTTTCGTTACAGTTCAGTTTCAGCATCAGATCCAAATTTTGTGATCAAACCAACTAAATATAGTGAATATGATTTATTTAGGTCTATAATTATAGAATTTAAGAATTGTTTGTTTACAGTGCCACCTACTATACTAACCATTTGCAGAGGATATGATTATAGTGCAAGAGTGTGTGCGCTTACACAGATGCGATCCCCTTACTCTTCAGTGCGATGAGACGGTAATTTGACACGAAGGGAGAGATCAGGAGGAATAGCCACATACCAATGGCTTTATGTGCTTTTCCAGAGCACGGCGGTGATACAATGCCAACTTCCTGACTACGGGCTGCTACTGAAATATTGTGACAGTAAAGCCAAATAGTTTTTTTTCGTCCGACCAGGAATTCCAAAATGGTAACACATAGGACCAGCAGTCGCGCTTTCGACTACTAGGACCATCATCTAGATTCTAGACAAAAAAATGTGTGAATAACCTCAATCGGTCGGGTTGTTCAGTTGTTACAAGATCACGAACAGACGCACCATCAATTATATAGATTGACTTTTGCTTATATATTGCTCATATTGTTTTAATGCTTGTTGATGAGATGACGAAATGATTTGCTGTGATAACATTTTTTTATTCAGATCTTTTTAGTGTGGTTGCATATTATTATTAGGGATTATTTGAATATAGGAGTTTCTAGTTTTTAGCTTGTTTCCTAGAAATTTTCCTTAAATGAGTAATGGGTGAGTATATTGTTAGAAATTATTCTCCAAATTATTTAAATAAAAGAACACTACTCGGTAACAAACCGTGCTTACTATCAGGACCCAATTACATGATAACACCAAAGTATGCAAACCAACAGCATCACTACCCATCTCAACCTCTCAGCAACACGATCTCCCTTGCTTATATTAGAAGACTACTCCAACGGGCAGAGTAACGACAGTGAGACTCGTAGAATTACCAACTGATCTCTCTTAGTTTTTTTTTGCGCCCAGAAGCAAAGTAAAGGGCTACCCTCCAGGAAGCGGGGGAGGGAGGTGGTGAATGCTCTTAGCATGCCACGCAGCCGGCTGCGTGGTTATGTGGGACTCACTTCGAAACCTAAGTGCCTACCCACTAAACACCACCTGTGAGACTGGCATTGGCTTGTGTGGCCTTTCTGCCGAATCGGAAGCGACCCCCTTTAGGAAAGAGGGTGAGCAGATCTCTCTTAGTCGCCTGTGCGATACTTTATACTGCTAAAACAAGTGGGAGATTACCATTTTACCATCATTTGTTCGTATTTCCTTTTATTTTTTACCCTCATTCCTTACAATATAATAATTTTGCTTTAACATGTTAAGCACTCATGTTTACCTAGTAATCATAGAGTAATATAGATAAGTACCAGCACTGAGCTATTTCTGACGCCAAATAGCAGTGCTTGCACTGCTGTCTTCCGGTTTGAAGGATACAGAGAGCCGGTGTGATGAGGGCATCCATGACTTTTTCTGCCACCAGGGCGGCGCTACTTTACAATAAGGTAAATTATTTGACAGATTTCATAGCGGGGACGATAATTTCTTAAGAAAATATAAAGGTTAATGTTTCTTTCCGTATTATTAGTTATATTTTATATTAATTAGATTAGAAATGAATAAACATAATAAAATATAACTAATAAAAAATATAACTTAAAGTAGAAAAGTTAAAAAAAGGTTATAAAGTACAAAAAATTAAAAACCAAACCACTGACGAATTGTGTAGTGTATTAATATAATACTCTAGATAATGATAAACTATTATTTAAAACTAATTTCTCAACTAACTGACATTGTGTAACAAAAAACTTTAGCTCAGTCACAACTAGCGACATCTGGTGAGTTGGAGAATATTAGCCCTCATTACAGGCTGTGTGGCTTTCCCTCTTAGTCCTCAGAGGTGGCAACTGTAGTCATCTGTAGTCTGCGTTGTTTGAAGTTGGCTGTAGGTGTCGTTAGACTAGACTGTAGTAGCCACTTGCCATCAACTGGACTGTAATATTTTTATCAGTTCAGTTTTATATATATATAAAAAAAAAACATTGAAACGTGTAAGATTTTGGTCTTGGAAGTAGACCTAGAGTCAGGAAGTTTTCACGTAAACACCCCGATTACATTATCTATCAATATATAGTGTTTAAATTTATGATTCCTTGATGGGCCCGTATTATATTCTGCATTAAAACTAGTTATATACGTGGTAGAGCCACGCTGCAGCTATACTAATATGTTGCACGAATGGGTCGCCTCGACCGGGGAAGGACCACGCTCTCACAGAATACCAGCGTAAAGTAGCAGCTTAAGAATGCTGTGTTTCGTATGATGAGTGTAGAGAACCGGAGACCCATCTTATTGCAAAGAGGCATTCCATCTTAGTCCTCACGGGTGACAACGCATTTGCATTTTGATTTTTTATTGAGGATAGATGTAGATGTCTATGGGTCACAGCAACCACTTACCATCAGGTGGACTGTGTGCTCGTTTGTCACCCTATCCTATAAAAACAAGTTAGTAAGTAAATCGCGTGTAAATTCATTTTCAAGTGTATTGTATTTCATTATAAAGCTTTTTATAATTAAAATATTTTATAATTATTAAGCTCCTAAAATTTATTGCATCCCTATTTTTTTATTATAAGACCTTTAATACTTTTATAACTCCCTGCGGCAGGTTTTAAATTTCACTGTAAGCAAGCAATTTGAGCTCGCCTCCGGTGCCAATATCTTCAGAAAATTTTGTTCGAAATATTACTTGTCGATTCTACTACCTAGTCTGCGGCGCGGAAACTTCTTCACGCTAAAAATTTTTGTCATCACGTTTTAATAGCTATTTTCAAAAATATAGAATTATTTAGAGTTGTGGAATATCAATTTGTTGCTTTGCTTGTGTTAAATTTTTTACAGAATAAGTGTGACAGAGGAGCACACATCCATCCCATAGTAAACAGATGATACAGTCCTTAGACATGTAGGCATATCTGTCCTTGATTAAGAAACAAAAGGCAAATGCGTTGTCATCCCCGAGGACTGAGATGGAATGCTTCTTTTCCAGTAGAAAGTCTTTGGTTTTCTACACTTTCCATAAGTGTTGAGAACACTCTCCAAAACACTCCATCATTAAGCTGGTTTTACCGTGGTGTTATGTGAGAGCGTGATCCTTCCGTGGTCGAGCCCGATGCATTCGTGCTACGACCATAAAATTACTGCAGCATATCTCTAACACGCGAAGATAACATTTAAGATAACATCAACACGATTTATTAAAAACAGTTAAGGCACTATAGTATGAAGTAACATCCTTTTTTTATACGATGACAGGATTAATTTCTTACGCAGATCATGGATCAGTGTTTAACATTTATACTTATTTACCAGAAAGTATGACAGCTTTACGTTAAGAATCATTTTTATGACGTCTAGAATAAACGGTAGGTGTCAATGCCTAGTGGGTATTGGGATGATTTATAAAGGCAGTTTTAACGGGAAAATTCTGCAATAGGTTTATTAAGGTGAACGACCCACCTATGTAACGACAAGCACGAAAGTGATTCCATCGACATTAGCTAGTTTTGCATTTTAAGGTGAAATTATAAATTTTGTTACGGTTCCTTTATTTATAGTTATGTTTACCTAGCCATTTTGAGTATATTTTTACAAAATCTTGTATCCACTCGCCATCGTTTGTTAAATATCAATTCAAAATATGACATATTTTTCATGTTCAATGTTTCGTTACTTTATTTGTACAATAAATTATTTTTTTAACATTTTATTACGCTCTCAAGTTTAATTGATGTATCTTACTGACAATTCAATATAAAATACATAAATTGGCTGATTAAATGAAACTAATTTTTACGGATTATATCGAGTTTAATTTTTCTGCCGACTTCTAAAAATGAGACGGTACTCAATTCGACTGTATGTTTTTTTTAAGTGTGTTACCTCATAACTTTTTAGTGGGTGAACCGATTTGGATGATTCTTTTTTTGTTTGAAAGCTGGTACTTTTCGTGTGGTCCCATATGAATTTGATCAAGGTCAGACCAAAAGTTTTTTAGTTATTCTTAATAACTTATATTGAAATCGGCTGTACATAATTTTAAATTTTAAATTATAATTCTCGACGTTTCTTCGGGTGCTTTACAGCACCCATGGTCATGGAGAGGACTGAGGTGTTTGACGTCCCGATGTCATTGTTAGCCCGGCTACATTCAGTTTCAATAATTAGCACCCGAAACGTCGGGAATTAAAAAAGTTAAAATTAAACGCGATATAATTCGTTACATTTAATGTGTAAATATAAGAAAACATTACATAAATTGGCGTTAAATAAGTAATCAATGAAAATTTCCTCTAATTTCTAAAAACTTAATAAACTTGTAATGCATATTATTTATTAAGGCTTTCAAATACATTGTTCTAATGCGTTGACAGGGGTGTGATAATATAATGCAAACAGAACACTAAATTGCATACCAGGAACTTAATGTTTGAATTGTAGGTACTAATATCTGAACAAACTAATATATTCTGAATAGCCTAATTAGGCTATAAACATAATTCAAATAGCACTAAAACGGAAGTAGGATTACATAATATTTATTTTTAATTTTCTTGTGGCCTCGTACGGGCGACGTGGCAATTTAATTATCACATTTTCATCGTAGCGTCGTCAACACTTGATATATTTATTTGTCACCACATCACGCTGTGTGGTAGAACCATGTTCTTGCTATTTTTTGGCTGTAGCACGAAAGGCTACGTGGTAGAGCCACGCTCTAGCTATTTTATGGCTGTAACACGAAGAGTCGACTCGACCCTGGAGGACCACGATCCGTTCTTACAGAATAGCAGCCTAATGCTGTTTTTTTATGGTGAGTGTAGAAAACAGGAGACCCTTTCACTGGCAACGAGGAGTTCGTATCTACATTTTGATTCTTAATTGAGAATTGGTGTTCACAGGCCACAGCATTCACTTACTATCAGGTGGTGTGTGTGCTCGTCTTCCATCCTTATTATCTATACAACTTAAAGAAAAAGCATAATGTCCCATTTTGTAAGTATCCATATTTCTTTGATGTTTTTGCGGTGTGACAAAATTAATAAAGCAGATCAGATATTCATCGTATTAACCTTTTCCCGCTAATAGCAAGAAAAAAAGAAAGAACATGTTTTTTTCGTTGCTGTAATTACTTTTACAAAAAAAACTTAATTACAAAATAATGGAAAAATGGCACGATTCACTCTACTTGCACTTCTCCGATACACAGTTCCCCTTCCCCCTCGATCCTTTTCGATACGCAATCGGAGTGTTTATATCCTGTCTTATAGGCGTCATTCCATCTAGCACAAGGCGTCATCCTACATCGTTATGTTTACTAGCATGAGGCAGTCACTAAAGAACTTAACTTGTCCATTGGCTCTACCAACAACAGGATGAAATTGAAATCATTTCATTAAACCTATTATTATTGTACAATATTCTATAAATTAATTCATATTATAAATTAATATTTAAAAGAGTCCCTCTGGGTTTTCCTACTAGTCCTTCTTAAGGCAGAGGTTTTTCCTAACCTCTTGTAATCTATATTGAGTAAAAATAATTCGATTATATTTTATTCTACTCATATTAAGGAATATTTTAAAAGTCCATTACCACATATAAAATAATACTACTAATAATTTGCTATTAAATATCAAGGAAGATTGCAAGTTTCACCGGCTTTTTAAAAGAATACGCAATCACAAGTAGCTGTAAGAAAAGTAGAGAGAGTGAATTATTGTACCGGCCTTCCGATTCAGTAATTCACTCTTTCTACAAATGTTAATGGGTCTTCATTTTGCATTACTACTAGTACATATGCAATATTAATATTTCTGTACAAGGAAGCTATATTAATATAAAACACCTTTATTAAGGTAAAATAATAATAATAATAAATATTTATTTCATTTCCAATTACACATGTTTACATACAGGAACAAATATGATTACAATTAAATAAAGTAACAATATGTCTAATAAAAATAACATGCTATGATAAAATTAAAACTATGTGTAGCTTAATAATGAAGAATCTAAAAAAGAAAACGTTTTTCTGCCGACTTCCAAAAAGGAAACGGTACTCAATTCGACTGTATGTTTTTTTTTTTGCTTTTTTTTATGTGTGTTACCTCATAACTTTGTACTGAGTGAACCGATTTCGATGATTCTTTTTTATATGAAACCTCGTTCTCGTGTGGTCCCATATAAATTTGATCAAGGTCAGACCAATGGTTATTGAATTATTGTTAAATAACTTATATTGAAGTCGTTTATATTGAAGTCGGCTGTACAAAATTTTTAATATTAAATTATTTTAACCATAGTGGAGCCATATTAGCTATATTAGTAGTATAGTTGTAGCACGAATAGGTCGGCTCGACTGGGGAGGGACCACGCTCTCAGAGAATACCAGCGTAAAATAGCAGCTAAACACTGCTGTGTTTCGTATGGTGAGTGTAGAGAACCGGAGACCCTTTTTACTGGAAAAGAGGCATTCCATCTTAGTCCTCACGGGTGAGAACGCATCTGCATTTTTATTCGTAAACGAGGATAAATGTAGATGTCTATGGGCTTCAGCAACCACTTACCATCAGGTGGACTGTGTGCTCGTTTGTCACCCTAACCCATAAAAAAAAGAAAAGTAGAAAGTCAAGTTTATAATATTAGCTATTACCTGCCTGAAATAGGTTTCGCGTAGTGTATATATTCTTTGACTAGGTTGAGTATCTGTGTTTCAGACATCACTTACACAACGGATTTAATAATGTATAACACTAGACATTTAAATAATTAAACTATATTAAATAATAAATATAGTTTAATTATTTAAATAAGTAAAGTAATAGCCTATAGAAGTTGCACAGGTGGAAAGAATGTATATATTTAATTTCTCAGACATATATTCCTCATTGAATACTTTGCTTCATCCGAGAGCACGAATACTAAAAGTTATGATTAACCATTTTTCTGCCGACTTCCAAAAAGGAGACGGTACTCAATTCGACTGTATGTTTTTTTTTATGTGTGTTACCTCATAACTTTGTACTGGCCGAACCGATTTCGATGATTCTTTTTTATATGAAAGCTGATAGTTCTCGTGTGGTCCCATATGAATTTGATCAAGGTCAGACCAATGGTTATTGAGTTATTCTTAAATAACCTATATTGAAGTCGCTTATATTGAAGTCGGCTGTACAAAATTTTTAATTGCATGCCGAGCGCAAAGCGCGTGGGTATGTTCTACTAACGCCTAAAAATCAAAATTCCACCGTTTTGTCGCATGAAATCGTATCCAGCAATCATATTACACATATAAATGATATAAAAAGCACATTGTTAGAAAGATAAATGATTGTTGAACTTATTAATATTTTTTTTAAATCGATTAATTGCTATTTTTAAATAAAAAAAGGGGTTTTAGTGGCTTATGGTGTGGATTTATCATGTCCCCAAGGCTTGTAAACACTATAACTTTTGTAAATATCAATTGTTTAACTCAATCTATTTATTAATCTCTTCATCTATCATGTGGGAAGCCACTGAATGTAAATTTAAGTAACAAAATTAAAACTGCATCAAACAAAATTAAAATGACCTGGAGAATAATAAATAGTGAAACGGGCAAGGTCAAACCGCGCAACTCGGATTTTCAATTGAATATTAACAATAATTTAACCCGATCTGATCAAGAAGTTGCTATGGCTTTTGAGAAACATTTTACTGATGTTCCTTTTTTGACAACTAAATCATTAAACTCTTCTCCTACTGTCGCCGAATCATTGCTTAAACAAAATGTAAAGGCTTGTTCAAATACTTTTAAATTCCATAGAGTACTGCCAAAAGATATCGTTAAATATTTTAAAACTATTGATGTTAAGAAAACGGCAGATTTATGGGGGATTTCCGTTAAAGTTATTTTATCTATAATAGATATAATAGCACCTTATCTAGCCACTATATTTAATACAAGCGTCGAATCTGGTGTGTTTCCTGATTTAATGAAACTTAGTAAAGTCATACCTTTATATAAATCTGGTAGTACATTAGACCCCGCCAATTTTAGACCAATTTCTGTACTACCAACATTTAGTAAAATTTTTGAAAAAATAATTTTAGATCAAATGTTAAGTTTCTTTAATATTAATAAATTGCTACATAGAAATCAATTCGGTTTTACAAGGGGTCGCTCAACAACTGACCCTGGAGTTGAGCTTATTAAACATATTTTTTGTGCATGGGAGAATTCAGAGGATGCTTTGGGTATATTTTGTGACCTTTCCAAGGCCTTCGACTGCGTTCACCATGAGACATTAATCAGGAAGCTACAGTACTATGGTGTCAAGAACACAGCGCTTAAACTTATAATTTCATATTTAAGTAATAGAATGCAGAAAGTTATTATTAATGGTAAAAGTTCTTCCGGCTCACCTGTACTAATGGGTGTCCCTCAGGGCTCAATTCTCGGCCCATTCCTGTTTCTAGTGTATATTAATGACTTACCTTCTATTGTAGAGGATAATCATGATATAGTATTATTTGCTGATGATACTTCTTTGATTCTTAAACTTAAACGTAAATCATTTAAATGTGACGAAGTGAATAATGCTATATCAAAATTAGTGCATTGGTTTAACGTTAATAATTTACATTTAAACGGAAATAAAACTAAATGTATTAAATTTACAACAACGAATGTTAGAAATCTGAGTACCAATGTGTTTTTAAATGGGGAAGAACTGAGCCCTGTTGAATCCACTGTTTTTCTTGGCATCACTCTCGACACAAAGCTTCAGTGGGGCCCCCATTTATCCAAACTAGCAAGCAGACTAAGTTCTGCAGCCTATGCTGTAAAAAAGATTAGAGGTCTCACTAGTGTCGAGACAGCTAGATTAGTTTATTTCAGTTATTTCCATAGCATAATGTCTTATGGGATTTTGCTATGAGGACATGCGGCTGATTCAGAAACTATTTTTGTTTTACAGAAGAGGGCCATTAGAGCTATTTACAACCTAAAACTGAGAGAGTCTCTTAGAGATAAATTTAAAGAAATAAATATATTAACTTTGGCCTCTCAGTATATTTACGAAAATTTAATGTATGTTCACAAAAACAAAGGTAAAGTAAAAGTAAAGTAAAATATACTTTATTGTACACCAAGAAACATTTTACAGTATTTATATAGTTAAAGGGACATTGGTACAACAGGCGGCCTTATCGCTAAAACAGCGATCTCTTCCAGGCAACCTTAGGGCAGAGGATACTATTTTTAAAAGATAGCGGAAGGGGTGCACAGAATATAATATAGAAAGATAAATAGAAGAACATATGAGATTAAAGGAAAAAAAGAAAGAAAAAGAAGTGAATGACGACAGGTAGTAACTTAAGAGGAAAGGTAATAAAGTTTTAATTTATTTTTAAAGGTAGTTTTAGTAAAAAAAGTGATGTGCATTCTGTAAACACTAGGAACAAACACAAGCTAGTGATACCAGTTTCTCGACTCCACAGAGTCAGTAATTCATTCTTGGGGCAATGTATACGCTATTACAACAAGGTCCCGGAAAGTGTACAGGTTCTCTCCATTAGCAAGTTTAAATGTTTTGTTAAGTTGAAACTGTATAAAAAGGGTTATTATAGTATAAATGAATACATGGTTGATAATAACCCCTGGGAATGAGGTGATCGCTTCCAAGCTGTTTCTAAAATAAATTTTGTACTTATATAGTTAGTACAACCATTATTGTAAAATTTGCTTTAAAAAAAATTGTCCCGCTGGGTTTCTTGCTGGTTCTTCCCAGGACAGAGGTTTTTTTTTCGAACCAGTGGTAAAGTAAAAAATGACTTTCAATAAGTATTACACATGTGATCTATATTGAATAAAAAATCACTCTATTCTAAAAAAAAATGGCAGTGTAATTTTGTTTTGTTTAGCTATAATTAATTTTTTTCGGCTTGAAAATGGCGAAATTTTCGTTGATTTAGTAGCCTCGTATATATAAATATATATGTATATATTAATATTATATTCTTTCTAAGTCTTAACTAAACGCTAATCTCCAGCTCTATTTACATCTTTATAAAGAAATGCCGTAGAAAAAAAGTTGCGTTAAAAACATATATGATACACACATAAGCTTAAGATTAATGATGGTAAATAAATAAACACTGGGCATGCTTGTCTCTTAAATAATGAATGTTGTTGCCCAATATTATTTTAATTATTTCATGTTATTAAATTTTTAAATTAATACCGTATGTTATAAAATTTGGTGTGGTTTTACAGGACCGTTGTAAATCAATAAAGACGTTTAGTGATCATAGATTTTAAAACGCCAGACACTGCACATATTTTATTCGCTCGTAATTTTTCATTAAGGCGAGGTTGCAGTACTTTGTTACCTTATTGAGTAACTGTTGTTATACTTAAATATAATTATCCACAAAAACTATAATTTTAAACAACGATCAAACAGCTATACTTAGCCAAAACTAAAACTAGATCTAAATAAAAGATTTATTAGAAATCCCATATAGCCATGGGAGTTCTAAAAACATCATAAAGATAACAATATAACTATTAAGACCTGTACTTTGCAGGCATTCCATAATGAAAACCTGTAACACATATTGAATAAAACTATTTTATACGGATTTTACAGTGTTTATTTTACTATTTTAATTCCCGGCGTTTGGGGTGCTTTACTGCATACTGCAACCCATGGTCACGGGGAGAGGGGGGGGGGGGGGGGGGGCTGAGATGTTTGACGTCCCGATGTCATTGTTAGCCCGGCTACCTTCAGTTTTTTAATATTAATTTTTAGTTCGATTTACGCAGAATGAACTTACAGTATCTTGAAATCTTGCAGTGGTATGCTTGGGTTTGGATTTAATTTTGTTAATTATAGGATCCCAAGCAGATGGCAGCACCCATCCATCTTCTTTATTTAAATTAGGACATTTTTTAATTTCAATTGCCTCACGTATCCTCCTCGGTAGGAATCGGTGTTCTTTTGCGAGGATTTATAGTCTATCTAATCTGATGTAATGGCGGGGACGATTTTGAACATGTTCACAGACTGCAGACTTCCCAGAGTGTCGACGGAGGTCGGTAAATTAAACGCGATAAAATCCGTAAAAAATAGTTTTATTTAATGTGTAGAGTTCGTGTAAATAAAAGAAATCATTCTGTACCACATAAATAAAATGAAAAAGCATATTCCTTTTTAGGTCATGTTGAGAGCACATTTTATACATTTTTTTTTCTATTGAAAAAAAATCACACTAAATAAAAACCATTTGCCTACCCCGGTCCGTTCCCATCGAGACATCTAATATGTTGTTGCTAATTCGCTCGACAATTACGGCGAGCGAGGTAACGTTTTCATACTTAAACACCGTACTACAAGGGGACCTTAATATGACTCAAAGCAGTAAACCATTAATAAGTTATTGCAACAGTCTAATTGAGCCGTGGAAGCTCAGATGGTTAGCGCTCGCTGTAAGTTTCATAGCACGGAAGCAACCCGGGTTCGAACCCCGCCGGCACCAATGAAATTATTAATTGAAATTTTAAGAGCTGATTTACCACTTCTTCGGCGGTGAAGGAAAAATCGTGAGGAAACCCGAATGTCTGAGAAATAAGAAAAATATTTCGCCAATACGCATTGGGGCAGTGCGGCGGCCAGTTTCTTGCCCTAAAACCCTCTCAGAAATGAGAGGAGGCCTGTGCCCGGGAGTAGGACGTATATAGACGCTGTAACTTTAACTTTTTTTAATAGTCTAATAAATTTTCAAAAAAACTAGGCAAACATTCTTTTGGGTAATAAAATAAAAAAGATTTTCCAGTTTAGTTGCATTAGGCATCTGCCCATTTGTAACTGCGTTAGAGAATACATTCCTATCTATATCTTTAATAACACAAGAATTGCTTGCTATTTCCAAGAGTATTTTGTTTTGTTTTTTTCCAAAATTTTTGATTTACAAGTCACAAAAAGCAATGGGGTGTGGTGATATTATAACACCATTTTATTCGACAAAGGAATAAACTAGAATTAACCGTTAAGCGTGGCAATTAGTTAATTTTCCCAATGTTGGAAAGATATCTATCTTTCGATGATTCCAGCCGTGGATTGTTATGGCTGATGGTGTTACGTATAGTGAATATTTTTTTATAATCTCGTAAACTTTTTTATTTTGGGTACCTCCCATACAGGTAAATGGAGGATGATTTTTTACCCGTCTATTTCATCGTATAGGGTATTATTGGACAGGTCTTTCAAAAACACTGGGGGTGTGGAACAACACCTTTTAGATTCAGGAGTCCGTTTAGGAAATATTTAGCTTTAAATTTTTCATTAGAGTCATTCATATCCCCCTCCACCAACTAAACTATTATTTTTAAAAATATGAAAAGTAAACACAATAGTAGTTATGTAGTTAAAAGAAAAACTATCACAGCTAAGTAGGATAGTAACAAGTTAACGAGTAATAGTCAACCAACTTATAAAATGCACTTGGATTCGTAAAATTTCATTACAACTCCATAGAAAATGACCTGAAACTAGCTGCATTATAACTTTGTAATGTTTTTGTAAACTAAGAAATAAACATTTTATGAATAAAAATACTTATATGCATTAATTACTACTATAGCTTTACTTTCTTCTATGAAAGAAAGAAAGAAAGAAAGAAGAAAGAAAATAAGTTTATTTAGTAACACATTTTAGCAGTTTGCTTCCAGTAATAACATATAATAATAAATGGTTACTAAAAAGGTACCCAGTTCAACATAGTCTTCGTACTGACAAAGTACTTCGACACTGATCTTCCGTGGGTGCCAATAAAATTTAACAAAAAAAACTTCACAATATTTATTATTATACAATTTTAAGTCAATATGCACATATATAGTATATTTAAACCATATACACGATTACACTACGACATATATAACGACATGTACTTATAATAAATTAATATAATAAAAGTAGTAGTTACTTACATAAAATTAAAAAGAGACAAATAATTATACGTGGTAGAGCCATGCTGCAGCTATATTATGGTTGTAGCACGAATGGGTCGGCTCGACCGGGGAAGGACCACGCTCTCGTAGAATGTCAGCGTAAATTTTTTTTATAGGAGAGGGCGCAAACGAGCATGCGGCTCACCTGATGGTAAGTGACTACCGCCGCCCATGAACAACTGCACCACCAGGGAGGGAATTGCAGATGCGTTGCCGGCCTTTTAAAAAGGAGTACGCTCTTTTCTTGAAGGTCCCTAAATCGTATCGGTCCGGCAAATCGCTGATGGTAATCGATTCCACAAGGAAGTCGTGCGAGGAAGAAAACATCTTCTAAATCGCACAGTGGTGGACCGCCAATCATCCAGATCGGATGGTATCAGGAGTTCTAACGCGATGTGCGTTCGTGAAATTTGGCGGCTGGGATTAATCCGAACAATTGCTCAGAGCATTTCCCGTGGTAGATGCGAAAGAAAATGCAAAGGGATGCAACTTCTCTTCGCAGTGCCAATGAATCGAGCCGATCGGAAAGGACTCGGTCGTCGACGATTTAAGCCGCTCTGCGCTGGATGCGGTCAAGTGGAAGGAGCTGGTACTGGGGAACCCCTGCCCAGAGATGGGAACAGTATTCCATGTGAGGCCGAACCTGCGCCTTGTAAAGTTGCAGGCGGTGTGCAGGCATGAAATACTGTCCCGCTCTGCTGAGCACGCCAAGCATTTTAGAGGCCAATTTGGCCTTCTCTTCCAAGTGACCACGAAACTGCACGTCACTCGATATGTCGACTCCGAGGATTCCGATACTGGCTGAGGCAAGAAGGGGAGTGCCTTGAAACTGAGGAGACACGACAAAGGGGTTCTTTTTAGCAGTAAACGCGCAAACTTGTGTCTTCTGAGGATTAAACTGGGCTAGATTTAGTCGCCCCCAATCCGAGACTTTGTTCAGCAAAGACTCGACTTCAGACACAAGTTTGTTCCGGTACTCGGCGACGTTTTCCCGAGAAATATTGGCACGGCTGGTGTATAAAGCATCACCAGTGCTGTCATCCGCATAGCAATGAATGCTACCAGTTAGCAACATATCATTGAGATGCAGAAGAAACAGCGTTGGTGATAGCACACAGCCTTGTGGAATACCAGCGTTAATAGGCTTGTAGTCGGAGCATGCACCGTCTACAACGACATTGATGCTCCGATCTGCAAGGAAGCTGGTGATCCACTTGCACAATTTCTCGAGAAGCCCTTAGGAAGGGAGCTTCGAAAGAAGCGCTTTGTGTCAAACCCGATCGAAGGCCTTCGCAATGTCCAAACTAATAGCAAACGTTTCCCCCTTGGACTCTACAGACTCCGCCCATCTATGGGTCAGGTAGACCAAAAGATCACCAGCTGATCGACCCCGACGAAAACCGTATTGGCGTTCAATAATCAGC
This sequence comes from Parnassius glacialis, assembly GCA_033319125.1. NCBI lineage: Eukaryota > Metazoa > Arthropoda > Insecta > Lepidoptera > Papilionidae > Parnassius > Parnassius glacialis. Next base: position 23,783,155 of record JAVANC010000021.1, read on the forward strand.
TGGTGATCCTCAAGATACCACATGAGCTGGCAGTTAATAATGGATTCCATTATTTTGGAGAACAAGGAGGTAATCGCTATATGCCTATAGTTGGACGGGTCTGAGCGGTCGCCTTTTTTAGGAATCGGGTGGACAAAAGCTGTCTTCCATGAATTCGGGACTACGCCTTGGGAGTAGGAATACCGGAAAAGACGCGGTAGGACCGGTGCCAACTCCGGAGCACACGTCCTCAGCACAATTGGGGGGATTCCGTCAGGCCCACACGACTTCTGGATGTTCAGGGAGAGGAGTGCTTTGCGAACCAAGCGCTGTGAGAACAGCACATCCGGTATGGATTACTCACACCGCGGGATGGTCGGCGGTATTTTCCCCCCGTCATCAAGGGTCGAGTTGGACGCAAAAAGGGAGCCTAAAAGGTCGGCTTTGTCTTTTGCGGCTTGGGACAGTGAGACGTCCTCCCTGTGCAGAGATGGTAGTGATGGCTTACAGAAATTCCCTTGGACAGCCTTGGCGAGAGACCAGATTGCACGGGTTCCCGAAGGAAGGGGAACTAGTTTCTCATCAATTCTGCCTATGTGCTCTGACTTTGCCTTGGCAATAACTCTTTTGAAGGACCTGGAGGCGAAGTTATACTTCATTTTAAGTGTGCTGGTGTTTACATCCCGAGTCGCCGAAGCCGCAGCCCAGGTTTAATAACACTCCTGCTTACTGCGAAATGCAGTCTTACAGGAGCGACCAAACCAAGGCTGAGATCTGCCTCCGATGGGTACCACAGATGATGGAATAAATAGTTCCATTTCCTGTAGCACGACATCAGTGACAGAGTCAGCAACAACACATCCGGCGAGAAGCAAACCCGCCCCCATGGGTAGGATGCAAAGAGAGACCGCATTCCATCCCAATCCGCCGACCTGTAATGCCAAACACGGCGGCAACCTGCAGAACGCAACCGCGAGGGGAGCGTGAGTGTCACCACACTCTGGATCAGACAATGATCCGAAGAGCCGAGATGGGCATCGACGTAAACCTGATATCCGTCCGGATGAGAGGTCAGCAGAAGGTCCAACAGGGAAGGTGTATGATCCTCCACATCTGGAATCTGCGTAGGCGAAGTAACCAGTTGTGTCAGACCATATGCCAAGGCAGATCAAGTCATAAACAGATCTCCCCGCATGATCAGTTAAACGTGAACCGAGCCATTCGGCGTGGTGGTCGTCGCTGTCTACGCGTAGCCAAAGGATGGACAGGTCCGAACCTTTAAGACTGCCGAGGCGTCGAGAACAGATGTCCTCTCTGACATACACGCAAACTCCAGCCCGCGGTGAAGCCGATAGTGCTGTTAAAATGTAAATCCATGATGGCGGCTGCAATAGGTATCAATTTTTCGTCATGGGGTGCATCGATCACTAATAAAAAACATGGGTATCATTTTCATGGTTTTCGAGGGTGTTGAAGCCGATAGTGCTGTCGAAATATAAATCCAAGATGGCGGCTGCAATAGGTATCAATTTTTTCGTCATGGTTGTCATTTTCATAGTTTTTGAGTATGTTGAAGCCGATAGTGCTGTTGAAATGTAAATCCAAGATGGCGGCTGCAATAGGTATCAATTTTTTGGTCATGGGTGCCATTTTCATAGTTTTAGAGTATGTTGAAGCTGATAATGCTGTTGAAATGTAAATCCAAGATGACGGCTGCAACAGGTATTAATTTTTTCGTCATGGGTGTCATTTTCATGGTTTTTGAGGGTGTTGAAACCGATTTTTCGTTGTTGCTTTAAAAAAGAACACAAACTGCAAAGTAGCTGATCTAATTTACAAAAAAATAAACAAAATCGGTTTCATAGTACCCTGTCCTTGTTTCCCAACAGTTTATTAAAAAAAAATCATGTTCATTAGAATGATATTTTTTACACAGTTAAATTTAATAATAAAGAATTCCGAACTTGTCGTAGCAGACTAAAATATTTTTCTGTAAATAATTTGTAATAATCTATACAAATAAATAAAATTGAAGTATCTGTTTGTAATGTTAAAATAACAGCTTTTTACGAAATGCATGTGAAAGTAAATACGGTACTTATAACTAAATAACAATTTTTAAAATTTTTGTGTCTGTCCGTTTGTTTGGTCCGGCTAATCTCCGAAACGGCTGGACCGATTTTGACGGCACTTTCACTGGCAGATAGCTGATGTCATAAGGAGTAACTTAGGGTACTTTTATTTTAGAAAATGAATTAGAGTTCCGCGCTAAAAAATAAAAACCCTAACACGCGAGCGAGGTCGCAGGGAACAACTAGTGAAGAATAAAGGTACGTTTTCGTCCAGTGCGTTCCCGCCGAAACTTTCAAAAGGTTACGCCGTAATGACAAAGTTAAAGATCTATAGTTCTACAAGTTGTTGTGTGTTAATATTAAATTGTTTTCCGTATTTAAACTATCGTTTTTTGCTGAGATTACCTATTTAGACTGTAAGCTAGTTTTTTAAATTCAATTGATTGTTAAAAAAAAGCAATATCAAAACATTAATAGTTACAACCCTATTGCTTCAATGGAGCGTAGGTAATTATATCCTCAACTAGGCTTAGTTTCCATACTGTTCATATTTATACTGTGGCTGAACTGAGGGAGACTACGTTAAATCAACGGCGAAATCAATATTTTTGTAAATGTAGCTCAGAATTTTAAAGGTTATCACCGATAAAGATGGTTCGTACCAGTCTTTATATTATTTTTATATTATACTGTAAGTAATTCCCTATGTTATTAATCTTCATACATATTTTTTATTCTTTATAATGTGGTTTATTATTATTTGTTGCATTTAATACAAAGAAAAAACATTAGTATAAACTATTTCGATTTTATATTAAATATTTTAAATTATTTTCAAGTGTTGTACTACCTATATTCAAGGGAACACTAGTAAGCACTCGAAATATTGGGAACTTAATTTAAGTTAAAATTAAAGCCAGTCAAATCGAAAAACTTTTATTCAATGTTTAAAATTCGCGTAAATAAAGGAAATCTTTTTTATGCCTGCTTCTAGGTTAATGTACATTTTGTAACGACTGCAAAGCCTATTGTTGCAATAGCTGCATACTACTAAGTATATAATGTCTCCAAACCCCAGATTCGAATAGCAGCAAGTTTTATTACAGAACATTGTTCTTTTAACAAGCATCGGTACAGGCAGTCCCCAGTGCAGGGCTTGCATAAGGGAAGGAAGAAACGGCGGAAATACCAGCCCGTTGTAAATTAAGCTAAACTAAACTTACCTTTATTTTCAAATCTGTTAATAGTCACTCGGTAGTCATCCTTTTTAGGGGATACCACATTCTACTTACCACAATATTGCTGTCATCAAGCAGCAGTGCGGTCTTTCTACCCGATTGCCCCAGAAGCAGTGTAGTTTTTCGGGTGTTTGTATGTATGTATGACTATTTCTTTGGCATATTCTGTAGCCTAAACAGTTTGATGGATCTTAACATATTATGCGGTGTCGTTAGAATTGTCTTAGTTATAAGTGACATGGGTAATAAAACTTTTATCCTATCAGTAAACTTTTCGCAGTCGGGTTTTTTATTTTCTGTTTTAACCTTTGGACTTGTTTGATTGAAGTTTGTAACAGCACCTCATTGGTTGCAGTAGCTATTCTCACACGGTTGTTAGGAACCTTGTTTCTCATTCTATTTTAATAAAAGAAAACAAATCAGTCGGTTATGTGTTGACTGAGTTGTGATTGTCTCCGTGGTAACCATTGCTTTATTATCTATCTCAATTTTATCCCATAACTGCTACCTCGGTTAGATTAGAACGAGTAACTAACTCCCTTGTTTGCCCTTTTTATTTGTAATTACAGCCTTTTCAACCGACTTCAAAAAAGCAGGAGGTTCTTAGCTCGACTGTATTTTTAATATTTTTTTTGTATGAGTTACCTCAGAACTATTTTCTAGGTAAACTGATTTGATGATTTTTTTTTATTTGAAAGCTGATGCTGCGTGAAATGTGGTCCCATATAAATTAGATCAAGAACTGACCAGTCGTTTTTGAGTTATCCTTCATAAGGCGTATTTAATTTACTTCGACTACGTTGATGATGGTCTCATTTTATTTATATTGAAGTCGATTGCACCACAACACTTGTATTAAAACGACTCATTGCAGCACTGCAATATCTACAGTTCCAGTTAATAGTTTCTGATTATTTAGAAGTTTTCGTCGTGATAAATCGGTCAGAATAATATTCTTATTTTTTGCCAACTTCAAAAAGCAGGAAGTACACAATTCAACTGTATGGTTTTTTTATGTGTGTTACCTCATAACTTTTTTCTAGGTGAACCGATTTCGATGATTCTTTTTTTATTTGAAAATGCTTCTCGTATAGTCCCATACAAATTTGATCAAAGTCTGATCAGTAGCTTTTGAAGTACTCTTAATAATTTATATTGAAATCGGTTCTACATAACTCTTAATTTTAAATTATTTATTTGCAGCCTTGCATTTTTGATGCCGTTCCTAGTCGCGGATCTGTCTTTTGGCTATAGTTAGGTACAATTCTTACTTAGTGGCAATATATTTTACATTACCAATATGTAAGCATTTAAAGTAGTATTTTACATTGCCACTAAATAAGAATTGCATAAACTTCCATTGTGAGTGTAAAATATGAGTTATAACGTTTAAAGTGCTTTGCTAACCGGCCTTTCAAGCGATGTGTTTCACGAGTTAAAATCGACACTTATACCAACGAGTCGTTATATTTAAGGATGAGTAATCATTGCCGGTATTTGAGTTTGTGTTATTACTTAATACATCTTTGTATAAACAAATTCAAACATTATTTTTTATTTCCGTGTTTATCCGAGACAAGGGTAGTCATAAAATTATTATTATTATCGTAAAATAGCAGCTTAGCGCTGCTGTGTTTCGTATGGTGAGTGTAGAGAACCGGAGACACTTTTTACAGGAAACGAGGCATTACATCTTAGTCCTCACGGGTGACAATGCATCTGCATTTTGGCTTCGTAATCGAGAATAGATGTAGATGTTTATGGGCCGCAGCAACCACTTACCATCAGGTGGATTGTGTGCTCGTTTGTCACCCCCATCCTATAAAAAATATTAATTTTTCGAATTTTTAAAGCTATGTTTTCCTTATCCTACTTAGCACGTAACCATTCTGTTACTGGACAAGAGCTTTTTCAACAGAAGGTGGGATATGTCGTAATTGCCGTCGTTGTTTCCCTTTACCAGTCTGAGGGTTTTATATCTGATAAATACGAGATGGTTATATTGCCATCTATCCGAGGCTAAAAGATATTCCGTGCCATTCCCAAAAGAGCTCTATTAAATTATATTAAAATTTATTATAATAATATATATTAAATATATATTAAAATAATAATGAGAACAAAAAGTGAAAGGAAACAGTATTATGTTTCCAATAACGGTAGCTTTATAAAGAAAGCACATTCTTAAAAACTGGTGGCAAAATTATTCCCGTAGACCACAGTTATACAAAGGATATTAAGATAAAGATGTAGTTTATCAATAAATAACACATTTATATTCAAATTTTATTAGCATTAATAGATTTAATAAGGTCTTTGGAATTATGTGACAATTTTACCATTAATAATAGCACTGACAGCTCTCTTCGGGGACGACTAAAACGTAGTTATTGTAATTTATTCCATGGGCATAATGTCGGCCATCGCACATTTCACGAACAAGTTCACTGACATTTTACAGCGAGAAAGGATACATTGACTTAATTACGTTAATGCTTTACATCGTTCTAAAACCTCATCACAGTTGCGACTTAAAGGGATATCACTAATGTGATTACTTTATCAAAGTAAAATGATGTTAATAAAAATTAAGCGTCGCGTGTTATCGTGTTATTTATTTTTTCTAAATAAAGTTTGAGGTCGTATCGCGGAATGAATTCAGGATTTGCATTATTCGGATTTGAAACTCTAAGCACGTTCGAGAGTGTCTTATTGTAAATTTGCTTTGTATCTTTTTCGGCTGTCGCTTTAAAAGAATCCATTTTAAGATGTGAATGAGTGTTGAATCATAAGCGGTATATGTAGATAGGTCGGCGGTCACCTTTTCTGTTGTTTTTATGTTTTTATGGTTGACTTGAACCTGACGTTACATGTCAAGTTCAGGTTAATAAGCGAGTGATGTTGTTGCTGTAACGGTATTTGTTTTTATTCTTTAGCACGATAAAATTGCAATTTGTATTTTAATAATTTAAAATTAAAAAATTTGTACAGCCGACTTCAATATAAGTTATTAAGAATAACTTAAAAACTATTCGTCTGACCTTGATCAAATTCATATGGGACCACACCAGAAGTACCAACTTTCAAATAAAAAGAATAATCGAAATCAGTTCTCCCAGGAAAAAGTTATGAGGTAACACACATTAAAAAAACTTTTTGGAAATCGGCAGAAAATGAGGCGTGTCAATAGATTGTTTTCGGCAATAAACAATTAAAATTCTTATGCTTACTCAAGGCATGAGCAGTACGACATACTTAAGGAATGTCATGTGCCATGTGTTGCGATGAGATGGGTACGACCGCAACGGAAATCCTTGCAAATATATTTAAAAATGGTTTTATTCCGAGTATTTGCACATTAAGAATTATATAATTGTAAAATATGCAGCAGTCTCGTTATTAGACTCTGGCATTATGTTTAACTACGTATTCGTAATTATTGTAGCTTAGAATGGTCAATGAGGTTATTTTGTACTTTTTGCGCATACCATGGCTTAAGGTTGAAGTTTGTACTGTAGCTATTGAGTGAAAATGTAGTGCGGCGCAAGATAATTAATAACTCCATTTCGTCGCGTTTGTGTCATTAAAGGCGACTATGGGAATTTCTAGAATGATCTCATGGCTTCCGATCAATGGCGGCAATCAAAAACGTCAATGTCTAGATCAGTGACTGGAACCAGCGTCAAAGGTACGAGATGTCTGGTACTTGGGTTCGGTCGCCAATCCGCTTGCAAACGTTGCGGTTAAGGCAAATCCTAACTACCTAAATCGTGTATAATTTTGTTTTAAACGATCTATCTATATCCGTTTTCAATTGCAGGGATTGAGGTTTCTTTGAACCTCAATTTTTGACGATTCGATCTGGGTGGGTTAGGGCCAAAGCATTAACGAAGTTAGGTGTCCTTGCAAAAGTGCGACAATACTTCACTCCATTATAAAGCGCAAGTCCAGTCATGCATGGACTATTATTGGTACAAATGGACTCGTGCTGCAAAATGCCTCCTAGCGCCTGAGGACTCAATGGAAAAATGTGTTAAGAAGCTTATTTCTGACACCAATTTAGTTGAAAACAATCTTACCAGTCTCGACCACGGGCACTAAGTAGCCTTTCGGTGTTACTACGTGGGGTACACTGAACGTTTTGCGTAACTCATAAATAAAACAATTTATATGTAAAGTAATCTATTTACTGCTTTTTAAGGTATTCTTCATTACATTTTAAACACCATATATGTTTTATACGTGGTAGAGCCATGCTTCAGCTATATTAGTAGTATAGTTGTAGCACGAATGGTTGGGCGCGACCGGGGTAGGATCACGCGCTCACAGAATACCAGCGTAAAATAGCAGTTTAACACTGCTGTGTTTCGTATGGTGAGTATACTATATACTGTACCGGAGACACTTTTTACTGGAAAAGAGGCATTCCATCTTAGTCTTCACGGATAACAACGCTTCTGCATTTTGATACGCAAACGAGGATAGATGTAGATGTCTACGGGCTACAGCAACCACTTACCATCAGGTGGATTGTGTTCTCGTTTGTCACCCTATCCTATAACAAAAAAACTATTTTTAGATTTTTCAGTCTGAGGGCAGGTTTATCACTTGGCGGTTGAAAGCTAGAACACTGTCTATTCTGGCTCCATAAATGTCAAACCTCTCATTATTTTCTTGATTTTTGGGAAAATAAAAAAATCGCATCGTCCGAGGTCTGGAGACTATATGCGGGATATGTCATGAGCTCCACCTTTTCAAAAAGCCAAAAATGACTTTGTCTTATTTGTGATGGGTACCGAAGCATGGTCATGGTGCAATAGGATGCGATTCCTTACTAATTTTTCTCTAATTTCCCGCTAAGACACTGGGAAAACAAAAGGAGATGTATCATCATCATCATAAGCATCATTACAGCCTTTCATAAGTCCACAGCTGAACATAGGTCTCCCCCAAGGAATGCCACAAAGCACGGTCCTGAGCCACCTGCATCCATCGACTTCCTACATGCCTTACCAGGTCGTCACTCCATCTCGTGGGGCGTCGCCCTACACTTCGCCTACCGGTACGAGGATGCCACTCAAGAACCTTTCTTTCCCATCGGTTGTCGGTTCTTCGAGCTATATGGCCGGCCCACTGCCACTTCAGCTTACTAAACCGTTGGGCTATGTCGGTTACTCTGGTTCTACTGCGGATATCCTCATTCCTAAGTTTATCACGCATAGAAACTCCAAACATAGCCCTCTCCATAGCTCGCTGAGCGACCTTGAGCTTCTTTATACGACCAGCAGTGAAGGACCACGTCTCAGATCCGTAAGTCATTACTGACAACACGCACTGGTTGTACAATTTCGTTTTAATGTTTTGATGTATGTCTGACGGGAAGATGTGTCGTAGCTTCCCGAACGCTGCCCAGCCGAGTTGAATCCGTCGATTGACCTCTCGGTCGAAGTTGGACTTACCTAGTCGGACTATTTGTCCCAGGTAAACATACTCGTCAACAACTTCGAGCTTAGTGCTCCCAATAACTACCGGCATAGGTGTGACATGGACATTAAACATGATCTTTGTTTTGTCCATGTTCTTCTTAAAACCTATCCGTTAGGAAACACTATTGAGGTCATTGAGCATAGTGCTTAGGTCCTCCAGCGATTCTGCCATAAGGACTATATCGTCGGCAAATCGAAGGTGAGTGATGTACTCGCCATTGATGTTAATACCGTATCCTTTCCAGTCCAGAAGCTTGAAAACGTCTTCCAATGCAGCGATGAAGAGTTTCGGGGATATAACGTCACCCTGTCTTACGCCTCTCTGCAATTGGACAGGTTTCGTACTCTGGTTCTGTACTCGGATAGCCATCGTAGCTCTACTGTACAAACACTTCAGCACTTCGATATACCGACAGTCAACTTGGCACCGCTGAAGGGACTGCAGCACCGCTCAAATTTCGACGCAATCAAAGGCTTTTTGATAGTCCACATACGCCAGACATAGTGGCAAATTGTACTCCTCGGACTTCTGTACAACTAGCCGAAGGGTATGTATGTGGTCTATGGTGCTAAAGCCTTTTCGGAAACCGGCTTGTTTGGGAGGCTGGAAGTCGTCAAGTCTACGTGCGAGACGATTCGTAATGACGCTCGAAAACAGCATATAGACGCGGCTCAGAAGGGAAATCGGTCTGTAGTTCTTCAAGAGAGCATTGTCACCTTTCTTGAAGAACAAGACCACCGCACTTCTGCTCCACGCCTCCGGTGTAATACTACAACGGAGGACGGAATTAAAGAGCCTCTGAAGGACTTCCAGTACCGGTTTTCCACCCTCTTTCAGAAGCTCTGCTGTAATTCCATCCTCGCCTGGGGCCTTGCCTTTTTTAAGATGCTGGAGAGCCATTCTAATCTCGCTCAGACTGACGTTCGGGATATCTTTGGAATAGTGTCGCATAAGACTCGCTCTTGGATCGTTACTCACACTTGCGTGTGGCTCCAACGATGACGTGTACAGCTCTCCATAGAACCTCTCAATCTCACTCAAAATCCCAGGTGCCCCGGAAACGATGCTGCCACACTCGGTCCTCAGCTTTGACAGTTGGCTCTTTCTGGCAGACAGATCTCTGGCAAAGAATTTGGAGCCTTGGTTCCGCTCGATCGCTACTTTAATACAAGCTGTATTGAAGTTGCGTAAATCCCGCCGCATGCATTTGGAGATCTGTCTGTTCAGTTGCCTGTATGCTGTCAAATCTGTTGAAGAATGTAGCTTCATCTCCCGTCTAACAGCCATGAGATTAAGAGTGTGATCGTAGAGTTTTTGTGTTCTTCTTCAGCGGGTCTGCCAGAACTTAGCTCCGACCGCATGGACAGTGGATATGGTGACCATGGTAACGGCGGGGCAGGGGGTGCTAAGAATCTCCGGTGGAAGTTCGGTTACCACCTTAGGCGACTCGACCTGGAAACGTACAACGCACGCAACATTAGGACTGATGAGAAGATCGTGGAGCTGGAAGAAGAGATAGACAAGTTACGCTGGCATATTATAGGACTATCCGAAGTCCGAAGAGAGGGGGAGGAAACGGTAATACTTGAATCCGGCAACTTGTTCTATCAACGGGGGGGCGACCATCTGTCCCAAGGAGGTGTCGGATTTATCGTCCACAAGTCTCTCGTTAACAACGTTGTAAAGATCGGGAGTGTGTCGACGACGGTTGCGTACCTTATACTCAGAATCACCAAACGGTATTCGCTGTAGGTCATACAGGTTTATGCACCAACCTCGGCACAACCCGATGAGGACGTGGAGGAAATGTATGAGGATATCTCTAGAGCCATGCATTCCTCCAAAACCCACTATACGGTGTTAATGGGAGAGTTCAACGCAAAACTAGGCACAAGAGAGGACAGTGAGCTGAAAGTAGGGAATTTCGGAAAAGGGCAACGGAACTCAAGGGGCCAGCAGCTGGCCGACTTCATGGAGAAAGAGGGACTCTTTTTGATGAACTCTTTCTACCAGAAGTGGTCCCACAGGAAGTGGAACAGGTCGAGCCCCGACGTTTTGACAAAAAATGAGACTGACTTCATTATGACGACCAGACGACAACTGTTCAGTGATGTCTCCGTGATCGTGAGGGTGAAAACTGGTAGCGATCACTGAATGGCCAGAGGCACACTGAACCTAAACGTTAAGTTGAAGAGGTCTCGTCTAATGAAGTCAACGCTCCGTTCCCTTCGTGCTCTGTTCCAAAGTCCCGAAACCTTTCAGCTCGAACTACAAAACCGTTTTCAGTGCCTAGAACACTGCAATGAAGTTGACGATATGAATGACAAGCTCGTGGAAACTGTCCATGCGGTCGGAGCTAAGTTTTGCAGGACCCGCCGCAGAAGAACACAACAACTCTCCGATCACACTCTTAATCTTATGGCTTTTAGACGGGATATAAAGCTGCAGTCTTCAGTAGATTTGACAGCATACAGGCAACTGAACAGACAGATCTCCAAATACATGCGGCAGGACTAACGCAACTTTAATACTGCTCGTATTAAAGAAGCAATCGAGCGGAACAGGGGCTCCAAAGTCTTTGCTAGAGATCTGTCTGCCAGAAAGAGCCAACTGTCGAAGCTGAGGACCGAGTGTGGCAGCGTCGTTTCCGGGACACCTGAGATTTTGAGTGAGATTGAGAGGTTCTATGGGCAGCCGTACACATCATCGTTGGAGCCAAACGTAAGTGTGAGTAACGATCCAAGAGCGAGTCTTATCCGACACTATTCCGATGATATCCCGGACGTCAGTCTGAGCGAGATTAGAATATCTCTCCAGCATCTTAACAACGGCAAGGCCCCAGGCGAGGATGGAATTACAGTGGAGCTTCTGAAAGCGGGTGGAAAACCGGTACTTGAAGTCCATCAGAAGCTCTTTAATTCCATCCTCCATAGTGGCACTACACCAGAGGCATGGAGCAGTAGTGCGGTGGTCTTATTCTTCAAGTAAGGTGACAACGCTCTCTTTAAGAACTAGAGACCGATTTTCCTTCTGAGCCGCGTCTACGTGCTGTTTTCGAGAGTCATTACGAATCGTCTCGCGCGCAGACTTGACAACTTCCAGCCTCCCGAACAAGCCAGTTTCCGAAAAGGCTTTAGCACCATAGACCACATACATACCCTTCGGCAAATTGTACAGAAGTCCGAGGAGTACAATTTGCCACTATGTCTGGCGTATGTGGACTATGAAAAAGCCTTTGATTCCGTTGAAATTTGGGCGGTGCTGCAGTCCCTTCAGTGATGCCAAGTTGACTGTCGGTATATCGAAGTGCTGAAGTGCTTGTACAGTAGGGCTACGATGGCTATCCGAGTACAGAACCAGAGTACGAAACCTATCCAATGGTAGAGAGGTATAAGACAGGGTGACGTGATATCCCCGAAACTCTTCACCGCTGCATTGGAAGACGTTTTCAAGCTTCTAGACTGGAAAGGATATGGTATTAACATCAATGGCGAGTACACCACTCACTTTCGATTTGCCGACGATATAGTCCTTATCGCAGAATCGCTGGAGGACCTAAGCACTATGCTCAATGACCTCAATAGTGTTTCCTAACGGATAGGTATTAAGAAGAACATGGACAAAACAAAGATCATGTTTAATGTCCATGTCACACCTATGCCGGTAGTTGTTGGGAGCACTAAGCTCGAAGTTGTTGACGAGTATGTTTACCTGGGACAAATAGTCCGACTAGGTAAGTCCAACTTCGACCGAGAGGTCAATCGACGGATTCAACTCGGTTGAGCTGCTCGGATGGACTGCTATTTCCTCCACACTCGTGGGATAAAACATGGAAAAAACAAAATATTTAAAAACAAAAAAACTGTAGAGATAGAAAACCAGGCTGAATTAGACACTGGAAGCGGTGGAAATCGGTCGCGTGGGACGTCTTCCGCTAGGAAACGTCCAGTGTGCCGGTCGTCAGAAGAGGAAGGCCTGCCGGCCCCCAAGTTGCCGACTTCGGGGAGGGGTCGACAGGCATCGAGAGGGGCGAGTGCTTCGCAGCCGCCGAGGGATAAGCACGGACGGTTCGTGTGCTCCAATACCTCGGCGGCTAGTGAAGCAGAAAGTGACATGGGGTTCACTACGGAGGACCCTGGCGATGGCGGTGAAAGCTGTGCCTCGCTAGGGAGCTCAAAGGCGGAGCTTAACGCCGCCAAGAGGGAGCAGCGCAAAGCCGTCGCGGCCGACGAAGTGTCGGAAATGGCCCGACGTGCTCGCGAGCGACGAGCTGCTCTTGCGGCGGAAGGGGGAGAGCCATCTGCGGTGGCCTTAAGCCAGCTTGCTCTGGATGGGGTGGACTTAGTCCTGAAGGTTGCCACCAAGTCCGGCAGCCTAAAGGGCACGTTCACCCGTGGCTTAAAGGAGGCTGCCGCGGATATTAGGGAGGCGGTTGGCATCCTCCTCAACAGGACGGCCTCTGAAGAGGTCGCAAAGTTACAGGAGGAAAACAGCCGCCTCAGAAATGATTTAGAGGACCTCCGGCGGCAAGTCGCTGCACTGAGCGAAGAGCAGCAGCGACGCACGTCCACCGATGCCGCGCCTGTAGTGGCCCCGACTCCCGCTCCGCAACCGGCAAGCCCTCGCACCGACGAAGAGGTCGAGCGCATTGTCCGGATCTGCATGCTCCAGTGCGGGAGCATGGTTAACGCTCGACTGGAGGCGATTTCACGGCGTCTCCCGGCGGAAATTCTCCGTCCGCCTTTGGCGGCGGACACACGGAGAACTGAGGAGTCGCCGAGACTTGCGCCTCAAAAGGAGAAGCCCGCGGAGGGTAATAAAAAGCCCGCGGAGGGAGCTCCTTCGAGCGAGCAGCCCACGGCTGTCGGGTCTAAGGGTGAGACCTGGGCAAAAGTCGTGGGTCGCAAAAAGGCCCGCAAAGCCGCCAAGAAGGCCGCAGCAGCTGCATGCACCCCAGCTGGAACCGCAAAGACGGCTCCTCAACCTGCGCGGCGGACTGCCAAAGGCGGTCGCAAGAGACCGGCTGTGCATGTTCCGCGGTCCAATGCTGTGACACTTACGTTGCAGCCCAGAGCTGCGGAGCGTGGCGTGACGTACCAGTCGGTCATCGCTGAGGCCAAGGCCAAGATCAAATTATCAGATCTTGGCCTTCAGTCCGTCACCCTCAGGCAGGCTGCCACGGGTGCGCGGCTGTTCGAGGTGGCCGGTACTGTGAGCGGCAGTGCCAAAAAGGCAGACGCACTGGCCGCCAAGATGAGGGAAGTCCTCAACCCTGAGGACGTCCGGGTCTCCAGACCAATGAAAACCGCAGAGGTGCGGATTGCTGGCCTGGACGACTCTGTGACCTCTGAGGAGGTGGTGGCGGCCGTTGCCAGAAGCGGAGAGTGTCCGCCAGACAAGGTGCGGGCTGGCGATATACGCACCGACGCCACCGGACTCGGCGCGGTCTGGGTTCGGTGCCCTGTGGCGTCGGCGAAGAAGATCGCTGATAGCGGCAGATTGCTGGTAGGCTGGGTGGCGGCAAGGGCCAAGCTTCTACAGCCCCGGCCTTTGCAGTGCTTCCGGTGCCTGGAAAAAGGGCACGTCCGGGCGAAGTGCACCGCCGAGGTTGACCGTAGTGACCTTTGTTATCGCTGCGGCCAGCCTGGCCACAAGGCGGCCCTGTGCACCGCGGCTTTCAACTGCAGCCTTTGTTCTGCTGCGGGAAGGCCAGCGGAGCACAGAGTAGGCGGAGGGGCCTGTGGGGCGCCTGCCAGCAAGGCCAAAAAGAAAAACAAAAAGAAGAGGAGCACTAAGCCTGCCGGGTTCACCTCGCTGCCCCCGCAGGCTAGCAGCTCCGCGGCCGACTCCCGGCCCAGGACCGTTGCCGAGGGGATGGAATGTCAATGATGGCACAATTCCATTCTCTCCATTTTCTCCAGGGCAACATCAACCACTGTGCCAGAGCTCAGGATCTCCTACTCCAGAGCATGGCAGAGTGGTCGATTCACGTGGCTGTGGTCGCTGAACCGTACTTCATTCCCGTCCGTGACAACTGGTTGGGATGCGCTGACGGTTTGGTGGCCATTATTGGCGAGACTCTGATCGATCCGTCTCGGGGTCGCGGCTGGGTTGCTGCGGTCTCGGGCGGCATCGTTATTGTAGGGGCGTATTTCTCCCCCAACAAGAGTCTCGCCGACTTTGAGGGTTTCCTTGTCGAGTTGGGCGCCGTCGTAGGCCGCTATCATCCTCGTCCCGTTCTGGTGCTCGGGGATCTCAACGCCAAGTCATCGGCGTGGGGATCTCCGGTCACTGATCCTCGGGGCGAGGTGCTAGAAGAGTGGACGGTGACGACTGGTCTGGTCGTCCTGAATCGGGGTTCGGAATACACGTGCGTGCGGCAGCGGGGTGGGTCGATAGTGGACGTCTCGTTTGCTAGCCCCTCTGTCGCCAGCCGAGTCCGCGACTGGCGTGTAGCCGCAGAGGTGGAGACGCTGTCGGACCATCGATATATCCGGTTCGACGTCTCTGCCCAGACTGCGAGCGACCGCCATCCAACAACCCCGATTAACGACGGCCCGCGTTGGGCGCTTAAACGCATCGACAGGGAACTACTCGAGGAAGCTGCCTTAGTCCAGTCCTGGATTTGGGAGTCGACGACGGACGGCCCCGTCGACGCCGAAGCGGTGGCGCTATGGTTTCGCGGGGCAATGATGCAGATCTGCGACGCGTCCATGCCCCGTGTCCGCCAACGGTCCGCAAAGCGCCAGGTGTACTGGTGGACCGCCGAGATCGCGCAATTGCGCATAGCGTGCGTTGCGGCTCGTCGCCGGTACACCCGATACCGGAGGCGGCGTCGACGGGATTCCGCCGAGGAGGACGCGCTGTATGAGGTGTACCGCGCGTCTAAGGAGACTCTGTGGCTGGCCATTGGCGACTCAAAATCGCGTGCCAGGGAGGAGCTGCTGGGGTCCCTAGATCGGGATCCGTGGGGGCGCCCCTACCGTTGGGTACGGGGCAAGTTGCGTCCCTGGGCGCCTCCACTAACACAAACGATGCAACCCCAGTTGCTAGAGGCGGTTGTATCGGCTCTCTTCCCTGAGCGAGTGGGATACGTTCCCCCGGCGATGGCTTCGCCCTCAGCCACAGACTCTCCAGAAGAGGAGAGCACCGAAGTCCCCGAGGTAACGCAAGCAGAGACGAGAGCGGCCGTGTCGCGACTCCGGGCTAAGAACACAGCGCCCGGACCCGACGGAGTTCCTGGTCGAGCTCTCGTCCTGGCTCTGAAGGAGCTAGAGCCCCAGCTGAGGGGGCTCTTCACGGCATGTCTCGAGCAGGGTCAGTTTCCCAGTGTGTGGAAAGAGGGGAGGCTGGTCCTGCTCAGGAAGGAGGGGCGCCCCGCGGACTCACCGTCCGCGTACCGGCCCATAGTGCTGCTCGACGAGGCGGGCAAACTTTTTGAGCGTATCATCGCAGATCGCCTCGTCAGCCACTTTTGCAGAGAGGGGCCGGACCTGGACGAGAACCAATTTGGTTTTCGTCGCGGGCGCTCCACCGTAGACGCAATTACGCGCGTGAGGGCCCTGGCGGAGGAGACAGTGTCCCGGGGTGGGGTGGTGCTGGCGGTGTCTTTAGACATCTCCAACGCCTTCAACACCTTACCCTGGAGTTGTATCCGGGAGGCGCTGAATTACCATCGCGTGCCTCCCTACTTCCGCCGTACAATAGGGGCTTACCTTGAGGAGAGATGCGTTACGTATCGGGGACGTGACGGCGCAGGTCGGCGCGTCATGTCGTGCGGTGTTCCGCAGGGATCGGTCTTGGGACCGCTTCTGTGGAACATCGGCTACGACTGGGTGCTGAGAGGTGAACTCCCGTCGGGCGCCGACTTGACGTGTTATGCGGACGACACGCTCGTCACTGCCCGGGGGAGCTCGCACAGGGAAGCAGCGTTGGTTGCCACGGCTGCGGTGTCACGAGTGGTGAACCGCATCCGGCACCTGGGCCTGAAGGTGGCCCTAAACAAGTCGGAGGCCATGGTGTTCCATGGCCCTCGACGCGCGCCGCCGCCGGGATCACACATCGTGGTCAGCGGGGCCCGGATAGCTGTCGAGTCCACCATGAAGTATCTGGGATTGGTGCTCGACAGCCGATGGGAATTCGGACCCCACTTCCGGCGGCTGGCGCCCAAGCTGATGGGTGCAGCGGGCGCGCTATCAACGTTGCTTCCCAACTTGGGGGGCCCGAGCGCCGCCTGTAGGCGGTTGTACGTGGGAATCGTGCGGTCCATGGCCCTGTATGGGGCCCCTGTGTGGGCGATGGACATGACGGCCAGCACTCTCGCCATTCTGCGCAAACCGCAGAGGGCGATGGCCGTCAGAGTCGTCCGCGGGTATCGCACGATTTCCTACGAGGCGGCTTGCGTCCTGGCCGGATCCCCGCCCTGGGACCTAGAGGCGAAAGTACTCGCGTCATTATATCGATGGCGCGAGGAAGAGCAGGCACGGGGCTCAAGGCCGGTGCAGCGGCAGATCGCGCTGCGCCGAGAGGTGCTCCGTCAGGTCTTGGTGGCGGAATGGCGGCAAAGGCTTCTGCGCCCTACCGCCGGCCTCGCTACCGTCGAGGCGATCCGGCCAGTACTCGACGACTGGCTCGGGAGAAGGCACGGCTCCCTGTCGTTTAGGGTGACGCAGGTGCTGTCGGGGCATGGCTGCTTCGGCAAGTACCTGTGCCGCATAGACAGGGAGCCGGACGCTCGGTGCCACCACTGCGTCCATTGCGGGGAGGACACGGCGCAACACACGCTCGCTGAGTGCGTAGCTTGGGAGGAGCAGCGCCGTGTCCTCAAAAATAAAGTAGGAGGTGATCTGTCGCTGCCGGCCTTAGTGCGCAAGATGGTCGGTAGCGCAGAGTCGTGGGACGCGGTGGTGTCCTTCTGCGAGGACGTGATGTCGCAGAAGGAAACTGCGGAACGGGAAAGGGAGATCTCGACTCCCTTCCCCAGCCGCAGAAGGCGCACCGGGCGCAGGAGAAGGGCGGACAACGCCCTTTTCCGGCCCCCATGAATAGGTCCAGGGGCGAGGGACTTGGGGAAGCCCCCGCCACCCCTTTTCGATGGACCCGAGGCGGAGGCGCGCGTGGGTGTCGGCGCGCGCCCCTGAGGCGATACACGGGGTAGTTAAACACCTCACTACCCCGTGCAGGAGACGAGGCCCGGACAGACCGGGCCAGCACTAGTGTGGGGCTGCGGAAGAATTTGGATTCCCGCGGCCCCACGCGCACGTGCGAGGAGACACCGGGGTGGTTTTAGCCGGTAAGAGTCCGGCACGCCCCTCCGCCTTTCCCCAGGCGGAGGAAGTCCATGAGGATTTCCCCCCGTAAAAAAAAAAAAAAAAAAAAAAAAAAAAGGTAAGTCCAACTTCGACCGAGAGGTCAATCGACGGATTCAACTCGGCTGGGTAGCGTTCGGGAAGCTACGACACATCATCTCGTCAGACATACCTCAAAACCTTAAAACGAAATTGTACAACCAGTGCGTGTTGCCAGTGATGACTTACGGAACTGAGACGTGGTCCTTCACTGCTGGCCGTATGAGGAAGCTCAAGGTCGCTCAGCGAGCTATGGAGAGGGCTATGCTCGGAGTTTCTCTGCGTGATAATTTTAGGAATGAGGATATCCGCAGTAGAACCAGAGTAACCGACATAGCCCAACGGATTAGTAAGCTGAAGTGGCAGTGGGCCGGCCATATAGCTCGAAGAACCGACAACCGATGGGGAAGAAAGGTTCTCGAGTGGCAGCCTCGTACCGGTAGGCGAAGTGTAGGGCGTCCCCCCACGAGATGGAGTGACGACCTGGTAAGACATGCAGGAAGTCGATGGATGCAGGTGGCTCAGGACCGTGCTTTGTGGCATTCTTTGGAGGCCTATGTTCAGCATTGGACTTGTGAAGGGCTGTAATCTGTAAATCTGTGCAGGTGGCCGGAGGCCCAATCCCCCCCCCCCCATCAACATGGTAGTGGAATTAAATAAAAGACTACCCCAGGAGGGTACCAGCACCCCTGGAAAATCCCTCGCTTAGCATCCACAACCAAACTACTTCACTCCTGAGCGTGGGTGTTTAGGCTGCCCCGCGTATTCTGGGGGGGAGGGGGTGGGGCGAAATTCCGCTCGCGATTAATGCTGCTCGGGGCAAGCGGAGCAATACAACCAAGGAGACCTCTGTCACGCTATCCGTGAATTTTTGCAAAATCAGGGGATTTCATTCCAACCTTAACGCTGTACATTACCATCTAGAGACGGCGAAGCCGGCCTTGCTCTTTTAACCAAGACGCAGGTGTTCTCTCCGGCTGATACTTAATATCCTCCTTTGTGCCCCGGGCTGGAGTTTGCGTATACGTCAGAGAGGACATCTGTTTTCGACGCGTCGACAGTCTTGAAGGTACGGACCTGTCCATCCTATGGCTACGCGTAGACAGCGACGACCATCCCCGCGTCTACGGGTGCCTCTATAGGTCCCATAGCGGTAATGCCGACACAGACCGACTCATCCACCACGTCCAAATGGCTGCAGACTCCGTGCTACAACAGGTCCCATCCGCAGAGATCGTGATACTCGGTGATTTTAATGCCCACCACGCTGAATGGCTTGGTTCTCGTTTAGCCGATCATGCAGGTAGATCTGTCTAGGGCTTTGGCATAAGGACTAACACAACTGGTTACTTCGCCTACGCGGATCTCAGACGTGGAAGACCATGTACCTTCCCTGTTGGACCTTCTGCTTACCTCTCATCCGGACGGATATCAGGTCTCCGTCGATGCCCCTCTGGCCTCTTCGGACCATTGTCTGATCCGGAGTATGGTGCCACTCACGCTCCAATCGCAGGTGCGATCTGCAGCTTGCCGCCGTGTTTGGCACTATAGGTCAGCTGATTGGGACGGGATGCGGTCTTTTTTGCATCCTACCCTTGGGCTTGCTTCTCGCCGGAAGATCCCAGCGTTGTTACCGATTCTATTGCTGATGTGGTACTTCAGGGTATGGAACTTTTTATTCCATCCTCTGTGGTGCCCATCGGAGGCAGATTCCAGCCATGGTTTGGTCCCTCCTGTAAAATAGCATCACGCTATAAGCAGGAGTGCTACCGGGCCTGGGCTGACGCATCAACGTCTCGGGATGTAAACACCAGCACACTTAAAAAGAAGTATAATTCCGCCTCCAGGTCCTGCAAAAGCGTCATTGACAAGGCAAGGTCTGAGCACATCGGCAGAATTGGCGAGAAGCTAGTTCGCCTTCCTTCGGGAACCCGTGCATTCTGGTCTCTCGCTAAGGCTCTCCAAGGGAACTTCTGTCAACTATCTCTGCACAGAGAGGACGACTCACTGGCCCATGCCGCAAAGGATAAAGCCGATCTGTTCAGCTCTCTTTTTGCGTTCAACTCGACTCTAGATGACGGGGGTAATACACCGCCGACCATCCCGCGATGTGAGTGCTCCATGCTGGATGTGCGGTTTACACAGCGCTCGGTTCGCAAAGCACTCTTCTCCCTGGACGTCAGCAAGTTGAGTGGGCCCGATGGAGTCCCTCCCCTTGTGCTGAAGACGTGTGCTCCGGAGTTGGCACCGGTTTTAACGCGTCTTTTCCGGTACTCCTACTCCCAAGGCATAGTCCCGAATTCATGGAAGACAGCTTTGGTCCACCCGATCCCTAAAAAAGGCGACCGCTCAGACCCGTCCAACTACAGGCCTATCGCCATCACCTCCCTGTTCTCCAAAATAATGGAATCGATTATAAACTGCCAGCTCATGAGGTACCTTGAGGATCACCAGCTGATTAGTGACCACCAGTACAGTTTTCGTAGAGGTCGATCAGCTGGTGATCTTCTAGTCTATCTGACTCATAGATGGGCGGAGGCAATAGAGTCCAAGGGGGACCGTTAGTTTGGACATAGCGAAGGCCTTCGATCGGGTCTGGCACAAAGCGCTTCTTTCGAAGCTTCCTTCCTATGGGCTTCCCGAGAAATTGTGCAAATGGATCACCAGTTTCCTTGCTGATCGGAGCACGAAGGTCGTAGTAGACGGTGCATGCTCTGATTTCAAGCCTATCAACGCTGTTGTTCCACAAGGCTGCATGCTATCACCAACGCCTGCATATCAATGATATGTTGCTAACTGGTAGCATTCATTGCTATGCAGACGACAGCACTGGTGATGCTTTATATAACGGCCGTACCAATATTTCTCGGGAAAACGTCGCCAAGTACCGGGATAAACTTGTGTCTGAAGTCGAGACTTTGCTGAACAGTCTCGGGTTGGGGGCGACTAAATCTAGTCCAGTTCAATCCCCAGAAGACACAAGTTTGTGCGTTTACCGCTAAAAAGATTCCCTCTGTCGTATCTCCTTAGGTTCAAGGCACTCCCCTTGCTGCCTAGCATCGGAATCCTTGGCATCGACATATCGAATGGTGTGCAAATTCGTGGTCACTTGGAAGGGAAGGCCGAATTGGCCTCTAAAAAG
Source organism: Parnassius glacialis (assembly GCA_033319125.1). NCBI lineage: Eukaryota > Metazoa > Arthropoda > Insecta > Lepidoptera > Papilionidae > Parnassius > Parnassius glacialis. Next base: position 23,804,420 of record JAVANC010000021.1, read on the forward strand.
CTGGGCGTGCTCAGCAGAGCGAAACAGTATTTCATGCCGGCACATCGCTTGCAACTTTACAAAGCGCAAGTTCGGCCTCACATGGAATACTGTTCTTATCTCTGGGTCAGGCCACCCCAGTGCCAGCTCCTTCCACTTGACCGCATCCAGCACGGAGCGGTTCGAATCGTCGACGACCGAGTTTTTTCTGATCGGTTCGATACACTGGCACTGCGTAGAGATGTTGCATCTCTTTGTGTATTTTATCGCATCTATCAGGGGGAGTGCTCTGAGGATCATTGTTCGGACTAATTCCAGCCGCTCAATTTCACCATCGCACATCGCGACAGAACTCGCGTTACCATCCATAGTATCTGGATGATTGGCGGTCCACCACTGTGCGATTTAGAAGAAGTTTTTTCCCTCGCATAAATTTCTTGTGGAATCAATTACCACCACCGAATTTTCCGGACCGACACGACTTAGGGACCTTCAAGAAAAGAGCTTACACCTTTCTAAAAGGCCGGCAACGCATCTGCAATTCCCCTGGTGTTGCGGTTGTTCATGGGCGGCGGTAGTCACTTACTATCAAGCGAGCCCCATGCTGGTTTGCCCCCTCTTCTATAAAAGAAAAAAAAAACTGTTTTTCGCTCATCAAGTAGGAACGCGCAGACAGACTATAGGAGAAGAAAAAAAAATTTCGCCGATGTTTTTTTGCCTACCTCAATTTAGTTGGTTACTGTCGCCTTCGAATACCCATACAAAAGACTTGCTTTCTTTTCGTAATGTAATAATATATCCATGTTTCATCTCTTGTCACAATGTCATACCAATACCTAAATGTCCTCGAATCTCCTAATGTAATGCCGGTTTTCTTCAATTAGTCGCTTGACAGTAGCCACATTTTCCTCAGCGATCGAAATCGACCAAGCGGAGAGAGTGAACTTTTAAAGCGTAAAAAAACGATCGCTCTAAAATATTTTCGCCTTGAATTACATTTTTACTATGGATGACGAACCTCAATTGTTGAGTTTCTTATGTTTAAAAAATATAACATTCGAAATTCAAACGTTTATGAACGGCCAGGAGCCCAGAATTTTCAATCAGCCTATGTTTCTTCGACTGCATCACCATTTACCATCAGACGGGATAGTAGGCAAACACTGACTGCTATTATAGTAAAAAAATATGTTTATTCGAGTATGATTTCTTTTGGTGTCTAGAGGTCGTAAGCGTGACAGCTGATCGGGTCGAAACGGGTAATACGGGTTGACTCGAAATTAGTTTTTGAGTTTTTATGACGATAAATTCTCAGTAGCAGTTCGAAATAAGGACGTTGGTGGTGTATCACCCAAAGTTTCACCTTTCAAAAAGTTTACACCGAAAGCACGTAAAGGCGTTGGTGGTGGTTGTTCCTACGCCTGACCTGTCTCTAGTCACGTCGCTTTGCGGTCCCATCCAAGTATGGGAGTAAGGGAATAGAGTCCACCTTTGCTTGCGCACTATAATTATGTCTTGCGCAGATAGCTAGTCTCCGTTGAGACTTACCGCCATGAACGATAATCTTAATACTTTAATTTTGTATAGTATTAATCATAATTACTTTAATTTAGTAATTATTTAGTTATATACATATATTATTTGGCCATGCCTCTATCTCATTTTTCTCTGGGCCGATGCCAGAGAAAAATGAGATAGAGGATTGCCTGAAGCACCTTTCTGATAACAATTTAAAATAATAAAGAAGACTGCAGCTGCCAACACGCCTGCCAAGCTTAGTACTATCGCAACTGACTAACATTTCAAAATAGTTACATTAATGTATCAGTAGTAGAAAGTATCGTGTTTGTTATAATATTACTTTTGTGATTACCTACTTCTTGGCAGTGATAGCATCTTAGAGAAAGAACATACTCATATTAACTGTGAGGTTATCATTCCGGTTGTTTTAAATTTTATATTTTGTTTGTTTTTTGACAACGCATCTGGATTTTAATTCGTAATTGAGGATTGATGGAAATGTCTATGGGCCACAGCAACCACTCACCATCAGGTGGACTGTGTGCTCGTTTGTCACCCTTATCCTATAAAAAAAGCTCTGCCTTTATAATTGTTTGTACCGTTAATAACGCGATTGTGTTTTCGGATTTAATATGCATTCGCATTATTTTAATTTCAATCGTGTCCGTTACAAAAATATTTAGAATATAATCTTTATATCTCGGCGTTTCATTTTGGTCAGACCACTTATATAAAAATAAGGAGTAGAAGTCATTGTATTGTGTTTTTGGAAAAAATATTAATTTCATGTTTTTTGTTTTTACTGCAAGACAGAAAAAAACAAAGTAATAATTAACTTCATAAAAGTGTTTGATAAGGTCGCTAAACACAGCGAGGCCTGCCTTCCATGTAACGCAATTGCACCATTACAAATGCAGTGACAGTTTTTGACGTCGTTGTAAATTGTTTATAATGATGTTGCAATCGTAATTTAAGACCAATTTCATTAGTAATAAATTGGTGAAAAACATCTAGTACTTCTCGCCTATTTATAACAAAACAAAAAAAATAACAGTATAATTACGAGGCAGTTCATTTCAGTCTTCAGAATGACAACGTATCTGTGTGGCATTCATTGTTTGAAGTTAGTTACAGTTGTCTGCGGGCTACTGTTACCACTTACCATTATGTGGCCTTTTAACCCGTTTGATATTATAATATTTTTAATAAAACAAATTCGCTAGCATGCATTGTATTTTTACAAACACGCTTTGTAAAAATCGATGTAAAACTTTTAAGAAGGTCTGCGTACTTTTTTAGTATGTTGTGATTACGTTTTTTGTAAATTAAACTTTCCTTTGATTGTAGATGGGGGCTTACATTTTCTAAACACTATGTCTTGGCACCACTTCAGAAGTTTTCATGTGGAAATTATTTTATTCTTCTTAATTAGTTCTTTTTAGCTACGAATTTTTATTAAGTTTAACTTTTTGTGTCGCAAATATTGTTTGAATACTTAAAATTAATACTCAGTTTATTTTCTTCACCTTACTTGTATTTTTGGGCGATTTTCTCACATTGATCATGTCAAATACATTAAAAATTAGCATTTCGCCCCGGCTTAGCATGGTTGATTTCTGAATCTCGATCAATTGTGAATCTAAACCATTCTCTAATCAACTTAATCACACGCACGAAATTTCATCAAAATCGGCCTGCTGTTTAGGAGGAGTTCAGTCACATAGACACGAACAGAAGAAATATACAATATATAATATACATGTATTATACATGTAAAATTTTCTCTTGATTTATTATGTCTATTGATGAAAACCGTATCAAAATCTGTTGCGTTGTTTAAAAGATCTAAGCGTACAGACGACGGGAAGAGACTTTGTTTTATACCATGTACAGATAGGTATTGATAAAATCTTCTATAATGTAATGGAAAGGGTGTGCATATATTTTTTCATTTTAAAGACTTGGATTTTCTCCTGTATCGTGGGGGCAGTTTAAATACATAAATTTCACTAGGACAAACATCCAGACCCGGAACAATTAGGTATTTATAGGCTATAAAAATACTTGTTCTGTGCGGGATTCGAACCCGCGACCCCCAGCGCAACAACTCATTGCTAAGCCCCTGCGCCACGGAGTCGTCAAATTTTCTTAAAATCTTTTAACAAAAGTAAAACCAACTTCAAAGAACTAAAAATAATAAACAAACAATGGTTAATATTTAAGATTACAAAGATAACGCTAAGCAAACAGAGGTGGAAGTGGTAGAGCAACGCTGCAACTATTAAGGTTGTATCACGAGTGGGTCGGCTCAACCTGGGATGGACCACGCTCTCACATAATACCAGCATATAATAGCATCTTATTGCTGCTCTGTATAGTGTGTGTAAAGAACCGAATACACTTTTTACTGAAAACGAAGCATTCCATCTTAGCCCTCAGGGGTGATAACGCATCTTCATTTTGATTCTTAAACTGAGATGGATGTAGATGACTATGGATCTCAGCATCCACTTACCATTAGGTGAACTGTGGCCTCGTTTATCACAATTTTGATTTAAAAACTAGAAAAGAATTGTACCTACAGTCGAATTGAGAACTTACCCCCTTTTTGAAGTTTGTAAAAATTCAGTTCCTGAAGAAAAGTATTTTGCAATTCATCTGCATTTTTCTCTTATTTGTATCATAGACTAAACTCATTTAAAGCAGTTGTGTAGAAAAGTAAAGTTACAGCCTAAATGCATTCCACAGATGACGTTTTACTCTCACAGTTGGGCACAGGCAACTTTTCATTATTGAGAGGGGGTTCCCAGCCAAGGATGAATGAGTACGCCGTGCTGCCAAATGTGTGTTGGCGGACATCACGTGCATCCGAAATATTTATTTAATTTTTCATACGAGTAAGTAGGTTTTCTCATTACGCTTTCTTTTACAGAGGAGGAGTAATTTAGCACTTAAAATTATTATTAAAACGTTTACATTGGTGTTAGTGGGATCGAACACGGATTGTTCACATATCACGAAATTTATAGTTGAGTGCTTTTACTATTTATTAACTACTACGTTCTTAAAGCAGCTATGTGTATAATATTTAAATTAAATTTACACATCTATTATATTCTGAAATTTATTTTATATTATTTATATTGGCCTAAACTGTTTGTGCAATTTGTTTGCAATTAGTTTAAAAATAACTCAATTTTAATAAGCTGGTGTGCTCCATCGATCAAAATACAATGGTAGTTTAAACTCGAACAAAAAAGTTGTCGGAGGCGTAACTGGTGTGATGTAAATCTCTTCGATCTGCGAATTCGAACATGCCTTAACTCTCCTCCCGCGCCATGAATATCAAACCTATAACATTAAAATGCTCGACCGAAATGCTAACTGTAAAAACGAGTCAAGTCATTTTATTATTACTTTTACGGGAAAGCTAGGTCGGGTCGCTAAAATGTTGCTCATATGAAATTTATTTAAATAAATAATTTGCATTTATCTCTTCTATTCTTCAGCCCAGTGCTAGTGATACAGCATTCTTATTTCAAATATTTATTACGTATAAAGTAATATATAAGTATTATTTATAAAGTTTGAATTTCCAGTTTTGATGATAAAGATGGAATAGATTTACTCCTAGATAAAATCGCAAGTTTATGCTTTATTTTTTAAGTAGCCTTCAAATCATCTGCTTAATGTACGCCTTTTTACGAATGCGCTAACAAGTGTGCGCTACTTGAAAGTTGCCCATACTGGTATGGGCAACTTTCAAGTTAATATAACAATAGTAAGGTTCTCGCTACCATAGCTTATATAGCACTAATAATATGATATAAGCTATGGTGTGATGGTGAGGGTAAAGATTTGGGTGGATTTGGGTCTGGCGTTTCAGATTGTATATGTCTCAGCTTGTCAGTTTCAAAAACTCATTAGTAATTTCATTTCATTTCATTAGTAAGCGAAACGGACAAACATCCAGCGGAATGAAAATCCATGACGCATATATTATTATATCAACTGTGTAAGATCAACTTGAGACGTAACCTCACCTTGACACTTAACGGAATTTAATTTTCTCGTAGGTGTTTTTCTTGTTATATTATGATTTATGTAAGTTTTTACATAAGTATAGGAGTATTTAATTGGCAACAAAGGTATAATTTGTTTTATTAGATTAAGTAATTAGTATTTTAATTAATTAGTATTGTAATTGATGTGATATGGTATCATTATTACGACAGCCCATAAATAATTCTATTAATGGAAAAAAAAAACTAATAGCATTATTTATTTGTGATTTTGTGACATTGTGACTAGTCGGCTTAAGGAAAGTACAAGTTTCCACGTACTGTACGTAATTTTACGTACTTTTTACGTACACGTAAAGTAATTTATATATTACCGTTAACGTAAAAGCCTATTATAAGTCCACTGCTCAACATAAGCCTACCACATAGATAGGCTATTTGCTATAGTTGCCACGCTGGCTTGTTTTCCTTGGTGCCCAGACGATACTTACTATAGCATTTGGGTATTGAATATTCTGACACCGCCATTACACTGGTAATTTGTATATTATTCGGAACAAAATTAGTATATTGTTATTGTATATTTGAGCTTGTATTTATACTTTTTATATTAGTAGCAAATCGGTGGAAATTACGATGTTTAAAATTAAAAAAATGCACAAGCTAAAATTATATTTTCAGTGCGTAAAATTATACTTTTATACAGTAGACATCTACTCCAACTTACGATTAGGTAAAACATTTTTATGGATGTCTGATTATATCTTAGGGTCGGCCATAAAGAGGACAATGCCTTCTAATATGTCCATGTAGGCTCAAGCCCAAAACCCAATTCAAGCTAACTCAAGTTTATTTAAGCTTTGAAAATGAAATTATAAGTTTAAAGAACACATCGATATTATAAAGGTAAAAATGTCAACTGTAGTTGTTGTATTGGAAATATTTGTTTTATTTCAAAATTTCAAAATATATAATGTTTTGCTTAAGTTAGAATCGATAAACTTCATAATCTGTCTCACTTGGACTATCTTCAAGGTGTATTATTTTTTCTACATTTTCATTGAACGTAACGACTGATTTTCTTCGTCTTTTCTTGTTTTCGCCGAATTCATCTTCATCGTCTGATACTTCTGCGGCGTCTTTTAATTTGTCAATAGACTGTATAACGATAGGCATACGTGGCTCGGGCATTGCCAGGTTAATAATTGCTTCGAGTGGAACCTCTTTTTGTAGAGTAGGTTCACGATTGGCTTGCTCAACCGGGACATCGAGAATTTCTTGAAGTCTCTTTTCACTTCTTTTGAGTTCGTCGAAATCAAGTCTAGGCTTAACAGGTTCATTGTCTTTAGGTGGTTCTTGGAAAGATTGGTCTCTCGATACCAGGCTATTTTCATCACTGAAGTTTTCTTTCTTTCTCCTATAAACACATGCAAAATCGCTTAGTTTTAAGGTTCAGCGGCCAAGTTACATATGCACAGAAGTAAAAGTGCAAATCAATGTTTGTGGAAAATTATTGGTTTTACTTTCCGTGTGGTAGCGATATAACAGAATCTATCACCTCATTTAGTTTTGTGGATGTCGTAAAAGGCGACTGTAGGCCAAATATACATTAAAACTTTCTACATTCAGTGGTATAACTATCTCGATTCCGCTAAACAACAGATATACACACGGGAAGCAGCGTCAAAGGTACGAAACGACCATCAGTCCACCTGCTGAGCGTAACGATACAGGCCAAATCTATTATTTCGTGTATTAAGTGTCTCTGGATATATTTTTGAAAAAACTTGCAATGCTAATAACATTTATAACACTCTCGTTAACTAATTCAACTAAGCTACTGCAACTGCTTGTAAAAAGAGTGGTTCACGATAACAGATGAATGATGATGGATGATTCACCAGTTTACTATTACTATACATATATATAATCATTTTATTATAGACAAGTGTCCACTTACTTGGCTATTCACACGCTTATTTACTTACCTATTTACTTGTTTATTTACTTGCCTATTACCTGTTTATTTACTTGATAATATACTGGAATATATACTTAACTATTTACTTGCTTAAAACTTAATTGTTTATTTTCTAGACTATTACTTGTATATATTCTGATCTATTTACGTACTTACTTACTTGATTATATACATAATTATTTATTTGATAAATTACTTGTCTATATACTTGCCTTATTTACTTATTTATTTAGTTAAATATATAATTGACTATTTATTTGATTTATTTGGCTCTTTATTTACTTGAATATATATCCAAATATTTAGTATTATATATTAGTATAAGTAATATAGGTAAATGGTGAAGAAAAATTAATTAAAAAAATCTCAAACATTCTTTCCTTTTCTACCGACTTCAAAAAGAAGGAGATACTCAATCTGTATGCTTTTTTATGTGTGTTTCTTTTGATGAACAGATTTCAATGATTCTTTTTTTTTATTTGAAAGCTGCAGCTTCTCATGTGGCCCATTTGAACAGGATATGACTAATAGTTTTTGAGTTATTCTTAATAATTTATATTGAAGTCGGTTCTACAAAATTTTTAATTATTAATTATTATTTTTGATTTTACTGTGCACGCACACATTCGTAGGGGTCGATCGGTAAGCAATAACGTTGTTGCCCATAAATCACATTCAATTTGGGGTGATTCCCAATAAAAGTAAAAACCTTATTTACTCGTATTTTCAAAATCTGCATAACGGTAAATCATTATTTATATATTTGAACTTAAGTTTAAATTTGGCTGCTCTTTGAAAAATAACCCTGTATACTTGCTTAATAAGGTGATTATGTACTTGGATATTAACTTGTTTATTTACTTGTCCATTTAATTGTTTATTTACTCAACTTTTGCGTGATATGTACTTGATTTTTATTTAATATTTACTTGTTCATTTACATGATCATATACTTACAATTACTTGTGAAAATGTACTTGATATTTGTTTTTACTTTTAACTTGAGTAATTCATTGCCAATTTACTTGTCTATTTACTTGATTATTTATCTGATTATTTATATTATGTACTAAATGTAAAAAATATATTAGAATGGAATAAGGTTTGCATAGGTTAATGATTTTCAAAATATGATAATATTTGTCTAAAATACTTTTAGAATTACTTTACTGATTCATCTATAATACTGTGGAATAATCATTTACGTGGTGTAAAAGAAGCGTTATTCTGTTCTGATGTAAAGACGTGGCATTATTTGGAGCTACTAGGTATATCGGTCATCATAATATCTCTCCTGTTAATATATACAAATATGTATAATAAATCATATTTGGTTCTATATGTACATTATATACGTGAGTGCATATATGTATATTAAAAAAAAAACTAAACAAATTCAAATATATATAATTTAAAATGTTTTATCGCTGCTCTATCCAAAAACCTCTCACCAATATACCAAAGGTTAGCTGGCCGAGAATGCCATTATGGTATTAAACTCTCATTTGTACAGAAATATTTCTAGTGCAGTAAAGAGTATTCTATCTACTATCATAATAATTATATTAGCGTAGTCCGTAATTTTTTTGTTTTGTTTATGTCGACAAAAATTATTTATCGTAATGGCTGGTGTTTCCTTTTAAATCATATAAATAACTGTACCGGGAGGCGTTATACTTCTACACCTTATAATATTATGACCTTAAATCCATATTAAGTTTAATCTAATTTTAATTAAAGCCTCAAGTAAAGTATGTATCTACTTGTGTGTGGATGTGTGTGAATGCTCGCTGTGGTCAAATACGGTAAGGAGGACATCAGATGCAAATGATTGTTGGGTGCCTTGCGTTAAGATAACAAAAAAAATAAAAATAAAATAACTTCGGTCATCTTACCATTTTAGGAAAAGCCATAATGCTAACGCCATAATTAGGATGAAAAGCAGGATACTGAGTACTATTGTAGCTGCTAACAAGCCCGTATCACGTTCTTGAATGGAGCATATCTCACGACTTTCTAGATGATCTTCTAGTGATACTGTGCTAGCTACGTTAGCTAGAATATTATTATTTATGTCACTGAAACAGGTAACCGACAATATTTGTTAGAAATTATCTTTTATGTACTAAAACTGGTCATTAGTGGTATTAATATTTAAAAATCAACTTACGAAGTGAGCCGATTGACTTCTATCGGTTCTCGGTTATTCAATCCGTAAACAAATAGTTGAAGTAGTGCTCCGGTACTGGTTGAATTCTCTCGATTGTTTTTAAAAATATGTTTCTCCGTTTCGGAGCCCATAGGAATTACTATTGCTCGTAATGCTTTTACTTCATACCCAAGTGATTTTTCTAGATCGGATAAAATCGTTTCTTCATCTTCCAAAAATGAATCACGTATTGTAATAACTGCTATGTGATTGATATCTAGCAGCCGCATCTATAATAAACGAAAGTTTTTGATTTAATTTATTGTGTTTACATAAAACGAAATGGGCGTAAAACCTCTTTGTTGGTGGTAAATAAATACGTATGAAAAGTAAGCGGGTGAGGTCAACTGCAACGTCGGTAAACAATACTTTGTTTTTTGTTTTGCTTTTTTACTTTTTAAAAGCGTTTCACTTTGGTGTTTTCAGGTCGAATTTTGTTTACGTCAATACCGATTAAGTTTTTCTTATTTTTTATTCAAAATACATAAAAACCAACGATACAACCACCTGATATGTAAATTAGGAAATTGAATTACAATTAATTTATTAGATTATATTTGTGAAGCATTTGGGTTATGACCTTCCGGTATAGTCAATGATACTCATATGTAGATTAAAAGGTTAGGTGAAATAAATTTATGGAGTATATATATAATTATGTAGTAGTTTTTTTTATTTCTATTTATTTATTACTGATTGAGTTCTATGATTAGACTAGCTGTCCCCCGCGACTTCACCCTTGTGGAATTTACTACGATTTCATGGGTTTTCATTTTTTTGCGCGGAACCCTAATTTTTTCTAAAATAAAAGTATCCTAACTTACTCCTTATGACATCAGATATCTTTCAGTGAAAGTCCCGTCAAAATCGGTCCAGCCGTTTCAGAGATTAGCCAGAACAAACAGACAGACGAAAATTTTAAAAATTGTTTTTTTTGTTATTAATACCGTTTATACTTTCATATGCATTTAGTAAAAAGCTGTTATTTTAAAATTACAAACAGACACTACAATTTCATTTATTTGTATAGATGTAGATGTAAGTCATATCGAACAGGATGAAGTCTGTTGAAGCTAGCATTTTATTAACATAGAAGTAATAATTCCAAATCAAGTGGTATGAGCTCAGCTCGGCTAGTTGTTATTTATTTGCATCTTGGTAAGTCGATTGACATATTTTTTTTAATCTATACAAATAAATAAAATTGAAGTGTCTGTTTGTAATGTCAAAATTACAGTGTTTTACTAGATGCATAGAAAAGTATAAACGGTACTTATATTGTTATTTTTGTAAATACACTTTTGAAAATTTTTGTCTGTCTGTCTGTTATTTTCGGCTAATCTCCAAAATGGCTAGACCGATTTTGACGGGACTTTCACTGGCAGATAGCTGATGTCATAAGGAAGTAACCTAGGCTACTTTTATTTTAGAAAAATAATTAGGGTTCCTGGCAACAAAAATTAAAACCCTAAATGACACGCGGGCGAAGTGGCGGGGAACAGCTAGTTTGAAATATTTTGGATCGTTAATTTACTGATCCCCGTAAGCCTTAGCTTAAAATCCCGCCTAGTGTCAGTAATTGAAGAAACCGGACAAGATCGATTAGGAATCACGCTCTGAGGGTTCCGAATAAACTTAAATATTATGTTGATAGTTCATCCATCCCAGGAATCGAATCTTGATGATTTTAGGTTGTTTTCGATACCAATACACGAATGTCAAAAATTAACGAAGATTACTTTATAACATATCTAGGTGTACTTGTTTATAAAAAATCTGAAACTTATAAATCGTACATAAAAGTAATTTAAACACGAATCAGAAGGATTATTTATATATTGAGATGGCTACACGCAACAACAACGTCTTTCAATTTCGGTCAAGGTGGCCAGTTTGAACAGAGATTAACCATCTGCGCAGGACAGGGTTATAGTGCCCGAGTGTACGCGCAAGCACAGGTGCACTTTCCATTCCCTCACTTTCATAGTCCGATGGAGCGATAAACAGACACGACTGGACAGATCAGGCACAGGACCAATGGCTTTACGTGCTTTCTGATGCACGAGGATGAAACACCGCTAACTTACTGACTCCAGGCTGCTTGTGAGCATTTCTTAACAGAAAAATCCAATAACTGATTTTTGGCCCGACCTCGAATTCGAATCCGGGACCTCATGATCGGTAATTGCGTTAACAACCACTAGAGCAATGAGTCGTATACATAATATAGCTAATTAGGGAATACTTAAATCTGTATATTACGCCCTTTGTCAAACGTTTACTTACTGCACACCATGTTGGAGCAGTGCGTCCAAAACATATTTAATCCAGATCGAGAGAGCACAATGTGCAGTCTTAAAGACAATGCTAAGAAACCATACAGATACCTTCATCATACCTTTACCCTAAAAATATTAATCGGTCATCCCTCCCGTCTTACGCATAACGGTACATTGTGCACGAGGAAGTAAGGACGAGTTAACGCCTTTGATTTTAGGTTTGATAGACTTTGAAATTAAAAATATGTAGTATACGAAGGCTGACACAGAATTAGTTTCAATATTATTTAGTCTCCAAAAAGCAATGCGTGGAAGCGAGATGAAATAATGTCTATCTCCCTCGCACTTTTTCTTATCTTGCCATGAAAGAAATATTATTTTACTTGAAAGGACGCTTCATTATAATAGGCGCTAGTAATTCTTTTATTTGTATTTGGTAATCAATAACATAATACGTTTATCAATAATAATATACTAGGAAAGGCACTTCATTCCAACCGAGTGTTCCACGACACTCACGCATGTTTTATTTTCCTACACATTAACAATATTATGTGATCTTACTCGATCAGGTTCTGAAAGTTATGTGCAAACTAATCATCGTCACCATCATCGTCTTTACAGTCCTTCATAAGTCCATTGCTAAACAGCCTCCTATTATTATGTTTTGTTCTTAAGATAAGTGTTCCCGGATATATTATTCTACTCTATGGATAAGTAACTAATATATATATATATATATATATATATATATATATATATATATATATATATATATATATATATATATATCCAAACGGATCATTACAGCCCTTCACAAGTCCACTGCTGAACATAGGCCTCCCCCAAAGAATGCCACAAAGCACGGTCCTGAGCCACCTACATCCATCGACTTCCTGCATGTCTTACCAGATCGTCACTCCATCTCGTTAGGGGACGCCCTACACTTCGCCTACTGGTACGAGGCTGCCACTCGAGAACCTTTCTTCCCCATCGGTTGTCGGTTCTTCGAGCTATATGGCCGGCCCACTGCCACTTCAGCTAACTAATCCGTTGGGCTATGTCGGTTACTCTGGTTCTACTGCGGATATCCTTATTCCTAAGTTTATCACGCAGAGAAACTCCGAGCATAGCCCTCTCCATAGCTCGCTGAGCGACCTTGAGCTTCCTCATACGGCCAGCAGTGAAGGACCACGTCTCAGTTCCGTAAGTCATCACTGGCAACACGCACTGGTTGTACAATTTCGTTTTAAGGTTTTGAGGTATGTCTGACGAGAAGATGTGTCGTAGCTTCCCGAACGCTGCCCAGCCGAGTTGAATCCGTCGATTGACCTCTCGGTCGAAGTTGGACTTACCTAGTCGGACTATTTGTCCCAGGTAAACATACTCGTCAACAACTTCGAGCTTAGTGCTCCCAACAACTACCGGCATAGGTGTGACATGGACATTAAACATAATCTTTGTTTTGTCCATGTTCATCTTAAGACCTATCCGTTGGGAGACACTATTGAGGTCATTGAGCATAGTGCTTAGGTCCTCCAGCGATTCTGCCATAAGGACTATATCGTCGGCGAATCGAAGGTGAGTGATGTACTCGCCATTGATGTTAATTCCGTATCCTTTCCAGTCCAGAAGCTTGAAAACGTCTTCCAATGCAGCGGTGAAAAGTTTCGGGGATATAACATCACCCTGTCTTACACCTCTCTGCAATTGGATAGGTTTCGTACTTTGGTTCTGTACTCGGATAGCCATCGTAGCTCTACTGTACAAACAGTTCAGCACTTCAATATACCGACAGTCAACTTGGCACCGCTGAAGGGACTGCAGCACCGCCCAAATTTCGACGGAATCAAAGGCTTTCTCATAGTCCACATACGCCAGACATAGTGGCAAATTGTACTCTTCGGACTTCTGTACAATTTGCCGAAGGATATGTATGTGGTCTATGGTGCTAAAGCCCTTTCGGAAACCGGCTTGTTCGGGAGGCTGGAAGTCGTCAAGTCTGCGCGCGAGACGATTCGTAATGACTCTCGAAAACAGCACGTAGACGCGGCTCAGAAGGGAAATCGGTCTGTAGTTCTTCAAGAGAGCGTTGTCACCTTTCTTGAAGAACAAGACCACCGTACTTCTGCTCCACGCCTCCGGTGTAATGCCACGATGGAGGACGGAATTAAAGAGCTTCTGAAGGACTTCAAGTACCGGTCTTCCACCCGCTTTCAGAAGCTCCGCTGTAATTCCATCCTCGCCTGGGGCCTTGCCGTTTTTAAGATGCTGGAGAGCCATTCTAATCTCGCTCAGACTGAGTCTGAGCGAAAATGATCATATCATTATATTTATACTTGTCTGTAAACCCGATTACTTGAACCACACCGAGGGTTTTCTACATAGATCTATTAAAAAAACCATAGTATAACGTAGAAATACACTAGGAAAATACAAAAAGAGAATCAAGGAAAGGTTTGACAATTATTCTTTTCTTTTGTAATTTTTTGATCATAACGTAATGCGACAAAAAGGTAAAGTAATGCAATCAAGTATAAGAAGACCATCCAGACGTACTCCACAAGGATCCATCTTTATTTCTATTATCTCTATTTATACTATACACAGTCGATATCATTAAAGTCTTAAAGTATAACAAAATACATCTGTATGGAGACGATACTGAGAATGAGGATTTTTCGACAATCTTCGAATGTGCAAAAAAATAGTCTAACCCTTAATCTAATAAAATCAAAATATACAATGCTAGCAAGTAAAGCAGAATTTATTTATTTTTTAAGTAAGAAACCGGAAATACTAATCAACAATCAAAAGTTACTCACAGTCGATCATGTTAATAACCTTGGCTTACATTCTATAGCCAACTAAGGTTTAATGAGTAGGTATATATTATATTATATATATATATATATATATATATATATATATATATATATATATATGCGTAAGGTTTTTAACTATTTAAAGGTATTATAAAAAAATTTAAAATATTTGTCAGAACCGACCTTAGTAGAGTCGTTAGTATTATGAAATTTAAATTATTGATCGATACCGTCGGCCCACGGCTATATAAAAAAACAAAAAAGGCAATTCAACGCGCTCAAAACGCATGAAGTACTTGTTTCTGCGTTAACATCCCAAGGAGAGCTTATATCACTCCATATCTTAATGAAAATAATATTTAAAAATGGACGCACGTAGGAAGCTCTACTTAACTTGCTTTGTTCAGAATTAGTCAATGATAAAATCCACTTTATTTATTTCATAAATCAGATTGGAGCAAGAATGCCCGTGAAATAAATACACGTAGAAAAGCCTTAACATGCTAAATATTCCATATCATTAGACAATGAACTACAAGGAATATTTGAAATATTTGGCCGCGAAAATCTGGAATGATTTGAAAGAAAATTCTATTACTAGCCTTTAAAAGGAAATTCTATTATAAATTAATCGACATTTCAAAAAAGGGCAAATAGAGTTATTTAATAAACAAAGTCTTTGTGGGCTGAATTTTGTAAAAGTATTTTAATTTAATGTCTTCATTTATTTAATACATTTATTGTAATGATAATAAAAGGGCCACATCACTTATACACAATTAATTACTAAGTGCATGCCACCAAAAATATATTTAAGCAATAGGAACTGGCAATAACCAGAACTGCGCATAATACCCAGCGAATAATTAGCCTGTTTCCGTTGTCCCATATTAAATTGTAACAAAATTAATTTAATAATTGTACATGCTTTTTTATTGATTATATTAGGTCTTTATTTATATATGTATGTGTTATGTATGTTTTTTAATTTTAAGCTTATTGTTGTGTATGGCAATACATACTATTACTATTATTACGATTGGAGAATAAATACTATTCTCATCTGGTTGGTATGTATGAATATATATATATATATATATTAAATGATAAATAAAATAAAATATATAATGTTGAATAATATAAAACATAAAATCTATAAACATATACATAGAGCCTAATAAAATAAATATATAAATAACTAAATGAATACCCAACCAGATGGAAGCCCTCGACAGGAGACAGAATACATGGTCGAGGGCGATGGAAAGGAAAATGAACCGGCGGATGATGCGGGCGGTATCAAGGAGCACTCTTCCGCATTTGAGCCCGGGGCCCGAGGCGTTTGGAAATAAATCGGCAGTAACGCTGACACGGGACAACGTCACGGTGACTTGGCCGAGTGAAGCTCACACCCTGAGGGATTTTTATTATTATTTAAAGTAAATACTGGCACCTGAATTCATTTACACCAAAACGGATAATTATTAGGTATTTCTAGATTCAAAACATCTTTCACATGCATTACAATCGGTGGCAATCTCTACGACTACTACGTTCTTTTAAGAAGCAGCAGTTGAGTTACACGTTCTGACGGCTTTTATTATAATTGCAGAGTAAATACCAGCATCTGGATTCATTTGAAGAAAAATGGATAATTATGAGGTATTTCTAGATTCAAAACCTCTTTCACATGCATTACAGTCGGTGGCAATCTCTACGTCTACTACGTTCTTTTAAAAAGCAGCAGTTGGGTTTCACGCTCTGACGGTTTTTATTATAATTGCAAAGTAAATACAAGCACCTGGATTCATTTGAAGAAAAACGGATAATTATGAGGTATTTCTAGATTCAAAACCTCTTTCACATGCATTACAGTCGGTGGCAATCTCTACGACTACTGCGTTCTTTTAAGACGCAGCAGTTGAGGTTCACACTCTGACGGTTTTATTATAATTGCAAAGTGAATACCAGCTTCTGAATTCATTTGAAGAAAAATGGCCAATTATGAGGTATTTCTAGATTCAAAACCTCTTTCACATGCATCACAATCGGTGGCAATCTCTAAGACTACTACATTCTTTTAAGAAGCAGCAGTTGAGTTTCACGTTCTGACGGTTTTATTATAATTGCAAAGTAAATACCAGCATCTGGATTCATTTGAAGAAAAACGGATAATTAGGAGGTATTTCTGAATTTAAAACCTTTTTCAACTGCTTCTCGAATGGTTAAAGCATCAAACCGCGCAATCAATTAAGGACAGAGTTATTCTCACATGTTCACCGTGAATAGTAATAAAAAAATACTGACATGTACATAATGCCAATCAATATTCAATGGGGCCAATAATCCGAATCTAATAACGCAAATAAACACTACTAAAGTGATAAAGACCAAGAAATTCAAAACCATTTAGTCAAGATTATTTTAACTTCAATTACGTAAATAACGCATTTCTAATTCGAGGGCAATTTTCCCTTCATAAAGAGACATCGGAAGACATGGCCGATATAAAAAAAGGTGTTGCTAGATACGTCTATATACGATAGATGTATATCATATGTGATATTAATGCAATTCTGATAAACTCACTTATGTGTTTCTATAGCATATTATATTGCCAAATTTAAATCATTTGCGTCCGATATTTTTTTGCTAATTTCGGTACGAAAATACCTATACATGATGTTTTTAAATTGAAGCCCACGCGAGGGAAGCCGCGGGTAAAAAGCTAGTAATATAATATGTAACTTGTTTTATTTTTAATAATAAGGTATTTTTTATAAAGACGAGCACACATGATGGTAAGTAAATTCTGTAGCCCATAAACGTCTTTTTTATAGAAGAGGGACAAACGAGCATGCGGCTCACCTGATGGTAAGTGACTACCGCCGCCCATGAACAACCGCAACACCAGGGGAATTGCAGGCGCGTTGCCGGCCTTTTAGAAAGGTGTAAGCTCCTTTCTTGAAGTCATATCGGTCCGGAAAATTGCCGGTGGTAAACAATTATACAGAAAAGTTGTATGAGGAAGATAACTCCTAGTAAAACGCAGTGGTGGACCGTCAAGCATCCAGATGGTAAGGATGGTATCGTGAATGTTGACGCGATGTGCGTTCGTGAAATTTGGCGGCAGGAATTAATCCCAACAATTCCTCAGAGCACTCCCCGTGGTAGATTTGATAGAAAATGCAACATCCCTACGCAGCGCTAGTGAATCGAGCAGATCAGAAAGAACACGGTCGTCGACAATTCGAACCGCTCTGCGCTGGATGCGATCAAGTGGAAGAAGCTGACACTAGGGTGCCCCGGCCCAGAGATGAAAACAGTATTCCATGTTAGGCCGTATTTGCGCTTTGTAAAGTTGCAAGCGATGTGCCGGCATGAAATACTGTCACGCTTTGCTGAGCAGGCTAAGCGTTTTAGAGGCCAATTTGGCCTTCACTTCCAAGTGACTACGAAACTTCACACTATTCGATATGTCAACGCCGAGGATTCCGATACTAGCTGAGGCAACAAGGGAAGTGCCTCGAAACTGAGGAGATACGACAAAGGGGTTCTTTTTTAGCGGTAAACGCGCAAATTTGTGTCTTCTGGGGATTGAACTGGACTAGGTTTAGTCGCCCCAAATACGAAATTTTGTTTAGCAAAGACTCAACTTCAGACAAAAGTTTGTTGCGATACTCGGTGCCGTTTTCCCGAGAAATATTGACAGGACGGTGTATAAGGCATCACCAGTGCTGTCGTCTGCATAGCAATGAATGTTACCAGTTTGCAACATGTAATTGATATGCAGAAAAACCAGCGCTAGTACGCAGCCTTGTGGAACACCAGAGTTAGTAGACTTGTAATCAGAGCATGCACCGTCTACTACGACCTTGATGCTCCGATCAGAAAGGAAACTGGTGATCCAATTGCACAATTTCTCGGGAAGCCCACAGGAAGGGAGCTTCGTAAGAGACACTTTGTGCCAGACCCGATCGAAGGCCTTCGCTATGTCCTAACTAACGGCCAATGCCTCCTCCTTGGACTCCACTGCCTCCGCCCATCTATGAGTCAGGTAGACCAGAAGATCACCAGCTGACCGACCCCGACGAAAACCGTATTGCCGGTCACTAATCAGCTGGTGATCCTCAAGGTATCTCAAGAGCTGGCAGTTTATAATGGAATCCATTATTTTGGAGAACAAGGAGCTGATAGCGATAGCATAGATAACATAGGCAGTAGGAGTACCGGAAAAGATGCGTTAAAACCGGTGTCAACTCCAGAGCACACGTTTTCAGCACAAAGGTAGGGACTCCATCAGATCCACTCGACTTGCTGACATCCAGGGAGAGGAGTGCTTTGCGTACCGACCCAGCGCTGTATAAACCGCACATCCGGCATGGAGCACTCACACCGCGGGATGGTCGGCGGTGTGTTCTCCCCGTCATCGAGAGTCGAGATGGACGTAAAGAGAGAGCTTAACAGATCGGCTTTCTCCTTTGCGGCATGGTTCAGTGACTCATCCTCTATGTGCAGAGATGGAAGAGATGGCTGATAGAAGTTCCCTGGGACAGCCTTGGTGAGAGACCAGAATGCAAGGGTTTCCGAAGGAAGGTGAACTAGCTTCTCGCCAATTCTGCCGGTGTGTTTATGCCTTGGCAATGACTCTTTTGAAGGACCTGGAGGCGAAATTATACTTCTTTTTAAGAGCGCTGGTGTTTATATCCCGAGACATTGATGCGTCAGCCCAGTAGCCCGGTTGTACTTATAGCGTGATGCTATTTTCCAGGAGCGACCAAACCATGACTGGGATCTGCCTCCTATAGGCACCAAATAGGATGGATTAAAAAGTTCCATACCTTGAATAACCACATCAGCAACATAATCAGCAACAACGCTGGGATCTTTCGGCGAGAAGCAAACCCAAGGGTAGGACGCAAAAAAAGATCACATCCTATCCCAATCGGCCGACCTGTAGTTCCTAACACAGCGGCAGCCTGCAGAATGCAACTGCGACGTTAGTGCGAGTGGCACCATACCCCGGACAAGACAATGGTCCGACGAGCCTAAACTAGCTTCGACGGAAACCTGATATTTGTCCGGATTATAGGTCAGCAGAAGGTCCAACAGGGAAGGTGCACGATTCTCCACATCTGGAAACTGCGTAGGCGAAGAACCAGCTGTGTAAGACCATATGCCAAGGCAAAGTCATAAACATCTCCCCACGTGATCGGTTGAACGTGAACCGAGCAATTCGGAGTGGTGGGCGTTAAAATCGCCAAGGTTCACGATCTCTGCGGATGGGATCTGCTGTAGCAAGGAATCTGTAGCCCATAGATTACTGTATATATACTAGTAGCCATTGCTGTAACCATTTGGATGTGGTCGATGAGTCGGTCAGTTTTGGCATAACTGCTTTGGGACTTATACAGGCATCCGTAGATGCGGGGATGGTCGTCGCTGTCTACGCGTAGCCATAGGGTGGAGGGGTCCGTACCTTCAAGACTGCCGAGGCGTCGCAAACAGATGTCCTCTCTGATGTATACGCAAACTCCAGCCCGGGGCAAAAAGGAGTGTTCTAATTTGTACCCCGGGTAGGAGAGATATTAAGTATCAGCAGGTTTGAATGAAGTCAGTGCAAAAATTCACGGATAGCGTGACAGGGGTCGGCTTGGTCTTATTGCTCTCCTTGCCCCGAGCAGTTTTAATCGCGAGCAGAATCTCCCCCCCCCCCCCCTAATACGAGGGGCAGCCGGAGCACCCACGCTCAGGAGGGGAGTAGCTTGATCTTGGATGCTCAGCGAGGGATTCTACAATGGCCCTGGTACCCTCCTGGGGTAGTCTTTTATTTGATTCCGATACCTTGTTGATGGAGGGGGGGGGGGGGGGAATCGGGTCTCCGGCTACCTACACTTACCAAGCGAAACGCAGAGGTAAACCTCTACTTCACGCTTCGGTATTCTGTGAGGTCGTGGTACCACCCCGGTTCGAACCAGCCCATCCGTGCGACAGCAATAGCTGGCGCGTCGCTCCACCACTGTTAAAACCTCTATATCTATGTTCAATTAACAATCAAATTGAAATGCGTTGCCACCCCCTGAGGACTAAGCTTGAATGTCTGAAATCTTTGTTTCCAATGAAAATGGTCTCCAGTTCCCTACACTCACCTTACGAAACACCCCCCTTTCCCCGGTCGAGCAGACCCATTCGCGCTACAACCATAATATATCTGTAGTATGGCTCTACCGCGTACACTTTTCTATCACTATTGTATAAGAATCAAGCGATTGTTTACCATAAACCTAAAAAAAATGGCTAGAGTAAATAAAGCTTAACTGTCATAAATTGACATCAACTTCACACAAATTGACAATCCATTGTCACTTGTCACAAATTGACAATCCATTGGAAGTTTGTCTGATATATTTGATGAAAAATTAAATTAACAACAGACTAGGAATGTTTATTAGGGTTGAAAAGAATAAACAACGATGTACCCAGATCGCGTCGCTCGATACCAACAGATCCTTAGTTATCCAATAATGTTATGAATGGAATGCACAACGTAACTCGTAAGAGGTACATATATTATATGCGAAGGTGCCAGTGGCCAAAATTAAAACGGCAAGAACTTTAACTTTTTTTGTTTTCAATTCGACTGTATGTACTTTTTTATATGTAAACTAGATGGCCAGGCAGACGTTGTTCTGCCCTTTCCAACGACCCTTCCTACAAAAATGCTTAAATTCGCAAAAAAAATTTTTGAGGGTCATCTATCGGGATAAAAACTATCCTATCTCTCAAGTTGGACCAAAATACACACAATGTGCACAATTTCATTGAAATCAGTTCAGTAGTTTAGAAATCCATCGCGGACAAACAACGTGACACGTACTTTTTATATATAAAGATTACGCAATATCTTCAATCAAATCGTCAATTGTAAACCGATTTTAATGATTCCTTTCTAGGTTATACTTCAAGAGTGGTCGCATTTAGTAATTTGGAGAACAACATTCACTCCTTAGTGTGGGAAAATAGGGGTTAAACCAATTAATGTAACTATATTTAGATGACATGCTAGTTGTTTCCTTGAGCTTATCATGCTCTTTAGTCCACTCAAAAGGGTTAGAATTAGACTTTCTTTAAAGAACTCAAATGGATAAAATAATTTCCACATTGCATATTAGCACCGATTACTGGGGCTGATTTGCGGAAGTAATTCTATTCTTTTTAATTTTTCGAAGTCGGCTTTTACTTTTTACTAAAAGTCTAATTTTGGTACCATCACTTGTGATTTTTAAGTGCAGCAATAATTTAAATGACACGACTTTTGAACTTCACAGTACTTTGACTTCGTTACTGAAGACATCGCTAAATTTACGTTAAAGTGGATTCTTGAGCGCTCTTTAGGAAGTAGTTATATTCTTTGTTTTAGAATATTACATTTATTATCATTTAATAATAATTATAGTCATTTCAAGAGGTGTGAAAGTAAGGTGGATAAGGCTCGGAATGACATGTTATGTGAGGATACTTTCGATCCCAGGCAGCAACAATAAAGTTGTAAATTACAAATTTAACTGACGATTTGGTAAGTGTTTGTCGGTGAAGGAAAAAAGAGGAGGAAACCTTTAAAAAATTAAAAAAAACACAACATATCGAGGACATGTGAAGTCTGTCAACACGTAATGAGGGCGCGTGACGGATATTTCCTTGAACCTCTCAGGAATGAGAAAAGGCCTGTGCCCAGTAGTAGGTCGTATAATTTGGGCTGTTACTATACATTTATATACAATTTACTGTCGCTAAATCATTTTATCTTTGAGGCACTTTACACTCGCTGCCTTTTACAAATCTGATTTGATAGGAGGAAGGCGATTGATTAAAATCACTCTAAACATATAAGTATACTAGCTGTTCTCCGCGACTTCGCTCGCGTGTTAGGGTTTTATGTATTTGCGCAACACCCTAATTCTTTTTCTTAAATAAAAGTAGCCTAAGTTACTACTTATGAAATCTGCTATCTGTCAGTGAAAGTCCCGTCAAAATCGGTCCAGCCGTTTCGGAGATAAGCAGGAACTAACAGACAGACAGACAGACAAATATTTTAAAAATTGTATTTTAGTAATAAGTACCGTATTTAATTTCATATGCATTTAGTTAAAAACTGTAATTTTGGCATTACAAGCAAACCCTTCAATTTTATTCATTTGTATAGATATGAACTGCAATTACCTTTTTTTAATGTACTCATTACCTACTTTCTATTATAATCTTTGGTAGAATAATTTAATATTAATATTTCTTGTCTTTGTTGCTGAACCCGTCAATACATTAAAATTGATTCAAACTTCATTTTTTTTATTTAAATTTCAAGGCAGCTCATGTTACAACAAGTACGTCTTCATAAATTTTGTAACCTAAAAAAATATTGGCCGATGAAAAAAAGATACAATAAAGCGTATGTAGTGGCACATGACCTTCTTTTCGCTTGTTTCTGGACCATTATAACAGTCAGAAAATTTAATGATTTTTACTGCGATAAACAGGATATAATAAAGTATGACTGAAGACACTCCTAGATTTAAAACTTGCCGAACAAGTTCTATGCAATAAATTGGTCATATAAAAGTATGTTATGTTGTTTGAAAAACTAAATAATATCGCTCATTATGTTTAGATATCCATATATTGGATACTGAAGTCACCAGACTGCAACAAATTATAAACAAGAAAATCTGCTGGCGTCTTGAATAAAAATATTTAAAAATTGCGATAAAATCCGTAAAATTAGTTTTATTAATTTAGTAATCGGGTACATAAATAGAAGAAATCTGTTTACTTTTTTATTTTTTATTTTTAAAAAACGTTAATGGCGTATTGTCATTAATGAGGTATACGATGGAATGCCTTACCAGCCTGTTATAATACCTACTGGTTCTTCATTGTCTTTAAATTGTAACATATATGTAGCAGGAGGTGTACTGCTGCCGGAAAAACAAAAGATAAAGGTCCATACGAAATTCTATCAGCAAAGGAGCCCTGTCACGGAACCTATCAGTTCCTTGTTTTTTTTTGTTGTAATTTTAATTAAATAAGTTATTATTTTAATTGTAATTTTTTCATTGTAATCCTAATGACTTTTGCAATAAAAATGTATATAAACAGTTTGGCTAGAATTCGATGGATGAACCGACAGTTAATCGAAGCAACAGCCAGTAATAAATGTCAGCCAATGGGTAATTTATGTCTCTCGGCATTTTCATGAGTAAACAATTGTCTGATTAAACATCAGTAATATTAAATTTTTTACCGAATTTAAAAAGAGGAGGTACTTAATTCAACTGTATTTTTTTGTGTGTTACCTCATAACTTTTTTCCAGGTAGACCGGTTTTGATGATTCTTATTTTATTTGAAAACTGGTGATTTTCATGTAGTTCCATATAAATTTGATCAAGGTCTGACCACTATTTTTTAAGTTATCCTTAATCATTTACATTTGAGTCGGTTGTACAAGATTTTTAATTTTACCACTTCTGGCTGTCAAAATTGTGGTTCATGACATCAAATTTCAACAACTTTTACAACTTTCTTGTCTACTTCCATACAAAAGGACTTTTAGGCAGAATAAAGTCTTTCCTCCACATACTTTTTCGCCAATTCTATGACTCCAAATTATCTGAAGAAAAACTTTAAGTTTCTTGCTCATTACATATCAGATAACGTTCTGCGGTCAGCCGGAGAAGTTATACTCACATTCTTATCGAACTAAATGCTTTAAGAATTCCTTCACGGTCAAGGCCATCTGCTTATGGAACCTCCGCAAATTCGTCACCAATCAACAATTCAAAACTCACTACCTAATATCTAATACCCGATAGTGATTATTATAATCAATTGCTTTTTTTTTCTTTTTTATAGGATAAGGGTGAAAAACGAGCACACAGTCCACCTGATGGTAAGTGGTTGCTGCGGCCCATAGACATCTACATCTATCCTCTGTTACAGATCAAAATGCAGATGCGTTTTCACCCGTGAGGACTAGGATGGAATGCCTCATTTCCAGTAAAAAGGGCCTCCGGCCACCTGCACTCACCAAGCGAAACGCAGAGGTAAACCTCTACTTCACGCTGGTTTTCTGTGAGGTCGTGGTACCACCCCGGTTCGAGCCGGCCCATCCATGCGACAGCGAAAGCTGCCGCGTGGCTCTACCACTGTTTAAATGTAATCATTAAATATATTTAGATTTTTGTTTCCCTTGTGTATTTATTTATGTATTTTTTATGTAAATTGTCTATTGGTTCTTATGTATGTTTATATTATTTATTAACCTCTACATAGTAAAACAAAGTCTCTTCCCGCCGTTTGAACGCTTAGATCTTTTAAACTACGCAACGGATTTTGATGCGGCTTACATCAATAGACAGAATGATTCTAGAGGAAGATTTATATGTACAATACCTGCATATTATTTATTATATAATTCTTCTGTCCGTGTGTATGTGACTGAACTCCTAAACAGCTGGACCGATTTTGATGAAATTTTGTGTGTGTGATTAAGTTGATTAGAGAATGGTTTAGATGTATAATTGGACCCGGTAGGTGGCGTAGTTGTCGAGATCCAGAAATAAAACGTGCGTAGCCGACGCGGATCGCCTGTTTTGTATATATTAGTGTATTATTTACTTATTATAATATTATACACTAGCAACCCGCTCCAGCTTCACTTTTATCTATGAATGTGGCGTCATTTAGATTTAAAATAATCATCAAAGACAGTTTATTTTATCAAGTTTGCAATTTCTCAAAAAAATCTCCAAGTTTTTCAGATAAATTATAGCAGAAATTACTAGCAGTAAATGCCTAGTCTAACCTATTTATAGATAATCTATTTATAGAATATTTGTGGAAAAAGAATTTGGAAGGGCTTTAGATTAACTGCCTCTTGTAAATCCATAGGGACGCGTTAATGAAGACCGTGGTTGATCTGAGACTGACTTTATTTTCTACCCCACATGCAAAACATAAAATATTTTTATTCAAACCACCCACACAATTTTTTCTAGATTTTTTTGAATATTTTATAATGTTGTGCCAATTTGAAGCACTTAGATAATTTTTTTTCTAAAATAGAAGTGCCGTAACTAACTCTCGAAAATGCATATTTTTAATTTAAATTCCAGTCAAAACTAGTTCTGAGCAAATCTGCATTTAAAACAGCCAAACTAATATTGGGCCAAACCCAATATTAGGATAAATTAGTTTGTCCTAGGCTAAACTACTTTCTCCTAAGCCGCGCAGGATGAACCAAATGGTCGCGGCTCTGGGGTACATAAACTACTGTCATATATGTTGTACTAGCACACTAATTTTCACAACAAGATCGCTTACGAAAGAAACTAATTTTACCTAAAATCGATTATGTCAATAAATATTTTATGAAATCTTTATTGACATAAATAAATATTTGTATATTATATATATTTGTTAAACACTTTTTTAGTGATATTCCTGGTCAAAATGATGTTAACGAATATTTTTCAGTCATAATTTCTATGTAATATTTTTTCAGTCAAATCTATTTTTACCCAAACTTCTTTAGACAAATATGATTTTGATTGCTTTCGTCGGTCAAAATTAGTTTTAAGATATATATTTTATAACTAATGAAATATTATTTATTATTTTATTTTAATTGCTTATTACTATATTGTTAAATAGTCGTATTTATACGTATGTATTAATTTTGTATTTATGTATATTTATATCCAAATATGTATAATATATTAATATATGTAAATGTACGAATATATATATATATATATATATATATATATATATATATATATATATGCCTATGTATAAATCTATTATATAAAATAGAATAGTTAAATGTCTGTCTGTTGATAATTAATAACATTCATGTTATTTTCAGTTTACTACAGGTACATACGGAAAATGGATATTATTAAAATGATTTTTTTAAAAGATTTATCTAGTGCATGGTCACATTCCGCTTTAGTCCTCAAAGGTGACAACGAACCTTTGAGGACCAAAGCGGAATGCCTCACAGCCAAAGACTACTCTCACAGTTTGTAATTATACTGCTTCTACAAGTTACCCTGCACACCGAGACGGAATAGAATTTACAGACAATGAAACATCAACTGCATTGCATTAACGTAAACGCGTGTTTTTCAGCAAAGTATAATTCATAAAAGAGGATTTTTTTGAAACATTCAATATGTTGCATGTTATGCGTGTATTATTGTAAAACATATTAAAAAAACATTTACCACGAGATCAATGTGTCCGGTACGACCTAAGCCATTACGGTCGGTTGCATACACTGTGAATCGGGCACCGTTTTCCAGCTGAGCATTATTGCGTACGTGTACAAATCCACTTGAAGGGGAAACAGCTAAGAGCGGCTGCGGACTCCAGTAGACTAGTGCTGCGTTTTCACCAATATCTGCGTCTGTTGCCTGTTAAAATATGTAAATAATTATTTGCATTAAAAATACTAAGACTACGCCTTTTCTTAAAACAGAGAAGGGTATGGAAATATTGCTTATTTACTTATTTATTTGAATTGCAGCTGTTCATTGTTTACTTTCTTAAGATCACCTATATTCTGGAGTCATTTTGTAGAACATAATATAAATTAGCAATAGATTTCTTGATTTTAAGAGCTTTGTTTTTTTTTTAATATGTAGCAAAAAATTAAAGCAAAATGAATGTTATTTTAAAAGTGATAACTGCTTTTTATAGATGAAAGTAAAGTGTTTAATATGAAAAACATGCGGTTATAAATTTCATTGAAACAATTTAGCGAGTTCATCGTACAAAATGTTATCTTCCCTAAGGCAGTATTAAGCAAATGAATTTCAAATTCAACTTTATTTTTGTACTCATATCTCGTTAAGGAAGTCGAAACAAAAATATTCCTTCACAAAAGAAACTAAACAACATAACTTTATGTCGGTGCTAAGTTATTATTCGAAACTTTTAAGAAAATTTAAATAATAATGCGCATGTTTTGTACCGTGTGATGTCATATAATGTAATGCAGTATGTCCGATGTGTTCATAAAATTCTTTACAAAACTGTCACCAAAACAAAAGTTTCAATGGATAAAATTTAATACCGTTGTTCCTCTTACAGATTTGTGTTAAGACATATCGTTTTATGATTTCATTGGGAGTAGTTACTGATATCACTAAATTAAATTATGAGAGAGAGAGATTGTTTTTTTTTTTGGCTATTTTGGGGCTGAAATAATTTTGAATCTTCTTTCGATTGATAAAATATTTTTAAAAACAAAAAAATATTACACACTAATATATCAATAAATATTGAAGGATAGTTTTAGAGCGCATGCTGTGCTCTTGATATGTATATTTCAAAATCTTAAATTTTCAGTTGCACACTTTGCAGTTTTAGGCTTTCCGTTGTCAAGGAACCCGAACATTTTTTTTCTGTATGACCAACGTAATTTAGTTTTTGACCGAAATCTATAATTATAAACAAATTCTATATATATAGGAGTACGTATATTTTTTGATATTGACTCCATTTTAATATTAAGGGATAATAAGATAAATAAAAGGATGCAGGGATTCGTAAGTTGAGTTTGTATATCTATTTGGAATGGGAAATCATTATATAGTTGTTATCAAAACATGGGATAGTTGTCAAAATTGGGCAGGATAACGTAATATATAAGCAACAGGAAAATTTATCAAAATATCAGAATGTAAAAATTGATTGTAATTTAATTATAATCATTTTAAATAAATGATGTCATGTCTTTTTTAATTACTGCCTATTTAAATCAAACGTGATGAAGTTCAATAATAATTTATCTATGAGCCTTCTACTTATTATTTTCATTTAAAAAATAACGTTTAAACATCTACCTTCAGCTTCACTAAAGCTCGTGGTGAGACGATTTCTTCCAATTCAGGCAGTGGGTATCCAACTGCGATAGGTTCATTTTCCTTCTCGATAAATTTTGGATCGTTATCATTTATGTCATTGACGATTAAATTCACGTAGCTACGTCTGGCGTTATACAAAATGGTGTCCGTTAAAACCCATTTATAGGTGCCGTAATCGTAGGGCCCGAGAGAATTAGGCTTAGCATCGGCATTTAGGGAGCGCTTCATTCTAGCCGGCTCGTCGCTTTTACAATGCAGGATCAGCTCGATGTGTACCTGTGACAGAGGCATAAATGCGATCGAAGGGTCCTCCCTGTCTATTGGTCTGGTATGAAGGCCGTATTCGTCAACATATAGCCAATTTTGTTCGACGGGCCAGCGATTTGCAATCTCATAATGGCAATCTCTGTAAGTTGAGTTCAGCACGACCAAATTTTCGTAAGCTGCTTCTTCATCTCTATCTATAACAATCAGTGGAGGAAGCCCGATCTCGTTCGAGCAAGTAGTAACCGCTTCCACCATTAGCTGAACCTGAGGAAAAATTTTTGTTTATAAGACTTGTTGTATATGGCTCGTAATATATGGAAATATCACCACGCTTGTCAAGCGTAGTGACAGTTATAGAATCAAACGTATCACACTTATTACGCTGTTTCCCATTGCCGATCTGGGTATTTTCTGGTTACCTTAAATTTGATAGCACGTAAGCAACGAGATCGCAAACGAGATATTCAATCTTAGTCCTCAGAAATGACAACGTATTTTGCATTTTGATTCATAATCGAGGATAAATATATGTGTGACTTACCATCAGATGGACTGTGCGCTCGTTTGTCTGTTCTATTAAAAATATCTCACTCCTCTGGGATGGCAGATCTGGGATGGTAGCTTCTTTGTTTGAAGTTGGTTGCAGGTGTCTCCGGTAGCTACTGACTATCAGGTGCACTGTTGTTACTCTAATCTATACTTATATATAATAAACTATATGTACGATATAGAGCAAAGTTAAATTTTATAAAAATTTTAAATATAGCTCAAATTCGGATGACAATGCTAAAATATGATTAAAAATGTCGTCAATGTTTTATAAATTAAAAAAAAACACTTGTTATAAAATGAAACTGGATTAGTAGTTCTCTCCTGTGACAACTGTTTAGGAGCTATTATAATGCTAAAAGTAAACACGCGCACATAAAGGCACTGACGAGTCCTAACTTAACCTGACCGTATTCAATATAACTCCTATATGAGTTTGATATGGTCGATGGCTAAGATGCACACATTTTGATTTTGCGCAAATGTATTTACGCGCTGTCTGGAACTTGAACAAGAACTTTGGCCACTAGCTAAACAGTCGTTAGTGTAATAAAAATAGTAAAATGAAATGAAGTACGTACAAAATGCAATAAATTCACAGACATAGGTAACAAAAATTCTTTTTCTCTTTCTTAATCACCTCATTATTCAAATTAATTTATTTCAGATAACATAAGATACATATAATTGACAAACATTGATTATTTGTTAATATGAATAATAATATGTCATTAAAATACATTAAAATACAATTAAATACATTGAAATACAAATAAAATACATTAGAATCAGAATACAATAAATATAAATTACACATAATTATTAATAATACCTTCTCGCTCCCACAATTTCTGGGACATGTCTGTCGCAGCAATGCTGGAGGAGAGGACAGTCCAATCATTTTCAGGATAATATTAGAGCTAGCCCGCATTCTGCGCACCAGTGACGCACACCGCTTACGCATGGTCGTATGAAAGCATGCAGTGCGCGCCTCTGCAAATATGCCAGAGGCACTGCAGAAGCGGGGCAGCGCCAAGATCACCCTAAAAGCGTTATTGTACAGGATGCGGAGATCATTGTAACTTCGCTTATTATAGTCTGCCCACAGGCTGGATGTATAGAGTGATGTACAATAAGCTCTAAATAGTGTAATTTTTACCTCCTATGAGCATCGCGCAAATCTGCGGGCTATCATGGCACTAATGGACAACGCTCTCCGCTCCCGCTCAATGTCCGCATTGTCCTTGTCATTAGTGATTAGATGTCCCAGGTACTTAAATTGATTGACAACCTCTAGGGGCACACTTATAGCAATGAAATTGTGTAACTGGTAGAAAACGTGGTTGGCTTCGTTTCGACGCTTGACGTTTAAATTCGTTGTTTTGTGTAAATAAATTAGTATTTTTGTATTAATATACGTTACAAAGTGTTATCATAATGAAAAAAAAAAACATAACAACACAGTGATTCCCACCGGGAAGTATTACCACTATCGCACTGCTGTTCACTGCAAGACCATGGGTGGGGAGGATTTGTCATAATTGTAGCGCTTTGCAGGTGAATTGGCGCAGTATTTTAATCAGTGGTAGAGCCACGCGGCTTTTGCTGTCGCATGGATGGGCCGGCTCGAACCGGGGTGGTACCACGACCTCACAGAATACCAGCGTGAAGTAGAGGTTTACCTCTGCGTTTCGCTTGGTGAGTGCAGGTGACCGGAGGCCCTTTTTACTGGAAATGAGGCATTCCATCTTGGTCCTCACGGGTGACAACGCATCTACATTTTGATTTGTAATAGAGGATAAATGTAGATGTCTATGGGCCGCAGCAACCACTTACCATCAGGTGGACTGTGTGCTCGTTTGTCACCCTTATCCTATAAAAAAAACGCTATGATCCGTCGCTGGTTTGTTATATACAAGAGGAATATACCACGCCAACATACACCCGAGCCTTTCCTTTTTTTTTTCTAGGATCTCTTATATAATTTAACTACGTAAATTTATATAAACGTTGTAAATATGATATTTTAATTTTACAATACACATGAATGTTAAAGGGAATAATAATGCGAGAACATATAAGTAGTAGAACAAATGATATAGAGGCAACATTTTTTTCATTACAGTGATAAACAAATTAACAGACCACACAATTAGTAAGTAACGGCCACTGATGCGTAGTAATTTCTGAAGGTACAATGTCTCACAGGCTAGAAGTGTAAAGCAGTGTGTGTACTGCTGGTTAGTGGAGGTAGAAATAAGTAAAACTTAAGCCTCACCACCAAGTAAAACCCTTTAAGTGATATTTGAAGATTAAAAGTTAAAAGTTACAGCATATATACCTCCCACTGCTGGACACAGGCCTCCCCTCATTTCTGAGAGGGTTTTAGGGCAAGGAAATGTACGCCGCGCTGCCCCAATGCGTGTTGGCGAACTTCACGTCTTCGAAAAATTTTTTTTCTGATTTCTCAGACATGTAGGTTTCCTCACGATGTTTTCCTTCACCGCTGAGCGCGTGGTAATGCAATTAAAATTGTAATTAACAATTTCATTGGTGCCGGCGGGGATCGAACCCGGGTGGATCGCGTACTGTGAAACTTATAGCGAGCGCTAACCATCTGAGATACCACGGTTAGAGATATTTGGAAACCCGTTTAATTCTACTATATGGCAAGGTGTATTATTCGATTTCGTCGAATTCTGAAATTATTAGTCACAACGTGGACTTAATGCAAGAAAAACTTTAGACACAGGTGAAATATCTCGTTTACGTACGTTAAGTTTACGTAAAATACGAAATACCCAGGAAAAAGCGTCAAAGTTACTATACTCATTGGTACAAAGTTTGGTACTACGGTCGCCTATCCGCCTGTTAGCATACCTAAAAAATCTAGCAAATCTAAAAAAATCTTCCTTACAACGAGGATTGCATAAGAACGGCGAGAAGTATGTTTGGCACTCTAATATTACGAAAAGCACATAATATTAGTAGTAATATTACGAAAAGCACATATTAGTAATATCCTTACCCACGACGAAACGGAAAAGGTATATGAGTTTAAGGGTGAGGGTTTGTTTGTGTGTGCTAACGTGTTCCCATTTATTAAAACATGTAATGCACGTAAATTGTCACATGATAAAACAAAATAAAAATATGTTACATTTGATATAAATGTGACGAGTATTATTTTGTCTCTTGAATTTAATGACCACGATTATTTTTAATTTACTTATCTTCACTAAAATTTTAATAAATAAAGCTGCATACGATCATTTGTGTACTTTGTTTTTAATGGGTGCGATAACAATCAATCAATTTGGCTAAATGATTTGGACTTCCTCGAACTGGACGTAGTCACCACAATCCTTCTGCGAAAATTTTTATTGCGTCTCGGTATTTGTCACGTCGATACCTTTATTTTATTGGTATTCCTTAATAAATTTTTAGTTGACAGGAATGTAATTGATAAAAATGAACCAGTCATGCTTATTTTGTATACCAAACAAAATGGATATAGGTGATTTTGAAATTGATTTACATCCGAATAAATTAAAACGTTAGCCATGTAGTGACAGTGTAAGAATATCCACTATCCCATATCGTCCCGTGGGAGTCGTAAGTGGCGGCACAGTTAAACTGAAGCAGGAGATGGGCAGCAGCCCAATCCACTCGCCAATCGTGGAAATTATGGCAAAATCCCCCTATTAGACAATCTATGATGAGGGCCTATGAAAATTTAAGCGTGATAAAATTCCGTTTTAAATATATTTTTCATATAA
Source organism: Parnassius glacialis (assembly GCA_033319125.1). Classification (NCBI taxonomy): domain Eukaryota; kingdom Metazoa; phylum Arthropoda; class Insecta; order Lepidoptera; family Papilionidae; genus Parnassius; species Parnassius glacialis. Next base: position 23,837,757 of record JAVANC010000021.1, read on the forward strand.
TACAGGGTTATTTTTCAAAGACTAGCCAACTTTAAAAATCAAGTTCAAAATATAAACATGTTATGCAGTTTGTTTTGCAGTTTTTCAAAATACGCGTAAGTAAGGGTTTTATATTTATTTGAAAACTAGCTGTTCCCCGCGACTTCGCCCGCGTGTATTTTAGGTTTTTAATTTTTTACGCGGAACCCTAATTCTTTATCTAAAACAAAATTAACCTAAGTTACTCCTTATGATTTCAGCTGTCTGCCAGTGAAAGCCCCATCAAAATTGGTCCAGCCGTTTCAGAGATTAGCCGGAACAAACAGACAAACAGACAGACAAACAATTTAAAAAATTATGTTTTTGTTATAAGTACCATATTTATTTCATATGCATTTAGTGAAAAGCTGTTATTTTGACGTTACAAACAGACACTCCAATTTTATTTATTTGTATAGGGTATAGATATCTGAAATTGAATGTGATTTATCGGTAACAACTACAGCATACGCGTGCTCGTGCGTGTACGAGTCAATGCACGGAGCTTTTGCCTAGTATTTACTTCCTTAATGACACGCTCGCTACTAAGTACATAAATACGCGACGCGAATTATGATTCCAATTATCCCTTCATACTTTAAACGGGCTTAGGACATTAATTAATTATTAAATAAAAAATACATTTCAACGACGTAACTGATGACTGTCTTTGTTATGGTGTATTTGAAAATTGTAATGAAGTATATTCAACTATTAACAATTTAAAATGATTAACTATTTATAACAACGAACTGTTAACAACTTAAATATGCAATCACTTAAAGTAAAATACTAACCATTCACAAAAATGTTTTGAGGTGGCCAATTGTTATTATTCAGTGCTTGTACACCTTGATAATGAAGTGGGCAATATTAAAAAGAATTCAGTAGTTTTCACACCTACTGACTAACTTTGAATTCGAGCTGCATCGTTGGTTCTATCGCGGGGGTTCGGCTCAAAAAAACTCGATTACTGCGGTTTCGACAGCCGGGTTTATTATTGAATGATCACCTCGAGCACTTCCGTGTGACGGAGTGTTGAACTGTCCAAAGTCGATCAGCTTTTGGTTAGCTGCAAGAGTTGTTTTCCGACTGGGTAGTACTCGTGCGTTAATACCCTTTTCTTTGCAAATGCAATATAGACTCACTTTCGTATAATCTTTGCGCATTACGTAAACTTTCATTGCTTAAAATGTAACGCCGTACCATTTTATAGTATTTTTAAAAAGTGACTAGTGATACTAACTACGAAAAATTTAAAAATAACTCACTGGTAAGTAAGGCTGGGGCCTGCCGTGTGAATGCATCTTGCGTTGTAACGGCTTACGGAAGGAAAAAAGCGGAGAGACGCGATTATACCTAAATCTGTAACCGAGCGAGCGCCGAACTGCTTCTGAATTCTACACTCCCTTACGAATGTGTACCTGCGTAGTAATTTAGTAGGCGCTACATATTTATGAATGACAATCAGTTAAAATAATGTATTTCCACACATTTTCAATATTAAAGAGAAATAGGACAAAATGTTAGACTTTGTTTTCTTATTTTTTTCCCCATTCTCTTATATAACCTATTCTGTACCTCCTTTGCCAATTTAGCCGGCTATTGCAAAATAACCCTGTATATTTGTTTGTAAACACGTTTTCGAACAGGACTAACTTTAATCGGGAGTGAAAAATCGATCTAGCTACGTCCCATTACTGGGAAAATCTTGTTAAACGTTTCCTACACGTTCCTTATTCCGTCCACACACGGTCTACGAGCTGGGAAAAAATAAATACTTATTTTCATAGACAAATAAAATGTTTTGGCGGAGAGCACGTATATACATCTTTATGCTTTACTACGAGCTTGGATCGATACAAAGATCATTGTTTTATTGAAATCATTATTTTTTACGTGGTATAGGACCACTGCGGTTAAGCTAATTATACATAGCTGCAGCACGAATTAGTCAGCTCGACCGGGGCTCATGCTCTCATAGGATAACATCGTTAAACAGAATAATGCTATTGTGTCGTGAGTGTAGAGAAGCAAAGACCGGTATTAAGGCCTTCCATTTCCGTCTCCAGGGGGGAAAAAGCATTTGCATTTTTATTCTTAATCGATTATATGTAGATGTCTATGGGTCATAGCAACTCAGGTGAACTAGGTGCTCGTTTGTCACCATTATTCTATAAAATATACAATTAAACCTATTTGATACTTTAATTTAATGTACCTGGTTTCTCAGAAACTGTTGTAATAATATAGAAAAAATATTGTATTTAGGTAATGTTTTACTTTACAGGTACTAAAAGACGGTGAATAGGTTCTGAAAGACATGCATTTTTAAGAAATGACAAAACTTAAAAAAATTCATTTTACGCAAATAACCTGTACGACTGTATATCAGCATTTAAATTGTTGTTTTTAATTTTAAATGCTGATTCACCACTAATTCGGCAGTGAAAGAAAATCTGCATTGAAAATATGGATGACATGTCAAGTTTACCAATACGTAGGTCACTCAATAAGTTTTGAGATGCTCCAAATTTAAAAATGGAACGCACACGTGTTATATGTTTCTAAAAAGCAAATTTATTTAAAAATAGATCTCCATATAAGCCAATTGCTCAATATTATCAAAGCAATAAAGTTCTATTAATTTTCTTGCAACGATGGATCTTAACCGTGAAAATTTGCGCGCTATGATATATTATGATTTTAAATTTGGTTTACCCTAATAATTAAGTTTACAACGGTTACAATCAGCATTAGGGCACTCAGCTCCATCACGCGCAACAATTTTAGGTGGTTTGCTGAATTCAAAAGGGTTGAAATTAATCTTAATGATGACCAAAGAACCGGAGCCCTGCAAACACAGTAACGGCCATTGAGGTGTTACGTACTACGTACTACATTATACTTCAATAGTAACGGCATAAAATGTATGGACTACTGAAATGTTGATGCGAGTAGACCCTCGAATCACATATACGGACATCGAAAAGACTGTAGGCATTAGTTTGGGTAGAGAATTTATACTATCCCACATCAACATCTTGGAGTGAGGAAGCTTTGTTGTCAATGGATCCCTCGTTTGTTCTCCGAAAGCTAAAAACAGACTCGTGTGGATTGGTGCCGTGAAATGCGTCTACGTTTTGAAAACGCGGCATCTAGGCGTGTTTCAGAAATCGTTACTAGTGACGAGACATGGATCTATCAATATGATCCGGAAAATAAAAGGCAATCATCGGTATGGGATGGGTCTACTCAGAAAGACAGCTACCGACAAAACTGCAAAAACTTCGCAACGTCGGCAAAAAAATGGTGGCTAGTTTTTTTTCGCGGAGCCGACATATGTCGACGTCAACGCTGGAAAATTGTAGGTCAGTCAATTCTGAATGGTATACTACAGTTGTATTACCCAAAGCTTTTCAAGCTGTGCGGGATAAAAGACCAAAGACCGGGCTTCGGGGAATCATGCTGCATCACGATAACGCCTCTTCACATACCTCCCTTAGAACAAAAGCATTTATTGAGGAATCTGGTATTGAAACTCTAAGTCACCCACCCTACAGCCCTGACTTAGTTCCTTGTGATTTCTTTTTGTTCCCAAGAGTCAAATAAAAATAAAAGGCAAGTTTTTTTCAAGCGCCGAAGAAGCCGTGGCTGCGTACGAAGAAGCGATTTCCAACCTTTCAGATCAAGACTGACAAAAGTGTTTTCAGAGTTGGTTTAGGCGGGTGGAACTTTGTATAGAGCATGATGGAGAATATTTTGAAAAGATGTAAAATAAATATTAATAGAATACTTTTTGTATATCTCAAAACTTATTGAGTGACCTACGTATCCATGAGCGCAGTGTGGCAAAATCTAATATTATGCTGTAAATCCTGATCAGAAAGAAGAACGGGCGAGTGAACAGTGGATTAAATATATGCAGACAATTTACCTTACTTATTAAAAGAATATTGGAGGCGGTAAGTTTATTTTTAAATTAACAGTTTGATATATTAATAATAATATTATCATTACCACGAGAATTTCTCTGTTGAATATAACCTTTCACAAGTACGATCATTTTGGGGTCAAATACATCTTTGTCCACATTTTGTGCAAAAAACTTTAAAATTTAATTTTAATTTTATTTCATTAAAGAAAGTAATTTACATAGACTTTTAGATAGAAAGGACGTTTTTAAGTCTGAAGAATCATGACAGTGTTTATGAAAGCTTTATAAATAAACAGCTATTATCACGAAGATAATTTAGATTATAAGATAAATTTACCAAGATCACGTAAAAAAAGGAAAGTAAAATGAATTTATATATTTTAAAATAAAAAATAAATATATCTGCATATAATTATATAAGTATACATTTCAGAAAATTATTCATGTTGATTTACGTCAATGCCAAAATTAGGTTAAGATACTGTGTTCGTGGTTTATACAAATTTAAAAGTTGGCTATGGCAGAATACCAGCGGTGACCTCAAATCACCACATAGCTGACTCACAGGCCAGTTTGTCTCATTCATTTTGTTATACATAGGTATGTTTCTAAGCTACGTTTGTGATGATCTTTTTTGTACATTTTTAACAACCATGTGTGAATTGAGACAAAAATAAAAAGCGTTACTATTACTGAAGTTTATAGTATTACAGGTGAAATGTGACGGTATGAACAGTTAAACCGAGACTAAACACAATAAATATGAACAATTTTCTATATTTTAAATAATTTATCACCCAACTGCAGCAGAGCTCCAAAGGAAGTCATATTTTTGATTGATTAACCCCAAAGTCGTCGAATTTAGTTTTTTTGAGAAATTATAGTTTAATCGTGTTCTAATAATTTTCTAGTCATTTATGACGTCAACGATAAGCTAATGCATTGTGTATGATACAATAAACATACATACATTTATACATACACACTCACATCTGTCACTCAAAAAGGTAAGCACAGCATACGAACTTTTGTTTGGCACGGTCCTGACCATTATATCTACGCATACATACTCGTCGGTTAAAAGTACTTCTAATTTGACCCATCTGTTTTGTCACTCGCTTCTGCAGCATAAATTTACTTTCTCACTTTTTCCTTACTCATTCTTTCTACATATCGAAACCACCGAAAACTTGTTCCTTCCGAGTATTCCTTTTTTAATCTTGGTCACAACATCTTCTTGCAAATAACATTTTTTCTTATCGAAAAATTTCACCCAATAATATGGTATAGTTGAGTATAATTTTTAACTGACGACAAAAACAGGGGGGTGTTATAAGTTTGTGGTGTTTATAAGTGTATCATAGCTCCTGAACGAATGAACCGAATTTAATTATGTTTTTTTTTTCGTTTGAAGGGTATCTTAAGATACCTTTCATTTGAGAGTGCTCTTAGCTATGTTTCAAGAAAATCTGTTCAACCGTTTGAAGATCATCGGCTCTTTTTGTTTCGGGGGTTTTTAAAAATTTTAATTAAAGTTAGAAATTAAGTGAGATCACTATAACTGGGTAATTTTTTTAATTAAAAGTCTGCAGTGTGTTTCAACGCCATTTTGTGTTTGCCGACTTTTGAGTTTAACATTTTATTACATTTTAAAATAATAAATGGTTAGAGTTATAATAGTAAAAACAGTGTTAGTTGTTTTGACTGGTTAGGCTTTTTGAAGGACCGACCGAAGTATCGGCCCAAATCATGTCATTCAAGTTCATTGTTAGTGAAGTACAAGGGGCACTTGCTATATTTTATATCAAAAGGCATGAGAGGTGTAAGAGAACTCTTTGGTGTCGCAAACAGGCGCGATTTTTTCAGAATTTGGGACGGTTGTTGGTCAGTATCTTCATTATTCCTAATTCATGTTTTATAAACCATTAAAGTATATTTTTATGAATAACACCGTAAATTTTGTGTAACAGTTGCTATAAAATGTCATTTGCCACGCCAGTATATCATAGGCTTAAATTTACCTATAAAATTGCTGTTCTGCAGTACTGGCCATTTCAAATCAAAATTATTTTTGTTTGGATTCTAATTTCAAATTAATTTTATTTTAAAAACATGGAATTCCTTTTTCAAAATTAGTCATTTGTATATTGATTAGCGTTATGTTTTCATCGCATTTGAATTTTAGCGCGAACGTCAGTACGTCGAACGTCAGCCGTCACGTAACTTGCACTGCTCAACAGGCACATAAACGAAGGAATTTTGAACCGCATTGTTTTACCTGCGACGAAAAATAGATTCTGTTTGACAATCGTAAGCGCTCAGCAAGTTGGTTGGATCCTGGTTTAGCTCCTAAGCAATGCCCTATGTGAAAACTTACTCTTAGAAAAGTGATGGTCACTATTTGGTGGTTTAGCACCGGTGTGATTCATCACTGGTTCTTATCAAATGGGATTAGCATTACTGCTGATCGCTCGCACGTCTCCAATCAGCTTTGATCAATCGCTCGTCTCCTCTGCTTCTGAACGACAACGCGTAGCCTCATACTGCACAACAGATGGTCTCCAAGTTACAAAAGCTGAGATTGGAAGCTCTCCATTATCCGCTATACTCACCAGACCTTGCGCCTACAGATTTCTATTATTTCCAGAATTTGGGTAACTTTTTGGCGAGAAAAAAATCAATACCCTAATGTAAGGTTACAACCTAACTAACCTAACCTAATGTAAGCTTACAGTACAAAATGCCTTTGAAGAATTTGTTGCCTCCGGTCCAGCTAATTTCTTCAAGCAAGGCATCTGTCACTGCATTGACAAAGATGAGTCGATTGCATGGCATAATTACGTTAACTTATATAATAAAAAACGTTAATTTCATAGGTAAAGACCTTACACTTATTGAAAGTCACTCTTTAGTTTAATTTACTACTGGCTCGTAAAAAATCCTCTGTTCTGGGAAGAATCAGCAAGAAACCTAACGGTAATTTATTTTGAAATAAAAACCGCTTACAATCTTATAATACATATGTTACATAATCAGCAACGCAAAACAAATTAGAAATAGCTTGGTAGCGATGTGCGTTGAACTATAATATTAAACACTGCATTAATGTTCATTTGCAAAAATTTACTGAAATTATTTATGTCATAAAAGACGGCAATTTCATATGTAAGGACCTAATATTATAAGAAAGACGTTTTTTTTAAATTAAATTATTAATTTTGATAACTAAAAGTAATGTTATATAGGTTGTTTTAAAATATGTAGGATAATGTTATTATGCTTTACTATGTAGGAAAAACGAAAAGATTCATTTCATATTAAATAATTTATCATATAAGAATTAATAGTTCAATTGATACGAGATGAGGAAAAGTAAGTTTGTATTGGTGTGCTTATTAACAGTTACAATGCAACTAACAATTACTGGCTTAGTAGTTAGAACACGTTCCTACTGAGTTTCAAGTTAATCTGTACGTATACTCGGCAGAGTCAGAATTTGTGCAAAATACAAATGATTGCTTTTTGGGTTAGAGTATGTTGTGGTTATCGTGTCGTATCTGAACTGTGACACGAAGTCTTAATCTTTAATCTTATTTTATAACACTGCATTATTTGTGTGGCACTACATTTCACTTAGTTAATAATAATAGTTTGTAAGTAATATAAATTAATATATTGGTAAATCCAATTGGGCATACCTTAAGCGCATTAAAAAAAATACGTATAACATGGTTATACGAAATTTTTAAAGTAGTTTAAATGCATTTCGACAGCACTATCGGTTTCAACACTCTCGAAAACCATTAAAATGACACCCATGATGAAAAAATTGATACCTATTGCAGTCGCCATCTTGGATTTACATTTCGACAGCACTATCGGCTTCAACACCCTCGAAAACCATGAAAATGACACCCAAGATGAAAAAATTGGTACCTACTTCAGCCACCATCTTAGATTTACATTTCGACAGCACTATCGGATTCAACACCCTCGAAAACCATGAAAATGACACCCAAAATGAAAAAATTGGTACCTACTTAAGCCGCCATCTTAGATTTACATTTCGACAGCACTATCGGCTTCAACACCCGCGAAAACCATGAGAATGACACCTATGATGAAAAAATTGATACCTATTGCAGTCGCCATCTTGGATTTACATTTCGACGGCACTATCGGCTTCTACACCCTCGAAAACCATGAAAATGATACCCAAGATGAAAAAATTTGTATCTATTGCAGCCGCCATCTTGGATTTACATTTCGACAGCACTATCGGATTCAAAACCCTCGAGAACCATGAAAATGACACCCAAGATGAAAAAATTGATATCTATTGCAGCCACCATCTTGGATTTACATTTCGACAGCACTATCGGCTTCAACACCCGCGAAAACCATGAGAATGACACCCATGATGAAAAAATTGATACCAATTGTAGTCGCCATCTTGGATTTACATTTCGACGGCACTATCAGCTTCAACACCCGCGAAAACCATGAAAATGACACCCATGATGAAAAAATTGATACCTATTGTGGCCGCCATCTTGGATTTACATTTCGACAACCCTATCGGTTACAACACCCTCGAAACCCATGAAAATGTCACCCATGACAAAAAAATTATACTACTTACTTGTAGTACGTACTACTATTATTAATTCTGTGCTTTTAAAATGTTGTAATAAAATAAATCTCTTATTATTATTATAATCAAGTATTTAAGAAATTTAGTTATTCGAATATTGTGTATTTGTACAGCGATCTTTTTGAGCCGCTGCATTGCAAACAACCGAAACAATGTCCACTCACGACGGCGACTGAAGCCGAACCAAACTACTCTGTGGCTGTAGCTCCCCATTTATAGAAATAATTTACATACTAGGCTACCAAATCAAAGAAAATTTCGCCATTTTGGAGCCGAAAAAAATTAATTATAGCTAAACAAAATAAAATTACACTGCCATTTACATTCATTGGCTTCCCACATGATAGATGAAGAGATTAAAAAATAGATTGAGTTAAACAATTGATATTTTCTAAAGTTATCGTGTTTACAAGCCACAGGGACATGATAAATTCACACCATAAGCCACTAAAACCCTTTTTTTATTTCAAAATAGCAATTAATCGGTTAAAAAAAATATTAATAAGTTCAACAATCATTTATCTTTCTAACAATGTGCTTTTTATATCATTTATATGTATAATATGATTGCTAGATACGATTTTATTCGATAAAACGTTGGAATTTTTAGGCGATAGTAGAACATACAGTTTTAACAGTGGTAGAGCCACGCGGCAGCTTTTGCTGTCGCACGGATGGGCCGGCTCGAACCAGGGTGGTACCACGACCTCACAGAAAACCAGCGTAAAGTAGAGGTTTACCTCTGCGTTTCGCTTGGTGAGTGCTGGTGGCCCGAGGCCCTTTTTACTGGAAATGAGGCATTCCATCTTAGTCCTCACGGGTGACAACGCATCTACATTTTGATTTGTAATAGAGGATAGATGTAGATGTCTATGGGCCGCAGCAACCACTTACCATCAGGTGGACTGTGTGTCCGTTTTTCACCCTTATCCTATAAAAAAAAATACCTTGCGCTTTCGCTTAAGGTATGCAATAGTGAGATATTATGTGACGTGTGGATGGAGATAATCCATCCCTCTATCGTGAGTAACGTATAAGGAGTCAGAGAAATAACTGAAAGATGTTGTGATCTTCCATTTAGGTAAATCCAATGAAAAATATCTAGACCGACAAGGAAAACAGCGTCAAAAGTTGTCAGTATTGCCAAGAGTGAGAACTACGGCAAATTCCTTTTTACTATGGGATAAGCCAATGTGACGAATCGGAATTGTCAATATGGTTGGAATTGGTACCTAAATATAATAAAAAGATTTCATGCAGATGCTTGTTACCCCTGACGACTAAGGTGGAATGCCTCGTTTCCGGTAAAAAAGGGTATCCGGTTCTCTACAGTCGCCATACGAAACACAACGGCATAAAACTGCTTTTAACGCTGGTATTCAGTGAGAGCATTTTCCTTCCCCGGTAAAGCTGACCCATTCATGCTACAGTCATAATATATCTGCAGCGTGACTCTACCACATATAAGTTGTTTCTTTATAATACAGGACATCGAACCTCAGTCTAGAATAAAAATTGCATTGTCACCCTGAAGTAAGATGGAATGCATCGTTATCATACATAACACGAGCATCAAATGCTATTTGATGCTTGTCAACTGCTACGTTGGTATAGTGGTTGTAAGCGCGTCCGCAGATCATGTGTTCCTGGGTTCGATATTACGAGACGGGTTCAAATCAGTTATTGGGTTTGTGTTTCAATGAATTCTCAGTATCTGTCGGGAGGCAAAAATTATGCAGTGGTACATCCCCGTGCCGCGAAAAACATGTACAGCCATTGGTCCCGTGCCTGATGTCTCTTCGGTCGTGTAGGATTGCCGAGGGTTTATAAAGGCACCCGTGCTTGCGTACACCTGTGCGTGCACTATAATCCTGTCAGCGCAGATGACTGATTAGGTCTGAATTTCTCCTACGCTGATGTCGTTCGCGTACGTCGTTCGCGCGTACTAATGTACATTGTGTTCTATATAGCCGCACACTATGACGCTGACGACAGCGGCGCGTATTTTGCTACGTACGCGTACGCGACCGACCGTACGCAACCGACGTCAGCATAGGAGGAATTCAGGCCTGAGTCTCCGTTGAAACTGGCCGCCGTGACCGAAAGAAACTGGACATTTGCACTTTTTGTGAGATCGTGATCCTTACCTGGTCGAGCCGTTCCATTTGTGCAACAACCACAATACAGCTGCAAGGTGGATCTACCACATAATAAATAATATAGATATTATTATTGATTAATCTTACTCTTATAATATTATGATCTCGGATATTTGACAAGAGTACATCATTCATATATTAAATGTATTTATTATTCTAATTTAAATAATACCTTAGCTGTGCCGTTAACTTGAGTATAGACCGACGTAGCAACAACTTGAAAAGAGTATACGCCCCTGCTGGCCGGAGCTAAGAGGTGCAATTCTCCATTGTTGTTGATTGACAGGCGATCTTGGAGATGATCTAAAATATTAAAAATGTTTACAAAAAGAATAAATTTTTTAAAAATAGGAAATTGCAGTGGCCGCCATTTTTGGCATTCCCTCTTAATTTAATAGCCCCCAGACACATTACCATTACAGCCTATTAAAATCCACTGCTAAACATAGGCCTCCCCCATAAATTGCCACATAGGGCAAGCGCACCGCACCGCCGTTATTAGGAAGACGACAAAAAAATAGTCGTTATTAGACAGACCCAGAAAAAAAAAGTTAAGAAACAAAATAGTCGGTTAATATTTTATTTCTTCTTTTTATCCACAAATAGCGGTACTAGAAACATTGATATGTGTAAAACTTTCATGCACCAATTTCAAAGTGAGTTGACGCGGGTGCAGACGCGTAGCGGGTGCGTGTCGACGGAACGTGGCCTTAGGCTAAACAGAGATGGACAAACAAGAGGCGGTGCAGCAGTAATCAACATAGAAACGCTAAAAATAATAATATTTTATATATACATATACATATGTACTAAATACACACACTATGTATATATTGTGTGTATTTATATAAATATATACATACACTTATACATGCATACAGTACTTATATACATAATACATAAAATATTATCTATGTCAGAAAAAAAACAAACATGTATATGAAAATAAGAGCTGTTTTAGTTCAAACTTGCAACGATTTTTTCACATGGTTACGGTACTGTATTTTAGTAATGTAATGTCATTAATTGCACAGTGGAACTTTAAATTAATTGCACATCGACAAACACGCAGATTTGGGACAGTTATTAACAGACTACAAAAATTTATAGTTATTTATAGGTGCAAGAAATGTTGTTACGTACGGGGCTCGAAATTGTAGTGCGAAGTGCCAAAGTCAAACGATTAGCCACTACGCTGCGCTACCCAATTTGTCAAAAAGAAATCAAAAGAAATGTTGTTGTGTATGGGGCTCAAAATTGTAGTGCAATGTGCCAGTCAAATCTATGGTCAAACGATTAACCACCACGCTGCGCTACCAACTTGTAAAAAAAAATCAAAAGAATATACTCATTAAATTAATATTATTTGGTGAAAATTCGAATAGTTATGTTTTTCTGACAAGATTGATGAAATAAAATAATTAAAAAGGTTTTTTAAATTGCAGGAGAACTATAAAATCAAAGAGTTTCTTTCGCCGTTTCCTCATTAATACTTTCCGTTGTTGAATAAACAAAAAGTTCTTTATATTAAGAGACATTGACTACTTTTAATGCCATTTTCACAAAATAAATAATTAAGTTTGAAAAACTACTAAGTTAAAACTGTCGAATAATACTGCCAAATGCTTGAGAGGATTGTTCACTGTTGTGAGCAACGAGCGATCTTGCACGGGGTACCGCGGGCTACTACTGCTGCACCATGAAAGGCGCCTGAGCACACAACGCTCTAAACAAGGGGCTTCGCTTTTTTGCCACTCTTTTTAAAACTTATTTCTTTTTCCCTTAAAATAAAAAGTCTGCTGAAAGGGATGCAGTTTACATTGCCGGAAGATGTGCTAGCAGCGTTCGAGAATTCCGTAAAAGAGGCGGATTACAAAGTGTTTCGAAAATTAGTTCAGACGCTTAAGACTTTTGTATAGACTCTGGTAAAGGGTTTTTTGAAAAATGTAATAATAAATACTTTACCCATAGAACTTTTTTGAAGTATTGCAAAACATTCTGAGTGGCTCACGTAATATATATTATATAAAATATTAGTGCACATAAAAGCACTAATATTTTTTAATAAAACTACGAAAACAGCGATATTCATTTATTATAAACTTAAATTTTATTATTTATTTGTTTACCTTTACAACTTACAACTTACATTAAATATTTCGAAATTTCTGCAATAGCATATTTAAATCCCTGACCATCCTAACTACGATTTAATTAATATACCTCCCTTTCAATGGTTAAGTAACATGTATCAAGAATTTTATTCGTTTAGTGTTTTTTAAAGGCGGAAATCTATTAATTTAAGTCAACTGTAGCTTATTATTTATCTTAATATGAATTTCAATGTTAACAGCGATTATGTTAATTGTTGTAAGACAAGCGCTTGCTCCTTTTTCGCTCGCTTGGAATTAAGCTTAAAACAATATCTTTTTCTGGTGACTTTTGCTAACTTAGAGTATTAATCTGCTAAGGATAGGGAAAGTTAAAAGTAATGTGAAAACTTTGTCCAGTTGTAGGTTACGTTAGAGGCTAACAAAAATGAAAACTTATTTTTATTATATGTAAATAAACATAAAATTATGATGCACTATGTACTGTAACTCTATAACACACAAGTTTACGGTCTCGTATTTTCGTCTGACATTTTTTGTGATGGTTATGCAACCATATGTGTTTTGTATGCATTATGTATGATGGTATTGTTACGATGAATTACTTGTCATTAGGGATTTAAAAACGCAGGTGCTGGTAAGAAAAACCATAATTTTATCTTATTTAACTGTTAAATAATCACATCGCAAACCATAGAAACTTTAACGTTTTAATAGATGTCGCTGCTATCAACTGATGAAATAATAAAAAAATTAAAAGACAAAGTTTTTTAAATGTATAAAATATTTACAAGCACAAACAACAATTAATCATAGTTTTCATAATGGCAAGTAGATTAATTTACATTTATTATTTTCATTTATATGTAGGTACGTAATCAAACCAAAAAATGTCGGTAATCTTCATCTTTGAATTTTAATAGGTGGCGGTGATTATTATCACAAGTTTAAATACTGAAAGCTAATTACCGAAACAATGTATCTAGGTATATATTTAGGTACCAATGCATATTTTAATGATACAATAAAATTACAAAAATTAAAACTAAAACTTTTGTAAAAAAAAGTCAAATTAAGAAAATTTGATAATTGTAAAAACGATTTTTTTCTAACACTATGAATGATATTCTGTATATATAATAATCATTTGCTGTCCGTTAGTCTCGCTAAAACTCGAAACTGATGATTCTGATAAAAAAATTGTGTGTTTGAGTGGGTGGGTCCCTGGATGGTTTAGATTCACAATAGGACCCGGTAGATAGAGCTGTTGTTGACAGAAATCACCAGTGCGAAGCCAGGGCGGTAGCTATTATAATATTAAAAAATACGTATCACAATGTTTTTCCGCGACAAACCCAGAAACCACTCAACCGATTTTAATGAATTTGATAGTTGAGAGATATGATAGTTTTATCCCGATGATAACCCTCAATATTTTTTATTGCGAATTTTAAAAAAAATTGAAGGGCAAAGGGTCGTCAGAAAGGGCAGAACAAAGTCTGCCTGACCAGCTAGTATTTTAAATATATTGATGTATTTATAATATTATTGTATTTAATAATATATATAATAAACCTAGCAAGCTAACAGCATAGCAAAGTGGCAAAGCAATCAGCTTTGTAGCGGTTTCTAATGGTTGCCGTTGAGCAATCAGTTTCAAAATAGGAGGTTCAGATGCCTGGATGATCAGTAATCGACTGCTGGAAACAGAATTTGAAAATTCGAAACCGTTCTCGAGATAATCGTGGGACAGACGGACAGACGGACGGACAGACGGACAGACGGACAGACGGACAGACGGACAGACGGACAGACGGACAGACGGACAGACGGACAGACGGACAGACATCGTGAAATCAATAAGTGACTTCGCAAGCTTCGCCACTTAATAATTACTTACATTTTTAAAGAACGAACAATGTGGATGTTTTATGTCATATTATTATACAAATACAATAATACAAGAGTACAAGACCCGAAAGGTGATCATAATATACTCTTGGGTCCGATTTAACATCGACCTTCATTCTTCGCTTATTGAATGTAAATTATTTTTTATCAAATAATATGTAAACAAATATCTCACGAGTAGGTTGCCTAATGAAATACATAAAGATCATGGCTTACAAAAATTTTAATATGATGATAATCTTCAACAATTTATAATGTACACACTTCATGAATCGTTAACACTTCATTATTTATAATTATATAATTTTTCTTTACAACGTTAACTTTTTTGTAATTCTTGATAAAATGGTTTTCAAGCGGTAAAAATAAGGGTGTATTTCTGTTGTTTGGATCTTAGACTATAAGTTTATAATAGTTTGTTTTCGTGGTATAATATTTTTTTTTAATAAAACAATGTTTATGGGCACCGCTAAGGTAATAATTTCATTGAATATAGTGTATTTAATATGTAAGCAATATGTGCATAGATTATAAGAGAGCATAAAATTTATTGATTATTTTGATGTTTTTATAAGATAAGGGTGATAAACGTAAAAGTCCACCTGATGGTAAGTGGAAGCTGTGGCCCATAGACATCTCCAACAATCCTCGATTAAGAATCAAAATGCAGATGCGTTGTCAATCCTGAGCACTAAGATGGAATGCTTCATTTTCAGTAAAAAGGGTGTCTGGGTGTCTACGCTCACCATACGAAACACTGTTTTATAAGTATTCTGTGAGTGCGTGGCCCTTCGCCGGTCGATCCGACCCGTTCATGCTACAACCATAATATCGTTTCAGCATGGCTCTACCACGTAAAATCCATAGACTCATAAGATCCAGCAAAAGCAGAGTTCTGCAATATAGTCAACACAAAGAATATACTTTACGATCACTCGTATCACGGTAATACACACCGAGAGCTGTGGTAACTCAGGGGCTAGCGCTTGCTGTGAATTTCACAGTACGCGAGCAATCTGGGTTTGACGGCCGTCATCAATGAAATTGTTAATTGAAAATTTAAGTGCTGATTTAACACGTGGTCGGCGGTAAAGGAAAAGATCGTGAGGAAACCTGCATGTCTGAGAAATAAGAAAAAAATATATTTCAAAGACATGTAAAGTTCGCGAACACGCATTGGGGCAGCGCCGACGACGTTTCCTTGCCCTAAATCTATGTCAGAAACGCATTTAGGCCTGTGCCCAGCTTTGGAATGTATAATATAATCTGTTGACTTTACTTACTTTTTTTTTATAGGAGAGGGGGCAAACGAGCATGCGGCTCACCTGATGGTAAGTGACTACCGCCGCCCATGAACAACTGCAACACCAGGGAGGGAATTGAAGATGCGTTGCCGGCCTTTTAAAAAGGAGTACGCTCTTTTCTTGAAGGTCCCTTAGTCGTATCGGTCCGGAAAAATCGATGATGGTAATCGATTCCACAAGGAAGTCGTGCGAGGAAGAAAACATCTTCTAAATCGCACAGTGGTGGACCGCCAATCATCCAGATGGTGTGGATGGTATCGGGAGTTCTGCCGCGATGTGCGTTCGTGAAATTTGGCGGCTGGGATTAATGCGAACAATTCCTCAGAGCACTCCTCATGGTAGATGCGAAAGAAAATGCAAAGGGATGCAACATCTCTTCGCAGTGCCAATGAATCGAGCCGATCGGAAAGGGCTCGGTCGTCGACGATTCGAGCCGCTCTGCGCTGGATGCGATCAAGTGGAAGGAGCTGGCACTGGGGAGCCCCTGCCCAGAGATGTATTTTTCTCGTATCACCTTTCTAAACTCTCCATTTGAATTATAGAACTATAATTTCATTGTAACATAACTTCAATTGAAAATTTTAAAACCCCCGAAAAGTACTCTACCGCAGGTAACAAAACCGCTGATGACCTTGAAACGGCTGAACAGATTTTGATAAATTATGTCAAACACCGCTAGAAAATCTGCTTGTCATTCATGGCGCATCGATACACGGCTTTAGTTTGACGTTAGTTTACCCACAATATTACTCATTTGCCCCAAATTGGTAAAATAAAAAACAAATAACTTGATAAACGTGTAAAATAATCTGATGTGTATAGAGGAGCACGCGTTGAAGCTTGTACTTATTTAGGAATTAAAATTGACGTTCTCGGTTAAAGTTGAAAAAGTTTATTGCCAAATGAATATTTATGACGAATGTTAGACTACTTAGTACGAAACTAAATCTAAGTTTAGCCGGTTAATACTGAGATTAGCAGTAACATATAATTAATACCAGGACTAATTATAAATCGGATATTTTAACGGTTTGGTTGAATTGTAAATAAAATAATATTAAATATTAATATTCTTAATACAACCTTTTGATAATAAATAAAAAGTTAAGACTACATATGAACAGTTAAAATTTGAAATCAAAACTTTGCTAATATAAATCCAACAGGCACACGGTTATTTTAATACTCTTACTTACTACTAAATCTGTTGACACTCACACATACTACAAGTACACAGTATAAGCCATTTACTTTTTCATATATTTAATTTACCTATTTTTCAATAGGGTAGTAAAAGCTTAAGAAAGTTACTTTAAAATTTGGAGTATTAAAAGTAAGCCAATTATTTCAAAAACGCCACAACACATTCAAAATTACATCCACATTTGAAATTTTGAAATTGTGGAGCTGATAATCATTTGTAATCTACATAAATTTATATACTTAAATGAAAAAAATGTATAGAATAGTGTGGAAGATCCAAAAGTGCACGCCTCATGATGGATTCATTTAATTTTGATAAAAAAATAAATTGTATTCCTGACTTTTAAAATATACGAGTATGACACTAATTATTATTTTATATTAATTTTATCAGATAGTGTCACCTACAGGGAAAAAATAATAATAATGTTTACAAAATAAATCGGTTACACAAAATATAAAATCGATATAGGTTGTATGGTAGATTTGGCCTTTGTCTATCAAGGACTAAAAAAATATGAAAGTGCCTTTAAATTTTTAATAGCAATAAAACTTATAACAGTTGAAAATTATTTTATCAACAAACTATGGGTACTAGGCTATTATATATATATATGTGTGAAATAGGGAACCAGTTGATGTAATTCTGAAGCTAATAAAAAAACTGGCCAAGTGCGAATCGGACTCGCGCACCGAGGGTTCTGAACAAATTCGTAGGTATATAAGTTTAAAATTATTCAAAATATTTTTATTATATGATGTAACGAAAAAATGTGTGCTTTTCGCAATTTTTCCTTTATCTGTGCTATAAAACGTTGCTTCGTACCAAATTTCAAGATTCTGAGTTCACGGGAAGTACCCTGTAGGTTTTGATTCCCTTGCGAATGTCGAAAATTATGCTCTCTTATAATCTATGCACATACTGCATACTGCATACATATTAAATACACTTTATTCAATTAAATTATTACCATAGCCCATAAATATTGTTTTATTTAAAAAAAATATTATACCACGAAACAAACTATAATAAACGTATAGTCTAAGATCCAAACAACAGAAATACACCCTTATTTTTACCGCATGAAAACTATTTTATCGAGACTTACAAAAAAAGTTAACGTTTTAAAGAAAAATTATATATTTATATAATGAAGTGTTAACGATTCATGAAGTGTGTACATTATAAATTGTTGAAAAATAACATACTATTAAAATTTTTGTAAGACATGATCTTTATGTATTTCATTAGGCAACCTACTCGTGAGACATTTTTTTACACGAAAATTTGCGGCATAAACCGCTGTATCTTGTGATTGCATTGGCTTAGAAGTTTGATTTTTTCACAGCTCTAAGGGACTTGAGTATTTGATATGAATTTCAGCTTGATACCTCCACGCGTTCCTGAGAGAAAGGGTCTTCACAGACAGACAGACAGACGGACAACAAAGTGATCCTATAAGGGTTCCGTTTTTACTTTTTGAGGTACGGAACCCAAAAAACCCGGTCCCAATACGTCACTTTTTTAAAGAGTTATCGTGACCACGTGACCACCTACAATATAAACATCCGGACGTCCGCGTAAATTTTTTGTTAGTTTGTTCTGTTTTTTTTTTCAAAGTAGCAATTTATAATAATTTATTAGAAAATATAAGATGCATTAATAGGAGCGTTTTCTACTCTCTACTCACAATACTATACACTATTCACTAGTCATGATAGAGGCATTTTAAGAACATAAAATTGCTTAACCTTGATATGTCCTGCGTGCAATAGGTATAAAACTCTTGATATAGAAGTGAAAACATGTATACCTACATATAAATAAAATTGAAATATCTGTCTGTAATATCGCAATAACTGCCTTATATTGAACTGAGGAGGAATTATTCGCATGCCATTAACATGACATGAGTAACCATTTCTAAAATTTTTGTCTGTCTGTCTAATCGATCGGATCGGAATGGTTCAACAGCTTGTTATAAAACTTCATGAACATAAAGAGTAATGCCAGAAGTGGTGTAGGCTATATTTTATCCGAAAAACTTTGACATTTAAAAAAAAAACAAAATTTGGTAAAATTTCAAATTTCAAGGTCTTTGACTATCTTAAATCTCCACATTTATATTACTCCACAATTATATACTATCCAGGCGAAACCGGGGTGGGTCGCTAATTGAAAATAAAACTACTGGAATAAGTTTTAACATATTTTAGTGACACATTATGGTATATAGCCTAAGCTAATCAATCAATTATAATCTTGAACTTTTTATTTGTTTTTTTCAGGTTCTTCCTCAACAGTTTACTGCTAGACATCGGTCAATCCATTTACAGTATAATAGAATAGAATAATTTTTATTCAATATAGATCACATGTGTAATTCTTATTGAAAGTCATTTTTTACTTTACCACTGGTTCGAAAAAATAACCTCTGTCCTGGGAAGAACCAGCAAGAAACCCAGCGGGACTTTTTTTTAAAGCAAATTTTACAATAATGGTTGTACTAACTATATAAGTACAAAATTTATTTTAGAAACAGCTTGGAAGCGATCACCTCATTCCCAGGGGTTATTATCAACCATGTATTCATTTATACTATAATAACCCTTTTTATACAGTTTCAACTTAACAAAACATTTAAACTTGCTAATGGAGAGAGCCTGTACACTTTCCGGGACCTTGTTGTAATAGTGTATACATTGCCCCATGAATGAATTACTGACTCTGTGGAGTCGAGAAACTGGTATCACTAGCTTGTGTTTGTTCCTAGTGTTTACAGAATGTACATCACTTTTTTTACTAAAACTACCTTTGTTTTTGTGAACATACATTTAATTTTCATTACAGGGAGGATTCGCCTTACATCTAAATTCGAACAAGAAACCTATACGAGTATGTTCAATAATAAACTGAAGCTGATGAAAATGAAAATATAGGGACTTATTAAATTACCATTATTTAAATACGTGTAAGGACACGTATTTACATGTATATTTATATTATATAGGGCGGTTTTGGCTCGTATTCGACCTGGGCTTTCAAATTTATACGAGTATAATAATTAAGCCATGAATGTTGCTTTTAAAAATAATTGGTCATTTGTCACCCTGCCGTTTGCTGTTTCTTTGATAGCTGTGTCTACGATAGTGGAGTACCGTTTTTATGGAGTACTTATGAGTTCTGTCGTGGCACCGCAGGATTTGCACAGGCAACTCCCAGTATTGCCAGCTTCGTGGCGCAGTGGTTTAGCAATGAGTTGTTGCGCTGGAGGCCGCGGGTTCGAATCCCGCACGGAACGAGGTATTTGTATAGCCTACCAATAATTGTTCCTGGCCTGGGTGTTTCTCCTCGTGCAATTTGTGTTTGTAAACTGCCTCCACGATACAGGTGATAATCCTAGTGTGGGGGTAACGTATTTAAGAAAAGAAGAAGAACAAAGTATTATATTGTTCTGCCTAGGTATCGCAAATGACAGCACATCGTTCAGCGCATGTTTCTGATTTAATCGACTCCCGTGCACTATCGGAGACTGAAGTTGATAATAAGGATTCAAGCTATAGTGGTAGCGTTGTTAGCCCAAATACATTGTATTATTCATTAATTATTATTAAACTGTTCGGATATTTGGTATGGACCGGAACCACCGGAACTAAGCTGAAGGACAACAAAGCATCAATTTTTTTGAACCGATCGATCAAAAAAGGCATTTTAAATCGGACTAACACTTGTGACAAAAAGTAAATTCTGTTTGTAATTCGAAAATTTTCGTTACAATAGTACATATAGTTGGAAGCTGATTTATGATTGTATGGTGAACCAGTCCCGAAATTATTGGTTATAGTTTCTCGAGTTCAAGCATCAACCATATTGCAACTGTATACTGTCAAGAATTGCAAACGAAAATAGTCCTGATTCCCAATCCAATAAGCGCAACTTGCCTATCAATGGACAAGTTTCGGTCCAAAACTTGTTTAAAACTTGTCAATTGGTAAAGTCCACTATTTCCCGAAACACAAGGACACATTTGTCCCTACGTTACACAAGTACAACGGCCTGTCATAAAAGTACAGTAGTTTGGACCTTTATTGTGATTTATATTTGAAAGTTAGAAAACTTTTACAGGAGAAAGATTTTAAGCTCTTCACTTCGAGGAACAATTTTTTTTTCTGTACATAAATAGGTATGTGTGCTATGGAAACAAACGTTTTTGAAGTAAAAGTAAAAAGAAAATATATCGGAAATAACTTCAGGAGATCCTATTTCTGTTCTCAGAAATACACCAGGAAAAGTTAATAGTTAAAAATTGTAGAAGTGTGAGAGCGGATGCTCAACTTGCTCTCTTGCTTACGCAATTAATCATTATCAGTAATAAGACAGCGTAAAGAACTACACATTCGGTATAGAGCAATTACATTTCGACCACATCGTAACACTTCCCCGCCACAATCACACACCTTTTGATTTTAAACGTGATAGTGCCATGTTGCAGCTATATTAGTAGTATAGTTGTACCACGAATGGGTCTGCTCAACCGGGGAAGGACCACGCTCACACAAAATACCAGCGTAAAATAGCAGCTTAACACTGCTGTGTTTCGTATGCTGAGTGTAGAGAACTGGAGACCATTTTTACTGGAAAAGAGGCATTCCATCTTAGTCCTCACGGGTGACAACGCATCTGCATATTGACTCTTAATCGACGATTGATGTAGATGTCTATGGATCACAACAACTATTTACCATCATGTGGACTGTATGCTCGTTTGTCACCCTATCCTTTTAAAAAACACCAGTGTAACGTGAGGGGCGTAATTAAATGATAACACCAAAGTATGCAAACCAACAGCAACACTAAACATCTCAGTGTAACATAGAGCAGCCTCTCAGGAACACCATTTTCCTGCCTGCATCAGAAGAACCACCACAATGAACAGAACCACGATACTATCTTAGCACTACTACTACGTAGAATGACTTAAGAGGAATCTCTCGCGCACGATGCCTACAGTGAAATTTATATTGCACACCGAGGGTTTCTTATATACCTTCAATTCCACCTCACCACCATCAATATGACGCTCCACTAGAGTGACGCAACCTCTCGCTCACTCTCGATCCAAACAGTATTTTATTGACGCGATTACAAATAATATTATAATAGTTTATAAATCTAATTTACAGGATAATAAACGAATCTCAAAAACTCAAATAAACACAAAAGTACGCCATTATTTATTAAGTGGCGAAGCTTGCGAAGACACTTATTGATTTCACGATGTCTGTCCGTCTGTCCCACGATTATCTCGAGAACAGTTTCGAATTTTCAAATTCTGTTTTCAGCAATCGATTACTGATCACTCAGGCATCTGAACCTCCTATTTTGAAACTGATTGCTCAACGGCAACCGTTAGAAACCGCTACAAAGCTGATTGCTTCGCCACTTTGCTATGCTGTTAGCTTGCTAGGTTTATTGATTTCACGATGTCTGTCCGTCTATCCGTCTGTCCCACGATTATCTCGAGAACGGTTTTGAATTTTCAAATTCTGTTTTCAGCAATCGATTACTGATCACCCAGGCATCTGAACCTCCTATTTTGAAACTGATTGCTCAACGGCAACCGTTAGAAACCGCTACAAAGCTGATTGCTTCGCCACCTTGCTATGCTGTTAGCTTGCTAGGTTTATTAATATTTAGATGTTGAGGGTAAAGAAAATATTGTGTTTTATACGAGTATTTGTACTAGCGATCCGATCTGGCTTCGCACGGGTGATTTCTGGCTCTCGACAACAACACCACCTACCGGGTCCAATTTTCACTCTAAACCATTATCGAATCAACTTAATCACACACACACAAAATTTCATTAAAATGGTCGTTTAGGGGGAGTTTAGTCACATACACCGCACGGCCCTTTGTGGGTTGAATTTCATAAAATCCGTTGTTGGTAATTCTTAACATGCAAAAAAGAATATTCTGGCCAAGTTTTATACCTATAAGAGTTATACTTTGAAAATGTGATTTTTTTTATTTAACACCCCCGCAACCCTCCTTGTGGGTAGAATTTCGTAAAATTCTTTGTTGACTTTTACTCGGCGAAAGGAATATTCCTACCAAATTTCAAGTCTAGGCCTTATGGTTCCAGAGTTATCGTGATGAGTCAGTACATAGGTGGAAATCTATTATATACGAATAGATATAAGTTATCTTGTAATATTGTTTTATGATATTTATAAATATGTATAGGAGAAGAACCTATCGATAAACTAGTTTCGAAATTAAGTTTTGCAATATTAGCTATAAAAATATTTATTGGGTTTTAGTCGTGTTGTGATTTGGGTTAATCTACTTAGTGTGTATTTACTGAGAATATTTAATCTTTAACACAGCATTCGATTGAAATCTAATTTAGCCGTACAAGTGTTACCCTGCTAGTCCTACTGTATTAGCGCGTACATTTTCGGCTTTAAAACCCTATAATTATTAATTTTGACAGTATTTAAGGCCTCATAATGCGAAGTATTATTAGATAGTGTATTACTCTCGACACGTTAAGGTCAAGCAATTTTGTACTCTTAAAACACTTCTATCATGACCATATTGCACTTATACTATAATATGAGTAGCCGTATATCAAGAAAACACTCGAACTAATCCATTTTATATTTTCAAAAAAATCATTTGATATTGCTACTTTTACGTGGTACTACTTGGACGTTGATTTTGTATGTGGTCACGTTAACTTCCCAAAAGATTGATGTATCGAGACCGGGTTTTTTTTTATTAGTTTCAGAATTACCTCAACTGGTTCCCTGTTTCATATCCACAGCCTAGTACGCGTATTTTCTTAATAAAATATTTTTTAATTTTATTTCCATTAAAAATTTAAAGGCGCTTTAATATTTTTTAGCCCATTGAAAGACAAAGGACAAATGTACCATACACCCTATATCGATTTTATGCTTTGTGTAATTGATTTATCGATTCACAAATCGAACATTATTAATTTTCTCCATGTAGATGACACTATCTGTTAAAATAATAGAGTGCTAAATTTACAAAAAACATGAAAATAATATATTTTATAATTTATAATTAAAGATTTTGTACAGCCGACTTCAATATAAGTTATTTAAGAATAATTCAAAAACTATTGGTCTGGCCTTGATCAAATTCATATGGGCCACACGAGAACTATCAGCTTTCATATAAAAAAGAATCATTGAAATCGGTTTACCCAGTACAAAGTTATGAGGTAACACACATAACAAAAACAAACAGTCGAATTGAGTACCGTTTCCTTTTTGTAAGTCGGCAGAAAAGTCCGCAATACACTTTTTTTTTCATAAAAATTAAATGAAACGGTCATGAGGCGTACACTTTTGGATTTTCCAAACTATTTAAAACTTACAGCCTTTATGTATAACCCATAATAAAGCAACATCATCAGATTACCAAGTCATTAGGATTGTACGCAATATTCTAGAGTAACCACATCTTTTATACTACTACCTAAAAGCATAGTACATTCGAATATGGAATTATTTTTCTGGGCATTATTTTTAAACGAGTTCAAAAAGTAAGAAGATTTTATATTTTACGCGTATGTTTTTATATGTATGCTCACCGATTTCTCAGCTACGGCTGATCCATTTTAAATGATTCATAGGGGATGAAGATTTAATACCTATTTGAACGACATTCTAGTTATTATTTTGATCTTGTGATATTAAGACTTGAGTTAAGTAATTGAACTTTTGATAACAATTAAAACCAACTTAAAAAACAACAAAAAGAATACAAATAACTATACAAAATAATAAAAAACAAATACAAATAAGAAAACAATGAAATAATTTAAAAATAAAATTGCTTTTGAAGTCAGAGCTTTACTCGTAATTCTTTGATATACTGTCTTAGCCCCGAATTCAGAATACTTTTTTTTTGCCTTTGAAGTCGGTTCTTATTGCATTAAAAGTTTATCTGATATACAGTTTGCTACAATAATACGTACTAAAATATTATATACTTTAAGTGAATTGCAAGGCTCCTGAAGACAGATTTCTAGCTTCAGGCATATTATGAGCCGGTTAAACAATTCTTAAATAGCCGTGTAACCTAGGGTTATATACTTCTACATCACCACGGATTAGTTACCCACGTTTATTGTTCATAAGCGAGAGTAGCTAATCCACTACTGAACATAAGCTTCTCCTTAATATTGCCCCGTAGGGGTGATATTTGCTATAGTTACTTACGTGGTGGAGCTATGCTGCAGCTACATTATGGCTGTGGCACGAATGTAGCATGAATGTCGACCGGGGAAGGACCACGCTCTCACAGAACACCAGCGTAAAATAGCAACTCAATACTGCTGTGTTTTGTATGGTGTGTGTAGAGAACCGGTGACCCTTTTTGCTGGAAACTCTCTTTTTGTGTTCAGTGTTCTGTATTTTGAATTTTAATCGATGATTGATGTAGATGTCTATGGGCCACAGTATTTACTTACCAGCAGGTGGACTGTGTGTTTGTTTGTCACCTTAATTCGATTAAAAAAGTTACCGCGTTAAGCAGGCGAGTTAGCTACTGAATATATATCAGGAAGATGTTGCTGCCTATCTCTATTTTCATTCGTCACCTCATACGACACCCACGGAGTGATATGGGGTAGTGGATTATCTTATACCGCCACTACATGGCGGATCTAAATTATATAATATCGTTAAGAATTATGTAATACCATTGTTATAAATTTATATCAAAGTACCATACCGTTGTCAATTCCTAGAGAATAAGAGACAGCTTCACCGTTGTCAGCAGTCGCAGTGACTTGTCCAATAAAGCCTGTCTGTGTTATCTCTACTTGAATGGCATATGAATCTGAAGCGAATTTTACCGTAGGTAGAATAGGATTCTCTGCAATAGAAAAAGGACTATGGATAATATATTTGCCAATGAAATTACAAAATTAAACATACTAAAGGTAAAATATTTTAAGCGATTATTCAACAGTAATTTTTAAGTTCAGTACTGATATCGGACTTTGTAACGATGTGTAGAATGGCATGCATTACTTGCGAAGATTTGCCCACACTCACCCCGGCTAGTGAGTGCAGAGGCTAAAACCTGTCTTTAGTAATGCTCCTCGCCTGCCAGCATTTTGTGAAATTAGTGTGCAGTATTTTTTGGTGAATTTTCCGCCATTAGACAGTTGCCGGAGTATTGTCCGCCTATCAACGATGCACGACGAACAACTCGTACAGGGTAGGTCGGTACTTGGATGAAATTCCAATAGACAAGCGCGACTTAACGAAAATGTAGTTCCTTAGAGTTATTACATACATACGTGTAGTTTATTTTCGATATTTCGCGCAATAAATAACCTTAAACGGCTTACTGTCAAAATTTTTAAAACGGCAATACCATTTAAAAATCGGTAGGAAAGAGAAGTCGTTTGGAACCTTCAGTAGAAGTGATTTATGAGTTTTTTTCTTCATTCAGTTTTGCTTCGGTTGTTGATCGGTCGACTTACGTCATTATTGCGTGGTAGCAGCGCTACCACAGAAAGTTGACAAAACGTTATACTCCACATTTGAGATCCATAGTTCGAATATAATTAAGTTTTTAACAAAAGTTAAAAACTGAGTTTATGTGCAGGAAATTCCTATAGAGTGCGAAAAGTATTCCTTATTCCTATAGATAATACCACATAATCTAAATACACTTCAATTACTTTATCAAACAATTATAAATTTTTGTAACATCTTATCAAGTGATTGCACGCCACTTATTCAATAATTTTGAATTGATTTTGACGAAAATTTAAATTATTGTTTATAAATGTTTATATATCTGCTCTTTATTGTTAAAACATTTGAACAATTAAGATGACAATGGCCGAACCAGAACTTATTTCTCGTTTTCTTATATTTACGACTAAAAAAAATTACCCATTCTATCGCGTTTAATTTTAACTTTTAAATTTCCGACGTTTTCGGAAGTTGATTGAAGTTGATTCGAGTGAAATTATTAGATGTGGTCGCGGACAGGAGGTAGTCTGAAGTGTTTTACGTGATATCATAGTTAACGAAGGCTATCTTCACAGTTAAATACAACAGTTAAATATTAATATATGCTCCGATTTACGCAGAACGAGCTTACAGTATCATGAAGTCTAGCAAACATTCTACATGTTTGGGTTTGGATTCAATTTTATTAATTATGGTATCCCAAACAAGAGATATCCAGTCATCTTTTTTATTGCAATTAGGATGTTTTTTTAAATTTCAGTAGCCTCCCGAATCATCCATACTAGAATTCGGTGTTCTTCTGCAAGGATTTGTGGTCTATCAAATTCGATGTAATGGTTGGAACGATATTGGTTATGTTGACATACGGCAGACTTTCCGGAGCGTCGGTTCTTCACGTCAGCTATATGTTTTTGTACGCGGGTTGTTATTGATCGTTTTCTTTTGTCCTACAAACAAAACGATCAATAACAATCAATGTAAGGGAGATTACGTTCACAATCAAGGTTGTACACTCAATATTGCACTTGATGGATGGTAAGAATTGACTAATATTCTTCGGTGGCTTGTAGTATTGCAGAGAAGAGAATTTTGAAGCCTGCTTCGAAGTTTTCGATCGATAATCGCCACATGTTCTGTGCATGTTATTTTCCCCCCGTGCGATTGGATGCTGTAAAATGCTCGAAACGTCGAGATTTGAAAATTTAAGCTTAAACGCTATAAAATCCGTAAGATATGTTTAATTTAAGAAATAAATAACTATAAACATTTTACTGGAACAAACATTTATTTTGTTTGCTTGCTGAGAAATTATACAGTTACGGACAGAATAATATTTTAGGACTTTTATTTTTGAGAAATTTTATTCGAGTTAGATTACTAGATAGATGCAAATATCAATTTATAAGAGGCATAGTAGCTAAGTGTTCGCCGTTAATTTCACAGTCCTCGAGTAATCCTGTTTCAACCCCCGCCGGCACCAATGAAATTGTTATTTTAAGTACTAATTTACCACGTGATTGGCGTTGTAGAAAACATCGTGAGGAAGCCTGCATGTCTTAGGAATAAGTTATTTTGAGGATATATCAAGTCCACCAACACGCAAGCAGCAGTATTTAATAAAGTTATGACCTTAAATATCTGCCAGATATAGATTTAATAAGACAGTTCAAAACTTTTAACGATTTTCACATGTAACTGGTTTCGCATAATTTATTGTCTTTTATTAAGTAGTTTTAGAAAATACGTCCAAGTATGAAATCAAAACCTTTGTGGTTAGCTCATGCTTATTAAAATCAAATCAATCAAATGTATATCATCACAGTGGAATAATTCGGAATGGAATAGAAAAAATGAAACCGATACAAGATATTTCCTTTTCTAAAACAAAGTTAATATACATATTAAAAAAAAAGTATGTTACGAGTATTTACCTAATGCAGCGACATCTAATACAAGTACAGCACCTGCGCCGGGAACGTGAAGCTCTAAAACTATTTGAGAACTATTAATCCAAGCTGTTATAGAATCACCTAATTTAACTTTTACTTCTCCAGCATTTATTTCTCCTATGAAGAAGTCAGCATATTCTGAAAAATATGTCGAAAATCGTAATTACCGTTACACATTATAATCATCTTTTAGAACCTGAGCTTTTTATCGCGCCATTAAATATTTTAATCATCACCATCATTACAGCCTATCGCAAGTTCACTGACATACATAGTCATTCCCGGAAAACAACAAAGCACAGCGAGCCACCTGCACCTATCGACTTTCTGCATGTTGTATTACCGGTAACGAGATTGTTACTCGGGAACTTTGCTGCCATCGGTTGTTGGTTCTTCGATCTATATTATTATTATTATTTTTTTTATAGGAGAGGGGGCAAACGAGCATGCGGCTCACCTGATGGTAAGTGACTACCGCCGCCCATGAACAACTGCAACACCAGGGAGGGAATTGCAGATGCGTTGCCGGCCTTTTAAAAAGGAGTACGCTCTTTTCTTGAAGGTCCCTAAGTCGTATCGGTCCGGAAAAATCGCTGATGGTAATCGATTCCACAAGGAAGTCGTGCGAGGAAGAAAACATCTTCTAAATCGCACAGTGGTGGACCGCCAATCATCCAGATGGTGTGGATGGTATCGGGAGTTCTGCCGCGATGTGCGTTCGTGAAATTTGGCGGCTGGGATTAATCCGAACAATTCCTCAGAGCACTCCCCATGGTAGATGCGAAAGAAAATGCAAAGAGATGCAACATCTCTTCGCAGTGCCAATGAATCAAGCCGATCGGAAAGGGCTCGGTCGTTGACGATTCGAGCCGCTCTGCGCTGGATGCGGTCAAGTGGAAGGAGCTGGCACTGGGGAGCCCCTGCCCAGAGATGGGAACAGTATTCCATGTGAGGCCTAACCTGCGCCTTGTAAAGTTGCAGGCGGTGTGCCGGCATGAAATACTGTCCCGCTCTGCTGAGCACGCCAAGCTTTTTAGAGGCTAATTTGGCCTTCTCTTCCAAGTGACCACGAAACTGCACGTCACTCGATATGTCGACGCCAAGGATTCCGATACTGGCTGAGGCAACTAGGGGAGTGCCTTGAAACTGAGGAGATACACAAAGGGGTTCTTTTTAGCGGTAAACGCGCAAACTTGTGTCTTCTGAGGATTAAACTGGACTAGATTTAGTCGCCCCCAGTTCGAGACTTTGTCCAGCAAAGACTCGACTTCAGACACAAGTTTATTCCGGTACTCGGAGACGTTTTCCCGAGAAATATTAGCACGGCCGGTGTATAGAGCATCACTAGTGCTGTCATCCGCATAGCAATGAATGTTACCAGTTAGCAACATATCATTGATATGCAGAAGAAACAACGTTGGTGATAGCACACAGCCTTGTGGAACACCAGCGTTAATAGGCTTGCAGTCAGAACATGCACCGTCTACAACGACCTTGATGCTCCGATCTGCAAGGAAGCTGGTGATCCAATTGCACAATTTCTCGGGAAGCCCATAGGAAGGGAGCTTCGAAAGAAGCGCTTTGTGCCGAACCCGATCGAAGGCCTTCGCAATGTCCAAACTAACGGCCAACGCCTCCCCCTTGGACTCTACTGCCTCCGCCCATCTATGGGTCAGGTAGACCAGAAGATCACCAGCTGATCGACCCCGACGAAAACCGTACTGGCGGTCACTAATCAGCTGGTGATCCTCAAGGTACCGGATGAGCTGGCAGTTAACAATGGATTCCATTAATTTGGAGAACAAGGAGGTGATCGCGATAGGCCTATAGTTGGACGGGTATGAGCGGTCGCCTTTTTTAGGGATCGGGTGGACAAAAGCTGTCTTCCATGAATTCGGGACTACGCCTTGGGAGTAGGAGTACCGGAAAAGACGCGTTAGGACCGGTGCCAACTCCGGAGCACACGTCCTCAGCACAATTGGGGGGATTCCGTCAGGCCCACTCGACTTCTGGATGTCCAGGGAGAGAAGTGCTTTGCGAACCGAGCGCTGTGAGAACAGCACATCCGGCATGGAGCACTCACACCGCGGGATGGTCGGCGGTGTTTTTCCCCCGTCATCAAGAGTCGAGTTGGACGCAAAAGGGAGCCTAAAAGGTCGGCTTTGTCTTTTGCGTGATGGCTTACAGAAATTCCCTTGGACAGCCTTGGCGAGAGACCAGAATGCACGGGTTCCCGAAGGAAGGCGAACTAGTTTCTCGCCAATTCTGCCTATGTGCTCTGACTTTGCCTTGGCAATAACTCTTTTGAAGGACCTGGAGGCGAAGTTATACTTCTTTTTAAGTATGCTGGTGTTTACATCCCGAGTCGCCGAAGCCGCAGCCCAGGCTTGATAACACTCCTGCTTACTGCGTAATGCAGTTTTACAGGAGCGACCAAACCAAGGCTGAGATCTGCCTCCGATGGGTACCACAGATGATGGAATAAATAGTTCCATTCCCTGTAGCACCACATCAGTGACAGAGTCAGCAACAGCGCTGGGATCATCCGGCGAGAAGCAAACCCGCCCCCATGGGTAGGATGCAAAGAAAGACCGCATTCCGTCCCAATCCGCCGACCTGTAATGCCAAACACGGCGGCAACCTGCAGAACGCAACCGCGAAGGGAGCGTGAGTGGCACCACACTCCGGATCAGACAGTGGTCCGAAGAGCCGAGAGGGGCATCGACGGAAACCTGATATCCGTCCGGATGAGAGTTCAGCAGAAGGTCCAACAGGGAAGGTGTATGATCCTCCACATCTGGAATCCGCGTAGGCGAAGTAACCAGTTGTGTTAGACCATATGCCAAGGCAAAGTCATAAACAGCTCTCCCCGCAAGATCGGTTAAACGTGAACCCAGCCATTCGGCATGGTGGGCGTTAAAATCGCCAAGGATCACGATCTCTGCGGATGGGACCTGTTGTAGCAAGGAATCTGTAGCCATTTGGACGTGGTCGATGAGTCGGTCTGTTTCGGTATTACCGCTATGGGACCTATAGAGGCACTCGTAGACGCGCGGATGGTCGTCGCTGTCTACGCGTAGCCAAAGGATGGACAGGTCCGAACCTTCAAGACTGCCGAGGCGTCGAGAACAGATGTCCTCTCTGACATACACGCAAACTCCAGCCCGAGGCACAAAGGAGTGCTCCAATTTGTACCCCGGGTAGGAGAGATACGAAATATCGTATCTCTCCTACCCGGTAGTGTACGGCGTTCAGGTTAGAGTGAAGTCCCCTGATGTTGCAGAAATTCACGGATAGCGTGGCAGGGGTCGCCTTGGTATTATTGCTCAGTTTGCCCCGAGCAGTTATGTTTTTGAGCGGAATTTTGCCCCCCCCAGAATACGCGGGGCAGCCTGAGCACCCACGCTCAGGATTAGAATAACATGGTCGTGGATGCTCAGCGAGGGATTCTCCAGGGGTACTGGTTCCCTCCTGGGGTAGTCTTTTGTGTAATTCCGCTACCATGTTGATGGGGGGGGGGGGGGGAATTGGGCCTCCGGCCACCTGCACTCACCAGACGAAACGCAGAAGCAAAGCTTCTACTTCACGCCGGTTTTCTGTGAGGTCGTGGTACCAACCCGGCTCGAGCCGGCCCATACGTGCAACAGCGTAAACTGTTGCGTGGCTCTACCACCGTTATTATTTTAAGACCTGCAAATTATTATTAATAGGTAGTAGGACTCCTTTACTGCTTGAGCATTCGTCTGTGTAGGTGCCACATTCCTACCAAATTTCTTTATTTCTCCAGAAATATAACAGTGCATGCACTTCTGTGTTCCGATCTAAACAGTCAGAGAGCCAGTATAATTATTAGCTGTGAGGCTTCCTATCTAAATACTAAACAAGAGCTAGAAGTAGCCTTCTTTGTTTGAAGTTGGTTGCAGGTAGACACCTGCAACCAAGACATAGACTAGACATAGACCACAGTATCCAGTTACCGTCAGGTGAATTATAAGTTTAGTTGCCACTTCTGATTTACAAAGAATAAAAAAGGATATTAAAAAAACAATAATTAAAACGACTGCAATTAAAACAGTCCTTTACTATTACAATACATTACAGATATATACAGAAATATTATCTTTTTATAAAGAATTTTCGAAAATGGTTTGTATTATCCCGATAACAGTAAATAAAGACTATTTAACAATAGCACTGATATAGAATGTACGTATTTTAATTATACAAAATTTTATCTTCGTAACATTTGACATTCTTAATTGGCATAAACGTGGGTTAAAATTGGTTTTAAGATAAATGAGATACGTCGACAGTCTTAGAATTAAAAGCATATAACAAAATGTTTAATTTACCTCCTAAAATGTTAACATTTATTCCAGTGTACCCAGACACAAAGATAGATTCATGTGAAATATCACCGTCTTGCAAAACGCCTTTGTAAAGCAATTTGTTGAAAAAGACATTATTGTGTTCTGAATCTGAAATCAAATACAAAGTGGATATAGTTTTACATTTATTGCTGAAAGTAGACAAAAAATACGAAATCTAAGTATGTTGTTTTGTATTTCTCAATAAAAACACATACCACAAAATATGCTTGTGTTTTGTAAATGATTAAAATTTAGAAGTATTTAATAAAGGACATTGACTTGAAATGTTTTTGTTCCACAATAATAACACATTAATTTCCGGCTTACTTATCGTTCTGGCAGTTATCTTATCAAAAGGAAAATTTAATAAGATGCCAAGCTAAGTTAGTGAGAAAGCTATGATATAATTATATGAAATAAGAAGAAGTCAATGACGAATATTTGAATCCTGCACCTGAAACTGTCCACTGAAATGGATATGGAGATGTATTGATATGCCCCGAACAAGGCACCCCTATGCATGGCAGGCAAATTGGCGACAGAAGTAACAAATGGTGCACAAATATTTATATACAGAAGGATTTTTTTAATAGAATAATGGTGACAAACGAGCACACAGTCCACCTGATGGTAATTGTGATACTGTTGTCCATAGACATCTACATTAATACTCAATTAAGAATCAAAATGCAGATGTGTTGTCATCCTTGCGGACTAAGATGGAATGCCTCGTTTTCATAGTAAGAGTAGTAGTAAGTAGTATAAAGGGTCTCCGGTTCTCTACACTCACCATAGGAAATACAGCAGCATTACCCTGCTGTTTACGTTCGTGTTTTGCAAAAGCGTGCTCCTACCCCGGTCGAGCCGACTCTACAACCATAACATAGCTGCAGCGTGGCTCTGCCACGTAAAAAATCAGTGCTATTGCCCTGCTTATAAATTAAAAATAAGTTTTAGAAATAAAATTACTACTTACATTGAGCATGAAAATGACGTGTTTATAATAACGACTAATTTAAAATTCAATTCAATAGTTTTTTTTTGATAGGATATGGGTGACAAACGAGTACACAGTCCACCTGATGGTAAGTGGTAGCTGCGGCCCATAGACATCTACATCTATCCTCTATTACAAATCAAAATGTAGATGCGTTGTTACCCATGAGGACCAAGATGGAATGCCTCATTTCCAGTAAAAAGGGACTTTTATTTTGTTTCAGTATGCTATAACACTTAGACTAACATCAAGAAAAGAGCTTACACCTTTCTAAAATGCCGGCAACGCATCTGCAATCCCCTGGTGTTGCGGTTGTTCATGGGCGGCGGTAGTCACTTACCATCAGGTGAGCCGCATGCTCGTTTGCCCCTATTCCATAAAAAAAAGACTACATGAGGCAATTACTATGAACCAAAAGTTCGCGATATGTAAGAAATATTTAAAAACTAGCAAGTAATAAAAAGGTTTACAGGAAAGTTAAAAAGTTTTGTAAGCATGTTACTGGTAGTTTATGTTTGTACAAATATTTTTAGTATAATAATTAACTTAACACGAGAAAGAAACAAAAATTTTAGCAAAATATGTGTATGAATTTGTGATTTTCGTTCTTTATAGTGTATGTAATTTTACATTTATGTATTTATGCAAATATATTTATGAGATTTGTTATATTTAGTTGATTTGAATCTTAAATTTCTTTTATTTACATGTGAAGGCTAATTAACCTTTGAAATTATTTAATGATCGAATTTGATGATGTACATCCGATTTTAAACTTTTTACAAACATATGTAAAGTAAAATTGATTTGTTTATCTTTAAATTGCCAGGTTACCTTCAGGAATAGCTATGTAAACCACTGCGTGTGCTCCTACTGTTCTTGGCTTAGTGACTTGGACAATTAGTAACAGTTGCTGTTCACTTAAAACTTGCGATGGTAAACTTGTAGTCATAATATTTAATAAAGGACCTTCCTGTTTTATTTGGAAATAATTTGCGTATTCTGTAAAAGCATATAAATAGTATAAAAATTAATTTTATGACTTATTAATTAAATATTGAATTGAATGTTTATGATATATAAGTTAAGTATCATAAATTAATGCTACTTTATATATTATTACTACTGTTACTATTACTTTATATATATTATTTTTTTTACTTTTGTTATGATTTGTTGTAACAATTACCATATTACAGACGTATTTAAAATAAAAACTTTTAAATAAAAAACTGAAAAAAAGAACGGAAATTATAAAATTAATAATTAACGAAATTAGTGTAATTCAAAATCACTAGCCCATATCATTCCATGGGAGTCGTAAGAGGCGACAGAGGGAAATAAAACAGGACATGAGCAGCAGCGTCTTCCTGACACTTAACTTAAATAATAAAAAATAATAATAAAATACTAGAGTTCCCAAAATCCCTTCGAAGCGTGGCAAATATTGAAAATAATCAACCTATGAGGAAAGCTAAGTTTGTGTTCAGCAGTGGATTTGAAGTAAAACTACAAATTTTTGCCCCCTTTTACTTCAGAATTTTAAGAAGCTCATTTTGAAAGATTGTTCTTTGCAGTTTGGATTGGAATGTTTTATTTTGATTCGTGTGTTGTGCTTGTCGTCGATTGCAACATTTACTGAAAATATTTTTACTTTGTGATAGAATAGATATAAATATAAAGTAAAAGAATATATATAGCTGTCTTCTTTTTTGATCCGATTGCGACTTAGTCTGTATTACATTACACAAGTACAACACATTTAATTCATATCGAAGCATATTAATGAGAAATTAATATATCATATCTTACCTCCTACTAAGGAGAACCTCACAGTGTCATCGTAACCTTGTATTAATACTACATTTTCTACTGCTACTCCGACTTCAGAGTCATATGTAGCATTATAAATTTTCTTTTCAAAAATTGGTGTAACCATGTC
The DNA here is from genome assembly GCA_033319125.1 of Parnassius glacialis. NCBI lineage: Eukaryota > Metazoa > Arthropoda > Insecta > Lepidoptera > Papilionidae > Parnassius > Parnassius glacialis. The sequence continues at coordinate 23,873,843 of JAVANC010000021.1, forward strand.
ATCTTTAATTATTTCCAATATAACTATTGTAATTGCCGTATTCCTTTGAGTAGAAGCAGCTACTTTTATTGCTAAAAGAGTGTTCTCTAGGAGAATGTTGTCATCTAGTGGATTCATTTGCAACGTTATTATATTGTTCTGAATATCGGCAGTAAAAAAATTTGAATATTCTGTAAGAGATATTATAATTATAGTAGGAACATCATAAGAGGTTTTATATTTTGTAATTGAAAATAATATACAGAACTTTTCAATTTCATCTAAGTAGATTTGGGGTCGTTTTTGGAAAAAAATACCATTGATTTAGAAAAAACGATACATCCCATTACATTACTGCGCCAACCCATAGTGTCGCTTATGAAACGAAATTATGGGAGGCAATATTAAATGACCAACTATAGAACGGGTCTCATTTTTAAGAAAATACTTAGTATTTGATTTTTCTTATATGAAAACTAGTTGAAATGACAAATGGGTATTGTTGTTAATATATATAGCCGGAATCGACGCTTTTGGTATCAAAATATTCGTGCTCTTATTTAAACTTTTAACTCTTGACAGTTATATCTATAAATTACAATAAAATAAAAATGCACTTGAAAGTGAATTGGCATCAAATATTTAAAATTTATTGAACATTTCGTTTATTACCTACCGTTTTCATAGCGCATTAATACAGGTGTGGTTTGTTTTTCCAAAATTAACGAGTCCGATTCTAAAAGTTTAGTTTTTATCAAAATCGGCCCGAACCTCAACTGCTTTCTTTATTATCTTTACTTTCCAATATAACCATACTTGCGTAATGAATAAAACTACCTATAAAACTAGCTATAAGCTTTTAAGATATTACAATTTATTTTTGTTTTTTTGTCTAATAAATGCAGTAATTTAAGGTTGAAAATACTTCATTTTTTTCTTGATATATTGTCTCTGTTTGAGATATTGGCTATATTGATCATTATATTTTAATTTTATTAACGATGTGTGATCAGAATCGAAAGTGTGTTAACTGTGGAGCGGCACAAAAAGCACAAAATAAACTTTTCGCATTCTACAGGTTTCTTAAACTAGGTAAAGAAAAACTTAAGACAGTATACATTTTGAATTTATTGGAATTGTTACACATATTGACTCGAATGTTATCTGTTTCATATCACGTATTTGGGCTGAGTTTTCATGATGACAATTTTGCTGGTGTAAATTTGCCTTAATGCTCTGTGAAGATTATAATTCTCTATGGAAATATTTTATGAAAATATTATGTGCAAAACCAATAAAAAACATCAATAATAATGTAAAACAATCTACCTCTGAGAAAATAAAATAACTTAATAACATCTATAGGTACATAGTTTTTTTACCCCGATGTTCCTCTAAAGTAAAATCGAGTAAATTAGGTGCAAACCTCTAAAATCCACCCAATAGGTTTGTGAGGTTTGAGCTAAAGTTACTCGAATTTGTCTTAAAATATTTAAAAGTTACGGGTACAAAAGTATGAAAGTCCTGCGAAAAAAGTTTTCATGTGGAACTGATAAAATTAATGTTTTGTGATGATTTTCTCATAAAATATTAGATATATAAAAAAAGCTTAGAACGAAACTAGAAGATACGGATATTTATAAAGTTTATAAGCATGTATACACATTACATATATGTATGTATGTATTATTGTATGTAAATATATATATATATATATATATATATATATATATAAATACATGTTGTGTTTGTATGTACTATGTATATATATTATATTTTAATATAAATACACTTTATTTATGTTTTATGTTTCGCACCTGCCTAATATTGTCTTTGGCACCCAGGGTTGACTGGCAGAGAATGCCATATGGCATTAAGTCCGCCCTATGTACCCTTTACCTTAAGGTGTTACATTTAAGTTTTTTAAATAAAAAAAAAACTTTTTTGGTTTACAATTTTACTCAATAAAGTTTCTTACAGTTTGTCTTTTATCTCTTTAAGTTTTTTAACGATAAAATGTAGGTTATGTTTATTTAAAAAACTTCTAATGCTCCACATATGGGTAGGGTCAATCTAAAGAGCAACGAACTAATTGGACTACTCGTAGTCAAAAAAAATTATCATTCACATTATGAACTAAGTTTTCGAGGAAATAGCAAATAACTGAGTATAAAGTGGAATTTCGATAATTGAATAACTCGCCCCAAGACCACACTATTATATCGGCAGTTTTTTTTGTTTAATTTCTACGCGCAAGTAGTGTGTAGCTAATTAAATAATAATTTTAATTTAGAAGGCGGCTAGGCACCACCATTTGCTTAGGATCCTGTAATTAATGAAATTAAGACACTGGATTGACCATAAGTGCTGCAAAGCACTCGAATCGGCGTGAGTTAATGATAAAATCCATAAAAGTAGTTTCATCCATGGTCAGTTGAAAAATTCAACGTGTATCTACTATGTATATTTAAGTTACAACTTACCACTATATATGTAGACGCTTATGTTCGCGTTTTCATTGTTTTCTTGTAATACCAAATTTGAAATGAGAAGAGAATTATCTTCTATATATCCCTTATAAAAATCTTTTTCAAACTTTAAATCTAATTCTGAAAGTAAAGTTATAGTTAAAAGTCAAAGTTACAGCCTATATACGTCCCACTGCTGAGCATAGGCTTCCTCTCATTTCTGAGAGGGTTTTAGTTTGAAAACAAGTAGATCAAGTAATATTTTATTTTTATTAAAAAAACATTTTAATACGTGAAATATCGCCATACCTTCGCCTAATTTTAATATAATAGTTGCAGTGGCCCCACTCGTGTACTCCCGGTTAGCCTTAATTACCAAATAAATTTGCAGCTGTTTTGAAATTTCAGGAGCTAGTTGCGATTTAATTTGTAAATCAATTTGATTTCCATTTATAACCAGCTCAAAGTATTCTTCATAATCTATAAAGAATAATTGGGATGTTAAATACCACTACCACTATACTCTATTTTAAAACATTTTTTTATAACTTTAACTTACCCCCTTCTAAGCTAAAAGTGACTTTTTCGTCATAACCTTGGCTTAAGTAGATTGTGTTCTCCAGAATAATTTCATGTTTTTCGGTATATTTAGCTAGATAAAAAGGATCCGAGAACATGAGATCATCAGGAAATTCAAATTCATTATCAGCTTCGATCAGAATCGTTGCATTTGTTGTCAGTGGCGGGTCACCCGTACGATCAACGTCCTTGTTTCAATTAATTAATTAATATAAATTGATTATATGATAGATATATTAATATTCCTTAAATATATTTTGATGTCTGAAAACTTACCGTAGCACTAATCCATAACTTTATAGGTTCTGAAATTCTCCTTATAAACGTGGTTGTTTTTAATGTAGCTTTAAATTCTTTAGGTGTTGTAGATGTATCATATGATATTTCAAAGTATGGATTTTCTTCTATTTGGAAATTAATTCTTTCAGTAGTAAGATCAATATCGCGTACTATAATATCGTTAACGCAGTCAGTAATTAGAAATCCTGGTGGTACTGGCGGTGCAATTTTGAAATTATAATTGTCACTTGGCTTGAATTGCGGTGCATTGTTGTTGGTATCTATAACGTTTATGGAAAATACCTAAAAGGGACAGTATAAATGTTGAAATTATAAAGCTAAAAATGTATTTAATTAGGATAACATTACATTGTCATAAGTTTATAGATACAAAATATCAAGTTATTAGAATGTTCATACCAACACATGAGGTGACATATCGCGTAATATTTTCTACCCGTTTAGAACACGTTTGGACCTGTAGTAGTGCATGTGCAGAAGTAGGGAACTTACGTGCTTATTACTGAGTTTTAACTCAAAAATAATTAAAAAACTTTATTAACAATTTTAGTGTGAGTGGACTGGGTAGCAAATCCTTCGCAAACTACTAATGCAATTATTGGGTTGCCAGGATTACAGGTACAACACAAACCTAATTAGAAATAGCTTGGTAGCGATCACCTCATTCCCAGGGGTTACTGTCATTTATAAATTCCTTAATATTATAATAACTCTTTTAATAGAAACTTAGTTAAATAAAGTTTTTGAACTTTGAGCAGGTCAAATTTTGTATATTTTCTGGAATTTTGTGGTAAAAGCGTATACATACATCGCTCCAAGAATGAATTACTGACTCGGTGGAGTCGAGTAACTGGTACTACTAGCTTGTGTTTGTTCTTAGTTTTTACATAATGAATATCACTTATTTTTGTAAAACTACTTTTATTTTTGTGTACGCACATTACATTTTCATAAATGTATTGAGAAACCAAAGTTAACATATTAATTTCCTTAAATTTTTGTCGCAGCAACTCTTTAGGTTTTAAATCATAAATTGCTCTTATGGCCCTTTTCTGTAAAACAAATATAATTTCAGTGTCAGCTGCGTGTCCCCATAGCAAAATACTATACGACATTATGCTATGGAAATAGCTATAGTATACTAGTCTAGCTGTTTCAACACTGGTAAGATTTCTAATTTTTTTACAGCACATGCTGCAGAACTAACTATGATCAATAAATATTATAAATTATTTTTAAAAAAAATTCTATAGAAACGGTACATTGTATTGAGTGATATTTATTTTGGAAAAGTGATATCTCTATAAAGTGTTTTTCTTGAAATTTATAAAAAATACTAGGCCGTAAAAACAATACTGGGTTATTTAACAATAACCTAGTATTTTTATTACGGCCTAGTAACTAATTTGCAGAGAAGGTTCAGAATAATTAATATAGGTAAAGTAAGTACGAGGGCTGCACTAAAAGTATCGGGAATGGAATATTTCCACTATTCCTGTCATATTAAAATCTTTTTTATTTGAAAACTCCTTGGTTTTGAAAATCGGATACCATTTATTTATTTAAAAAAAGATTCTCGGTCTTGTCACAAGAATTTGACAAACTTGTTTAGTCGTTGTGAAAATTGAATTGACTCGAGAAAATTCAAGAGCGATGATTTATTATGACTTTCGAAGTGGTTTAACACAAAAACAGTATGTTGACCGGATGATTTCTGCATTTGGTGATGAAGCCCCATCCAAAACCACAATTTATCGCTAGTTTGCTGAATTTCAACGTGGACGTGTCAAGCTCAGTGATGATCCCCGTCAAGGTCATCCAAAAACTGCAGTCACCCAAGAAAACGTTTGATGCTGTGCGTAAGCTGATTGAGGAAAATCGACATGTGACATACCGCGAAATTCAGGCAACTTTAGACATTGGCACGAGTCAAATACAAATAATCTTGCATGAACAATTAGGTGTAAAAAAGTTGTTTTCCCGATGGATACCGCATTCGCTCTGTGAAGAGCAAAAAGCGGCTGGCGTTATTTGGTGCGTTAGAACTCTCGAAAGATTCCACGCACGATCCTCAAATGCTGTATACAACATCGTACCAGGTGACGAATCCTGGATATACGCGTACGAACCCGAAATAAAAAACCAGTCATGAGTTTGGGTGTTCGAAAATTAGTTAAAGCCAACAAATATTGTTCGTTCACGGAGTGTTGCAAAAAAAATGTTGGCCACTTTTGTCTCCAAAACCGGCCATGTTACGACTATTCCTCTTGAGGGATAAAGAACGGTTAATGCAGAATGGTATGCTAGCATTTGTTTGCCACAGGTCGTTTCTGAACTCTGTAAAGAGAACTGCAACCGCCGCATCATCCTCCATCACGATAATGCGAGTTCTCACAACGCACACAGAACAAAAGAGTTTTTAGAGCAAGAAAACATAGAATTATTAGACCATCTGCCGTGCAGCCCCGACCTAAGCCCTAATGATTTCTATACTTTACCTAAAATAAAGAATAAATTGCGTGGACAGAGATTTTCATCACCTGAAGAAGCTGTGGACGCCTACAAAACGGCCATTTTGGAGACCCCAACTTCCGAATGGAATGGTTGCTTCAATGATTGGTTCCATCGTATGGAAAAATACGTCAAATTTCGCGGAGAATACTTCGAAAAGCAATAAATACATTTTTAAATAGTAACGTTCTGTCACTTCCTTGATTCCCGAAATTTTCAGTGCCGCCCTCGTAGTAATGGTGAAGAAGAATTAATTAAAGAAGTGTCAAACGTTCTGCCCTTTTTATCTTTAAAATTCAAAGTGCATGGTATTGCATTATTTTAACTGATTGTCATACTTAAATATCTAACGCCTACTATTTTACTATGCACGCACACATTCGTAAAGGTCGATTGTTCGGCAAAAACGTTGTGAATTGAATATATATATAGTTGTTGCCCATAAATTACATTCAATTTGGGTTAATTTCAAATAAAAATAGAAGCATTAGCTACTAGTATTTTTAAAATCTGCAATAAAGGTATATTATTATTTATATATTTCTATTTAAGTTTAAAATTTGGCCACTCTTTGAAAAATAACCCTGTATAATAAACATAATGTTTTAAAGGCCTCAGAAATAAATTTTTACGTGGTAGAGCCACGCTGTAGCTATGTTATAGTTGTAACTCTCACAGAATATCAGCCTAAAATAACAGCATAAAACTTGCTATATTTCGTATGGTGTTTGTCAAGAACCGGATACCCTTTTTACTGGAAACGAGGCATCTCATCTCAGTCCTCAGGGTTCACAACGTATCTGCATTTTGATTCTTGATTGAGGATAAATGTAGATGTCTATGGGCCACAGTATCCGCTTACCATCAAGTTGGACTGTGTACTCGATGGTCACTGTTATCTTCCTATAAAAAAATTGCAGTGATTTTTATGAAAATATAATTTTTTAACGTGGCTAATGGAAATTACTTACTAAAGTGCTAAGCGTGCCGTCAGTGCATCTAAAAACTACAGTTACTCCCATGGAATCTGCAGTTTCATAATTTTCGTAATATTGAAATTGTTCATTCGTAGAGATGGTGAATTCATCTTCATTATGGAAAACACTTAGATAAGGACCCGAATTTAATCCCTCGCTAAATCTTACGCTGTTAATTGCTGTAAAAATAAAAATAAACGGTAAGATATCAGTATAAGTGCCGATTTTTCAATCGGTAAAAGTTATTAATGAAATAAATTATCACCTGATTGAATATAAAAGTGTAATTTAACTATTTTATTCAAGCAACGATAATTTATAAATTGTGTTGTATTTTTTATCCTACGAATAAATTTTACTTGAGGATCGAAGAATCGGCCCTTAATAATATTGTCGATTTATCAAAGGAATATACATGATTTAAGCAATTGCTTACCTGCAATACTAGATGTTTTTCTTTGGAAGAAAATACCTCTGTCCGTATCGTAAATACTCTGAGTAACTGGTAATAACCAGTTGGAGACATTTTCCATTGTGCATGCTGTAATAAAATTAATTTAATGACTTATTCTTTAGAAACTTTATACAATAATTATTAATTATTCTTATGTAATACAATTTTGGTCTTTGAAATAAAAATCAAGTGAAGCTCTTGTAACCGCTTATTGAGAGGCTTTTACCTTGTGGATTCTGACTCTTTTTTCGACTTACTAGTGACAGTATTAATTCTACGTAGTGTTTGTGGTCGTAAAACGTGGTTGCTGATCATGAGGTCCCGGGTCCTCGGTCGGGGAATCCTGGGTTGAGCCCAAATCAATTAAGTTTTTCTATCAAGAAGCATCTGCTTCAACCCGTGCCTCGGAAAGCACGTAAAGCTGTGGAACCTGCGTCTGATGTCTCTTCGGTCATGTCAGATTACCGTCCCATTTGACTGCGAGGGAATAGAGAGTGCGCCTGTGCTTGTGTCTCCGTTAAGATTAGCCACCCTGACCGAAATTCGGTCTAGAGAACATTATTATTATTACAATCCCACCCCGATGGTTAACAGTGATATAGTGGTTGATGGAAAATCGTACTGACTTAGCTTAAACAGACGAAACGAACGTTTATATTTTCTTATAAACGTTAAAACCTAATAAAGGTTTCCAAATGCTGATGTAAAACCTTATATCGGCTTCTTTTCCACAATTTTTTTAATGCGCAACTTTTTAAAGTTATCCACTAATACGAATATCTGCGTCGGTCGCATAATCCTTTCGCGTTTCGGCTAGGGTTCCTCTGCGTGAGTGTGGCTGTCATTTTCAAAGATTTTTAATCACTTCGTTTTAGTCATTTCTTTCAATTTCTTTTATAAACAAGTTATTATAATCTTCCTTATATACACATTTTTTTCAAAACTGTTTCTTTTCAGTAACGCAATGTTTGATATAAATACTTTTCATTTACAGTAAAATTCGATGTTACTTCAGATCGTAGACTAAGTTAAAATAAGAAAATAATTATGGTCACCAATATGGTAATAATTTGATTGAATAATGTGTATATTTATGGTAAGTGGATAATGTGGTCTATAGACATCTATATCTATCCTCGATTAAGAATCAAAATGCAGTTGCGATGTCACCCCTGAGGGCTAAGATGGAATGCCTCGTTACAAGTAATTGGATCTCCGATTCTTGACAATCACCATACATAACACAACAGCATCATTCTACTATTTTACGCTAATATTATGTAATATATAAATTATATTTAAGTAACATGTACGTGTATATAACAGGGATGGCAGTTATGATAAGTATATAGAACGACGAGTGGACGCAGGAAATAGAGTGAATAGGGCTCTACACTCTATTGTGAGAAGTCAGAATGTGTCCAAAAAGGCACGTAAGACAATGCTGTGTTAGTCCCTACTTTAATGTATGGTAGTGAAAGTTGAGTGTGGTAGAAGAAGCACGAGAGTAGAATAAATGCTGTAGAAATTCGGTCATTAAGGAATATGTTAGGGATGAATCTGAATGACAGAGTGAGAAATTGTGTGATAAATGAGTGTGGTTTGCAAGATGATGTGATTTGGTCATGTAGAAAGAATGAATGAGGAAAGAGTGACAAAGCAAATTTATGTTGCTGAGGTGAACGCAGAGTCGAGAAGGGACGCTCTAGGCGAAAGTTTATCGACCAAATTGGCGATATATTGAAAATGGGCCAAATCAAGAGTACCTTTAACCGACGAGCGTGTATGCGTAGGTATACCTACGCATACACGCTCGTCGCTTCCTCCATATGGATGTGGAGGAAGCGAGAGAGGTGTGTCAGGATCGTGCCAAATGGAAGTCTATAGTCTCTGCCTACCCCTCTGGGTGACAGGCGTGAGTGTTTATGTTTATGTTATGTTATGTACGTGTATATAAATAAATTAATTCTTATTTATTTAGATTGCAGTGTTGCTCAAAATTTCTATGTCATCAACTAACTACGAATATCTTTTAGCCGGTCGGATCGGTTGAATAATGAAGCTCAGAACATAGAGCAACACAGGACACCGGTGGACCGCAGGTGAGTAGCCATAGCGTTTTTCCCCGATACAGCACAGTCTGTCATTTGTTGCGGGGGAAATCTGCGCACACTAAAGCAATAGACTGTCTCTACGAAACTCACACATAACAATTAAAACAATAAACTATTTCACACCTACAAAGATACATTATAACGGTATTGCTCGGCGACAGCGATAACTCGCATACAGACTTGGATCAGTCACTTGACCGATCTGCATATTGTATGAGAGCCTGTGTTAGTAAACAAATCCAAAACAACACGACCGTTATTACTGTAATTTTTAAATTTAATAAGAAGTAAATAGCCCTAACGTGATAAAAATTACTTATATATACGAAAGGTAATGCCATTTTTTGTAAATTCGGCATTTTTGTAGGACATCGATTAACCAGCGCAACTAGGTTTAGTCTATTGAGCAGTGCGGCTGCAACTAGGTTTATTGTACGCATAAGACTTGCGTGAACTTATACTTTGACTTTAGGGGGACACACCTACGTATAGCTACTCCCCTCCGATCGATGCCTCAGAACAATAAGTAAAGCATATTGTTTTAAGCAAAGAGTATATAATCACTGCGTTTTAGTTCTGAGAAAGAAACTCTGAATCAATATGGCGCATGAGTGCGTGTGTGATTTCTTTTAATTTCGAATGATACTTCAAGATCAGGCGTATCACTATATGAACACCATTTTAATTATAGCACTATAATTATACAGTAATACTTTTTATATTAACATCAATGCTCTCAATGTAAAGTATTGAAAATGGCGATTATAGAAAATTATATATATTAGAGAATGGCGGTTATGGAAATAAAGCACGCTCCATAACCTTAACATTTTTGAGAGTTCAAAAAATGTATAGAAATACATACCTAAAAATATCTCATAACTCATATACAATTTTTATAATAGTAATATCGATATTTACCATAGCAAACGTTACATGATCTGGTGAAAAGAATACTAAAAATTATTGTGCATATTTTGTTTGTCATTATGCATTTCTTTGTACAAGTTACATGCCTCTTAAACTAAGCTAGCTCACTTTTTACTGATAACACCTGATATACGATAGAAAGTTTTGAAATAATTTACACTTTTTAAAGCACTTCTTTCACCACGTTTAAGATTATAAAACGGATTACGGAACTGGTGTGTTTTATAAAAAATTTAAAGAAAACTGAATTAATACGAGTTACAATAATCGATACTAAAATTATGTACACTATGTTTACTGTGATTACTAAGGTCCTATCTACCTATTCATATCTTTGCAGGAAAGTTGCTCGATAACAATTGTGTTATCTTTTCGCATTGATATGAAAAGAACAATGATATGGCTTAAGAGATTGTAATAGTTGTCAAAATGTATCTATTAGAGAAATCGAACATTTTTAAGATATACATAACTAGTATGAAATATGTATGACTTGCTTGTATATCAAAATAATATTTTACTTTCAGTGATTTATTAATATAATAAAAAGTGGTTCAAACACAAAGAGAACGATAAGAAAGTTATATACATCATGAGTAGTAAAAATATACTTTTAGTATTTATTTATTCATTACAGTCGTATCAAAGTCCACTGCTGAATTAAGACCTCTCTAATAGATTGCTTCATAGAGGGGTGATTAGGCAAACTAATTTTTCTGCCGACTTCCAAAAAGGAGACGGTACTCAATTCGACTGTATTTTTTTGTGTGTTACCTCATAACTTTGTACTGGGTGAACCGATTTCGATGATTCTTTTTTTATATGAAAGCTGATACTTTTCGTGTGGTCCCATATGAATTTGATCAAGGTCAAACCAATAGTTTTTGAGTTATTCTTATATAACTTATATTGAAGTCGGCTGTACAAAATTTTTAATTTTAAATTATTAAATTATTTGAACTGTTATCAGAAACACGCTGTTGGCCATCTCCAGTTTCATTTCCATTTGTCGCCTCCTAGCTCGCCTCAACCTGGTAATACTGATATTTGAAAACGAATTGCTGTTATTACTGCTTCATATATTTTTAGAGTAGATTTTTAAACGAGTGGTGCACGTATTATATAGCTGATTTATTGTTTTACATGGTGTTAAATCAAGGTCGTAAAAAAGCTCACCAAAAAGCTTAATCGGTGTCCAGGGAGTCTTTAGTTTTAGTGAAGCTTTACCCCATGGAGCTCCACGTTTAGTTGATTGTTGCTCACGGCAGTGAAATTTTCTATCCTTCTGGCAAGCATAATATACCATTCGATATTAAGGCTACTTCGATTTCGTTAAGGAATTGATACCAGATATCCCGTCAAAACAATAAAAATATTCCTTGAGCTGCTCAATCGCTTCACTTTCGTAGGCATTGGTTCATTTTGAAACAGCCAAACTGTCAACTGACGCTTTGTTTCTGGATCGTATTGATAAATCAATGACTTATGTAGTAATGCCGTAAATATGCCGAGAAGAGCATTTTTTAAATTTAGTAATCTTTTGAGCATCGGTGAGGTTGTGTGACACCCAACGTAATCGAAATTATCCACTTTACGCGTGGGTGTCCATGTAAAATTTTTGGAATGCTTCTCGATCACCAATATATGCTAAATTCCTTAAAGCGTAATTCATCTATTCTTATCTACAATTTTTTTACGCACGATTGCTTCCGTTACGGCAATCAAAGAGCCACTTCTTTTCCCTCAACGTTAGTCGACCGTGCTAAAATTTGTAATCCCAGCGGTACTTTCATGTGTAATCTGTATGTGTACACGGTTGCTTTAGAAACGACTTTATCCATTAATGCTATTTGAAATCTATCAAACGATTCTTCTACTTTTAAGCGACATTTGAAATCAAAACTACTTTTTACCTGACTATAGGTATAAATAAACCTCTAGTAAACAATATTTTAAGCCAGAACTGTTTGTACCAAACTTATTAGTCGAAAATATTTTTTTTTATTTTTTGTCCCCCAAAAGTAGTTGTGACCGAGAAAAAATTTTGATTGTTTGATATATTATATACTTACAAATTATTTGTACTACCATTTTACATACTTCTTCGGTCAAGAACTAGTTTACCTACTGCTTTATTCTAAAGAGTAAGAGAGTCAGCATAATTACATGGGGTGACGCTTTTCATCCCAGTTCTCAAGAGTGACAACGCCTAATAGCCTTCTTCTTTCTAACATAGTAAAAAAAGGTTTGTAGGAATGCAATTGCTATAAGTGTAAACTGCGTGGTTCGTTCATTAATGTTATTTCGCTCGCTACTCGAATAAATTTATTACAGCATAAAACAACATACTCTTCTGGTGAGAACCTAGTATTTATTTGTAACGATCAAGGTTACGACAATAACGGTGATGAAATTGAAACTATGATGTCCATCTACCAAAAACTATTAAACAATAAAACTAAAGATTTAAAAAAAATCAAATAAACGTTGGTGATTTTACTAATAAAAAATAGTGTTTAAATAAATAAAACCAATTTGGTTAGCTTTATCTTTTATTTTAATAATTCATGAATTGAAGTGCTTTGAAATGTTTTAAATGGATGGTACTGCTGCTGGAATATTTTTTACAAAGACTCCCTAGAGTCTGTTATGATGGATTCCACTCACTTATTGATGCTGACGCCAAATCAGCACTCCATAAGATATGTCCAAGTTTGAAAGGTATTAAGCCACAAAATATTTTTTATAGAATAAAGATAACAAGCGGGCACACTGTCCACCTGATAGTAAGTGGTTGCTATGGCCCAAAGACATCTAAATCTATCCTCGTTTTCGAATAAAATGCAGATGCGTTGTCAGCAATGAGGACTAAGATAGAATGCCTCTTTTCCAGTAAAAAGGGTCTCCGGTTCTCTAAACTCACCAAACGAAACATAGCAGCATTAAGTTTCTATTTTACGCTGGTATTCTCTGAGAGCGTTGTCATTCAGTCGAGTCGACCCATTCGTGCTACAACTGTACTATTGATATAGCTGTAGCATGGCGCGAACTCGTATAGAACGTAATGAAGCAGGTTATGAAATAATCAATCTTTTTTTTTATATGATAAGGGTGACAAACGAGCACACAGTCCACCTGATGGTAAGTGGTTGCTACGGCCCATAGACATCTACATCTATCCTCTATTACAAATCAAAATGTAGATGCGCCGCCACCCGTGAGGACCAAGATGGAATGCCTCATTTCCAGTAAAAAGGGCCTCCGGCCACCTGCACTCACCAAGCGAAACGCAGAGGTAAACCTCTACTTCACGCTGGTTTTCTGTGAGGTCGTGGTACCACCCCGGTTCGAGCCGGCCCATCCGTACGACAGCAAAAGCTGCCGCGTGGCTCTACCACTGTTAAAATCTCAGTCCTCTTAAAAAAATATATCTTTTTTATCAAACTAAAATAACAAACGAACTTACAATCCACTTCATGGTAAGTGTCACTTGTAGTCAACTTTAAACGACGAAGTCTATAGATGCATTGTCACCTACTCTTAGGACTAAGATGGAATACCACACAGGCTGTAATACTGGCTTTTTATACTACCATATACCATACCGGGGTTCCTACCCGGACGGACCTAGGACCTAGGCAGGAAAGGAGCCCTACCACCTAGTAGGCTAATCTGATGCTCTCATTCAATCAGTCTGCAGTAGACATTTGCCAGGTGGACCAATATATCTTTATATATAAAAATTACGTGTGACGTTGTTTGTCCGCGATGGCCTCCTAAACTACTGAACTGATTTCCATGACATTTTGCACACTTTGTGCATTTTGGTTCAACTTGAGAGATAGGATAGTTTTTATCCCGCTTAATGACCCTCAAAATTTTTTTATTGAGAAAATTAAGGATTTTTATAGGAAGGGTCGTTGGAAAGGGCAGAACAACGTCTGCCTGGCAAGCTAGTATATATAAACATTTTGGGATGCACTGCTAGCTTTCTTATCTTTAAAGTTATAAATCAAAAATTATTAAAAAACCAAATATGAATATCTTACAAATTTCATTAATCTCCGCAAACATTACATTCTATTCAGAATTTAAATGTACTTTTCACCAATTTCTCTCAATGGAGTTCGTCTGTTTTTTCTGTTAATTGATCGAAAATGTTTTGGAGCTTAAATTTTATAAAAGTGTTTAGGTAATTCGTCATTCTAGGTAAAATTAGAGCGCTTATACTCGTATCTTGCCTTTTAATTGTATTTTTTTAATTCAAAGGAAAACATTTTGTAGTGTGTATAGTATTTTGGGCCAAATTCAAAACAGGAGGAGGTCCACAATTCGTCTGTATGTTTTTATTTGTATCTACGCGTCTCAGTCAACTGTGAACCGATTTTATTTTTATTGTATATACTTGTAGGTCCATACATATTTAGAGACAAAGTTCCAACCCTAAGGGTAGAAAAAACTAAACTAACTATTTAGGCGCCATTCTAGTTATTGCCTTGATCGTATTATATCCCTTAGTCTACTCTTAATATAAAAAAAATACTTTTAATAAAAAGTAAAAGCGACTTCAAAGAAATGAAATAATTATCATATAAAAGCTTTTGAAGTCGGCACTAAAATATACTGTCATCATCACATTACGTCACAACATGATATCATCATTCAAGCCTTTCACCCTATGTTTAGCAGTGGACTTGTAGGTCTCCACGTCGTATGGTCGTCGGTGGTGTGTCTTTCCTAGTAGTGTAGCGGTGGTGACAGTGATAGTGCTAGGGCTAGGTAACTGGGATAGTGGTAACTAGGTAGCAATTGGGACGTGCTCTTCAAGCTAGGTAAGACACCTCGTTCTATCTTATTGAACGGATATGGGCAAAATAAATTTATCCAACATAATATAATGGATTTCCGCAAAGTAAAGCCTTATTCTATTAATTAAATTTAATGAGTGCTGAGACAAATAGCCTGCAGAAAAATGAAAGCCTCACTAAAAGTACTTCATTGTCATTAGTTTTTTTTTGAAGTCGGCTTTTACTTTTTAATAAAAAATCTTTAATAAAAGAGCAGACTCCAAAGTCTGCTCTTTTATTAAAGTTTTATTTTATACTACAAGATTATAATAAAAATATTTTGTTTCTCAAACTGTACACTAGATGATTTTATAGTATTAAATCATAGGAATTTACACAAAATACTGAAAAAAAAATTACATAAAAATTACATATAAACAAAATTACAAGGAGTAGGTCCTTTTCTTGAAGGTTCCTAAGTCATATCGGTCCTGAAAAATCGTTGGTGGTAATAGATTCCACAAGAAAGTTGTGCGAGGAAGAAAACTTCTAAATCGCACAGTGGTGGACCGCCAATCATCCAGATGGTATGAATGGTATCGCGAGTTTTGTCGCGATGTGCGATGGTGAAATTAAGCGGTTGGAATTAGTTTGAAAAATTCTTCATAACACTCCCCGTGATATATGCGATAAAATACGCAAAGAGATACATCTCTACGCAGTGCCAGGGAGTCAAGCCAATCGGAAAGAACTCGGTGGTCGACGATTCGAACCGCACTGCGCTGGCTGCGGTCAAATGGAAAGAGCGGGCACTCGGGAACCCCTGCCCAGAGATGGGAACAGTATTCCATGTGAGGCCGTACCTGTGCCTCGTAAAGTTGCAAGAGGTGTGACGGCATGAATTACTGTCCCGCTCTGCTGAGCACGCCAAGCTTTTTAGAGGCCAATTTGGAATGATTACTTTATAACAGGTACCAGTTGTGGGTACAAATACGTGTCATATAATCAAGTTTAGTGCGCAAAATATTCATTTCACATACAGTTCTAGCAGTTATGTTCTTCAATGATACCCAATAACCACAAGACTATTTAAAAACTTATTCTTACAATAAACTACTAAAATCACTAATGAAAAAATTACCAATTCAAATTATTACATGGGCTAAGTTGGACTACATTTCTGGAAGTTTAAGGTAATAACACAATTCTGCATTGCTTTGTGCAACTTGTTGAATATTGATGCAGTATCACTTTTGATAGCAAAAGTTCAATGGAGTCCAATCTAGCGTTTAACACAAAATAAATGCTTAGCAATGATATCAATTTGTATTTTACTTGCAAGGTGATTACTCTACCACCCACACCGCAGTTTTATTTACCAATAACATTCCACCAATTATATCTGTTAACGCTACCTGTCGTGGAAGTGAATATAAGCCTTAAAATAATTAAAATTTAAAGGAAAATTCATAGACCTATTAAATGACTAGTATATTACAAAATTTAAAATAACAGTATAACAGGCGCTAGAAAAATGATTGGACTGTGGCCTTGCTGCCGCCTTCTTTTCTCCTTTGTCACACAAACTCAACAGCAGCACCAGTGCATGTAATATGTCACGTTTGACATCACTTAGTAACTCTCATCATGTTTTTCTTTAATAGTTGTGATTAAAAGTTATAGAGCAACAGCGGACTGGAGGGAGTAGCCATATACAGACGTTCCCCTTTGTTAAAATACAAGTCCACGCGGTCCTGTGCGTTCAGACTGGAGTCAAATGAAGCTGTAAAAGCCAAAAGGCTAACAGCACTAAAATCACAGAATCAAGACTGAGCTTACAATAAAACTAGTTGCAGCCGCACTGTCCATTAGACAATCTAGTTGTGCGGCTGAATCGACGTTCTATAATAATGCCGAATTTTCAGTCTTTTGCGGCGAAAAGAAATCTGCCACGTCAAATTTTCTAATATAAGTAATTTTTAATTACTTTATTGCTATTTACATATTTTTAAACACATAAAAATTACAATATTAAAGGTCGTGTTGTTTTGGATTTGTTCACCAACACAGGCCGCTCGTCCTCATACAATATGCGGATCGGTCGAGCGACTGATCCGAGTCACCGAGCAAGTGTTTTAATGTATGTGTATGTGTGAAATTTTTAGTATATTGCTTCTTTTGTTATGTGTCAGTTTCGTGGTGACAGACGATTGTTTTATATTTCCAAAAAATTACAGAAAGTTCCTTATCGAAAAAAGCGCTATGACTACTTCCCCCGGTATGTCGGTGGCCCTTGAGTGAGTAGTATTATGAGAGGAGAAATATTCACATAAAAATATTTATTTTATTTTATGAAAATACGGAGAGACCTACAAATATTTGTGCACGCTCTAGTATTTTATATCCAATCGCAAACATGGATTACGTTATAAGAAGATAAAGTAAAGATGGTTCTAGAGATGAGTACTTATTTGCTGAAATATTTTTATAAAAATGTTTTCTAATTATTTTAACACTGAACATTTTTGTAAAGATGTAACAGCTGATTTACAAATGTTTTCAAAATATTTAAGCATATATAATAATATGTGCTTATAAACATGCCAATAAGCATTTAAATGGCATAAACTGCAAATATTTGAACAATTTTCACTCATTTGCAAACAGCTAGTTTATATTGCAATGCATAATAAAACATCAGATATATTGTGTGTATGTTTAATATGTAACTATTGTAAGTGTAATAACTATTATACAACCTTTTTTTATTTTGTGAAGGTAAATCCATATAAGAATATGAAAAAAGGATATGTATTTTAATATGGAAAAATCATTCTCTTAAAACACTTCTTTGGAATGAAATGCCGTAGTTATTTGATATAGGCCCTTAATCACTACTACTATTAACTTAATTTATGTTATAAATAAACTTTTGTGGCGTGACATAAAGAAATTTAAAGGTTCGTAGATTGTTAATTAAACAAGTAATATAAACCAGCTTTGTCCGAGCGAAATAACAGATTGTGCGAAAGTAAATTTTATGGTATCACAACACGACTTCTCCGAATATTTGTTGTTAGGGATTTTGTCGTACTGACCACTTTGATTTAGAATATCTCCTCTTTGGTTAAGAATTCCAAATTCAAATTTATAAATTCATTTAGCTGGTACATTTGAGTTTTGAAAACAGTTGTTCATTTGTTTTTCGTCATTATTTTTTCTTTGGCGTCGCTTATTACCGCACAATGGAAAACATGAAATATCGGTATATTTACGAGTACGAGTTCTATCGTGGCACCAGTGCTGCAGAAACAGCTCGAAGGATTAATGATGTGTACGGCGCTGGTGTCGCAAAAGAAAACACGGTACGTTTTTGGTTTCAACGTTTTCGTTCTAGAAATTTCGACCTTCAGAACCAACCCCGTGAACGGCCGAAGACCAAAGTGGAAAATGAAGAATTAAAGGCTATTGTGAAAGCGGATCCATCACAAAGCACTTCAGAGATAGCTGCAGGCTTGGGAGTAAGTGATAAAACTGTATTAATCCACTTGAAGCAAATCGGGAAAGTAAAAAAACGACGGGTTGCACTCCGGGAGTGCCAGCAGAAGTGAAAACTTGAATATTAACGTTGTGCATTTTTGATATTTTGGAATGGCGGAGATTATTTATTATTATCTTATTTCATTTATTTTCATTCGAAATTATTTGTTTGGTAAACCTACACCACACATGTGCTTATTGTGATGTTATGAAAATATAGGTTAATGCTATAAAGTAATGTTAGTTAATGGTATAAACCTACTACAAATATTACATCTATAATGTGTATGTACATATGTATCTATATTAATAATTTCGCCAACCAGTACAGTAGACTCGATCGAAACCTAATCTTAATAATAAAATTATATTAATTAATGAAAATTAATTAAACCTAACTTACTTCCTCTCCTACGCCGCGCCGGCCAATATAAAGGTACTCTGTGGCGCCGGCTGTCTACTCTCCGTCCGTCTTACGAATTTTCGACACGTGACACGTGACCTGACGCGAGTTTAACATTTTTTACCCAACACAAAAAAAGTGCACAACGCCGCTAAAGAAGTTTTCACTTCAAAAAAAACTTGAACGATGGGTACCTCATGAATTGAGTGAATCGAACTTACAAACACGCGTCGACTGCTGTGTTACGAGTACTTTGCTCAACTAACACAATAATGAAGGGATTTTAAATCGGATCATTACTTGTGATGAATAGTGGATACTGTACGATAATCGGAAGCGCTCGTCGCAATGGCTGAACCCTGAAGACCCACCCAAATCCTGCCCTAAACAAAAATTGACTCAGAAAAAGTTACTTGTGAGTGTTTGGTAGACTAGAACGGGTGTCGTTCACTACAGCTTTCTAAAATCTGGCTAAACGATTACGGCAGATATCTATTGTCAACAACTGCAAACCATCAAGGAAGAACTAGCTGCTAAACAACCGAGATTGGTCAATTGCTCTAGGCCACTGCTGCTTCACGACAACGCAAGACCACACACTGCACAACAAACAACCACTAAGTGAGTAAGTAAGATGAGTTACAATTGGAATGTCTTCGACATCCACCGTACTACTCGGACCTTGCTCCAACAGGTTACATTTTTTACAGGTCTTGCATTTGTGGACTATGAAAAAGCCTTTGACTCCATTGAAACTTGGGCTATTCCGGATTCTATGCAGCGGTGCCAAATTGACTGGCGGTACATTGAAGTGCTGAGATGCCTTTACAACACCAGTACGATGTCCGTCCAAGTAGAGGGAAGTCAAACAAAACCAATCTAGTTGTATCGCGAAGTGAGACAGGAGGATGTTACATCCCCTAAACTGTTTACAAATGCACTGGAGGATGTTTTTAATACTCTAGACTGGAAAGGACGCGCCATTAACGTAAACATTGAGTACATCTCACACTCACGCTTTGCTGATCATATCGTCGTCATGGCAGAATCACTGCAAGATCTTCAGGACATGCTGAACAATCCTCCTGACGTGTTGGTCTGTTTATGAATCTGAACAATGCAAAAGTTATGTTCAAAGATCACGTCATGCCAGTTCCAATTACAATAGGGTTGCCATAAACTAATTTGCTTAATTCTGCGTAAAGAAAGAAAATGATGCAAATTAGTTTATAACAAACCCTTTATTAATATTTATTATATTATTAATTAGTTCCAATTACTGTTGATGGTGAAATTCTCGAAGTTGTCCAGGAATATATCTACCTCGGGCAGATATTGCAACTAGGTAAGAATAACTTCGAGAAGGAAGCCTATCGGAGGGTTCAGTTAGGCGGGACAGCATTTAGAAAGCTCCGTCGGGTTTTTTCGTCACCCACACCGCAAAGTCTGAAGATAAAAGCCTTCAACAAGTGCATCCTGCCCGTACTCAAGTATGGTGTCGAAACGTGTACACTGACGATACGGCTACTCCACAAGCCTCAAGTCGCTCAGCGAGCGATAGAAAGAGCTATGCTTGATGTTTCTCTGGTAGATAATATTCGAAATGAAGAAATCTGCCGGAGAACCAAGATTACTGACAAAGCCTTCCGTGTTTGTAAACTGAAGTGGTAATGGGCTGGCCACGTCTGTCGCAGAGGTGACCACCGGTGGAGTAGACGTGTTATGGAGTAGAGCCCGCGTCTAGGCAAACGTAGTGTGGGACGCCCCCTCACTAAATGGAGTGACGATCTGCGCAAGGTGGCTGGTAGACACTGGATGCGTATAGCCGAAGATCGGATAGTGGTAGTGGCGCGCCTTGGGAGAGACCTATGTCCAGCAGTGATCTGCCGCAGGCTGATGATGAATATGTGAGATGTACTTACCACGGTCACGGCGTGGGGGTGAAGTAAAACATTGTGACGAAACTTAATACATAGTATGTAATCAACTTTAAAGTTAAAGTTGCAGCCTTTTTACGTCCCACTGCTGGGCACAGGCCTCCTCTCATTTAATATTAATCAACTTTATTGTACTTGATTGTGCAATAAGCACTGAACAATATAATATGTTGTAAAATAATAAATGAGCTATTATAGTACAGCTAAATGACCCATAGTGCTGAATTGAAATAATGGGTGCTCATACGTTGGATAAATAGAGTAGAGATAGAGTCGACTATGAGAAATCCTACAAAGATCTGATTTCAGATAGACTGCGGTATGACCATCTTGTTTACGTCAGACTCAAATAATCTAGACCGACAACTCGTAACAGCATCTAAGTTGCGAGATGTCTGGCACGACGACCGCCAACTTGCCTGCTTAGTGTGGCGATTTTAGCGATACCTCCCTACAACGGGAGAAGTGTTTGTTCTATAGCGAGCTTTTACGGGCTAATAGCGAAGTACATTATATTAAAAATAGACGAAGTGACCAGTAAAAATCAATATTTTATAAAACACTTTCAAAATGGTTTTTGAATAGGAGTTTATTAAAATGATAATACTTGTAATTAAATATTTAAAATATATGTTACAAAGAAAATATTTATCAAATAAACTAATATTAAAACATACCTAGTTGTATGGGATAACTTTTGTTGTTGATTTCACTCTTTTATTGTAAATCTTACACAATACATCTTACACACAACATGCTGTAGAGATTTCAGACTTAATTACAATTACAATACATATTAATTTTGATTACCATTATCAGCTACACGTGATAAATGATTGTGCGACTAAGGCCAACTGTCCGCGATGCTGTATATGTTAATATCAAATCACAGATTAAATCTGAAAATGCATGTTTCATTGATGTTGTATGAAAGCTTCAAATACGGTCAATTTTAAATTATTATAAGAAAACGCCGAACCGAACGATGAATGTATCGTTTCTATTGAGAGAGTAATCAGATAATGATTCTGTATCACAGTAATTTTAAGAAATGGTTAATAAAATGGATAAAAATAAGTTCCCTGTGCTTGAGTTCAAATATGCTGCTTTTCCAGTTGTATAATGATAGCATGTATATCGGCTTATGTGAAATTGCCGTTCCGTGGACACAGCTTTGTTTATTTATACGCAATCTGCGGAAAATGTGACAGCAATATGCAAAGAAATTTTAAATTGAAAATGAATCATTGCCCCCAGCTTTACGTATAACTTCATTAATCCATGGTATTAGCCTCCAGAGGCCAGTGTAACGTTCAGAAGTCTCACTAGATTGTCCTTTTCCTTTCTAGAAATAAGAAAATGAAAAATATATAAGTTATTTTTATTCTTATATAACATAACACACCTTCGTATATTTAAAACAACACAATCTAGGAAAATCTAAAATGTATATAAATTTATATAATAGCTTTGATGCCGTTCCGATCTAATCAATATATTCTTGAGACTCATCTTCTACATAAGCCCACCCGTAATAATATAGAGCTATATGCACCTATACCTATACATAAAAATTTAAATTACCTGTAGATACAGTGCCATCAATTTCCCTTCAACCAATAACAGACTGCCATGAGATGTATCATTATTTTTTTCTTTATATGGCAATGATAAGTAATATATGTTTTTCGATATTAATTCCGTAGTACTTTTTGAGATACTAAAACAGAAATTTAACAAATAAAATTAATTCGTCAATGCCCTTGTAGTAGCAGCGTCGATGAATTTGGTCTCCACGGACTTTCATGTAAGATAAGTGCGGGTAGGTTGTCCCGTCATGGTTCTATGAGTAATCCCTCGGTTTTAAAGCCTTGTGGAATATATAGCGACGATGGCAGGAGATCCAACGGTATCACTTTGATCCCTTGGGAGAGAGGCAAAGTCTTAGTGGGGATGCTACATGCGTAGACACTTTAGCGGTATCAGAGACGGTTGTATTAAGTAAACGGTGCAAATCAGAATCTGTGAGAGATGACTACATATGTGTGCCATTTGCCGTAGAGGCTATTTTTCTATAAGATAGGGTGACAAACGAGCACACAGTCCACCTGATGGTAAGTGGTTGCTGCGGCCCATAGACATCTACATCTATCCTCGTTCGCGAATCAAAATGCAGATGCGTTGTCACCAGTGAGGACTAAGATGGAATGCCTCCTTTCCAGTAAAAAGGGTCTCCGGTTCTCTACACTCACCATACGAAACGCAGCAGTGTTAAGCTGCCATTTTACGCTGGTATTCTGTGAGAGCGTGGTCCTTCCCCGGCCGAACCGACCTCTTCGTGCTACAACTATACTACTAATATAGCTGCAGCATGGCTCTACCACGTGTAAGATAAGCTATATAAGATTAAGTTTAAATAAAGTATTATTAGTAGTATTCAGTCTTAAATACAATATTGTAAAAATAATTGTTATGAAGAAAAATTGTCATTTGTCTTTACAATTTACAAACACAGGGAATTTACGAGATGTGTATTTTACATTCCTCAACTAAAAATAAAGTTAAACATTAAATTAACTCTTAAACTTTATTTATTAAGTAAATTCATTGGGTTACCAATATAAGAATATACGACCTGTCGAATATAAATATATTACCTGTGTTTTGAGCTGTTGGAGTAAGATTTTGAAAATATTGTGCCTTGGTAAGCAACAAGAGGATTTCTTGGAATGTCAGACAAAGAATATCTGGTATTATATCTGTGAAATTAAATCGAATATTAAATTTTGAGCAAACGAGTAGTAAAATTTTTATTTATATTGATTTATAAAAGTAATTTTTGACTTTTGTTTTAGTTACTCAATCACAAATGTTTATTTTTTTATTAATTCTCATAATTATTGGAAGCTTTTTAAAAATAAACCTCCTAAAGGCTTCCAATTAACCTAGTATCAGCTCCTCCGATTTAACCACATCCGACGAAGACGTGTTGTTTCCGATATTATTGATCCGCCGGTTTAAATTGCATATACTTGCATTTTATGGGGAGTTTCACAATTCATTCGGATTAATTCCGCAGAATTTTTCCATCGTGCACTGTGGCATAAAAGCAGCACGGCCGTACCATCCATTTCTCGAAGCAGTTCAGGCTATTTTCGACATTTATAGCGGATAACTTGTGGATAAAACTAGAAGCCTGAATTTTCACTAACCAAGGTTAGTGCGATTGTCGCGTAAATCTATTTATTCAAAACATAAAAGATTTTTAATATTGATATAGTCACTATAAGATGTGGTAAGGTTAGCTAATTACGTAATAACTTAAGACCGAAGGACCCTTAAGTAGGGACTGAATAAATTAACCGACTTGGTACTACATGGATCTCACAACTTTTTACGGTAGAACTGAGTTGCGAGACTTGGTTTTTTTTACAAGTTATGTTTGTGATGGCATATATTTTCAAGCTTCCTTCTTTTGTATTTTCACAGTACTTAGTATATTATGTACAGAACGTTTTTGATGGCATTATTATTGCCACTTAATTTTGAAGATTGTAAAATGAGTTTTCTGCCACTTCCCTATTACTTCACTCTCATAGTCTGACGGAACGGCAATCCGACAAGACCGGAGATAGATCAGACGCAGGATCAACGGCTTTCCGTGTTTTCGAGGCAAATGGATGAAACATCGCTAAATTCCTGACTCCTAGCTGCTCCTGAGAATTTCTTGATAGACAGCTCAATAACTGACTTTGGCCTGATCCGAGATTCGAACTCGGGACCTTATAATCAGCTGTCGTGCTTACGACCACTAGACCAATGGATCAATCTCGATTATATGCTCTAAATGCCAGTGTAATTGACACA
The DNA here is from genome assembly GCA_033319125.1 of Parnassius glacialis. Classification (NCBI taxonomy): domain Eukaryota; kingdom Metazoa; phylum Arthropoda; class Insecta; order Lepidoptera; family Papilionidae; genus Parnassius; species Parnassius glacialis. The sequence goes on from JAVANC010000021.1 coordinate 23,898,689, forward strand.
GTATACCCTAAAAGCACTATAAAAATGATGAACTCCTGAGATAATACCAGAAAGTGAATGCTGTGTTAGCAATATTATAATGAGCTAGAAAAGCTTTACGTAAACGGGATTTGGAATCTGTTAATAAGTCAGCTAAATTTTCATTCCGACATTAAAGTTTTTTTTTATACGATAAGGGTGACAAACGAGCACACAGTCCACCTGGTGGTAAGTGGTTGCTGCGGCCCATAGACATCGACATCTATCCTCTATTACAATTCAAAATGTAGATGCGTTGTCACCCGTGAGGACTAAGATGGAATGCCTCATTTCCAGTAAAAAGGGCCTCCGGCCACCTGCACTCACGAAGCGAAACGCATAGGTAAACCTCTACTTCACGCTGGTATTCTGTGAGGTCGTGGTACCACCCCGGTTCGAGCCGGCCCATCCGTGCGACAGCAAAAGCTGCCGCGTGGCTCTACCACTGTTAGTGAAAACGAAATACATATACTTCTTAAAATATGTAACAAAATTATTATTAAAATAAATGATTGTAATATATACCCCATACCTGTCAAGTCCCCATCCAATAACCGTAGCTGGAAGTCCCTTTTCATTGATTATAATTTTATGTGAAACTAGAGAAACGGGTGCCCAGCGAGAGCAGCTGTTTATCAAAGGACTAATTACCTGTATAATTCCTGTAAAAATGTGTTGTTATGAATATATTTTGTATTTATTAGCCTAAAATTAAATACTGAGCTTGTGTTCACGATTGTCCATTTGATCCAATTGTATTAAATAAATAGAATGTATCATTATCACATAGTCTTTTTATAAAACAAATCTTTATATGCATACGTGTATACGAAATGTGGCTACGACGTTAGGTAAATAACACACTAATTAAGATCAAGAAAGTCAAAATATTTAAACAAGATTTATTTATATAGCTTGTTTAAATATTTTAACTTTCAAAACATCAATGTTATCATAAAATTGTTTATTAAAATTTACTCTACAATATAACTTGTCACTGTACGTGCCAGAGAGAACTTGCGTATTTATACAAAATTTTGTAATTTTGTCCTAGCATGCTGAAAATATGTCAACCTTTCTAAAGTTTTAAAAATGTATCATAGCTATTGCACTCGAGTTATCTAGCATCTGTATTTGTATAAAAAAAATCATTAACCTTATGAGTAATTCTTAATCCAGTGCTGACTATAGGGGATTTGAAGGACGCGTTAACTGGCATATGCATTTCTTTAAAGAAAAATGGCATGTTAGGCAGGTTAAGGAACACAGAGCGAATGAATACACTTGCTCTGGAAATTCTGGCACTTATCACCAATGTGTGCTAATTAGGTTTGTCTTTTGCGAATGGACGATTTAGTTAGGTTGTTTTGGTTTCCAGAATCTTGTGTGTTAATTAACAAGTTACATAGAATAATTATAACTGAAGTTGAATTTGGAATATAAGTTATAACACATCTATACACCCCATAGATTGTAGCATTTTATTATGTTTTGTGTATTTAATAATTTTTCATACTCGTATAATAATGAAATGATAGTGGACAAAACACTTTCATATGCATACCTATATTATAATAATATCGTTGTGTTTTATCGCGATGATGGTACCCAGGATGCACTAAACTTCTTCGAACATAGGCCACTACATCTGATTGCCACCAGTTATCACTACAGTAAGCAACATAAGCGGACCGTCCGTCGATTAAAGTGCTCTTGTGACGGCGGGATAAACATGAGCCTGATGCAATTAACCAGTGACTACTTAAGGCAGCAGCATCACAATAAATCTGAAATTTAAAGTTTTACTGATTTTTTTTTTAATTTTAGCATAAGATTTTATTTTTAATATCGTGAGAAGAATATATGAAATAATATATTGAAAACTGTTTTTATGCAATTCAATTATTATTAATGAACGAATAAAGAAATTAAATGTACTTTAATTAGAATTTAATGCGATGTTAGTACATAGGAACTTTTTTATCAATTAACAACACAAGTCAACGTAAGACGCACTAGCTAACATATATTTTGAAAGACTTAATAATATACAGCAGAGAATTAGAAATAATTTTGAAAGAATTCTTCGACACTATCATTACAGGCCATCACAAGCCACCGCTGAAACTATGCTTCTCCCGAAGGCTGCCACAATGCACGCTCCTCAGCCACCGATTTCTTGCCCGTATCCTTCGCTTAGAGTTTTAGTCGTCTTACTGTAGTACTTAATCTCTAAAATATATATTTATTGAATGAGTCCAGATGCTGCATAGGTAAAGTTGGATGTTTCAGTACCTAACCCGCTAGAATATCAGTATTCTTTTTTTGGAGGCGGGTGGCGCCTACTAACTATAAATTCTGTCCGTCCCCATCTCTATACTACCAATTCACTCTCTGTGGTCTCTACCTATATTTTATTTTATTTTTTGCTATAAAAATATAAAATATTAATGAAAAACCAGTTAGTGAATAATTCACTGGAATCAAAATAACACATAATAATAACAAATAAACAGTGGTAGAGCCACGCGGCAGAATTGATGTCGCACGGATGGGCCGGCTCGAACCGGGGTGGTACCACGACCTCACAGGATACCAGCGTGAAGTAGAGGTTTACCTCTGCGTTTCGCTTGGTGAGTGCAGGTGGCCGGAGGCCCTTTTTACTGGAAATGAGGCATTTCAACTTAGTCCTCACGGGTGACAACGCATCTGCATTTTGATTCGCAAACGAGGATAGATGTAGATGTCTATGGGCCGCAGCAACCACTTACCATCAGGTGGACTGTGTGCTCGTTTATCACCCTTATCCTATAAAAAAAAAAAATATATATATATTATAACTCACCGACAATGGTTCGTAAATGTAAGCAGAAATGTAAGGATACTTGAACCAAACTTCAACAGTCTTTTCTCTGTTTTGAAGATCTGACTTATTTACACCTTGAATTACCGATAAATTTGAATTATAATTTTCAGTGACATTTTTTGATATGTTTCGTTTTTTGTTTACATAATGTTTATTTCTTTTTGAATTAGAATTTGTGTAATTTTCAAAGTTTAATATACTCCCTGATATGTTGACGGCATAGTCTTTCTTTGTTATATTTTTTCTATCATCAAGATATTCCAATGCAAGAATTTCCTTATGTCTGTTCTGCAGTATTTTCTTTTGGTGAATACTACCTAAATGTCTGTTAGGAGGTTGAGTCAGGCTACTGGGCACAACAGTGTTATTATCATATATTTCAAAAAACTTTATTTTATCATAAATCGTTGTAGCTTTCAATGGTATTTCTGCCTTATAATGACTAGGTGATTTCAATCGTCTCATAGAATCATTAAAATATATACTTAACCACTGCGTCTTGTTATTTTTTGTTTTCATATCACTAGAAAATATTTTTGATGCGTTCATTAAATCGTGAGGCATGTACGTAGAATTATTTGACATCTTTCGACATAGTTGGCTTTGATTAAAATAAATACATGATTCTGGAGAATTTTTTATTTGCTTGTTGATATGTAAGTTACGGGAGTCTTTACCAACTTGATTAATGCTGCGATTGCGGACGTGAAATACAAAAATAGGCCGCTGCATGGTTCTAGTTTTTAAACTATCTAAATATTTACTTTCTAAAGGTATAGAATCTGTATACTGTTTGTGTGGCATAAAAGGTTTGGTATCCAAGCTTGTTCCTTTATCACCAAACTCATCCAAATAGTAAAATTCAATATAGCTCGGTGTAGGTGACTGGAATTTCAAAAGTGACCTACGGACGATGTGCTTAATACTGTCTTGCGAATTTAAAGTAAAACTTGTTTTCTCTTCAGAGTGAATTTCTTTTTGAGGTATCGTGCAAATGGTTGTACTATCTGCATTCAATTTTGATTTTCTCCACAACATGTTGATTATTTCGTACTGTTTTCTACTTACTTTTCCCACTTGAGACTTTTTACCAGTCGATGAAAAGGTTGACATTATTGGATGGTTAGTTTTATTTTTATTAGGACCAATATTTTGAGAATATACTTCAAAATTTCGATTGATCGGAGTATTTATATTATCAAGCCCACTAAGCAAAGCATTCTGACATAAATAAATTAACACAAAAAAGCAAATTTGGTAAATGTGCTTCATTATTAGAACTCAACTTAAAAAATAAATGATGTACATATATGTTATGGAATATGATTATATTAGTTACTTGTTATTGCTTTTTAATATCATGTTTCAATGTGTTGACTTACGATTGTTTGGTAAAAATAAATTCGTAAACTGTTAAATTTTTAATTTAAAATTAACAACTGATTTAAAGGCGTTTTACCTCAGGACAATGAGCGGCGTTTGACATGCGTTGACGTTCCCTGCAAAGAGTAAATAATCACTATATCATAGTGATAGTCCCCTGATAAATATTATAGTCCTTGGGCTCTTTTTTATGTTATATCTCAGAATAATCGGTGTTGCGCTTTATATTGTAAGAATAAAAGAAATTGTTTATTTTCTGAAGCTTTAAGGCGAAGTATTTTCTAAAGTTTTAAAGAGAAGTAAAGCGTTTACTTTCTAAACCTTTAAAGCCTAGTAAAGAAAATCGTGATAGTAAATCATTGCAAATTAAATATTTCAAAGCATCTTCGAAGCTCTGTTCAATGCATTTTAAGCCTGACGTTTATTATTGCGGTCAAATTAAACATTTGATTGTTGTTTATGAGAAGTCTGCATACCAAATTTCTCTCACCAGGGCGGGGCCTGTGAGGGATGTGGTGAAATATTTGACAGATTTCATAGCGTTAGAAGTAAATTTGTTAGAAAAGTGTAGATATTACTTGTTTGTTTCTGGCTACGAATTTGGCTATATTTTATATTAATTAGATTGAAATGAATAAACCAAACTACCAATATTCCTAAAAGTAAAAGAATTAAAAAGAAGGTTAAAATGTGCAAAAAGTTAAAAAGCAACCACTAAGGTGTTGTTTTGTGTATTTAGGTTACACTAGAAAGTTTGCCAACAGGCATTGGGGCAGCGCGGTGGACATTTCCTTGCCCTAAAACCCTCTCAGAAATGAAGGGAGGCCTGTGCCAAGCAGTGGGACGTATATAGGCTGTAACTTTAACACTAGGAACCGATTGTTTTTTTAACTTTTCACAAAGGGTGAAAGTGTGTAATAAATAAATTCAACTCAGTCTCAGCTAGTGACATCTGGTGAACTGTAAATCCTTAGTTCTCATTAGATTTAAAGTTTTGGTGCTATTATTAAAAAGTAGTGATTATACACTTTGTGCTATTATTAAAAGTTGCTATAGATCATAGATTTTTAATATTACATACATTCTTTACTAGCGCAAGGTAACGTTTGTGCCAAAGAGTATATAATCACAGACAATCACTACGTTTTAGCTACAATGATATTTTTCAAATATTGACAAAGCTGTGGAACAAACTTTTAAAAATAATATCAATCAGCTATGGTCTCATGTCTCATTGATGTAAATCAATGTAACCTAGATTATTATGTAAAGAGTAATTGTGTTCTGTGTGTATCTCTGACTAGTATACAGTTATCTGTGATTATGTATTAAATGTAAGTTCTGTTGAAAAAGTCAGATTTTAAATTAACGGAGTAGAAAATTTATTTATGGACAATTAAATTCATACAAGTTCTATAAAGATTTTTAGATCAACAAATCGTTAGAAATTCTACGTAACTAAGAAAAATTTAACTTTAAAAGTGTAAAATTATCAAAAATATTTGCTTTTAATCTTACAACGACAATGAATTCGGTGCCGATTATTTTAAATAAAGCTGCGATGCGGAAGTATGAGGATCTTGAAGTACCATGCGATGCTATTTTAGCATCATACGTATGGGTGGATGGTTCCGGGATTAACATGCGCTCCAAGGATAGAACATTTGACTTTCTGCCCAAAACGCATAAAGGTATAAATACATGTTGAAACAAGATTTTCTTGATGAGCTTCGCATACTTCTTGACTTCCTGCTGCTACTTGCCTTCGGGATAAGCCTTTTTCTTAAGAACTTATAATACCAAACCATACAGAGGAGTACTGTTATTTGTTACTATTCTGGTGAATGTTGACTATGCGAAATCCTTTGGTTTAGTGTAGACATTGAATAATTTAACACGTTCACTGTCCGGTTTTCAAATACAATAGTAAGACAATAGCAATGACCTATATGTAGTGCACGGGACAGCGAAAGGGTTAAAAAATAAAAGTTTATTATCGATATTTTAAGCTACAGAAGTGTAGTCTTCTGACGTCTTTCCGATTAGAGACCCAGAGTTGCATATTCAACTATAAACAGAAATATGTAGATCTATCGCTAGATAACATAAACATAAACACTCACGCCTGTCACCCAGAGGGGTAGACAGAGACTACGGACTTCCATTTGGCACGATCCTGACACACCAGACACCTCTCTCACCTCCTTTACATCCATATATCTACGCATACACGCTCGTTGGTTAAGCGTACTCCTAATCTGGCCCATTTTCAATATTATCGCCAATTTGGTTGATAAACCTTTGTCTAGGGCGTCTTTTTCCGACTCTGCCGGTCACTTCTGCAACATAAATTTGTGTTGTCACTCTTTCCTTATTCATTCTTTCTACATGATCAATCGATAGGTAACATGGTTATTGACCTTTAAAGTGTAATTGAATTTGTAGATGAACATCGATAGGGCGAAGATCATATCCGACGCCTGTGCCTCGTGTGGCGCCTCTGCCTTTTGGTTGTGGGCCTGAAGTTACAAGTAGTATTGTTCAATACAGTTCGTTGATAAATATGTTTACTTTGGAAAAAGATAACACCATCTTTAGCCAAGAGGTCAATCGATACATTCAATGGGATGAAGGGATGCATTCGGAATATTGCGGCTTATTTCTTCGTCTAACTTCAGGACTGTGCTTTGTGATAATCTTTGGGCCTATGATAAGAGATATATTTAGCCATAGATGTGAATGGACTATAAGGATGACAATGAAATTGAATATTATATCAGCAACATAATTTAATATAGAACCATAACTTAATATAGAATTAAAATATTTTTTCCAAAAATAATATATAAAAAAATGTTGTTACTACTAAATTTGAATTTTTGAAATAACTGTCTATAAGGTAAATTAGCAAAGTCACAAAAAACCCTCTATCTTAGTAAAGATGTTGATTTATTGTAATTTAGATAAAGTAGACTTTTTAAGATTTTTAATGTAACATCGTCATTACTTGCAGATTTGCCAATTTGGTATTATGATGGCAGTAATACAGCACAAGCTAATCCTGAAAACTCCGACACGTTCATTTTCCCTGAAGTGATTTATCACGATCCATTTCGACGTGGCAGTCACATTATAGTGCTATCTGATACGTATCAAAACAACTACGAACCTACACGTGGGTTATAACTTATTAATTATAACATTGTTTTTCGAATTTTATATAGCTATTTAAATAATTCCTGTTTTGTGTAAGTTGGATTTAAAAAGAAAAATAATAAAGTAAAATTTATTATGAATTAAAGTATGTATTACAATATTAATAGAATATACCCTTTTAATACCGTTGAGCTTTAACTTTTACCAACAGAACTTATTATTGTTTTATAACAACTCACTTAAAATATTTTCGCTTAGACCAAATCTTAAATGTATTAAAATGTTCACGATTATAGTAAAAAACTTTGCACGCTTAGGAGGACTCCGTATTAATAATTGACAATATTTTTATAAACGCTTAAGCGTTATCATAATACTGCGTTGTCATTCTTTATATCTAATAGTATGTCCGTCTGCTGTTTTGTTGATTTTTTTTATAGTATAAGGGTGACAAACGAGCACACAGTCCACCTGATGGTAAGTGGTTGCTGTGGCCCATAGATATCTACATCTATCCACGTTTGCAAATCAAAATGCAGTTGCGTTGTCACCCGTGAGGACTAAAATGGAATACCTCGTTTCCAGTAAAAATGGGTCCCCGGTTCTCTACACTAACCATACGAAATACAGCAGTTTTAAGTTGCTATTTTGCGCTAGTATTCTGTAAAAGCGTGGTCCCGGTCTAGCCGACCTATTCGAGCTACAACTATACTATTAATAGAGCTGCAGCATGGCTCTACCACGTATGAATATAAGTAGAGAGTAGTGGATAGTAGTAGTAGATTAGAGATAGTAGATACTAGGATTTTCTCCTGTATCATATAATAGTTTTACATATTTTTTACATAATAAGGGTGAAAAACGAGCACACAATCCTTTTTACCCTCGCTTGAAAATCTAAATGCATATGCATTATCATCCCTGAGGACTAAAATGGAATGTCTCGTTTCCAGTAAAAAGGGAAACGGTTCTCTTCACTCTCCATACTAAACACAACAACATTAAGCTGCTATTTTACGCTGGTATTCTATGAGAGCGTGGTCATGCCGTACGCGAGCAGACCCATTCGTACTACAACCATAATATAGCTGCGGCATGGCTCTACCATGTATAAACGTTACATAAATAAATTGCGGATCTAAATAAAGATCCAGAACAATTATTTGTAAGCCATAGAAATACTTGTTCTATTCGGGTTCCGACCACTATTCTACCAAATCGCTTGTTGTTAAGATTTTTCGCAGAGATGGTATACAGATGTAGTAAATTCGCTTAAAGTCGAAAGTCATTTTAGATTAATATTCGCGGTCGTCGGCGTATACCTATGCAAGTAGGTAGAAATTTTTTATAATGGTTCAGACTAACAAAGAAAAATAGACAACACTTTACGTACATTTCAAATGACACCTAAACCAAGCCGAAAGCTGATCGTTAATTTTACCGTTTGGTACAACTTGGTATAAGACAAACTATAAACAAAAATTATATAATTATTGGAATTATTTTTATATTAAAATATAACTGTGTTATTAATTTGCCTCTTGGAAATTATTTATAGATACGAACTATCGAAAAAATTGCGTAATGCTGTGCGAGAAGAGTGACGTGGAAGAACCTTGGTTTGGATTTAATCAAGAATTTTTCTTTACTACAACCGACGGTAGGCCACTTGGTTGGCCCCCTGGGGGATTCCCCGCCCCACCAGGCCCTTATTATTGCGCTATTGGGGCCAACAAAATAGTAGCAAGAGATTTAATGGAAGCGTTTTTTCGGTATGATTTTACTGATATTCTAATAGAAAAAGAATTATTTAAGTCTCCGACTGGAATATTTTTTTATAGGATAAAGGTAACAAGCGACCATACAGTCCACCTGATGGTAAGTGGTTGCTGTAGCCCATAGATATCTACATCTATTTTCGTTTTCGAATCAAAATGCAGATGCGTTATCAGCCGAGAGGACTAAGATGGAATGCCTCTTTTACAATAAAAATGGTCTCCGGTTTTCTGCACTACCACACGAAACACAGCAGCTTTAAGCTGCTATTTTACGCTGATATCCTGTGAGAGTGTGGTCTTCCCCGGTCGAGCCGACGCATTCGTACTACAACTATACAATTAATATAGCTGCAGCATAGCTCTACCTATCTAGTTTGAATATAAATATTTGATGTTGTGGTATATGAAATTAAGTTTTTGAAATTTTAACATCTACATCTATCCTCTATTAAGAATTAATATGTAGATGTGTTTTCACCCTGAGAATTAATATGGTATGCATCGTTACCAGTGAAAACGGTCCCTTATTCTCGTCAATCACCATACGAAACACTACAGGATTATGTTACGATGCAGCCATAATCACTCTTACGTGGATATACCACGTAATTATTTTGTACTTTTATGTACGATAATATATTTTTAATAATAATGAAAAACCGGTTTTGCATGTAATTAATACGAGCGAACCGAGTCTTCATAAGTACGTACTGTAGCAATTTATACGAACTAGCTACACAATTATTAATTTCCTTCTAATTAAACATAGTTACAGTGAAAGCTTAAAAATCAGTTAGTGCCTTTACAAAAATAATACACTCTTATCTACATACTTCTGGGGTTAGCACTTTGATATTATACGGTATAAAAAAATTCAACTTCAAGAGGTAGAAATTTTGCTTTAACTCTTTTCATCACTTTAAAGAATATAACTAAACTAACTACTAAGTAACTAACTAAATATAACTAAAGATTTTAGAGGAATATTTCACTTTAGCAGGCAAAAATATACAGGTCTTTATTACCGCATCAACAAAAGTATAATTGCTTATAATTATATGAGTCAACATTTATTAAAAAGACGACTAAGTAAGACTTGATAAATAGTTTCTGTTTTTCTATTTGTATGAAAGTGAAACCCTAAAAGTAAAGGCTAGATTACTTTAATTAAACAGACACTGTCTTATTACAAAAAGTAGTTATAATTAGTTTCAGGCTTAAACAGACTTTCAAGAAAGAAGTCCCGTGGAAATATGCGGGCTAAAAATTAATTTAGTAAAATTTAATTTAAAAAAAAATGATTTAATACTAAGTGTATTAAATGTTTGTTTGTGTATTTGTAAAGTATGAAACATGTAAACAAATGTGAAATTTTACAAAGACTGTAGCGGCGACGCAGCTATGGGACTTATTTTTATGATAAAGACCTATTTAAACCCAGATTCAAATTTCTTAGCAGTCGAAAAAAGGTGTAAGAGCAAGGTTTCCTTTAAATTTGTTTCTTTTCCAATACTAATGACATAAGATGAGAAAAATTTACAAACAATTAACACATTAAAAACATTACATTATCCGCTGAAATAAAGGATGAAAATAAATAATATAACAGCTATGACAAATATGATGCTAAAAGCGTTATTAATGTTTACAGATGCTGTCTTTTTGCGGGTGTTAAAATTAATGGAATTAACCCTGGGGCAACTCCTTCACAATGGAATTTTCAGGTTTATTTTTGCTAAATAGAGTACATTTTGAAGAAATATAAAAATCAGAGTTAAAGTTGCAGCATATCAGTCCCACTGCTGGGCACAAGCCTCCTCTTATTTCTAAGATGGTTTTAGGGCAAGAAAATGTCCGACGCGCTGCAAGCTGCATGCTGCTTCAAGAAATATAAATTGACATAAATACTGACGGTTAATCCGCATCTTCCTAATAACAACGAAAAACAAACGACGGTTACCAACGTGCTTGCCAACCGTGGAAACTGTGGAATGTGTTCCCCCTTTTAATAGGCTGTAACAATAAATAAAACCATATTCTAGCAAGTGATTTCTGATTTGATTTGTGATTTCATATCTCTATATAAAAGTGTGACAAATGCTGTTGATTAATACTGCTAACATAAGTAATATTTAATTTGTACTCTAGTAAAAATGGAGAGCATTCGTAAATAACATAATATTGACAATTTCAAAGTATAGGCTATGACAATTAATAGTATAAATTAACGTAAGATTGAAATGTGAACGTACAATATATGAAATATTTTTAAAAAACAGTAATTAATTAATAATCAATAATATATGGTCCTTCACAGCTGGCCGTATAAGGAAGCTCAAGGTCGTTCAACGAGCTATGGAGAGGGCTATGCTCGGAGTTTCTCTGCGTGATAAACTTAGGAATAAGGATATTCGCAGTAGAACTAGAGTAACCGACATAGCCCAACGGATTAGTAAACTGAAGTGGCAGTGGGCCGGCCATATAGCTCGAAGAACCGACAACCGATGGGAAAGAAAGGTTCTCGAGTGGCAGTCTCGTACCGGTAGGCGAAGTGTAGGGCGACCCCCCACGAGATGGAGTGACGACCTGGTAAGGCATGCAAGAAGTCGATGGATACAGGTGGCTCAGGACCGTGCTTTATGGCATTCCTTGGGGGAGGCCTATGTTCAGCAGTGGACTTATGAAAGGCTGTAATGATGATGAATCAATAATATATATGCAGGTCGGCCCAAGTCCAGGTATACGTTCAGCGGATGATTTATGGATGGCACGCTATATTCTATCAAGATTGGCTGAAGAGTATGGTGTTGTAGCCAGTTTTGACCCTCAGCCTGTACCGGACTGGCCAGGCAACGGTACATTTGTTTATTTTTCTACCAAAGATATGAGGGAAGAAGATGGTATTTTGTAAGTATCTGAAATAATTGTCACCTAACAACCATCAACGATAAAAGTTCGCTTTCACAATATTAACTTCAAAACTTAAGTACATTTTCATTAATATAAAGTTATGTCACAATATATGTAACATGTTATATAATGAATGATCAGTGAAAATATTTTCGTTTGATGTCTGTGGTATTTCTGTAGCAAATACGAAGTTTCTTCTTAACCACTCAACTGTCCACGGTGACTACAGTCCCCAAAAACCATTATTGCCTCACCTGTCTAGGCACCAAATGACATCTTTCGGTTTAAACGCGTACAGCGCAAAAGATAGCTGTTATTAATACATTAAAAAATTATAGATGGTGCAGAAATTTGTCGTCTGTGAAACTGAATTTTATCTGTATTGTAACAAAATATTTAGGAAAAAAAAAGTTATCACATTTTGATAGAATGTGCCCAGAACTCAAGAGAAAGAGCTAATTGTAATTTAAATCTCTCCATAATTGGTAGTAGTAATAGTATTTTATCGGACCCGTTATCAGATGATGCCAAAAAACTGTATTTGTTAGTTAATAAGAGATTAAGTAACTAGTAAACATAATAGCTTTATTTGTTAGTAATTATATTTAAGATTTCTTTGTAACTACCAGGGCGGCATAATCGCATCAGCGACAAAGCCCTTTATATATGAATAATTAAAAAAAGTTAAAATTAAATTTGGCCATTTTTGTTTGTGGAATGTTAACGTGTGAGAAATGAGGGCTAATAATATTCCACTCACCAGATGTCGCTAGTTGCGACTGAGGTAAAGTTTTTTGTTACACAATGTCAGTTAATTGAGAAATTAGTTTTATGAAACTAGTTTATCATTATCTAGAATATTATATTAATACACAACACAATGCATCAGTGGTTTGCTTTTTAATTTTTTGCACTTTATAACTCTTTTTAAAAAAATCGGCTTTTAATTATATTTTATAGTTTGGTTTATTCATTTCTAATTTAATTAATATAAAATATAACTAATAATACAGAAAGAAACCTTAAAAATTACATTTTCGTAAGAAATTATCATCCCCGCTATGAAATCTGTCAAATATTGTACCTCACTGTAAAGTGGCGCCGCCCTGGTGGTAGAAAAAGTCGTGGATGCCCTCATTCGATTAAAAATGTGATAACTTTTCTGTTTCTATACGTTATTTCTAATGTTATTGTACATCAAACTAATTGTGAAGATATTTTCTTTAGTAAATATGTATCATTACGACAATTCCAAAACGTTTACATATAATGATTTAGCTCTAAATTTTAATCACTATACGCGATCATCGTTTATTGATTATATATTGTTTAAAATGTATTCTAATTAGTTTTTTGTGTTAAATGAATGCAAAATATAAAATAATGATTCACTATTAACACGTCGATAGCAATTTATAAACAAAATATCTGTTGAGATGCGTCTAGAAATTATTAAAACCTATTTTTTTCATTTATTTACTTATTTATTCAAATTTATATTGGTTAAACATTATATACTTATGTATATTGAGTATATAAGATGTTATTGATATTGGTGTCATTTTAAAGGGAATATCACGTACTATTATAATATAAAATAATTGTCTCCAGGAAGTATTACACTTTTCTTGTAAAACTCGTAATTTTTATTTGAATGTAGCTATAGTAGTTTTTCAGTAGTAATCGTTTTTGTAAAGACTGTCTCGCGCGGTCGTAAAAAAATAGCGGAGTATAATATATATATATATATATAATATAGGCGGAAAAATACATTCGCGGAGAGGTCAGGCGAGAATCAATCACGCGGGGCGGTCGGTTGAGTGGTTAAGATCTAAATTTAATGTAAATTGCCTTATAAGAAGCTTTCTGTCACTAATAGGTACAAACAAGTTTATTAATTTTTTTGATAACATTTAATTGTAAATCAATGTTAATTACCTTTCAGAGTAATTGAGCGAGCAATAGATAAATTAGCGCGACGTCATGGCGTCCATATTAATGAGTATGACGCTAATAATGGAGCCGATAATGCATGTCGACTTACTGGAAAACACGGAATACCCCATATAAGGGATTTTACCGCTGGTAATTGATTATTTTCATTCTACAGAAAGTTATTTTTAAATAAATAAACAAAAAAGACCTTACACACCAAAAGATAGTTGGATATATTACTATTTGAAATTTGAATCGGTATTTAATATATCGTATTGGCGGCCGGAGGAATTCCTACAGTACACAATAGTATGGAAGCAGTGTATACCAAAATGTTGGGTAATAAAGGAAATAGAAATAGGAAATACAAATCGTAATAAAACCGGCCAACTGCGAGTCGGACTCGCGCGCCGAGGGTTCCGTACGATATAAATTTCAATATAATACCACTACGTGCTCATGAGGAAAGGGGTAGTAAGTTTAAAATTATTAAAAATGTTTTTTTCCGCAATTTTTCCTTTATCTGTGCTATAAGACGTTGCTTCGCATCAAGTTTCAAGATTCTGAGTTCACGGGAAGTACCCTGTAGGTTTTGATTCCCTTGCGAATGTCGAAAATTTGCGGCATAAGCGGCTGTATCTTTTGATTGCGTTGGCTTAGAAGTTTTATTTTTTCACAGCTTTAAGGGACAATAGACCTGAGTATTTGATATGTCGCCTGAGTAATTTCAGCTCGATACCTCCACGCGTTCCTGAGAAAAAGGGTCTTGACAGACAGACAGACAGACAGACGGACAACAAAGTGATCCCATAAGGATTCCGTTTTTTCCTTTTGAGGTACGGAACCCTAAAAATGAAAGTGGAGTACGGTTATGTATTTATTTTATATTCGATTATTAATTTCAGGTGTTGCTAATCGCAATTGTGCTGTTAGGATACCCCGTCAAGTATCAGAAGACAAGCGAGGTTATCTTGAAGACCGGCGCCCCGCTGCTAATGCTGACCCATATCGCGTTATATCTATTTTACTAAAGACTTGTGTATTTGACGAATAATGCTTTTATAATTTTGAACATATGTTTGAAATACGTTTTACTGTTTATGTTTTGATCAAGCATTTGTATTAATCATGATAAATAAAAAGTTTTATAGATAGTAATATTTATTATTGTATTTCGTTACCATCATTGTATAAGGCTACAAAGTGTAGTAGTCCTTGCTGCTTACTAATTCTACTTAATAATGGATTTTATAAAGGAACAGCCACGCCCCAGCTGTATTACAGATGCAGCACAAATAGGTCGGCTTGTCAGGGTAAGGACCACACTTTCACAAAATGCCTCAGACAAAATAACTTTTTTATTTTGTCTGAGCAAAATACCCAGCTTCAAATAAAGCATAATTCTGCTATGTATCGTATGTGGGCGACGAGAATCTTAGAGACCTTTTTTATTGCTTACGAGGTATTACATCGCATTAATTATACATAATGGAAATAAATTCTGATCGAAGAAATTAATGAATTTTAATGAAATTTTGCAAAACAATGTTGTGACCAGGATTAAGAAATGCATGCTTCGGCAGATTGGACAATTAGAAAAAATGAGTGAAAAAAGAGAGCAAATTTATGCTGAAAAAGTGTGTGGCAGAGTCGGCAAGGGTCGCCGCCGACGAAAACTTATCGTCAATATTAGCGATATATTTATGATGTACAACATAATAAATGACGTGCATGTATGCATAATATATGGATGTTGAAGAAGCAAGAGAGATGTGTTAGGAATCAGGATCGTACCAAATGAGAATGCGTAGTCTCTGGCATTCCCTCTGGGTGACGGACATGAGAGTATGTATGCAAAAGTAATGATTTTTTTTAATTCCATTGCTATTGTTACTTTAAGGGTGTTTACTTATTTCATCATTATTCAATAGCAAGTAGATTTAAGGTTTTTATTATTCCTAACTGAAGAGGCTTCATACAACTTTTATTTTCGCGTAATTAAGTTTTTATTAAGGTTTAAGTTTCCGACCTGGTTTCATTGCTCCCGCTTGGAATACGTGTTGTATACATATACAATATATGATAAATTCTTCTATTATATGAAATATATACTATTGTACAAGCAAGGCTTCTGAAGGTAAAGAAAGATTATCAGTATGTTTATAATTTGATGCGAGCCGTCTGATAGGAACGTCCTACGATTGTTTACGTCGTAGGTTCATATCCGCTATTACATTTTTGACGTGACACATTATTTTCTTTGGAAAATTTCTAACGCCTTGCGAGGGAGGGATGGGTACTTTAGTCTTTTATTTCATTTTAAATTGCATGTTCCACGAAATATTATACTTACATTACTTACACAATATAATCAAGTGACGTCATAAGGGTATAGCAATTTAAAAGAAAGCAATTTTTTTTTCTGAATACATAATAACATCTACTACCAAATAACAACTTTTGGTATAATTAAAAATTAAAAATTTTGTACAGCCGACTTCAATATAGGTTATTTAAGAATAACTTAATAACCATTGGTCTGACCTTGATCTTGGACCACACGAGAACTATCAGCTTTCATATAAAAAAAGAATCATCGAAATCGGTTCGCCCAGTACAAAGTTATGAGGTAACACACATAAAAAAAAACATACACTCGAATTGAGTACCGTCTCCTTTTTGGAAGTCGGCAGAAAATATCTATAATAGCTTAAATACCAATACATGGTGGATGATCTGACAAACGATCATTCTGAAAAAATAAATTTCACAGTACGCTACCCGGGTTGTGTTAGACGGAGATCTACCATACCAATCCGGTACCAACAAAATTGATAATTACATTTTTTCATTCGGTGCGTAGTATTCGCAAAAAAAATATCATCTATTTCAATTATTTTCGATAAGATTGATGTGTATAATATATATGTAAATTTGTAAGTACATAACTTCATTTTACATACTATTAATATTAAATATACCCATTAGTATTAGACCCCTGCCTCGTTGCTCTAGTGATCATAAGGTCTCTGTTCAAACCCCGGTAGGCGTATTACGTATCTTGCAGAAGGCTAGCGATAGCGAAATTAGAACAATAATTGCTGATAAATCGCAGATTCGTATTACGTACCAGCGATAATCAAGCCCTAGCTAACTAGCGACCACAAGGCAGCGCTGTCGCTAGTTAGCTTGGTTATCGATGATACATAATACGAATTTGCGATTTATCGGCAATTATTGTTTCCCAAACACTTTGTTTGCCAGCTACCAACACCATGGGATTTTCTTTCTACGAACTCATAATTGCTTTTTAAGCATTTTATTAGCTTTAACTTGTACGCAATCTTACACACACGCCCCATCAGTAATTTTACTAAATTGAACCCAAGATGCAAGTCGTACGGCTGAAAGGAGTAACATCATTTTGTACGTGGTAGAGCCATGCTGCAGCTATATTAGTAGTATAGCTGTAGCACGAAGGGGTCGGTTCGACCGGGTAAGGACCACACGCTCTCACAGAATACCAGCGTAAAATGGCAGCTTGACACTGCTGCGTTGCGTGTGGTGAGTGTAGAGAACCGGAGACCAATTTTACTGGAAAAGAGGTATTCCATCTTAGTCCTCATGGGTGACGACGCATCTGCATTTTGAATCTTTATTGAGGATAGATGTAGACAGCAACCACTTACCATCAGGTGGACTGTGTGCTCGTTTGTCACCGTATCCTATAAAAAAATCACTCGTACATATTTACACTGTTTATACTACTGTGCTTATTTTCGTCTCGTCATCTTGAGGGTTATCATCATCATTCATCATTACAGCCCTTCACAAGTCTACTGCTGATCATTGGCCTCCCCTAAGGAATGCCACAAAGCACGGTCCTAGGCCACCTGCATCCAGCGACTTTCTGCATGTCTTACCAGGTCGTCAATCCATCTAGTGGGGTGTCACCCTACATTTTGCCTACCGGTACGAGACTGCCACTCGAGAACTTTCTTCCCCATCGGTTGTCGGTCCTTCGAGCTATATGGCCGGCCCACTGCCACTTCAGATTACTAATCAGCCTAATAATACTCTGAGCAATATTAATTGCTGAGGTAGGAGCCATTTGTTAAACTGTAACACACATGTACATTTAGATCTTAAGATTAAGTAAGTTTTTTGTAATACGTTGCTTTGTACCTAGCTTAGTCACTGAATTTGCGTGTGTAATTGGAGAAACAAATAAATGCTTTATCTATCTATCAGTGGCAGCCCGGAGTCAGAAAGTTGGCAAACGAAAGCCGATGGTACTGCGCCTGATCTCTGTCCGATCGTGTCGGAATATCGTCCCATCGGGCTATGACAGTGAGGGAATAGAGAGTACACTCGGGCACTATAATGCTATTCTGCGCAGGTGGCTAGTCCCCGTTGATACTGAAAACCATAACAGAAACTTGGTCTGGAGTACATTAGTATTAGGTCCCTGAAAGCAAACAAAGTAAATGGTCATAAGTTTTATATATATTCACTGACAAACTTGTTTACTTTGTAAGTTTTTGTATATATGTATTTTAAAATAAATACTAAAAGTTATGTTCTTAAATGTTCGCTTTTTAAACAGACGTGCAACAACCCAAAACATTATTTTTATTTTTTATTAGTATTATTTGTCAAAGCAACCACTTATCTTGTCTATATATTTCTGCCATCTTGTAATGTTACCTATTAAAAATTAATATGCCTTTCCTTTGCCGAAAATTGAAGGTACTATTCAATAAGCTTAAAAGGTTTTTTCTAATGCTTCTCTCAAACAAAATTTTAACCAAAATTTTTTCGTTATTCCACTTCCACAATTTTCATGACTACATCTCAATAGCGAAGATTTATTATAAAAACGGTTGTCAGGAATTTGACAATTGCCATTTCGTTCTGGTATATCGATCGCGTAGGGGTAGGCAGAGACCACTTCTTTCCACTTGCTACGATCCTTACATACTTGTTTCGCTTCGTCCACTTTCATTATTCCCTTCATACATGCTCTTCGGTTTAGGGTACTCTTGACCTGACCTTTTTTCAAGACGTCCCTGATTTGATCTAGAAACGTCCGCCTAGGTCTTCCCCTTCCAACACTTTCATTCACGCTCGACATAATAATAATAATAATAATGAATATAAAATATAAGTGAAAAAAATTGAATAAATAATTATTAAACAATTATAACTAGGCTACTATTTATTAAACTATGCGTGTCGTAAGAGGTGCCTATGGAAAATGCCAGAAAACAATCTTATGGGTCCAGTACACGTTGAGCGAGCGCGCTTGGCGCCAGATTTTCGTGGTGCCGTTCACACGTTGGCGTGTTTCATTCTGCGTTGGTAGCTAGATGATGATGGACGTTAGGGCGATCGCGGCCGCGGCAATATACTTGTACAGCGCTTTCAAATTTTATTTAGATGTGCACCAGAGAAGAGTGATTAAAAAAGATGGCGCAAATGAAGATGGTGGATGCTGAGTATTCTATATGTATATACACTACACATTCAACAATAATCCCAGTTTGTCCATTTTAGGGTTCCGACCTCAAAAGGAAAAAAGAAATCCTTATAGGATCTATTGGCTGACCCGTGCCCGCTTGGCTGGGCGTTTTTTCAAAATAAAAGATAGCCTAAAAGAAGCCCCCTAAGCTACATTATCCCTGAGTAACATAAACTCAGAGATAATTTATAATAATATTCATCATCAGGTAGCTACTCTGAAATCGCAACTAAATATGTATTATTTAATACAGTTAGGCAAGTTTGGGGTTTCATATAACTGATTCATTGTGATAAGAATCAATGAACCTAAATATTTCCTCATTAGTCCATGTCGCCATGTTCGTGAAACAATTTATTAAGCCGACACTACAGTCTAATCCGACGCGTAACTATGAAACCGCACCGCGTTGGCCGCAAACGCCAAATACACACAAAACGTCCCAGTAGACGTTGGCCTAACGCACTCGGTGAGCGCGCTCGGCCAACGTGTACTGGAGCCATTACGCCCGATATAAAATACCAGGGACGAGCAGCAACGTCAAAGGCGCGATACATTTGGTACTGCGATCGTTAATCCGGCATCAAGCATGACGATAAGGCAATACAGAGGATGAGTCCATGTCTATCAGAACTTTTAAGGGCCGATGATGGCAATGATGATCATGATTGTTCGCGCAAAAGCGCTAATGTCAAGCGTCGACGCTAGATGGCACTCGGCTCGGCGCGATACGGGATGAAGTACGTCCGAGCGTGTTGAACGGTGGGTGTCGAGAACGCGCTAGAAAAATTAAGAGTCCAAATTCATCGCTGCGATAGATAGCACGCGGTCCATTTTGTCGGGAACTCGTAATGGTAGGCGCGTATAGTAAATATACTGACTGGGAATTGTAGCGCGTATTCCTTGCTAAGAGCTTCACCCGGGACTTTTAGGTTTAACGCTGAGTCCGTATAAGTGGATTCGACTGTATTAGTTACTAGTGCGGTATTTGATATTCTAGAAATAACTGTGGCCACGCAAAACGGTAGTGACCGTTGATCCGGTCTCGCATGTTAAGCTTTATAACAAACGAGAGTTAGTGGTTTCTGTAAGGTTGTTAATCGTACGATAGAGTGAAGGGACTGTCATCGTAGAAACGAAGAAAGTGACTGTGGACGGAGAGCAGTGGGAGCGGTGTGGAGGTCCGAACTGCTGCTGATGGTAACGGTCTAATAAGGTCAATAACACTACCAGCCACACCCAGATACACATCACTGACCCTTACTTTCCTAGCACTATACATCCACATGCGACCTGACCGAATCCTGAGGGACCAGTCGCCTTGGATAGAGGTAAGTAAGCTCCCTTTATTAGAATAGAACGCTCCCCCCTGATTGTTTATTGTAATTAGAAACTTTCTACCTTGGCGTTAGGACGCCCGACCTGCACCTGCTTGTAGGTTCTTTGTCTATGGGCCGCGGAGGACCCTACTTCTGGTATAAGCAGCTGCTGGCCGTAACAATGATGTTAGGTCATTATATCGTAAACTATCGTTAAGTAGCATAGCCTACGACTGTTAATGAGAATTGCAGACGAATTGGTAGTCCCAGTATCAGACGTCTTGCGTCTTTGACGCCTGCTTCTTATCGTCGGTCTAGTTTCTTTGGCTTTCCCGAGCCTTGCATAAACGAGATAGTTATACCACCATTTATCGAAAATTATGATAAGTTTCTAACGTTTCTCAAAGTCATCTTTCACCATAACCTATATTTATAACAGTGGTAGAGCCACGCGGCAGCTTTTGCTCTCGCACGGATGGGCCGGCTCGAACCGGGGTCCATCTTAGTCTTCACGGGTGACAACGCATCTGCATTTTGATTTTTAATAGAGGATAGATGTAGATGTCTATGGGCCGCAGCAATCACTTACCATCAGGTGGACTGTGTGCTCGTTTGTCACCCTTATCCTATATAAAAAATAAACCTCGGGACGAATGATGCCGCGTGATGGAGACTTCTGGAAGATAAATCGGACACCTTCTTGGGACAGATGGTTGCCCTTCCGGTGATAGAACATGTTGCCGGATTCGCGCATTACCGTATCCTCCATATCTCTTCGGACCTCAGATGATAATACCATAATATCCAATCGCAACTTGTCTATTTCTTTTTCCAGCTCCAGGATCTTCTCGTCAGTCCTGAAAGGGCGTGGCGTTTCCAGCGGAACCAGCGGTTTTATTAACGAAGATGGGCCTATAAAAAATTACGATTATTCCTACATAAGGGTTTTTCCTATATTGTTAAAACTATTTTTATAATTGTGCAGGCTAATGATCGCAGTACCTCTCTGCTACATCATCTAATATGCGTTTGAATCACAGGTAGGGAAAACATGTTATGTGCAATAACACAAATTGTTATAGGTCGGGTGTGATTGCGCTAGGACGCTTCTGCATTCTACTTCCGAACAATACGTCGTTGTCGGGCAGGGGTGTTTTAGTAGGTATTATGTTGGACTTTCGTACCACAATAATATCTCTGTGCGCAATTGGTAGGTTGTTGCACTATTTTAAACTTATCTCGGTTAAAGAAATTGCTTTTTCGGTGTCGGCAAAAATTATATTTTAATAACGATTTTGATTATAGTTACCGTAACTTCCTTATTCACTTGAATTTGAATGAGAATAATTTTATACTTATTTTATCGTGTTTAATTGACTATTTCTAATTGTTACATTAACGACGTTTAGAGTACTTTGTAGGACCCATGGTTGCGGCGGGACTGACGTGTTCTATGTCAAAGTTAACCACGGCTATTTTCAGCTCAAAATAATTAAAATAATAATAAAACACAATAAAAAAAAACTTATATTTTATATATAAAGGGTCTTTCAACAAGAACTTTGTTTTCTAAAACAAAATAAAATAAAGAGTTTAGATGAAGATGATTCAAATTTTTATTGTATTACGAAGAGAAAAGTTTGGAAATTATGAATGAAAAATGACATCTGGCAAATGTCCACCACGACCACGCTGACAGATGTCGATTCTTTCATCAAAGTTTTTAATCACTTTTTGGCAAAATGGCGGGTCTATTTCGTTAATCACGTCACGGATTTTGAGATTTAAGGGCGCGGTCGATTCGATTGGCTCCGTATAGACTCTGTCCTTAACATAGCCTCACAAAAATAATCCGGTGGTGTTAAATCACACGATCTGGCTGGCCATTTAACAGCTGAATTTCGTGAAATTATGCGATCGGGAAATTTGGTTTGCAATAAATTGATCGTTTCGTTGGCTGTGTGACATGTGGCACCGTCCTGATATCGATGTCATCAATAATAGGCCAAAATTTAGATGTTAACATCTCGCGATAGCGTGATCCATTGACCGTTACCGCATTTCCAGCCTCATCTTCGAAAAAGAAACCGGCCCAATCACGCCTCCAGACCACATAGCGCACCATACACACATAGTGACACGTTGAGCATGCAAAGGCTTCTCAATAATCGCTTTAGGATTTTCAGAAGCCCAAATACAGCAATTTTGCTTGTTGACGTACCCTGACAAGTGAAAATGGGCTTCGTCTGAAAAAATGATTTTTTCCGAAAAACCAGCGGGCTGTTCCTGAATGAATTGAGCGAATCTACGGCGATTTGAATGGTCGGTCAGCTTCAATTCCTGCACTAGTTGAACCTTGTAAGGCTTCAAAGCCAAATCCTTACGCAAAATTCGCCATGTGGTGGTTTTGGATAACCCAAATTGTTGAGAACGTCGAGGAATTGACAAATTTGGATATTCTTCAACACTGTGGCTCACGGCTGCGATGTTTTCGGTTGAACGACCCGGTCGAACACGCGTTGGTGTTGGCGCATTTTGTACCGAGCCTGTCGATTCAAATTTAGCGACCAAATTCTTAATAGCGGTCTCAGAAGGACGATTATGTTGTCCGAAAATATCACGAATTTTACGAAACGTAACTTTAACAGAACCACCATTTTCATAGTGGATTTTAATTATTTTAATGCGATTTTCGAGCGAAATTGAATTCATTGTAGCAATTGCCAAAGCATCTACTACGAATAGGTCCAAAAACTAAATGTCAAAACTGTCATGTTTTTGATGTTGCCCCAATTGAAAAACAAAGTTCTTGTTCAAAAACCCGTTATTTGTTCGATTCAGCATCTATAATACTTTTGAATCTCCTCTCCATCTTCAAATATAATTTTTAATCTATACTATTATATAAAATATAGTTATTAATTCGTTTAAAGTAAATGAACGTTTATCGCTCTTTTACATTTAAGCAATGGCTTAGCGCGGACCCAGGCTTAAATCATATAAGAAATGTCATAAAGTCCATATCCTTAAAAAATATATTCTAATAACGCCCTCTATTAATGCAATAACATTTATTGCAATATCTTACCTTAATCGAACAATTGTTTCTTGACCTTTCCAAAACTTGCATATAATATTTTTTACTATGCGTATCGGATAGCTGATCTGTAATCTGGATAAAATAGTAGATAAACTTAGACCGTCATTTTATTTGGTGTTTGTTTCATCTGATATTATTTGTTTCAAAATGAATAACATAACAGAATTTTTGTAGAATGTAACTTACTTTATTTACTTTGCTATGTTCTTTAAAAGTCGTCTTTACGAGTAGATCGACTTTATTTATTGAGTGGCTTTTCTTAATTTGCAACAAGTATTAGGTACTTATGAAGATAAAGGTAATAATTTATACAAGTTTTTATGCCTTTATAACTATTTAAGATACAAAAATAATTAATTTACGATAATATGACCATAATTCGCGGCAGTGTTGTTAACTTTAACTTTTATGCGTGGTAGAGCCATGCTGGAGCTATATTAATAGTATAGTTGTAACACAAATGGGTTGGCTCGACCGGGGAAGGACCACGCTCTCACGGAATACCAGCGTAAAATGGCAGCTTGATACTGCTGTGTTTCGTATGGTGAGTGTAGATAACCGGAGACCCGTTTTATTGGAAAAGTGGCATTCCATCTTATTTCTTAGTACTCACAGATGTAGACGCATCTGCATTTTGATTCTTTATTGAGGATAAATGTAGATGTCTATGGGTCACAGCAACCACTTACCATCAGGTGAACTGTGTGCTCGTTTGTCATCCTATACTATAAAAAAAAAAACTTAAATGACACGCAGTCCGATGGCTAAAGTTCCAAATTTATCTAGTTTTATATTTCTTACAGACCCTGTTTCAAACAACTCGTTTATGTGTGTAACAAAGTTAAAATAGAAAATATATTCCCTCTTTTCAAAGTTTGCACGCTTTGAGTTAGCCTTTAAAGCCTTTAGCCTTTTTCAGTAGGCTATAAAATAAAGAAAGAACAGAAAGAAACATCCGAAGTACAAAAAGTAAAGTAAAATAAAAGACACCTTTCACAACGCAATCTGCCAAGGCTTCGCACGGGTGATATCTATGATTCTACATTAGCGCCATTAGAAGGTTATAGGTCCAACTATGCCTATAACCTTCGCGGTAGTGCAAGCAATATCTTGACAAAGTTTTACCTCAATCTGATCAAAGGTATAGCAGTGCATTAAATTAACACCCCCGTAACCACCTTGCGGGTGGAAAATAAAATCCGAAGGATCCTCTGACATCTACTCGGCAAAATTAATATGCCTACCAAATTTCAAGCCTCTAGGCCTTATGGTTCCAGAGATATCGTGATGAGTCAGTACATAGGTGGACAGTATTTTTGTATAATATTATAGCCAGATTCATTGAGAACAGTATAGGCTATCTAGCTGTAGGCTATACCTCTCAGCTAGCCTTAAATATTGAGTTTTGTTAAGCAGGTGAGAAGATAAAGCGTTCCCGAAATGATTTATCCACGTGCGCTGGTGTTATGGTTGGTGATACGTAAAAATAATGTTCTACAAAAATATAGATTCTTACTTCACCTACAAAAATCCGCGATACCATATGTCTATTTCTTATACATAAACCACAATTTTGTGACAAAAAATACTGAAAATTAAAATGTAATTTAGAAGCGTTATTATTAGGCAGAGCATATTAATCCTTACAAACGAAAGTTACTTCATCATCAAGATAATTTTATTAAGATTAACTTTGCTCTTTATATCATGTTATTTGGACCCATAGTTTAAGAGATAATGTAAAATTAAAATATTTCAACACTTGGCTTGGCACGCGAACGATGCATAAATCCTAGCCGCCCAATGAGAACTGAGAGAAACCAGTAGTGAATGTTTCTATGAGCGAAAATTTATGGAGTACTTTTATTAATCTCTCTGGTGAGCGTAACAAAGATTAGTTATATCTTTATTTCTGAACTCTTTCATTTCATGTTGCTATGGTATTTAGAAAATTTTATTGATTAATAAGTACAAAAGGTTGATAGCAAATTTATCAAGAATCATTTCATACCTACACACATTTCATGTATCGTGTACGGCTTCTTTAAAACTGGAATAAACCGTGCCGATAGATAAAAGTACTCCACTAATTTTGCCAATTTTTCCATACATTACTATCTAAAATGCTTGAAATAGGTTTCATGTCATGTCGCGTGCCTCAGATATATGTGACAGATACTATTCTGAGTTGAAATTTTATTCTGATATAAGTTAGAACCAAGTTATTTTGACGTGTGACATAATTAAAGAAACGCTAAATCATTTCCTTTTCTTATTTTTGTATTTATTTGTGGAGTTGTATTTTTATATTAATATTATCATTTATGTATAGTTCTATCCAACCAAACGAAAATATATTTCAAATAAAACGTATATTCATTAACGAACATTAATCTATCGATTCCGAATGCTATAAAAATATATAAGTATTTTATAAGTATCTTTATAAAAAGATCACTCAACAAACTCATTGTAATAAGATGGCTTTATCTAAACCAAGCCACGTCCGCAAGTTACATTCTAAGTGATTTATGAAAACTACAGAAACAAGAAGGAAAACAATCTGTTGCTAAAGTGATTAACTTTGTGATCAAAGGGAAAAGAAATAATAACATTATTAGAGTGTCTTTTTACTTTTGTATTTCTGTTGCAATACAAAAGTAAATAGACACTCTAATAATGTTTATTAACGCTTTACCGCATGGATTTTTTAAATCCTTTGGAAAACATATATGTCACTATAGGGTATACAAAGGACCCCAAAAAAATATTCAAATAAATATAGAAGCCCATTTAAAAAAGATAAATAGGTAAAAGTAATTGTTCCAAATATGGAACGCCATGCGTTCTAGTTCTATAACTTAGACGTTCCATATTTGGTACAACATGCGGTGTGATCTAATTATGTATAATTGTAATAGAATTTTATGAAAATAAAAGAAACAACGTGAAGCTATGCATAAGTATCAAATTAAAAAAATTATGTGTGAAAGTTTTTAAAACAGTTGCGATCTTTGTTGAAACAAAGACAGCTTTTGCTGTCGCACGGATGGGCCGGCTCAAACCAGAGTGGTACCACGACCTCACAGAAAACCAGCGTGAAGTAGAGGTTTACTTCTGCGTTTCGCTTGGTAAGTGCAGGTGGCCGGAGGCCCTTTTTACTGGAAATGAGGCATCCCATCTTGGTCCTCACGGGTGACAGCGCATCTACATTTTGATTTGTAATAGAGGATAGATGTAGATGTCTATGGGCCACCGAAACCACTTACCATCGGGTGGACTGTGTGCTCGTTTGTCACCCTTATCCTATAAAAAAGGTCCCCAAGTGTATCGGTCCAGAAAAATCGCTGATGGTAATCGATTCCACAAGGAAGTCGTGCGAGGGAAAAAACATCTTCTAAATCGCACAGTGATGGACCGCCAATCATCCAGATGGTATGGATGGTATCGGGAGTTCTGCCGCGATGTACGTTCGTGAAATTTGGCGGCTGCGATTAATCCGAACAATTCCTCAGAGCACTCCCCGTGGTAGATGCGAAAGAAAATGCAAAGGGATGCAACATCTCTTCGCAGTGCCAATGAATCGCACCGATCGGAAAGGACTCGATCGTCGACGATTCGAGCCGCTCTGCGCTGGATGCGGTCAAGTGGAAGGGGCTGACACTGGGGAGCCCCTGCCCAGAGATGGGAACATTATTCCATGTGAGGCCGAACCTGCGCCTTGTAAAGTTGCAGGCGGTGTGCCGGCATGAAATACTGTCCCGCTTTGCTGAGCACGCCAAGCTTTTTAGAGGCCAATTTGGCCTTCTCTTCCAAGTGACCACGAAACTGCACGTCACTCGATATGTCGACTCCGAGGATTCCGATACTGGCTGAGGCAAGAAGGGGAGTGCCTTGAAACTGAGAAGATACGACAAAGGGGTTCTTTTTAGCGGCAAACTTGTGTTTTTTGAGGATTAAACTGGACTAGATTTAGTCGCCCGCAATTCGAGACTTTATTCAGCAAAGACTCGACTTCAGACACAAGTTTGTTCCGGTACTCGGCGACATTTTCCTGAGAAATATTGGTACGGCTGGTGTATAGAGCATCATGCTGTCATCCGCATAGCAATGAATGTTACCAGTTAGCAATATATCATTGATATGCAGAAGAAACAGCGTTGGTGATAGCACACAGCCTTGTGGAACACCAGCGTTAATAGGCTTGTAGTAGGAGCATGCACCGTCTACAAAGATCTTGATGCTCCGATCTGCAAGGAAGCTGGTGATCCAATTGCACAATTTCTCGGGAAGCCCATAGGAAGGGAGCTTCGAAAGAAGCGCTTTGTGCCAAACCCGATCGAAGGCCTTCGCAATGTCCAAACTAATGGCCAATGCCTCCCCCTTGGACTCTACTGCCTCCGCCCATCTATGAGTCAAATAGACCAGAAGATCACCAGCTGGTCGACCCCGAGGAAAACCGTATTGGCGGTCACTAATCAGCTGGTGATCCTCAAGGTACCGCATGAGCTGGCAGTTAATAATGGATTCCATTATTTTGGAGAACAAGGAGGTGATCGCGATAGGCCTATAGTTGGACGGGTCTGAGCGGTCGCCTGTTTTAGGGATCGGGTGGACAAAAGCTGTCTTCCATGAATTCGGGACTACGCCTTGGGAATAGGAGTACCAGAAAAGACGTGTTAGGACCGGTGCCAACTCCGGAGCGCACGTCCTCAGCACAATTGGGGAGATTCCGTTGGGCCCAGTCGACTTCTGGATGTCCAGGGAGAGAAGTGCTTTACGAACCAAGCGCTGTGAGAACAGCACATCCGGCATGGAGCACTCACATTGCGGGATGGTCGGCGGTGTTTGCCCCCCGTCATCAAGAGTGGAGTTGGACGCAAAAAAGGATCCTAAAAGATCGGCCTTGTCTTTTGCGGCTTGGGGCAGTGAGTCGTCCTCCCTGTGCAGAGATGGTAGTGATGGCTTACAGAAATTCCCTTGGACAGCCTTGGCGAGAGACCAGAATGCACGGGTTCCCGAAGGAAGGCAGGCTAGTTTCTCGCCAATTCTGCCTATGTGCTCTGACTTTGCCTTGGCATTAACTCTTTTGAAGGACCTGGAGGCGAAGTTATACTTCTTTTTAAGTATGCTGGTGTTTACATCCCGAGTCGCCAAAGCCGCAGCCCAGGCTTGATAAAACTCCTGCTTACTGCGTAATGCAGTCTTACAGGAGCGACCAAACCAAGGCTGACATCTGCCTCCGATGGGTACCACAAATGATGGAATAAATAGTTCCATTTCACGTAGCACCACATCAATGACAGAGTCAGCAATAGCGCTGGGATAATCCGGCGAGAAGCAAACCCGCATGCAAAGAAAGACCGCATTCTGTCCCAATCCGCCGACCTGTAATGCCAAACACGGCGGCAACCTGCAGAACGCAACCGCGAGGGGAGCGTGAGTGGCACCACACTCCGAATCAGACAATGGTCCAAAGAGCCGCGAGGGGCATCGACGGAAACCTGATATCCATCCGGATGGGAGGTCAGCAGAAGGTCCAACAGGGAAGATGTATGATCCTCCACATCTGGAATCCGCGTAGGCGAAGTAACCAGTTGTGTCAGACCATATGCCAAGGCAAAGACATAAAGAGATCTCCCCGCATGATCGGTTAAATGTGAACGGAGCCATCGGCGGGGTGGGCGATTAAATCGCCAAGGATTACGATTTCTGCGGATGGGACCTGTTGTAGCAAGGAATCTGTAGCCATTTGGACGTGGTCGATGAATCGGTCTGTTTCGGCATTACCGCTATGGGACCTATAGAGGCACCCGTAGACGCGCGGATGATCGTCGATGTCTACGCTTAGTCAAAGGATGGACAGGTCCAAACCTTCAAGACTGCCGAGGCATCGAGAACAGATGTCCTCTCTGACATACACGCAAACTCCAGCCCGAGGCACAAAGGAGTGCTCCAATTTGTACCCCGGGCAGGAAAGATACGAAATATCAGTCGGAGAGGAAACCTGCGTCTCGGTAAGAAAGAGCAAGGCCGGCTTCGCCGTCTCGAGATGGTAGTGGACGGCGTTTATGTTCGAGTGTAGTCCCCTGATGTTGCAGAAATTCACGGATAGCGTGGCAGGGGTCGCCTTGGTATTTTGCTCAGTTTGCCCCAAGCAGTTATGTTTTTGAGCGGAATCCCCCCCCCCCCCCCCCCAGAATACGCGGGGCAGCCTGAGCACCCACGCTCAGTAGTGGAATAACATGGTCGTGGATGCTCAACGAGTGATTCTCCAGGGGTCCTGGTACCCTCCTGGGGTAGTCTTTCGTGTAATTGCGCTACCATGGGAGTGGGGGGGGGGGGGGGGGGGAATTGGGCCTCCAGTCATCTGCACTCACCAGCAGAAACGCAGAAACAGAGCTTCTACTTCACGCGGGTATTCTGTGAGGTCGTGGTACCAACGCGGATCGACCCGGCCCATACGTGCAACAGCAAAACCTGCTGCGTGGCTCTACCACCGTTAATTCTGCCTTTTATTATTTAAATAACATTAAAGTTAAAACATAACTCTGATGTTTACGTTTTTAAATATATAAAAATTACGTGTCACATTGTTTCCGATGAACTACGACACCACTCAACCGACTTTAATGAAATTTTGTAAATGTGTATTGCTTGCTCCAACTTGAGAGGATAGTTTTTATCCCGATAAGTGACCCTCAATGTTTTATGTGGCGAATTTGAAGATTTTTAAGGGAAAAGGGTCGTCGGAAAGGGCAGAACGAACTTTGCCAGGCCAGCTAGTAATACATTTTTTTTCATACTATTTATTCATACAAAGATAAGTACATTGTTTTTACTATTCTTTCGCCAAACTGTAATCAGTTTGTCAGCGAGTACACGCTCTTAAAACTATATATTATTACGAACCGTCGCCTATACAAATACAAATAATTCCAAAAAACAAAAAGAAGATAAAAGATATTTATATCAAAGTTACCTACTAAAATTACATAATATTAATAAATTACAAAAAAAAGAACAATAAACAAATCAAACATAAAAAAGCGATTAATAAAAGTATGCAACAATGTGTAATGTGTGATAGCTCTGTTAATAATGTCCTTTTTAAAGAGGATTTTAATAAGTTTTTGCTTAATTTATTTTTATTTTTATTTGGAGGCGTTTATCTTAACTATTTGATTTTGTTATAGATTCTGGGTACAATGTATTAATTCAAGCGCTACCCATAATATTAATTTGCACTAGGCTCTTCAAGTTTTTTCCCTTAACTTTCGCGTGTTGTAAGTGTTAATTAGTACTTTATATTCGTCAGTATAATAATGTTCTATTGCTATTAAATATTTTATCCGTGTTTATTTTACACATGGGAAATAATTTTTCATAGGGTAGGTGAGGGTAATATGGTCATCCGGTTAATATGGTCACGTTCTTATAACTCATAAACTACAGCCTAATTTGCATAGATGGCTTTGTGATACGATAGCTCTTCATCAGTCATTCAAATAATAAAGGGTCAAAATGCCGCCGCTTTATCGACGCCATTTTGACAGTTGATATTATAGTAAGTACGTGAGGGTAATATGGTCAACTTAAGCTTTATCTCCCTATAAAACCAAAATTAGGAGGAGAACAGAGACAAGAAAAATATCGAACAAGCTTTGGAAATAATTAGGAACACTTCGAAAAATCTACTTAAAAAAACTAATTACACTACACAATACAAAAATGGACTAAAATATTTACAATAATATCAACTGTCAAAATGGCATCGATAAAGGAGCGCCTTTTTGACCCTTTATTATTTGATAGACTGATCAAGAGCTATCGTATCACAGAGCGTTCTATGCAAACGACGCCGTAGTTTTTGAGTAATATGGAAGTGACCATATTAAACGGATGACCATATTACCCTCACGTATTATAGTTAGTTTATTTTTAAGTTAATTTCTCGAAGTGTTGCTAATTATTGCCAAGGCTTGTTTGTTATTTTTTTGTATATTAGTTATAGTATACGACATTGTGTATTTGTCTCTGTCCTCCTCCTAGTTTTGGTTTTATAAGGCGGCAAAGCTTAAGGTGACCATATTACTCTCACGTACCTTATTCTTTTTTACAACTTTTCTTATCCTTTGAATTTATTAAAAATTTTGTAACGCATATTTGAAGGCATTTCACCTGTTTTATATAGGTACTAAATGTACGGCCATACACAAGACCATAGTTAAGTAAAGACTTAATGCATAGTAAACCACTAATGGAACATGTTTACTTACTACTTTTCGAGTTTGATAGAATCTGCCTAAAATGGACCTTAATTTTAAACATACTTCTTCAATGTATAACTTCCAATTAAAACTCCTATCTACCAACAATCCTAAATATTTGTAACTATTAACAAATTCTATTTTGGCACATTGACATGATAATGTTCCCCTATGTAAACACTCATAGTCATGCCCTACAATACCTATTTCTTCATGGCGTACATTCTTAGCTAGCCTGTTGTATGGAGAACGTAAATACATATACTTTGTTTTTTTCAAATTCAGTATTATGTCGTTATCATTTGCCCATTGAGTATTCCGATCAAAGTATATATATATATATATATATATATATATATAGTTGTATATTTTTTGTTTATGTTTAACTAGCGTCTTCGCCTGGATAGGATCTATTAATGTGGTGTTTGTGTTTGTGGTGTGGTGTTGTGGTCAAAGACCATTTATTTCGATTTTTTTAACTTTTTCAACATAAAAATCTTCCTGCTTTTCAGTTAAAATATTGCTTTGATCCCTCCGTCCCTTGCTCTCTGTTGGTAAAGTTTCATCTCAATCGGTTCATCTACTCCGAAGATTAGCCCGAATAAACAGACAGACAAACAGACAAAAATTTTAAATATATTTATTTATGGCTTAATATCATGCAAATAACCCCCGGAGCTAAATAAAAGCCAATTATTTCTATATCACAGACAGCTACTTCAATTACATTTATATGTATGTGGAGATAAACATTGATTTGTCTATATGTATAGTCAATATACAAATAAATCTAATGAAGTGTCTGTTTGTAATGTTAAAATAACTGCTTTCTACTAGATGAATATAAAAGTATATATGGTACTAATAACAAAAAAAAAATTTAAAATGATTGTCTGACTGTCTGTCTGTGTGTTCGTTCCAGCTAATCTCCGAAACAGCAAGACCGATTTTGACTGGACTGGACTGGCAGATAGCTGATGTTATAAGGAGTAACTTAGGATGCTATTATTTTAGGAAAAGAATTTGGGTTCAGCGCAAATAATTTATAATTTAAAATTAAAAATTTTGTACAGCCGACTTCAACATAAGCGACTTCAATATAGGTTATTTAAGAATAACTCAATAACTATTAGTCTGACCTTGATCAAATTCATATGGGACCACACGAGAACTATCAGCTATCATATAAAAAAAGAATCATCGAAATCGGTTCGCCCAGTACAAAGTTATGAGGTAACACACATAAAAAAAAACACACAGTCGAATTGAGTACCGTCTCCTTTTTGGAAGTCGGCAGAAAAAATTAAAACCCATTAAAAATCTCGAAATCAGGACGGCTAGCAATCGTTACGCGTTCAAGATGAAGGTTCGGGAATACTTAATTAATAAATTGGCAGAATCATCATAGTAACAGTTTATATATATTTTATGTATGTATATGTATGTGTGTGTGTATATGTGTGTGTGTATGTATGTATATATATATATATATATATATATATATATATATATATATATATATATATATA
Organism: Parnassius glacialis; assembly: GCA_033319125.1. Taxonomy (NCBI): domain Eukaryota; kingdom Metazoa; phylum Arthropoda; class Insecta; order Lepidoptera; family Papilionidae; genus Parnassius; species Parnassius glacialis. The sequence continues at coordinate 23,932,474 of JAVANC010000021.1, forward strand.
TATATATATATATATATATATATATGTATATGTATATATTGTATATATTTTTATTACCATTTATATCTTATGTATTTTATTTCCATGTGCTAAAATTGTTTTTTTTTTGTTATTTTAGTTTAGTATTAGCATATCGACTTTTTATAACACCTACTTCATTCTATCTCTGCATCATCCCAAGGTAGACTGGTAGAGAATGCCTTAGGCATTAAGTCCGCCTATATACCACATGTGTATATGAAGTTTTAAATAAAATAAATAAATAAATCGTAGTAAAAGCCACGCGGGCGAATTCGCGGAGAACCGCTCGTTAATAAAACACATCGATTAATTATAAACAAACAACATATTTATATTATGGGGTATAGATTTTTACACTACTATTATAAAGAGGAAAGATTTGTTTGTTTGTTTGTTTGAATTAAATAGGCTCCGAAACTACTGGACCGATTTGAAAAATTATTTCACCATTAGAATCCTACATTATCCCTAATGAACATAGGCTATATAATATTTTCAAAAAAGTTAGGGATCCGTATGAAAACTTCGTTAATGTGTAACCCAAGGTGTGAAAAAAATACCAAAAAGAATCCTTATATCGCGTACGCTGTGGAAACTATTGATAATAGAGCAATGTAATGTACTTCAGTTTTATAGAAGATATCAATATCTACGAAAAAGTACTTTAACTATTACAGTTACGTCACAATAACTACTTTTTCATGTTAAAATGTGAAATATTAACGCCGGTACAAACTAGGCCACATTATTCGTATCTGTACCTGTATCACGCATAACCACCAATTACGTTAACCATGTAATTTTAGTAACATATTTCACTTTTTAAATCTTTCTTAATTCAGCAACCATCCGTCGTGATGTCTCTCTCGAAGTTCGCATGTCGCAAGGCGCAGACGCGTGATATACGCGGGTGAAACCGCGGGGCACAGCTAGTATTATATAAACTAACAGCCCGCACGTTGTTTGATTCAATGGAAATGTGTCTGTGTGTATTAAACACGTTCTTGTTTTTTTTTTGGGAAGATTCTTTGGGAAGCGGATGTGGCATTGGTAACTAGTTTCTCGGAAACGTCTATAAATATTTGGGATGATGAAGAAGCTTTATCGCCGGTTGAAGAATTATCGGAGTCAAAAAATAAAACATTCTTCTTAAATTGCATGTATAAGCTACCTATTAGATAGATGAAGGAAGGTTTAACAGTGGTAGAGCCACGCGGCTTTTGCTGTCGCACGGATGGGCCGGCTCGAACCGGGGTGGTACCACGACCTCACAGAAAACCAGCGTGAAGTAGAGGTTTACGTCTGCGTTTTGCTTGGTGAGTGCAGGTGGCCGGAGGCCCTTTTTACTGGAAATGAGGCATTCCATCTTGGTCCTCACGGGTGACAGCGCATCTGCATTTTGATTTGTAATAGAGGATAGATGTAGATGTCTATGGGCCGCAACAACCACTTACCATCAGGTGGACTGTGTGCTCGTTTGTCACCCTTATCCTATAAAAAAAAAAAAAAAAACTTCTGGTGTTAGAAACTATTCGCAAAATGATTTAAATAAAAAAATATTACTTTTATTAGAAATTACTCTCAATTGTTATTTAGTTGTTTAAAATAATAAAATTGTGAGAGCGGATGTTCAACTTGCTCTCTTGCTTACGCAATTAATTATTAAGAGGAATAAGACAGCGTACTGCACTACACATACATTCAGCATATAGCAAACACAGGTTGACCAACCGTAATATGTCTCCGTCCCAATTAAACACTGATGCAACGTGAAGGGCATAATTACATTATGACACCAAAGTATGCAAACCAACAACAAAACAGCAACACCATTCATCTTAATGCAACAAAGCAACACGATCTTTGCTTACACAAGAAGAACAACCACAATGTACAGAACCACGTCACTTGCCTTACTTAGACAGAATCTCAGTGTAGTTGGATAAAGGTCCCTGTTATTGCTCACATTTAATCTTCGAATAGTATTGCTCAAAGACTATGACGCGCCTCGCGTTTGGTTTAAAACATATTAAAGATACGCAAGTACTTTTGTTATTCCTTAACGTAACCTAATATGTTACCAAATGTTGAAAGAAATATCGAAATAATTTAAAATTAAAAGTTTTGTACAACCGACTTTAATATAAATTATTAAGAATAACTCAAAAACTGTTGGTCAAACCTTGATCAAATTTATATGAGATCACAGGAGAAGTATCAGCTTTCAAATTAAAAAGGAATAATCGAAATGGGTTCACCCAGAAAAAAGTTATGAGGATATAACATATAAAATAACATACAGTCGAATTGAGTACAGTATATTTGAAGTCAGTAGAAAAGGTATCTAAATCAGTTATAATTTTGCATTCAGTGGAAATTTAAATTGCTCGAATTATGTTATAATTTGACAGTTCACATGAAATATGAACAGTGATAGAGCCACGTGGCAGCTTTTGCTGTCGCACGGATGGGCCGGCTCGAACCGGGGTGGTACCACGACCTCACAGAATACCAGCGTGAAGTAGAGGCTTACCTCTGAGTTTCGCTTGGTGAGTGCAGGTGGCCGGAGGCCCTTTTTACTGGAAATGAGGCATTCCATCTTAGTCCTCACGGGTGACAACGCATCTGCATTTTGATTTTTAATAGAGGATAGATGTAGATGTCTATGGGCCGCAGCAACCACTTACCATCAGGTGGACTGTGTGCTCGTTTGTCACCCCCATCCTATAACAAAAAATATGATTTACGCAGGCTACATTTTAAAGTTGAAAATGTTTAAGTGATCTACTAACGTGCTACGAGTATGAATTGAAAAAATAAGTAGCCTTTTTCTATTCTAATGTATTGCTAAGTGTTATAGTATACTCCGAATATTATGTAGTCAACAAAATAGGTTTGATGTCGAGAGGTTCGTGGAAGTCGCTACAACAATGATCAATGAGAAAGATGTCGTAACGGCGGACATGATCAGGTGCGGCGGAGCCCTGGTTAAATTGAAGCCAAATCGCTACCGCCTGCTCTGTTCGCTGTTCGCACGACGTGAGTCTCGCTGGACTGTATTCGTGACAGCGCCTGCCGCTATACCTGTGACAATGCGGGCGAGGCAACGCCACGCAGCAGCCGCGCTGTGTGCGTCCGCAACCTGCTGCTGGGTCACCGCCTGGCCTACGCCATCTGCATGCATTTGCCCTTCTTCTTTTTGCAATATGTGATGGGATTCGTCTCTCCACATAATTTTCTTTTGCAATGCGTATATTTTGAGCAGTTACTTTATTCCTTTTGCAATATGTGGAGATTCGTCTGTCTACATAGTTGCCTTTTGGAATGCATACCTTTTACGCAGTTTGCTTCTTCCTTTTGCAATATGTGGTGGGACTCGTCTCTCCACATAGTTGCCTTATGGAATGTGTACCATTTGCGCAGTTGCCTTCTTCCTTTTGCAATATGTGGTGGAATTTGTCTCCCCACATAGTTGCCTTTTGGAATGCGTACCTTTTGCGCAGTTGCCTTCTTCCTTTTTGCAATGTGTGCAATGATTTGTGAGTGTCATATCACACAGTTGCCATTTCTTATGACAATGTGTGGTGAACTTTAGAAGTCCGGAATTCTATGGTTTGCAATACATTTGCTGTGCGAGTACGTACGAGTGCTGCGCGACGGCTCGCTGGTGTGAGTGCTGTGCGAAGAGTCGCTGGCGCGAGTGCAGAGCGACGGCTGGCTAGTGCGTGCTGCGCGACGGCTCGCTGGTGCGAGTACAGTGCGATACTGCGCAACTGCCCATTGGTGTGAGTGCAGCACGAGTGCTGCGCGACTGGCCACTGGCGCTGGTTTTTTTTTATAGGATAAGGGTGACAAACGAGCACACAGCCCACCTGATGGTAAGTGGTTGCTGCGGCCCATAGACATCTACATCTATCCTCGTTTGCGAATCAAAATGCAGATGCGTTGTCACCAGTTTGTTTTTTGTTTTTCTTCAGTGTATAACACGATTTGCGCCGTGTGTGCAGTATTCCTCAAGGGACATTGTGTTATCTGTAACGTATGTTAAGCTTTCTAGTACGAAGCGTTGTATATACTAAAATTTAATTTGGACGATTTTTTTAATTTTGTAAAAGCTTAGTATGTATTTCATGGTCAGAAATGGCCAAAGCCGTATGAATCGTCAGGAGAGGCCGTGTTAGGAATGAGGGTAAAATAATAAAGGAGAATAAGAAGAATTGAATTATAGCGCAGTCGACTAAGAGGGATCAGTCTGTCTACGAGTCTTACTGCCATTATTATGCCCGTTGGGCTAAATCATTACATCTACACTGAGATTCTGCCTAAGTAAGACAAGTGACGTCGTTCTGTTAGTTGTTGTGATTTTTCTAGTGTAAGCAAAGAAGATCGTGTTGCTGAGAGGCTGCCCTGTGCTGTATCGATATGAAAGGTGTTGCTGTTTGTTATCATGTAATTATGTCCTTCACGTTGCACCAGTGTGTAATCATGTTGTGATGGGGATATATTACCATATTACTGTTTACATATTAGTGTTTGCTCTAATATGATTAGTAGGTTATTTTATTTAAATCATTTTGAGAATTGAAATTAAAATTGATTTCTTTTATTTAAATCATTCAGCGGGGAAATGCAGCCAGCGTTCTTGGCACGATACCGCGGGGAGTAGGACTATATGATATTTAAGTTTATACTTTTAGTTTTTTTTTATTATTATTATAGGTTTTAGTATTGCAGATAAAAATAAGTATTATGTTTTGAGAATAGTTTCTAACACACCCATAGTAAGGAAATGCTAACTCTTAATCAAAACCATAACTCTCTTTTTTGCTAATGTCACATAGTATGGCCTATATGTTACCCAGGATCAGTAATTTCCTTTTGTATTGCCTATATCTCAAATATCATAGATATCTATCAAAAAAGTTTTACGAGAATCGTAAAGACAGTACCAAAATTATATTTAATAGTTAATCCACTTTAAAAAAGAGGAGGTACTCAGTTCGAGTGTATGTTTTTTCTTTTTTTTATGTGTGACCTCATAACATTGAACAGTCGTTAACCGATTTTGATGATTCCTTTTTAATTTGGGAGCTGGAGCTTCTCATGTGGCTTCATATAAATTTGATCGAGGTCTGGCCAGTAGTTTTTGAGTTATCCTTAATAATTTATATTGAAGTTGGTTGAACAAAACTTTAAATTTTACCAATTGTAATTGATGTGTGATTTTACTTCATATTTTACACATTCAACTGGATTTTTTTTGAAATATTAAAATTACAGACAACTTTATTACATATTTATTGCATGTATAGATTTTAAGATACACAAAGTAAAATATAGCTTAATCTGGCTATCTATAAAGATCTATTAAATCTTTCATAGATGCGAATCAATATGTTGGACCAATTTACATTTTTTTAATACCTACATCGTTTAATATTATTTTGTTTATTTTAATAATACACACGCAATTAGCCACACTTTACTAATTAAAATATCTTAGCAATAATAATTTATAATTATAAGGTTAAGGCCTTGTGAAATATTTAATATCAAAAGTATGTTCGCAATAAGTGACACATACGCCGACCACATCATAAGCATACTCAACTTTTCGTTCTTGTTCATCAAGAGAATATGAGTCTTCATTTTATAACAAATTAATTATTTATATTCTGTAAAATTTATTTATTTATATTGTAAAGCGCTCGCTGTAAGCTTCACAGTACTCGAGCAACCCGGGTTCGATCCCCGCCGGCACCAATGAAATTGTTAATTGCAACTTTAAGTGCTGATTAACCACGTGCTCGGCGGTGAAGGAAAACATCGTGAGGAAACCTGCATGTCTGAGAAATAAGAAAAAAATATATTTCAAAGACATGTGAAGTTCACCAACACGTATTGGGGCAGCGCGGCGGACACTTCCTAGCCCTAAAACCCTCTCAG